>JAQMRL010000001.1:38122302-39533552 GCA_035578175.1 Catonia carolina
AAAAATTTGTCTGTGTTATCACCACTGTTATCACTATCGTCCGACAAGCTAGACCATAGTCTTTTCATACCGGGGGAAGATTGTTTGTGTAACATTATCTTAAGTGCTTTTCCAGTCATCGTGAAAGCAAGGTGCGGGCGGAGAGATGACCCGTGCACGCCGCAGGTCCCTAGTAAAAAGAAGGACCCGGCCGAGTACTCCCGGCAGCCATCTCCCACATATTTCATCCGGGCCGGGGAGTCAGGTACTGCCTGACCCACTGATACCGACGTCCCAGAGGCTCGCACGCAGCAGTAAGAGCTCCGACACTCCTACCCATGGTCCACTTCTTGCCACAGTACCGAAGCGACTGGAAGGGCTAAAGGATGGCGCAAAGCCTCGGCAGAGCAAGCTCACAGCAGCACAACCACAGTCCAGACCTTCCAATCCGGAAAGGGTTACGCACGACCAGCCCGCATCCCATCCTCGCCAGCATTATAAATGTGTGAAAGAAAAAAACTTTGTGTATGTGTTGTGTGTAGGGTATGTAAATGTGTGTGTTGAAAGAAAGTGTGGTGTGTGTGATGTAGTATTATTGTTGTGTGTAGTGTAAGAGCAACCTGTGTATAGTTTTGAAATAAGATTAGCTCTTAGCTGGGGTCCCGGGGTTGCCACACCCGAACACCCACATATATATGCATGGACGAGCATTCATATATATAAGAATGGGTGCCCCCTGGGGGCAACACCACATTTCAAAAGCTTCTATCCTCTTCCGCTCTACAGCCCCTATCACCCACGTTTCACTTCCGTATAATGCTACACTCCAATCATAATGTTTTAAGAAATCTTTCCTAATCTGTATTTTTTTTTTTTTTTTTTTTTTTTTAAAGGCGAAAAACCTCGGCGAGGTTATCATCGCCTGTTGTTCTACACAAGGGTGTAAAAAGCCCGAGTGCAGAACGCCTTTTTTATATATATATAAAATAGTTAAAAATCTTATGGGCTAATATCACAGACATCACAGGCTAAAAAACGCTAAAAACACAAAAAAGAAAGACACACATAAACTTAAAATTAATATCACAGCTAGAAAAATAAACACAGAAACAACATTAACACATATGTAATTAAAATCTTAAAAACTAGTATCACAACCAAAAATAAATAAAATATTACATTAAAAATAAGAAAGAAAAATATCACAGACATAAAAGGTCACAAAAGGCTGTAAAGGGGCCACACAATATGAACACAGACATAATATAAATATAAACTTATAACTAATATAAAACATATACTATAGGGTAACACTAATAGGACATATATTAGACACAGTTGTATACACCAATCGATCGTAAAAATTTTATAGCCACGTCCAAAATAGGGCTTTCGTCACCGAGTATATACCTTAATTCCGAGGGAATCTTGAATCGCCGACGCAGAGCTGCGTAGCAGATGCAATCTACTAAAACATGTTTGACTGTCAAAGGACAATCGCATCTGCCACAAATTGGAGCGTCACCAGACGTCATGAGATACCCATGGGTTAATCTGGTGTGCCCAATTCTAAGTCGCGCGATAACAACTTCTTCCCTTCTGTTCTTCCTCAGTGACGTATCCCAGGCCTTAACATTATCTTTTATTTCACGAAGCTTGTTGCCATGGGAGCCAGTCCATTCTACCTGCCAGGAATCAGTGATGACACGCTTCACCAGGCCCACGAAATCTGACACAGTCAGATATTGCGTGAAGGCCGGTTGGCGAGCTGCCTCCTTAGCGGCCAAATCAGCAGCCTCATTTCCCGAGATTCCAGCATGACCCGGAACCCAGCAGAAAACAACGCTTACTCCTCTATCGTTAAGCTGCTTCACGGAGCCGTGGACATCTGCAACTAGCGGGTGGCGTGAATATATATCACTAATTGACTGCAAGGCACTGAGCGAATCAGTGCACACCAACACCCGACGCCCACGCACACAGACTACAGACAGAGCTTTACTAACAGCACAAAGTTCAGCCGTGTAAACACTGGTTCCCGCAGGTAATCCAAACAAATAGAACCTCCCATTAGCAACAAACGAGCAACCAACTCCAACATCCGACTTTGATCCATCAGTGTATACAGCCGTAGATGGTTTAATAGCTTCAACTAACTCACTGAAAATGCTATTAAATACCACAGAACTTGTGTCTGCCTTTGAGAATTTACACATTTCAAAGTTAAAGTGTAACCGAGCGATGGTCCAGGGTGGAAATAAACAAGAATTACATGGGTAGACACGAGGAATCGCAATATCGAGGTTGTTGCATATCTCCAACGCTCTTACACCAAATGGTGAAGGCTGTCGGGCGTTCATCAGATGCAAATCATGACAAGGGTTATTGAGAATCATATCATGCAAA
Source organism: Catonia carolina (assembly GCA_035578175.1). Classification (NCBI taxonomy): domain Eukaryota; kingdom Metazoa; phylum Arthropoda; class Insecta; order Hemiptera; family Achilidae; genus Catonia; species Catonia carolina. Next base: position 38,124,688 of record JAQMRL010000001.1, read on the forward strand.
AAATGATAAGGTCTAGCTTTCAACTTAGCAAAGTACGTCAATAAAAGCTGCTGGCGACGTCTGTGTAACGACATTTCTCCACTTTCAACTAAGATGCTGATAACAGGGCTAGAACGAAAAGCACCTGTAGATAATCGTAAACATGAATTGTGGACTGAATCAAGCATTCTCAGAGAAGTGGAAGTAGCAGATGAGTAGGCTACAGCGCCATAATCTATACGTGATCGCACTAGAGCCTTGTAGAACCTTATCATACATGATCTATCAGCTCCCCAACATGTACCTGTAAGAACACGCAGAATATCAACCACCTTTAAGCACCTAGCCCGTAGGTCTTTAATATGCGGAACCCATGTAAGTCTCTTGTCGAATACAACACCTAAAAACCTGATTTCAGTGCTAACCTTAATATGCTGACCCATTAAATACAGTCTTGGAACATTATCAGTCCTAATCTGTAAATCAATGTTTGTAGTCAGTAAGCTGTTTTTCATTTCAAAGGCTTTTCTAGCTTGAGCAATTCTACTCTTGATATCACTTATGCTTCTACCATCCTTTGTTATTTTACTCCCTAGATAGCAGAATTCCCCAACTTCCTGTATGTTTTCGTTGCCTCCTTTTAAATTTCCCATCTCTTCTAAACCACTCTTGCTGCTGCACAACACTTTCGTTTTGTTCTTATTAATTTTCATGAAGTAATCCTTCCTCAAGATCTCATCCATTCCATTTAAGGCATCCTCTAGTTCATTCTTTGCCTCGGCTAATACTACTATATCATCGGCGAATCTCAGCATTTTCATAGCATTCATGCTATGAACATATCTTTCAATTTTTATGCACTCACTGTTTAGTTTATTGTGGTTTTATGTTTTATATTTACATCTCAGTTGTCTGTCCATTATCAATATTATATGGTAAACACTTTATAATACACCAATTCTCATCCAATTTTCATAAATTATTTTATAATGTATATATATTTTAAATAATCAGAACGAATAACGTGGAGACCTACCCTATTCTTTTTATTTCCAAGCCCCCACTGATAAAATTTCACAATTCTTTAGTTTATTTATGCATGTTCACATATCATTTATATTATTGTAGTATTATTATATCATTGTAATATTATTTATATATTATAATTATTAATAAACGAATTGATTGAGTTTAATGTACGAATGGGACGGACGTTCTAATAAAGCAAGTTGTTATCTTGAGGCTTCACGTCCCATTAAATTAATTTACAACAATTTCTATTTTCTTCTTCTTAGTTGCTTAGTAACCATAATTTGTTTATGAAAATTAAATAATTTTTAAATATTTTATTTTAATCAGCTGGAATTATTTATATTTACTTCAATAGACTCAAATATAAACAAATCCAGATGTCCATTAAATTTGTCTCATTACAAATACCCCCACCTTTAAATTATGAAAACAAAGAAAAATTTTTATTATAATTTGAATTTTGAATTTGTTTGATAAATTTAAATGATATAAAAAAATGGCCAAAATGTTTTAAAATTATGTTACTAAGCGACCGTACAATATTTACTATTCAAATAAAACTATAAACTATAAACATAAACTATAAACATGAACACAACAAAACACAAACAACAACATATTGTAATATGACAAATTTGATGCACACCTGGAGTTGTATATTTTTGAGTCTATTGAAATAAAAATAGATATCTCCAGCTGATTAAAATAAATACTTTAAAAATTATTTGATTTCATTAACAAAATATGGTTACTTGGCAACTAAGAAGAAGAAAAGAGAATTGTAAAATATTTTAATGGGGGACTGAAGAGGCCAAACCAAGAGAGTGGGTCCCTCATCCGTGCTTAACAAATAGTATTAACATATAATAAATAATGAATATAAACACATATTAATAAATATAACATTCATGTTATATAATCTACGAAATATACATAGTGAAGAGAATGATAATTTAAAAGTTAAATGATAGTATAAAAGACGTATAAAACAATAATAATAACCATTAGTTCAATTATGTAATTATGAAAATATATAAATTAAATAGAACTTATAATGATTTAACGTGAATAATGTTTATTAAAATAAAATAAGGGACAAGGTAAATAAGAAATTTAACAAGAAACATAAAAGAAAACTTACATAACAATGATCTAGATTGTGAAAGATTTTAAAATTAATAAAGCAAGAATTTATTCAATGATATTGACTTATGATTTCATTTGTTCACAACAATATGTACATGATTTCTTTTCTTTACACTTATTGTGGTTTGTATACCTATCAACATTTGGTTTCCAGTCACTATGTTTAACGCACTTTTTTACAACATTCATACTTTCATAGATTATTTGTTCATAATCTGTGAAATCATTTTTTTCTTGTTTTGGTCTTCAATCAATTCAACGAATCCTAAATCTACATTTTCTTTTTTTTCCTTCTTTTTTTTAAGGCGAAAAACCTTGGCGAGGTTATCATCGCCTGTTGTTCTACACAAGGGTGTAAAAAGACCGAGTGCAGAACGCCATTTTTTTATATATATGAAATAGCTAAAATCTTATAATCTAGTATCACAGACATCACAGGCTAAAAAAAACGCTAAAAACACAAAAAACATACACAAATAAACTTAAACTTAATATCACAGTTAAAAAAAGAAAACACAAAAATGACATTGACACTTATGTAATTAAAATCTTAAAAACTAGTATCACAACCAAAAAATTAAAAAATTACATTAAAAAAAAAAAAAATATCACAGACATAAATAATCACAAAAGGCTGTAAAGGGGCCACATAATAAAAACACAGACAATTGAATGTAAACGTTAGGGTAAAACTAATAGGACATTAGACACTGTTGTATACACTGATCGATCGTAAAAATTTCAAAGCCGCGTCCAAAATAGGGCTTTCGTCACCGAGTATATTCCTTATGTCAGAGGGAATCTTGAATCGCCGACGCAGAGCTGCGTAGCAGACGCAATCAACCAATACATGTTTGACTGTCAAAGGAAAATCGCACCTGCCACAAACTGGAGCATCACCAGACGTCATGAGATACCCATGGGTTAATCTGGTGTGCCCAATTCTAAGTCGCGCGATGACAACTTCTTCCCTTCTGTTCTTCCACAGTGACGTAGGCCAAGGCTTAACAATAGGTTTTATGTCCCGTAGCTTGTTGCCAAGAGAGTCAGTCCATTCTAACTGCCAGGAATCAGTGATAGCCCGCTTCACCAGACTCACAAAATCAGATATTGTGTGAAAGCCGGTTGACGAGCAGCCTCCTTAGCGGCCAAATCAGCAGCCTCATTTCCCGGGATTCCAGCATGACCCGGAACCCAGCAGAAAACAACACTTACTCCTCTATCGTTAAGCTGCTTCACGGTACCGTGGACATCTGCAACTAGCGGGTGGCGTGAATATATATCACTAATCGACTGCAGGGCACTGAGTGAATCAGTGCACACCGTCACCCGACGCCCACGCACACAGACTACAGACAGAGCTTTACTAATTGCATAAAGTTCAGCCGTGTAAATACTGGTTCCCGCAGGTAATGCAAACAAATAGGTTCTCCCATTAGCAACAAACGAGCAACCAACTCCAACATCCGACTTTGATCCATCAGTGTATACAACCGTAGATGGTTTAATAGCTTCAACTAACTCACTGAAAATGCTATTAAACACCACAGAGCTTGTGCCTGCCTTTGAGTATTTACACATCTCAAAGTTAAAATGTAACTGAACGATGGTCCAGGGTGGAAATGAACAAGAATTACATGGGTAGATACGAGGAATCGCAATATCGAGGTTGTTGCATATCTCCAACGCTCTTACACCGAAGGGTGAAGGCTGTTGGGCGTTCATCAGATGCAAATCATGACAGGGGTTGTTGAGAATGATGTCATGCAAGAAATGGTAAGGTCTAGCTTTCAACTTGGCAAAGTACGTCAATAGAAGCTGCTGGCGACGTCTGTATAACGACATTTCTCCACTTTCAACTAAGATGCTGACAACAGGGCTAGAACGAAAAGCACCTGTAGACAATCGCAAACAAGAATTGTGAACACTCTCAAGCATTCTTAGCGAATTGGAAGTAGCAGATGAGTACGCTACAGCGCCAAAATCTATAGGTGATCGCACTAGGCCCTTGTAGAACCTTATCATACATGATCTATCAGCTCCCCAACCTGTACCTGTAAGAACACGCAGAATATCAACCACCTTTAAGCACTTAGCCCGTAGGTCTTTAATATGCGGAACCCATGTAAGTCTTTTGTCGAATAAAACACCTAAAAACCATAAAACAATTTCAGTGCTAACTTCGATATGCTAGTGAACTAGTTCACGATTCGTGGTTCATGAAACATCAATTACCTTTTACAACCTTCATTAGCTGACTAGGTTATGTTGTTTGTTTACGTTGTGTAGTCTTTTATTTTACTGTGGTAAGTTGTGCGTTTATGTGTTCCTTGTAAAAATGAGTAGAAATAAAGAAATAATAGAAGAATGGTTAGGCGAATTCTCAAGTGAGTTTAGCAGTAGTAGTAGTGAAGTGGATATAAATGACAGGTATGATGAACAGTTATATGATTCTGATAAGGACCCTGAATTCAACATACATGAATATGATGTAGTGCAAGATCTGATGTCCCTCTTATTCAACAGTATGTTGAATTCATGCTTGCTGATTGTGAACCACCCTTGCTAGATGTCCTAGATACAGTAGGCCTACATGTAGAAAATAAAATTTGGGGAAACGTAGATTTACAGAAATTAAAACAGATTTGTCGTCAACGTCAGCATCGTCTTCGTCTTCATTTTTCGACGAATCATTTTCTTCGCCTTCATCACCTTTCTTTTCTCTTTTAGATGGAGTCAGTTTCTTTTCAGCTGCAGGAGAGGCAACCTTAAACAGATTTGAATCTGGATTATGGCCTTCATCAGTGAAGAGTAACTTTATACCTCACACAAGAGAATGCCAATTTTAAGAAAACTATTATTATCCCCACATGGGATTGAAATATTTGTAGTGTGATTACTTATTCCTCACACAGGATGAGCTAAAATTTGTAGTGTGATCACTGCCACTAATGTCAGTTGCATCTGATAGAAAGTTAGCAACAGTTGATTTATTACTGTTAACATGTCCAGTGACAGCTATTTTCAGTTTAATCATACTAACATTTGTTGGTAACGGATAATAATAATGGGCCTATAGTCTGAAAAAATAACTTCAATATTGTAAATGACAATCAAATATATAAATAAAACAATACCACGTAAAAATATTTAAGACTCACTTGCGTAACAACACATTGATATCTCCATCAATGTTTTTGTGTATTCGTCATTGAAATTTATTTGTTATTTTATTTACACATCTGCCATTGAAAAGCTATTAGTTAATCATTATCTACTCTTTTTCTCTTAATCTCGTTTATCTACTCTTTTATTTAAATCATTTATTTTTTCAATTAATTCTCTTCTATGTAGATCTATAGTATGTGCCTGTTCATCTATTTTACGGCCTAGTTCATTTTTATGTTCATCCAATTTACTGTTTTGTTTATCAATTTTATTCCCTAGTTCAATTCTTAATTCACTGTTTTGTTTATCAGATTTATTCCCTAGTTCAATTCTTAATTCACTGTTTTGTTTCATAAGTTGCTGAAACATATTTGCAATCATAATGTTCTGACTATTACTACTATCATTATTATTATTACTCATACCCGCTGCGTCACATGATGTCTCCATCAAACCTGCTACCTGGTTAACATGAACTGGTCCTGGCAATCCTGTCTCGTCTGGCTCCTTCTTTCCTGCTTCGTCGTCCTCATCTGCTTGACCCTCGTCTTCATCCTCCGATGACTCATCTTTTTCACTCTGCTCATCTTTTCTTTTCTCTTCACATGTAGTTGGAGTTTGATTCCTTTCTGGTACTGGAGAAACAATCTTGAATAGATATGAGTCTGGATCCTGGCCTTCCTCAACTAAAATCCTATGTAGTCGTTCCATAAGTATTGCTTTTACACCTTTTTCTTGTATATTTCGTTTTCTAAGTTCCTGTTTCAAATCTGCGACACGAAGATCTATCAGTTTCTTGTAATCAGCTTCCGACATGTCTTCTATTTTAAAATTATAAATGTGTTACATTTATTCCCTTTATATTTCGTTTTTATTCAATTTTACGGATTCTTCTTTAAATTGTCGTTTAAATTCTTCCCCACAATCGGGTTGCCAAATTTGTTGAGAATAAATGAAGTCGATATAGTTGAACAAAATTTGCGTCTGACAATGGTGTAGGGTTCAATGAAACTGAAAAAGAAATTCTTAAATTTAAAAATAAAAAGGTAAACAAACAAAACAGTACTGAGATTGAATACGATCATGTATAAATTTATCCCGTGCGTCTGACAATGGTATAGGGTTCAATAAAAATGAAAAGGAAACTCTTATTAAACTTAGAATGAAGAATGTAAACAAACAAAGCAATACTGAGTTTGAATGCATAAATTTAAATGAGATTTATAAAGAAAATCTTGATGAAAAGTTAATTAATTTTGTATTTAATGATAATTTAAATGATGAACTATTACAGGAGGAGACATTAATCACTGAAAGTAATAATGCAATTGAAAAAGAAATAAAATTGGTTGAAATTAATATTAATATAAAGGATAGGATGTTTAATGTTCTGTGTGATACAGGTAGCAATATTACTGCAATTAGTCAGGAATTTTTAGCACGGTTAGAGGCTGAAATGAATGAAAGTTTTTTTAGATTATCAGTCAAAGCTATTACCATAATAACTGCAGCAGGTAAGAAAAAATCTGGTATAAACAGACAAATAATAATTCAGTTTAAAATAGGCGATACTACATGTATTCATACATTTTATGTGATAAAGGGGTTGAATGTTGATATTTTGTTGGGATGTGATTTTTTTTTGCAAAAATAAGGTTAAGTTAGATTTTCAAAATTTTTTATTTTGTGTAGGGAAAGATAAGGTCAGTTTTTCTGAAAATAAGAATGTAGAGATACATAGTTGTAATTTGAGAATATTTGATGCAGATGAAAGACAGAGTAAAGAATGGGAGCAACAGGTACAAACAATCCATGAAATTTTAAACAACGATAAGAGTAGCTGCAACAATGCTAAGTTAGAATTAATTAAAACATTTGAGGATAACAGAGATTTATTTTCAAATAAGCCAGGTTTAATAGAAGGTTATGTATGTAGATTACAAATAGATTCAACAGTGGAGATTGTTAGGAAGTCATACCCAGTGCCATATGCATTCAGGGAAGCTGTGCAAGCAGATTTTTTTTTTTCTTTTTTTTTTTTTAGGGCGAACAACCTGGACAGTTATCATCGCCCGTTGTTCTACACACGGGTGTAAAGGGCCCGAGTGTAGAACGCACTCCCTGTATTACAATATAAAACTTAAAACTAGAAATATCACAGAAAAAATTAATTTATGAATAAAATTTATATTAAAAATAAAACTTATAAGATACACATACAAACACAAACTTATATCTAATATCACAGTAAGATTGAACAACAATTACAACGTATGAATTAAAAATCTTACAAACTAGTATCACAGCAATGGCTGTAAAGGGGCCACGAAAATATAAAAAAACATACACAAATACACATATAAAACATTAAAAATAATAAATACACAAACATATAAATATACACTTATAATAACTAATATAAAACATACACTATAAAATATAACTGAATAGAACAAATAAAACATTACAGATCACCCTAGACTATCAGACACTGTTGTAAACACTGATGGATCGTAAAAATTTTAAAGTTGCGTCCAAAATAGGGCTTTCGTCACCGAGTATATTCCTTATGTCAGAGGGAATCTTGAATCGCCGACGCAGAGCTGCGTAGCAGACGCAATCAACCACTACATGTTTGACTGACAAAGGACAATCACATCTGCCACAAACTGGAGCATCACCAGACGTCATGAGATACCCATGGGTTAATCTGGTGTGCCCAATTCTAAGTCGCGCGATGACAACTTCTTCCCTTCTGTTCTTTCTCAGTGACGTATCCCAGGGCTTAACATTGTCTTTTATTTCACGAAGCTTGTTGCCATTGGAGCCAGTCCATTCTACCTGCCAGGAATCAGTGATGACACGCTTCACCAGGCCCACGAAATCTGGCACAGTCAGATATTGCGTGAAGGCCGGTTGGCGTGCTGCCTCCTTAGCGGCCAAATCAGCAGCCTCATTTCCCGAGTGCACACCAACACCCGACGCCCACGGACACAGACTACAGACAGAGCTTTACTAACAGCCTAAAGTTCAGCCGTGTAAACACTGGTTCGCGCAGGCAATCCAAACAAATAGGTTCTCCCATTAGCAACAAACGAGCAACCAACTCCAACATCCGACTTTGATCCATCAGTGTATACAACCGTAGATGGTTTAATAGCTTCAACTAACTCACTGAAAATGCTATTAAATACCACAGAACTTGTGTCTGCCTTTGAGAATTTACACATTTCAAAGTTAAAGTGTAACTGAGCGATGGTCCAGGGTGGAAATAAACAGGAATTACATGGGTAGACACGAGGAATCGCAATATCGAGGTTGTTGCATATCTCCAACGCTCTTACACCAAATGGTGAAGGCTGTCGGGCGTTCATCAGATGCAAATCATGACAAGGGTTATTGAGAATCATATCATGCAAAAAATGATAAGGTCTAGCTTTCAACTTAGCAAAGTACGTCAATATAAGCTGCTGGCGACGTCTGTGTAACGACATTTCTCCACTTTCAACTAAGATGCTGATAACAGGGCTAGAACGAAAAGCACCTGTAGATAATCGTAAACATGAATTGTGGACTGAGTCAAGCAATCTCAGAGAAGTGGAAGTAGCAGATGAGTAGGCTACAGCGCCATAATCTATACGTGATCGCACTAGAGCCTTGTAGAACCTTATCATACATGATCTATCAGCTCCCCAACATGTACCTGTAAGAACACGCAGAATATCAACCACCTTTAAGCACCTAGCCCGTAGGTCTTTAATATGCCGAACCCATGTAAGTCTTTTATCGAATATTATACCTAGAAACCTGATTTCAGTGCTAACCTTAATATGCTGACCCATTAAATACAGTCTTGGAACAGTATCAGTCCGAATCCGGCAAAACTGGATGCATTTAGTTTTCTCAGGAGAAAAACTAAAGCCAGTTTGCCGTGACCATTCCTCAAGACGGTATATAGTTAGTTGTAGGGCTCGTTCAGCTGAGACAACATTTCTAGATGCAACATATATCGCAAAATCATCTACAAACAAAGAACATTTAATAGGGTATACGCAACATTTCACAATATTGTTAATGGCAATCGCAAATAGAGTACAACTAATTACACTCCCCTGCGGTAAACCATTTTCCAAATCAAACCTGTTTGACAAACTCTGACCAATCCTTACACGAAATGATCGGTCATCCAGAAAGTCTTTAATGAAGGCCAACATGTTCCCAGCGATGCCCCACTCCCGCAAGGTATTAAGAATACCTCGTCGCCAAGCCGTATCATATGCTTTTTTCAAATCAAAGAATACGGCAACGAGGCGCTGCCGCAATGCAAACGCATTGCAGATAGCCGTCTCAAGGGCCACCAAGTGGTCTGTCGAAGACCTCCCTCTCCGAAAACCGCTCTGTTCAGGAGCGAGGAAGTCATTCTTTTCCAGATACCACATGAGACGACTATTCACCATTCTTTCCATCACCTTACACACAACACTTGTTAAAGAGATGGGGCGATAGCTGGAGGCCAACGTTTTATCTTTGCCAGGTTTGAGGATTGGGACAACAACTGCTTCTTTCCAAGATTCTGGAAGCTTTCTAGAAGCGTATATTTTATTAAAAATATGTAGTAGTTGCCTTCAGCCAGAATCTGGTAAATGCGCTATCATCGAAAGAGTAATTTCATCTCCTCCAGGCGAGGTATTTCGAGAAACTTTGAGCGCTTTTCTTAGTTCAGGCATTGAAAAAGGAATGTTCAGAGGATCATTTGTGTCCGCTATATGGAAAGGAAGAGATTTAATGGTTTGCTTATGATTTTGAAATTGAATTGAATATGAAGACGTGAGAGACGCTGATCTTAACGAAGAACCAATTGCATTCGCAATGTCGATTGGTGACGTAATCACGGAACCGTCAGTTTGCAACCCTGCAACTCGGTGCGGAGACGTCTTTCCACACACGGACCGCAGTTTTCTCCACACTGTTGTCGCAGGGGTACTCCTGTTAATATCTGCAACGTAACAGCTCCATGACTCTCTCTTACTCTCTAGAAAGATACGCCTACAGCAGGCCCGAGCTCTTCGGTAAGCTTCCAGGTTAGCATCCGTAGGTCTGCGACTAAAAATGCGCAGGGCCCTACGGCGGTCCTGAAGAGCCTCCTTACAACGATTATTCCACCAAGGCACCGGCGGACGCCGCGCTTTTCCCGATGTTTTAGGAATGCTCTGGGCAGCTGCTGCAGACATCCTCTCTACAAAGGAAGACAACAGTTTTCGTGCATCATCATCATCTTCATATTCAGATTCCATTAAAATTGAAAACTCATTCCACCGTGCAAGCTTCTCTATCCATCGTTTTGGAAGGTCATCGACAGACTGATAGTCAAAAAACTCGACCACAACCGGTCGATGATCACTTTTCCGTACAGGTCTGGCAGTACTCTCCACAACAACCGTGGTACAAGGGACGGGCGGCAGAAAGTAAGGTCCAAGCACGACCAGGAACCTGTTGAGGATGACATGAATGTTTCAGATCCATCGTTCAATAGACATAAGTCTAAATCACTCCGGACCCTCTCCACCATGCGACCTCCACCATTGCACAGTGAGGAGCCCCTAGAATAATGGTGACGATTGAAATCTCCTAGGACGATATATGGAGCTGGTAACTGATCTAGTAATTCTCTCATGGCTGGGTATGAAATTTCTGTTTGGTGGTAAATACATATTACACACGCAAACCGACACCAGGACAGTTATATTGATTGCTACGGCCTGAACATCCGTCTGAATATCCAGATTTATCCCCTGCATTGACTGGTGAAGTAATATAGCGACCCCACCACCAGGGCCACCATGCAGGGAATCTTTCCTAAACATCTCATATCCACGAACGGACATTGAGACATCAGGCTGTAACATCGTCTCTTGCAGGCACAGCGCAATCGGACACTTTTCCCGGATCAATAACTTTATGTCTTCATACCTAGATCGGATCCCGCGAACATTCCATTGAATAATATTATTAAAAGGGAATTTAAAGAACTTATGTTTCAAACACAATTTTCTCCTTACCTTTTTTTCCTTTCACTTGTATGAAGCCCTTATCAAGGGCCGATGGATCTCCTATCATATCGTGGATCTTGGACCCAGACGAAGGAGATTTTAGGAATTTAGACGCATCCACTGGACGCGTCTTAGGCAATGAAAGGGGTTTCCCCTTTGAGGTAGAGGCGACTGTCTTATTTGACAGCTGAACTTTTGTATTCTGCGTCGCAGAAAGGTTACCAACTTGAGGTACAGAACTCTTTGAACTAATTTCAGTCTGTTTGGAGCTTAGTAAAGCTTTCAGTGCAGAAGTTAGGGAAGCAACCTGTTTAGTTAGGTTCTCAACAACACTCTTCAGCTCAACGCATGACGAGCACTCACCAGACTCAGGAGACTGAACACTAGTTGCAGCTGCAAACGAAATGTCAGGCTGGACTGCATTTCGAATGCTATTTAGTTTTCTGTACTCGCTCCGGGCAGCGAGAAAGGAAAGCTTCTGTTCAGATGAAATTTTCTGAATTTCTCGTTCTTCTTTATACTTGGGGCATTCTCGAGACCTTGCTGAATGACTTCCTTTACAGTTTGCACACAGTTCAGTTTCAGAAGTGCATTCGCTGTCTAAGTGGTCAGGTGAACTGCACTTTGCGCATATCGCAGGTTTCTTGCAGTTAGTTTTCGTATGTCCGTATTCCTGACACTGAAAACAGCGCAGAGGGTTTGGGACATACGGTCTCACTCGAACAGACAAGTAACCCAACTTAAGACGATCCGGAGGTTGAGGGGTGGAAAATGTTATGATAAGTGTCGGGGTACCGACATCAATTCCATTTTCCTGACGCGTAACTCTTTTGACTTGCGTCACTCTCTGGGAGGTAAGCTCCTCCAATAACTCAGCCTCAGACATATCCTGTATACCTCGAGAGTAAACCACTCCTCGAGATGAGTTGAGGGACCTATGCGGTTCAACGGTAACAGCAGTACTTCCGATTTGAGTAATTTTAACAACGCTGCTACTTTGCTTCGCAGACGTTGTTTCAATTAACCGCAGTCTTCTCCACACCGTTGTCACAGGGGTACTCCTATTAATATCTGCAACATAACGGCTCCTTGACTCTCTCTTACTCTCCAGAAAGATACGCCTACAGCAGGCCCGAGCTCTTCGGTAAGCTTCCAGGTTAGCATCCGTAGGTCTGCGACTAAAAATTCGCAGGGCCCTACGGCGGTCCTGAAGAGCCTCCTTACACCGATTACTCCACCAAGGCACCGGCGGCCGCCGCGCTTTACCCGATGTTTTAGGAATGCTCTGGGCAGCTGCTGCAGACATCCTCTCCACAAAGGAAGACAACAGGCTTCGTGCATCATCATCATCTTCATATTCACATTCCATCAAACTTGAAAGCTCATTCCACCGTGCAAGCTTCTCTATCCATCGTTTTGGAAGGTCATCGACAGACTGATAGTCAAAACTCGACCACCACCGGTCGATGATCACTTCCGTACAGGTCTGGCAGTACTCTCCACAACAACCGTGGTACAAGGGACGGGCTACAGAAAGTAAGGTCCAAGCACGACCAGGATCCTGTTGAGGATGACATGAATGTTTCAGATCCATCGTTCAATAGACATAAGTCTAAATCACTCCGGACCCTCTCCACCATGTGACCTCTACCATTGCACAGTGAGGAGCCCCAAGAATAATGGTGACCATTGAAATCTCCTAGGACGATATATGGAGCTGGTAACTGTTCCAGTAATTCTCTTATGGCAAGGTATGAAATGTCTGTGTTTGGTGGTAAATAAATATTACACACGCAAACCGACACCGGGACAGTTATCCTGATTGCTACGGCCTGAAGATCCGTCTGAATATCCAGATTTATCCCCTGCATTGACTGGTGAAGTAATATAGCGACCCCACCACCAGGGCCACCATGCAGGGAATCTTTCCTAAACATTTCGTATCCACGAAAGGATAATCGGATATCAGGTTGTAACATCGTCTCTTGCAGGCAAAGCGCAAACGGACACTTATCCCGGATCAATATCTTTATATCTTCATACCTAGACCGGATCCCGCGAACATTCCATTGAATTAAACTATTAAAGGGTATTTCGCAACGGAGGAGTTACGTTTCAAACACAATTTTCTCCTTCCCTTTTTTCCCTTTTACTTGTATAAAGCCCTTTTCTAGGGCCGATGAATCTCCTATCATATCGTGGATCTTGGACCCAGACGGAGGAGATTTTAAAAATTTAGACGCTTCCGCTGGAAGCGTCTTGGATACTGAAAGGGGTTTTCCCTTTGAGGTAGAGGCTGTCTTACTTGACAGCTGAGCTTTTGCGTTACGTTATGTATGATAAGGTTCTACAAGGCTCTAGTGCGATCACGTATAGATTATGGCGCTGTAGCGTACTCATCTGCTACCCCCACTTCGCTAAGAATGCTTGAGAGTTTTCACAATTCATGTTTACGATTGTCTACAGGTGCTTTCCGTTCTAGCCCTGTTGTCAGCATCTTAGTTGAAAGTGGAGAAATGTAAGCTAGACCTTACCATTTCTTGCATGAGATCATTCTCAACAACCCCTGTCATGATTTGCATCTGATGAACACCCGACAGCCTTCACCATTCGGTGTAAGAGCGTTGGAGATATGCAACAACCTGGATATTGCTATTCCTCGTGTCTACCCATGTAATTCTTGTCTATTTCCACCCTGGACCATCGCTCAGTTACACTTTAACTTTGAGATGAGTAAATACTCAAAGGCAGGCACAAGCTCTGTGGTGTTCAATAGCATTTTCAGTGAGTTAGTTATACACCGAGAGGAAGAAATAGAACAAGTATATGAGGAATTTGATGAAGTAATAAAATATGTCAAGGGTGATGAAAATTTGATAGTTATGGGAGACTGGAATGCAGTAGTTGGAGAAGGAAAAGAAGGAAAGATAGTCGGAGAATATGGTCTAGGGAAGAGAAATGACAGAGGAAGTCGGCTGGTAGATTTCTGCTCCAAATATAATTTAGTGATAGGCAATACACTTGCCTATCAGAATCACAAAAGGAGGTTATACACTTGGATGATGCCAGGTGACAAGGGAAGATACCAAATAGATTACATAATGGTTAGACAAAGATTCAGAAACCAGATTATGAACTGTAAAGCCTATCCAGGTGCAGACATAGGGAGTGATCATAACTTAGTAGTAATGGATAGCAGGCTTAAACTTAAAAAACTGAAGAAGGGACAGGGAAATGCTAGGTGGGATGTAGACAAACTAAGAGAACAAGACAACCAGGTAGGTTTCCAGGAGAGTATTCAAAAAGGGATAGAAGAAAGAGGTAATGACACAGGAAGTGTAGAGGAGGAGTGGATAAACTTCAAGGAGGTGGTAGTGAAAGCAGCGGAAGAATGGTTAGGACATACTAAAAGAAGAGGTAGGAAACCGTGGATTACTAATGATATTTTAGAACTGATGGATGAGCGAAGAAAATATAAAAACGCAAAGGACGAGAGAGGTAAAAGGCAATATTGCTACTTGAGAAATACCATAAACAAAAGGTGTAAGAAAGCGAAGGAAGAGTGGATCAGAGCGAAATGTACGGACGTTGAAAGTAAAATGGCAGTTGGTAAAGTGGACGCAGCTTACAGAAAAATAAGGGAAAACTTTGGAGAACAAAAGATGAAAGCTGTTAATTTACAAAGCGCAGGTGGCAAACCATTGTTGAATGGCCAAGAGAGAGCTGAACGATGGAAGGAATACGTAAACCAACTCTACAGGGGAAAAGAATTAGAATATGATGCGATAGAACAAGAAACTGATGTTGAAGAAGATCAAAGAGGGGACCCTATACTACGAGAAGAATTCGATCGGGCACTTAAGGATATGAATATGAATAAGACACCAGGAATAGATAACATACCATCGGAATTATTATTACGATGTGGCGAAGTTGCTCAAAACAAATTATACAAACTTGTAAGCAGAATTTATGAGAGTGGAGAGGTACCATCGGACTTTAAAAAAAATATTATGATTCCAATACCAAAAAAGTCAGGAGCGGAGAAGTGTGAACATTACAGAACTATCAGCCTAACATGCCATGCATCTAAGATACTGACAAGAATTATATACAGGAGAATAGAACACCGAGTAGACGAAGTATTGGACGATGACCAATTTGGATTTAGAAGGAGAATGGGAACTCGAGATGCAATATTGGCTCTGAGACTGATTATTGAGAAAAGGATACAGAAAAATAAAACTACTTTTATGGAATTTGTAGATTTAGAGAAAGCATTTGACAATCTGGACTGGAGTAAAATGTTTAAAACTTTGAAAAGGCTAGGAATTAAATACAGTCTGTATAAGAATCAAACGGCTGTTTTGAGAATCGAGGGGTACGAAAAAGAGGCTGCTGTAAGAAAAGGTGTACGACAAGGTTGTTCTTTGTCACCACGACTTTTTAACTTGTATATAGAAGAGGCTATAAATGAAGTGAAGGAGAAATTTGACGCAGGAATAAAAATTCAAGGAGAGACAATAAAAATGCTGAGATTCGCCGATGATATAGTAGTATTAGCCGAGGCGAAGAATGAACTAGAGGATGCCTTAAATGGAATGGATGAGATCTTGAGGAAGGATTACTTCATGAAAATTAATAAGAACAAAACGAAAGTGTTGTGCAGCAGCAAGAGTGGTTTAGAAGAGATGGGAAATTTAAAAGTAGGCAACGAAAAC
Organism: Catonia carolina; assembly: GCA_035578175.1. Taxonomy (NCBI): domain Eukaryota; kingdom Metazoa; phylum Arthropoda; class Insecta; order Hemiptera; family Achilidae; genus Catonia; species Catonia carolina. Next base: position 38,140,784 of record JAQMRL010000001.1, read on the forward strand.
ATACAGGAAGTTGGGGAATTCTGCTATCTAGGGAGTAAAATAACAAAGGGTGGTAGAAGCACAAGTGATATCAAGAGTAGAATTGCTCAAGATAGAAAAGCCTTTGAAATGAAAAACAGCTTACTGACTACAAACATTGATTTACAGATTAGGAAAGATTTCTTAAAACATTATGTTTGGAGTGTAGCATTATACGAAAGTGAAACGTGGGCGATAGGGGCTGTAGAGCGGAAGAGGATAGAAGCTTTTGAAATGTGGTGTTATAGAAAAATGTTAAAGATTAGGTGGGTGGACAAAATAAGTAATTTAGAGGTTCTTAGGCGAACCTATTTGTTTGGATTACCTGCGGGAACCAGTATTTACACGGCTGAACTTTATGCAATTAGTAAAGCTCTGTCTGTAGTCTGTGTGCGTGGTCGTCGGGTGTTGGTGTGCACTGATTCACTCAGTGCCCTGCGATCGATTAGTGATATATATTCACGCCACCCGCTAGTTGCAGATGTCCACGGTACTGTGAAGCAGCTTAACAATAGAGGAGTAAGTGTTGTTTTCTGCTGGGTTACGGGTCATGCTGGAATCCCGGGAAATGAGGCTGCTGATTTGGCCGCTAAGGAGGCGGCTCGTCAACCGGCTTTCACGCGATATCTGACTATGTCTGATTTTGTGAGTCTGGTGAAGCGGGTCATCACGGATTCCTGGCAGGTAGAATGGACTGGCTCTCATGGCAACAAACTACGAGAAATAAAACCTATTGTTAAGCCTTGGCCTACGTCACTGAGGAAGAACAGAAGGGAAGAGGTTGTCATCGCGCGACTTAGAATTGGGCACACCAGATTAACCCATGGGTATCTCATGACGTCTGGTGATGCTCCAGTTTGTGGCAGGTGTGATTGTCCTTTGACAGCCAAACATGTATTGGTTGATTTCGTCTGCTACACAGCTCTGCGTCGGCGATTCAAGATTCCCTCTGAATTAAGGAATATACTCGGTGACGAAAGCCCTATTTTGGACGTGGCTTTGAAATTTTTACGATCGATCAGTGTATACAACAGTGTCTAATAAATGTTCTATTACTTTTAGTTACCATATTGTATGTGTTTTATATTAGTTATAAGTTTATATTCATATGTGTTCATGTTAAGTGGCCCCTTTACAGCCTTTTGTGACCTTTTATGTCTGTGATATTTTCTCTTTTTTTAATGAAATTTTTAATTTTTGCGTTGTGATACTAGTTTTTAAGATTTTAATTACATAAGTATTAATGTGATTTCTGTGTTTTTCTTTCTAACTGTGATATTAAGTTTAAGTTTATGTGTTTATGTTTTGTGTGTTTTTAGAGTATTATAGCTTGTGATGTCTGTGATATTAGCTTATAAGATTTTATTTATTATAATATATCAGGCAATGATAACCTCGCCAAGGTTTTTCGCCTAAAAAAAAAAAATATATAAGTTGTTGAAACATGTCTGCAGTTTTACTATTTTGATTATTATTATTATTATTATTATTATTATTACTCCCACCTATATCTATTGTATCATCTGAGCAATTCACTAAACCTGTTTCCTGATTCACATGGACTGGTCCTGGCAATTCCGACTCGTCCACCTTCTTTCTATTTGATTTGTCGTCAACGTCAGCTTCGTCTTCGTCTTCATTTTTAGACGAATCATTTTCTTCGCCTTCATCGCCTTTCTTTTCTCTTTTAGATGGAGTCCGTTTCCTTTCAGCTGCAGGAGAGGCAAACTCAAACCGTTTTGAATCTGGATTATGGCCTTTATCAGTTAAAGCCTTTTGAAATCGTTCCATGAGTACAGCTTTCACATCTTTGCTTCCTTTATTACGTCTTTCGAGTTCCAACTTTAAATCTACGACGCGAAGACCCATCAATTGTTGATCACCTTCCGACGTATTCGTGAATTCGTCCCCACAATTAGGATGCCAATTTTTAAGATAATTATACATTTATGTTTGTTTATTATTTAATTTATTTTATGTATTGCTGTGCACCAATGTACTATTTGAACATTTTCTAATTCGCTAATAGTGCTGTTCACTCTTTGATGTCCCAAACACAACTCATTTCTATTCTCTTCTGCCTGTTTATCTATTTTACTATTTACATTCTCTGCCTGTTGAGTTATTAAACTTATAAGTTGTTGAAACATGTCTGCAGTTATATTATTTTGATTATTATTATTATTATCCCCTATATCTATTGTATCATCTGAGCAATTCACTAAACCTGTTTCCTGATTTACATGGACTGGTCCTGGCAATTCTGCCTCATCCACCTTCTTTCTTTTTGATTTGTCGGCTTCGTCTTCGTCTTCATTTTTAGACGAATCATTTCCTCGCCTTCATCACCTTACTTTTCTCTTTTAGATGGAGTCAGTTTCTTTTCAGCTGCAGGAGAGGCAACCTCAAACAGATATGAATCTGGATTATGGCCTTCATCAGTTAAAGCCTTTTGAAATCGTTCCATGAGTACAGCTTTCACATCTTTGCTTCCTTTATTACGTTTTTCGAGTTCCAACTTTAAATCTACGACGCGAAGATCTATCAATTTTCGGTGATCACCTTCCGACGTATTCGTGAATTCGTCCCCACAATTCGGATACAATTTGTAAGATAATTATACATTTATGTTTGTTTATTATTTAATTTATTTTATGTATTGCTGTGCACCAATGTACTATTTGAACATTTTCTAATTCGCTAATAGTGTTGTTTACTCTTTGATGTCCCAAAAACACAACTCATTTTTATTCTCTTCTGTCTGCTTATCTATTTTACTTTTTACATTCTCTGCCTGTTGAGTTATTAAACCTGTATGTTGTTGAAACATGTCTGCAGTTATATTATTTTGATTATTATTAGTATTACTACTTTCAGCTATATCTATTGTATCATCTGAGTTATTCACTAAACCTGTTTCCTAATTCACATGGACTGGTCCTGGCAATTCTGCCTCGTCCACCTTCTTTTTCTTTGATTTGTCGTCAACGTCGGCTTCCCTTCACCTTTATTTTTCGACGAATCATTTTCTTCGCCTTTATCACCTTTCTATTAGTTAGAAAATGTTCAAATAGTACATTCGTGCACAGAAATACATAAAATAAATTAAATAATAAACCAACATAAATATATAATTATCTTACATACGTCAGACATCATAAAATTTGTGGCTCAAAATTATTCAAAGTCAAACCTGGGGTAATAATGACTGGCAACATTTAGTGACCTAGAGCCATGGACTGAAAGTTTTTGTTTTCAAGAAAGGAGTTAGCTTGAAAAACTTTGCATCTTTTCTGAAACCTTTAAATTCCATAAATAGACTCAGCTTGTAGCATGAACTTGACCTACATTTTCTTGTTCAGTGGCCAGGGTCGAACATACAGGTTGACCACTACTCAATCTTTAGGTAGAAAAGATCAACTCCAGTAATACTGGGTATTTGTAACTGTTTAAATTTTTAATAGAATGACAAGCTATGTAAAGGATAGATACTGGCAAAAATAAGCATTTTTAATTAATATAATATCTCAGTGAATTTTTAGTCGTATTATATTTTATATAACCTGTGAACAACGAGATTACAAGCGTCTACTACGTTATTGAAGTGTGCAACTAAATCATAATTAGTAAAAAGAAGATTAATAATCGAAATTAAAATAAACTGTTAAACTAAAAATATTAATAACCAAAATAATTAACGATATATTTTTCTAAACAGTAAACCGAATTTCTGAACAGTAAGCCGACGCCAGCCGTACTGAACAGATCTAATGTGGACGCTTCAATAATAAATTAAAATTATAATTATTAAAAGTGATAAATATATGTTGTGTTTTATATTAGTGAAGAGAAAAAGTTCTGAACTGTATTTCGATATAAATATTTAACCGGAAATTCGGACATTAAATAAATTAACTTTAATTTTTTAAATTCAAGATACCAAATTCATCGTCAGACCCCATCGAATACCAACGCTTCGCTTCGTTTATTAACAAGTAAAAATATACCGGTAATCTTCAATAAATTTTTATATCTAATACACTGATACATTTTCAAAATTTATTTTTCATTTAACATATTCTAAATTATTTAATTTAAAAATCAAAATTTCAAAAAGGCCAGTGATACAATTATAATAGTAAGTACCGATTGTCATTTGTTAATTTTATTTTATTTTTTATATATTTTTTTTTTGGGCGAAAAACCAGACGGTTATCATCGCCCGTTCCTCTACACACGGGTGTAAAGGGCCCGAGTGTAGAACGTACTTTTCTTATTTAAATCAAACTCTTAAACGAAACATATCACAGAAAAAAAAAATTTAATAAATAAAATTTACACAAAAGAACATTTATATTAAAAACTTATAAGATAAACATACAAACACAAACTTAAATCTATTATCACAGTTGGAATAAACAATATTTATAACCAAACCTATCAAATAAAAATCTTACAAACTAGTATCACAGCAAACAATATAATTTACATTAATATCACAGACCTAAAACATAAACAAAAGGCTGTAAAGGGGCCACAAAAATATAAAACAACATACACAAATACACATATAAAATAAAAACAACATTAACATTTCCCCATTAGACATCGTTATATACACTGATGGATCTAAGAAATCTCAACGTTGAGTCTAAAACATGGCTATCGTCGCCGAGTACATCACGCAACTCGCAGGGTATTTTAAATCGCCGACGCAGAGCTGCGTAGCAGACGCAATCTACCAAAACATGTTTAATTGTCAAAGGACAATCGCATCTGCCACACACTAGAGCATCACCAGACGTCATGAGATACCCATGCGTTAATCTGGTGTGCCCAATTCTAAGTCGAGCGATGACAACTTCTTCCCTTCTGTTGTTCCTCAGCGACGTAGGCCAAGGCTTAACGTCAAGTTTGATATCACGTAACTTGTTGCCATGGGAGCCAGTCCATTCTACCTGCCAGGAATCAAGGATGACACGCTTCACCAGACCCACGAAATCTGACACAGTCAGATATTGCGTGAAGGCCGGTTGGCGTGCTGCCTCCCTAGCAGCCAGATCCGCAGCCTCATTTCCCGAGATTCCAGCATGACCCGGAACCCAGCAGAAAACAACGCTTACTCCTTTATCATTCAACTGCTTCACGGTTCCGTGGACGTCCACAACTAGCGGGTGGCGTGAATACACATCACTAATCGACTGGAGAGCACTGAGCGAATCAGTGCACACCAACACCCGACACCCACGCACACAGACTACAGAAAGAGTATACAACCGTAGATGGTTTAATAGCTTCAACAAACTCACTAAAAATGCTATTAAACACAACTGAGCTAGTGCCTGCCTTTGAGTATTTACACATGTCAAAGTTAAAGTGTAACTGAGCAATGGTCCAGGGTGGAAATAGACAAGGATAACATGGGTAAGGCGAAAAACCTTAGCGAGGTTATCATCGCCTGCTGTTCTACACAAGGGTGTAAAAAAGCCCGAGTGCAGAACGCCTTTTATATATATATATATATATATATATATATATATAATACTTAAAATCTTATAATCTAATATCACAGACAAATTAAATAAAAAACGCTAAAAAACACAAAAACATATACACATAAACGTAAACCTAATATCACAGTCAGAATAAATGACAATAATAACATTGACACTTATATAATTAAAATCTTAAAAACTAGTATCACAACCAAAAAAAATTAAAAATTACATTAAAAATAAAAAATATCACAGACATAGGACGTCGCAAAAGGCTGTAAAGGGGCCTCATAATAAAAACACAGACATATATATACAACTTACAACTAATATAAGAATATATGGGTGAATTTCACAAAAAAGGATAATATTAAGTCCTTGCAATAAAAATATCATTAAAATTAACAATATCACTGTAAAAAATATATTATATTTATCTAATAAGTTTTTTTGTTTTTCAGCTCATATATTTATTCCATAATAGCTTTTAAAAATTTATACAAAAATTATTGATTACTAAAATTGTCAATTCGGTCACTGTCCCCACCAAGAACAATGAAATTTTTTTTTTGATATTGCCAATAAGAAGCCTCTTTTTTAGCCGGTTTTATATTAAAAACGTGTATTTAATGGGGGAATTTACAACATGTATGCAGTTTTTAAGTTACACATTCCTGAAATTGGTGATGGGCATTAAAATCCGTGTCCCTCATTTACTTAGTAGTAAGACAGCATTTTCAAACTTGGCGCCGCGTGGATTGTATTCGATGTAGTTCCCGCGCCTTTTGCAGTATGGAGATGAGCATTGGTTATACTACAGTGTGCAGTAAAGTTTCGTGTAGATTTAGTGATATTAACAACGTTAACATCCAAATTTGAGGTAAGAATCTTTTCGTAGCATAATTATTTGTCAATACGGTCACCTTACAATGTGGCGATCAAATTTTTAATGACATTAAAATGTATCGCAAAGAGATGGTGCCACGGTAAACCTTCATAACCTAAAACTCGGTGTTCAGCACACGTTGCCGTAGCGTAATGTAATGAACTAGAAATATGAAAATGTCAAACCGGTCACCGTCACATATCTAACGTGACCGGACATGACATCAGTGACCGGATTGGTACAGCTACCCAGTAACGTGACCGAATTGACCAGAATGCCAAGTTAAGCCTTGTATATTGTTCGCCTAACCTAAAATTTACAACTGAGGCTACCAGAAACTAGTGATGGGAAATAAAGCTATTTTTTGATAACGTGTTACTGAAAATAACAGCCTGCTCGATAAAAGGATTCTATAATCTGTTATTAAAATAACTCTTATCGTCCAGCCTACAATACAATGTAGTAATATGTAATAGCACGACACATGTGGAAAAGAAGTGAACTAAATTATACATTTACATGTAGATTTTTGTAGAGAAAGGTCATTTAGAAAAGTTTATTGACACAGAAAATGGTAGTCAAAACAAACCGACCAGCGGCGACATCATGACTCGCGGACGGTTTGTTTTGAGTACTGACTTGCTTTAATCCTACTGACGCCTTTATGTATGCATGGCTACTGCTTCTCGGCCGGTGTACAATGTGTAATTAAAATAACAGGGTGTTTTTAGTAATCTGTTATCACAATAATTGTTTCAATCCAGTAACCATGTTATTAATCCTGTAACGTTAAGTAAGTTGAGGAATGGAATAAAAGAAGAAAGGAATAAAGTTAAGTAGTGGTTGAGGAATTTAGAAAAGAATTACCGTTATTTAAGAAGCATTTATTTTATTCACGTCATCAATCAAATGAATTAAAAACTAAAAAAGAGAATTTGCAATCGGGAGAGATAATATTCAGAATAGATTTTTCTGAAAATTATGTCACCAAGTATTCCGAAGAAATCCAATCAATGCATTTCGGTGCATCCAAACGACAGGTAGCGCTTCATACTGGTGTCCGCTACGCCATACGTAACAGAAAGATTGAAGTCAAGTCGTTTTGTACATTGAGTGATAACGTAGATCATCAGGCCCATGCAGTATGGGCCCACATGATCCCAATATTGGAAATGTCATCAAAAACTTTTCCTAAAACGACCACAGTTCATTTCTTTTCGGATAGCCCAACTTCTCAGTACAGAAACAGGATGAACATTTATTTATTTAAAAAAATTGTCCCTAGATATTTTAAACAAGTGAAGTACATGACGTGGAATTTTTCTGAATCTGGGCACGGCAAGGGACCGATGGATGGTGTTGGAGGTGCACTCAAACGTAAATCAGATTTATCTATTTCTCACGGAAACGATTTAACTTGTGCTTTCGATATCGTTGAAGCTTTCAAAAATGATAGTGGAAACACCTTGCTGGAAATACAAACCAAAGATGTAGAGAATCTCAAAACAGAAGTGGCCTCAAGTAATATTCCAACAATAGATGGAATAATGAAAGTACATCAAATTACTTATTCCGAAGGCTATATGTCTACACGATCATTGTCATGCTTCCAATGTCCACCATCTCAGTATTGTGAGCATTTCGGGATTGGAGATATCGTTTCGGATACATCCGACTCAGAAGAAATTATTCCAAAGTCTATCTCGACACCAAAAATTCATTTGGAAGTAGATGACATTTTTACAGCTTCTGAAGATGAAGAATCGGTGAATCTATCCAAAAACGACCCTGTACCCGGAACTTCAACTAATACCAGCACTACGGACTATGACTTAGGAGCGTTCGTCCTTATAAGATTTTTCTTCGGAACGACCTCGTTATGTCGGCAACTCGTATGTGTAATACAGAGTACAGTAATTAATGATAAATGCGATATTATTTTTATGAAAAGTAGTGACGATAGTAGAACTCTATTTAGTATTAAAGAAAAAACCGTATCGTCTATAAAAATAAATCAGATTATTTCAATTTTACCTACTCCTGTTTTATTATTAAAAGGTGGCAATGTATTTTATAAATTTAAGCAGCCTGTTTTCTGAAAATACAAATAATATTTTAAGTTGATCATTATGTATGCGTTGCAATAAATCCTGTTTGCTCCGAAAATCTTAATTTTATATTTTTTATGAATTGTTTAATAATTTTATTGTTTATCTTTTGTAGCAGCCTGTTTGTTTTGTAATTAACTCTTTTATAAATTATCTAGTTAACAAAATTTTGACAGATTAACAGTTCTGTATTATATTCAGATATAGGCCACCTGTATTGTAGTTTAGCCAAGGCTGTACATTAATAATCAGCTGTATTGGTATTTTCAAAGACTTTATTTTGAGTATGATTCAATACATTTATTTTATTTTCAGTTAAAACATGTTTTTTTGTTGTTATGATTTAAAAGGCGTTGACTGAAATAGCCAATAAAAGAAATTCAATTTTGTTATTGTTTATTAGTGACAACATGATTTATGAGAAGATTTCGGAAGCAAACCTTTCCTATTCGTAAATGGTTTGTAAATTTTGAATTAATTAGTCATAAGTCAATAGTGTACTCAATGTTGTTCTGTTTACGTAACACATATTATAGGTTTTATGTAATTATTTTATAACCTTAAGAATTTTGATTCAGTCATTTTAATGTTGATGTCCATTGTGTTTTTCTCAGTCACAATGTCAAGTCGGTAACGCATATGTCAATCCAGTCACGATAAGAAAATGCGTTAAAATGAGCTTTAATGTTGAAAAACATACTGACTTCTTTTCAATTTATTTGCCTATATTTATTGTAAAAGTGTAATAGAATTCAATTACTAATATTTAAACTGGCAGTAGCTATATAATTCATTTTATTTACTGCGATGATGATCGATTTTGTTGAGGTTAACAATTTCGCACTTATTTCACAAAAATAAAAAAGGAGAAACATTTATTTAGATACACCTACAATTAAAAATAAGTTATGAATTGTATGTATTATTTATGTTCACTTTTATCTAATCTTTAAATGGTTTTTTTTTCATTTTAAAAAACGTGACCGAACTGACATTTTCTTGTACTGCTTTAAGCAAATAATTGTAAAAAAATACAAAATAACAAAAATTAGCACTGTTCTATTATGAATGCTATAGTAAAAGGTATGTGTTTTAATAATAAATAAGATAAATTGAAATTAACAAAATTTTATTTTTTTTAAATTATTCCTTAGTACGAGGGTAGGCTGATAAGTAATGCACACATGCTTGTAGAAGACAACTAAATAAACTTCAGTAGCGCGCCTGGTGGCATGTGGAAGTACTATTTCTCCTCTACAAGCCTGCGCAGTTTGAAGGCGTTGCTTTCATTCAGTTTGTTTTGAGTAGTGGAAGTATGGCGTCGTGTTCTGGTGCTATGTCAACGAGAATTAAACAACGCGCTGTTATCGAATTTTTAACTGCTGAGAAAGTGAATCCTAGTGAGATTTATCGTCGTTTAAAGGCTGTTTATTGTGACGATACTGTTGATAGGTCTACTGTGAATCGTTGGGTAATAAAATTTCGTGATTGCCAACCTGGAAAAGCCTTAATTGTTGACAAAACACGCAGTGGACGACCAATCACTGCCTCAGACGATAATCGTCGCAAACTCATCGATGATTTGATTCAAAATGACCGGCGAATCACTCAACAGCGTATCGCAAACCAAATTGGAATATCTAAGGAACGTGTTGGCTTCATTATTGAACAATTGGGATACCGTAAAATCTGTGCACGATGGGTACCTCGCCGTCTGACAGACGAGAATAAACAGCGTCGATTGGAATGCTGTGAACAACTTTTGAAGCGCTACCGTGACGAAGGAGACGACTTTCTTTTGAATATTGTGACGGGGGACGAGTCATGGGTTCATCATTACGATCCCGAAGAAAAAAGGCAGAGCGCTGAATATCGTCATCCACATTCTCCTGTTGTGAAAAAGTTCAAAACACAACCGTCCGCAAAAAAAATTCTTTTGACTGTGTTTTGGGATGCTCGCCGAGTTTATGTGACTGATTATCTGGAACGAGGGGCAACGGTAAATTCTGCTCAGTATATACAGACTCTGAAACACCTCCGACGTCGAGTTTGTCGTGTTAGAGGCAACCTGGCGCCAATAATTTTGCAACACGACAATGCTCGTCCACACACTTCGCGTGCAACTGGAGAGGCTCTGAGAAACCTGAAGTTTCAACCAATTTTACACCCTCCGTATTCTCCCGACCTTGCGCCTTGCGATTTTTATTTTTTTCCTCTACTGAAGAGAGACCTTAAGGGTAATCATTACAGCTCGGACAATGAGGTGAAGGCAGCTATTGCGTCCTGGGTTCGAGGAAAGTCGGAAGAATTTTTCAGTGACGGAATGAAAAAACTTGTTAAACGTTGGGAGAAATGTGTAATGCTTAACGGTGACTATATTGAAAAATAAATAGATAATTTGGTAGGTTAAGATTTGTACTTTAATTTGTTATTTACCCCATCTTGCTATTTCTTTTTGTTCGTCTTCTACAAGCATGTGTGCATTACTTATCAGCCTACCCTCGTATTATCCTTCTTTGTGAAAATCACCCATATACTATAGAATAAAAACTATTTACACATATAAAACATTGAAACACCCCAGACTGTCAGACACTGTTGTACACACTAATGGATCGTAAAAATTTTAAAGCCACGTCCAAAATGGGGCTTTCATCACCGAGTATCTATACACCTTAATACACCTTAATATACACCTTAATTCAGAGGGAATCTAGGTTCTCAACAACACTCTTCAGCTCAACGCATGACGAGCACTCACCAGACACACGAGACTGAACACTAGTTGCAGCTGCAAACGAAATGTCAGGCTGGACTGCATTTCGAATGCTATTTAGTTTTCTGTACTCGCTCCGGGCAGCGAGAAAGGAAAGCTTCTGTTCAGACGAAATTTTCTGAATTTCTCGTTCTTCTTTATACTTGGGGCATTCTCGAGACCTTGCTGAATGACTTCCTTTACAGTTTGCACACAGTTCAGTTTCAGAAGTGCATTCGCTGTCTAAGTGGTGTAATAGATTATGAGACAAGTATATAAACATCATTCCTTACACACAATTACAATAAACACACACGTAAACACATACCCTCTACACAATTGACACAACTGATATAACCAAGACATGTCAACATTTACATTTGTTACATTTACATCTCAACATAAATACAGATGATTTCCAGCTTCCAGATGTAAGTAAGATAAATAAAACAAAAAAAAAAAAAGAAAAAAAAAGAAAATTTAAAAATTCCAAAAATTTAAAAAAAAAGGATTGTTGAAAGTTGAGTCTATTTCAAAGATTTAAATCTTTGAAAAGGAGAGAAGCATTTACAGATTTTATAAAAAAAAAAGACCAAATAATTAATATACAATTATTTTAATAAGGAAGTTTTCAAGTTAAGATTTTAAAAGTTTTAATTGTTTTTAAAAGGTTTTAATCGAAATTTTAAAATATACATATATTTTAAAATGAAAGAAAGTTGTTAAACTTATTTATTTGTTTATAAATATCATTTACGAACTTCACCACTGGACATCGATAGCAAATGGTGCATCGACCGGGAAAGCTAAAAATATAAGGGAAATTTCAACAGGAGAAAGGAAAAACGGAAAACTGAAAGAAGAAATCTAACAAAAATTATCAGAAATTTAAAAGGAAATCAACAACAGAAATCAAAGACATCATAGAACGTCAGCAGAAACAGACTTCAACATAAAACTTCCGAAAACAATATTATCATCGTAAACGCCTATCTTTCACTAATCTTTCAACAATCCTCCAACTTCAAATCAACTCCAATTTCGGCCAAAAAGACAACGTCCTTACATCTGGAAAAAGGTATACATCAGTTATCTGGTAAGTCGTCTTACACACATTCGTCAAAAACACAATTACCGAATATAAATTATGGAACAACAAGTAACACCACTTATTGACCCTAATAGACTGGATGACAACAACCTTAACTTTCAACTGAGACTACGAAAAAGCGTAACAACCGGACATATAGGACAGAGAAAACAACGATTACAAAAATTGATAGATAACGGACGACAAACTGACATTAATGCAATACGTAGATTTGACCTCAATAAACAATTAACTGAGTGTCAAAATTATTTTGTGCGGTTACAAAACACAGAAAATTTAAACGATCAAGAGAAATATAATGCTGAAGTTTTTGACGACCGTCTTAATAAACTCTTACTGTTTATATTAGCGAATAAACCAGATAAGGTTGTAGATTTTCAAAATTTAAAACAGGAATTTGATAATTGGAAGGCTAATGAGTTACACAATATCGAAATTAGACCTAATCTTGATCAAAATTTAAATTTCGAAGAGGTACGTTTAAATAACAACCCAGTACCTAACCAAAGGCAAGAAATTGTTAATGATGATCAAATTAGCTTGATACATCATCGAGTAATACAAAGTCCCGTTTTTAGGAATGATGTTCATGATATATTAATACCAAATGCGATAGGTCACAATAACCCTGTGTGTGTCCAACGTGAATTAAATTTTAATTGGACAAAAATCGCAAACCCAATTGAAAACGAGTTAAAACAATTAACTATCACAGATGGACGTGATATTGATACGTTGGTTAGAAATATCAAAATTATTAAACAAATCCAGAAACGTTATGCAGTAGATCTACCCTTGGTGTTATTAACTCCATTTATGACCGGTTTTACGGAACAAATTTTTGAAAATTCCATTAGAAATAACCACAATTTTGATCAGTTTCATCGAGATTTGGTGAATAAACTGATCACACCAAAAATGAAAGAGATATTAAAATTAAAATTATTATACAGAAATCAGTCACAAATGGAAACCTTGACAGAATACATAAGAGAAATCTTAGAAAATCATGATGTATTAAGACTTAACCTCACCGAAGGTGAGTTGATTAATATAATATTAACTGGTTTAAATGAAATATATGCTACACATTTAGGCATAATTGGTAGACCCAATAACTTACATGATTTTAATAAATTGGATGCTTATGTATATGAGAGGGTTTATGCTAGAACTCTTCATGAGATAGGTTCATCAAAAATGAACGATACAAGCGCACTAAACTCTATAAATAACACAATGCCTCTTCAAGGTAAACAAATCATATCACAAAATACGACATCCGATAACATTGGGTCACAAATATCAAAAACAATATTAAAATGTTTTTATTGTAATAAACCAGGTCACATTAAACGAAATTGTAGACTTTGGCAACAGAAAAACAATAAAAACATGTCAAAAAACTAAACGGATACAAACACGCGCAGCATACTCATATGGTTCGTGTTTGTAAACATGAGATGGGTAAATCTTTAAAGATAGGAAAACAAAGGTTGACTTATAAAAATACATTGAAAGGTTTAAAAATAAAAATTAAAAATAATATATTTAACGCGCTTATTGATTCAGGTTCTACACATAATATTATTAACCAAAAAATGTATGTACTTTTGAAAAATAGCAATGCCATCATAAAAGAGGAAAAACTTAACGCAATCTGCCTCACAGCTGACAAATTCCCTTTGGAAATTACTAAACAAGTGTGGGTTCGAATTAACCTACACAATCTATCATGGAAAATAAATTTCAAAGTGTTAAAAAAGATACACCATGAAATAATACTGGGTATGCACTTTTTACATAAAACACGTGCTATTTTTAATGCTATAAAATCAGAAATAACCTTTGAATGGTTAAAGAATCAAAAATTTTATTTAATAAATATATTTCCAGATCAAATTAATAATATAGAGCAATCTGAATACATTAAAAATAAAATAAATAATTTGTGTAAAGAATTTCCGGATGTACTTACGGCTAAATTAGGTTGTACTCATGAATTAACCTATGATATCAAACTTAAAAATAATGAAATTATAAAATCTAGGCCCTATCCTTTAAATCCAATAAAAACATTCCAAATGAAAAAACAAATCGATAAACTATTAAAAGATAAGGTAATTAGAGAGAGTGTTTCTCCTTATTCATCTCCGGCCTTTTTGATCCCGAAACCAAATGGTTCAAGTCGTTTGGTTGTAGATTATCGTTCGGTCAACTTAATAATTGACTCGGAAGCGCAACCCTTACCAAATATAAATCACGCTTTCCAATGGTTTTCCAAAGCACGATGGTTCAGTACATTAGATTTGGCACAAGCGTATCATCAAATCCCATTGACAGAGAGATCTCGTCAAATTACTGCATTCTGTACTACAGATGGATTGTATGAATATGAAAGATTACCTTTTGGTTTGTCGACCGGCGCACAAGTTCTAACTCGCCTTATGAATAAAATATTTAAAAATATTAAATATAAATTTGTGTTTAATTATATGGATGATATTTTAATATATTCCAAAAGTTTTACAGAACACTTAAAACATATCAAAATAGTGTTGTCGATCTTGAGAAAAGCTGGTATCACCATTAATCCTGATAAGGTGACATTTGCTGTAAATGAAATACCATTTCTTGGACACACGTTGTCATACAAGGGTGTCTCTATAGATTCAACGACGACACAAAAAATTTTAGAATATCCGGAACCTACATCAGTAAAACAAGTACATCGGTATTGTGGTATGATTAATTATTTTTCCAAATTTATTAAAAATTATGCTGACAGGATCGAACCCCTGAATAGATTAAGACGTAAAAATACTCAGTTTGTTTGGGGAGACTCACAAAGAAAAGCGTTCGAAGATCTTAAACAAGCAATTGCTAATCCTCCAGTTCTCTCCATACCAGACTTTTCTAAAGAATTCATTTTACAAACAGATGCGTCAGATACAGGTATAGGGGCGGTGTTACTCCAAGAACATGAAGGGTCCAGAAGAGCTATAGCATACGCCTCTAAAACATTGACAGAAGCAGAAAGAAAATTTTCTGCATATGAACGTGAATGTCTGGCAGTTGTTTTCGCGACAGATCACTTTAGAACTTATCTAACGCACCGTGAATTTCTTTTAGAAACGGATAACCAAGCTTTAGCCTGGCTTCTTTCACGACCAAAACAATTAGGTCGGTTGGCTAGATGGTTATTACGCTTATCCGTCTTTAAATTTAAAATTAATCACATTCGTGGTTCAAATAATAATGTGGCTGATGCATTATCGAGAATGTATGAATTAAATAATGAAGATACAGCAAAAGAGATATCGTATATCAATGCTTTATTATTACAGTTTCCCCTTTCCTTTACAGATATAAAACAACATCAAAAACAGGATACCTTTATCCTTAAACAAAAACAACAAATGAACAATAAATTTTGTTTATCAAAAGGGATCCTCTGTCTACAAGACAAAAATCATAATCCGACCAAAATTGTTCTCCCCAATTCTTTAAAAGATTTAGTCTTTAAATATTTTCATCATTCGGAAATAGGAGGACATTTAGGTATTGACAAAACTATACATAAAATAACAAGGCATTTTTATTGGCCTGACATATATAAGGAAATTCCTTTGAAGGTGAATGCTTGCATGATCTGTCAACGCAGCAAACCTGGCATGAATTATAAATGGGGGAATCTTAGTTCAAGAGTTCCAACAATACCATTTGATACGTTATTTATTGACACCGTTGGTAGTCTTCCAAAAACTAACCAAGGTTATAAATATATTCTGGTGGTGGTGGATAGTTTTTCAAAATTTACTTGGTTAGCTCCATTAAAAAATACTAATACATCCTCTATTATAGATGAATTAAAACGTATCTTTCAGAACTACTCCATTCCGAGGTTAATTGTCACGGATAATGCCAAAACATTTAACTCCACAATGTTTAAAAACTTTTGTTTTACCTTAGGAATTAAAAGAACCACTCTATCTCCTTACCACCCACGCCCATCTCATGCTGAAAGACTGAATAGAAATCTTAGGTCTATTCTTATCGCGTACCACGCAACTGCCCAAACGACATGGGATAAATCCCTCTTTTGGTTTCAATTAGCCTTTAATATGGCACAACATACCGCCCACGGTGCATGTCCTTTTGACATATTACATAATTTTCAAGCCCAAACGCCCTTGGATAGAGCGTGGAATATTCAGGATATCCTTCATCGGAATCCCGTACGATCGAGCAACATGATGAGTACAATTAGACGGCAACTAATTAAGTCTCATCATGATATGGCACGTAGATATAATGCTACACGCCATCCAAATCCATTTTCGGTGGGAGATAAAGTTTTACTTAAAACTCATCCCGTAAGTTCAAAAAAGAAAAATATTTGTGCAAAAATGGCATACCGGTGGTCGGAACCATTTTATATAATTGGATTCTCTACACCTGTTACAGCCTTACTCCGTAAGACTGTTGGGGGAGAAATATCCAAAGAACATATCTCTAATCTTAAAAAGGTATCATAAATTACCAAGGTTAGTAATATTATTAGGTGAGGTACGTCGCGACTCTCGAGCTTGTGATGTTGGTATTAAAGGTGTATCCGATGTTACTTGATGTGTGAATGTGTTATGAAAGGGGCCCCGAATGATCGTAACTTACCGTCTCAGGCCGACAACTGCTCCGTACTCATCTTTTTTGTTTTCGACTTTTAAGCACCCACCCCTTATTCCTCTTGCTTGTGTATGTTTCCCAGGGGGGGGGGGAAGATTGTAATAGATTATGAGACAAGTATATAAACATCATTCCTTACACACAATTACAATAAACACACACGTAAACACATACCCTCTACACAATTGACACAACTGATATAACCAAGACATGTCAACATTTACATTTGTTACATTTACATCTCAACATAAATACAGATGATTTCCAGCTTCCAGATGTAAGTAAGATAAATAAAACAAAAAAAAAAAAGAAAAAAAAAAGAAAATTTAAAAATTCCAAAAATTTAAAAAAAAAGGATTGTTGAAAGTTGAGTCTATTTTAAATCTTTGAAAAGGAGAGAAGCATTTACAGATTTTATAAAAAAAAAAAGACCAAATAATTAATATACAATTATTTTAATAAGGAAGTTTTCAAGTTAAGATTTTAAAAGTTTTAATTGTTTTTAAAAGGTTTTAATCGAAATTTTAAAATATACATATATTTTAAAATGAAAGAAAGTTGTTAAACTTATTTATTTGTTTATAAATATCATTTACGAACTTCACCACTGGACATCGATAGCAGTGGTCAGGTGAACTGCACTTTGCGCATATCGCAGGTTTCTTGCAGTTAGTTTTCGTATGTCCGTATTCCTGACACTGAAAACAGCGCAGAGGGTTTGGGACATACGGTCTCACTCGAACAGACAAGTAACCCAACTTAAGACGATCCGGAGGTTGAGGGGTGGAAAATGTTATGATAAGTGTCGGGGTACCGACATCAATTCCATTTTCCCGACGCGTAACTCTTTTGACTTGCGTCACTCTCTGGGAGGTAAGCTCCTCCAATAACTCAGCCTCAGACATATCCTGTATATCTCGAGAGTAAACCACTCCTCGAGATGAGTTGAGGGACCTATGCGGTTCAACGGTAACAGCAGTACTGTGATATATGAGACATCTCCACAGACACACAACAAACAGTATACACATTACTAACACTCTAACGTAAACATAAACATAACTTTACAGCATCAACACACATACCAGATGATCTCAACTACAGATGTGAGAGGAACATTTTGATTTTGATCTAAAGATATGAGAAGAAGTAAAAAAAAAAAGAAAACTTTTATTAAATTAATAAATTGGATTGTTGACTCCATTCCTTTTTATGAGAAGAAGTAAAAAAAAAAAGAAAACTTTTATTAAATTAATAAATTGGATTGTTGACTCCATTCCTTTTTAAACTTTTAAAGAGCGAAGTGGCTTATACAAGTTTTTATAAACAAAATAATTTTGAAAGTTTATTAATATTACAGAATTGTATTAAAATTTAGAACAAATATTTTTTAGAAGATTTGCTGAAAAAAGATTCAACATTTTTAAATAAGTTTTTAAAGAATTTTAAAGATTTTAATTGTTTTTAAATGTTTTTAAATATTTACCTACAAATTTTTGAATAAACAAAGTTGAATTTTTGAAGACAAAACCTTTCAGATTTATTGTTATTTATGAACCTGGGACAATAAAATGGTGCCGTGACCAGGATAACATAATTCAATATCAACATAATTCAATATCAACATAATTTTCAGGATAATTTCAATATAATTTTCAAGACAATTTCAAGAAACAAAATATCAATATATATAACCAACGACAAGATTAGAAGGAAAACATAACAAGAGGAAAAGGAACGAACCGGAATAAAATTCATCAAATAAAATTAATCAAATAACACATAATAAAACAAATCTTCTAAAAATTTACAAAATAATTATAAATAACAATTATAAATTATAAACAATTCACATTGGGCAAGTATATTGAAGTCATCTGGTAAGTCATTGATCACATACACTTAAATCATCATCATTAAACAAAACAGGTATAAACATGAATAGGGAAGTAGCACCGATTCTTGACCCTACTAAACTAGACGAGACAAACATTAACTTCCAACTACGCATACGAAAAAGCACGACAACAGGAAACGTAAGACAAAAAAAACAAAGGTTACAAAAACTCTTAGATAATGGACGCCAAATTGATTTAACTACACTACATAGATTTGACATAGACAAACAACTGACGGAGTGTCAAAATTATTTAGCAAAGTTGCGGAACATAGAAAATTTAACTGAATTAGAAAGGTATAATGCCGAAATATTTGATGATCGGCTTAACAAACTATTAACATTCATATTACCCAACAAACCAGATAAAATCGTAGGATTTCAAAATTTAAAAGAAGGATTTGATATTTGGAAACTTAATAGGTTACAAAATTTCGAAATTGAACCTAATTTCGAGCAAAACAACATAAACCTTGAAAACGCACATTTAGGAAATAATTTCTTACCTGATCAACAAGGAAATCTTGATGTTGGTCATGTTAATCTTTTACATCCCCCAGTAAGGCAAAATCCTGTTCCTAGAAACGAAACTCCTGACATATTGATACCAAATGCAGTAGGTAATCATAATCCCGTTTATTTTCATCGTGAATTAAATTTTAATTGGACGAAAATTGCAAATCCAATTGAAAACGAATTAAAACAATTAACTATAACTGATGGACGTGATATTGACATGTTAGTACGAAATATCAAAATTATTAAACAAATACAGAAACGTTATGCAGTAGATTTACCTTTGGTATTGTTGACTCCATTTATGACTGGTTTCACTGAACAAATTTTTGAAAATTCTATTAAAAATAATCATAATTTCGATCAATTTCATAGAGATTTAGTAAGCAAACTAATCACACCAAAAATGAAAGAAATATTAAAACTCAAATTGTTATACCGAAATCAGTCACAAACGGAGACTCTTACTGAATACATAAAAGAAATTTTAGAAAACCATGAAGTGTTAAGATTAGATCTGACAGAAGGTGAGTTAATTAATATAATTTTAACCGGTTTAAATGAAATATATGCCACGCACATAGGTATAATCGGTAAACCTAATAATTTACAAGATTTCAATAAATTAGACACCTATGTCTATGAAAGAGTTTATGCTAGGACTCTTAATGATATCGGTTTATCTAAAATAAATGATACAAGTGTAATAAATAATGTGAATAGCATGGTACCTAACCAAAGTAAACAAAATACTTTAAAAGATACAGCTTGCAACAAAATCAGATCACAAATGCCTGCAACATCCTTAAAATGTTTTTATTGTCATAAGCTAGGTCATATCAAAAGGGATTGTAAACTGTTACAACAAAAAGGAAATAATAATGTTTCAAAAAACTAAATCTTTACAAATGCACTGACCATAGACATATGATGTGTGTTTGTAAACATAACCCGTGTAAACATTTAAGGTTAAAAGAAAACACGTTGAACTGTAATGATACGTTGAAAGCTTTATCAATAAAAATCAAAAATAATATATTTAACGCTCTCATTGATTCTGGTTCCACTCATAATATTATTAATCAACAACTATATACATTTTTAAAAACTAAGAAGGCGATTATAATGGAAGAAAACATTAACACAATTTGCCTTACAGCTGATCGATTTCCTCTAAGAATTAATAAACAGATCTGGGTTAAACTTACTCTTCACAAAATATCGTGGAAACTAAATTTTAAAATATTACCAAAAATACACCATAAAATAATACTCGGAATGAATTTCTTACAAAAAACCCACGCAATATTCAATGCTTCAAGATCTTTCATAACCTTTGATTGGGCAAAAAATCAACAATTTTCTCTAACCAATCTATATCCCGAACAGATTAACAACATAGAACAAAGTGAATATATTAAAAATACAATTAATAATTTATGTAAGGAATTTCCTGACGTACTCACCACTAAATTAGGTTGTACCCATGTATTAAAATATGATATTAAACTCAAAAATAGCGAAATTATAAAATCTAGGCCCTATCCATTAAATCCGATAAAAACGCTCCAAATGAAAAACCAAATTGACAAATTATTAAAAGATAAAGTAATTAGAGAAAGTGTTTCACCTTATTCCTCCCCAGCCTTTTTAATTCCGAAACCGAACGGCACAAGTCGCTTAGTCGTAGACTATCGCCGAGTCAACTTAATAATTGACTCAGAAGCCCAACCTTTACCGAATATAAATCATGCTTTTCAATGGTTTTCTAATGCCCGCTGGTTCAGTACCTTAGATTTAGCGCAAGCGTACCATCAGATACCATTGACAGAAAAATCTCGTCAAATCACCGCGTTTTGTACACCGGATGGCTTATACGAATACGTAAGATTACCTTTTGGTCTCTCGACTGGTGCACAAGTTTTAACACGTCTTATGAATACATTATTCAAAAATATTAAACATAAATTTGTATTTAATTACATGGACGATATATTAATATATTCTAAAAGTTTTACAGAGCATGTCAAACATATTAAAATAGTATTGGCAATTCTGCGGAAAGCTGGTATTACAGTTAATCCCGATAAGGTAACATTTGCTGTAAATGAAATACCGTTCCTTGGACACACCTTATCATACAAAGGAGTTTCTATAGATCCGGCGAGGACGCAAAAAATATTGCAGTACCCACAACCTACGTCGGTAAAACAAGTGCATCGATATTGTGGTATGATTAATTATTTCTCTAAATTTATCAAAAATTATGCTGATAGAATAGAACCCTTAAATAAGTTGCGTCGTAAAAACACTCAGTTTATCTGGGGAGACTCACAAAAAATTGCGTTTGAAGATCTCAAACAGGCAATGGCTAATCCTCCGGTATTGGCAATACCAGATTTCTCCAAAACTTTCATTTTACAGACGGATGCGTCTGATACAGGTCTAGGAGCTGTCCTACTTCAGGAACAAGAAGGATTTAGAAAACCCTTAGCGTACGCTTCCAAAACATTAACAGAAGCAGAACGGAAATTTTCTGCATATGAACGAGAGTGTCTTGCAGTTGTTTTTGCAACGGATCATTTTAGAACTTATTTAACACATCGAGAATTTCTTTTAGAAACCGATAACCAAGCTTTAGCCTGGCTTCTTTCCAGACCAAAGCAGTTAGGTAGACTCGCTAGATGGCTACTTAGATTATCTGTTTTTAAATTTAAAATTAATCACATCCGTGGTTCAGATAATAATGTGGCTGACGCATTATCGAGGATGTACGATTTAAATAACGAAGATATCTCAAAAGATATATCTTATATTAATACCTTATTATCTCAATTCCCCCTATCTTTTACAGATCTAAGACAACATCAAGAACAGGATACCTTTATCCTTCAACAAAAACAACAAATGAATAATAAATTTTGTTTATCCAAAGGCGTCCTATGTCTAAAAGATAAAAACAATAACCCAACCAAAATCGTTCTCCCTAATTCCTTAAAAGATTTAGTATTTAAATACTTCCATCAGTCAGAAATCGGTGGACATTTAGGTGTTGATAAAACCATACACAAAATTACACGGTATTTTTATTGACTATATATCGAGAAATTCCTTTAAAAGTGAATGCTTGTACAACCTGCCAACGTAGTAAACCTGGAATAAATTATAAATGGGGAAATCTTAGTTCCAGAGTCCCGACAGTGCCATTTGACACGTTGTTTATTGATACTGTAGGTAGCCTGCCAAAAACCAACCAAGGTTATAAATATATTCTAGTGGTAGTAGATAGTTTTTCAAAATTTACATGGCTAGCTCCATTAAGAAACACTAATACATCCTCCATTGTCGATGAATTAAAACGTATTTTCCAAAATTACTCCATCCCGAGGTTAATTGTCACAGATAACGCTAAAAATTTTAATTCCATGATGTTTAAAAACTTTTGTTTCAATCTAGGCATAAAACGAACCACCCTCTCACCCTATCATCCTCAACCATCTCACGCCGAACGATTAAATCGAAATCTTAGGTCTATCCTTATTGCATACCATGCAACGACTCAAACAAACTGGGACAAATCTCTATTTTGGTTTCAATTAGCCTTCAATATGGCTCGACATAATGCTCATGGGAAATGCCCATTTGACATATTGCATACTTTTCCAGCTCAAACACCGTTGGATAGAGCATGGAATATCCAAGATATCCTCCATAGAAATCCTATACGTTCCAGTAATATGATGTGTGATATTAGAAGAAAACTGATTAAATCCCATCATGATATGGCGCGCCGATATAATGCCACACGCCACCCCAATCCGTTTTCGGTGGGAGATAAAGTTTTACTTAAAACTCACCCCGTAAGTTCGAAACGGAGAAATATTTGTGCAAAAATGGCATATCGATGGTCTGAACCTTTGTATATCATCGGCTTTTCTACTCCAGTTACAGCCTTACTCCGTAAGACTATTGGAGGAGAAATAACTAAAGAACATATTTCTAACCTTAAAAGAGTTACATAATTTACTCATAATTTACATAAGTTATTTTTAGGTGATGTCTGTCGCGATACTCGAGCTTGAGATGATTGTAACAAAACGAAAACTATGCTGTTTGCATGCTATTTGAATGTTTTATTGAAAGGGGCCCCGAATGAATGAATATTACCATCTCAGGCCGACAACTGCTACATACTCACCTTCTCTTTTTTCATTTAAGCACTCACCCCCTTTATTTTGCCTACACGTGCCTTTGTACTTCAGTTTACTCTCCCGGGGGGGGGGGGGAAGATTGTGATATATGAGACATCTCCACAGACACACAACAAACAGTATACACATTACTAACACTCTAACGTAAACATAAACATAACTTTACAGCATCAACACACATACCAGATGATCTCAACTACAGATGTGAGAGGAACATTTTGATTTTGATCTAAAGATATGAGAAGAAGTAAAAAAAAAAAGAAAACTTTTATTAAATTAATAAATTGGATTGTTGACTCCATTCCTTTTTAAACTTTTAAAGAGCGAAGTGGCTTATACAAGTTTTTATAAACAAAATAATTTTGAAAGTTTATTAATATTACAGAATTGTATTAAAATTTAGAACAAATATTTTTTAGAAGATTTGCTGAAAAAAGATTCAACATTTTTAAATAAGTTTTTAAAGAATTTTAAAGATTTTAATTGTTTTTAAATGTTTTTAAATATTTACCTACAAATTTTTGAATAAACAAAGTTGAATTTTTGAAGACAAAACCTTTCAGATTTATTGTTATTTATGAACCTGGGACAGTACTTCCGATTTGAGTAATTTTAACAACGCTGCTACTTTGCTTCGCAGACGTTGTTTCAATTAACAAAGTACCATTTCTTAATTTTTTAATAGAGTCTGGCGAGCCACAAACCGACTGCACAGACCTGTTAATAATGAAGGGGGAAACTTTTGACAGCGACCCTTCATCTGCAACACAACGAACAACAAAACATTTGTCTGTGTTATCACCACTGTTATCACTATCGTCCGACAAGCTAGACCATAGTCTTTTCATTCCGAGGGAAGATTTTTTAGTTGACATAATCTTAGGTGCTTTTCCAGTCATCGTGAAAGCAAGGTGCGGGCGGAGAGATGACTCGCGCACGCCGCAGGTCCCTAGTAAAACGAAGGACCCGGCCGAGTACTCCCGGCAGCCATCTCCCACATATTTCATCCGGGCCGGGGAGTCAGGTACTGCCTGACCCACTGATACCGACGTCCCAGAGGCTCGCACGCAGCAGCAAGAGCTCCGACACTCTTACCCATGGTCCACTTCTTGCCACAGTACCGAAGCGACTGGAAGGGCTAAAGGATGGCGCAAAGCCTCGGCAGAGCAAGCTCACAGCAGCACAACCACAGTCCAGACCTTCCAATCTGGAAAGGGTTACGCACGACCAGCCCGCATCCCATCCTCGCCAGCATTATAAATGTGTGTAAGAAAACTTTGTGTATGTGTTGTGTGTAGGGTATGTAAATGTGTGTGTTGAAAGAAAGTGTGGTGTGTGTGATGTAGTATTATTGTTGTGTGTAGTGTAAGAGCAACCTGTGTATAGTTTTTAAAATAAGGTTAGCTCTTAGCTGGGGTCCCGGGGTTGCCAGGATTGAGGATTGCCACTCTCAAGAAAGACACGCCTACAGCAGGCCCGAGCTCTTCGGTACGCTTCCAGGTTTGCATCCGTAGGTCTGCGACTAAAAATGCGCAAGGTCCTACGGCGGTCCTGAAGAGCCTCCTTACAACGATCATTCCACCAAGGTACCGGCGGACGCCGCGCTTTTCCCGTTGTTTTAGGAATGCTCTGGGCAGCTGCTGCAGACATCCTCTCTACAAAGGAAGACAACAGCTTTCGTGCATCATCATCATCTTCATATTCAGATCCCATTAAACTTGAAAACTCATTCCACCGTGCAAGCTTATCTATCCATCGTTTTGGAAGGTCATCGACAGACTGATAGTCAAAAAACTCGACCACCCCCGGTCGGTGATCACTTCCGTACAGGTCCGGCAGTACTCTCCACAACAACCTTGGAACAATGGACGGGCTGCAGAAAGTAAGGTCCAAGCACGACCAGGATCCTGTTGAGGATGACATGAATGTTTCAGATCCATCGTTCAATAAATTAATTTATATTATTAATATTATTATTAATTAATTTATAATTTAATAAATTAATTTTAGATTTTCAATTGTTTGTCATCGTAAATTTATTTCATTAAACAATAAACAATAATTAAAATTAAAGCTCTGAGAGTAATATAAAATTAGAGTCATTATTTTTGTTATATTAGGCTTATAAATTATTTTTTAGTATTAAATTATTTATTTAGTTTTATTTAGTATTAAATTATTTATTTAGTTTTATTTAGTATTAAATTATTTATTTAGTTTTATTTAGTATTAAATTATTTATTATTAAGTCTTAAAAAAACAATTTGTGTTCATTTATTTTATTTAAATCTAACCCAACCGTAGTGTTGCTACAAGCTGAAAAGAAAAGGGACTTACAGACGATAATAGATTACTTTATGGATGAAAATACGCCATTTTATGAAGAACTCTTCAGCAACTATTAGTAATATTATGGTGTTTTTTAGTTTAATTAAATTTTTCTACATCATAAGGAAACCTGTTAATATTGCATTTGTATTGAAAATAGTAAGTTAATCGATTATGAATCCAATGATAATTTGTTTCATTCTGGTGTCAGTAAGAAATCATTAATTATATAATCATTTACTTTTTCATACGTAATTTTCTGGTAGTTCAGTAATCACTTAGCCCGTTATATAAATATATTTTTTTTTTTTTTTTTTTTTTTTTTTTTTTTTTTTTGCTACTTGCATCCTGGAGACTCCAAAGGGAGTATAGGACATGTCAAGGTAAATTTGATGAACTGAAAGTTTATCACCAATGTGATAAATTTACTACTTACCACCAAAATTTGTTATTGCTACTGCTTGCTTCAGTATGCTTGTCATGAACCGTATTAAATTAAATATCACACACAATAAATAATAAAAATAAATCAAACACAATGATAAATTCAACACTTACCAATAATTTCCCCCTACTACTGCTTAACTCAGCAGGCTTGTCAAGAACCCCTTTGTATCAAATTGTACACAATATTTGTTTAATTAAAGTTAAATACCAAAACTATTTAGAAAGGAATTCGTGCACACTGTAAAATGTTTCATCAATCAAATATTGTTTTAGCTTTTTTTTAAAATGACTTAAATTGTCACAACTTTTTAAACCTTGAGGCAATTTATTGATGTATTTTCTACCTGCATAAGTTGGTTTTTGTTCAAACAATTTAGTGTTGTGATTAGCAACATAATAATCGATTCTGTTTCTTGTGTAGTGGTTGTGAACATCTAAATTCTGTAAAAAGGTATTTTTCTTTACGTACATTATCACTTCAAAAATGTACAAAGAGGGAACCGTGAGCAATTGCAGCTCTTTAAATAGTGATCTGCATGAGGTAAGGTGGTTGACTCCCATCATACACCTAATAGCTTTTTTCTGTATTTTAAAAACTCTTTCCATGTTACCCTGTGATGAATTACCCCATACTAATATGGCATACCTGATATGAGATAAAATTAAACCATGATAAGCTGCTATAAGCAATTTTTTATCATTTAATCTGGCAACTTGCTTTAATGCAAATACCCCAGATGATATTTTACTACAAATTTGATCGGTGTAATAATCCCACGATAGGGTCCTATCTAGTGACACTCCTAGAAACTTCACTGTTTGCACATGATCTAGGATATTATTTTGTATCAAGACATCCACTTCTCTGTTTTCCCTTACGTTGTGTTTGTTTTTGAACTGTAAGAACTGACACTTTTTCCCATTAACTGTTAACATTAATTCATTCAGAAATTGGACTACAGATTCTACGCTAATCTGTGTGTTCACTTCGAGACTATCTACCAGTAAACTTTTGTTTATGATTGAAGTATCATCAGCAAACAATAAAGCTTTACTGTTGGGTAAGATATCTGGTAATCTATTTATATACAACAAAAACAAAATGGGACCTAAAATTGACCCCTGTGGAACACCAGCTTTGACATCAAGCTTTTCAGACAA
Source organism: Catonia carolina (assembly GCA_035578175.1). Lineage (NCBI taxonomy): Eukaryota > Metazoa > Arthropoda > Insecta > Hemiptera > Achilidae > Catonia > Catonia carolina. The sequence goes on from JAQMRL010000001.1 coordinate 38,168,403, forward strand.
AATTTTTGTAATTTTCCCCTAACTACTCTAGTTATTTCTACACACTGTACTCTACCTACCAGATAAGACTGAAACCATTTAAGTTCTACGTCGCTAATACCTAATGACTCTAACATTTTCAACAAAACTTCATGATCAACACAGTCGAAAGCTTTACTGAGATCTAAAAACACAGCTAAGGCTTTCTCTCCTGCATCCAATATATCAACTATCTGCTCAAAAAGTGAGACAATAGCAGTTTTGGTTGACTTACCCTTTTGGAAACCATGCTGATCTTTTGAGATGATAAGGTTTTCAGTCAAAAAATTGATTAACCTAATGAACACTACCTTTTCAAAAATTTTGCTAATAGTGTTTAATATACTTATGGGCCTATAATTTTCAACTACTTGGGTATTGCCATTCTTAAACACAGGCAATATTTTACCTTCCTTCAGTTGCTTTGGAAATACACCTCTTTCCAGGGAGAAGTTAATTAGATGAAGGAGAGGTGTTAATAAAAACTTTTTACATTTTTTAACAACAATACTTGAGATCCCATCTAACCCTACTGTTTTCTTACTTTTTAAGCTATCGATAACTGATTCTAGTTCCTCATATGAAACTGAGCTAAATACAAAATTATCTACAACTCTATCCCCCCTAACTTCATAATATCCCTCAGTTTCCGTAATCTGCTGTTTAAGCTTTGAAGCTACTTCCTGATAATACTTATTAAAATAATTACTAATTTCTGATCCATTTTCTATAACTTCATTATTACTATTAACAATTTTTGGTATATCTGTGTATCCCCTATTACTAACTACATTCCGATTCCTATTTATTGTTTCCCATAATGCTGAGTTTAAATTAGTTGATTTACGAAGGACTTCAGCAGTTTTTTTGCATTTAGCACTCTGAACTTTTTTAGCATAATATTTTTTAATTTGTTTGTATCTTTGCTCATTCAATTCATTTTTATCTGATTTGAACTCAGAGTAGACATCTCTGACTTCAGATTTCAGTTTCAAAATATCCCCTGTAATCCATTGGTCTATTTCACTAATTCTCTTTGTTAAAACTACCCTTTTTACTGGACAGCTACTATTATAGTGAAATTTTAAAGTTTCAATAAAATAATGATATTTTTGATTAATTTCGGAAGCATTGATAACAGTCTTCCAATCCTCTTTGGATAAACTGTGCAATAAACAATTTATATTACCCTTGTCCTCTTGCCTAGTTTCTTTATTAACTTTTTGACTCAGGGCCTGACCACCTAAATGCTGAATTTCTATTACTTGGTACCCATGATCAGAGAATTCTGAACCCCCTAACCTAACCTGACAACTAACAATATTTGTTAGAATATTATCTATTATCGTTTGAGAATGGCTAGTAATCCTTGTATAATCACTAACTTTTATATCCAGATTGTTCATGTTCACGATATCCCTGAACTCTTCGGACATTTTACTCTGAATAGCAAGATTTACATTATAATCACCCATAACAACAACTCTTAAGTACCGTTCAGTCAAACTCTCCAGCAATGCACTGAACAATTTACAGAACTGGTCCCAATCACCATTTGGAGACCTATAAACACCAACGACAGCCATCCTTTCCTGTACCCCCAACCTAACTTCTAATCCTACTACTTCCATATTCATTTCCTGAGAAAACCTATCTACAAAAGGTAAGTTACGTGTATGTATGTTCCTACTAATATTAGTCAGTATACAGACTCCTCCACTTTTATGAACTTTCCTGCAGTAAGAAGCATTAATAGAAAACCCCGGAAAGCTAATCATAGGAATCTCATTACTTTTTAACCCATGTTCGGTGAATAATACCAAATCTGGGTTCTCAGACCTTAAAAATATTTCAACCCTATCTATTTTATTACTTAAATATTGAATATTTTGGTGCAAAATAGAGAAGTGAGATGTATTCCTAACCTGAACTTGATTGATGAAATCATTTTGTGCACCTACCTGTTTATTTCCTATAATTTCTGCATCTGTTGGTAGTGGATGCACTAACCTATCATCCGGATTTAAACCTAACCTGTCATTACCTATTTGTAGCACCTGTGATTGCTTAATGTGAGGTTGGGTTGTCCTAACATAACCTACCCTTCTTTTTCTTAACTTTTTTCCCCCTTTTTTAGCCATTTCATTAAAAAAGTATCCTTAGATTTTAATTTATCTGGGAGTTTACATGTAACGAGTGAAGCTAATCTATCACACAGTATGTTTTTGCCAGTTAAATTTAAATGTAACCCATGTTTAGTATAGTTATCACGATTTAACCTTTCATTGATAAAGTTGATTTTTACCCTTTCAATTGTTTTATTTTTTAGGCTGTTAATTCTTTTATGCATTTCGTGGTTTGTTTTACTTATAACTTTGTTTACTTCTGGCTTGTCATACCGAAATGGAATAGCGTTTATTATTAAATTAGTTTTATTACTTAGTGGAACCAATTCTTCGAATGTTTTTAAGATTTGAGGAGTGTTTTTAAGTTGTTTTGATTCTATGTCATTGGTTCCTCCAAGAATTATTAAATGGTCATTTATACCTAAGGTTTTTACATCGTCTTTAGATGACTTAACAACTTCTTTTAGAGGAGCATTCGGCTTAAACACTACTTTTACTTCAAATTCAGAATTTAGTTTTTTATCTAACAATTCCCAACATTCACGGCCATGACTATCCGCCAATACTAGGACTTTGTTTTTCCTCTTATTATTATTATTACTTTTGGTAGACGGTTTAGTCCCTACAGCTTCACTATACAAAAATTTCTTAGGACCGTTTTTATTTGTAATTTTAGTATCATTTTTAGTGCCGTTTATTTTTTTACTATTTTTATTGTCATTAGTTTTTGCAGCATTTAACTCATTTAGAAGTTTTAAATTAACTACTTTTATTTCATTTTCTAAGGCACGGTTTGCTTCCAATAATTTAGCGATTTCAGTTTTGTGGTCCATATCATTTATTCTTATTATTTCTTTTAGCGAAGCTATTTCCTGCTCTAATTTATTTCTAAGTTCCTCGTTTATTTTGTTACTACTTATTATTGCATCCCTAATGTTTTTTTGATCTTCATTCAATTTAGCTACCTTTTTTTCTAAACTAATCGGAGATTTAAAATTTACATGGGACCGCGTAACGGGAGGAGAAGACTTAATTTGTTTACCTAAACTTGAATTTTTAGTGGCCATTCCTAACAATTAATAAACTTTAACTAATTATCTTAAACAATTTAAACTTTGTATTTACTTTAAGTCACAGACTATTTTAGAACTACCGGCGAACTTCCTAACCTCAAAACTATCGACAAACTAATTTGATACAATACTTAAACTTATTGGAAAGAAAAAGAAAAACTTATACGTACAATCTGAAACTAACTGTTTAAAAAACTTATTAAACAAAAATTATACTTATAGGAAGTGAATCTATTTCAAAATCTTCTAAAAATTCGGGAGCTAACTTCACAGCTGTGTTGACACTAGAATCCAATATGGCGGACCCCCATATCTATCTGTGACTTACCATAGATATCTGTGGCTTGGTGCTAGAAGGGCCCGTCTCATTTCGGTAAAATTGAGTTTTTTCGGCCAAAGTCATTTAAGTTATCTGTACTTTCTAGTGTAAAAATGGCTTATGTCTACTATAAGCCCTTGCTAAGATAAAGAGACCTGATCTTAAGTTACGCCCCGCGAAAGCTGTTGTTTGTTTAAGTACCTACTAGAAAGGTGTAAGTTATGTTTAGCCTTTCTTACAATTTTTATTTTTATAACTAATACGGGCCTATGATAAGTTGGGCCTTTTTCCTAATATTTTATTTTCACCGTAAATTGTTTTTGAAACTGAATTGGGTACAGTATTGTCCATCACCTGCCAGTCGTTTTGTATGTACTTCTGATGAGTGGCTTCCAAATTCTGACTTATCTGCCAGTACAAGTGAATATGACCTGGAACAACCCAAATAAGTCTCAACAAAACTGCAGAAAAGAATAATGTTTAAATGCAATGCAGTAGAGACAATTCTTGGTTCAACAACCAGCACTAATTCTCATAGCACTGAGAATGTTTGTAATGGGCTGTAACTACGTTACGGTCGCAGGCCTATTTCTATTTTGGTTATTCTATTCACTTCGATTCATTTTTATTTTAATTACCGTAAGCTGATGCGATCTGGCGGTTTTTGGTTGTACTTTTTCTGGACTAATTCTTATTCTATTCTGTAATTGAATTAATTTTTTTTTCCTTATAGGTTGGTCTGAACTAGTCTGTTGGTTAACGTGAACGGTCGTGTACTGTGCGTTATATATTTTTTTCAAGTTGTTATGTGGTGAAATTTTATATTTTTATTGCTTTTTATTAAAAGTAATGCCTTTGTGTTACATCGGTCTTCGTTTACCCTTATCGGATTGAACTTTTATTACATGTTTTCGAGTCTCGAGATATCTGTGAATGAAATTTCCAAAATTGATGTTTGCTGAATACCTTTTCTTAAATTACTACTTGCGTTTCCATGCCTGTTTAATAAAATTCAAGTATCATGAAGTTAGGTGACTGACTGTGGGATTGTGGGGATACCAGTGGATTTTTGTACGTATCCAAGAATTTTTGGTTAAGTGGATTTCAACTGTAAGTACTTGTTCATATTATTAATCTTTTGGAGGAAATTTGTCTCGTCAAGCTTAAGGAAGTCTCACCTAGGTACTTGAAGTTTTTTATTTTTTTCTACAGTAAATTCAGTTCTAATCGCCCTTTTTTATATAACAAAACTAAATTACTCCTCATAAGGGTATGCCAATTTGTAATAGATTATATTATTTAGTATCATATTCAGAGTTATGAAACTTTTCATCTGTCTCTGTTCCTTTCCCTGTTGTTTTATCAAATCTATCAATTGTTGGAACATACTCATGTTTATAATATCTTTACTATCACTATTATTATTGTTATTATTCATACCCACTGCGTCATATGATGTCTCCAAAGTCTATGAATTCTTCCCCACATTTGGGTTGCCAAAATTTGTAACAAAATTAAATTACTCCTCATAAGGGTATGCCAATTTGTAATAGATTATTATTTAATATCAAATTCTTTATTGTCGTTGTATCAGCTTTCAAGTTTGATTTTATTATTTTTCCATTTTTACCTTGTCTCCTATTTCATTCAATAAAACATTATTCACATTTAACACATTATGGTTTTTATTTAATCAATATATTTTCATAATTACAATCACAACTTTCACTGCTCAAGTGTAATTATAAAATAATGCTCCTGTTCTTAATACTGTTAAATCAACTCACTGGTTTTATTTGATTTGAAAAATTATTATATCTCCATAATTATTTATTAATTGATCATTATTACACATTCCTTATTATATATTCATTATACTTCATTATTTCTTCATTATTTTTTCGTCATTACATAATATTCTTTATAATTACCATCATCTAATTTTCATAATCTTTAAAAATGTCTGTTTTGAAATGTAGGTTAAATATACATGTATTTTTATTATTTGTTAGTTGTTCATTAATTTGTGTTTCTTTTAAATGAGTCTTTTTCTTACATTACAATTATGTTATAATTAAATCATATTATAGTTATGATTTATATTTAAAAAAATAATTTTGTGAATGGGACGTTGAAAATAAAACATCCAGTCAGCTTGAGGCTTTACGTCCCATTAAATTAATTTACAATTTTTTACTTTCTTCTTCTTAGTTGCTTAGTATCCACATTTTGTTTATGAAAATTAAATAATTTTTAAATATTATATTTTAATCAGCTGGAATTATTTATTTTTACTTCAATAGACTCAAATATAAACAAATCCAGATGTCCATTAAATTTGTCTCATTACAAATACCCCCACCTTTAAATTTTGAAAACAAAAAATTTTTTTTATTATAATTTGAATTTTGAATTTGTTTGATAAATTTAAATGTTACAAAAAGTGGCCAAAATGTTTTAAAATTATGTTGCTAAGCAACCTTACAATATTTACTATTCAAACAAAACTTTAAACTATAAATATAAACTATAAACATGAACACAACAAAACACAAACAACAACATAAGTACATAATTTCTTTTCTTTACACTTATTGTGGTTTGTATACCTATCAACATTTGGTTTCCACTCACTATGTTTAACACATTTATTTACAACATTCATACTTTCATAGATTAATTTGTTCATATCTGTGAAATCACATTTTTCTTGTTTTGGTCTTCAATCAATTCAACAACTCCTAAATCTATATTTTCTTTTATTAGTTTATCTATATTATGTTTCAGTGATTTATTTGATAAGTTCATTTTATCTAATTTATTATTTCTTCCTTTGTTTATTCGATCATTTAATGTAATATTTATGGATTTATACCGATCTGAACCTTCAAATTGTTTGTTCATGTTTTTTGTTGATATAACCTCCAATGTTTGTTTTCCTCTCACATTTTTATCATTATTCTTATTGTTATTACTATTTGTTACAATATTTGGTACTCCTTTTTCTATTGGTTTAATATTTTTGTTAACATCTTCTAGACTTTTTCTTACATTCTTTATTATTTTTACATTATCCTGTTTTATCTCTTCTCTAAGTTCCCTAATAGCCTTTTATTGTCTATCTAATCTTTTATTTAAATCATTACTCAAACTATCTATTCTACAACTTATGTTCTCTCCTTGTTTATCTAACTTGCTACTCTGTTGAGTTATTAAACTTTTATCTGTCCCTGTTCCTTTCCCTGTTGTTTTATCAAATCTATCAATTGTTGGAACATACTCATGTTTATAATTTCTTTACTATCACTATTATTATTGTTATTATTCATACCCACTGCGTCATATGATGTCTCCAAAGTTCGTGAATTCTTCCCCACATTTGGGTTGCCAAATTTGTAAAATAATTAAATTATTATTATATTCTTTATTGGTGTTGCATCAGCTTTCAAGTTTGATTTTATTTTTTTCCATTTACCTTGTCACCTATTTCGTTAAATAAAACATTATTCACATTTAACACATTATGGTTTTTATTTAATCAATATATTTTTATAATTACAATCACAACTTTCACTGTTCAAGTGTAATTATAAAATAATGCTCCTGTTCTTAATACTGTTAAATCAACTCACTGGTTTTATTTGATTTGAAAAATTATTATATCTCTATAATTATTTATTAATTGATCATTATTACACATTCCTTATTATATATTCATTATACTTCATTATTTTTTCGTCATTACATAATATTCTTTATAATTACCATCATCTAATTTTCATAATCTTTAAAAATGTCTGTTTTGAAATGTAGGTTAAATATACATGTATTTTTATTATTTGTTAGTTGTTCATTAATTTGTGTTTCTTTTTAATGAGTCTTTTTCTTATATTACAATTATGTTATAATTAAATCATATTATAGTTATGATTTATATTTAAAAAAATAATTTTGTGAATGGGACGTTGAAAATAAAACATCCAGTCAGCTTGAGGCTTTACGTCCCATTAAATTAATTTACAATTTTTTACTTTCTTCTTCTTAGTTGCTTAGTAACCACATTTTGTTTATGAAAATTAAATAATTTTTAAATATTATATTTTAATCAGCTGGAATTATTTATTTTTACTTCAATGGACTCAAATATAAACAAATCCAGATGTCCATTAAATTTGTCTCATTACATTTATTTATATTGGACATTTATCTGCATTCACTTTTCAATGATCTATTAAAAGATGTGATTATGTACATTACGGTTACTGTAAAAAAATTTTATTATTCATCTATGCATTCCGTTTTAAAGGTTGTTTTGATGTAAATTTTGTTTTTTTGGAGCAACTCTTTTGGTAAATTTCTTTAATGAAAATTACATTGTACGTATTTTGATATACATATATTTATATAAAAAAAACTTACTTAAAATAAAACTGTTTTCGGTTGGCCAACCATAATGTATTTTGCGCATTAATTGTTATATTTTATTATTTTTTTTGAAAAACAAAAGGTTGTAAATTTGATATTTGTAGCTCCAACCATAATGTATTTTGCACATTAATTGTTATATTTATTTATATTTTTTTGGGGGGAAACAAAAGGTTGTAAATTTGATATTTGTAGTTGCACACTAATGTCTTTATAATTGTTAATGTACATACCTAATAGGTTTTTTTTTGGTGATCTTATTTTGGTTAATTTTATATTTACTACCTTTGGCCTAAATTGTCTTATTCCTGAAAATCTTTTTTAAATATACTTGAATACTTTATTTTTTATTTTTTTAATTTGTTTTGTGTGGCTTTCTTACCTACCGAAAAACTAGAAAACCGAAAAAACTAGAAAACTAAGAACAGGTATATTCCTTGCTGATGGTCGTGAAAATCATTTAAACCATCCTAAGATAAAAGAAAAGCAAGTCGTCCGGTTGTTGTCCAAGACCAATTTGTCTTAAGAATACAACAATAACAAACACAAAAACAATGATATCAACTTACCACGTTTTTAATTACTCGCAGTAAATTTAATTGCTCCACTATTACAAAAATACACATTTGTAAACAAAGAGAAACAGCTGATTGAAAAAGAAATGTGGTTTTGTAGACGGATACGTGCGGCTGTCATAAAAACCATATAACTGTTTCTCCAGATATTCAACAGGGAATATTTGATTTTATCAATGAAACCCTACGAGTTGAATCACACTATTTGAAGGCTCAAATTTCTGAAGAATACATTGATGGTAGTAAAACTTGGGCTCATCTGCACAGAGATTATGTGAATCTCTGAAATTCATCGAAAAGCTATTTGGAAATCACGCATTTTTTTGAAAAGTATTTAATGAAAAAATTTGAGTTTCTTTGTGCCAAAGAAAGATCACTGTAATGTTTGTGAAGGGTATAAAATGCAGAGGATGTAGCATAGCAGTCTATGTACATAATGTCGTAGATCGATGGTCGTTGCGAACGAACAAAATAATGAAGCTATTGAAATAACTATTTAAAATATTCAATATTAAATATCAAAAATCAGGTATCAATTATTTGGTGCAAGCACGTCGCAGAGTACGCCAGTATTATATGGAGCAAAATCCTTCATTGAAGCAAAATTCAATTATTAATTTGGATGTTACGTATGATGGAACGTGGCACAAAAGAGGCCACACCTCAAATTATGGTGTAGGTTGTATTATAGATTTGAATACCAGTTTAGACTTTTGTGTATTATGTAAATTTTGTCAAGAATGTGTTGTAGCTGCTAATGAGTTGCATATAGACAGTCCAGAATATTTTTTTTTGGTACAACGGTCATGCAGATAGATGCCAAAAAAATCATGATGGTTCATCACCTGCTATGGAGGTACATGCTGCTGAAATACTATGGAAGCGTTCCGTTGATTATAATTTCCGGTACACCACTATATTAAGCGATGGTGATTCTTCCGTTTATACTAGAATTAACCCTTTTACGTGTAGGGTAACGATCTATCGGTACTCTTATTAAAACGAAATATAGTTCGTATGTTTCACGACAGATGGGGAAAGTGTATACTTAAAATGAAGCTAAGAAAATAGACATTACGATAGTATCGAATAACGAAATAATCGATTTTTTTTTAACTGCGTAATATCGGATAAGAGAAAAGCATGTTTGTTTACAATGTATCCGCGTGTCTATTTTGAGGTTAGTGCCGTCCGAGTAGTTTATAAAAACAACTATCTCAAGAACTACTGTGTATATTTTGATGATTTTTTTTTAATTTTGTTTATAATGGACTGGAGTTATCATGTGTTGTGGGTATCAAGATTTTAATTGTGTGAAAAATTTATAAATCAATGGGAAAATTAATTTATTTTTATTTGTATAAAAAATTTGATATTTAATTTTTTTTTTAAATTTTGAGTCAATGCAACAAATTTTGAACCATATCACACGAATTTGTAGAACCTTTTTGGTAAGTCTGATTTTTTTCATTACTGTATCTGAACAATTGTATATTTGGTGGTAGTTTGAAAAAATGCTTATATTTTTGTTAAAATCGGCCTGTGCATTTTCGCATACCTATCAGAAAAAGCCTTACAAGTCGAAGGGTTAAGGAATTAAATGTGTATGGTGATAGTGTATGTATAAATAAAGAAGAATGTATCAACCACGTAGCCAAAAGATTAGGAACGGCCTTGCGTAAATTAGTAAAGGATTGTCGTGTACAAAAGATTACGTTGGGCGGAAAAGTGCATGGTAGTCTGAAAGAATCAACTATCAAAAATCTGACTATTTATTACCGTAATGCCATTATGGACAATGTAAATAAGAGTGTTGAGTCTATGAGGCAATCAATATTGGCTACTCTCAACCATTGTGCCTCAACTGATGCTGAACCCAGACATACCAAATGCCCAGAAGGTAAAGACAGTAGGTGCTTCTACAACAGAGCTCGTGCATTGGGTCAAGTACCTGGAAGCCATCTTGAAAACATTCATACACCATTGAATGTTCAATCATTGAAGTATATAGCACCAGTATATGTAAGATTATCTGATCCAGAGCTGCTTTAAAGATGTATTCGGGGGCTAACTCAAAATTATGATGAAAGTCTGCATAGCGCAATATGGAGGAACTGCGACAAAGCTAAAAATGTATCAAAGAAACTAGTTGAATCAGCAGTAGCTTCAGCAAATGCAGAATTTAATTATGGAAACATTGCATTCATCAACACACTGAAGACAAGCTCTCTGTCACCAAGCAGTCAAACAGTAGCTTTAGCAAGAAAATTAGATGTTCGAAGATAGCACCGCACCGCCATGAAAATACAGCTTAAATATCAAGAGAGGAAAAGAAAAGTAGCTTTAGCTAAATTAAAAATAGAAAAAAGAAGAAAAAAGGAAGGAACAACATATGGAGCAGGTCTTTTCTGATACATGTTAAGTGGTAAGTGATGAAAATGTTTTCAAATCTTTATCATTGATTTTCCGGAAATTGTTTTTTTTTAATTTTCAGGTACCGTAACGCTCACAATTTTGTTAAAAATAGAGATATCTTAATGATTTTTTTTCTAAATGTACCTTTAAACCTTTGCGAGGTTATCATCGCCTGATACATAATACATAAAATCTTATAAGCTAATATCACAGCACAAGCTATAATACTCTAAAAAACACACAAAACATAAACACATAAACTTAAACTTAATATCACAGTTAGAAAGAAAAACACAGAAATCACATTAATACTTATGAAATTAAAACCTTAAAACTAGTATCACAACCCAAAAATTAAAAATTTCATTCAAAAAAAAATTTAAAAAAAAATCACTGACATAAAAGATCACAAAGGGCTGTAAAGAGGCCACTTAACATGAACACATATGAATATAAACTTATAACTAATATAAAACACATACAATATGGTAACTAAGAGTATTAGAACATAATATATTAGACACTGTTGTATACACTGATCGATCGTAAAAATTTCAAAGCCGCATCCAAAATAGGGCTTTCGTCACCGAGTATATTCCTTAATTCAGAGGGAATCTTGAATCGCCGACGCAGAGCTGCGTAGCAGACGCAATCAACCAATACATGTTTGACTGTCAAAGGACAATCGCACCTGCCACAAACTGGAGCATCACCAGACGTCATGAGATACCCATGGGTTAATCTGGTGTGCCCAATTCTAAGTCGCGCGATGACAACCTCTTCTCTTCTGTTCTTCCTCAGTGACGTAGGCCAAGGCTTAACAATAGGTTTTATTTCTCGTAGTTTGTTGCCATGAGAGCCAGTCCATTCTACCTGCCAGGAATCCGTGATGACCCGCTTCACCAGACTCACAAAATCAGACATAGTCAGATATTGCGTGAAAGCCGGTTGACGAGCCGCCTCCTTAGCGGCCAAATCAGCAGCCTCATTTCCCGGGATTCCAGCATGACCCGGAACCCAGCAGAAAACAACGCATACTCCTCTATCATTCAGCTCCTTCACAGTGCCGAGGACGTCCACAACTAGCGGGTGGCGTGAATACACATCACTAATCGACTGGAGAGCACTGAGCGAATCAGTGCACACCAACACACGACGCCCACGCACACAGACTACAGAAAGAGCTTTGCTGATAGCATAAAGTTCAGCCGTGTAAATACTGGTTCCCGCAGGTAATCCAAACAAATAGGTTCTCCCATTAGCAACAAACGAGCAACCAACTCCAACATCCGACTTTGATCCATCAGTGTATACAACCGTAGATGGTTTAATAGCTTCAACTAACTCACTGAAAATGCAATTAAACACCACAGAGCTTGTGCCTGCCTTTGAGTATTTACTCATCTCAAAGTTAAAGTGTAACTGAGCGATGGTCCAGGGTGGAAATAGACAAGAATTACATGGGTAGACACGAGGAATCGCAATATCAAGGTTGTTGCATATCTCCAACGCTCTTACACCGAATGGTGAAGGTTGTCGGGCGTTCATCAGATGCAAATCATGACACGGGTTGTTGAGAATGATGTCATGCAAGAAATGGTAAGGTCTAGCTTTCAACTTGGCAAAGTACGTCAATAGAAGCTGCTGGCGACGTCTGAATAACGACATTTCTCCACTTTCAACTAAGATGCTGAAAACAGGGCTAGAACGGAAAGCACCTGTAGATAATCGTAAACATAAATTGTGGACTGTGTCAAGCATTCTCAGAGAAGTGGAAGTAGCAGATGAGTAGGCTACTGCGCCATAATCTATACGTGATCGCACTAGAGCCTTGTAGAACCTTATCATACATGATCTATCAGCACCCCAACCTGTACCTGTAAGAACACGCAGAATATCAACCACCTTTAAGCACCTAGCCCGTAGGTCTTTAATATGCGGAACCCATGTAAGTCTCTTGTCGAATACAACACCTAAGAACCTGATTTCAGTGCTAACTTCGATATGCTTACCCATTAAATACAGTCTTGGAACATTATCAGTCCGTATTCGGCAAAACTGAATGCATTTAGTCTTCTCAGGAGAAAAACTAAAGCCAGTCTGCCGTGACCATTCTTCAAGACGGTATATAGTTAGCTGTAGAGCTCGTTCAGCTGAGACAACATTTCTAGATGCAACATATATTGCAAAATCATCAACAAACAACGAACATTTAACAGGGTATACGCAACTTTTCACAATATTGTTTATGGCAACCGCAAATAGGGTACAACTAATTACACTTCCTTGCGGTATACCATTTTCCAAGTCAAACCTGTCGGACAGACACTGACCAACCCTTACACGGAACGATCGTTCATCTAGAAAGTCCTTGATGAAGGCCAACATGTTTCCAGCGATGCCCCAATCCCGCAAGGTATTGAGGATACCTCGTCGCCAAGCTGTATCATATGCTTTTTTCAAATCAAAGAATACGGCAACGAGGCGCTGCCGCAATGCAAACGCATTGCAGACAGCCGTCTCAAGGGCCACCAAGTGGTCTGTCGAAGACCTCCCTCTCCGAAAACCGCTCTGTTCAGGAGCGAGGAAGTTATTCTTTTCCAGATACCACATGAGACGACTGTTCACCATTCTTTCCATGACCTTACAAACAACACTTGTCAAGGAAATGGGACGGTAGTTGGAGGCCAATGTTTTATCTTTACCAGGTTTGAGGATTGGAACAATAATTGCTTCTTTCCAAGTTTTTGGAAGCTTTCTAGAAGCGTATATTTTATTAAAAACATGTAGGAGTTGCCTTAACCCAGAATCCGGTAAATGCGCTATCATCGAAAGTGTAATTTCATCTCCTCCAGGTGAGGTATTTCGAGATACTTTGAGCGCTTTTCTAAGCTCAGGCAATGAAAAAGGAATGTTTAGAGGATCATTCGAGTCCGCTATAAAGAAAGGAAGAGATTCAATGGTTTTCTTATAATTTTGAAACTGTACTGAACATGAAGACGTGAGGGAAGCTGATTTAAAGAAGGAACCAATCACGTTAGCGATGTCGGACTGTGATGTGATCACAGAACCGTCAGCTTGCAACCCTGCGATTCGATGTGGAGACGTCCTTCCACATACCGAACGCAGTTTTCTCCATACCGTTGTCACAGGGGTACTCCTGCTAATATCTCCAACGTAACGGCTCCACGACTCCCTCTTACTCTCAAGAAAGACACGCCTACAGCAGGCCCGAGCTCTTCGGTACGCTTCCAGGTTTGCATCCGTAGGTCTGCGACTAAAAATGCGCAGGGCCCTACGGCGGTCCCGAAGAGCCTCCTTACAACGATCATTCCACCAAGGTACCGGCGGACGCCGTGCTTTTCCCGATGTTTTAGGAATGCTCTGGGCAGCTGCTGCAGACATCCTCTCTACAAAGGAAGACAACAGCTTTCGTGCATCATCATCATCTTCATATTCAGATTCCATTAAACTTGAAAACTCATCCCACCGTGCAAGCTTTTCAATCCATCGTTTCGGAAGGTCATCGACAGGCTGGTAGTCAAAAAATTCGACCACCACCGGTCGGTGATCACTTCCATACAGGTCTGGCAGTACTCTCCACATCAACCTTGGAACAATGGACGGGCTACAGAAAGTAAGGTCCAAGCACGACCAGGATCCTGTTGAGGATGACATGAATGTTTCAGATCCATCGTTCAATAGACATAAGTCTAAATCACTCCGGACCCTCTCCACCATGTGACCTCTACCATTGCACAGTGAGGAGCCCCAAGAATAATGGTGACCATTGAAATCTCCTAAGATGATATATGGAGCTGGTAACTGTTCCAGCAATTCTCTCATGGCTAGGTATGAAATGTCTGTGTTTGGTGGTAAATAAACATTACACACGCAAACCGACACCGGTTATATACTTGGTTTTACATTTTTTATTGAACAAAATGGAAAAACTTTTCAATATTTTTGTGGTTTTTGCGATAATTTACTTAAAATTTAATCAAAATTTGAAAAAAATAAATAAAAGCAATTAATACTACACTTTGTAGAAAAAAATGTGCTCTTTCTTTATAATTTTGAGTCAGCTTTACAGCTGAAGTAGTTTTCTAGTAAGAACATTCACCGTTTCTCATATATAGTACATATTTTATCGTTCCAATTGTGTTGTAGGCATTGCAATAGTTTGAACTTACAAGACACTATGTATGCTAAATTACCTTCAAAATTTCATATTTAAATGATAAACAAATTTTATATGTAATGATTATGGTTTTTTATTTTTGGTGTATACTACCCCTTTGTTCGATAACTCTGGTAGAATTTAAATAGCACTAAAACAAAACTCTAAAAACATAGGCCAAGGTAGTGGAGGGGAAAATATGGATACAGAATATTAGAATTACGACACTTTACCTCGCTTTCCCTCTTATCGTCACCTTGAACCCTTGCAGCAGCCCGCAGATGCATCTGGGGTGAAAGTAGCGTAAATCCTCTGATGGCGGAACGTCCGCAGGTTTCACGAAATAGCGCACGGCGCGACAGGACGACCCTCACTGCTTGGTTGTTTGACTCGAACTGAGTTCAGGTAAAGGAATAAGGAAGGCCTTATCTATTGATAAACTAATACTATGTAATTGTCTGCAGTCTATCTGCTTTAAAATAAAATGAGTTCTGAACATACCCCCATCAAAAAAGGGTTAATTTTTTTAAGTCTCAAACACGCAAAAGTTCAAACTAGATAAAATAAAAACAAAAGTCAAAACGCACTTGTAAAAAATAAAAGAAAAAACTATTAAAACTAACAAAAAAAAACTCTGAACTCTGAACTTGGGTTAGGGTTAGGCAGCTTGACCGTCTTCAGCCAAAGGAAGCAAGGCGATCTTGGCTACAGGACGACGGAAGACTCCGTGTGGAGTGCGAACTGTGACGACACGAATTCGGTTATCTGGCCCTGGGTGCACCTCTTCGATCCGTCCACGATTCCACTGAAGGACTGGTGAAACAGCTTCTTTTAGTAAAACGATGGCACCTCGTTTTATGTTTGGTTGGTCAGTAGTCCATTTCTGGCGTTGTTGCAGAGTATGGAGGTATTCTATTCTCCATCGATTCCAAAAATGTTGCTGCATTTGTTTGACGAGCTCCCAACGCTTGAGTCGGTTGACAGGAACATTGGTAAGGTCAATTTCAGGCGGGTTGACCAGAGGTTGGCCGATTAAAAAATGACCAGGAGTGAGGACGTCGACTTCAGTAGGGTCAGTAGACAGTTCCCTTCCAAGAGGCCGAGAATTAAGAATAGCTTCTATTCTGCACAGGAGGGTGTCTATTTCTTCATAAGTTAATACTTGTTCACCCACAACTCGTCTTAAATGGTACTTCGTTGATCGGATTCCAGCCTCCCACAGACCACCGAAATGGCTTGCCGTCGGTGGATTGAAATGCCATTTGATATTTCGCTTTGACAGCGCATCAGTAATTTCCTTCCTTTGAGGTGAAGTTGCGAAGAACTTAAATATTCCCATAAGATATCGATTAGCTCCAACAAAATTAGATCCACAGTCGGTATATACATCCGTGGAAAGTCCTCTTCGAGATGTGAAACGGTCAAAGGCCGCAAGGAACGCATCGGTGGTTAAGTCTGACACCGTTTCAAGGTGAACAGCTTTCGTTGAAAGACAGACAAATAAACAGATGTAAGCCTTAAAGGTTTTGGCATTTCGTCTTCTTGACTCTTTGACGCGATATGGTCCACCAAAATCAATCCCAACGTGAAGAAATGGTCTTGAAGGATTAACACGAGGAGCAGGTAAGTCACCCATAAGTGGTTGCATCGTGATTGCTTTCTGCTTGAAACAAATTACACATTTTGCAAGTCGGGAACGGATAAGATTGCGTATGGCTACGATCCAATATTTCCTTTGAATTAATGACTACAGTAATCGTGGACCTGCATGAAGATAACCTTTGTGGTAGTCATCAATAAGTAATAATGTATATTTGCATGTTTTAGGAAGAAAGACTGGGTACTTGACTTCTAAAGAAAGTTTTGCATGAGTTAATCGTCCCCCCACCCTGAGCAAACCAGATGAATCGAGGAACGGCCTTAAGCGACGTAGAGCGTTTGATGTATTGCGTCCATTACGAATGGCACGAAGGTCAGCTTGGAAGTAGTTTTTCTGTACTTCTTGCAGCCAAAAGTGACGAGCATGTTGTAACTAAGGCTGAGAGAGGGCTACACTCTTTAAATTTATTGCGTAGGCATTTAATAAAACGAAAACACCAAGCAGTCACGCGATGTAATCGTGTAATCAAAGAGACTCGTTCGAGTATATCAAACTTGAACACAATCGAATCATTAGTTTCAGAAAGTAAGGTAACTGTTTTGAAGTCAGGAAGTTCATTCGGTGAAGGCAAGGTTTTACCAGGTTTAGGCCATTTTCCCATTGGTAAGGTTAACCAAGAAGGTCCTTTCCACCATAAAGGATGGTTTATAAGTTCTATAGGGTCAAGCCCTCTAGATGCGCAATCTGCAGGATTGTCAAGGGTGGATACATGAGTCCACTGATCTCTTTTTGTAAGTTCCAGAATTTTAGTCACTCGGTTAGCAACGTAGATCTTCAACTGATAAAGTGGTGTTTGCAGCCAAGCCAAAACAGTAGTAGAGTCAGTAAATAAACGTATATTAGTAACATTAATTACTGGCTGAAGGGTTTGTGCGACAAACGACATTAGTTTAGATAGAAGAAGAGCTCCACAGAGCTCAAGACGTGGTATAGACAGATTTTTAAGAGGTGCTACACGTGACTTAGCTGTAAGAAGAGTAATCTTGACCTCTGAGAAAGAGTTTTCAACTCTTAAGTAAATAGCACAACTGTAGCCTATCTCGGATGCATCAGAAAATCCGAGAAGGTGACACTGAGTAATGGTTTCCATTAATATATATCATCAATTTTCAGTTTTGATAATGTAGGAAGTTGACCAGAAAAACGTTTCCAATCGTTTTCTAACTGAGAAGGAACTGGTGTGTCCCAATCCAAACCTTGAAGCCATATTCTTTGTAGAAAGCCGTTGGCCCGCATAATTACCGGAGTGAGCCAACCAACAGGGTCGAATATCCTGGCAATAAGTGAAAGCATGGTTCGCTTCGTACAGTTGCTTGCCAAATCAGATATTTTATAAGAAAAAACATCCGCAGATGCCGAACATTGAACGCCTAATAGTTTCACAAAATAATCTCCTTCATTGTCAAATGATATGGGTGTTTCCCACGTTTCTCTTGGAACTGCTTGTAATAACTCAGGCGAGTTACTTGTCCACTTTCGAAGTTCGAAGCCCCCTCGCTGAAGTAAATCGATTAACTGCCTTTGAAGTTCGAGTGCTCCTTCAACAGATGATGAACCCGACAGTATATCGTCTACGTAGATGTCAGTTTCTAAAGCGGTTGAAGCAAGAGGGAAATCATGGCCCTCGTCTTTGACTAGTTGTTTAATCACTCTCAGCGCCAAAAACGGTGAAGAAGACACACCATATGTAACAGTCCTCAATTCGAATTCTTCAAGAGGCTCTTCAAGGTTGGAATGCCAGAGTATATGTTGATATTTACGATCTTTCGGATGAATAAGAATTTGTCGGTACATCTTGCAGATATCGCCACAAAATACAATAGGCTGTAGCCTAAAACGAAGTAGAATGTCCACGATATTTCTTTGAAGTTTAGGACCGGCATACACTACATCATTTAACGATCTTCCGCCACTGGTCCGGGAAGAGGAGTCGAAAACGACTCTGACTTTTGTAGTAGAACTTGCTTCTTGTATGACGCAGTGATGAGGAATAAAGTACGAACTTGAATTAGAATTATTTAACGGCTCAGGCTCCATGTGTCCTAAACGCAAATAATCGAGCATAAAGTTAGTATAATCTTCTTTCAGTTGCGGTTGAAATGACAAACGTCGATGAATTGAGCGCAGTCTACGAAGTGCTGGAGTGAAAGAATCACGTAATGGTGGAGTTGGTTCCTTTAACAGCAATGGGACGACATATCTTCCCGAATCATCACGATAATGCTGGGTAGAAAATGTTTCTTCACAGTATTCATCGTCCGGATTAGGTGGTACCACAAGAGGCACGTTTTCTGTTTCCCAGAATTTACGAAGCGTAGAATCCAGAGAAGTGGTTGATGATAATACGCACGATGTTGTTACAGAAGCTTCAGTATGTTGAGTAGTGACACGGCCAGTAATGACCCAACCAAAAATACTATGTAGTGCCGCAGGACCGTTTAAATTAGTTGCCAAGAGTTTATCGCCATCATAGATTTCAGGGTATAAATCTGCTGCTATTAAAAACTCAATTGGTCCCGGAGTGAAGTAATTAGGATCAGCTAAGTATAGATGCTTAAATCGATCACAAGTGCTATTAGATATTGGAAGTGAAGGCATATCTAAGGTAATCTTCGGAATGATGACGGCTTCTGTAGTTAAAAAAGTTCCATTGGAGTCCCTAGGTTTTAAAATACATGTAGTTGTTCCGCCCACATCACGTACGACTTGCTGACCGAGGCCAGCGATGGAAAATGAAATATTTTTAGATGACAACCCTAGTCGTTTTGCACACTTTTAGTTATAAATGAAGTCTGAGCGCCCGAATCAATTATCGCTCGAACAGGCTGAAAACCGTTACATTTATCTTTAATGAGTACAACGGCTGTACCTAACAATACAAAAGTCGCATTTGATGAATCGGCATGTAAAGTGCTTGAAGTATGCCCTGACGCAGTGTTCGGTTGCACGGAATTTTGAGATGAAACAGTACTATGATTAGATGAGTTATCCTTTATTGTATCTAACGTATTTGACGATACACATCCGTGAATTAATGAATGATGACGTCCGTTGCACTTAGAACAGTTTGTTTTTGAAGGACAATCCTTAACGAGATGCTCTGACTTAAGGCAATTATAACAAAGTCGTAAAGATTTAGCTTTGGCTTGTCGATCATTCGGTAGTAAATTTAAAAATGTATCACATCTAAAAACGGAGTGATTACTATTGCAAATAACACACGGATAAATTTTATTTGTTTCCCCTTTCGGTTTGTTAGCCAGAGTTAGTGAGACTTGTCGTAAGCCTCCAGGTTTATTCCGGTTTGTCTGTGAAAATATTTGAGGTTTTGAATTGTTGTGAGTCGCTGATTTATGAGAACTAGTTATGGTGTGAGTTTCTGAAACTTCTAACACCCGAGATTGGTTTTGAACAAACGTAATCAAATCGCTAAATTTTGGTATGGCTGTTTCTAAATGTTGTAATTCGAAATGCTTACGGGTCGATAACGGTAGGTTATTTAGTGACAAATACAATAAAATGAAATCTCCCAAGTCGGGAACGTCTATAGCCTTTAGTGCTGTAACAGGCTCATACATGTTTGTTAAAAAATAATTAAGTCCTTTAGCCGATTCAGTTACTGTCGGCTTATAATTAAAAATAGAATAAAGTAAGCTCGTAGCAATCATACGCTTACTTTGATATTTACTGACGAGTGATTTTTTTTTTTTTTTTAAGGCGAAAAACCTCGGCGAGGTTATCATCGCCTGTTGTTCTACACAAGGGTGTAAAAAGCCCGAGTGCAGAACGCCTTTTTTTATATATATACAATAGTTAAAAATCTTATAGGCTAATATCACAGACATCACAGGCTAAAGTAAAGCTAAAAACACAAAAAAAAACATACACACAAACTTAAAACTTAATATCACAGTTAGAAAAAATAAAATCACAGAAACGATATTAACACTTAAGTAATTAAAATCTTAAAAACTAGTATCACAACCAAAAATATATAAAATATTACATTAAAAAAAGAAAATATCACAGACATAAAAGGTCCCAAAAGGCTGTAAAGGGGCCACACAATATGAACACAGACATAATATAAATATAAACTTATAACTAATATAAAACATATACTATAGGGTAACACTAATAGGACATATATTAGACACAGTTGTATACACCAATCGATCGTAAAAATTTTATAGCCACGTCCAAAATAGGGCTTTCGTCACCGCGTATATACCTTAATTCCGAGGGAATCTTGAATCGCCGACGCAGAGCTGCGTAGCAGATGCAATCTACTAAAACATGTTTGACTGTCAAAGGACAATCGCATCTGCCACAAACTGGAGCATCACCAGACGTCATGAGATACCCATGGGTTAATCTGGTGTGCCCAATTCTAAGTCGCGCGATGACAACTTCTTCCCTTCTGTTCTTCCTCAGTGACGTATCCCAGGGCTTAACATTATCTTTTATTTCACGAAGCTTGTTGCCATGGGAGCCAGTCCATTCTACCTGCCAGGAATC
Organism: Catonia carolina; assembly: GCA_035578175.1. Classification (NCBI taxonomy): domain Eukaryota; kingdom Metazoa; phylum Arthropoda; class Insecta; order Hemiptera; family Achilidae; genus Catonia; species Catonia carolina. Next base: position 38,189,712 of record JAQMRL010000001.1, read on the forward strand.
AGTGATGACAAGCTTTACCAGGCCCACGAAATCTGACACAGTCAGATATTGCGTGAAGGCCGATTGGCGTGCTGCCTCCTTAGCGGCCAAATCAGCAGCCTCACTTCCCGAGATTCCAGCATGACCCGGAACCCAGCAGAAAACAACGCTTACTCCTCTATCGTTAAGCTGCTTCACGGAGCCGTGGACATCTGCAACTAGCGGGTGGCGTGAATATATATCACTAATTGACTGCAGGGCACTGAGCGAATCAGTGCACACCAACACCCGACGCCCACGCACACAGACTACAGACAGAGCTTTACTAACAGCATAAAGTTCAGCCGTGTAAACACTGGTTCCCGCAGGTAATCCGAACAAATAGGTTCTCCCATTAGCAACAAACGAGCAACCAACTCCAACATCAGACTTTGATCCATCAGTGTATACAACCGTAGATGGTTTAATAGCTTCAACTAACTCACTGAAAATGCTATTAAATACCACAGAACTTGTGTCTGCCTTTGAGAATTTACACATTTCAAAGTTAAAGTGTAACTGAGCGATGGTCCAGGGTGGAAATAAACAAGAATTACATGGGTAGACACGAGGAATCGCAATATCGAGGTTGTTGCATATCTCCAACGCTCTTACACCAAATGGTGAAGGCTGTCGGGCGTTCATCAGATGCAAATCATGACAAGGGTTATTGAGAATCATATCATGCAAAAAATGATAAGGTCTAGCTTTCAACTTAGCAAAGTACGTCAATATAAGCTGCTGGCGACGTCTATGTAACGACATTTCTCCACTTTCAACTAAGATGCTGATAACAGGGCTAGAACGAAAAGCACCTGTAGATAATCGTAAACATGAATTGTGGACTGAGTCAAGCATTCTCAGAGAAGTGGAAGTAGCAGATGAGTACGCTACAGCGCCATAATCTATACGTGATCGCACTAGAGCCTTGTAGAACCTTATCATACATGATCTATCAGCTCCCCAACATGTACCTGTAAGAACACGCAGAATATCAACCACCTTTAAGCACCTAGTCCGTAGGTCTTTAATATGCGGAACCCATGTAAGTCTTTTATCGAATATTATACCTAGAAACCTGATTTCAGTGCTAACCTTAATATCCTGACCCATTAAATACAGTCTTGGAACAGTATCAGTCCGAATCCGGCAAAACTGGATGCATTTAGTTTTCTCAGGAGTAATAATTTTAATAATAGTAATAAAAAAAAAATAAACACTAACGATAATGTTGTGAGAATAGTCTAAATTAATAAAGAGAATTTGTTCAACAATATTGAATCTATTTAATCACAGCAAATTTGGCAACCCGATTGGGGGGAAGAATTTAAACGATAATTTAAAGAAGAATCCGTAAAATTAAATAGTTACGAAAATGTAAAAGAAATACATGTAATATTTATAATTTTAAAACAGAAGCCATGTCGGAAGCTGACTACAAAAAACTGATAGATTTCGTGTCGCAGATTTGAAACAGGAACTTAGAAAACGTAATATACAAGGAAAAGGTGTAAAAGCAATACTTATGGAACGACTACATAGGGATTTAGTTGAAGAAGGCCAGGATCCAGACTCCTGTCTATTCGAGATTGTTTCTCCAGCAGCAGAAAGGAATCAAAACTCCAACTACATGTGAAGAGAAAAGAAAAGGTGAGCAGAGTGAAAGAGATGAATCATCGGAGGATGAAGACGAGGGTCGAGCACATGAGGAAGACGAAGCAGGAAAAAAGGAGCCAGATGAGACAGGATTGCCAGGACTAGTTCATCTTAACCAAGTAACAGGTTTGGTGCAAACCTCATGTGATGCAGCAGATGTGAGAAATGATAATATTTTTTTTTTTTTTTTTTTGGTTTAACGTCTGACTGTTCTGCAATTACTGCTAATGCAGACGGTGAAGGATGAAATGATTTTTTGTAACGTATGAAAATATGCCGTGCCTGAGTGGGATTCGAACCCAGGACCGCATGATGAGAGGCGAGCACGTTACCAACTGCGCCAATGCGGCCGCATTGAGAAATGATAATAGTGATAATGATAATAGTCAAACCGATGTTTTTTTTTTTTTTTTTTTTTTTGTTTTAGGGCGAAAAACCAGACGGTTATCATCGCCCGTTGTTCTACACACGGGTGTAAAGGGCCCGAGTGTAGAACGACTTAACATATTTAAATATAACTCTTAAAACTAAAAATATATTAATAAATAAAATTTACAAAAAAGAACACTTATATTAAGAACTTATAAGATAAACATACAAACACACACTTAAATCTAATATCACAGTTGGAATATAAATAAAATCTACAACCTATCACCTAAATCTTACAAACTAGTATCACAGCAAACACAATATAATTTACATTAATATCACAGACCAGAAAGAAAAAAACGGCTGTAAAGGGGCCACGAAAATAAAAACCATACACAAATACACATATAAAATCAATTATAACTACAAGTTCCCCATTAGATATCTTTATATACACTAATGGACCTTAGGAATCTCAACGTTGAGTCTAAAACATGGCTATCGTCGCCGAGTACTTCTCGCAACTCGCAGGGTATTTTAAATCGCCGACGCAGAGCTGCGTAGCAGACGCAATCTACCAAAACATGTTTAATTGTCAAAGGACAATCGCATCTGCCACACACTGGAGCATCACCAGACGTCATGAGATACCCATGCGTTAATCTGGTGTGCCCAATTCTAAGTCGAGCGATGGCAACTTCTTCCCTTCTGTTCTTCCTCAGCGACGTAGGCCAAGGCTTAACGTCATGCTTTACCTCACGAAGCTTGTTACCATGAGAGCCAGTCCATTCTACCTGCCAGGAATCAGTGATGACACGCTTCACCAGGCCCACGAAATCTGACACAGTCAGATATTGCGTGAAGGCCGGTTGGCGTGACGCCTCCTTAGCGGCCAAATCAGCAGCCTCATTTCCCGAGATTCCAGCATGACCCGGAACCCAGCAGAAAACAACGCTTACTCCTCTATCATTCAGCTCCTTCACAGTGCCGAGGACGTCCACAACTAGCGGGTGGCGTGAATACACATCACTAATCGACTGGAGAGCACTGAGCGAATCAGTGCACACCAACACCCGACGCCCACGCACACAGACTACAGAAAGAGCTTTGCTGATAGCATAAAGTTCAGCCGTGTAAACACTGGTTCCCGCAGGTAATCCAAACAAATAGGTTCTCCCATTAGCAACAAACGAGCAACCAATTCCAACATCCGACTTTGATCCATCAGTGTATACAACCGTAGATGGTTTAATAGCTTCAACTAATTCACTGAAAACACTATTAAATACCACTGAACTTGTGTCTGCCTTTGAGTATTTACACATCTCATAGTTAAAGTGTAAGTGAGCGATGGTCCAGGGTGGAAATAGACAAGAATTACATGGGTAGGCACGAGGAATAGCAATATCGAGGTTGTTGCATATCTCCAACGCTCTTACACCAAATGGTGAAGGCTGTCGGGCGTTCATCAGATGCAAATCATGACAAGGGTTATTGAGAATCATATCATGCAAAAAATGATAAGGTCTAGCTTTCAACTTAGCAAAGTACGTCAATATAAGCTGCTGGCGACGTCTGTGTAACGACATTTCTCCACTTTCAACTAAGATGCTGATAACAGGGCTAGAACGAAAAGCACCTGTAGATAATCGTAAACATGAATTGTGGACTGAGTCAAGCATTCTCAGAGAAGTGGAAGTAGCAGATGAGTACGCTACAGCGCCATAATCTATACGTGATCGCACTAGAGCCTTGTAGAACCTTATCATACATGATCTATCAGCTCCCCAACATGTACCTGTAAGAACACGCAGAATATCAACCACCTTTAAGCACCTAGTCCGTAGGTCTTTAATATGCGGAACCCATGTAAGTCTTTTATCGAATATTATACCTAGAAACCTGATTTCAGTGCTAACCTTAATATCCTGACCCATTAAATACAGTCTTGGAACAGTATCAGTCCGTATTCGGCAAAACTGAATGCATTTAGTCTTCTCAGGAGAAAAACTAAAGCCAGTCTGCCGTGACCATTCTTCAAGACGGTATATAGTTAGCTGTAGAGCTCGTTCAGCTGAGACAACATTTCTAGATGCAACATATATCGCAAAATCATCAACAAACAACGAACATTTAACAGGGTATACGCAACTTTTCACAATATTGTTTATGGCAACCGCAAATAGGGTACAACTAATTACACTTCCTTGCGGTATACCATTTTCCAAGTCAAACCTGTCGGACAGACACTGACCAACCCTTACACGGAACGATCGTTCATCTAGAAAGTCCTTGATGAAGGCCAACATGTTTCCAGCGATGCCCCAATCCCGCAAGGTATTGAGGATACCTCGTCGCCAAGCTGTATCATATGCTTTTTTCAAATCAAAGAATACGGCAACGAGGCGCTGCCGCAATGCAAACGCATTGCAGACAGCCGTCTCAAGGGCCACCAAGTGGTCTGTCGAAGACCTCCCCCTCCGAAAACCGCTCTGTTCAGGAGCGAGGAAGTTATTCTTTTCCAGATACCACATGAGACGACTGTTCACCATTCTTTCCATGACCTTACAAACAACACTTGTCAAGGAAATGGGACGGTAGTTGGAGGCCAATGTTTTATCTTTACCAGGTTTGAGGATCGGAACAACAATTGCTTCTTTCCAAGTTTTTGGAAGCTTTCTAGAAGCGTATATTTTATTAAAAACATGTAGGAGTTGCCTTAACCCAGAATCTGGTAAATGCGCTATCATCGAAAGTGTAATTTCATCACCTCCAGGTGAGGTATTTCGAGATACTTTGAGCGCTTTTCTAAGCTCAGGCAATGAAAAAGGAATGTTTAGAGGATCATTCGAGTCCGCTATATGAAAAGGAAGAGATTCAATGGTTTTCTTATAATTTTGAAACTGTACTGAATATGAAGACGTGAGGGAAGCTGATTTAAAGAAGGAACCAATCACGTTAGCGATGTCGGACTGTGATGTGATCACAGAACCGTCAGCTTGCAACCCTGCGATTCGATGTGGAGACGTCCTCCCACATACCGAACGCAGTTTTCTCCATACCATTGTCACAGGGGTACTCCTGCTAATATCTGTAACGTAACGGCTCCACGACTCCCTCTTACTCTCAAGAAAGACACGCCTACAGCAGGCCCGAGCTCTTCGGTACGCTTCCAGGTTTTCATCCGTAGGTCTGCGACTAAAAATGCGCAGGGCCCTACGGCGGTCCTGAAGAGCCTCCTTACAACGATCATTCCACCAAGGTACCGGCGGACGCCGTGCTTTTCCCGATGTTTTAGGAATGCTCTGGGCAGCTGCTGCAGACATCCTCTCTACAAAGGAAGACAACAGCTTTCGTGCATCATCATCATCTTCATATTCAGATTCCATTAAACTTGAAAACTCATCCCACCGTGCAAGGTTTTCAATCCATCGTTTCGGAAGGTCATCGACAGGCTGGTAGTCAAAAAATTCGACCACCACCGGTCGGTGATCACTTCCATACAGGTCTGGCAGTACTCTCCACATCAACCTTGGAACAATGGACGGGCTACAGAAAGTAAGGTCCAAGCACGACCAGGATCCTGTTGAGGATGACATGAATGTTTCAGATCCATAGTTCAATAGACATAAGTCTAAATCACTCCGGACCCTCTCCACCATGTGACCTCTACCATTGCACAGTGAGGAGCCCCAAGAATAATGGTGACCATTGAAATCTCCTAATACGATATATGGAGCTGGTAACTGTTCCAGCAATTCTCTCATGGCTAGGTATGAAATGTCTGTGTTTGGTGGTAAATAAACATTACACACGCAAACCGACAACGGGACAGTTATCCTGATTGCTACAGCCTGAATATCCGTTTGGATATCCAGACTCATCCCTTGCAATGACTGGTGAAGTAATATTGCAACCCCATCACCAGGGCCACCATGCAGGGAATCTTTCCTAAACATTTCGTATCCACGAAAGGATAATCGGATATCAGGTTTTAACATCGTCTCTTGCAAGCAAAGCGCAAACGGACACTTATCCCGGATCAATATCTTTATATCTTCATACCTAGACCGGATCCCGCGAACATTCCATTGAATTAAACTATTAAAGGGTATTTCGCAACGGAGGAGTTACGTTTCAAACACAATTTTCTCCTTCCCTTTTTTCCCTTTTACTTGTATAAAGCCCTTTTCTAGGGCCGATGAATCTCAGCTTATGTCATTAGTTAGTAAAATAGAACAACAGGAAAGATTTAAGAAAGATTTTGAAAATAGGATAATGAGTAGTGAAAATGAAGTAAGTTTACTTAAAGTAGCCGTGGAGAATCAAGCTGTTAGTATAGCAGAAGAATTTAAAATATACAATAATAAAGTAAATAAAGTAAATACAAAAGTAGATAAAGTCGTTAATGATGTTAATGTAAACAAAAAGGAGTTAGCAGAAATAAAGGGTAAAATGACAAAACAAGAAGGAATTATGGGAAAGGTTACAGGTAATTTAGTAGAACATGAGAAAGTTGTGGTAGGAGTAGCTGAAGATTTAAAATTTTTAAGAAAGGAATTTAATAAACATATAGAACAAGGAGACATAAAGAGTAGTTACAATGATGGTGTAGGTAATAATATTAAATTAAAATTTTCAAATAATAATCCAATGGAATTTATTAGTTCACTTGAATATCAAATCAAAATAAATGAGATTAAAAGCTGGAAAACAATTTTTTTTTTTTAAAGGCGAAAAACCTCGGCGAGGTTATCATCGCCTGTTGTTCTACACAAGGGTGTAAAAAACCCGAGTGCAGAACGCCTTTCATATATATATATATATATATATATATATATATATATATATATATATATACAGGGTGATTCATGAAGTTCTCCCCCCACTTCTACAGCACATTGTACAAGTAAAAATAATGAAAAAATGTTATATAAACATAGGTCCGAAAACGCTTCGTTAGCGAGTTACAGCTAGCGAAAGTTTCGCCTGGATTTCAGTTCACCAGGTGAAATGAGGTCTTCCTGGAATTGTGGTAAGGTAGATTAAGGGGCGAATTCAATCATTTCTTATGGTTTTTGATCTGATAAATTGAATAAAACAGGTCCCAGAACTGTAAGTTAAATAGTTTTTGAGAAAACCAGTGTCAAATGCAAAAAATGGAGTGAAAATCACATTTTTTCATCTTTGGGCAAGAATAACTTTGTTATTTCACCAAGAAACAGTTAAAAATTTTCAATAAAAAATGTAGAAAATTTTATTCTGAACAAACCGGTGTAAATAAAGTACACAGAAAGCGAATAGTTTTTGAGAAAACCAGTGTCAAATGCAAAAAAATGGAGTGAAAAAAACACATTTTTTCATTTTAGTTTTTCCGGTTAATTTTACTTTGTACTCTTATGAATAAAAACTCATTTAATCAAACATCTATTCGCTTTCTGTGTACTTAATTTACACCGGTTTGTTCAGAATAAAATTTTCTACATGTTTTATTGAAAAATTTTAACTGTTTCTTGGTGAAATAACACAGTTATCCTTGCCCAAAGATGAAAAAATAAGTTTTTCACTCCATTTTTTGCATTTGACACTGGTTTTCTTAAAAACTATTTAACTTACAGATCTGGGACCTGTTTTATTCAATTTATCAGATCAAAAACCATAAGAAATGATTGAATTTGCCCCTTAATCTACCTTACCACAATTCCAGGAAGACCTCATTTCACCTGGTGAACTGAAATCCAGGCGAAACTTTCGCTAGCTGTAACTCGCTAACGAAGCGTTTTCGGACCTATGTTTATATAACATTTTTTCATTATTTTTACTAGTACAATGTGCTGTAGAAGTGGGGGGAGAACTTCATGAATCACCCTGTATATATATATATATATATATATACATATACATACATAATAGTTAAAAATCTTATAGACTAATATCACAGACATCACAGGCTAAAAAAAAAACGCTAAAAAAAGAAATACACACATAAACTTAAAATTAATATCACAGCTAGAAAAATAAACACAGAAACAACATTAACATATATGTAATTAAAATCTTAAAAACTAGTATCACAACCAAAAATAAATAAAATACTACATTAAAAAAAGAAAATATCACAGACATCACAAAAGGCTGTAAAGGGGCCACATAATATGAACACAGACATAATATAAATATAAACTTATAACTAATATAAAACATATACTATAGGGTAACACTAATAGGACATATATTAGACACTGTTGTATACACCAATCGATCGTAAAAATTTTATAGCCACGTCCAAAATAGGGCTTTCGTCACCGAGTATATACCTTAATTCCGAGGGAATCTTGAATCGCCGACGCAGAGCTGCGTAGCAGATGCAATCTACAAAAACATGTTTGACTGTCAATGGAAAACAATTAAGAATATAATTAATGATAGTATGATGGATAATGTAGGAGGTAGTTCTTGGTGGATATATGTTAGAGAGAAAATAGATAATTTGGAGAAATTTATTGGAAAGTTTAAAGAAAATTTTGGAATGATGGTAGGCAAGCAGAAGTACGACAAGATTTTCAAATTGGGCGGTATAACATCAAACCGACAACATGAAATAATTTCACCGTCCCATTCAGTCTTAGGAAAATAGTTTTTCTACAACAAAAAATAATTCAATCTTAAGTTTAGAATATATATAAACACATGTGATGAGGAATAAATAAGCTTAACTATTTTAAAATGAACTGCTTGTGATTATTGTTATTCAACACCACAGAGCTTGTGCCTGCCTTTGAGTATTTACTCATCTCAAGGTTAAAGTGTAACTGACGAGTGAATTCAAAGAAATTTCATAATTAGTGTCAGAAATAGGCAGTGCACGGACTATGGCCAATGGTGGGCCGGAAAGTGAGCTAATTAAGTAATGATATTTCTCAGTTGGCGTTATGGCATCATTCATATGTATTAATGACTTGAAGTTATCATAAAAAGATGGCCATTGTGTGATTTGACCGTCAAACTTCGGCAAGTTAATCTCTGGGAGTCGAGAGCGAACTAACTTCTTAGTACTGCTAGTGCCTTGAGACTATATTTCAGGTTGGATTGTGCTTTCGTAAGCAGCAGGTACTTTAAGGGGGGAGTATACGTTGAAAATTATTTTTTTAAATATAAAACTTATGTTGTTCTTTGTTATTAGATACATTTTTATGCTATAAGAGAAATGTAAAATTATAATCACCAACCCTTAAAATAATTTCACAACCCCTAATAATCGGTATAATATGGTGGAAACAGTATGTTGCTAGGACGAGCATAACTTCACCAAAAATGAATCAATCACCTTCAAATTAGTGTTATTTGAAAGATCTAAGTTTGTTTTATGATCCCATAGAAGATTTGCTAAAGAATTCTGTTTCTAAGCAACTATACAAATTTTTTGTTTTGTTTTTTTGTTTAACAAAAAAATTATTTCTGTTATACTTCTTTTTTAAAATTTTTATGAAATAAAACATTAAATATGGCTCTATAGGATCACAAATCAAGAAATTCTGAGCATTTTAAAAAAAAAATTATGTTTCTAGGAAGCTCAGAACCAAAGTTATGTTCGTCCTAGCAAATCAAAACGCGAAGAAAGTAAATTTCCGGAAAACGGCAAAACAAAATTAAATGCATAAATTGATTTGTAACTCACCAATAACTAGAATTGCCCTGCTTCATACGTTACACCTTCCTTTTCTTTTTCCAGAACAGGGAAAGTTAAAAGTATAGTTCAATAGAAAAGAAATTTCCCTTTAAAATGAACCAAAATTTACCTTTCTAGCTTATGTACTTCGTAAGTTATTGAAATTTGAAAATTATGCTTTTTTTCCGTAGAAAACGAAAAAATCAGCTGGACATGCCATAAGTTTTTATTTTTTTTCTATTATTTATAGTTAACGTAGATCAAAAGTAAATATATCACTGTTTTCAGGAGATTTCAAAGAACAAATTACAATTAAAAAAAAAAATTGAAAAAAAAAAAAAAAAATTAGGTTTCCAACGTATACTCCCCCCTTAAAATACATCTGTTCAAAAGATGTCGTTGCCTGGACCGTGGGATCCGAATCTAAAGTATCATCCAAAGTTAAACTAACAGAATAAATATCTTCTTGAACTTCTTCAAAATCTTTGAATGTTTGCGATAAATTGTGGTATCGAGTTTTAAAATCGGTAACTTTATCAGGATCGTTAAGTTTCGGAATTAAATCGTGTAGTACCTGCACTCTACGAAATAATTTCTCCCGACGTGATATTAAAATCTTTAATTTATTCTCGGCTTTCGACATTTTAACAGTATTATTCCCCTATGTAGATTTGAAAGGTAGGATATCTTGTTTAAATTTTCAAAAGGTGGTTGTGTTTATTTACATTAATATACGATATTAATATAAAATTATAAACTTGACATACGAAAATAAATTTAATGTATGAAATATAAAACGTATTGCCGTACGACGATAATATTACAGTATTATGTGAAGTACAGTAAATAAAGTAAATTGAAATAAATTATAGTCCGTGTACTTTAATTTATAGAACAAAAAGAATATTCGAGTAAGTCGATAAATAATATTTTGATATTTATTATTCAGATTAGTTTGGAATAATAATGTAGTTTTATCGCGGAATAAAGATAAATACACTATCAGTAAGTTGTAATTCAATACATTTTTCTTGACCGTACGACTACAAGCACTAGGCCTATTGTTATCAGGTATAGACCGGTTCTTGAATTCCATACAATACGTTTTCAATAACGTTGACCTAACACTCAGTTCAGAGTATTTTATAACCCATAAAATCACTGTTTTAACAAAAAATAAAAAAATAAAAAATAACAAAATATTCGGTCCGCGAGGCCAAAAATAATGTTCGATAACTCTGGTAGCTTTAAATAGCACTAAAACAAAACTCTAAAACATAGGCCAAGGTAGTGGAGGGGAAAATATGGATACAGAATATTAGAATTACGACACTTTAACTCGTTTTCCCTCTTATCGTCACCTTGAGCCCTTGCAGCAGCCCGCAGATGCATCTGGGGTGAAAGTAGCGTAAATCCTCTGATGGCGGAACGTCCGCAGGTTTCACGAAATAGCGCACGGCGCGACAGGACGACCCTCACTGCTTGGTTGTTTGACTCGAACTGAGTTCAGGTAAAGGAATAAGGAAGGCCTTATCTATTGATAAACCAATACTATGTAATTGTCTGCAGTCTATCTGCTTTAAAATAAAATGAGTTCTGAACACCCTTTAAATACATTTCATAAATTGTGTTTTTAAAGATTTTTCATTTCAACAACATTTTACAAACAAGAGTTAAATATTATATACTGCAAACATTATTGACATTTTTTAAATCAGATCAAAAATGGCGAACTATGAGTTAAGAAGTAAAGAAGGTAAATCAGAAGGCGAACTTGATAGTGAGGTAGAAGAGGTTATTAAGCCTAAAGAGAAGACGGATATGGAGAAGTTATTGGAAATGGTTAGTGATTTAAGTTTTAAAATGAATGAACAAAAACAGGACATAAGAGGTTTAAAAGTTAATATAGACGATAGAATAGAAAATCAGTTAGGTCATATTAAAAGAAATATAAATAAAAAGATAGGGAATATCGAGAATAAATTAGAGTTACTCGATAGCAAACATGAAAGTCGAATGATCCATTTTAAAGACGATATCGATAGGAAGGTTGTAATTAGTTTCTGTACTATAAATTGAAATAACAAATTAATTATCAATTAACTAGAAGAAATAAATATATCAACAGTATTAAAATAATTTATTGTATAACATATCAGAAATTCATATTTTCAAGTTACGGATTAAGAAGATTTAAAATTATATCAGAACTATAAAAGCGATTGCACCAATGCATCGTAGCCCCATTTGTATTTGGACAGCCAGCAGATCAGGAGTCACGCGCAGAGCAAGAAGCAACAGTTGAATTTACAATACGTAAATATTTAAATTAATTATTAATTTAAGCTCAGAGTAGGAGAATTTCTTTAGTTTTATATCAAAAGTGCCATTAAAAGTTTTAGTTATTCTAATAGAAGTTTAGAATCCGTTTTTTTTAATTAATTAAAAATGTATGTAACACTTTAATATAATTAAATTCCGTGGGCAATACAATAACATATTTTTATTACATTTTGGCGCCCAACGTGGGGCACAAAAGAGTTGATATTGGCGTCACGTAATCCATACGTTTGCGCCAAAAATGTAAAATAATTGAAATGAATGAGTGACGCCAATATCAACTCATAATTATATACTGCTGTACGTATCAATTCTTTGTACCAAAACCGCTGCATGAATTTTATCGTTGAAATGTTTAGATAATACAACAATTCTCTCACTCTTACTCAAATTATCTAGTGTGTACTTAGCTAAGTTATATTTGTTCTGGAAGTACTGCACCATATTTAATTTTCCATTCGGATTATACTGTCCTGTTTGTAAATCTAACCTAATCCTACGTTTCACAAATTCATTCCAGAAAACAGTCTTAAACTCTGCTTCAAACATGTCCCATGATTCTAAATTTTTAAATACAGTTCGATACCACGTTTGTCACATATCTATGTACATAATGTCGTAGATCGATGGTCGATGCGAACGAACAAAATAATGAAGCTATTTAAATAACTATTAAAAAATATTCAATATTAAATATCAAAAAACTATAATTTCATAAAAATATTTATAATAAAAAATATCAAAATTAAATAACAAGAACGTCAAACATTAAAACAATTAAATAATCAAAATTTAATTAAATAATTCAAGAGTGAGCAGATAAAAAACAAATGAATAATGTCCAGTGATTGGAAGAGCCAACAGCCAGGAGTATGTTACAAATTATTAATTGAAATAACAAATTAATTATCAATTAACTAGAAGAAATAAATATATCAACAGTAATAATTTATTGTATAACATATCAGAAATTCATATTTTCAAGTTACGGATAAGAAGATTTAAAATTATATCAGAACTATAAAAGCGATTGCAACAATGCATCGTTGCCCCATTTGTATTTGGACAGCCAGCAGATCGGGAGTCACGCGCAGAGCAAGAAGCAACAGTTGAATCTACATTACATAAATATTTAAAATAAATATTATTAATTTGAGCTCAGAGTAGGAGAATATATTTTTGAATAATTTATTACGTATAATAAGCAGTGTTAGTGATGATCGTGTGAGATTAGAACTATTATCGTATGTTAATAGTACATATGTTGAGGTTAGGACGGGAATAGTACCACAGGAATTGTTGTTACCGAATATACCTGACAATGTTGAAAACTTTAGAACTGCTGTTCTACCTATTAGTAATGTTGAGTCGGAACTGATTGATATGGCGAATCACTTTTTTAAAGAGCAGTATTATCATCCAGTTGATCTCTTAAGAGACATTAAAATGTTAATGCCACTCTCATTATGCATTTCGAATGAGACTCAAGAGCGTTGTAGTAGTTACCCTGCAAACACTCGAGTAACAAGGATGCCAACTGGTAGGATCCGTTACGACGGGATATACTTTTGGCCCAATATTATAAACGATATGATACGAAATATTCGGTGGGATGTTACCTTTACGCTTAATAATGTTGATATTGCACAAATTTCACGTTCTTTATCCGCAACCGTCAAATCTTCTATGACCGCCGATCGGAAGGGAGAAGAATTTCATAGATACTTAAACCTGTTTTCTATGCCCGAGGTCTTACGTATCATTTATTCATTGCATTGTACGTAAATCCAAACTTATTCGTAATAAATATGGATTTGTATATTTTAAAATTGAGCGATAGTATATATGAGGCCATTGCCAGATTAGTAGTTGGGGTGTTGCTTGTGCCCTCTTGTATTCCATATGAGCATAGGATAAAGTTTAATAATGCATTAGCCCATTTCATTATGAAATATATGCTATCTAATGATCCGTACGATTATCAGCTTCCACCACTAAATAGTATGTCGTGGAACTCTGAGACTACAGATTATTTGAGAGAGTTGTACTGCAAACACTCTCTTCACATGCGTGGGTCACATGCGAAGGAAGTAAATACCACTTACGCTTTCCTTGTTGAGTATTTCAATCATCTTACCCCCATGCAAGTAGGATGTGATATTGATTATGTAAATTCAAATGGGATAGTTGAAAAGCACCATGTTAGTGTAATATGTCCATACTTATATGGTCCAACGTCATATGATTATAGAACTTTAAACACGAATGTTGAGCTAAGGCAACAATTATATGGAGATCAAATGGGAATAATTTCCCCAACAACGTATAACGATAATGGTGAACCTTGTACCGAGCATTTTAAGCGTAGATTGGTAGGGATACGAGCCTTGCTTATTGATTTATGTGCGGTGCCTTTGCAATATCCTCAGGCGTCTGTACGTAAGGATTTGGTGGATTGCTTTTTCCAAAACACAATATCCTCAGTACCTCAGATTTATTATAAATTTTATGAATTGCATTTCAAGTTAGGTCTTGGCGTGTATATGGATTCCAAGATTCGACGCAAAGTGCAGAACTATCTGAAGGAATGTACTCATATCGAGATAGAAGCAGTGCTACCCATGTTCTTATATTTATAGCCACAATATCAATTGGTAACTATATCAATACCCAAATTTACTGATGGCGTTTCACTGCCAGCTGTGGCGGCCATATTTTTATATTTCTACAACTTATTAGCTCGTCACGCCGATGCTAGTATTGACATTATTGGCATACGTAATCTAAAAATATCGAAGAATCAAATCATCGCTGATGCCGAAATGCTGACAGGAAAATTCTTGAATATTAATAATTTCTCACTTAAGGAAAGATTCCTAATCACTGACGCAGACAAAGCGGATTTAGATTTAATATTACGGAGTATAATATCCGTTGATAATTTAGCTTCCATCACCATCTTAGATAGTGCCATGTCAAAGATTCAACCTTTAATTGACAGATGTATGAGATCTGAAGGAGTTGTGGATCGCGTGTATATAACTAAACGTGCCGTTTCATGTGTTAATGTAAAGTACTTACCCTTACGACTAATTTTAGCTACATCAACGCTACAAAAAACAAGATGAAAATAAAAAAACTATTACTGGTTTGGCGCAACTCGCAAGTTATGTACGAACTCCACGCGCGCAGCATGCACGTTTAAAGTGTAGTTCCAGATGAGGAACGTATAATAAAAACTGATTGTGGGCCTGTTGAAGTGATAGAAGTCATAGTCCCTGCAAAAATCAAGTTGTCTGAATTCTTCCTCACAAATGATTTGACTTGTTTTCTAGAAAATTGATTGTAAGTAGTGCTAAGTAAATTATTAAGTTTATTATTTATTTTAAATAAATTTTTAAGTTAGATATTGCATTACTTTATAATAATTAGTTAATTATTTATTTTGTACATCCTTTGGGATATTAAATTTTTGTTTATTGTAAAATTTGTTGGCAAGGTCCCGAGTAAGTGACGGATTTGGTGGAGCTACGGAATTGGATAGACCGTCTTTTAGTGACGCAGCGTTATCTACCTCAATCAAAAAATTAAAACGCAGTAATAATGCCTGAGAAAATGCTGTAAGCAATTTTTATAAAGAGAATATTTTTCATTCTCGAATCGTAAAAAGTACAAATAAAAACATCAGAAGAGATCGAATTCAGGTTTTATGAATAGCAAGTTAGTTCCAGTTAGTTGTAATACGCTTGATCAGAAGAATAGTAGTGTTAATTTAAATTACAGTATGCTCAAAATAGAGTGTGTACTGTTTCTTATCTGCCTTTCCTGCGCGACCGTTTGTTCGCTTATCTCTTGGCCGCTGTTGCTTTTGCCTTTTATCTATGGCCTAATTTTCTATGGTCTATTCTTTCGTCCGTCCGTTAATTGTCTTGTTACTGTATGCTAAATAACTTGTTCTGATGAAGATGAATTTATTTTTGTTTAAATAAAATTAAAATGTTATTATTGAAAATTACTTTTATATTATTTCGTAATGTAGTTACTGTGTTAATTTTGGCTTATGCCTTATTCAAAATTTATCTCTAATTATGTTCTTCGTTTTTTTATCCCCTTTTAAGGGGTCGCAGTGATATAAATATTGGAGTAATATATTGATTGCAGATAAGTAAATTCACTTTGTACAAATAATTGAAAATATTTTTTTTTGTCTGATGGTGCCCTTAAGGCAATTCTTTTTTTTTTTTTTTTTTTTTTTTTTTTTAGGGGCGAACAAGCGAACAACCTGGACAGTTATCATCGCCCGTTGTTCTACACACGGGTGTAAAGGGCCCGAGTGTAGAACGTACTTTTTGTATTACAATATAAAACTTAAAACTAGAAATATCACAGAAAAAATTAATTTATTAATAAAATTTATATTAGAAATAAAACTTATAAGATACACATACAAACACAAACTTATATCTAATATCACAGTAAGATTGAACAACAATTACAACGTATGAATTAAAAATCTTACGAACTAGTATCACAGCAAATACAATATAAATTAAATTAATATCACAGACCTGAAGGGTAAACAAATGGCTGTAAAGGGGCCACGAAAATATAAAAACATACACAAATACACATATAAAATATTAAAAATAATAAATACACAAACATATAAATATACACTTATAATAACTAATATAAAACATAGTACACTATAAAATATAACTGAATAGAACAAATAAAACATTACAGATCACCCTAGACTATCAGACACTGTTGTAAACACTAATGGATCGTAAAAATTTTAAAGTTGCGTCCAAAATAGGGCTTTCGTCACCGAGTATATTCCTTATGTCAGAGGGAATCTTGAATCGCCGACGCAGAGCTGCGTAGCAGACGCAATCAACCAATACATGTTTGACTGACAAAGGACAATCGCATCTGCCACAAACTGGAGCATCACCAGACGTCATGAGATACCCATGGGTTAATCTGGTGTGCCCAATTCTAAGTCGCGCGATGACAACTTCTTCCCTTCTATTCTTCCTCAGTGACGTATCCCAAGGCTTAACATTACGTTTTATTTCCCGAAGTTTGTTGCCATGAGAGCCAGTCCATTCTACCTGCCAGGAATCAGTGATGACACGCTTCACCAGGCTCACGAAATCTGACACAGTCAGATATTGCGTGAAAGCCGGTTGGCGTGCCGCCTCCTTAGCGGCCAAATCAGCAGCCTCATTTCCCGAGATTCCAGCATGACCCGGAACCCAGCAGAAAACAACGCTTACTCCTCTATCGTTAAGCTGCTTCACGGTGCCGTGGACATCTACAACTAGCGGGTGGCGTGAATATAAATCAGTAATCGACTGGAGAGCACTGAGCGAATCAGTGCACACCAACACCCGACGCCCACGCACACAGACTACAGACAGAGCTTTACTAACAGCATAAAGTTCAGCCGTGTAAACACTGGTTCCCGCAGGTAATCCAAACAAATAGGTTCTCCCATTAGCAACAAACGAGCAACCAACTCCAACATCAGACTTTGATCCATCAGTGTATACAACCGTAGATGGTTTAATAGCTTCAACTAATTCACTGAAAACGCTATTAAATACCACTGAACTTGTGTCTGCCTTTGAGTATTTACACATCTCAAAGTTAAAGTGTAAGTGAGCGATGGTCCAGGGTGGAAATAGACAAGAATTACATGGGTAGGCACGAGGAATAGCAATATCGAGGTTGTTGCATATCTCCAACGCTCTCACACCAAATGGTGAAGGCTGTCGGGCGTTCATCAGATGCAAATCATGACAAGGGTTATTGAGAATCATATCATGCAAAAAATGATAAGGTCTAGCTTTCAACTTAGCAAAGTACGTCAATATAAGCTGCTGGCGACGTCTGTGTAACGACATTTCTCCACTTTCAACTAAGATGCTGATAACAGGGCTAGAACGAAAAGCACCTGTAGATAATCGTAAACATGAATTGTGGACTGAGTCAAGCATTCTCAGAGAAGTGGAAGTAGCAGATGAGTACGCTACAGCGCCATAATCTATACGTGATCGCACTAGAGCCTTGTAGAACCTTATCATACATGATCTATCAGCTCCCCAACATGTACCTGTAAGAACACGCAGAATATCAACCACCTTTAAGCACCTAGCCCGTAGGTCTTTAATATGCGGAACCCATGTAAGTCTCTTGTCGAATACAACACCTAAGAACCTGATTTCAGTGCTAACTTCGATATACTGACCCATTAAATACAGTCTTGGAACATTATCAGTCCGTATTCGGCAAAACTGAATGCATTTAGTCTTCTCAGGAGAAAAACTAAAGCCAGTCTGCCGTGACCATTCCTCAAGACGGTATATAGTAAGCTGTAGGGCTCGTTCAGCTGAAACAACATTTCTAGATGCAACATATATCGCAAAATCATCTACAAACAACGAACATTTAACAGGGTATACGCAACTTTTCACAATATTGTTAATGGCAACCGCAAATAGGGTACAACTAATTACACTCCCCTGCGGTATACCATTTCAACTGTAGTATCCATTTAAATATACATTGTAACGTTCCAGCTGGAAACCCATAACTTTGTATTTCAATTTTTTTATAAAAGAAACATCAACTAAATTTATTAAAACATTTTTCTTTAATTAAAATTTTTTTTATTTCTGAATTGTGTATGTTCTTTGTAACATAATGGTAGACAGAACGTGTGGTTAAATTTGCCAATCGGTCTGGCCTCTGTTAAATTTTTTTTTTATAACTGTTTGCTGATACACTTTTGTATTGCTAATTTGTAAAAATCCAAGTGACAGTTAGCCTGTTTCCTTTTCTCTGTTTAAATCTCGTGTTTTTCTGGTTATTTGCGTTTGGTTTAGGGTCCGTCACGATGGTCGATTACCTATTACGTGACGACCTAAGCTTTGAGCTACGCGGACGCGGTGTAGCCAGCACGGGCAACGTGGCCGAGTTGCGTGCGAGGTTAAGGCGGGCTATGGCGCAGGGACTCAGTATGTCATCCGATAACTTGTCGGCAATACCACCTGACAAGGAAGTTAATTTATTAACCATACGTCTGCATGGCTTTTGCCAGGAACTAGAGAATATAACGCCTCCTGTTACACTTAGATTTGTGGAGGGAATTTCCCGCAGGTATGAAAGTATTGGGGAGCGACTAAAACTGATTGAGTCATTGTGCAGCGGTAAAGAATCTCTGACCCCTTGGGTCATTGAGTGCAAAGAATACCTCAATTCGCTGGACAGTATGGCTATTCTTCAGCTTCCTAATACCAATCCTCCCGAACCTTTTCCGCCTTCTGTGGATCCCCCGTCCGTACAGGTCACCTCTGTCGCTGGCAACGGTTTTGGGATGATTAGTAACATTTATAGCAAATTACCTCATCCCGCAGAACAAACATTACGGAATATTCAAATTTGTAATGGATTCGACATAGATAAATTACTTGATCTGTTCAAAAATGCTATTAATTTGCGAGCTTCTTTTTTCTGATATTTTCATCTTGTTTAAACTGTTTTATTACCCTACGTAGCATCCCCGTTAAGAGATTGTTTGTTAAAGCATTGCGCTACTCAAAATTTTGAGATTTCCATAAAGAAGCTATTGAAACGTTTATACCAATTAGGCAATTGGCCGAAATTAAGAACGATAGGTACTTCCGAAGTCAAAAGACTAACGAAGCCCTAAACAGTTATATGTGCGAGGTTAGGGAGGCTGCCCAAATTTTGAGATTAGAAGTAAATGAATTAGACATAATTAATAATATTTTAGGCGGCCTGTAAGTAGAAACCCGCTCTTGCCTTGTTCTCTGTCAAACACCAAAAAATTTTTCCGAATTGGATCAATAATATAAACAAGTCATGAACACCCGGTTCACAGATCTTAAACGTGAAAATGCCGCTTGCAGTCTGTCTAACCCTGTTGCTAGGAGTCGTCCGGTAGCGGTATGTTTTTACTGCCACAAACCCGGTCATGTTGCTTCTCAATGTTACTCGCGTAAAAGTACCAGTAATAATTTTAATCGAGGAGCCAGTACAAGCAACTCGACACCTGGTACAAAAAACTAGTGTGCAACGAAGTTGATACGGTCAGCCTGCTTCGTTTTGATAAGATTAAGCCTGACTCCTTAATAAATAAACACCAACCTATATGTTTTTGTTGTAAGAACATTGGCCACTATTTATGGCATTGTCCCGAATATAAACGTTTTTGTGTAACTAAAATTTCACGTGTGGAATCAGTAACCGGTGATAGTGGGGTTATTAGGCCCTCTAATCGAAAAATGAGCGCTAATAGTTATTGTTGTGTTGTTAAGTGGCCTGTAAGTATTAAGGATAGTTTACCTAAAGCACGTAATAGTATCGTTTCTGTGTGCGGTGTTAAATCTCGCCCACACGTCCTTGTGTCATTTCACGGGTGTGATATACGCGCCTTACTTGATTCTGGGTCTGTTCGTACCCTCATGTCGGAGGAATGTTTTGAGTGGATTAACCATCCCCATAATGTCAAATGTATCATTCCCTGTAATATTAGCTGCGTTTCAGCGAGTAGTACTTCTATTAAAATTAACTCCGAAGCTGTGCCTAAAATTAAAATTGATAATTACACTTGGAAATTTCCCGTTCTCATATCCAGTAATCTGGCGTGCCCATTCATATTGGGATCTGATTTTTTTATTCATACCGGAATGGTTCTAGATCTTCCTTCTTCGGTTATTTTCTTTAAATTTAAGCCCAAGGAGAAAATCCCCTTATGTAATGATTCTGTAAAACTTGACCCACTTAATCAACATGTTGTATCGCTTGATTCTGATTCCGATAAGTTACCTTTCTCCGTATCCCATTTAAATGTTACTCAGCGAAATTGTGCCCGTGAACTTTTCGATGAATTCCCTAATGTTCTCACTACCCGTTTAGGTCTCACTAATATGATCGAATATGATATTAAATTAAAGGACTCCGTTCCTGTTAAGTCTCAACCATATGTCCTCGCACCTCCTAAAATGCTTGCTCTTCGAGAACATATCAATATGCTTCTTGAAAAAGATATTATTGAACCCAGCAAATCTTCGTATTCTAGCCCCGTTTTCCTTGTTAATCGTGATAATCGTAAAACTCGTATGGTAGTTGATTACCGCAAGTTAAATCAACATATTGATATCGAAGCTGTCCCTTTGCCTAATTTACATTCTTGCTTCGATTGGTTCGGCCAAGCTAAATATTTCACGGTTCTTGATTTAACCCATATAATCCGAGATATTTTTTCGTGAAATTTTTCTTTGAAATTGGCTATACATGTTCCTAATTTTCTATTTTGAAGAGTAGACTATGTTATTTGAAAAATTTTTACTGTCTTCCAGGTGAAAACGGAAGTTGCGAAAACGCAACACTAGGCACATACAGTAGCATTAGCTACTGTAGCGAGAACGCAACACTAGGCATACGCAATATCACGTTGGATAAATAAAATTTTCAGTATGTTTACTGGTTATTTTAGTTTAATATTTTATTTTTTTCAATCAATGTTCTTACATATTATTTATTTATTTTTTTGTTATAAACTAATCTAATCAAAAAATTTATTCTACTTCAGTGTATTGTTACAAATTTGTGATACAATTACATATTACTAATTAACAGAATAATGATAGCCTACTACCTAAAGAATAAAAAAGATGAATCGGATGTTTTAGGGAGATTTTCTGCAAACCGAAAAAGAACAGATGCACCCAATCCAAGCTCTCTTTTATTTTCTCTTGACTTTTCAGCGCCTCGATAAATGTCGAAATCAATACAATAGCCTAATTTTGAATTGTGACACCACGCTTTATAACCAAAACGAATTGGTTTTCCTCGAATAAATTGTTTCATGCCATGTCTTCCGTAGTAAGGGATCATCGATTCATCGACGCTAGATTCGTGCTCCCAAATTATGAATTCTTTGCATTTCTCTTTCAGTGACGTAAGGTAGGGTCTAATTTTTGAAACCCGATCTTCTTTATCTAATAGTTCGTTGTCGTTCAAATGTAGGAACCGCATGACTTCATCAAATCTATCACGACGTATTGCGTCTGACACAAGAACGTTGTGAGTGTCAAGACTTTCTTCCCAGTACATCCGGCGCCTTGGAACTTGAATATAGCCACTAAGAATTATGATACCAATGAAAACTCTTATTTCATCAACTGACAAATGAACCTGAGGTTTACCTTTTTGTGTAGCGTATACAACAGTTTGCTTTACTATCCATTCAATCAAGTCATCATCGAAAAAAATCAAAAATTTCATTAGGAGTCAACGGACGATCAATAAAACGTGGTTCATAGAAAAGTGGATTTTTTTCTGCCACTTTCGTTTTTATTTCTGTCGTTCCGATATCTGTCTTTTCCCATTCCCGCTTCACATCTGTTGAATCAGTATTTTTCCATTTGTAATTTTTTTTATTATTTTTATCAGAATTCCTCCGGTTCAGATTTTTTTTTGTTACACCAGAAGAACTGGGAACTCTAGCCCTTTGAGTGCCACGGTGGCGATAGATCGCCATTTGATTTTCATGCAAGAAGTGCCACGGTGGCGATAGATCGCCACCCGTTATCCGTGCGAAAAGTGCCATGGTGACGATCCATCGCCACCGCGTATTTGTTACGTAAATAATTTTTTGTTACAGTATAAGCTTTTTGAACTACTGTGTGATATATACAATATCTTTCTTATAATTTTTTATAGTGTTTGGGGTCAAAAAGGTTGTCCTTTACTATAAAAAAAAGTAAACAAACCCACACTACAACACAGCTGATATTATGTTACCACCGACGGTTCACAATGTGTGTCGTTCGTTGTTGTAGTACGTGAGGTTATATCCGTCTTTCTACGTAGTGTATTTGTAAATAAGTTTCTTTGTTTTTAGTATATAGATTGAAATTAGCATATTTCCCACAGATAAATTATTTTTTGTTTAGTAGATAAAATGGAAAATTCTTCAAAATTTTTTTTTCTTTTTCGTTTCTTTCGGAGTTGTTTTAACTTAAATTTTTTTATTGTGGCGGAATCCAATTCATATGACTAATCATTTTCTAGCCCCAAAAAAACTGAACATTTTGATGCCTAATATGTTAAAATATTCAAAGTACTACTCAGTATGAGGCATTTTTAATGCAGCTAGGAAATATTACCGTATTTAGGCCTGGCATTTTTGGTCGAATCTGTACATTTTAGGTCTGGTAATAACATTTTCTAATTTCGAAAATTCACTCATGGCACCTAAAGGGCTAGTATCTACGTGAGGCAATTCTTCATTTTGTTCTTCCGTATTTCTATCGTACCTAAGCTCATTTTCATCGTTTCTACACTCAAGTAGTAATTGTCCTTCAGAACGTAGCTGATTTGCGTTCAAGTTATTTACATCACCGCCAACATCTTCATCACCGCTGTCTTCGTCAGTGTCGTCTCCAAATATTGCAGGTGGTGTACAAAACACATTAATTTTTCCTGCATGCAAAAAGCAGGGTCTTCCTCTTCATCTAAATGTTGCAGATAGTCAAGTGTATATCATGTACATTCATTTGCCTAAAAATGAAATAAAAATAGTATCACTTGTTGGAAAAAGACATCATATCGGCCTAGTGTTGCGAAAACGCAACTTCAATTTTTGTCCCACGTTTATGAATATATTTATGCAGATATGACGGTTAGCTAAAATTACTAACTAATCTTTACTATCTAAAGCATGTAAAAAAAATAGTAGCGTTAAATTAGCAGTTAAAATTTTAAAGAATCCTTACCTTTTTTCTCCCATGGTTTACGCTCGAAGAGAACGTGTACACAAGCTAGAAATTATAACAAAGCTGGAACTGAACTGACGAAACAAAACGGAAGGGAATTGATGGAATGCGACCTTGATATGTTTAGTCTAAATTATTGTTACTTTTTTTTTTTTTTTTTTTTTTTTTTTTTTTTAGGCGAAAAACCTTTGAAAGGTTATCATCGCCTGGTACATAATAAATAAAATCTTACAAGCTAATATCACAGACATCACAAGCTATAATACTCTAAAATCACACAAAACATAAACACAAACTTAAACTTAATATCACAGTTAGAAAGAAAAAACACAGAAATCACATTAATACTTATGAAATTAAAACCTTAAAACTAGTATCACAACCCAAAAATTAAAAATTTCATACAAAAAAAAAATTTTTAAAAAAATCACTGACATAAAAGATCACAAAGGGCTGTAAAGAGGCCACTTAACATGAACACATATGAATATAAACTTATAACTAATATAAAACACATACAATATGGTAACTAAGAGTAATAGAACATAATATATTAGACACTGTTGTATACACTGATCGATCGTAAAAATTTCAAAGCCGCGTCCAAAATAGGGCTTTCGTCACTGAGTATATTCCTTAATTCAGAGGGAATCTAGAATCGCCGACGCAGAGCTGCGTAGCAGACGCAATCAACCAATACATGTTTGACTGTCAAAGGACAATCGCACCTGCCACAAACTGGAGCATCACCAGACGTCATGAGATACCCATGGGTTAATCTGGTGTGCCCAATTCTAAGTCGCGCGATGACAACCTCTTCTCTTCTGTTCTTCCTCAGTGACGTAGGCCAAGGCTTAACAATAGGTTTTATTTCTCGTAGTTTGTTGCCATGAGAGCCAGTCCATTCTACCTGCCAGGAATCCGTGATGACCCGCTTCACCAGACTCACAAAATCAGACGTAGTCAGATATTGCGTGAAAGCCGGTTGACGAGCCGCCTCCTTAGCGGCCAAATCAGCAGCCTCATTTCCCGAGATTCCAGCATGACCCGGAACCCAGCAGAAAACAACGCTTACTCCTCTATCGTTTAAGCTGCTTCACGGTGCCGTGGACATCTACAACTAGCGGGTGGCGTGAATATAAATCAGTAATCGACTGGAGAGCACTGAGCGAATCAGTGCACACCAACACCCGACGCCCACGCACACAGACTACAGAAAGAGCTTTGCTGATA
Organism: Catonia carolina; assembly: GCA_035578175.1. NCBI lineage: Eukaryota > Metazoa > Arthropoda > Insecta > Hemiptera > Achilidae > Catonia > Catonia carolina. Next base: position 38,214,813 of record JAQMRL010000001.1, read on the forward strand.
GCATAAAGTTCAGCCGTGTAAACACTGGTTCCCGCAGGTAATCCAAACTAATAGGTTCTCCCATTAGCAACAAACGAGCAACCAACTCCAACATCAGACTTTGATCCATCAGTGTATACAACCGTAGATGGTTTAATAGCTTCAACTAACTCACTGAAAATGCTATTAAATACCACAGAGCTTGTGCCTGCCTTTGAATATTTACTCATCTCAAAGTTAAAGTGTAACTGAGCGATGGTCCAGGGTGGAAATAGACAAGAATTACATGGGTAGACACGAGGAATCGCAATATCAAGGTTGTTGCAAATCTCCAACGCTCTTACACCGAATGGTGAAGGTTGTCGGGCGTTCATCAGATGCAAATCATGACACGGGTTGTTTAGAATGATGTCATGCAAGAAATGGTAAGGTCTAGCTTTCAACTTGGCAAAGTACGTCAATAGAAGCTGCTGGCGACGTCTAAATAACGACATTTCTCCACTTTCAACTAAGATGCTGACAACAGGGCTAGAACGGAAAGCACCTGTAGATAATCGTAAACATAAATTCTCAGAGAAGTGGAAGTAGCAGATGAGTAGGCTACAGCGCCATAATCTATACGTGATCGCACTAGAGCCTTGTAGAACCTTATCATACATGATCTATCAGCACCCCAACCTGTACCTGTAAGAACACGCAGAATATCAACCACCTTTAAGCACCTAGCCCGTAGGTCTTTAATATGCGGAACCCATGTAAGTCTCTTGTCGAATACAAAACCTAAGAACCTGATTTCAGTGCTAACTTCGATATGCTGACCCATTAAATACAGTCTTGGAACATTATCAGTCCGTATTCGGCAAAACTGAATGCATTTAGTCTTCTCAGGAGAAAAACTAAAGCCAGTCTGCCGTGACCATTCTTCAAGACGGTATATAGTTAGCTGTAGAGCTCGTTCAGCTGAGACAACATTTCTAGATGCAACATATATTGCAAAATCATCAACAAACAACGAACATTTAACAGGGTATACGCAACTTTTCACAATATTGTTTATGGCAACCGCAAATAGGGTACAACTAATTACACTTCCTTGCGGTATACCATTTTCCAAGTCAAACCTGTCGGACAGACACTGACCAACCCTTACACGGAACGATCGTTCATCTAGAAAGTCCTTGATGAAGGCCAACATGTTTCCAGCGATGCCCCAATCCCGCAAGGTATTGAGGATACCTCGTCGCCAAGCTGTATCATATGCTTTTTTTAAATCAAAGAATACGGCAACGAGGCGCTGCCGCAATGCAAACGCATTGCAGACAGCCGTCTCAAGGGCCACCAAGTGGTCTGTCGAAGACCTCCCTCTCCGAAAACCGCTCTGTTCAGGAGCGAGGAAGTTATTCTTTTCCAGATACCACATGAGACGACTGTTCACCATTCTTTCCATGACCTTACAAACAACACTTGTCAAGGAAATGGGACGGTAGTTGGAGGCCAATGTTTTATCTTTACCAGGTTTGAGGATCGGAACAACAATTGCTTCTTTCCAAGTTTTTGGAAGCTTTCTAGAAGCGTATATTTTATTAAAAACATGTAGGAGTTGCCTTAACCCAGAATCCGGTAAATGCGCTATCATCGAAAGTGTAATTTCATCTCCTCCAGGTGAGGTATTTCGAGATACTTTGAGCGCTTTTCTAAGCTCAGGCAATGAAAAAGGAATGTTTAGAGGATCATTCGAGTTCGCTATAAAGAAAGGAAGAGATTCAATGGTTTTCTTATAATTTTGAAACTGTACTGAATATGAAGACGTGAGGGAAGCAGATTTAAAGAAGGAACCAATCACGTTAGCGATGTCGGACTGTGATGTGATCACAGAACCGCCAGCTTTCAACCCTGCGATTCGATGTGGAGACGTCCTTCCACATACCGAACGCAGTTTTCTCCATACCGTTGTCACAGGGGTACTCCTGCTAATATCTCCAACGTAACGGCTCCACGACTCCCTCTTACTCTCAAGAAAGACACGCCTACAGCAGGCCCGAGCTCTTCGGTACGCTTCCAGGTTTGCATCCGTAGGTCTGCGACTAAAAATGCGCAGGGCCCTACGGCGGTCCCGAAGAGACTCCTTACAACGATCATTCCACCAAGGTACCGGCGGACGCCGTGCTTTTCCCGATGTTTTAGGAATGCTCTGGGCAGCTGCTGCAGACATCCTCTCTACAAAGGAACAAACAGCTTTCGTGCATCATCATCATCTTCATATTCAGATTCCATTAAACTTGAAAACTCATCCCACCGTGCAAGCTTTTCAATCCATCGTTTCGGAAGGTCATCGACAGGCTGGTAGTCAAAAAATTCGACCACCACCGGTCGATGATCACTTCCGTACAGGTCTGGCAGTACTCTCCACACCAACCGTGGTACAAGGGACGGGCTGCAGAAAGTAAGGTCCAAGCACGACCAGGAACCTGTTGAGGATGACATGAATGTTTCAGATCCATCGTTCAATGGACATAAGTCTAAATCACTCCGGACCCTCTCCACCATGTGACCTCTACCATTGCACAGTGAGGAGCCCCAAGAATAATGGTGACCATTGAAATCTCCTAAGATGATATATGGAGCTGGTAACTGTTCCAGCAATTCTCTCATGGCTAGGTATGAAATGTCTGTGTTTGGTGGTAAATAAACATTACACACGCAAACCGACACCGGGACAGTTATCCTGATTGCTACAGCCTGAATATCCGTTTGGATATCCAGACTTATCCCTTGCATTGACTGATGAAGTAATATTGCAACCCCATCACCAGGGCCACCATGCAGGGAATCTTTCCTAAACATTTCGTATCCACGAAAGGATAATCGGATATCAGGTTGTAACATCGTCTCTTGCAGGCAAAGCGCAAACGGACACTTATCCCGGATCAATATCTTTATATCTTCATACCTAGACCGGATCCCGCGAACATTCCATTGAATTAAACTATTAAAGGGTATTTCGCAACGGAGGAGTTACGTTTCAAACACAATTTTCTCCTTCCCTTTTTTCCCTTTTACTTGTATAAAGCCCTTTCATATCGTGGAACTTGGACCCAGACGGAGATTTTAAAAATTTAGACGCTTCCGCTGGAAGCGTCTTGGATACTAAAAGGGGTTTTCCCTTTGAGGTAGAGGCTGTCTTACTTGACAGCTGAGCTTTTGTACTCTGCGTCGCAGAAAGGTTACACACTTGAGACACTGAGCTCTTTGAACCAATTTCTGTTTGCTTGGAGCTTAATAACGCTTTAAGTGCAGAAGTTAGGGAAGCAACCTGTTTAGTGAGGTTCTCAACAACACTCTTTAACTCAACGCATGACGAGCACTCACCAGACACACGAGACTGAACACTAGTTGCAGCTGCAAACGAAATGTCAGGCTGGACTGCATTTCGAATGCTATTTAGTTTTCTGTACTCACTCCGGGCAGCGGGAAAGGAAAGCTTCTGTTCAGACGAAATTTTCTGAATTTCCCGTTCTTCTTTATACTTGGGGCATTCCCGAGACCTTGCTGAATGACTTCCTTTACAGTTTGCACATAGTTCTTTTTCAGAAGTGCATTCGCTATCTAAGTGGTCAGGTGAACTGCACTTTGCGCATATCGCAGGTTTTTTGCAGTTAGTTTTCGTATGTCCGTATTCCTGGCACTGAAAACAGCGCAGAGGGTTTGGGACATACGGTCTCACTCGAACAGACAAGTAACCCAACTTAAGGCGATCCGGAGGTTGAGGGGTGGAAAATGTTATGATAAGTGTCGGGGTACCGACATCAATTCCATTTTCCCGACGCGTAACTCTTTTGACTTGCGTCACTCTCTGGGAGGTAAGCTCCTCCAATAACTCAGCCTCAGACATATCTTGTATATCTCGAGAGTAAACCACTCCTCGAGATGAGTTGAGGGATCTGTGCGGTTCTACAGTGACTGTAGTACTGTAATAGATGGTAATAGGAGACACGTATATAACCAAACAATTGTAAACATGCAAACTTACACACAACTAAAAATACACACGTAAACACACACGTACACACATACCCATCACACACTCGACATAAACAAGACATGTCAACATTTGTTACATTTACACTCCAACATAAACAACTACGTCAGATGATTTACCAACTCCAGATGTGAGTGATAAAGAAAAAAAAAAAAAAATTTAAATTTAAAATAAAATTTAAGAAAAGGATTGTTGAAGTTTTCATTCTGTTTTAAAACTTTTATGAGGAGAGACGTTTTGTACAAGTTTTAAGAAAAGGAATCAAAAACAATATAATTATTTTAATCAAGAAGATTTTAATCAAAGATTTTAATTGTTTTTCTTAAGAAATTTTAAAACTTTTAATTATTATTTTAAAATGTGCGTTATCTCTTTTTTAAAATAAATTTATTTATTTGTTGTTTTACAAATATTGATTACAAAAATTCTACCACTGGACATCGATTACAAAATGGTGCATCGACCGGGAAATTAACGAAAACTTAACAAGAAATTAACGAAAACTTAACAAGAAATTAACGAAAACTTAACAAGAAATTAACGAAAACTTAACAAGAAATTAACGAAAACTTAACAGGAAATTAACGAAAACTTAACAGGAAATTAACGAAAACTTAACAAGAAATTAATAACAAGAGGAACTTAATAAAGGAAATTAATAAGAGGAAATTAACAAGAGGAATACAAGACGTCATAGAGAGCAAACAGACAGAAACAAACTTCAAAAACAATCCTTCAACAATTTAGGCAAAATTTATAAAATACTCACATCTGAAAAGGTATACACACGTCAATTGGTAAGTCATCTGTTAAATACACATAATTAATCAACATAAACATGGAGGGACAAATAGCACGAATTATTGACCCTACTAGACTAGACGAAAACAACCTTAACTTTCAACTTAGGATACGAAAAAGCACAACAACCGGAAATGTCAGACAAAGACGACAACGATTACAAAAACTGGTAGATAACAGGCGACAAATTGACATTAACACAATACGTAGATTTGACCTTGACAAACAACTAACCGAGTGTCAAAACTATTTAGTAAAGTTGAGAAATACAGAAAATTTAAATGATTTAGAAACATATAATGCTGAAATTTTTGACGACCGCCTTAACAAACTTTTGATGTTTGTATTAGCAAATAAACCTGATAAAGTCGTAGGTTTTCAAAATTTAAGAGAGGAACTTGATAATTGGAAGGCCAATGAGTTACGTAATATCGAAGTTAGACCCAATTTCGAACAAAATTTAAATCCCGAAGAGGTACATTTAAATGACAATCCATTACCTAATCAAAGACAAGGGATCATTAATTATGATCAAATTAACCTTATACATCATCCAGTAATACAAAGTCCCGTTTTTAGGAATGATGTTCCTGACATTTTAATACCAAATGCAATAGGTAACAATAATCCCGTGTGTTTCCAACGCGAATTGAACTTTAATTGGACAAAAATTGCAAATCCAATAGAAAACGAATTAAAACAATTAACTATTACTGATGGACGTGACATTGACACGTTAGTACGAAATATCAAAATTATTAAACAGATACAGAAACGTTATGCAGTTGATTTACCCTTGGTGTTGTTAACTCCGTTTATGACCGGTTTCACAGAACAAATTTTTGAAAATTCTATTAGAAATAATCATAATTTCGATCAATTTCATAGAGATTTAGTAAATAAATTAATCACACCAAAAATGAAAGAAATATTAAAATTAAAATTATTATACCGAAACCAGTCACAAACGGAAACCCTTGCGGAATACATGAGAGAAATTTTAGAAAATCATGATGTATTAAGACTAGATTTAACAGAAGGTGAGTTAATTAATATAATTTTAACGGGTTTAAATGAAATATATGCCACACACATAGGTATAATCGGCAGACCCAATAACTTACAAGATTTTAATAAATTAGATGCCTATGTCTATGAAAGAGTTTATGCTAGAACTCTTAATGACATCGGTTTATCAAAAATGAATAATACAGGCGTCATAAACACTATAAATAACACAGTACCTACTCAAGGTAAACAAAACACATTAAAAGATACAGCATGCAATAAAATCAGATCACAAATGTCAGCAACAACTTTCAAGTGTTTTTATTGTCATAAATTAGGTCATATCAAAAGAAATTGTAAACTTTTGCAGCAAAAAGGAAATAACCATGTTCCAAAAATCTGAATGAATACAAATGCGCACAACATAGTCATATGATGCGTATTTGTAAACATAACACATGTAAACATTTAAAGATAAGAGAACACAGGTTAAACAGTAATTATACTTTGAAAGCTTTATCAATAAAAATCAAAAATGATATATTTAATGCCCTTATTGATTCTGGTTCCACACACAACATTATTAACCAGCAAATGTATAAACTTTTAAAGACTAAGAAGGCGATTATAAAAGAAGAAAATATTAAAGCAATTTATCTTACAGCTGATAGGTTTCCTCTAGAAATTAATAAACACGTCTGGATTAAAATTAATCTACAAAATATATCATGGAAAATAAATTTTAAGGTATTAACAAAAATACAGCACGAAATAATACTTGGAATGCATTTTCTACAAAAAACACGTGCGATATTTAACGCCACAAGGTCTGTGATAACTTTTGACTGGTTGAAAAATCAAAAATTTCATCTAATAAATTTATACCCAGATCAGATTAATAATGTGGAACAAACTAAGTATATTAAAAATAAAATTAATAATTTATGTAAGGAATTTCTTGACGTACTCACTACTAAATTAGGCTGTACCCATGTATTAAAATATGATATTAAACTTAAAAATAGTGAAATTATAAAATATAGACCCTATCCCTTAAATCCAATAAAAACACTTCAAATGAAACAACAAATTGATAAATTATTAAAAGATAAAGTAATTAGAGAAAGTGTTTCGCCTTATTCATCTCCAGCGTTTTTGATTCCAAAACCGAATGGCACGAGTCGTTTAGTCGTAGACTATCGCTCAGTCAACTTAATAATTGACTCAGAGGCCCAACCTTTACTGAATATAAATCATGCTTTTCAATGGTTTTCCAATGCACGATGGTTCAGTACATTAGATTTAGCACAAGCGTACCATCAAATACCATTGACAGAAAAATCTCGTTAAATCACCGCGTTCTGTACCCCGGATGGATTATACGAGTATGAGAGATTACCTTTCGGTTTGTCGACTGGCGCACAAGTTTTAACACGTCTTATGAATACAATATTCAAAAACATTAAATATATATAAATTTGTATTTAATTACATGGATGATATATTAATATATTCCAAAAGTTTTCCAGAACATTTGAAACACATTAAAATAGTATTGTCAATTCTGCGGAAAGCTGGTATTACAGTTAATCCTGATAAGGTAACATTTGCCGTAAATTAAATACCGTTTCTTGGACACACATTATCGTACAAAGGAGTCTCTATAGACTCAACTAGGACACAAAAAATATTGGAGTACCCGGAACCCACGTCAGTGAAACAAGTACATCGATACTGTGGTATGATTAATTATTTTTCTAAATTTATCAAAAATTATGCTGATAGAATCGAACCCCTGAATAAATTGCGTCGTAAAAATACTCAGTTTGTCTGGGGAGACTCACAAAGAAACGCGTTTGAAGATCTTAAACAAGCAATTGCTAATCCTCCGGTACTATCAATACCTGACTTTTCTAAACAATTTATTTTACAAACAGATGCGTCAGATACAGGTCTAGGAGCTGTCTTACTACAAGAACAAGAAGGTTCTAGACGACCCATAGCATATGCTTCCAAGACATTGACAGAAGCAGAAAGGAAATTTTCTGCATATGAACGCGAATGTCTTGCGGTCGTTTTTGCAACAGATCATTTCAGGACCTATTTAGCACATCGTGAATTTCTTTTAGAAACCGATAATCAAGCCTTAGCCTGGCTTCTTTCCAGACCAAAACAGTTGGGTAGATTGGCCAGATGGTTACTTCGGTTATCTGTTTTTAAATTTAAAATTAATCACATCCGTGGTTCGGATAATAATGTGGCGGACGCATTATCGAGGATGTACGATTTAAATAATGAAGATATCTCAAAAGATATATCTTATATTAATACTTTATTATCGCAGTTCCCCCTATCTTTTACAGACATAAGACAACATCAGGAACAGGATACCTTTATCCTTCAACAAAAACAACAAATGGATAATAAATTTTGTTTATCCAAAGGAGTCCTATGTCTAAAAGATAAAAACAATAATCCGACCAAAATCGTTCTCCCCAATTCCTTAAAAGATTTAGTATTTAAATATTTTCATCATTCAGAAATCGGTGGACATTTAGGTGTCGCTAAAACTATACACAAAATTACACGGTATTTTTATTGGCCGGCTGTATATCAAGAAATTCCTTTAAAAGTGAATGCTTGTACAACCTGCCAACGCAGCAAACCTGGAATGAATTATAAATGGGGAAATCTCAGTTCTAGAGTTCCGACAACACCATTTGATACATTATTTATTGATACAGTGGGTAGTCTACCAAAAACCAACCAAGGGTACAAATATATTCTAGTGGTGGTAGACAGTTTTTCAAAATTTACATGGTTAGCTCCATTAAAAAACACTAATACATCCTCCATTATAGAGGAATTAAAACGTATTTTTCAAAATTACTCCATCCCGAGGTTAATCGTCACAGATAATGCCAAAAATTTTAATTCAATCATTTTTAAAAACTTTTGTTTCAATCTAGGCATAAAACGAACCACTCTCTCCCCTTACCATCCACAACCATCTCACGCCGAACGATTAAACCGAAATCTTCGGTCTATTCTTATTGCATACCACGCAACTGCACAAACGACCTGGGATAAATCCCTCTTTTGGTTTCAATTAGCTTTTAATATGGCACAACATACGGCCCACGGTGTATGTCCGTTTGACATATTACATAATTTTCCAGCTCAAACGCCCTTGGATAGAGCGTGGAATATCCAAGACATCCTTCATCGGAATCCCGTACGTTCGAGCAACGTGATGAGTACAATTAGACTTTTTTTTTTTTTTTTTTTTTTTTTTTTTGGTTTAACGTCCGACTGTTGTGCAATTGCTGCTAATGCAGACGGTGAATGATGAAATGATATTTTGTAACGTATGAAAAAATGCCGTGCCTGAATGGGATTCGAACCCAAGACCGCATGATGAGAGGCGAGCACGTTACCAACTTCGCCAATGCGGCCGGAGTACAATTAGACGACAACTAATTAAGTCTCATCATGATATGGCACGTAGATACAATGCTACACGTCATCCAAATCCGTTTTCGGTGGGAGATAAAGTTTTGCTTAAAACTCACCCCGTAAGTTCGAAACGGAAAAATATTTGTGCAAAAATGGCATACCGATGGTCTGAACCATTTTATATCATCGGCTTCTCCACTCCAGTTACAGCCTTACTCCGTAAGACCGTTGGGGGAGAAATAACCAAAGAACACATATCTAATCTTAAAAAAGTTACATAATTTACTAAGATTAGTAATATTATTAGGTGAAGTGCGTCACGACCCTCGAGCTTGGGATGATTGTACTAAAAGTGTATCTGATGTTTACTTGATGTGTGAATGTGTTATAAAAGGGGCCCCGAATGAACGAATTTTACCGTCTCAGGCCGACAACTGCTACGTACTCACCTTCTTTTTTTTTAACATTTAAGCACCCACCCCTTTCCTTTTTTGCTTATACATACTCCCCGAAGGGGGGGGGAAGATTGTAATAGATGGTAATAGGAGACACGTATATAACCAAACAATTGTAAACATGCAAACTTACACACAACTAAAAATACACACGTAAACACACACGTACACACATACCCTTCACACACTCGACATAAACAAGACATGTCAACATTTGTTACATTTACACTCCAACATAAACAACTACGTCAGATGATTTACCAACTCCAGATGTGAGTGATAAAGAAAAAAAAAAAAAAAAAATTTAAATTTAAATTAAAATTTAAGAAAAGGTTGTTGAAGTTTTCATTCTGTTTTAAAACTTTTATGAGGAGAGACGTTTTGTACAAGTTTTAAGAAAAGGAATCAAAAACAATATAATTATTTTAATCAAGAAGATTTTAATCAAAGATTTTAATTGTTTTTAAGTGTTCTTAAGAAATTTTAAAACTTTTATTATTTTAAAATGTGCGTTAGCTCTTTTTTAAAATAAATTTATTTATGTTGTTTTACAAATATTGATTACAAAAATTCTACCACTGGACATCGATTACAGTACTTCCAATTTGTGTAATTTTAACAACGCTGCTACTTTGCTTCGCAGACGTTGTTTCAATTAACAAAGTACCATTCCTTAGTTTTTTAATTGAATGTGGCGAGCCACAAACCGACTGCACAGACCTGTTAATAATGAAGGGGGAAACTTTTGATAGCGACCCTTCTTCTGCAACACAACGAACAACGAAAAATTTGTCCGTGTTACTTAATACACCACTATCACTATCGTCAGACAAGCTAGACCATAGTCTTTTACATCCAAGGGAAGATTGTTTGTTAGACATTATCTTTAGTGCTTTTCCAGTCATCGTGAAAGCAGGGTGCGGGCGGAGAGATGACCCGCGCACGCCGCAGGTCCCTAGTAAAAAGAAGGACCCGGCCGAGTACTCCCGGCAGCCATCTCCCACATATTTCATCCGGGCCGGGGAGTCAGGTACTGCCTGACCCACTGATACCGACGTCCCAGAGGCTCGCACGCAGCAGTAAGAGCTCCGACACTCTTACCCATGGTCCACTTCTTGCCACAGTACCGAAGCGACTGGAAGGGCTAAAGGATGGCGCAAAGCCTCGGCAGAGCAAGCTCACAGCAGCACAACCACAGTCCAGACCTTCCAATCCGGAAAGGGTTACGCACGACCAGCCCGCATCCCATCCTCGCCAGCATTATAAATGTGTGTAAGAAAACTTTGTGTTTGTGTTGTGTGTAGGGTATGTAAATGTGTGTGTTGAAAGAAAGTGTGGTGTGTGTGATGTAGTATTATTGTTGTGTGTAGTGTAAGAGCAACCTGTGTATAGTTTTGAAATAAGGTTAGCTCTTAGCTGGGGTCCCGGGGTTGCCACACCCGAACACCCACATATATATGCATGGACGAGCATTCATATATATAAGAATGGGTGCCCCCTGGGGGCAAATTATTGTTACATCCACAAGTTTACAAACAACAAGATTAAACTACAGTCGGTGACAAAATAAACTCGGTGCATTATGTTGCAAAAACGCAACACTAGGATTATATGGGTTTCCGCCTACCACCAAATTCCCTTATCTGATCAGTCCAAACATGTCACTAGTTTCTGCACTCCTTGGATGCTATATCAATATAAACGTATTCCTTTCGGCCTAGCTACCGGTGGTCAGGTACTTAGCCGCCTTTTGGATACTATTTTCCATGACATTAAATTTAAATTTATTTTTAATTTCCTGGATGATTTGCTTATTTATTCGACTGATTTTGACTTCCATATTCTTCACGTGCGCGAAGTCCTACTACGTCTTTCTAAAGCTGGTTTAACCGTTAATCCTGACAAAATTAAATTCGCGGTTAATGAGATCGGCTTTCTCGGGCATTTGGTTTCTTCTCAAGGCATTAAGATTGACCCTGAGCGCACTGCCAGTATTTTAAAATTCCCTCGTCCCACTTCTTCGAAAAGCGTTTCCCGTTTCATCGGTATGGTCAACTTCTTTAGAAAATTCATTCCTCGCTTTGCCGATATCGCCGGTCCTCTTAACGCGCTGCGTGGTAAACGTGTTAGGTTTAAATGGTCCGCTGATGCTCAGACTGCCTTTGATGATCTAAAGGCAGCTATTTCTAATCCCCCGGTTCTGCGCATGCCCGATTTTCATAAAGAATTTATCTTGCAAACCGACGCCAGTTCTTGTGCTTTGGGCGCCGTTCTACTTCAAGAAGTCGATGGATGTCGTCAACCGATTGCGTACGCTTCAAGGAATTTAACTGCCCAAGAACGAAAAGGATCGGCCTATGAGTTGGAATGCTTGGCTGTTGTGTTCGCCATCGACAAGTTCAGACCCTACCTCGAACATCGAGTGTTTATTTTGGAAACCGACAATCAAGCCTTGTCTTGGTTGCTTTCCAGGCCCCGGTCGCTGGGAAAATTGGGCAGATGGATATCAAAAATAATGTCACTTAAATTCAAAGTTACTCACATCAAAGGAAGCCAAAACGTCATTGCTGATACCCTATCTCGCATGTTCGAAGAAAATCCCTTAGACGATTCTGAAGACCATATTCCCTGTTTTGGTATTCTTACCGATTTCCCACTCGCTTAAACCGATATTGCCATTCATCAACGAAAAGATCCCAAGTTATTGCCCATTCTTAATTCCATCGATCAAGGTATCGCTGACCCTAAGTACTGCATTGTCAAAAACGTCCTTTGTATTAATTCCCTATATCGTTCTTCTCCTCGCGTTGTGCTTCCCTCTAATCCGATCGACATGGTGTTCAGTTATTTCCATGACTCCCTTATCGGAGGTCATCCTGGTATTTGTAAGACGCGTCGCAAAATTGCTGAGTATTTTTACTGGCCCGGTATGAACAGAGATATTGAACAGCGTGTTAAATCCTGTACCACTTGCGCCTGTAGTAAACCTTCGCAAAATACCAAGTTGGGACTATTGTCTTTTACTGTTCCTACTAAGCCCTTTCAGGTTCTTCATATTGACCATGTCGGTAAACTTCCTCGTACCCGCAATGGCAATGCCTATATTCTTGTCGTTGTAGATTCATTTTCTAAGTTCACTTGGTTATGTCCTGTGCGGGAAGCCACTACGAATTCTACCATTAAAGCTCTCCAGACCCATGTTTTTCAAAATTTCGGTTTTCCAGAAACTATTATTTCCGATAATGCTTCTTGTTTCACTTCTCGCAATTTCAAGAATTTCTTATTTTCCCTCGGCATTAAGCATGCTACCCTTTCTCCTTAACATCCCCAACCTTCTAATGCCGAGCGCTTTAACAGAAATCTTAAAGCAGCTTTGATAGCCTATCATTCCAATTCTCAAACCTCTTGGGACCAGTCTTTGTTCTGGTTACAATTGGCATTCAATTTTTCCTTTCATGATTCTATCCAGAATACTCGGTTTTCCATTATCTTTAAATTACCGCCTTCTTCTCCTCTGTCAAACGTTTGGAAGATCCACGATTTATTACCCGTAGCTGCCGAAGATGTTAACGAAGTGTGGGAGAAAGCGAAAAGCAATCTTGTGAAAGCACATGAGAAACGCGCTGTGCAATATAATAAAGGTCGCCTCGAAAACTCTTTTAAAGTAGGTGATCTTGTTTGGTGTGCTAAACACAACCTTAGCTCCGCGATTGATAAGCGTACTGCTAAACTTATGACCCGTTGGTCCGGTCCTTATGTCATTTTAAATTTTGTTGGGCCTGTTACTGTCCTGCTTGCTGAACCCAAATCTGAGGTCGTGTGCCGAAAGGCGTATATTTCTCATTTAAAGCCCGCTTACAAGCCTGGTGTGCTTGTCAATAGTCCTGATGTAGATGATGTTTTGGTTAATGCGACTTGTTCCTTATTGTGTGACTTACCTCCCTGATGTGTCTTGTGTTTTTTTTGGTTTGTTTGCTTTTCCCCGGGGAACCCCCACGTGTTACTTGTGTTTTTCCCTGATGTGTGTTTGCGACTTTTAGGTCGTCTGTTTGATCCTTGTGATCATTAGTGTGGTGTTGGGGGAGACGTCCTCCAGCCACCTTTTGCACTGCAGGTGCGTTGTTTTGGGTTTGCGCCTGTTGTGCCCCTTTTGTTTTGCCTTTTGGCGGTCCATGCCTTTGAGCTTTTAGTTATAGTTTTTTGTTGGTAAGTTAGTTTAGAGGTTTGGTTTGCTTGGTTACTGTTGGTTAGTTGTGTTTTTGGGGTTTTTGTGTTTTGGGTCTAGTAGTGTAGCGGGAGTGAGATCCTCGTTTTCTTTCCTTAGCTGGGCGGAAGGCGTAGGTATCTGCTCCTTGAGGTCGCTGATTTCGCGTGGCGATTCGCTTCCTTTCCTTTAATTAGGCGAGTATGCGAGTTGTCCCGCGCGGTTTTCGACTTTTCTGTTTCGGTCACGCGAGGGTGATGACCTTAACTACACCCGAGGGGTTTTGTCGCACCTGGAGGACGACGTTAAATACCTTCTAGATTGGGGGGAAAATTGTAGGTCGCGCTAAGGGGACGACCGTAACTACCCCTAACCTTGTCTTGGCAGAGGCAAACCGGGCCTTTTTCTAGGCCTTGTTCGTCTTTGGCGAGGGGAGGATGTACTGTTTCTTATCTGCCTTTCCTGCGCGACCGTTTGTTCGCTTATCTCTTGGCCGCTGTTGCTTTTGCCTTTTATCTATGGCCTAATTTTCTATGGCCTATTCTTTCGTCCGTCCGTTAATTGTCTTGTTACTGTATGCTAAATAACTTGTTCTGATGAAGATGAATTTATTTTTGTTTAAATAAAATTAAAATATTATTATTGAAAATTACTTTTATATTATTTCGTAATGTAGTTACTGTGTTAATTTTGGCTTATGCCTCAGTTACACTAACTTTGAAATGTGTAAATACTCAAAGGCAGGCACTAGCTCAGTTGTATTTAATAGCATTTTTAATGAGTTAGTTGAAGCTATTAAACCATCTACGGTTGTATACACTGATGGATCAAAGTCGGATGTTGGAGTTGGTTGCTCGTTTGTTGCCAATGGGAGAAGTTATCTGTTAAAATAAAATAAAATAAAATAAAATTTATATTAAGGGGGCACTATACCAAAAAAATGGAAAAAAAAATTTTTTTTTTTTTTTGCTCATAAAATACTCTGATATTTTCTGTACATGCTAGTATTTTCATTTTGTTGAAACATTTAGTTTTAAAAATTATAAAAAATATTATTTAGAAGGTTGTCATGGCAACTTTTGATCAAAAAAACGTCCAGTTTCAGAGTAGTTTTTCTAGAGAACGGCTGGACAGAATTACGCGTTCTTTTTTGCATTTTGAATGTACCGGCTTTTTCTTTTAGTTCCTATATACCTCAACAGATTGCAGTTCATTTCAACGTTGTTATTTAGAACGGAATTATAATAAAACACATGTTAGCTTACTCAGCTGTTGAAGGTTATGTTTACGTTTTGACGTGTATGTTAGTGCATCGTATTTGTATTTTTTCGGTCATTACTTATTAGAGTATTTATATTATTTATATAGTTTGTAACGTATAGTACCGTGTTCATTTTAGTGATGGTTTTAAAATTTAGGCCTGTAAGATTGTATCAGTTTTGTAGTGAATTCGCCGAATTTTTCATTCGTTGTGTACTAGTGTTTAGTTATTTGTTTTTATTTTAGGATAGTGTTTACACAGTGTTTTTAGATTGTGCTTATATTTTGTGTTGCTAGTTATTTGTGGTTATTGTGTTTAGTGACTTTTATTTGTGTTTATTTGTGTCATCAAAATGGGACCTAAAAAATCCGCAACAAAAAAACAGTACTGTAGTAAGTAAAATAGTAAGAAGGCTAAAGCCAAACTGGCAATTGAACGAAGATGGGCAAAATGTAATGACAATCAAATAAATGAAAATGTCAGTGAATGTTCAGAACCAGAACCTTCAGGTTTGGGTGAAAATATTACTGACACCAACACTAATTTCAGACAAAGGTCCTTTTTAAAAAAGGAATTGCATGATAGTTGGGATAGTACCAATGATTGTGAGGCACCTGATTATGGGATCATGGACATAAACATACTAAAAAAAACATATGAATGTTTGTTATGCCCATCCTGTTATAAAGTTGGGTTAGAACTTGTAGAAAAAGAAAATTCTGGCTATGCTAGACATTTCTCTTTGTCATGTAAATTATGTGGTGAAGAAATTTCTTCATTTAGTAGTTCACCAAAAATGTCTAACACTAATGCATATGATGTAAATGTTCGTATGGTTCGGGCATTTTTGTCTATGGGCAAGGGATATAGTGGCATGGAGACATTTTCTATGGTTATGAACACTAAGACAATGTCTGTAAAAACGTATGATAAGTACTCTTCTGTTATTCATAAAAAATCTAAGTGTACAGGTCAACAGTGTTTAGTAGAAGCTAGGAAAACAGTGCGTGCTTATTATAAGGAGTTAGATCCCACTATTGATAATAATACAATCATTGATATAGCCGTTACTTACGATGGTACATGGCACAAACGTGGGTTCACTTCTAACTTTGGTGTTGGTTGTATAATACATGGTGATACAGGGTTAGTTGTGGACTACTACGTTATGTCAAAAATTTGCAAAAAGTGTGTTGCAACTAAGCGTAAATTTGGGGAAAATTCAGAAGAATTTAAAACTTGGTACCAAGAACACTATCTGCAATGTGACAGAAATTATGAGGGGTCTTCTCCTGCAACGGAGACTGCCGCAGCTGAAATAATGTTTCGTAGGTCTAAAATATTTAAATTTCGCTACACCCAAATATTGAGTGATGGAGACTCTAAAGTGTATAACCATTTGTTAGGATTAAATATATATGGAGAAAATGTAGTTATAGAGAAGGAGGAATGTGTGAATCACGTTGCTAAACGTTTAGGCACAGCACTGCGTAATTTAGTAAAAACCTGTAGAGCTAATAAAATTACATTCGGAGGCAAAAAACATGGAAGTCTAAAAGACTCAACGATAGTAAAATTGACAGGTTACTATCACAGTGCTATACTACGAAACGTAGATAAAGATGTTGAATCGATGAGGAAGTTTATAACTGCAACATTGTATCACTGCCATTCTACAGATGATGAGCCCATGCACGATAATTGTCCTACAGGTGAAGATAGTTATTGTTTTTTTAACAAAGCTATCGCAAAAGGTGAACGCCCTGGCAAACATGTTACAAATATACATACTCCTATAAATGATTTAGTGTTCAAGCATATTGGTCCTGTATATGAAAGACTGTGTAATGACAAATTGCTGAAACGATGTTTGAAAGGCCGAACACAGAATTCAAACGAAAGTCTGCATAGTCGTATTTGGAATCGGTGTGACAAAAGTAAAAATGCATCGCGACGGTTAGTAGAAATAGCTGTAGCTGATGCAGTAAGTGATTTTAATTTTGGCATGCACACAGCTATTTCAAATATGCAAAAAACTGGAGTATCACCAGGTTGTGAATCAGTAGCGTTGGCGAAAAGAAAGGATAGCTTGAGAAAACGTAAGATGATAAGAAGCAGAAGGATTGAATACGCAAAAAGAAAAAAATTATTGAGGATGAAAAATTTAAGAACAGAGGAAGAGAAAGTAGAAGAGGAAGGCCCAACTTATGGAGCTGGAGCATTTTAAAAGCAGAAATTTAAGAATCATGTGAATGTAAGTAACTAATATATGTTTATTTTTTGTTTTTTTGCAGTTACCGAAAATTTGGATTTTTAAACTTTGTTAGATCATAACTTGAGTTCTGTAGCACTTAGAAACATGATTTTTTTTTTCTAAAAATTCAGAATTTAAACTCTACAAACTGTAGTATTGAATTGCTGAAAAGCTCATTTTCTGATTTTTTTAAAAATGTTGAAGTTGAAAAACATGTTGAATTTCACGGTTTTTATTTAAAAAATCATAAAAGTAGACTCAGTGTCACAAATAAAAAACCATTACTACAGTTTGTACATCATAACATTCTCTTTAATTTGAAACCAAAATAAAAAAAATCCATTAAAAATTACTTAAGTTCTGATCTAACAAAATATGCATGAAATTTCATCCCCAACCCCAATTGTAAGGGTTGGGGAAAACATTTTCACAGTTTTTTTTAATGAAATAACTAGTAACTTTATGTAGAATATTTTGTGCAAAACGACAATTTTGTTACTTAATTAGGGAATTTTTTTTTTTTGAGTATAGTGCCCCCTTAAAAACTAATACATACAAACATAAACTTAAATCTAATATCACACTTAAATAAATAACATTTAAAACTTATAAAAACTTACAAACTTCAAACTTCACAGCCAACAAAATAAAATTTACATGAAAGGTAATATCACAGATCTGTAAGTAAATAAAAAGGCTGTAAAGGGGCCACGAAACTAAATAAAAACATACACAAATACATAATATAAACTTAACACAAATATTGCCACTTCAAAATCAGACATTGTCATACAAACTAATGGATCTAATAAATCTTAACGTTAAATCCAAAACATGGCTATCGTCGCCGAGTACATCTCGTAACTGGAAGGGTATCTTAAATCGCCGACGCAGAGCTGCGTTAGCAGACGCAATCTACCAACACATGTTTAATTGTCAAAGGACAATCACATCTGCCACACGTTGGAGCTTCACCAGACGTCATGAGATACCCATGCGTTAATCTGGTGTGTCCAATTCTAAGTCGCGCGATGACAACCTCTTCCCTTGTTGCCAAGAGAGCCAGTCCATTCTACCTGCCAGAAATCAGTGATGACACGCTTCACCAGGCCCACGAAATCTGACACAGTATATATTGCGTGAAGGCCGGTTGGCGTGACGCCTCCTTAGCGGCCAGAACAGCAGCCTCATTTCCCGAGATTCCAGCGTGACCCGGAACCCACCAGAAAACAACACTTACTCCTCTATCATTCAGCTCCTTCACAGTGCCGAGGACGTCCACAACTAGCGGGTGGCGTGAATACACATCATTAATCGACTGGAGAGCACTGAGCGAATCAGTGCACACCAACACCCGACGTCGACGCCCACGCACACAGACTACAGAAAGAGCTTTGCTGATAGCATAAAGTTCAGCCGTGTAAACACTGGTTCCCGCAGGTAATCCAAACAAATAGGTTCTCCCATTAGCAACAAACGAGCAACCAATTCCAACATCCGACTTTGATCCATCAGTGTATACAACCGTAGATGGTTGTAATAGCTTCCTAAATCACTGAAAACGCTATTAAATACCACTGAACTTGTGTCTGCCTTTGAGCATTTACACATCTCAAAGTTAAAGTGTAACTGAGCGATGGTCCAGGGTGGAAATAGACAAGAATTAAATGGATAGACACGAGGAATAGCAATATCGAGCTTGTTGCATATCTCCAACGCTCTTACACCGAATGGTGAAGGCTGTCGGGCGTTCATCAGATGCAAATCATGACACGGGTTGTTGCGAATGATCTCATGCTAAAAATGGTAAGGTCTAGCTTTCAACTTAGCAAAGTACGTCAATAGAAGCTGCTGGCGACGTCTGTGTAACGACACTTCTCCACTTTCAACTAAGATGCTGACAACAGGGCTAGAACGGAAAGCACCTGTAGACAATCGTAAACATGAATTGTGAATACTGTCAAGCATTTTTAGCGAAGTGGGAGTAGCAGATGAGTACGCTACAGCGCCATAATCTATACGAGATCGCACTAGAGCCTTGTAGAACCTTAACATACATGATCTATCAGCTCCCCAACATGTATCTGTAAGAACACGCAGAATATCAATCACTTTTAAGCACCTAGCCCGTAGGTCTTTAATATGCGGAACCCATGTAAGTCTTTTATCGAATATTATACCTAGAAACCTGATTTCAGTGCTAACCTTAATATGCTGACCCATTAAATACAGTCTTGGAACCGTATCAGTCCGAATCCGGCAAAACTGGATTCAATAAAAACTGGGTTAGAAATAAATTGACACAAGATATTTTAATTTTAAATGCTTTTAATTTTTTAATAAATGATTCTATTTATATTAAATTTAACAATAAATTGACTACTATTTTTATTTAAGATAATATCTCAGGGATTTTTAATTTATTATTATTTGAGTATAAAAATTTTTTTTTAATGCAACAATGAAAATCTTAAACTAAACAAAATTACAATTAGATCTTTGATTTTAGCTAAATAGAATACTGGTCTTTTATTAATTGGTTATTAAAATTTTATATATAATTTATAAATGTTGTTTGTCGATCATACCGGTTGTTTTATTTTACGATGGTTTGCTGAAATAATTGTATATTGTTGTGTGGATGAATATGGCGTCTTTAATAGTGTTTGAATTCTTGTAAATTTTGTATTGACTTCTTTAAATAAATTTTAAAAGTTCGTGTTAAATAATTGATAATTATAATTTCTTACTTGATACTCTGTTCATTTGAATACAATATATTAGGCTTCTTTTAAATTTTCCTTTATAATTTTAACTTTTAATCGGAGCTCGTTGTCGTGTTGCCATCTCATAGATCGTCTCGTCCACACCGACGCTTTGGCCGGATCTTATTTTCATCACGTTAGATTTTAAAATTTGAGTAATAAATTTTGATTGTTCGTAAAAATTCAAATTATTGTTTTAAAAGACGTTATTTATTTTATTATAATTATTCACATCACTCATTTAATTGTTCATCTCCGTTTTTTAATTTTTTAATTATCTTTAACAATACACACTTTAGTTACACTTTTGACTCACGCAATCTCTATTTTAATCTCGCTGGTGTTTAAATATAATCATATAAATTTTATCAATATCGACGATTAACTGGTATGAATAATTAAATATAGAATATTATTTAGATTATGCCAGTATTAATAATTTACAAATTTTATTCATATTATTAAAAGAAATATTATAAATATATACCAAGTATTTCTTGTTAATAGTTTTACATGTTATTAAAAATGTAGTGGCTAAACTGATCTTGCGACCGTGACCACTTTATCAAAATGTAGGTCAATGTCATGCTACATTATTCCCCTACTATATATACAGGGTGATTCATGAAGTTCTCCCCCCACTTCTACAGCACATTGTACTAGTAAAAATAATGAAAAAATGTTATATAAACATAGGTCCGAAAACGCTTCGTTAGCGAGTTACAGCTAGCGAAAGATTTCGCCTGAATTCCTGGGCAAAGAGTAAAATAAAGCCATACTGAACTTTTGGAAAGGTTAATTAAGTAAGAAATGTCGTGGATTCTTATGTAATTTTACCTGATAAAGCTAATAAAATAGGTTTCAGAACTGTACCTGTAGTAGTTTTTGAGGGATTCACGGTTAAATGCAAAAAATTGGGGCACGAAACAATGTTTTTTTAAGTTTCATGTACAATAACTTTGTTAAATTGGTAATAAATACATAAAATCAACAAACATTAATTGTAGAGAATTTAATTCTGAGAAAATTGATATAATCAAAGTCTAAAATAAAACAGAAATAAGTATCAAAAAATCGATTTTATTCAGTATAATACATTACTATCTATAAAGAAATACCGTACGGTATTTAGTTAAAATA
The DNA here is from genome assembly GCA_035578175.1 of Catonia carolina. Classification (NCBI taxonomy): domain Eukaryota; kingdom Metazoa; phylum Arthropoda; class Insecta; order Hemiptera; family Achilidae; genus Catonia; species Catonia carolina. Next base: position 38,236,175 of record JAQMRL010000001.1, read on the forward strand.
AAACAAAAACAAAATGTTTGTTCCTTAATGATGAGATAAATTGAGAAAACAAGATGAACTGTTAAATAAATTTGTTTGTAAATAAAAATATCATGTTTTATTACGTTGTATTTTTTTTTTAAATAAAAATTTACATTAAATGTTCGAAAATAAATGAAGCAAACATTTTCCAATTATTGTTTACTAATAATCGAAATGCAGTTTTTTGTTTTATTAATTTCTAAGTTGGTAACGCACGAATAACAGCTGATCAAAAATGGTATTCTGTACTGTTACGTTAGAACTGTGTATTAGTGGTGTTTTGCAAGCTACAGCAGGAGATCGGGTTCTGTGAATCGTGTTATTAAATGCAATTTTTTTGTGAGTTATAATTCGATTGTTTATTCAGCGAAAAAATGCCTTACTTATTTACATCAGAGGAATACGCTGATATGGTTTTTATTTTGGGTTACTGTAATGGTAATGCTAGAGCTGCTGTAGTAGAATATGAACTACGTTACCCTAATAGGAGGATTCCAGATACCAAAACAATTTCAGGAACTTTTCGTACTCTTCGGGAAACAGGATCACTACCAAGTACTAGAACCAATTATGAACGAGCTGTCCAACTTGATGATGATATTGTTATTAATGCTGTTCATCGCAGTCCAGGTGTAAGTACACGACGTATTTCTAGGCGGATAGGAGTTTCGCAGTCAACGGTGTGGAGGTCACTAAATCGAAACAAATTTTATCCGTTTCATAAACAAAAGGTTCAACATCTACAGCCAGGGGATGGTCCGCTTCGCTTGGAGTTTTGCAACTTTTTGAATATTAATAATCAACTCTACAAGCGTATTTTGTTTACGGATGAGGCACAATTCACTCGGGATGGTGTCAATAACTTGCACAATGAACACTCATGGGCAGAAGAAAATCCACATGAGGTAGTGGAACAGAACTTTCAACACCGATTTAGCGTCAATGTCTGGTGTGGCCTTTTGCACAATCGGCTGATTGGACCTTTCATATTACCTGGACGCCTAAATGCTGAGTTGTATTTGCATTTCCTTCAAGAAGAGTTGCCGCAGCTGTTAGAGAATGTTCCTTTACGTCTCAGACAAAATTTGTACTTCCAGCATGACGGAGCACCTCCCCACTTTTCACGTGCCGTTTCTGCTTATTTAAATCATCAATTTCCTGGACACTGGATTGGTCGTGGAGGGCCTCACCCTTGGCCACCAAGATCTCCAGATCTATCTCCATTGGATTATTGCATCTGGGGATGGATGAAAGACATTGTATACAAGACAAAAGTGAATTCTCGTGATGAATTAATTGCCCGTATTATGGATTCGGCTGTGCAGATACAGGGAAGCCCTGAAAAATTAAGAAACGCAACAAAAGCAATACACAAACGTGCTGCAAAATGTATTGATAATGATGGCCTCATTTTCGAACATCTATTATAAAAAGGAGCGTACGGTTGGCCAACCTGATTAATTTTGCTTAAAACTAGTAATGTATTATACTGAATAAAATCGATTTTTTGATACTTATTTCTGTTTTATTTTAGACTTTGATTATATCAATTTTCTCAGAATTAAATTCTCTACAATTAATGTTTGTTGATTTTATGTATTTATTACCAATTTAACAAAGTTATTGTACATGAAACTTAAAAAAACATTGTTTCGTGCCCCAATTTTTTGCATTTAACCGTGAATCCCTCAAAAACTACTACAGGTACAGTTCTGAAACCTATTTTATTAGCTTTATCAGGTAAAATTACATAAGAATCCACGACATTTCTTACTTAATTAACCTTTCCAAAAGTTCAGTATGGCTTTATTTTACTCTTTGCCCAGGAATTCAGGCGAAATCTTTCGCTAGCTGTAACTCGCTAACGAAGCGTTTTCGGACCTATGTTTATATAACATTTTTTCATTATTTTTACTAGTACAATGTGCTGTAGAAGTGGGGGGAGAACTTCATGAATCACCCTGTATAATCAAATTTATAGGAAATTAAAAGTTCTGCAACTTTTATTTAAAACATTTTTCTGTACAAAGGCTAGTTTAGCGTGAAAAAGTGAAAAATAAAATAAAACTGAGTCTATAATAAAAACCTACTAATTATAAATAATGATGTAATAATAGTAAATAATGTAATAGTAAAAATAACAATGTAAGAGTAACAATAGTAAAAGTTTTACTTATTAATGGTAAACTAACGTTCGATTTATAAAACATTTTCTAAGAAATGAATTGAACGTGTTTTTGTTATATTGAGCTTAGAGCGAATAAATTAGTGTTGTATGGAAATTTTGTTTTTTATCATGCTGTGCGTATTTTTAATTAATGCGCACGCTCACTTGTGTTGCTGGTTGCATACCTCGGAGTACTTTTAGTGTAGACAGACTGTAGACTCGCTTTTAGCATACTCATTTACTTGGTGCTCCTCAGTTGATGTGCAAGTGTGCTGCCTTTAAGGGGGTAGTCAACTCAAGAAGATGATTGTTTTTAAATTTAAATTTTTTTTCACTTATTTGATGTTTAAAATTTTCTGAATCATAGGATGTGTTTACTTTGTACGTTGACTAAAAGTAATAAGAACGTCTGTTTAATATAAAGCTCACTAGCAAGGCGAGTGAAATTATTCCTTCAACTTTTAAGTTTTCCGGAAATGTGTTTTTGCATAATTATACATTCTTGGGAATTAAATGTATGGTTTGTATTGGAGATATTTGGATGAATTGTTTTTTTTCAAATGTTCATAATTTCGTGCTCCATTATCTATCGAATTGTTATTACAATAAACTTTATTGGGACTTTGTTATAAAATAATAATTTGTGAATACATAAAATAAATGTTTTTGAAAATATGGTTTTTTTCAATTAATTTCTTGTAAGAAAAAATAAATACAAGAGCATACAACAAGTAATAGACAGCAATTTTCTGTATTTTTTTTAGTGTAAGATTCATGTTGATGTCTTTCTTGGTTCCTGAAATATTCAATTCCCTGTAGAAGCCCGCTTTTCCACCCCCAACCTTGTATTAGGGGCTGTAATTAATTTTTTTGGTCTGGTCAAGTGGTAGATCATTACTAGTAAATTACTCTTTCATTAAAAATATATAATGATAAATTTTAGCCAGTAGTTTTCATTTTCATTTTCTGGGTTGACTACCCCTTAACACTAAGTTCAAATGTGAGAATGATTGCGAGTAATCTCTAATAACATCAGTGCAAAAGTGATCTCTGTGAGTGTCGAAAGAAAGTATGAATAATTGTGTCTGGTTTTTATTTCAGCCAGCAGCCTGGAGCTCCTTCACATAACAGAAGAGGGCCGAAAAAGAAGGAGCGTTTTCATGTGAGTATTATCATTTTACTCTGTTTGTCACCATACAGAGTTTGTATAAAAAGTAACCGGACTGAGCTTGTGACGCCCAGGTAAAATGTTTGTAAACCGGTTGTTGGTGCGTTAGTGGTGGTGGGGGATCGTGGGAAGGGGAGCGGGCCCGAGTAACATTTTAGGTAACATTTAAAAATAGGTAAACAAAAGTTAAGCGGTAATTACGCGCTGAAGACTTTAGAAATAAAAATTAAAAATTATATTTTTAACGCTCTTATTGATTGTGGTTCAACCCATAATATTGTTAATCAAAAAATGTACAATTTTTTAAAAAATAAAAATGCGATTATAAAGGAGGAAAACTTTAATGCTATTTGCCTTACAGCTGACAGGTTTCCTTTACAAATAAACAAACAAGTTTGGGTCAAAATTACATTAAGAAATATATCGTGGAAAATGAATTTTAAAGTTTTGACGAAAGTACAGCATGATATCATATTAGGCATACATTTTCTTAAAACAACGCGTGCTGTATTCAATGCAATGAAATCGGTAATAACCTTTGAATGGTTAAAAAATCAAAATTTTTATTTAACGGATATACATCCAGATCAGATTAATAATGTCGAGCAATCTAATTATATCGAAAATAAAATCATTAATTTATGCAAAGAATTCCCAGATGTACTTACTACTAAACTAGGATGTACAGATGTATTGAAATACGACATTAAACTCAAAAATAATGAGATAATAAAATCGAGACCATATCCGTTAAACCCTATAAAAACACTTCAGATGAAACATCAGATAGATAAATTATTGAAAGATAATGTGATAAGAGAGAGTGTTTCGCCTTATTCGTCCCCAGCGTTCCTAATTCCAAAACCCAATGGTACGAGTCGTTTGGTCGTAGACTATCGCTCAGTTAATTTAGTAATTGACTCAGAAGCGCAACCTTTACCTAACAAATGAGTTTTTATTCATAAGAGTACAAAGTAAAATTAAACGGAAAAACTAAAATGAAAAAATGTGTTTTTTTCACTCCATTTTTTTGCATTTGACACTGGTTTTCTCAAAAACTATTCGCTTTCTGTGTACTTTATTTACACCGGTTTGTTCAGAATAAAATTTTCTACATTTTTTATTGAAAATTTTTAACTGTTTCTTGGTGAAATAACAAAGTTATTCTTGCCCAAAAATGAAAAAATGTGATTTTCACTCCATTTTTTGCATTTGACACTGGTTTTCTCAAAAACTATTTAACTTACAGTTCTGGGACCTGTTTTATTCAATTTATCAGATCAAAAACCATAAGAATTGATTGAATTCGCCCCTTAATCTACCTTACCACAATTCCAGGAAGACCTCATTTCACCTGGTGAACTGAAATCCAGGCGAAACTTTCGCTAGCTGTAACTCGCTAACGAAGCGTTTTCGGACCTATGTTTATATAACATTTTTTCATTATTTTTACTAGTACAATGTGCTGTAGAAGTGGGGGGAGAACTTCATGAATCACCCTGTATATTAGTGTTTATTGGTTTTATTTAATAGTAATAATTGATAAGGTACCTATATATATATAAATACTTTGAAAATAAAATGTAATATACTGGTTGTTTACTTAATCAGCTGATTGTTAAATAACAAAAATAAATACTTTATATTACTATTCCTCCTTGGAATTTTTATTATATTATAAATATAAATATTTAAATGAACAAACATAACATATAAATACTTAATACTACCTAAGAAACAAAATAATCACTTTGTAAATAAAACATATAAAGTTAGGTTATGTCACATCTTGACATATTAGTATTTCCCTAATATTTAAAATAATAAACCTTCTTTTGTGATTTTACTTATAGACTAACATATTTACATTATTTTACTTAAACTCTATGAATTTCAACTCATTCTGTTGACTTATACTAATATGAAGTGAAATTTTCAAAATTATTTTGGCCTACAATGTGTAATATGTACCTGTCATAGTGAACAAACAATCAAACACCTATTCTGTAATATTTTTCAATTAAATATGCTTTAAATAGCTAAATTAAAGAGTGTTTTAATATTAAACTTAATTTCAATTCAACTTATAACGATTTATAAGCATTATAATGATACAAAATCAGAGAATTTGACGATTTATGATAAACATGTAAAATATCTTAATTTTAATAGTATGTTTATAATTTACACTTCTCCTATACATAATATTAAACTTTTAAAATAGATAAATGAATATAATTACTCAATGTTAATAAATTATGCCTTTTAAATTCATCATATACAAAAATAAAATAAAATATACTTCTGATACATTCTTGTCATATTAGGTTATAAATACAATAGATCATCTTTGTAGTTTATTTGTTAAATTATTCTGCTTAACATATTAACTTATTTCTAAATATACAATTTATGTGTAATTTAATAAGACTATTTATTATTTAGGGTCAATTACTTGTCTTCATTTACCTCAAATTCAGGTTTAATATACTTAGTTAGCTTACTAACATGAAAATGTCCTATGATTTTATTTGATTTGATATGATTTGATAGTGTTCCAAGACTGTATTTAATGGGTCAGCATATTGAGATTAGCACTGACATCGGGTTTCTTTGAGTAATATTTGATAAAAGACTTACATGGGTTCCGCAAATTAAAGACCTACGGGCTAGGTGCTTAAAGGTGGTTGATATTCTGCGTGTTCTTACAGGTACAGGTTGGGGGGCTGATAGATCATGTATGATAAGGTTCTACAAGGCTCTAGTGCGATCACGTATGGATTATGGCGCTGTAGCGTACTCATCTGCTACTCCCACTTCGCTAAGAATGCTTGACACGGTCCACAATTCATGTTTACGATTGTCTACAGGTGCTTTCCGTTCTAGCCCTGTTGGCAGCATCTTAGTTGAAAGTAGAGAATTGTCGTTACACAGACGTCGCCAGCAACTTATTTTGACGTACTTTGCTAAGTTGAAAGCTAGACCGTACCATTTCTTGCATGACATTTTCAACAACCCCTGTCATGATTTGCATGTGATGAACGCCCGACAGCCTTCACCATTCGGTATAAGAGCGTTGCGGATCGCTAACAACCTGGATATTGCTATTCCTCGTGTCTACCCATGTTATCCTTGTCTATTTCCACCCTGGACCATTGCTCAGTTACACTTTAACTTTGACATGTATAAATACTCAAAGGCAGGCACTAGCTCAGTTGTGTTTAATAGCATTTTTAGTGAGTTAGTTGAAGCTATTAAACCATCTACGGTTGTATACACTGATGGATCAAAGTCGGATGTTGGAGTTGGTTGCTCGTTTGTTGCCAATGGGAGAAGTTATCTGTTTGGATTACCTGCGGGAACCAGTGTTTACTCGGCTGAAATCTATGCTATCAGCAAAGCTCTTTCTGTAGTCTGTGTGCGTGGACGTCGGGTGTTGGTGTGCACTGATTCGCTCAGTGCTCTCCAGTCGATTAGTGATGTGTATTCACGCCACCCGCTAGTTGTGGACGTCCACGGCACCGTGAAGCAGTTGAATGATGGAGGAGTAAGCGTTGTTTTCTGCTGGGTTCCGGGTCATGCTGGAATCTCGGGAAATGAGGCTGCGGATCTGGCTGCTAGGGAGGCAGCACGCCAACCGGCCTTCACGCAATATCTGACTGTCAGATTTCGTGGGTCTGGTGAAGCGTGTCATCCTTGATTCCTGGCAGGTAGAATGGACTGGCTCCCATGGCAACAAGTTACGTGATATCAAACTTGACGTTAAGCCTTGGCCTACGTCGCTGAGGAACAACAGAAGGGAAGAAGTTGTCATTGCTCGACTTAGAATTGGGCACACCAAATTAACGCATGGGTATCTCATGACGTCTGGTGATGCTCCAGTGTGTGGCAGATGCGATTGTCCTTTGACAATTAAACATGTTTTGGTAGATTGCGTCTGCTACGCAGCTCTGCGTCGGCGATTTAAAATACCCTGCGAGTTGCGTGATGTACTCGGCGACGATAGCCATGTTTTAGACTCAACGTAGAGATTTCTTAGATCCATCAGTGTATATAACGATGTCTAATGTGGAAATGTTAATGTTGTTTTTATTTTATATGTGTATTTGTGTATGTTGTTTTATATTTTCGTGGCCCCTTTACAGCCTTTTGTTTATGTTTTAGGTCTGTGATATTAAGGGGGGAGTCTACCTTTGAAATGACAAAAAAATTAAAAATTGTCAATTTTTTAATTTTTGCGGAGAATTAATCTCCATTCTTTTTTTAATAAAATGGTATAATTAGTTTTTTTATCCGTGGTTGCTAAGTTACATAAAAAAAATAATAAAACTATATGTTCTAACATAAAATGCCACTTTTTCAATGAAAATTATTGATTTTTTAAACTTTAATAACTTTACAACTAAGAGTGCTACGAATTTCGTTCTTGTACCATATTAATGGGAATTGTTAGCTTTATTAATTTCCCTGTTAGTGGCAATACTGCATTTAGTAAACAATAGTCATAGTTCGTTTTGTAAGGAGGAGTGATTGTACATTTTGCGTTCTGATCTCGATTTTTCGTTAGATTGTTCTTTATTTCATTGACAAGTGTGATAAACTAAACTTTTTTAAACGTTATTTGTTTTATATAACTGTGTTTTTTTATAAATGTATGTTTAGCGTGTGTGTGCAAGTTTAGCTTATATTGTTAGGTTATGTGGGTTTAGGTTATGATAAACACTGTTTCAATCTAGTTTCTTTTTGAACGTTTTTATAGTTAGTAATAAAGTATGGCTCCTACAAAACAAAGGGCCAAGAAAGTCTCAAAATCAAGTGCTGCTTCAATCAAATCAAAATTAGAGTTGGCCCGAAAAGCTAGGTTAGAAAAATCGAAATTGCAAGTGGAACCTGAAACAGGAGCAAGTCAAAAAGCAAGCCCAACCAAACCAAGAGCAGGTTGTAGTAGAGATAGCAATGTCGATAATAAGTTATATTATTTTGATAATATAAGGAAATCGGATTTTTTAAAAACTGAATCAACATCTAATGAAAAAGACAGCTCTAAATATATGTTTGTTGAGGTTTCACTTTTTAAGAATATAATTGAAAGTCTTGCTTGCCCAGCGTGCAAAACTACTAACATTATTTTTTCTTCAAAACCTAAATATGGTTTTGCTGAAAGTATTAATTTATATTGCAATAACTGTGATGAAAATATAAAAAATGGCATGAGTTCACCAAAATTACCTAACTCAAATGCTTATGATGTAAACACCAGAATTGCTAAGGCATTTTTATCTTTGAGTAAGGGGTATAGTGCAGTTGAAACTTTTTCATTAGTCATGAACATGACACCTTTGAGTAAGCAATCGTTCCATAAACATTCTCAGATTGTATTCAAAGGAACCAAATTTTCAGGGCTTCAGCATGTGGTAGAAGCCAGGCGGAGGGTTAGACTCTTTTACAAAGAAAATGATCCTTCAATTACAAGTGAGACAGTACTAGATTTAGCTGTCAGTTTTGATGGAACCTGGCACAAGCGTGGTTTTACATCTAATTATGGTGTTGGTTCTGTTATCCATATAGATACAGGCTTAGTTTTAGATTTCTGTGTGCTGTCAAAATTTTGTCGGAATTGTGCATTAAAAAAAAATAAATTTGGAGAACAGACAGAAGAGTTTAAAACCTGGTATGATAAACATAAACTGAGTTGCAATGTAAATTATGATGGATCCTCCCCATCAATGGAGACACAGGCAGCCGAAATTCTCTGGAAGAGATCTAGTGAATATAACTTCAGATATACTATTATTTTGAGTGATGGGGATTCAAAAGTGTTTTCACATTTGCAAACACTAAATATTTACGGGGCTTTTCCAATTGTAAAAGAGGAATGTGTAAACCATGTAGCTAAGAGACTTGGCACCGCGTTACGCACATTAGTTAAAACATGCCGACAACAAGGTGTTACTTTAGGTGGCAAGATGCATGGTAGTTTAAAAAGTGAGACTATTCTGAAACTAACAAAATATTACCAGAAAGCAATTTTAGAAAATGTAAATAAAGACGTTATCTCAATGAGACAATCAATTTTAGCTACCATACACCATTGTGCATCATCAGATACAGAACCCCTTCACACAAAATGCCCTATTGGAGAAGAAAGTTGGTGTTTTTTTAACCGTGCTTTAGCAAAAAATGAATCCCCTGGACCACATCTTCAGAATATACACACTCCAATAAATAAGTTAGTCTTACAGCACTTGGCACCTATTTATAAAAGGTTGGTAGATAATGAATTGTTGAAACGTTGCCTCAGGGGGCAAACACAAAATGCAAATGAAAGCCTCCACAGTTGCATTTGGAGGCGTTGTAATAAAACATGGAGTGCTTCAAAAAAGTTAGTAGAAATCGCTGTGGCAGAAGGAATTGGTGAGTTCAATTTTGGAAGCAAAGTAGTTTTAAATTCAATGGAAAGAAGTGGCATTTCTCCAGGAAAGATTTCAAATGTTTTGTGTCGCCGACGAGATAGAAGACGGAAGCGAAGAATGCTAAATACATCAGAGGAATTCCAAAAAAGGAGAAAGAAATTAAGACTTACAAGATTAAAAGAAGAAGAAAAAAAGAAAGAACAGGAGGGGCTTACATATGGAGCAGGATGTTTTTAATTCTGTTGGTGAGTAAAAAACATTGAAGTAAAACTTAATTTGCTGTTTCCCGTAAATTGTGTTTTTGCTTACATTGAAAAGCTAGACTGAACATATCTTTGGAACTATAGTAGCTAGAGACATAATTTTTTTTTTAAATTATACACAATTTTATATTCTGTGATCTGATAGAACCGTTTTTAGTATATTTGTTATGCAGAATTTTAAATATGAGCAGGTGGAAATTTTCTTATATAAATTTTCTCAAAAAGTGTTTAAAAAAATGTTGTGAACGTTGTAAATAATATTTTTTGAAATGCTTCTTACAGATCACAGAGCTGAATGTTCTCTTTAAATTGACATTAATTTTAATAAAATAGCTACAATAGTTACAGAGATATGTTATTTCTACTAACACTATTTTTCTACGTCAACCCTTATATAAGGGGTGGGGGTGAACATTTTTTTACTTGTTTTTTTATTTTATTGTTAAATTTATACATACTATTTACTGAGATAGAAGGTTCATGGATAGCATCAAGCAGTAAAATTTTTCAAAAAAAGGTAGACTCCCCCCTTAATGTAAATTATATTGTTTGCTGTGATACTAGTTTGCAAGATTTTTATTTGATAGGTTATAAATATTGTTTATTCCAACTGTGATAATAGATTTAAGTTTGTGTTTGTATGTTTATCTTATAAGTTTTTAATATAAATGTTCTTTTGTGTAAATTTTATTTATTAAATTTATTTTTTTTTTCTCTGTGATATGTTTAGTTTAAGAGTTTGATTTAAATAAGAAAATTACGTTCTACATTCGGGCCCTTTACACCCGTGTGTAGAGGAACGGGCGATGATAACCGTCTGGTTTTTCGCCAAAAAAAAAACCGTAACGAAGAATCCCGTACAATTTAGACCACTAACACGTCAGCCATTCAAACCGCGGCCGCGTCCCAACAATGGAAACCTTCGTTTTTATATTTAACCAGTCAGCTGTTCATGAGAAGCTGATTTTATTTGACCAGCTGATTTTATTTTCGCCACTTCATTATAACAATTATAATCCGATTTAGAGTGGACTTTTGATCCTGGAGTAGTCATGTCTGCTTTTAATGCCTGCGTTTTGGGTAACTATTAAAATACTTTTAATAAATTTAAATAAGTTTAGTAATACCTAATATTTAGTAATAAGTTATAAATAACCTGTAAATAAAATATTAAAAAATTTAAAATAAATAAAACAACAGAAAGTGTAACATAGTATTACTAGAATATTCAGACGAACTAAAGTCCCCTAACAGTGGGAGTCAGAGAATGCATAACGCTCTCACTCGCACAATAACATTGTTTAATTTTACTCATTGTTGTGATCAAGCGTTTATGCACGCAGTAAACTAACTATAATCTATTTGAAATCAACGTGCGGGTGAAGGTCATGCCACTTCCTCACCTCGCCTACCCCACCAGTCGTCTGAATGATGCAGCGCGGAGTATGTGTGTGTACTTGTGCCTACGCCTTCATCAGGTTTACATTATTTCACTTCGTGAAGTACCGTACGCTTAAAACATCTGACGAGACCAACACATAAATGTGTTATTTAAATCAACTTAAACTTAAACTCATTCGAGAAGTTTAATTACAAACAAAAGGAAAACTGCAATGGAAAAAATCTAAATCCAGTTTTTCTTTTGTTTGTAATTAAAAAAACTTCTCAAATGAGTTTAATTTTCATAGACGTTATTTATATCATTTTTTAGAATTAAATTCTCTACAATTTTCATTAAAATGTTTCGTGTTTTTATTCGCAATTTAACAGAGTTATTTTACGCTAAACTTAAAAAGTATATTTTCTAAGTCTTTTCTTTAATGTATTTACGTAGTTTTCTTAAAAACTAAAAGCGATACAGTTCTGGGACTCATTTTTTTAAGTTTCCCAGGTTAAATAAAAACCATAAGAAACCACTAAACATTTTCCTAAATTTACCTTTTCAAAATTTCAGTATTGCTTTATTTCACTCTTTGCCCAGGAATCAAGGCAAAATCTTTCGCCCGGCATAACTCGCCAACGAAGCATTTCCGGACGTATAATTTAGACAAACATTTTGTTACATGTAATAACAATAGTATATACGTGGTGTAATTTGTATTATATTATTGTTATAATTGTTATTAATATTGTTTTATGGTTATGACAGATATTATATGTACGCACTATTACAACGTAATATGGAATAATAGAAAAGTCACTGAAATAGAAACACGGTCATTATACTATGCGTCAGCAATGACTCTGTGATATTTTATGACTTTATGAAGCTTACATGTATTGTTTTAAGTAAACAAACATGTTACAGCACCTTTATCACCACACACAGGCCTATTTATTTGATTTTTTTATACTCTTTCGACCAGTTCAGATTAAAGTTTTGTATCATACAGATGTGCAGTTTCTTTGGCGGGCTTGTGTAAGTTTAGTTAATTCAATTGTTTAAGCGTGAAAGTTGAGATGGCTGCAAACAGTCCTAATCTTCGCAGACAATCCAAACAAATAATTTATAGGGTATATAATTATTTAAAAGAACTTGTGTGAAATTAATTCTTTGCGAACGGCGCTCAAGATTACATAAAAGGTAATTGACAGTTTATTTCTCAGTCGTATACAAATTTGTAACAATCCAGTTTCTGTATGCATGCTTTAAAACATAAAAGATAAATAATCATCTTTTTCGTTTAGGTAAAAAGGTTGGCGATGTTTTTATTAAGGTGCAGTTTGTATAAAGAAATATTAGGATAGAACTGTTCCAACGATCCGAAAGTTAAGCACAAAAATTAGGAAAATATATTGTGTAGAATAAAAAGGTTTCACATATCATAGTAGGCCTAATGTCTTATGTGTATCAGAGTAACCATTAAATTTCTTGTCGTTAATAGACAAAACTTTAGTCCGTAAAGAGAAAAGAAGTAGTTCAATTCAGTAATGTAAAAGTAGTGTAAGGGGTATGAGGAGAAATCTTGCGGAAGGGAAGGGGAAGAAGCGCGTGACCTTCACCCGCACGAAGAAATCAAATGGACTCTAGCAAGATAACGACTGATTTTGTCCTATTACTTTTATTACATGCATATTTCATTTAAATACTTATACCCTCCCCTACAATGCTTGTAGTAGCCACTTGGCTACTGTATGTTTTAACTTCTCTTTCTGTTTAAATAAGTAGCCAATTGGCTACATCATGCGTTTAGAAACAGTATTAGCTACTATTAAAAAGAATTTAGTTCAGTTATTGTAAACTAAAATGAGTGTCTATATTTTGATGACCGAACATAGACTTTATGATTTGACCATGGAGATCATGATAAATGAATTTTTTAAATCGGATTTCTTTAAATTGAAAACATATTGTGCAGTAAAAAAAATTTTTCGTGTAAAATTACATTTGTAATTTTTATTTTAATTGTTCCTTTTATTATTTTATTGATTTTATAATTATCTATTATTAAAATAATTCCAGTTGCCATTTGGCTACTCCATGCGTTCAGAAGCCTACCTCGTGTTGAGTTGTAGGTTATGTTTGGTTTGTAGTGTTCGGCGTGCGTTGTCGTTTAGCGAGTGTTTTTTAATTAAATATGAACCCTTCACTTCATAGTGATTCAAATTTGAATCAGTTTCTATTAAGGCTAATAGTAGGTATCAAAACGAATTTAATCCTTCTCTGCATGTTGGTTCATTTAAGAATCAAACTAAACTTTTGAAAAAACTTACAAAAAACGCCAATAGTGTGCTGCACGTATTTGCAATACTCATTCAAAGCCTTTGGAATATTGTGTCACCAGGAGCTGACAAAACTGTATTTTCAAAGCTTTTAATTTTTTTATTTTTTCATAATTTGGTTTTTAAAAAAATATATTTCTTTAGTCAATATATTTAAATTCATAATTTATAATTACAAAACCCCAATTTATTATTTTTTTATTTACTTTTTCACATTTTCTAATTGATTCATTATTGCATCTCTATGCACTTGACACATAGAAAGGCGCCAAGTGTGCTCGGTTTCAATTTGTAGGTTAGGACATGCGTTTGTGTTGTGAATATGGCTGCTTTGCGTGAATCTGAGATAAGTGAATTATTATTATTAGATATTCCAAGTGTAAGTGAGTTAAGTGATTTTGATGATGATATTACTGAAGAAGAACTTATTCAAATTGATAATATGTTTGATACCGTGGTATATAAAGAAACAAACGAAACTGCTATTCCACTGGTTTTGAACAGTGTTTAGAAAATACAAGTAGTAGTGAGTTCACAAATATTTTGGGTAGTGAAGACAAAGATTTATGGGCGGAGTGGATCTGATGGATATGATAATTGTGATTCTATTGAATAAATAGAATCACAATGTGAACTAAAAAGTGGTACTTTAGAATGTTCTACCATTTGATTGACATGTCAATTGTTAACGCATGGCTTGTATTTAGAAGAGTACGTGGAAAATCAAAGACAACTACTAGTTTTCGAGAAGAAATAGCCATTACCTTATGCAAAACTGGTAACGTATTTCAAAAAACTAAGCGTGAACGTCCAAGCCAAGAGAGTGTACAACAATTATTAGGCAAAAAAAGCGAGGACCGATACAACCGGTGCCTACAAATGATACAAGGGCTGAAGGAGTTGGACATTGGGCAGATTTTGTGCAAAATAGGATTAGATGCAAACATCCTAGGTGTCAAAAGCAGACATTTGCTATTTGTATTAAGTGTAACGTTGGACTTTGCCTAAACCAAACCAATAATTGTTTTCGGGACTACCATTGTACATAAAATATTGTAAGTAAATTTTGTTTCAAATCTATTAGTAAATTAATTTGTATTTTTAATTTCCATTAAGGGGGTACTCCCTCACAAAAATTGTAAAATAATTTTTTTTTTTCAAAATTTTTTTTGTAATTTCTGATAGCTTAAAATGTTCTGAATTTAATGATTATTTTACATTTAAAATATGTCACTTATTAACCAAGAAAATGCGATTTTTGTAATCGTATGTTTAATGTAAAATTTCGCGTAAACAGCTGTAAAAACAACGATTTACAAAAATTAATATCTCCTGAAAGAAACCTCGTAGAAGGCTAATTCTTTTTTTGAATTGAAGCTAATTTACCGCTCTACAACACTGTGTAGTTCTCTATTGCTCTACCGTGAGCAGCACTGTGCATATAAACAAAGTATCATATGTTGAAACGCGTGTGTTGTGTTTGTTTTTGAGCGAATTTTGTGCTCTTAGTTTATTATTCTAGGTAAGTTTTTAGCTGTAATTTTAGTAAATATATTATTAATTATTAACTGCTTAGTTATAATCATTACGACGTGCAATTACGCGTAGTTTTTATAACTGTTTTTATCGTTTTCCTGAGCAAAGAAAGTGCGTTGTAGAGGTTATGTGTGTAAAGTTTAGTGTTTATTTTTTTTGTGTAGCTTTAGGAGGTTATTGTTTCCTGTACATTTTTAATATTTACTATTACTAAAGGACAATGGCTCCAACAAAGCAAAGATCAATAAAAATTGCTAGGGCTTTATCCAAAAAAAATAAAGCAAAAATGGCTATTAGCAAAAGGTGGTCACAACAGGTCCCAAAAACTGATGTTGGTCAATCTCCAAGACCTTGTGAAAGTGAAACATTAGCTAGTAAGTACTTAGACGATAGTTTTTATACAAAAAATAAAAGAAGTTTTGATTTTGTGAAATGTGACATTGCCACGAGCGAAGCTGAAACAAATGCTCCTGAATATTTGTACATGGATGCTAATTATTTAAAATCAATGTTTGGAAATTTGGCTTGTCCAAAGTGTTTTAGTGTTAATTTAAACATGTCAGTTCAAAAAAATGTAGGATTTTGTGTGAAATTAATTGTAGATTGTAAAAACTGTTTTGAAAAAGTTTCTGATGTTACCAATTCAAAAACAATTTGTGATACTAATGTGTTCGATGTAAACCGTAGAGTTACTAAAGCATTTACAGCTATTGGTAAAGGCTATGCCTCAATAGAAAAATTTTGTATGGTACTGAACATGAAACATTTAGTAAGTAAAAATATGTTCTACCAAGAGACAAACCAGCTGCACAAATTAGCAAAAATAACCGGCATTGATTATCTTGTTGAAGCAAGAAAACGAGTGCGACAACACCATGCCAAGCTAGATCCTTCAGTTACTGATAATTCTGTTTTAGATCTGTCAGTGAGCTTTGATGGCACATGGCATAAGCGAGGCCATACCTCCAACTATGGTGTTGGGTGTGTCATTGATATCGACACAGGATTAGTTATCGACTACTGTGTGCTATCTAAGTTTTGTCGTGAATGTGTAATCGCGAAGGATGAATTAGGTGAAAACAGTCCAGAATTTTATTTCTGGTACACAGGGCATCAACTAAGCTGTGGAAAAAATTATACTGGGTCTTCACCTGGTATGGAGGTAGCTGCTGCAGAAATTCTGTGGAAACGGTCATGCATGTATAAGTTTCGTTACAAAACCCTGATAAGTGACGGAGATTCTAAGGTGTTCAGCCACCTACAGAATTTGCAAGTGTATGGTAGTGATACTGAACTATCAAAAGCCGAATGCATTAATCATGTTTCCAAACGGCTTGGAACAGCACTAAGGAATACTGTGAAATTGTGCAAAGCACAAAAAATAACATTAGGTGGCAAATCATTTGGGAGTCTCAAGGATTCTACCATCGTAAAATTGACTCGTTATTATCATAACGCCATAGCAGCCAATGTCAATAAAAGTGTTATTTCAATGAAACAGTCAATATTAGCTACACTAAACCACTGCTCTTCTACAGACAACGAACCACGTCATTCAAAGTGTCCTGTAGGTAACACAAGCTGGTGTTTTTTCAATCGTGCAATTGCATGTAATGAAGTACCAGGCAAGCATGCTGACAATATTAAAACACCAATTAGTCTCTTGGTTTTACAACACATAGCTCCTATTTATAGAAGACTTACAGATGAAAATCTCCTTCAAAGATGCATCAAGGGCTACACCCAAAATATGAATGAGAGTCTTCACAGCAGCATATGGAGGAAATGTGACAAATCAAAAAATGTATCTAGAAGATTGGTTGAAACTGCAGTTGCAGAAGCAGTGAGCGAATTCAATTTTGGTAATGTAACTGTAATTTCTGCAATGAAACGAGCTTCCTTGTCCCCTGGTTGTAGAAGTGCAATTCTAGGTCAAAGGCAGGATCGCAGAAAGAAACGCAAGATTGTAGCTGCGCAAACTGCAAAATACAAGGACCGGAAAAGAAAATTACGGATGAAAAACTTAAAAAAAGAAGAATCAAGAAAGGAAAAAGAAGGTGTGACTTATGCAGCTGGCAACTTTTAGATTAGGTTAACACTACAGTTAACTTTTAAAATAATAATCGATAATTCAACTTCAGTTTTTCGCAAATTTCTTTTTTTTAAATGTGCTAGCGTTGGAACGTAAATAACTTTAGTTAAAATTGACAAAAATCCTTACTTTTTTTTTAAATATACTCAGAATTTTTAGATCTATGATCTGGAGTATTTGGTTTTTTGCAAAAACCAATGCCAAATTTATTAAAAATAAATAAAGTTAAAAACTGTATAAATTTTTTTACATATAATTTTTTTTATTTTTTATTTCTTTTTAAGTTAAAATTTAAAAAATCTAAATACTACAGATCATGCAATGAAACTTTTTCTTTCATTTAAAAAAAAAATCAGTTAGATATCAATAAAATTGGTCAAAATATTTACTTTCCCGTGAACCCCTAAATTTTCACTAAAATCCTGCTTTTAAGGGTTGTTTTCAACATTTTGTAAACTTTTTTTTTAAGAAAAGTTACTTATTTTGAGCTTAATTAATCTGTAATAAAATATTTGCTGTAAATCCAAAGGGACACATTTTCATGTTGTTGAGGGAGTACCCGCTTAACTTACTTCTGCTACAACTAAAATAACTTGTTTTAGTACTTAATAGAAAATTTTAATTGCCATGCAATGAAGGGAATACAAGTATTAACTTTTGTTTCCGTACAGAGCATACTGATTCATTTATGAATCAATTTAGTTTTTTCAAAATTTCAACCCTAAAACCCAAAAATAAAATTTTTAATATTTTTTGGTGTTGTGTTGTGACATTTTCAACACAAATATATTTTTTTGTGAAGATTGTAAAAATCATGCAGTGAAGGGTTAAGTATTTTGAGTATTTTACTCTTGTAATATAAAAAATGAATTCCCGTGACGACGTTTATTTTGTCAATGAAGATGGAACTTTACAAAGATTGATAGAAGATCACATTTTAGATGCTGTGATACCAAGTGATAGTGATTATGATTATGTAGATGATACTGAATTTAACCCTACAATGCATAAATTTTTAAATTAAAAAAAAATGTTTCCCATTACTAAATGATGTATTTATTAATGGAAAAATGTTACCCAAAAAAATATATATTTACCTCAGAACTTTTCCTGGGGGTTTTCCTGAAGGTTGCCAAATGGCTACTCCATGCATTAAGGTACAATAAGACTGCTTGTACTGATTTTCTTTTATTTAGCCAAATGGCAACTACATGCACTAAACTATGACATTTTACACTAATAAACACACTTAGTAATGTTTCTAATTTTTTTTTTTGTTGAACAAGTTATGTTTAAATTATGTAATGTCACCAGTGTTACATTATCTGTAATTAGTTATGTTAATTTCTATATGCCTACCTACTTAATTAACCCCAATACCGCAGATGTACAAATACGGTTTTTCGTCCAAATTGAACAATTTTTTTTACCACTTCCAGCCAAATCTCAGAGTTGCAATTTATACTGAAGTTTTATATCATTAAGAACTTTAACTTGTGAAATTTTCAGATATTTTCTTGGTCCCCCAACAAAGATATGGCAGATACAAAATTGGGAAAAACTCAAAATTTCATTTTTTGAAACGCAATAACTTTTAAACAGCACAAAAAATATTAAAGCAGAAAAAGTTTTCCTTTGAAAAAATACCCTTCAAAAATTGAATTTCTTCATTTGCGACCAATACTTTTGAGCTGTTAAAAATATATTAAGAAATAAAAGTACTCAGGTAATTTATTATATGTTCAATTTGTAGCCCAGAATGTTCTTAATTCAATGCAATTTATTTGAAAAGTCTGGGGCAACTCATTGTTGAATAGTGTGACAAATCGTAGATGCCTGCAAACACTAAAAATAGTGCGCGGCCTTCAATCAAAATGGCCGCCATTTCTAAATGGTAAACAACAAAAAATTTTCTGAGTTATTTTTGAGCTTACAAAACATGACAGAAACCACCCACCAAATATAAAATTTTTTGGAGATGGTCAGGCAACCAATTAATTATTTTTTGGACCACTTGATATGGATTGACCCAGTGGTCATTGTTTCATAGACCAGTGGAATGCCAATTACTTTATGCCAGTAATAACGTATGTTTTTTTTATATTAACTATTGACGTTAATAAACAAATCCCCAGGTATTTTTTAATGTCGCTCTCTGATATAACATGCGGTTTATCTGGAGAAGTTTGTACACAGTACAGAGTACTTTGTTCACTAATTAATGAACACATTTCTTTATCAAAATAATATAAAAAACAATCATATGGTGTTTTTAAAGACAATAATTTTTCTGGTAAATCTTTGAAACCAGTAAAATTAATATCGGTTTCTTTCAAGTTTTCCTGTTTATGATGTCGGGGTACCGACATCAATATACCATTTTCCCGACGCGTAACTATTTTGACTTGCGTCACTCTCTGGGAGGTAAGCTCCTCCAATAACTCAGCCTCAGACATATCATGTATATCTCGAGAGTAAACCACTCCTCGAGATGAGTTGAGGGATCTATGCGGTTCAACAGTGACTGCAGTACTTCCTATTTGTGTAATTTTAACAACGCTGCTACTTTGCTTCGCAGACGTTGTTTCAATTAACAAAGTACCATTCCTTAGCTTCTTAATATACTGTGGCGAGCCACAAACCGACTGCACAGACCTGTTAATAATGAAGGGGGAAACTTTTGACAGCGACCCTTCTTTTGCAACACAACGAACAACAAAAAATTTGTCTGTGTTATCACCACTGTTATCACTATCGTCCGACAAGCTAGACCATAGTCTTTTCATTCCGAGGGAAGATTTTTTAGTTGACAATCCTAGGTGCTTTTCCAGTCATCGTGAAAGCAAGGTGCGGCCGGAGAGATGACTCGCGCACGCCGCAGGTCCCTAGTAAAAAGAAGGACCCGGCCGAGTACTCCCGGCAGCCATCTCCCACATATTTCATCCGGGCCGGGGAGTCAGGTACTGCCTGACCCACTGATACCGACGTCCCAGAGGCTCGCACGCAGCAGTAAGAGCTCCGACACTCCTACCCATGGTCCACTTCTTGCCACAGTACCGAAGCGACTGGAAGGGCTAAAGGATGGCGCAAAGCCTCGGCAGAGCAAGCTCACAGCAGCACAACAACAGTCCAGACCTTCCAATCCGGAAAGGGTTACGCACGACCAGCCCGCATCTCATCCTCGCCAGCATTATAAATGTGTGTAAGAAAACTTTGTGTATATGTTGTGTGTAGGGTATGTAAATGTGTGTGTTGAAAGAAAGTAAAACACATATACACATATAAAATTAAACCATATTACAATTTCCCCATTAGACATCTTTATATACACTAATGGATCTTAGGAATCTCAACGTTGAGTCTAAAACATGGCTATCGTCGCCGAGTACTTCTCGCAACTCGCAGGGTATTTCAAATCGCCGACGCAGAGCTGCGTAGCAGACGCAATCTACCAAAACATGTTTAATTGTCAAAGGACAATCGCATCTGCCACACACTGGAGCATCACCAGACGTCATGAGATACCCATGCGTTAATCTGGTGTGCCCTATTCTAAGTCGAGCGATGACAACTTCTTCCCTTCTGTTGTTCCTCAGCAACGTAGGCCAAGGCTTAACGTCATGTTTTATCGCACGTAGCTTGTTGCCATGAGACCCAGTTCATTCCACCTGCCAGGAATCAAGGAATTTTTTTTAATAGTTATTTAAATAGCTTCATTAATTTGTTCGTTCGCATCGACCATCGATCTACGACATTATGTACACTGCTATGCTACAAAGACAAACAGTAACTAGAGGCAAGCTATCAAAAACATATTATATCTAAGGAAGCTGCTAGAGAAGAGAAAAAGAAAGATGCTGGAAATGCAAATCAGGAAAAAAGCATTCCAAGTATGTTTGATCTGCAACCTGCTCTGCCAACTCAATGAGGTGATGTTTCTCTCTTTTACTACAAGAGAAGATTATCAACCATAAATTTTACAATTGAAGAAGTGGATTCCAAATGTGCTTAAGTCATTAATTTACATTTACAGATTTTAGTTGATTCATTCCCACAATTTAAAATCATATTCAGCCCAAAATTGTTTAATTCAAATATATTGTAACAATATCAAAGAAAAGGATGGTTCGCGAAGGTTCTAGTGTTTCATTCCTGATATAGTAACACAATAGTAACAATAAAAGTACGCCTGTTTATAAAAGGGTGTTGTGTACAACTATTATGAAAGGATCGACCTGTAACACTTCCCATTAACAAAAGACCTATGGCTGACTTGTTTACAATGGATTTTTCTAGCACTCACTTATAAAGGGTTTTTTTGTACTCTTGTTTGTTTCGAACATTCGGTGTTTTTCGAGTAGGTTCTTTTGATTAACTATAAAAGAGACCCCCGAGTGCGGTCAGCAGTTAGTATTCGTTTGACCTTTGACGAGTGGCCGTCGGACGCCGTGCAGGTCACGTTCCGAGCATTGTGTTGGTCAACGATTGTTATACTGTTTTTGTTTGTGTGTATTGTGAAAAGTTAATATGATCTGTATTAAATTTAGTTTTTGGTGTATTCAGTTTTATTTTGTATGTGTATTCTGTGTATTATAGAAAATTGATTGTAAGTAGTGCTAAGTAAATTATTAAGTTTATTATTTATTTTAAGTAAATTTTTAAGTTAGATATTGCATTACTTTATTATAATTAGTTAATTATTTATTTTGTGCATCTTTTAGTGTAATAAATTTTTGTTTATTGTAAAATTTGTTTGCACGGTCCCGAGTAAGTGACGGATTTGGTGCAGCTACAGACGTGGATAGACCGTCTTTTAGTGACGCAGCGTTATCTACCTCAATCAAAAAATTAAGACACAGTAATAATGCCTGAGAAAATGCTGTAGGCAATCTTTATAATTGCCTACAATTATGAACTTGTGAACGAGCATGAAGAATTACTGAAGGCTAATTCGATATTAAAAAAGAATTATAATTATAGGTTTTTTCGCTAAGGCGAAAAACCTTAGCGAGGTTATTATCGCCTGTTGTTCTACACAAGGGTGTAAAAAGCCCGAGTGCAGAACGCCTTATATATATATATATATATATATATATATATATATATATATATATATATATACATAAAACTTAAAATCTTATAAGCTAATATCACAAACAAAACAGGCTAAAAATAAAACGCTAAAAAAACAAAAACATACACACAAACTTAAACCTAATATCACAGTTAGAATAAATGACAATAATGACATTGACACTTATGTATTTTCTTCTTTTTTTTTGGGCGAAAAACCAGGACGGTTATCAACGCCCGTTATTCTACACATGGGGGTAAAGGGCCCAAGTGTAGAGCTTCTAACTGCTTCTAAATAAAATTCTAGAAGGTGGCATTTTGCAAAAATTGCTTCTTCTTTAATTTTGTTTTAAAAATCTCTGGCCGAATTCTTTCGGGCTAAATGCTCCTCGTACATTATTCTCTCAACCTCTTGTCCGTTAGAAATTCGTAAAATTGCAAAAATTAAAACAATGATCACATTCGTCTTTTTGCGGGATATGGAGTGATAAATTGAATCACCAATTTTGGTAACCCGTGCTGTCGGAATCTCCTTTATGAGAAGTGACAAATATTGTCATTGTTTGTCAGTGTTTTAACCCCCAAAATGTTCTAAATATATTCATGCCTTGTGCCTCGGTTATTTTTTTAATTGCCGTTACCGTTGGCGCAAACTACAGTACAAACAATTACTTAATTGCACTGGTGCTACTATAATCTATTTGAAATCAACGTGCGGGTGAAGGTCATGCCACTTTATGAAGCTTACATGTATTGTTTTAAGTAAACAAACATGTTACAGCACCTTTGTCACCACACACAGGCCTATTTATTTGATTTTTTTATACTCTTTCAACCAGTTCAGATTAAAGTTTTGTATCATACAGATGTACAGTTTCTTTGGCGGGCTTGTGTAAGTTTAGTTAATTCAATTGTTTAAGCGTGAAAGTTGAGATGGCTGCAAACAGTCCTAATCTTCGCAGACAATCCAAACAAATAATTTATAGGGTATATAATTATTTAAAAGAACTTGTGTGAAATTAATTCTTTGCGAACGGCGCTCAAGATTACATAAAAGGTAATTGACAGTTTATTTCTCAGTCGTATACAAATTTGTAACAATCCAGTTTCTGTATGCATGCTTTAAAACATAAAAGATAAATAATCATCTTTTTCGTTTAGGTAAAAAGGTCGGCGATGTTTTTATTAAGGTGCAGTTTGTATAAAGAAATATTAGGATAGAACTGTTCCAACGATCCGAAAGTTAAGCACAAAAATTAGGAAAATATATTGTGTAGAATAAAAAGGTTTCACATATCATAGTAGGCCTAATGTCTTATGTGCATCAGAGTAACCATTAAATTTCTTGTCGTTAATAGACAAAACTTTAGTCTGTAGAGAGAAAAGAAGTAGTTCAATTCAGTAATGTAGAAGTAGTGTAAGGGGTATGAGGAGAAATCTTGCGGAAGGGAAGGGGAAGAAGCGCGTGACCTTCACCCGCACGAAGAAATCAAATGGACTCTAATTAGTGTGTAGTAGTTTGTTTATTGTTTTTGTAAAAACATACATGAATGGAAATATAATGCCTTATTAAAGTATTATAACCCAGACATTGGCTCCCTGGTTTTAAAAACAATACTTTATCAGAACCAGACAAACATAAGTGACAGATACGTCTCTCTGGTTCTGAAGCGCAATGCGAGACACGGAACGTATCTACCAATACGTTTCTCTGGTTCTGAGCTAACAAAGTTTTTTAGAAAAACGTAACTACCAAATATTCGTTAAATTAGAAGATAGAGAAATGTCGTTAATATCATGTTGTGCAGCATAAAAAGTTATGTAGGAATAGTGAAAAAACAAAAAAAACAGATTTTTGCAGTTACGTTCCTCTGGTTCTCAGCCGTCGAATTGATATTATATTTGTTAATTCATATATTATTTATAATTCATTGTATGTTGACAACAAAATGACTGTGCTACAATTTAGGAGATGTGTAGCGAAAGGGCCGATTGCAAAAGTTCAGAAAGGCCAAAAAAGATCTTCCCAAATTGAAACGCCTCAGCCGAAGAGAGGCAAACTTTCAAACTGGTCCATTCCAAATGACGTGAGATTGGAAAACAGAGGTGTACATTTTGTTGATTTCATTCAGAAGAGAGGAAGATGTGAAGTGTGCAGTAAAAAAGGGACTGAATCATGTCCCCCATTCTATCTGTTCCATGTGTAAAGTTAATTTGTGTATAAATGAGAAAAGAAACATTTTCTCAGCAGAATGAATCAGGTGTTGTGGTTTTGAAGTGGAAGGCAAAAAAGAAGAAAAATGCAGTAGATCTCATGATATCTACAAGACATGATGATCGAATGGTCCAAGTGAAGAAGAAGAAAAGAAAAGGATTCATCATGTTGTAAATGACATGATCATGTCATGTTGTCTTTTTATACAAAGACGTGACAAAGTGCAATGAGAATCACAGATTTCAGAGATGAGTTGATTTCGGCTTTGACATCAAGGCTGAAGAAATCCACAATGTTCCTGTGCAGGCTGTCCACCATCTTGAGAAAGACATCAAACGTAGAAGGTGCCAGTCATGCTACCTACGGTATGTGCAAGAGGGCAGGTGACAAATGGCACAGAAGAACTCCGAAAATTTTTACATTTTGTTGAAAGTGTGCAAAACATATGTGTTTGAAGTGTTTCATGGTAATGCACAATGTTAGTTGAGGACTTAGTTTTGTAATGAACTGTGTATAGTTTTTTGATTATTACATTGAATAATGAGGGTATCTTTTATTTTATTATTTTTATATTGTTTTTTCTATTGATAATTACATTGAATAATGAGGGTGTTTTTTGGTCTCATAACCTAACAGTCAATATCATTCACATATTAGCATATTTTGGGTTCTGAGGGGTCAAAATGGACTCAGGCCTTATATTGAATTAAAAATGCATCTAAAAAAACAACTGTAAATAAAGAAATATGTTAGTTAATTAGTTACTTTTATTATGATTTCACATTGCAACCCATCCAATAAGCATAGCTGAGTGGCATGAATGGCCCTCAAAAAACCGTTAACGTGTTAACAGTTTTGACACCAGGTAAAAAAATAAAACTGTTAGGTGAGACTGATAGTGAAGACACCAGTGACAGCGATAGTAAAGGCGATTCATTCATAGAAAATTTCGTTCCAATGGAATAAGGTAGCTGGTAATTACAGTAAATCAAAAATTTCTAGTCATGTAACTAGGCAATATTACAGGTCACATTTATTTCTTATAAGGTTTATGAAGAAAACAATTTCTCAGAATAAACCACAGCTTACAAAATTTAGAACTATATAGAAACTGCACGGTAGTGAAATGTGCGAGTAGTGTCTCACTGTTGAGGTTGGCAGCACTGTCAAATTTTCACATCCCATCCTCAAAGCCAATCTACACGCAAAAGGCAATCTCATGAATTTGGTATCTATAAATTGGATGAATCTGATTTTTTTTTTTGTTAAAGTCAGACTGTTCTGCAATTACTGCTAATGCAGACTGAAGGATGAAATTTTTTTAAAACTTATGAAAATATGTAGTGCCTGAATGGAATTCGAACCAAAGACTGCATGCGAGATGAGCACGTTACAAACTACACCAATGTAGCCGGCATGTTGATGAATTTGATAAAAATAAAATAAAAAAAGTGAATCTTTTTTTTAAATGAAATTCCCTCATTGAAGAATGTAAAAGTCACTCAATGTCACATTAGGGACTGTATCCAATAAAATAGAATTAAAACTTCATATTAAAACATCAGATACATATAATTTTATTCTGAAGGCCATATGGTTAAAAGCGCGTACAAGTTATAATTGTGATGTTTTCATTAAGTGTTGTACTTTTTCATGAATAGCGTATACATGGAACACCACAACTGAGTTATTCCCTTGCACGGCTAATTAAAATAAAGAATAAACTGGTTCCAACTTAGTTGAAAATGATGTCTTGCACATCTATTTGGAATGAATCACAATCATTATAAAATATACACCTTATGCCAGTTGACCTACTCCTGGTTTCATAAGTCAGGATGCCCACCTCTTATGAGATCATCCAATATCACACTCTTTCATACAAACTTGTTTGGGTGTCCAATCGTTAAGATATATGATTATACCAATCGATTTCTGAATAGTTGATATCGCACTCATGTACATTTCTAATATATTCATGTTTTTATTTTTCAACATGCAATGCCCATTAACAATCTAGGCAGCCGCAGTTCATGAAATTCACAAAAACTGGCACAACACAGATATCATAAAACTTTTAACAGTCTCCTTCCGCACTTTACCAACCAACGTTTATCTCAACAACATTTTTGTATTATGTTAAAAAAATTTCCAATTTTCTGCATCACATGATTGCATATAGAAGACATCACATCCCAACAATGACATCACTACTAAAAATTATTTAATTTGATGTGAGAACAAATATCTTTTGAATAAGTTCTGGCCGATTACTAAAAATTCTCATGGAACTAGAAGTAGCCAAATAAACAAGAACAGCTTACACGGAGAATTTCTCTTAACAGTATACATGAAACTTTTTTTTTCGAGGTTTATTCCTCTAGATCTACTATTCATGAAATTGTCAAATTTATGAATAGTGGTCTGAAATTGGGAAATTTCATTTTCTTTTTGTTATTTAAATATTTCCCAATTCCTAGGCACATTCCCACAATATGAAGCAAACTGAAAAATTTAAATCTGTTGTTCGTAAGCAGGTGATAACAGACAGAAATAATTTATAAAACCAAAAAAATTCTGTCGCTTACTGTCAATTATAACAGACTTTTTTTTAATCTGTAATGTATGTTGCAATATGTTTATTATATAAACAGTAAACAACCCCATGACCCAATGAGATGAGGATTGTAAATACATATAAATGAGGTCCAGCTTGTACACTCAGGTCGACCATTCCTGAGAGAGAATGGTTTATTGAACCCCAACCATCAAAGTACACTGGTAACCATTGTCTAGTATTCAAATCCGTGTAAAAGTAACTATTTTTACAAGGATTTGAACCAGGAATCTTCAACTCCGAAAATTAGCTGAACAGTGACTCACGATGATGACTACCACTAGACCAACCCAGTGGGTTAATATTCTAATCAACATAAAAATTAGCCTTCAAGTTAAATAACCACGAAAATTACAGAGTCTCTGCTTCAATCAATATAGTAATTAATTGAACGATTGTTAATTATCTGCAAAAAAACTGAAGTGAAACGTCAAGCTGTTAGTTTAATTATCTAAGAAAATTGGTAGATGGAAAAACTCAGAACTTTGAAAAAACACTGCTTAAAGAGTAGAAAGACTATGAGAACAGAGTATATAATCACTTTATGACACAATGGTCAAGAGCAGTTTTGTTGAAACATATTTAATCAGAGAAAATAAACTGTAATTAAAATAAATAATCCCAATTATTATGAACACTTGTAGAATTATGGACACGTTAAAATATGTTAAGGATGGAGAAAAGAACAAATGAGTAAGTTCTACATCAGATAAATAATGAACAAACCTAACCAACATGACAAAAGAAACCAAAACTTGAGTATTTTGGAAATTACTCAAAGCAAAATACAATCTGCTGCAGTTGATTACAGTCTGCATTAGCAGAAATTGCAAAACAAGACGTAAAACAAAAATGCGGTTGATTATATGGGGAAAAATAACAGAACAAAGGTAAGTGCAGGTAGAAGCACGTATTTTGTTAAATAAACCTGACAGAATGACAACTCTTCTTGGTTACAGAGTTTTCATGTTTAGAGAGAGAATGGTTTATTGAACCCCAACCATCAAAGTACACTGGTAACCATTGTCTAGTATTCAAATCCGTGTAAAAGTAACTATTTTTACAAGGATTTGAACCAGGAATCTTCAACTCCGAAAATTAGCTGAACAGTGACTCACGATGATGACTACCACTAGACCAACCCAGTGGGTTAATATTCTAATCAACATAAAAATTAGCCTTCAAGTTAAATAACCACGAAAATTACAGAGTCTCTGCTTCAATCAATATAGTAATTAATTGAACGATTGTTAATTATCTGCAAAAAACTGAAGTGAAACGTCAAGCTGTTAGTTTAATTATCTAAGAAAATTGGTAGATGGAAAAACTCAGAACTTTGAAAAAACACTGCTTAAAGAGTAGAAAGACTATGAGAACAGAGTATATAATCACTTTATGACACAATGGTCAAGAGCAGTTTTGTTGAAACATATTTAATCAGAGAAAATAAACTGTAATTAAAATAAATAATCCCAATTATTATGAACACTTGTAGAATTATGGACAGTAAGTTCTACATCAGATAAATAATGAACAAACCTAATCAACATGACAAAAGAAACCAAAACTTAAGTATTTTGGAGATTACTCAAAGCAAAATACAATCTGCTGCAGTTGATTACAGTCTGCATTAGCAGAAATTGCAAAACAAGACGTAAAACAAAAATGCAGTTGATTATATGGGGAAAAATAACAGAACAAAGGTAAGTGCAGGTAGAAGCACGTATTTTGTTAAATAAACCTGACAGAATGACAACTCTTCTTGGTTACAGAGTTTTCATGTTTAAATTCCTAGAAATCAACAGATGAGGAGAAACTAATTTTATTGGCATTGGTATTTTCGTACGAAAGTAGCAAAATATGGAATGTTATTGATAAATAAACCAAGAAAACGTGTTTTTAACACCTTTCTTGTTCAAAATTCTATTAAAATTACAAAAACTTTAGCATTTTACTGATAGTAATAGATCAATAAACCAAGAAAACGTGTTTTTAACACCTTTCTTGTTTAAAATTCTATTAAAATTACAAAAACTTTAGCATTTTACTGATAGTAATGTACTTTTTAAAAAAAAATTTCTTGATTATGTACAAAAAAATTTCAAGTTTATACCTACATTCGAAGGAAACATTACTGTAGATTGAGTTAAATGTTACAGAAGAGACAAGATTTTTCACTTATTCAGAAAATACGAACATTAAAATACCATAATTAAAATACCTTGAACAAAAATGGTGTCTGATATGCATAGTGCAGTTTTTATGCCAAAATAGATTACAGAATTCGCAGTGCGTATTAGAATAAAAAGCACACTACAGTTGATACATAGTGACCAAGGTAAAATACCACCTAGCCATACAACAAATGAACACCTCATCCTATCTGATGTAACTACAAGATATCAAGAAAAGGGTTAAATGACATCAAAAAGTTAGATGAGTTAATGGTGATTAGAGTAAGAACAGTGTAAGAATCATCATCCAAAAATATACAATCAAAGATTTAATTTACATGAAATTCGAGGTCGTATGACAAATGAAGTGTACATAAACCAGTACGAATTCTGAACTTATAATTCAGATGGGGTTTGACTAAAGTGATACAACTGGTTGATAATGTTAACGAGCCATTTAAAGCTAAAGTATGAAAACTATATGAGCTATCGGACACTGAACAAACCAGGCAACTGATAAAGACTAAAAAAACTCAAATGATTTTCAGCATACTAGGGTTGAATGGCACAGAACAATACCGCGGAGACATTAAATGAAAAATTCTTCAAAATATGTAGTATTTCAAATGTTTTAGATGGGACAAGAGATGACTATGCACCCATGGGTAAACCAGTCAGCAGAGATGACTTCACAAAATGAAATGTCCGGATGGGATGTAAATACCATTTCTTGTTTTTTAGTGCAAATTACTTATAAAAAAAAAGGCTGAAACCTTTATTTACCAATATTAAACAATTTTTGAAATCTGATTTTTTAAATTTTAGACAACAGAAAACCAGCCTGCGCATCATCATAATCTATGGTGTATTACATTCACAATTTTATTTATGGTAGCTCAAAAGAGTGTAAACAAATTCATCCGTGCCCATAACAGGCAGGTGGAGTGTTAAATTATTTGGACTCAAATCTGCTGCTAGTTCCAGGCTACAAAAAACAGTTTTGTTTCTTATCATATATTCAGTCAATTAAATGATAAGCATTGAACAACAGAAGTAGAGGTGTAAAAGATGCTAGTCAGAGTTATCTTCTCTGACAGTAATGAATTCTATAATTATACAGCCAGACCCTATGGTGAATGAAGCAAAGGTGTCATTTGCAGAGAGGAACGTAGGAGGTTTTCAAAGGGCCTGGCATTCTGATAAGCATACTTTTCCACTCAGTAAGTAAGGCAGGAGTAAACCACCTCACTCCTCATTTTACTTAGCAAAACCTCTAGAGGACAAACCAGTCTTTCAGCCGATTATACAAACAACTATTTAAAGTAATCAAAAAATGTTCTATCTTTAATGCATTTTAAAATTTAGTATATAATATGGAAATCTTATACCACCTCATATTAAAAAAATTATGGAAATAGAGAACAATTAGACTAAAGACCCATCATGTAGTGAAAAAGAAGTATCTGTGGAAAAAATGTATAGAAGGAAACAACAAAATGGTCCCAAAAAAATGTTCTATTGATGGTACGTCAAGCAAAAAATGATAATTATGATTACTGTTGGACAAGCGCTGTTCCTAGCAACCACTTCTTGAACCAGACGAAAAGTGCGAAAATACTACTTTCCTTGTTCTTTGATCAGAAAATCTGTTTTTAATGTGCAACTAGTGTGGAATTTCCAAGGACATATGACATGTTTTTTATTTTTCAGTGCAAGCTTCGGGGTTGATACATCAGGATTGTGGTAAAATCATTTCAGATAATTTGGACTCCATTAAAAGTGAACTTTTTGAAAAATTTATTAATTTATATCTGTATAGCATAAAGTAATATGTATTGTGACTGCCTCCATGGCATAGTGACTAATGCATTAGCCTACTAAGCGAAAGGTCTCTGTTTTGATTACCGACAAGGAACTGGAAATTTACACGTAAAAAACCCACAGTTACAAGTACCAAATCCAACAGTAGTCGCTAATGACCAGGCTGTTGATGCGACTTTTAATTAAAGAAATAAGAATGTATTGCACAAGACACATCAAATTTAGGGGTAGAGAATGGATTTTTTTACGTAATTTATGAAATTATATGAAAAAAAAATTTTAAATTAAAAATACTTCATTCTGTTAAAATTTCTGAAATTAAATTGTCTAAGGTTTTTTTTTTTTAAATTGTCTAAGATTCGGGTGTTGATTGTAAGGATACATTCTATGAGAACCTGGCTGAATATATAGAGAAAATAAATTCTAAGAAGGAGATAATATTAATAGGTGACCTTAATGCAAGAACTGGGAGGAAGGTTGGAGATCAGGTTGTAGGAAGGTTTGGAGAGGAAATTTTAAATGATAGTGGAAGTAGGCTGATAGACTTATGCCATAATTTGTCTTTGAAAATTATGAATGGTTTCTTTAGGCATAAGGAAATACATAAATACACCTGGAGACAATTAACTAGGAATATCCAAACGATTATAGACTATGTAATCCAGAGACAGACCTCCAGATTACGGACAATGGATGTAAGAGCTTTTAGAGGATCACCTTGTACAACAGACCATTACATTGTTCGAGCCGAAATTTACTTGGACAAAAGATAGAGACAATAAAATATAAGTTGGATTTGCTTCATCAGGATTCAGTCCAGTTTCTTTACAAATTAAGATTGGCGGGAAAAGTTAAAGATGGCGTGTCAGGAAATGTCGCGAGTCAGTATGACACATTAAAATCGGCATTACATGGAGCAGCAGCTGAGTCTCTCGGAAATAAGGAAATGTTGAATGGAGGACAAAAGTCAAATTATTGGTGGGACTCGAGGATGAAAGTCATGGTAGAGGAAAAGAAAAAACTCTTCCAAAGGTGGATGACTACGCGTGCTGATGATGATGGGAAAGAATACAAAAGGTACTGTAAAGAAGTAAAGAAAGCGGTTCTCAAGGCAAAGAGTGATTCTTGGGATGCCGTTTGTAGAACTTTAGACAGTTATGTAGATGGAACTAGGAGTGGAGAAGCGTGGCGGGTCCTCAAACGTATGAAGTGTAACACTACAAACAAGGTAAATTTGCAGATGATTTCCTTGCAACAGTGGAGAGAGTATTATGAGAAACTTTTCACTGAGGATAGGCAACAATTTATGACTCAAGGTATCCCTAGTACAAATCGAATTAAGACTGGTAGAATTAATGTGATAACAGTTAGAGAAGTACGAGCAGCAATAACTAAAACAAAGAATGGTAAAGCGGCTGGTCCTGGAGACATTCCTGTTGAATTGCTGAAACAAGCTCCATACTCTGTCATTCAGACAATAACAGACATATTTAATAAATGTTTAATACATGGAGAGGTAATTCCAGAAGAATGGAAATTAGCGTACATCACTCCTATACATAAGAAAGGGAATAAAACAGATTGTCAAAATTATAGAGCTATTAGTGTAACGGCTTCAATGGGAAGGTTGTACGGACATATTTTGAAGGAAAGGATTGAGCAGGAAATAGAAGTGATGGAAGAGCAAAGTGGCTTCACAGCTGGTAGATCGTGTGTAGACAACATATTTGTGTTAAAGCATTTGATTGAGAAAAGATTAACTAGAAATTTGGAGACTCACTTAGTCTTTGTAGACTTAGAAAAAGCATACGACACAGTACCAGTGCAAAAGCTTTTTGAAGTACTAGGAGATAGGGTACAGGAGACGTATGTTGAAGCTATAAGACAGCTATATGATGGTCAAAAGTCGACTGTAAAACTGCAGGGTCGTCTCTCTACCCCATTTAAGGTTACAAAAGGACTTCGTCAGGGATGCTGTCTCTCTCCTACTTTGTTTAAGATTTATATGAATGAAGTTTTGAAAGAGTGGAAGGCAAAATGTGCTAATATGGGTATCGACATCGATGGAGAATATTTGTATACCCTTCTATTTGCAGATGATCAAGTAGTAATAGCGAATGACGAGTTCGATATTGAATATATGATGAGGAAACTGACAGAGGTTCTTGAGAAATGGGGCTTAAAAGTTAACTATTCAAAGACGAAGTATTTACCGATTGGAATTGTTGGACGAGATCTGCATATAGGGGGACATAAGATAGAGGTATGTGAAGAATATAAGTATCTAGGTGTGGTGTTGAGTAAAGAAGGAAACAGCCAACGGGAGATAGTAAATAGAGTGACTCAGGGAAAAGTAGTTACAGGAATGCTGAATTCAGTTTTGTGGTCAAAGGATATCCGGACAGAAACAAAGTGTAGAATTGGAAGAGCGATACAACAAAGCGTTCTTACATATGGTGCGGAAACGTGGGAGTTAACTGAGAGAAGTAGACGAAGGATTGCGGCTGCACAGATGGACTTCTGGAGACGCAGTTGTCGTGTTTCGAGGATGGACCATATACGAAATGAAACAATCTGGCAGAGAGTAGGAAAACCAAGTAGGGTATTGGATGAAATTGGGAAAAAAGTATTGTTTTGGTATGGGCACTTGAGAAGGATGAGTGAGAGCAGATGGCCCAGTAGGATATGGAATTGGACCCCAACAGAGAGAAGGAAAAGAGGCCGTCCAACGAGACGGTGGATGGAGGAGGTGATGGAAGCAATGAGCAAGAGAGATCTGCAGGAGGGTGATTGGCTGGATCGGGAAGCTTGGCGATTGAAATGCGAAAGACGGCTTTAATTGCTGTAGAAGTTCGCAAAAAAAAAAAAAAATAAAAAATTGTCTAAGGTGTGATAAAAAAACAAGCGTTTGATATTGTACTATTTCTACGCCGGTCCGTCACCAACACAGGACTGAGTTGAATCGAGAAGGAAGAGAAATGGACAAGTCGAAAAGGTATCAGTCAGTATCGATCCTATCACTCGACAAGGTCAATACGGGGAAGTAATTGTCACTCAACATTGAGTATTTCTTGCTCCCCACAATTACTTCCCTTCCCTTCCCTACCTCTCACTTCACTGGTGACAGGTCCTCTTGTAGGCAGCGGTAAATAGTGCTCGCTGCGTCGGCGACTGCTCCTATTCGTTTAGGCAGCGGTACAGACTACCTTCCTTCCGCTTACCAGTGGCTGCTCCTCTTGAGGTAGCAGGGAAGGCTTTCCCAACCATTCTTTTCTTCCTTTTGAACTACGCTGCCGGATGCCCTGCCGCTCCGGCCGGTCTTATGTTGGCTTTACCGATTTGACTAAAACAGCCGGTGGCGACATGTTGTTTGGATACTAAACAAAATTTAGGTTTTACTGAAATCACCAGGCAAGGAAAATTTAGTTTGGTTCCTACCATAATATGCCACTGCTAGTAAACAGTCAATGGTGTTTATTAAAACGTAACGGTTTTAGCCTAGGGAGTTTTTAAGAGAGAAAGACAAAAAGCATGGCTCAGATATGGTATTACAAACCATGACTTATGCCTTTTCAAAGCCCATGCCATTCATGAAAAAATATGGCGGAAATGAGAACGATTTGTTTAATGTTTTAAGCAAAATAATTGAAACAATAGTAGGAAAAGTCTCAGCAGTAGTGAAACTCATTCCAAAATCTCTAAAGTCTCTTCATATGCAAAATATACACTGAGCGCATACCTGTAACAAGAAAAAAACAGTTCCAATGATATAAAGTTTTATGTTCTCAAAATAACAAAATTAAAGAAAGCAGATTTATGACTGGCGTTTACCGCCGTGTTTTATGACTTACTACACTATAACAACCTTTTAATTTGTTAGTGTTTATTTATATAAAAAAAATATTCTTTATAACACAAACAAAATATTAAGATTACTTAATCAAAAAAATTTTCTAAAAATTTACCAGTGCAGAAACTGCCTCTTGTGTCAGCACTAAAGCAAGCAATGTGCAGGCTATCATTTATCGTTAAGTCACCCTACCCTACCAATTATTAGCAATTAACAGACTATAAATAAATGATTAAGTCCTTTTGTAATTAAGTATAAAAACAAAATTACAATCAAAAAATTATATAGGACCTTAGAAAATCTATTTGTTTATTAGATTATTATCAAAACTTTTATGGAAAACATTCCTAAATAAAACAAAACTTTTGTTTTGAAACAAATTACCACATTTTGGTTTTCTTGTTATAGTTCAATTTCCACTGAAATAAATTTATTGTTTTTCTGTTTCATTATTGTGATCAAATGGTACATGCCACATGTTCCTTGGTCACATATAAACTCTAATTCACAAAGGTTTTGTTCTGAATGAACAATTTTAAAATAACCTAAAAACAAATTCACAAGCTTATATTTATCAGCCCTTGGTGTAAACCCGTTCAATAATTTTAATAGCATACATGTTATTGGTATATGTACGGCCCGCAATCTCAACCCAATTAAACTGGTTTGGGTTAGTGCCTGAACAAAAGATCGGAATTAATTGCTATAAAAAAAAAAACAAGATAGTTACATTTATAGCGAAAGAAATGCTGTGATTATGTTAAATAAACTGAACAACAATAAAAAAGATAACTTTATAATTAATTTAAACCCAGATTCAGATTTAAGATGAATTTTGGCTGATCTACAGTGTGCTAGAGGGAGCGAGGTCAACGATGTTTAACAGTCAGATTCACAGCACAGAATGGTTAATGCACACAGGTGAGAGAATCAAGCAAGTGACACCTTCAAGTTGTAAGCCATCGTCAAATAAGTTATCATAGGATTTAATGTAGGAGTTTCTTGTGAATACAATATTCATATACCATTACAACAGACAAATCTTATAAAATTTGACTGCAAATATTCTTTTGTACATCAGACTTGTACCATTGCAGCTAATTCAGGTGAAGGTTGACAAGATGAAAAAATGCCAAGCAAGATCGGAATTCGAACCTGGCACACTTGGCATAAAATCCAGTCACGCTAGCCAACTACAGAGTTACTTACAAAATTGAACAAACTCTTGTACAATTGTTATTGCAAGTACATTATGTGGAAAGATACATACCGTTCTGATATATGAATTATTCTGAATAATTCGATTATTCGCATTAAGTTTATTGAATGGCTGTATGTGTAATCTAAGGTACAGAAAATGCTTAGCACAAGCCATCCCACCCAATTGAAATTTTATTAACCGCAAAACAGAATATTGTCCGAGGAAAAATTAAGCACTGAATTACACTGAATACGAGGAGCTTGCAACCACACAATATGTTAAACATGACTCGCTATATGCATCAGTCTCATTCTTCCAACTGTACACTCGCACAATTTGTTTACGCGAGTTCCAAAGTTTAAGCGGAATGAACTACAGGCAATACATTTCCAATCACATACAAGAATATAAAAAGTATCTTTAAAAAGATCTCAAGGTACCCACTTATTGGTTGTGGCCACAATTTACAGTTGTATGATACAACGCCATCACACTGTCAGTTATATGAATACACAACCATTGCAGAGCAGCTACGCTGTTTTGGTAGAGAACTCAAGACATCAATAGAAACCTGCAAGGCGCTCTTTTCTGTACTTGGTAAATCTGAAATTTTTATTTCATACAATTAAAATTACACAGAACCACAAACAAACTTTATTAAAACAGCAACTGCAATGAAAGCAGAAAGCATACAGTTAGTCCAGAAGAAAATTGTCACAAAGCTCAAAAAAAATCATGATTTTGAGTTTTATATTGCTGTAATTTGCAATTATAAATATTTATAACAGGAAAATATCACAGCTGAATTTACTAATTTGTTTACCCGGGTTCCAAAGTTGAAATGGAATGAACTACAGGCAATAAATTTCCAATACAATACATGAATATAAAAATTTTTTTAAAAGATTTCGGCATACCTACTTACTGGTTATGTAAACACAACTTACAGTTGTACAACATGCGTAATCACACTGTTGTTTAATAAGAAAAGTGACATTTTGAAAAGTGTTTAGAAGTTAATAGCTATTTTTTCGAATTTTTATTAAGAAAAATTGCTCATTAAGAGAAAAGACTGAATTACCCTCATTTAAAATTTTCATTTTCAACTCACAAATTAAGATATGCCACGTTTAAAAACATTATTGCAATTTCCTTAAAAACAGTTATTGCAATACCCAAATCACCACAAATAGAAAAAATACATATTTACTACCAAAATACAGACATATAATTCAATTAAAATTTATACTAGTTAGGTATTTTCTTATTTGTTCAACTTGGCAACAGTGGAGACTTTTTACACCCTTGTAATATTATGAATATTACCTATGAACCAAGAAATAAGTTTTGCGTCACTAGCAATTACCTAAAGAAAATTAAAAGTGTAATTGTAGCTGTATTATTAGCAGATTGCTGGGCATGTTAAATAATCTCATGAGAATAATAATCGCATGAGAATAAAATCTCAAAAAGGCATGATATAAATTTAGTGTTGGACCAAGATCAATTAGGTCTAGATTAATAGCAGATGTGTGAATTTAATAAAAGAGATTCCTCGATTTTCAGAGGGAAACCAAAATGCTGCTCAAGAATGGCTTAATGCCGACGACCCAGGTTATCAAATTTTATCAGATGAAAAAATTATTTCATCAATTCAACATGCAAATCGATGCCCTTCAAATAATGAATACCAACAAAAAAAATAAACTTAAGCAAAACCCTTCTCTGCTCTAGAAACTGCAATGCTATGGTGTGACTAAACAACAGCCAGAATTAAGTGCTGCTGAAGCATTGTTACTAAAATTAAAGATGTTGCTGCAACAAAAAGAAGTTCAAGATTTTTAAAAATTACTGTAAAGTATGTATAAAAGTGGGTTAAAAAATATTACATAAGGATTTTACAGTTTATTTCATTCATTCATTCAGTTTTGAAATTCTGTATTTTTCAGTTTGTTTTATACAATCTTTAGTATGTACTCTAAATTTGCAATAAATTAGTGTTTCTTTTCTTATAAAAGTTTGTTAGCCTTTATTAAACCCATTAAACATTTAGGTTATCTCATTGTTACAGTTTAGGTTATAATAAAGCCTACAATGTAATTACATTGTTACTATTTAGCGTATTCGATTAACCGAAGCATTTTAATTATAAGAACTGCTCTGGTCCCAATTATTTTTAACAGAAGATTAGTTTAAAAATTTTTGGGGCGCTAGAAAATTTTTGATTCTCAAATTTAGCGTAGCCGGCGAACGAAAAAATTGAGAATATGTACAGATTACATATAAGTACTGTCGGGAGATTTGAAACAGAATTTTAGACTGCTCAAACTAGTATCAAGCATTGAAAATTACTTCATAAACAAGGCTATTTACATTATTACATAAGTTTTCAGTTTTTCATGCTTACAATACTTCGTAACCAATTAGGTAGGGTTAATGCTAAGAAGAATTACTTTAAGAACGAACATTCAAATTTAATATTAACATTAGCCTACATCTCCCACATCACATTTCAATGATTTTGGTCACGTTTAGTCTTAATTTAACTGAAATAAAATTTTTTAATCACAGTCCAGGCTAGCCCAATGTGATAGTTCCTTTCCAGTTAATTTATCAAGTCAAATCAACAACAAATATCGACTGTCATATTAATTTTTTACTAAACATAAATATTACACCTTATGTATTACCCTAACATTAAAAAGAATATTACTTACAGTAACTTACTCATGAAAAGTCGGAGGTTTTACGTTAATACAGAAGACGAATGGATAAGTCATGAGGCAATGAACTATGGCTGCCAAATGATTCCGATACTGAAAGACTTTTCGCTTGACAGATATTGCATTGTTGCGTATTTTAACCTACCTACATAGGCCGACCGCACACCGGACGCAACATTTTGTTTCGAAACAAATTTTATCGAGGCAAAATGTCAGCGGGGGCTGTTCAGGTAAAGAACATTCTACACCTATTTTCTGGATAGTATCGAGATTTATTTCTCTCACAAAATAAGTATAATTCCTATTGTAATTTTTTTTTTGTTTTACAAAATGAAGAAGTGTCGTGTAAAAAAGTGCATACAATTATTTTATCTACTTAGAGGTGCTTTCTAATATTTTAAATAGCCCTTATAATGGCCTTAATATACTACGTAATAATCGCCCAAGTGAAAAATTAGACGGGAGGCCGCTGCTACTCTTCCAGTGCGAGTGGGTTGCCATGACATCGAAGCTTTGAGCTATATGGAGACAACATTCCCTATAGTTACCGTGTATTTATACTGCCGTAAGTCAATACGCTATCTGTCTCTTTCTAACAGATATTCTTCCTCACTAACTCACTCTCGCCGCGGCACGCTCAGATTATCATCAGGGATCATCACCCGTCACACGTATATGTGTTAGACAGAGAGCGCTCAATTGTGCGAGAGAGACAGACCGTGTTTTGAATTTCATTCTTTCTGGCCGCCCATGTTACCTCGATACATGGAATACTCAAAGCATCGAAGATATCAGCGGCAATATGTACGCCTAGAATCCCCACTCGCCCCCGAATATTGAAGAAATTCCGGCGGTTCGACTAGCCTACTGTGCCTGCATATTCTATGTACTCGTAGGTTAGTTGTTTTATTCTTGTGGTGTCACACTTGTTTTGTATGTGTGTACTTTACATCCTGTGGCACACACTACAAAAAAATGTAAAATATTCACATACATACTTTGTAGGCCTATTTTTTTTTAAAGCCACATAGGACTACATAAGTTCATCAAACTAAAAAAAGCTCATTTCAATTTTTGCGGTTCAATTTTTCACTTTTTGGAGTCTTTTCCTGATGTTTCCTTCCTTGAACTTTCTCCAGTATTCCCTCAATCCATCCGATCTTCTCTGCCGTTCCTTGTCAGAATACACAACTTTCTGTCGTTTCGTCGGTTTCTGCTGTTCAAGTGTTGTGGTTTTCAGCCTGTGGTAATTTCCGGCTTTTGTTTTGAGGTCCGCAAGTGAGATCTGGAGCCCGTCCATGTTCTTCTTAATTTCCCTGATCCAGTGGGGCTGAGTTTTTCTGTTAAGGAAAAAGTTGATGATTTGTTTTGAGATTCTGGAAGAGTTGGTCCTCAAGAGATGTCCAAAGAACGAAATTCTCTTTTTCCTCATCTGGTCTGCTAGAGGTTCTGTATTTCTGTATACTTCTTCTTTCGAGACGGGTTTCCATATCCCATCAGAGA
This sequence comes from Catonia carolina, assembly GCA_035578175.1. Classification (NCBI taxonomy): domain Eukaryota; kingdom Metazoa; phylum Arthropoda; class Insecta; order Hemiptera; family Achilidae; genus Catonia; species Catonia carolina. The sequence goes on from JAQMRL010000001.1 coordinate 38,276,735, forward strand.
AACATCTTTTGTTCAGGCATCTCCTGATGATCCGGCGCTCCAATTTTGAGATTCTGTGCTCCGTGTTTATCTTCCTGAGACTGAAGATTGTTTCGCTGCTGTATGTGATCTCCGGAAGAATTACGGTGTTGTAATGCCGGAGTTTTGAATTTATTGAAAGACACTTTTTATTGTAAACATTTTGTAGGCCTATATAGTAGGTATTTTATTTCTTTTTACTCTCGGGAGTCACGCGGATACTTATTTATTAGTGAAATAGTTTTTCTCGGTTTTTTACAACGTTTCACCTATTTTTGAAGGCACGAGCCGCCACTGCCACCCGCCTACTTCACTTCAAACACACTACAGCGCATAGGAGGTAAACAGTTGATCATTCCATATTTATGCTCATGGGCTAATATTTTTTTCAAAACGTTTTATTTCACAACGTCAGGCAGAGTGTTGTCGTTTTTGTTGCAAGCAGAAGGTTTGAGTCATTTCGCAACGACTCAAGTCAATGTTTCAGCTAGTGTGTGGCTCCTTATAGGATTATACGTGTCGATGATCACGTTACGATGGAGTACGTATCGTTTGAAACACGTTGCGCACCAAATATGCGGCCGGCCTTAGACGCGTCAGTTCGTAGTATTCTTGTTCTTACATGTTGTTCTTGTTCTTACATGTGAAGCTGCTAGAGTCCAACAGGCCTATAGAACAAAAATGTAGATGTTTCATACTCGAGTAGACTTATCAGGTTACCATTTTATTACTCTATGCAGGTTACCTACTCCTGCCGTATCAAATAATCATGGATTGCCTGATCTAAACCTATATACGATAATTATTTCGTCCACTAATCTTTTTTAAGCTACTAATATCATAATTACTAAACTGATAATTTAGTCCAACCCGGGTCACGGGTTCGATTCCCGGCTAGGGTATGGAATTTATAACAAGTCAAAAACCCCACCGTTCCTGTTACATAACCCACCGTAGTCGCTAACAACCAAGCTGTTGATGCGATTTTAAATAAACTAAAAAAAAAAAAAATTAGATGTGCCTAGGACCTTCTTCATACCAAAGTGTTAATCCTCATACTCTTGTGGTTAAAAATAACTACACATTTTTTTTAGGCCTTCCCACCCAAAATATTGGTAAGACATAAAAATATAGATAAAACTCATTTTACAAAATACTGACTATTCTTTGAATTGATAAGACTACTTGTTGTTATATTCTTATTCTTCTATTATTGAAAAACTTTTGTTAATGTTGATTTTTAAGTGAACTTTAAAAAATATTTTTATATTCCGACGCCATAAACATAATTGAGGTGATTCCCAGTACCTATTTGTATTCCATAAGTGCTTACTAATTAATTATTAGGTAAGTGGTAATTGTGTGCCTATCATTATAGTGTCTTTATGTAAACAGCTACCACATTGCTGCAGGTTACACAAAACCATAAGTTTATATGGTCACTACGATATGTAACCATGAACATGCAAATAAACATAAAAATAATTTCTGTACAATGGGTGATTAGTCAAAATCTGGAACATCAAAATATCAATAGGTAGTGCCAGAAATTCAGATAGGTATACTGTGGACAATTCAAACTGGCACAACTCTTGCTCTACGTGTACACACAGTTTCGCATAAAGTATATCCATAACCTATTCTTTCAACAAGGTCTACAAATTTTAATGTACGCAAATGCCTACAACCTTATTTTAATGTAAAAACATACAAAAAATTATTTCATTTTAAAATGTGTATTTAATTTGTCCCAGTAAAAATTTAAATTATAAATTATAAGAACTAAACTATACTCTACAGACGCACGCAACTAATAAACAAATTGGTCTGAATATTATAATTAGCAGAAAATCATATATATATATATATATATATATATATATATATATATATATATATATATATATATATATATATGAAAACAAAGTTAGTTACATCATGATGTCTGACAGATTATTAATAACATCAATGAAAACAAAGCGTAGTGACCGTGCGTGAGAAGGACATTACATTAGCTTGTATACTTTTGTGACTGTACCGTTGTTGCATGGCGAGGGGCAAAGAGTGGAGTAGATAAACACAAAAGCTGCTTGGTTTTTCTTTTTTTGGTTTAACGTCCGACTGTTCTGCAATTACTGCTAATGCAGACGGTGAAAGATGAAATGATTTTTTGTAACGTAAGAAAATATGCCGTGCCTGAATGGGATTCGAACTCAAGACCACATGATGAGAGGCGAGCACGTTACCAACTACGCCAATGCAGCCGGCTATGAAGCTACTTGTGCCAATTTAAATTGTTCAATGTGTCTCACTATTTCAGTAATTGTAAAATTGATTATGCCCTTACTTTTACAGGCTAAAAATATGTCTTTTAGCCAGTCTTCTTCTTCTTCTTGTCATGAATTAGGCTTTCCAACATGTTTCGATTTCATTGCTCATCTTTTTTGCGGTCTAAAATTCTTATTAAATGTTCCTCCTATCTCTCTCAGTATTTGTCAACTGTTTGTTAGAGAGAGAAGAAATTTAAATGGGCCTGGATTTCCTCATTCTTAATGAGATCCATCCAACTACACCCTTGAACTCTTCTCAAGAACCGCATTTCCACCAGCTGGATCTGACGTTCAAACTTCTTCCCAAGTACCCAGGATTCACTACCATACAGCAATACTAGAACAGCCAGAGTCTTGTAAAACTTCAACTGGGTATCTTTCCTAACTCTTTTACCCAGTGACCATACTATTGTCTCCTATGTATACTGAAAACGATTCAATTTATTGATCATGTCGACATCTAGCATATGTTAAATCACATCCCAGATATTTTAAATGCTTTACCTGCTCTATCAGGCACCATTAATAACTACTTATGTTCGTACAGGGTTTGTCCTCCCGAAAGCCATTGATTTCATCTTTGCAGTGTATGTAATTAACGTTATACTCTTGAAATATTGTGGCTCAGGATGGATTACAGATATTAAAAAAGACATGGAAGGACTATAAATTTCACTGGACAATATAAATAAAAAACAACGAACAAAACAACATTTTTGAAAGATAAACAGACTGTATTACAGGTTTTTTATTTTGAAACTTTAACAACGTAAACACAACCAGCAAAAATGTTTACAATTTTTTCAAATGTTGAAAAAACAAGCCACGTTAATGGCTTTGAGGAAACCACCCAGTGATAGCTCTCCAGATTACAAAAAAAATGTGTTAAATTTTAATTTCATATTTTGTACATGTGACTACTGTTAGAGTTTGGAGGTCAGAGGCTACCAAGTACGAAATGCACAAAGTCGCTCAAATTTCTGAATAAGATTTACGTTGTTAAGGTTTCTTTAAGAATAATAAGCTCAAAAAATTTATTTCATGAAACGATGCGTCTCATGGCTGGTACAGATTTTTAAAAAGGCTTATCTTTGACTTATGGTAAAAACCATTAATTATTTCTGTATCTAGTTTTTAAGAGGAATCAAATGACACTATTTTTGTTTCGAAATTTTGACTTTGATTTCTTGACTTTTAATTTTGGGCCACATCGGTTGAAATCGTAACTTTAAACCGAATGATTTCTGTATCTACTCATTATGAAAGATGCAATTTTGTTTCCAAATTTTTACTTTGATTTCTTGACTTCCGGTTTTGGGCCACTTTTGGTCAAAACCAGAACTTCAAACCCAATTTAGGTCCACTAACTTTTCATGTAGATTACAAATCCAAAAACCATTTGCTGCTATCTTTTGTAGTTTCTGACATCTGGGTGTGATCGATGGATGGACAAAGGAAAATTATAAATGGCAATTTTAAAAATTCCTCATCTTAAGATGTGGTAATAAAAAATAATACAGTTAGGAGTTTTATTACATCTCTACTCCATTGCCACTTCAGTCGTCTTTGTGCAATTCCTGGTAGGTCTGGAGAATTCATGTTGCGTATTAAGGGATTATTATGATTTTGAAGTTTGCCTCTGAACCTGCAGTACATATAGGACATGTAAAAATTTCAACAGGTAAAAATAAATAAGTGATTAACAGAAAAAGGAGTGGTTTCAGATGAAGTAAGGACACAGAGATCTGACAGGATGATAAATTGTGTAAATATACTCCAAAAGAACCCCAAGAAGTAATTGTCTAAAGTGTTTGTAGTCATTAGAATAATAATTATAATAAGCCACCAGAGAATGTCCGTGTATTTTTGCTCTGAACCTTTTATGAAACACTGAAAAAACAGTTATTCAGCTACATGAATATTACTCAATTTCATTTTTTGAGAGATACCAGATCCATACAGTGGTTATATGTTTTTACAGAAATTATGTTGGCAAAATTTACAAAAAGCTAAACAGCAGAATGAAACAGTCAAACTATAATAGGTATTTTGTGTTTTCTTTTTATTATTTGGCCATATCAGACTGGAAGAGAGTTAAATTATTTGCACTCAATCTTCTAGTTCCAAGGTTACAAAAGATATTTCTGTTTTTTATCACATGGTCAGCCTATTATGACTGAACCATTTAAGAACCGAAGAGATAGAAGCATAAAAACACTAGTCAGAGTTATCGTCTCTAAGAGAAATGAATTTCATTATACAGCTAGACCATGTGAAGAATAAAGTGAAGGTGTCATTTGCAGGGTGGAACGTAGAAGCTTTTCAGAGGGCCTAGCTTACTGATAAGCATACTTTTCCACTCAGTGTAGAAGGTAAAAGTAAACTACCTCACTTCTCATTTTTTAGTAAAGCCTCTAGAGGTTCAAACCAGCCTTTTGTCTGCTGATGTAAACAACATAATTATTATCTTTCTATGATTATGAAATTAAATATGTATTCTTACAAAACAAAAAAATTAGGCTTCTATTTCTGCACTCTGCATGAATAACCAATCTAGTGTTCATCATAATTTTTAAATTTGTTAAAATATCCTACATTTATTTATTTTACAGATTATAATGTCAAAATCTGAAAGAAAATCTAGGAAGGATTCAGCTTCTGTAATAAGATTTGATGAATCGGGTCCCTCTGATTTACAAAAGTTTGAACGTTTACCTTCAATACCAGAAGAAAAATGGTAAATATTACAAATAAAATAAATTGCAAAACTTTGGAATTTTCGCCAATTTACCCCTTCGCACTTTGAGCTAGGTATTTTACTTATATATGATATATAAGTAAAATATATATGTTTTACTTAGTAAAACCTCTAGAGGTTCAAACCAGCCTTTCGGCTGTTGACCTGAACAACAACAATGATATATATATTTTTTTTGTTTAACGTCCGACTGTTCTTCAATTACTGCTAATGGAGACGGTGAAGGATGAAATGAATTGTTTTAACGTATGAAAATATGCCGTGCCTGAATGGAATTCGAACCAAAGACCCCATGATGAGAGGCGAGCACATTGCCTATTTCAGTTAGCAATATCCTAAAGGTAGGATATAAAAAAAGCAAACAAGTCAAGAAGAAATGAACAAACAGCCCTTTAAGGGGTCCCCCCCCCCCGTAGAAAAGGTACTACAGCACCCGTACAATAATAAAGAACTCCTTCACTTTATAAAAATTAGAAAGGTAGGTATAACATCTTGGATACATAATAAGAAATGATCAAAGGTACCTTCTGTTGAATCTCATCATCCAGAGCAAAATAGATAGATGTTGAGGTCCAGGAGACTGTCGAATATCTTGGCTGTAAAATCTCAGAAAATGGTTTAGAAGAGCTTCAACAGAGCTCTTTCACATAGCTGCAAACAGGGTGAGGATTGCCATTATGGTTTCTGACATCCAGAACGAATAGACACTGGAAGAGAAGGAGATCCTTTTAAAGAATTGTTGGTTCATTTGTGATGCCTAGTTCTAATCCAGTGGTGGTTAGGTTAGGTTCTCACAGTATTATTGATGGGAAATTTTTTAGTGAATTGTTTTACATCTCAGTTAAGGTTGCTTTGTTGAAACTTTGGGTGACTCAATGGCTATAATGAAGTAGTTATTTTTCTCCAATAAAAGTTTTAACTATTTTATGAAATCCTTTTGTCTAAAATTGTATTAGGTATATTACACTGAGAGGTGTTAGTTAAAAATTTTAAGCCAATATCTGTATTGGCTGCTGAGAAAAGGGGTCAGATGTTAACATTAGTAAGATATGCATTGTGATCTCACATAAACCATGATGGCAATGCTCTCTCACATACTGATTTTCTTAATGGCTAAAGTATTGATGAGAAATCTAATAAAATCTGATAGTTAAGTTATATTTATTTATTTAATATATCATTGTACACAACAGGCCGTATAATGGCTCAATAACAGTACACAATATTACATAATCAGCATTTAGATTGAACTGAACATTACAAACAATAATTATAAATTATTTAAAATGAAAATAAAAAAAAACATAAAGAAGAAAATGAGATATTCTAATTTACCGGAGGCAAACGGCAAAGACGGAGTATGAAGTATTAAGAGAGAAATAAATTAATAGTGTTAATTGAAAATTGTTTAAATTAATTTAAAATATGCGAACATGATGATGAAAGCGATCCAAGTCAACAACAGCAGAAATTCTATTAAAAACATTCATCATTTTATTCAGGGGTGCAGGCAGTGAATAGTTAGTGGATGGACATCTGATATAAAATCCATTTCTGGAATGGTTATGAAACCTCAGTACATAAATTGTTAATTGCCCCAAAATGACCGGATTATCCATTTCACCAGATATAATAAGTCTCCATAAATATAAAAATACAGCCACACCACGATGAAACTCTAGCCTCGTGACACTGAACAAAGACTTCAAGTCAGCATATAATACCATTCCAGGGTAAATTTCAAAATGTTTAAAGTAAAGATACTACAAAAACATTCTGAACTCGTTCAATGGAAGATATATTTACCAAATAATACAGCAACCAGACATCAGATACTTACTCCAACCTTGACCTAACTAAAGAATAGTAGGCCCTACAATAATTGAATTATTTTTGTTGAAACAAATCCTTTACAAGCAAGTTTAATAAAACCAAGATAAGACATTGCCTTACTTATCATATCAAGCATCTGAATTTTGAAATTAATATATAGCTATAGTGCGGGTCCAAGCTCCATGTAGTTGCAGGGTGAAGGGTACAGGTGAGGTATAATGAATGAGTGACGCATGCTGGGAATAAGATTGTTGTATTACTCTAATTCAAAACATTCGTTTTCAAACTTTCCGTATTTAAAATATTTGTTTGTATTTATTAGACTTATTTATTTACATATTTTGATATAAATTAGCAAGTTAAATATTATGAATCCGATCAAGTTAATAACCCGATAGGTATTTGTTAAATTAATGCGCCGGATAATAAGAATATTTTTTTAGTCTAGTTAGTACATGCTACCACTACAAATGCATCAACTGTGAAATACTACTAACTCATTTAATCTGCCACTACTATAACAACGCATTGCATTCCTTCCAACTACACAGAGCTGGGACTCAAGCTATACGTGTTTTTATAATATGATCCAAATTGTTAACTAGCATAGGTAATATGAAATTACAAGGACAAATGTTCTCAAACTAATAAATAAATATTTTCAAAACTAAATGTTGATTTATTTTGATAACAAATGTGATTGTTCATTTTTTAGGATTGAATTGCTGGAGACGGAAAAAGAGGATAAAGTGTACTGTAAAGTTATGCACGAAATGTACAAAAAATCAAGGGAGGAAGAAAAGCGGAATTATATAAAATATACTGTTTATCCATACATTGTAATGTGCTGCCATATTGCTTGGACTAAAATAATAAATGTAAGTTTTAGTACTGGAAAATATCATGTTAGGATTGTATCAGCCTTGCAGCCAAAATTGAGATCCACATGTAGGCCTACACATTCCTTCCAAATTCAGATCCTAAGATGTGTTATAGTTCTTTACTCATAAGAATCCCTTTGGTTTTAACGAGGGGTAAAGGGGGAAAAGCATAGTGCACATTCACCACTGCTTTGGTATCTGTTCAGCAACTCTTGTAAAGTGCCGTATTAGTATGCCATTTTAATATGGGGTAATTTATCACAGTGTAACATGGAAAGAGTTTTTAAAATACAGAAAAAAGCTGTCAGGTGTATGATGGGAGTCAACCACCTTACCTCATGCAGATCTTTATTTAAAGAGCAGTAATTGCTTACAGTTCCTTCTTTGTACATTTTTGAAGTGATGATGTACGTAAAGCAAAATACCTTTTTACAGAATTTAGATGTTCACAACCACTACACGAGAAACAGAATTGATTATTATGTTGCTAATCACAACACTAAATTGTTTGAACAAAAACCAACTTCTGCAGGTAGAGAATACATTAATAAATTGCCGCAAGGTTTAAAAAGTTGTGACAATTTGTCATTTTTAAAAAAAAACTAAAACAATACTTGATTAATGAAACATTTTACAGTGTGCATGAATTCCTTTCTAAATAATTTTTGGTTGAAAAGTATTTAACTTCTAATTAAACAAATATTGTGTACTATTTGATACAAAGAGGTTCATGACAAACCAACTGAGTTAAGCAGTAGCGGAAACATTATTGGTAAGCGATGAATTTATCATTGTGTTTAACTTTTTAATTTTGTGTGCTATTTGATACAAAGGGGTTCATGACAAGCCTACTGAAGTAAGCAGTAGCAGAAACAAATTTTTGGTAGTAAAAGATAAATTATCGTCGTGATAAACTTTTTGTTTATCAGTTTTATCTTGACATGTCCTATACTCCCTTTTGGAGTCTCCTGGATGCTAAAAAAAAGCCATGAGCGAGCGGCCAACTGCTGTGATGTTTTCTTTCCACAATTCAAAATATAGGGAAGGAAGTTAAAGACAATAAAGAAGCTAATTCTTCATCAACAGTTTTGTTAACACAAAAAAGTTAGTAAAAAGCTAGTAAAAAAATGAAACAGAATATAGGAATGCATCTTTGGACAGCTTTGATTGAATTGTATATAGTAACGTATGGTAGTGAATTTTGTGTTTTTTATTATTGAGGTTGTCAGCACTGTTGGATTTTCTCTTCCTTTCCTCTCAGCCCATCTTTGGAAAATCTTTGAACAATTGTTAAGAAAAAACTCAAAAAGAAGACAATCACTTTAAAGAATGATCTCATACACAAATATTTTTTTGAAATGCGTCCTGACGAACCATTAATATAAACTACAGTATAAATGAATTTATCACCTTACATTTGGTTGCCTTTTAAATTAAAAAAAAAACTTATGCGCATTTTGGTGGTACCACCTTCTTCAGAACAATATTACTAAAATTAAAAATTAAGATTTAGAACGGTGTTTCCATTCAGTTATTTAGATTAAAACTGATTAAATACAAAAAAATGAAATATTTCAAATATACATTCACATAAATTTAAAAAAAGAAAATAATTAAAAAACAGTTAAAATTTAAAGATGATAATTTAATTAAGGAAGCTGCTGCCATCTATTGTAATAAATACAAATGAATGCAGGAATGAAAATTTAATTTCTAAATGACTGAATGGAGCATCGTTCTAAATTTTAATTTTCAATTTTAGTAATATTCCTCTGAAGCAGATGGTAGGTTACCACTGAAACGCGCGTAAGTTTTTTGCGTAAGGCAACCAAAGGTAAGGTGATAAATTTCATTTACACAATAAAGAAAGATCTCATAGCTCTACTTATCAAAATATGACTTAGGGATGAAGAAATTCATAGAAATTGTGAATTACTCATGTCAAGCATGGCAAACCATATAAAAAATTTTCTTTTTTTTTCTTTCTCTCTCCCCGTGTGCCTTACAGCGTCGGGATAGTCTAGGACAACTTCCTCCATTGTACTCTATCCGCCGCCAATCGTCTCATTTGCCCTAGGGCCATGCCTCTTTCCTCTCCCAATCTTCGTATGTGCTCATCATATGAGTATCGTGGCCGTCCTCTTTTCCTACTCCCGCCAACGATTACGTTTGCATACTGCTTGGCTTTCCTTTCGTCATCCATTCTTTGTATGTGACCCCACCATCCCAATTGTTTTCTATCTATTACTTCCTTCACATCCTTCATTCCTATTTCCTCCCTGATTCTTTCACTTCTTACTCTATCTCTCAATGTCTTCCCAGCTGTCCTTCTATGGCACTTCATTGCAACTGCCCTGATTCTGCTCATTTGTTGTTGCTTCAAGGGCCAGCTTTCTGCACCATACAGGACTATTGGTTCAATAATACTTTTATAGACCCTGTTTTTTACTGTGGCACTAGCTTTAGAGAGTCTCATATAAAAATGATTATAAAAATAACAAAGAATATCACACTAAATATTAATATCTGTAAACATGTCAATAAAGAAGTTTTGAAGAAAATAAGTGCTATTGTTTTGATTTCATTCCATGAATCTAATAATTTGCTCACCGTTATTTGTACACTATTGCATGGGGTAACAGGCAACAATAATCGTTCTGGTTTTTCAACTTTAAAAACAAGTTGTGTCCAGTACCCCTTTTTTGGAGTCTCTTTAATGAAGTTTGAAAGAAAAGTCCTGCTCACGCTTTATGAACTGCATTTCACAATTTACCAATTTCTTAAACCAAAGTTCACTCTGAGCTGTCCTTATACTGTCGTAATACAAGTATTATTTAAATTGATTTATTAATAACAAAAATTATGGAACTAAATTAATAAAAATTGTTTCTGTAGATATTTTTTCAAAGATGTGATCCAGGCGAAAATTCAGAAACCTTTAATGATGTCTGGAAAGCTGACAATGAACCAAGTTTTTCTGCTTTGGACTCTTGGGCAAGTCATGCCATGCCAATCATTCAAAATATGCAGGGTCCAAAATCAAGTCATAAAACTAAAAAAACAGTTTCTTCAAAACAAAAATTAAAAAAGCAGAGCAAAAGTCAAGGAATTGAGGCAGAGGTTGAAGTGAAAAAAGATGTTGCTCAAGAACCAAATTCTTCTGCGCCGGATGAAACATCATTGTGTGTTTCTAATATTTATGTAAGTGTTTTATGATATCATGTTATTTCTAAAAGATCCAGTAAGAGCTAAAAAATAAAAATTAAATAACAATAGGTAATTTAAATTAATCACATAGTTATTGCCACATTTATTATTAGTTTATTTTTTGTACAAGGTAAGCTCAGAAACTACCCAACATATTTCAAAGATTCTTTGTTGGAAAGCTTAGAGCTTCCTGAGTAGCATTTGCTATAAGGGATTATGCAATTTTGAAACTTTTTACAAAAAAATTTGTGATCCGTAAAATGAAGTTATCTTTTGGTTTGGCAGGTATGAAATATGGCGGTACACTACCACTTTACATTACGACATCATCCAATACTCTTTCCTTTTTCCAAAATTTTTGAAAATTATTTATAGGACAGATATAAAAAAAATAATGTCACATCCAGTTTCTGCATAGAAAGTTATGTAAACCATCCAAAATCAAAAAGCTGTTAAACTGTTTTATAATACAAAAATTACAAACAAAATCTTTTGCGGAATCTCATGTGCTGTAAGCTGAGTGTGCCAGGTTGAAAAATTTTATTTTGATTAGCCCCGGTTTGTATCCGTTGTCTTCTTCTTCTCATAATCAATTCTCACAATCAAGGATTACGCTTCCGCCTGTTCTGACTCACAACAGCGACAAACTACTGAATTATTGCCATCTTTTGCGTGGCCTCCCAACATCTCTCCTCCCCACTGGTCTGTGTTACAAAACACTGAGGGAGATTCTTCCCTCAGGCATTCTCTCTAGATGCTTCCTTCATCGATTACGATATTCTGCATTCTCCCCATTCAGGCTGTAATCATCCAGTTTCGTTCTTATGTCCTAATTTCTTAGTTGGTCCCTACAACTGAAACTCTTTGTTCTTCTCCAGGAATCATAAATCTCTGCCACCTGTACTCTACGCTCCTGTGGTCTGGTATTAATCCACGACTCACTTCCATAGAGTAGAACTGGGGCAGCCATCACCTTGCAAAACTTGCACTCGTTGAAATCAACTGTATCTCGTTGTGAATTCATAAAACAATTAAAAAATGGCATCAACCAAGCTTTATATGTATATAGTTTTTATGTAGTATGTAAGCTTCTATACTAATATAATAAAAATGAAATGTCTGATTGTTTGTTTGTATGAGTTAATCTCAGAAACTACTGAACTGATTTAAAAAAATCTTTCATTGTTGCATAGCTTAGAGCTTTCTGATCAATATAGGCTATTTTTCAACTTTAAGTAACTTTAATTAAGTGAGTTAAGCAACTTAAACTGTGACGATGTAGCATGTTCTAGTTTACTGGGTGCATAGCACTTTTATTTTTTCGAAGTCCTTTAGATGGTGTATTTTTTGGGCTAAAAGCACAATTCAACTTGTATATTCCGTAGAAAGACGTGAGTAACATTTGATTCCAAAAACATTAAAAATTCGAAAATATTCAAAATTTTTATTTTTGTACTGTATTTCATGTATTTGTTTTCATTCGACAGGTAGTGAATGAGTCATGTATTTCTAGTGTATGTATGGGTTGCTAGTGTATGTATAAAATAACTAAAGAAAGGTAGAGTCTCATGATGTCACAGTCAATACTATAAATGTCGGCAAATATTCTACTCATCTCCTATTTAGTGATTTATGATTATCCTATTTAATAACAAAACTATCAAAAATCACTGTTTTTCAACACTGTTTGAATTCACTCAACGCTAGAGCAATGCTAACTGGCGCAGAGTTTGCACTGGTGACATTAACTTGCATCACTATCCGACTTCATTATGGTTTATCAGTAGCCATTAATAAGGGTGTTTGGAATTACCTCGATGTTTGGCATAACCTCATTTTCCTGCTCCAGTCAGCTTAACCCCATTAAAACATTACACCTGAAGTTTGTAAAAACTAATCATTATTACAAATCTCTGATGTACTTTTTACTTTCTCTTGCCTAGAAGGAAAGTATTATTTTCATGTTTATTTTTCATAATCAAGTTTTCAACGGATGTACACATTTTCAGACCCCTGAACACAAAAAAACATGTTTTTAGTATTGGTTTGTGAATGTGTGAATGTGAACAAAATATCTTAAGAACGGAACATCGTACAAAGTTGAACTTTGAAACTTTAAGTTTCAAATTTCAAATAGAAATTACTAGAGGATCCGATACAAACATTTTCATCAAAATCGATCATTTCATTATTTCATCAGTTCATTTTCCATCATTTACTCATGGTTAAAATTAGGTTTTTTTGAGGTTAGTGTTTTTGTTTATTACTAATGTTTTATCACTAATGTTAGTTTATATTTTTCATATTTGCATTGGCAAGAGAAAGTTGTGCGTTTCACACTAGTTTTTTCCTTGTGTAGGGCCAATTTTAGCCCATGTGAGGTGACTTTAAACGTTTATGGAAGCTCTTTTTGCAGCCCACATTCTCCTCATTCATTCACCATAGGCCTTTTTCCTTTCTTCTGTCCACCCAACGTTTTGTTTTAGCTCTTCATAAAAGTCCTTAAAGTCTGTTATTAGTTGTCTGAATGGGTTCAGTTTAGTTTATATCGGTTTTCTTAATATCCTTTCTGACTTCTTTAAACCATTTATTCAACAACTTAGATTTATTATACGAGGTCTTAAAAATTTGTTTATAAAGGTGTTTGTAAAATTTAGTTTTCTTTTTCTAATCGTTCATTTTCGTTGTACAGTTCTCCTTGACCTCGTACCCTATATTGTCCATCTACTATCTTCAGATTTATTATCTTGCAGAGGATCTTTTTCTCAAATTTCTCTGCTTCTCTTAGATCAGCCTTCTCGATCATTGTAAGGCACTCACTCATGTACATACTGGTGTTATCAAAGAAATGTAATATCTAATCTTGGCTTGTCTTGTGAGAGCTTGCTTCTTATTCAAAGTGAGTCTTTTGTCGAATACAACACCTAGAAACCTGATGTCAGAGCTAACTTCGATATGCTGACTCATTAAATACAGTCTTGGAACATTATCAGTCCGTATTCGGCAAAACTGAATGCATTTAGTTATCTCAGGAGAAAAACTAAAGCCAGTCTGCCATGAACATTCCTCAAGTCTGTATATAGTTAGCTGTAGGGCTCGTTCAGCTGAGACAACATTTCTAGATGCAACATATACTGCAAAATCATCAACAAACAACGAACATTTAACAGGGTACACGCAAAACTTTATGTGACCCCTTTACAGCCTTTTGCAACCACTTATGTCTGTGATAAATTAAAATTTTATGTAAATTTTAATTTTTTTCTTTGGTTGTGATACTAGTTTATAAGATTTTAATTACTAATGTACTAATAAATAAATGACACTAATGACATTGACAACTTATCAGTGTCATTGGTGTTATTTATTCTAACTGTGATATTAAGCTTAAGTTTATGTGTGTATGTTTTTTCTGTGTTTTTTTAGCGTTTTTTAGCCTTTTTTGTCTGTGATGTTACTTTTTTTCTATTTTCTTTCATTCCTGTGATACTAGGATATAAGTTTTTAAGTTACGTATAAAAAAAAAAGCGTTCTGCACTTGGGCTTTTTACACCCTTGTACAGAACAACAGGCGATGATAACCTCGTCAAGGTTTTTCGCCTTTAAAAAAAAAAAATTATTCAAAGTGGTGAGTCCTTGGAGTGCACCAGCCATCTTTTCTTGTCTGCTGTTGTTTGGTTCATTTTCACCGGTCTTCAGTAAGTTGTATTATCTTCTCAAGGTACTTCAAGCTATCAATTTTTCTAATTTTTCCATATGGTGCCTTCAAGTGATGGAGGGCTGTTATGATGCTTCTAAAAAATCTCTGATATATATGGTAATAGGAAATTTAACCATTTTTATAAATATACTAGCAACCCCCGCTCGCTTCCCTTCACAGCAGCTAATGTAGACCTCATTAAATTATTTTAAAACCTCTCTACTTATTAATTCTATACTTATTAATGTTTGTGGTTTTGTTGCCCTGTGGCAGCAAAATAAATTGTTTTTCTGCACTTCCAGCTCTAGAAAGTCCAACATAAAGTTGTCCATGAGTGAAGGAAGCACTCTTGTCTCAAATCAATGCCCACCTTTTTAAATGTTTGCCCCTGTGATTTAACATAATTGAATAGAATGCACAGGAGAATACCAATGTAAAAGAAAGAGACAGTTGATATATGGCTGAGATAAGAGACAGTAATACGTGGGTGCAGTATGCAGAGTAATTGTAAATATATGACTCATTCACTACCTGTTGAATGAAAACAAATGTATGAAATACAGTACAAAAATAAAAATTTTGAATATTTCCGAATTTTTAATGTTTTTGGAATCAAATGTTATTCTTCACGTTTTTCTATGAAATATAAAAGTTGAATCGTGCTTCTCGCCCAAAAAATACACCATCCAGAGGACTTAGAAAAAATAAAAGTGCTATGCACCCGATAAACTAAAACATGCGACATTGTCACAGTTTAGGTTGCTTAACTCACTTAATTAAAGTTGCAAAATAGCCTTATTGATCAGGAAGCTCTAAGTTATGCAACAATGAAAGATTTTTTAAAATCAGTTCAGTAGTTTCTGAGATTACCCCATACAAACAAACAGATGTTTCTTCTTTATTATATTAGTATAGATTGGTACCTACTTTGTTATTCGCATAACCTATTTCTACTGCTGTTTATTACTATCATAAAATAAAAGTATGATTAACTTTTTCAGGAAGGTTCTGACATAGTTTGGGATGAACAAAAATTGCTTGAACGTGTGCGTACCATTCACCAGAAGAATTATGATTTGCAAGATATCTCACCTCATATTCAGGCATCAATTAATCTGCTAGAAAGTATTTATGATCAGGTTCAAACAAAATTTGAAGGGTATCTAGAAAATCGTTATTCTGAAAATAATGTGTTAATTCCAATAGAATCACTCAATACTTCAAGACGATCTCTTCTTAAAGATGTCATTGGTGATGAAACGTACAATCAGTTTGTAATTCAAAATATGTTGATCCCTTTAGACCTAATCGAATATATAAATGTAAGTCTACTACCAGACAAAACAACTAAACCTGACGATAATGAGACATTGTTTCAAGGAGGCTTTGATGAAGGAGATGAATTTGGTTTTTGTTTAAATGAGGATGACTTCATGGCAATGAAAGTTGATCTACCTGGAAGCAATATTCCAAAACATACAGTTCTAGAAGATAAGAAATCGTGTATGTATCAAAAGTTCTACTGTGATCCAGTCATCCTAGATAAAAGGTAAGGACAAATTTCTTTTATGGTCTAACCTGTTATCATTAACTCTAGGGTGCCAGAGAAAAAGGGTATAAATGACAAAATGGTCAAAATGAGATAATTCTGTATTCTGAGAGTGAAATTTTTAATCTTAATTATAAAATTTTGCCCATAACATACAGGTGGAGTGTTGAATTATTTGTACTCGATGTTAATTCCAGGGCTACAAAAAATAGTTCTGTTTCTTATCACATGTTTGCTCGCCTCTCATCATGCGTTCTTGGGTTCGAATCCCTTTCAGGCATGGCATATTTTCATACGTTACAAAAAATCATTTCAACCTTCACAGTCTGCATTAGCAGTAATTGCAAAACAGTCTGACATTAAAAAAACAAAAAAAAATCACATGGTCAGCCTATTATATGACTGAAGTATTTAAGAACAGAAGAGGTAGATTTTTGTTTTGTTTTACGTCTGTTTTGCAATTTATGCAAATGCAGACAGTAGAAGAGGTAGAGGTATCAAAGATGATAGTCAAAGTTATCTCTTATGTGAGTAATGAATTTCATAATACACCCAGACCCCATAGTGAATGAAGTAAAGATGTCATTTTAAGGGTGGAAAGTATATGCTTTTCAGAGGGCCTGGCACGATGATAAGCATACTTTTCCACTCAGTGAGGAAGTCAATGGTAAACCACTCACTCCTCATTTTACAGTAAAAGGGTATTTTTAACAAATATTGTCAGTGAAACAGACCAGTGGGTTACAGGGGACATTTTGAAATTAAGATCTAAAGATAGATATGTCTACTCTAATTTTAAATCATGTAGAAATACATTTAATGAACAAAGGTACAAAACAATTAAAAAATATATTATGCCAAAGAATTTCAGAGTGCTAAACGCAAAAAAACTGCATAAGTCCTTCGTAACTCAACAGATTTAAACTCAGCAGTCTGGGAAACGATAAATAAGAATTGGGGTGTAGTAAAAAGATTAAAACCATACTAAAAATTGTTAGCAGCAATAATGAAGTTATAGAGAATGGTTCAGAAAAAAGTAATTATTTTAACAAGTATTATCAGGAAGTAGCTAATCTTAAAAAAAAGATTATGGAAACAGATAGATATTATGAAGCAAGGGGTGAGAGTTGAAAATCAATTTTTATTTAGTCCAGTTTCATACAAGTTTTGCTAGTTTAAAAAGTAAGAAAACGGTAGGGTTAGATGTGATCTCTAGTATTATTGTTAAAGAATGTAAAAATTTTATTTAAACCTCTCCTTCATCTAATTAACTTCTTCTTGGAAGTAGGTATATTTCCAAAGCAATTGAAGGAGGCTAAAATATTGCCTATTTTTAAGAATGGTGATACCCAATTAGTTGAAAATTGTAGGCCCACAAGTATTCTAAACACTATTAGCAAAATTTTGAAAAGGTAGTGTTCATTAGGTTAATCAGTTTTTTGACTAAAAACCTCATCTTATCAAAAAATCAGCATGGTTTCCAAAGGGGAAAGTCACTTAAAACCGCTATAGTCTCGCTTTTTGAGCAGGTAGTTGATACACTGGATGCAGGAGAGCCTTGGGTGTGTTTTTAGATCTAAGTAAAGCTTTCGACTGCGTTGATCATGAAGTCTTGTTGAAAATTTTTGAGTCTTCAGGGGTTAGGGATGTAGAACTTAAATTGTTTCAGTCTTATCTTATAGACAGAGTTCAGTCCATAGAAATAACTGCCGGCCGCATTGGCGCAGTTGGTAACGTGCTCGCCTCTCATCACGCGGCTTTAAAATTTTTACGATCCATTAGTGTGTACAACAGTGTCTGACAGTCTGGGGTGTGTTGCAATGTTTTATATGTGCTAATTGGTGTTATTCTATAGTATATGTTTTTATATTAGTTGTAAGTTTGTATTCATATGTCTGTGTTTTTATTATGAGGCCCCTTTACAGCCTTTTGCGACGTCCTATGTCTGTGATATTATTTATTTTTAATGTAATTTTTAATTTTTTGGTTGTGATACTACTTTTTAAGATTTTAATTACACAAGTGTCAATGTCATTATTGTAATTTATTCTAACTGTGATATTAGGTTTAAGTTTATGTGTGTGTTTTTGTGTTTTTAGCGTTTTTTTCTTTTAGCCTGTTTTGTTTGTAATGTCTGTGATATTAGCTTATAAGATTTTAAGTATTATATATATAAAAGGCGTTCTGCACTTGGGCTTTTTACACCCTTGTGTAAAACAACAGGCGATAATAACCTCGCTAAGGTTTTTCGCCTTTAAAAAAAAAGAAAAAAAAAATCTCATCATGCGGTCTTGGGTTCGAATCCCATTCAGGCACGTTAGCAGTAATTACAGAACAATCGGACGTTAAACAAAAAAAAAAAAAAAAACATAGAAATAACTAGAGTCGTTAGGGGCAAACTTACAAAAATTTGGTCTAAAAAGCTTGATGTCAAAGCTGGTGTTCCAAAGGTTTCAATTTTAGGTCCTATTTTGTTTTTATTGTATATAAATAGATTAACAGAAATCGTACTTAACAGTAGAGCTTTACTGTTTGCTGATGATACTACAGTAATAAACAAAAGTTTACTTACTGTTTGATATTTACTTATTGGTGTTTTTATTTTTGTGGCCCCTATACAGCCTTTTGTGATCATTTTTATATCTGTGATAATATTATTCTTTTATGTAAATTTTAATTTTTTGGTTGATACTAGTTTGTAAGATTTTAATTATATAAGTTGTCAATGATGTGTGATTTATTCTAACTGTGATATTAGGTTTACGTTTGTATGTTTTTTGAAATTTATGGTTCCTTTACAGCCTTTAGGTCTGTGATATTACTTTTCACGTAAAGTTTATTTTCTTGCCTGTGATACTAGTTAGTAAGATTTTAAATTTTATATGAAAAAAAATGCATTCTGCACTTGGGCTTTCTACATCTTTGTGTGGAAAAACAGGCGAGGATAACTGCCATCGTTCTTCGCCTCTAAAAAACAAAAAAATACTGTACTGGTAGATAGTCTTGAAGTGAATGAACATATTCAATATAAAATTCAAAAACAAACATAATGTAAGGGAAAACAGAGAAGTGGATGTCTTTATACAAAATAATATCCTAGAATGTGGTCCTATTGAACCTATTGTACTAGAATGGTCCTAGTACAGAATCTGTAGTCTAATTTCTGAATGAATTAATGTTTACAATGGGAAAAGTGTCAGTACTTACAATTCAAAAACAAACATAATGTAAGGGAAAATAGAGAAGTGGATGTCTTTATACAAAATAATATCCTAGAATGTGTGCAAATAATGAAGTTTCTAGGAATATCACTAGATTGAACATTATCGAGGGATTATTATACCGATCAAATCTGTGGTAAAATATCATCTGGGGTGTTTGGATTAAAACAAATTCCCAGATTAAAAAACTGAAAATTGATAATAGCAGCTTACCATGGTTTAATTTTATATCATATCCTGTATGCCATATTAGTTCCGGGTGATCAATCACAGAGTAACATGGAAAGAGTTTTTAAAATTCAAAAAAAAAAGCTATTAGATGTATGTTAGGAGTCAACCATTTAACCCTCATGCAGATCATTATGTTGCTTTATAATAATATGATTATTTCAGACCTTTAGCCATTAATATAATTAATAAAAGAACTTACCTATGCATTTAGAGCTCTCCATGTAAAGTCAGATTAAAAAGTTATTCTCGTAAGAAATCAACACTTCCAAACAATGAAAATTTAAAAATATATGTTAATGAATATCAAATCTAATAATTATTAATGAAAACATTAAAAAAAAAAACATAAAAATCTGGTGTGAAACACTCACATAACTTTTTCTCGCCAATGCAAATAATTAACAATAAACCTAACATTAGCAATAAAACAGTAGAAATAAACAAAAAACTAACCTCAATAAACATAACCTAATTTTAATCATGAGTAAAAGACGCAAAATGAAAATCAACCTCAATTTGGCTTAAAAATACGGAAAATCACTCTTTCACGCTAAACTAGGCTCTGTAGAGAAAAATGCTCTAAATAAACGTTGTAGATCTTTTAACTTCCTATAAATTTGATAATACACTTTTGTCGTAAAATGCACACTAAGGCCGAAATCTTAAAAAAATCGATTTTCCACACGTTTTAGTGAGAAAAAACAGAAAATCGATAATTACCCGCTAAACTAAGCGTTATACAAAAAAATGTTTGAAACAAATTTTGTAGTATTTTAAACTTCTAGAGCATAAAAAATTTAGTAAACCAGGCGATTTTTAAAAAATTCGTAGGACCAGTTTTTGAGAAAATTGCAAAAAAGTGAAAAATTACACGAATAAACTACTACTACTTCCGGTTGACCGATTTTGATGAAAATGTTCGTGTCGGGTCCGGTAGTGGTATGTAACTTAAGTTTCAAGTTTCAAGTTCGTTCGATGTTTCGTTCTTGAGTTATTCTGTACACACACACGCACACATACACACACACTGCACGCACGCGCGCATGCACGCACGCGAACACACACACACACACACACACACACACACACACACAGACCAATCGCTAAAAATATTTTTTTTGGGTTCAGGGGGTCTGAAAAACGTGTAGATCCGGTGAAAACTCGATTTCGAAAAATCGACATGAAAACAATACTTCTTTCCTATACATGTAGGCAAGAGAAAGTAAAAATATAAGGTAATGAATATCAAATCAAATAATTATTAATGTAAACATTCAAGAAAAACATAAAAATAATTAATGAACATATTCTTAATTACAGTAATCTATAATGTAGGCTGGTTGAAATATTATTTATTAAAAATGTAATTACTTAACCTTTACCCTTAATACCCGTATTTTTACAGCCCTGGAACTAACAGATTGAGTGCAAATAGTTTTAACAGTCTGTCTACATATGTACAACATTTATGTCGTACTACTACAAGATTCAAACCAGCCTTTCAGCTGATACCTAAACAAATTAATTAATTTACTAAATCTTGTTAACTTAAAAAAAAACTTAAATCGTAAAACTTATTGACATTTCAGTTGGAAAACGGAGCAATTAAAGTTAATTATTTTATTTATAAATGCACAATTTTACAGCTTAGAATAGGTTGTTTGGGGTGAATAAGCAAGAATGAAAAGGAGCTTTTAGGGTTTCAACTGATGAAGGTTCTTTCAAAAACCAGGTCCATAAAACGCTAGGGTCGAAATAGTAAAATACTGGATTTAATTAGTAATTCAAAAAAAAAGTGAAATGTCCGCCCCTTCGTGGAGTAGTGCACCCTTCGGATCGATAGGGCCCTTGGCAGTGACGCTTGTCGTAGGTTAGTGGTGGGAACTTCCCTATTTTATGCTAATACCCTACCAGATTCCTACTCCCCTTGTTAACTCCTCGCTCTAGCTGGTTCCATTTTACGATACAGTAGATGTCATAGGATCTTTGATTCTACGTTTTATAGAAACCTTTTACGGTCGTATATATCTACTTTTTATTTTTTATAATCTTTATTCAAGTAAAACCTCCTTCCCTTCATTTCAATCATTTTTCTGGTACATCAAATTTTATTACTGACTGTTCTTTACCAAGAGCCCTTTTTGTTTAGTTCCTAAAGGTCTTTTTTGGAAATACTGATCTCAAAAGTCTCAAGACAATTACTGGCCAATAAGAAACCTCTCTTCACCTTAATGTTGTTTATTGTTGTTCGGGTCAACAACCAAAAGGTTGATTTAAACCTCTAGAGGTTTTACTAAGTAAAACGAGGAGCTGAGGTGTTTACCCACGGCCCTTCCTCACTAAGCGGAAAAGCATGCTCATCAGCATGTCTCTGAAAACATATATTTTCCACCTTGTAAAATGACACTTTCACTGGATTCACCACAGGGTCTGGCTGTATAATTAAATTTATTACTTTCAGAAGAGATAACTCTGACTATTATCTATTACATCTCCACCTCTTCTGTTCTTAAATGACTCAGTGATTTAATTGCCTGACCATGCGATAAGAAACAAAACTATTTTTTGTAGCCCTGAAACTAACAGATTGAGTGCAAATAATTTAACACTCCACTTGTCTGTTATGGGCAAAGTAATGTTGCTATGATGTTAATTAAATCAAAAATAATAATTAACATCAAAATTAAAATCTTAACATTTGTAAGACATAACTGGCATCTCTCAGTCGGGTAATTCAGCCTAAGGGCACAAATGTTTCTTGGCCTTAACCCTTTATAGGGCAGTACTACGGGGAAAAATTTACATGTTGTAAAATCTTAAATTTTGTTTTATAGGGACTTAAATAATGTATTTCTAGTGCCAGAACAGTAAGATATTTTTCTTTTTTTATGTTAAGCCCAAGGAACGTTTATTGAAATGGGAATCACATAATGTTTAGTGGTGAGAATGCTTATTAAAACAACTTGTAGTCCTATAATAACATAAAAATGTGTAGAATAACTTATCTCAACTTTATATTAGCATGAATGCTTGCTTTCCCGTAAACAACTCGAATTTTCTAATCACTGTACAAATGTAACAACAAAACAAAACAGTTGGGTACGCTGGTATGAATCCTTACCACATTCGTGTTCACGAAGCAAATAGTCGCTGCGCACTAATTTCAAAATGTGGCTAGCCTACTTACCAAAGAACATCTATAAATCCATAAAATGCCAATAGGGTTCAACTGCATAGCTTATTTTTAAAAAAAAAAATCGACCTTTCTGTCAGTGGTAAGTGTACTTACCAAAGGCCTATAAAGGGTTAACTGATTTTATAAGGGTACAATGAATTAATTATTTCAATTTTCATATTATTGATAAAATAATGACGCCATTGGCTCGGTTTCCAGTTTCGTCTCAAGTTTCGGTTTTAATAAACAAATTCTGTTCAGCTGACAGTTTATTAGATCAGTGCGCACCTGTAGGTGTTCTTCTTAGATACCGAGGTACTTTAGCTTTAATAAAAGATCAAGCTATTCAATTAAGCCCAAATCTATCCCATGTCATTCTAACCGCTTTAGACCATGTCATTATGGGAGAAGTACTCCCAGCTAAGGATAATTACATCCTCTTTGTTGCGCCATCTACTGATGACGCTGTATTACCATCCTCTTCTGCCCTTTTTATTACTTTCTCTTGCCTATATGAATATATAGGAAGGAAAGTATTGTTTTCATGTTGATTTTTCGAAATCGAGTTTTTCACCGGATCTATACGTTTTCAGACCCCCTGAACCCAAAAAACATGTTTTTAGCGATTGGTCTGTGTGTGTGTCTGTGTGTGTGTCTGTGTGTGAACAGAATATCTCAAGAACGGAACATCGTACGAACTTGAAACTTGAAACTTAAGTTACATACCACTACCGGACGCGACACGAACATTTTCATCAAAATCGGTCAACCGGAAGTAGTAGTTTATTCGTATAATTTTTCACTTTTTTGCGTTTTTCTCAAAAACTAGTCCTACGATTTTTTTTAAAATCGCCTGGTTTACTAAATTTTTTATGCTCTACAATATAGGGTAGGCGCCATGTTTGCTGAAATTCTGCGTGAGGCTGTTTTTACGTAAAAACATTTTCTTTTTAAGATTGCGGCTTTAATATGCATTTTAGCGCAAAACGTTATATAATAAAAGTTGTAGAGAATGTAAAATTCTACAACTTTTATTTCAAACATTTTTTTGTATAACGCTTAGTTTAGCAGTAATTTGCGATTTTCTGTTTTTTTTCTCACGAAAACGTGAGAAAAATTGATTTTTTTAAACATTTCGGTCTTAGTATGCATTTTACGACAAAAGTGTATATAATTAAATTTATAGAAAATTAAAAGATCTACAACTTTTGTTTAGAGCATTTTTCTCTACAGAGCCTAGTTTAGCGTGAAAGCGTGATTTTCCGTATTTTTAAGCCAAACTGAGTTAGATTGTCATTTTGCGTCATTCACTCATGATTAAAATAAGGTTATATTTTTGAGGTTAGTTTTTGTTTATTTCTAATATTTTATTAATAAAGTTAGGTTTATTATTAATTATTTGCATTGGCAAGAGAAAGTTGTGTGAGTGTTTCACACCAGATTTTTTATATTGTCTTGTACAATTGATTCAAATTCCGTTCACTAAGTTATTCTTAAGTGTTACAGTATGTACAATTAAAATTATTGCGTCTTTTTATCGCAGAAAATGTCAATTGTCGGCTATATGTCCAATAACTTTGAATAGACGATTGAAATCCAGATTTACAAGGCAAACTACAATGACGAAACACTGAACTATCATTAAATTTGATAAAATAATGATTTTGAAAGGCTAGGAGTTGAGGAAATATTGTTTAATAAGTTATTTATTATGAAGAACTGACACCTTCAATAATCGTAGTGATTTTCCTAAAAATTATATTTCGGTATGTAGGATAAAGAAAACTTTTCGGTTAACGTTCAGAATGTTTAAACTTTTTTATATTGTATTAGACTACTCCATGGAGAACCTTGTGAGAATTGGTACTCCATGTTATATTACTTGTGCTAAAAATCTTATAGCCAGTGGCAGTAAAAGAGGGACGGTAGGGTATAGGAACTGTAACACGGTTTCCTCCATAGCAACGCCCTCTGTATAATTTTACGACTGTAACAACGTAGTAATAATCTGAACAAAAGACGTTTTCATCCACGATATTAAAAAAAAATCAGCCGTAAAGTAATACTTAAGTCCTATGTCAGTGGTTCTTTCTCTCTTTTGCCAACTTTTGTCCAAACGATCAAGACGCCCGTATCATAGGCAATAGGCTGCCATTATTGACCAACATTTTTTCTAAGTAAAGATGAAGAAAAGCAGATACGGATGTCTTTAAAAAAGTTTTTACACTTTTATTACCCACATGTAGTTCAAGGATAGTTAATGTAGGACAACAAGTAATGTTAACTTTATCAATTTATCCGTTCTTTGTTTCTTATTTTATTTAAACTTTTAAGTTTAAAGTTTTTATATTTTCGCTTAGGGGTTCGTCTTTACAACTATCCGTTGCAATCTGTAGCTTATATTCCCAAAAAAATTTTCTTTAGCAAAATCTTTCGAAACTTTGAAGAAAATGTTAATTTTTCACCCCAGTCTCATAAACAAAATATTTATCGAATAAACGACATTTATCGTCTTGTGCATTCTTATGACTTTGATTATTTATTATGTTACTAGCATGCGCCGTCGCGGCTTTGCACGCGAAAAATGGTTGTAATCACTTTTTTTTTAAATCTGGTGTGAAACACTCACACAACTTTCTCTTGCCAGTGCAAATAGTTAACAATAAACCTAATATTAGTAATAAAACATTAGAAATAAACAAAAAAACTAACCTTAATAAACATAACCTAATTTTAATCATGAGTGAAAGACGCAAAATGAAAATCAACCTCAGTTTGGCTTAAAAATACGGAAAATCACTCTTTCTCTCTAAACTAGGCTCTGTAGAGAAAAATGCTCTAAACAAAAGTTGTAGATCTTTTAATTTTCTTTAAATTTAATTATATACACTTTTGTCGTAAAATGCATACTAAGACCGAAATGTTAAAAAAATCGATTTTTCTCACGTTTTCGTGAGAAAAAAAACAGAAAATTGCAAATTACCGCTAAACTAAGCGTTATACAAAAAAATGTTTGAAACAGAAGTTGTAGGTTTTTAAATTCTCTACAACTTTTATTATATAAGTTTTTGCGCTAAAATTTATATTAAAGCCGTAATCTTAAAAAAACAACGTTTTTACGTGAAAACAGCCTCACCGAGAATTTCAGAAAACATGGCGCCTACCCTATCTTGTAGAGAATAAAAAATTGAGTAAAATAGGCGATTTTAAAAAAAATCGTAGGACCAGTTTTTGAGAAAATCGCAAAAAACTGAAAAATTATACGAATAAACTACTACTTCCGGTTGACCGATTTTGATGAAAATGTTTGTGTCGCGTTCGGTAGTGGTATGTAACTTAAGTTTCAAGTTTCAAGTTCGCACGACGTTTCGTTCTTGAGATATTCTGTTCACACACAGACACACAGACACACACACACACACACAGACCAATCGCTAAAAACATGTTTTTTGGGTTCAGGGTGTCTGAAAACGTATAGATCCGGTGAAAACTCGATTTCGAAAAATCGACATGAAAACAATACTTTCCTTCCTATATATTCATATAGGCAAGAGAAAGTAAAAATATGTAGCAGAAATTGTGTTCCTCCGTTTCAGCAGTTCTTTGCTTTTTGAAGTTTTTTTTTCTTCCTAGTGATGTTTTTTTGATGGCATTATTGAAAATGGAAAAAACAAAAAAAAGCAACCACAAAAAAATAATAGTCAAAACCAAAAACTTAAGTCTACGTTGAATAAAATAAAAAGCAAAATAAAATATCAAAACAAGTGATCACTCACCAATTAAAAAAAAATTAAAACAAATTAAAGAAACACGGAACTTCATTTTTATAAACTACTCAACAATACAAAATCGTATCTACATAATAAAATACAATAAAATTATCATGTGATGTCACCAGCTGATCCTTAGCACCACGTCGCTATTGGCAAAATCATATGACTTTATTTATGACAAATCTTTATTTGAATCACATCAGCTGGTTTAAAACAGCAGATTATCAGCTAACCTCATAAAAACCTTAAATGTAGGACATGAACATATTTTTAAACCCTTTAGGGCTAACTTTTTAAGGGTTTCAATAGCCTAAAACCTGCACCGGCATCATAGTTACAACAAAAAAACTGCATGAAAATTGGTTCTGTAATTTAGGAGATAAAAACACACACACACACACACACACACACACACACACACACACACACACACACACACGCACGCACGCACACACATCGAATTTTATATAATAGATTTTCATAAGTAGTTTTTTTAACAAAATGTAAAATTCTTTTGCGATCAGTTTTTTTAAATGTATAGAAGGTTTTCTTAAATGTGATAAAAATTTGAATAATATCGTTCGAATGAAAAATATAAAACACGCTCGGTAGTGAATTTCAAACAAAGACGGAACTGTGAACGAAAAATGAAACTAAACTTGACTGAACTGTGCATTAATATCTTGAAACATAATATACTGTAGCAGCAAATGGTGAAGATGACGATGACCATGATTGAGATGATTTGTAGTAGAAGTAGAAAAGCTAAATGAGTTAAATGATTAAAAAATTCACAAAGGTAAGTTCAATGTTTTAAACCGTTTCAGTCTGTGAATATCTTCTCTGTTATCAATGAAGTTAATTGCAAAAGGATTTTAATGCTCTTCTAACTTTTTAAAATGTTTCTCGCTTTGTTATTTAATTTTTTTTATGAAGGATAGGTTTAGACCTTGGTGCAATATTTCACATACCATGGAGCTGCAGTGATCAGTCTCAGGCATTTTGATTGAAAGCGGTACAGTATTTCTAAACTCGATAAACTAACTTTCTATTAGATGAACTAGGTTCAGTATAAATTTTTATACTTTACTCTTTCTTTTGCTATTTCTTCTCAAATCTCCTGTCCTAAACATTAGTTTCCCTAGTAGTTTGGGCTTATGAAATCCAATTGTGGGATACGACAAGCCACTCTAACATAGAAGTCTTGTACAGGTTTCAATCTAAAGTGCTTAGAACAATCACAGAATCACTCTGGTACATAGAAAAAAAGATACACAGAGATTTAACCATTCATACAATTCAACAAAAAGTTCACACATTCAGTACACAATAACAAAGAAGCCTTGAATCACACTCAAATCATTTCGCCGTGTATTTTTTATATAATTCAAACGACACTCGTCGACTGAAACAAAGACACCCTACGGACTTATTTTTAAATGACCATGCAACACATGCCATAAATTTATGAAGTTCCGTCATTGGGAGGGTGTCTTCGATCATGTCATGGTTAAAGCAATCTCAGCTTCTTAAGATTCTGCGTAAAAATAGATTGCAGTTTTCACTGAATTTAAAAAAAAATTCTACGCAAGTCGTCGAATGATATTGCAAGTTCTCCCAAATCTCATAAGTGTTTAATACAGTATGTCATGGGCGACAAACTTTGAGAAAGGTGGGAAATTGAGAAAGCGGTATGCATAATACAATTGTATCGTACCCTCTTTACACAGTCTTTTATGATTACTTTTATTATTATGCAGATAAAAACTTTTATGGTTTGTCATTTCAGAAGCTCGTTTCGAAAAGAATAATCCGTCTTTACTTTCAAGATAAACGAACGAAGAACGGATTTTCGTAATGATAATATTTTATCTTTGAATATTATACACCCTTCCACGCACGTTTTATGGACGTAGGCCTGTATGTGTATTATAATGAATTAAGTTTATTATCCCTGGCACATAAAATGTACAAGTTCTAAAGGATCCCCCAAAAGACGCATACACTGGGATATTAAAATTGTTTCATAAATCTGATTCTTTGAAAAGCCTATGTTTAGTGTTCGAACCGACCCACCCTTGTAATAAAAAATATTTTGTAATAAGTTATGTAATTCAAGAAGCAGGTATAAAAGAAACCAGAAGCTTTCTTGTTTACGACTTCTGAGAGTCACAGGCTTACCTGGGATTATATTTTTCTTCTCTTTTGTTACACTGCCTTCTCAATCTTTCAACTTCCTCGGGCACTTTCTTTTCAACCATACTGTATGATTAATTTAAGGACTCAACCGTATCTGTCACTATAACGTTATTGGCTAAATACTAAATGTTTTTGTACAATTTTTCGTATCACTACTATAAAGCAGAAAGTCTATTTTATAGTTTTTGCTTATACAGTATAGTACTATTAATAATACGTGGACATATTTACATTATGCCCATAACAGGCAGGTGGAGTGTTAAATTATTTGCACTCCATTTGCTAGTTTCAGGACTACAAAAAATAGTTCTGTTTCTCATCACATGGTCAGCCAATTATATGACTTAATTTATTAAAATCGTATTAATCAGCTGATATTTGTAATTGTAACACCACAACTGATATTCAGCTCTGAAGTTGCCTCCAAAAATAGCAGTATCTTCAAATAAATGAATATTAAATTAAATTTATAAAATTAAGGATATCTGAAAAATTGACCATCCGCCATTTTGGATTAGGACATTGTAGACAGATTTATTGTACGTCATTTTTCTCGTCTTAATAAGGGCTTTTAAATGATGTGTCACATGATAGGGGTTGCCATTAACAAATGTTGAGTTGCTACCCCCAGCCAACCCTACAAAAGGGTTAATGTGCAGTAGTATCACCAAAATTTAACCCTTTATAGGTCTTTGGTAAGTATACTTACCGCTGGCAATAAGGTCGAGTTTATTTAAGAATAAGCTATGAAGTTAAAGCTTATTGGCATTTTATGGTGTTATAGATGTTCTCTGGTAAGTAGGCTATCCACATATTGAAATTAGTGTGCAACGACCATTTTCTTCGTGAGTTGCACAAATGTGGTAAGGATTCATACCAGCGTATGCAACCGTGTCGTTTTGTTGTTACTTTTGTACAGTGATTAGAAAATTCTAGTTTTTTACGGGGAAGCTAGCATTCATGCTAATAAAGTTAAGATAAGTTATTCTACACATATTTTTGTTATATACCACTACAAGTTGTTTTAATAAGCATTCTGACCACTAAACATTATGTGATTCCCATTTTAATAAACATTACTTGGTAAGTATACTTACCAGGGCTTAACATAAAAAAAGAAGAAATATTTTACTCTTCTGGCACTAGAAATACATTATTACAAGTCCCCTGTAGACCTAAAGCAAAATTTAACATTTTACAACATGTTTCGCCCGTAGTACTGCCCTATAAAGGGTTAACTATATCGACACATAACACGCCCCAAAAGTTTCACGTCGCCATCTAAAACAACTGTTAAGTTATGAATAGGTTTTCAAACTTTTGCCTCACCCGGTATAGAAATAAATTAATAGCCGAATTAATCATTGCAAATAAAATCAAAGAAGTTCTAATCCTGTGAAGAAAGTTATTAACGGGACATCTGAATGAATAAGTCAACCAGAATATTGTAAAGCTGTTGCATTATAATCTTACTCGTTTCGCATGTCTAATTAGTTTTTACACATGGTACATGTACTGAATTTATTAATATCCGTCGTGTAATCCGATTGATTTATAAATGTATATAATTTTTTCTATGTGGCCTAATTATTTTAAACCAGCTTGCGTGTGGTCAATGTAAATTAACTTAGTAATGTATCTTTAAATTCATAAAGAACTTTTATGTTATCTAAATAAGACATGTAGACAATGTAATGCAATAACAGTAGGTATGTATTTATGGAAAGTAGATCAAGAATCATTACCAAAAATAGGTAAAAGAGCCTCAGGTTATGCCTTTATTTAACTTGTGATCCGTAATTAATGTGGGAAATTAAAAGGAAAAAATCACATTTAACGTTATCATCAATCTATAGTTTCTTTGATCACATTCTTTTCTAACTGACGTTCAGAAATGCATACAAAGAAATTAAAACTTGTATGACTAGGATGAATATTATGTCTACATATTTATCAATATTAATGAAACCCGTTCATTTTAATAAACAATCACATTAAATTTATTATTCATTAAATTTATAAGGAAAAAATATTTTTTATTCGATAAATAGCCTAGGCTACCCACCAATTTTTTTGACCGATACCCTATTCAGAAAAATTTCTGTAATTTTACAAATTTCTTTTCTGATTCGATATAAAATTTAAACTACACTTCTCAATTTACCGTGCTAAAGTCTGGTCGGACACTGACGTTAAATCTGAACATTCACAAAAGGGGTGGTGGAATTGGGGTATTCGAGTATGCAGGGTGATCCTATGCACTTCATTAGGACTTACAGTAAGATATTAATTATACGAGGTGTAGCTATTAAATAACGAGACTGACGTTGTAAAATATTTATTTTAATTTTATACATTATCAATTGTTGTCACCTTCAATATACACCCCTTCTCTATCCCTACAACGTTCCATGCGAATTTTCCTTTGTTGAAAACAGTGCTGGAAGTCATCTTCTGTCAGCTCCTTCAGGACACGTGCCGATTTCTCGTTTACAGCTTCCACAGACTCAAATCTTGTCCCTTTTAATGCAGATTTCACCTTAGGGAACAGGTAGAAGTCACATGGTGCAAGATCTGGTGAATAAGTTGGATGTTCTAACACTGAGATGCTGTACTTGGCTAGGAACCTCTTGACAGATAACGCGGAATGAGCTGGCGCATTGTTTTGGTGGAGAACCCATGATTTGTCCTTCCACATTTTGGGGCGTTTTTCCTTACTCTTTGACGTAATTTAGAAAGTACCTCAAGATAGTAATATTGATTAATTTTTTTGACCTTCAGGAACCCAGTGAAGGTACACAATTCCATGGATATTAAAAAAACACCCATCATTGCTTTAAATTTTGACTTGCTCATTCGAGCTTTTTTGGCTCACGGTGAAGTTCGGCTCTTCCAGTGCATGGATTGGCGCTTCGTTTCCGGATCATAAGTAAAAAAACCACGTTTAATTACACGTTATTATCTTCTACCTGTTCCCTAAGATGAAATCTGCATTAAAAGGGACAAGATTTAAGTCTGTGGATGCTGTAAAAGAAAAAGCGGCACGTGTCCTGAAGGAGCTGACAGAAGATGACTTCCAGCACTGTTTTCAACAATGGAAAATTCGCATGGAGCGTTGCAGAGATAGAGAAGGAGTGTATATTGAAGGTGACAATAAGTGATTATGTATAAAATTAAAATAAAATTTTTTACAATGTCAGTGTCGTTATTTAATAGCCACACCTCTCAATATAGACATGTTCCTGAATAAAGACGAAAATATTATCAAGAACCCGTTGTCCCATTATTAATGAATTTAAATCATTTTTGTGGAATTACCAGGTACTTTTTTGTTATCAAACGAAAGAATTGACTGTACAATGACTTTTATCGTCGATGGTAATTTGTTTGAGATTATTTATTACTGTTTTATCCATAGTCTCAGGAGAATAATTACCACTTGACCAAAAGAAATTACCGAAGTGAATAATTATGTAAGAGAAAGTGTTGCCGTATTTATGCATTAACGTAGGAGTATAAATTAACCAATTAAAAGTTACAAGAAAGAAAGTGACGTAGAGCTGCCCAAATTTCACAATACGTTACTTTTTTAGTAGTACTACAGATTTATAATTTACTTGTAATTATTATAAAATCGTGTTCGTACGAAAGTTAACGTTATTCCTTCTGAATGTTTCAACGGAAATGTTTGATGGTTCTAAAGAACATAATCGATAATTAACTAGATATAAAATATTTTTTTATTGTTTTATATTCGCCATTTTGTGAACGATATCAAAATAGATTGAAGGTAGGGTCTGCGGGTATTGTGATTCAGACACTGCAGTGATCAATTTTTTTGTCTCGTTTGTCATAGAAAACTATTATTTTCTATAAAATAATTGTTTCTGTTGTTCAGGTCATCAGCCGGAAGTCTGGTTTGAATCTCTAGAGGCTTTATTAAGTAAAACGAGGAGTGAGGTGGTTTACCATCGCCTTCCTCAGTGAGTGGAAAAGTATGTTTATCAGCATGTCAGGTTTTCTGAAAAGCATATACTTTCCACCCTGCAAATGACACCTTCACTTCATTCATCACAGGGTCTCGCTGTATAATGATGAAATTCATTTCTCTCAGAGTAGATTACTCTGACTAGTGTCTTTTACACCTCTACCTCTTCTGTTCTTAACTGCTTTAGTCATATAACTGGTTGACCATATGACAAGAAACAGAACTATTTTTTGTAGCTCTGGAACTAGCAGATCAAGTGCAAATAAAATAACATTCCACCTGCCTGTACGGGCAAATAGTTTCTATAAAACTATTATTATTGTAGACATTTTGTCCATAATAGGCAGGTGGAGTGTTAAATTAATTGCACTCGATCTGTTGGTTCCAGGGCTACAAAAAATAGTTCTGTTTCTTAT
Source organism: Catonia carolina (assembly GCA_035578175.1). Taxonomy (NCBI): domain Eukaryota; kingdom Metazoa; phylum Arthropoda; class Insecta; order Hemiptera; family Achilidae; genus Catonia; species Catonia carolina. The sequence goes on from JAQMRL010000001.1 coordinate 38,310,014, forward strand.
CATATAGTCAGCCAATTATGACTGAACTATTTAAGAACAGAAGAGGTAGAGGTGTAAAAGTCCCTAGTCAGAGTTATCTCCTCTGAGAGTAATGAAATTCACTATACAGCCAGACCCTGTGGTAAACGAAGTGAGGTGTCATTTGCAGAATGGAAAGTGGGTGCTTTTTCGGAGGGCCTGACACGCTGATAAGCATACTCTTTTAATTCAGTGAGGAAGACAATAGTAAACCATCTCACTCCTCGTTTTACTAAGTAAAACCTCTAGAGGTTCAAACCAGCCTTTCGGCTGTTGACCTAAACATTGTAGACATTATTTTCATAATTATTAAATTTTTTTAAAGGGAAGTGTCTTACATTTTATTTTTATTCTATTTCTTCTCCATCGAACAAGTCATTTACATATTTATTTTAGACTATAAATACTGAAAAATAAGATAACTACTACCATTATAGCACGTACATTCTGTGTAATAACTAAGAAAACGATATTGTGATTTAATAGAATGTACACAGACTGCAAACCTAGCAATTCTATTAGTGAGTTTTATGGAGCAGCTAGCTCATTTCTGAAAAATAGGTCATTGAAACTATGTGTAAGTATAAAACTCAAAACGTAATAGCGCTAAGAAAATGTTCCAGAAAACTATAAGTAGAAGTGTTTGATTAGCTATAGTGATTGATAGCTGTAGAGATAGATGCGTTTTAAAAATAGTGAATTAGGCCAAGTTAACTACACATTCTTGTGTTACACGGGAGAAACTTCACTTTAAAATGCGATGTTAAAAAATCTACTTATACAAAACTTTTATAAATAACCTTAATGTTATTTATCTACTTTAAATAATTATTTGTGGATGTGGTATTGATAACACTAATAGAATAATAGTTGGTATTTTTCCCCGGACCACGAGAGATGACTTTAGATGTTTCTGGAAGCTCTTTTTGCACCCCATATTCTCAGCATTCGCTCACTGTAGGCTTTTCGCCTTTCTTCTGTCTACATGGTTTTCTATTTTATATTAAGCCTTATTTTATTTAAGCCCTTAAAGTTCGTAATTAGTTCTCTAAATTTGGTTCGATTCATTAAGATTTTTCAGGTCATTCCGGTTTTCTCAATATCCGTTCTGACTTCTTGAAACCATTTATCCGATACGTTAGGTCTATTGTTTAATATCTTAAAAATGTTTTTTGTCATCCAGTTATCAATAATTCTAGACAGGTTTTTTTGTATATATGTATATTACGATCTAGTCTTAAGACTAATGTATAATTTTATTCTAACTTAAACTACTAATGACAATATTACTACAGAGATGCTCAACAGAACCTATGTACTTAATTTAATATAACACATTATGTACACTACACTTATATTGTGCACTTTAATACTAATTCTAATAGTGCACTAACACTGCTCTGCTTAAATCTCTGACACGACACAAGCTCAAAAGCTTTCTTTCTTTTCAGCCTTCTCACCAGATTATTGTTGTCAAGCAGCTGGATTGCTTCAACGTTGTCATGGCGGTGAAGTCTTTCCTCATGCTTCTGTGCAAACCTCTGGATCTTGCTGGAGACGAAATCCATTCGCAGATCTCTGTGGAGGTCGATGTTCCTTATGAACCAGGGTGCGTCGACGATGTTTCTCAGCACCCTGTTTTGGAAACGTTGAATGATGTTTATATTACTTTGTTTCGTACATCCCTAGAGTTGCATACCATACGTCCAGACAGGCTTTATCGTCTGTTTATAGAGCAGAATTTTGTTATAGACTGATAATCTTCTCCCTAGTAGCTAGTACAATTTCTTATACCTTAACCCGAGTCCTCTTTCTTCTTTTTAACGTGGGCTTTCCAGCGAAGCTTCGCGTCGAGTGTCATACCAAGATATTTGGCAGTGTACACGTGCAGTAGCCTACAGTGCGGTTATTTACATATACTGGGATATGCTCAACTTTTCTGTTAGTGAAGTTGACGTGAACTGATTTTGACTCATTGAGCTTTATTCTCCACTTTTCCGTCCATTGCCGAACTTCTGTAATCGACCTTTGTAGTTTGCCTGTAGCTTTCTCAATACTATCATCCACGGCTAGGATAGCAGTGTCGTCGGGAAAAGTAGCTACGGTATTATTTTCTAGCTCGGGAAGGTCACTGGTGTACAGCAAGTAGAGGATCGGACCCAGTACACTTCCTTGAGGAACTCTAGACAGGTGTCCATAAAATTTTTGTCTTCTTTTTTTAATTGTTTCCGTAAATCGTTCATTTTCCTTGTATAGCTCTTCTCAACCTCGTAACCTATATTATTGTCCGTCTACTATGTTCGGACCCATTATCTTGCAGAAGATCTTTCTCTCAAATTTTTCTGCTTCTCTTAGACCAGGCTTGATTCTAAGGAACTCACTCGCGCACAAACCCAAGATTTTATCACAGTAGTATAATGTCTAATCTTGGTTTGTCTTGAGAGTGCTTACTTCTTATACAAGTGGTGCGTTCCTCGGAGTGCACCGGCCATCTTACCAAACAAATTGCCAGATTAAATGATAAAAAATTACTAATGGCAGCTTATCATGGCCTCATTCTGTCTCATATCCGTTATGGTATTTTAGTATGGGGTAATTCTAGCATGGGTAATATGAATAGGGTTTTTAAAATTCAAAAGAAAGCTGTTAGGTGTATGGTGGGAGCTAACCAGCTAACCTCATGCAGGCCACTATTTAAGGAGCTTAAATTGCTTACAGTTCCCTGTCTCTACATTTTTGAGGTGATTATGTATGTTAGGCAAAATAATTTTATGCAGAATTTCAATGTTCGCAATCATAACACGAGAAACAGGAATGATTATTATGTGGCTAATCACTCCACAAAATTGTTTGAACAAAAACCTACTTATGCAGGGAGAAAATTCATAAATAAATTACCCCAATCTTTAAAGTGTTGTGAGAATTTGAATTCCTTTAGAAAATTAAAAAAATTACTTGATCGGTGAAATTTTTTATAGCGTACAAGAATTACTTTCTTGATAGTAGTGATACATTGTGTGATTCTTATATGTATTTCAGGTGTTATATCTGACGACATGTCCTATACTCCTCCTGGAATCTCCAGGGCGCAAGAAAAAAAACCTCATCTATTGTTGTTTGCTTCCTGGTCTTTAGTTATATTATCACCCCGAAGTACTTGAAGCTATCAACTTTCCAATTTTGCCGTATTGTGTCTTTAAGTGACTTGGAGCTCTTTTGATATTCGTTACGTATTTAGTTTTCTCGGTGGAAATCTGTAGTCCTGCTTTTTCTGGTTGTTCTTTTAACACATTGATTTGTTCTACTGCAGTTTCTGTGTTCCTATTATACCCAGATCCCGAAAGGACTTTAGATTAAGTGTTATATGTTTCAAAAATATTATTTGATTGTTAGTTATTCCTCTAATAATGAGCAAATTCAGCTACACCTATTAAGAAAGGCTTTAACAAAAAAAAAAAAAATATTTCAGAACTATTTAATAATTACTAACGGCTATTCATAAATAAGAAATTCAAAAATAAGATGAGAATGTAATTTAATTTGACTTTAAATTAAAACAACGTTATTTAGTACTGAACTTGTAGAGTATACCCTACCCTTAGTAGAGCTAATTGTTGAAACCTAACATTGTTTTCTTAATACATTATTAATAATATAATAAACTAAAGATAATAAAACGGTGGTTTAAGTAAAACAAACTACAGGAATATATTTCAATTATTGAACGAGATATTAAGTGTGAAAAGTCAAAATTTTCGCAGAAATATTGTTTGTTTTATTATAACATCGCTCTCGTTTTAATTTAATGATGGAAAATGTTATTAATAAAATAAATGTACCATTATGTTCAAGATAAATTGATTCGCAAATATTTTAAATTCATAATGTGTGTACGTTGCAATCTGTTCAATTTAGAATAATGAGCTACCCCATTACACAATAAGATGAGTATGATGTGTATGCATGATAATGAGGTGTAGTCTTGTACAGACTCAAGCCGACAATTTCTGAAAGGGTATGGTTAATTGAACACAACCATCAAAGTACACCGTTAACCACTCTCTAGTATTCAAATCCGTATAAAAGTAATGCGACAGTATGTCTAAAGTTCGTTTCGGAATCTGGGTAAATTAAATAATATTAACACACTAAAGTTTAAAATTACAAGTATTTATTACAACTAAAAATAACAATTGAATAAACGACTAAAATCTACAAGTACATTACAATTAAATTACTTAATAAGTAACAAACTAATTATAATTAATTAATACAATAAATAACTTAAACATTTTACTAATAACTACTTACAAAAACGATACAGCATAAATAAAAGTTATACGATAGACAGTTGTTCGCAGTAAGGTTGACCTTTTCTAACGTACTGGTATGCACTATGGAATATGCTCACTCAATCACAGACAAAACGTAAACTGACTGACTGAATAACTCGCGGCGCTTATGTAGGTGGGCTAATGGAGAGTTCGAGAAAAGACAGAGATTTTCTATACAATAATAGAATACCAAATCCTTCTGACGGCTTCTGGATAAATCTTAACAACTGTAAACAAATTAGGATTGAATAGAATGTGTTAAAAAAGGCCAATTATTATCTAAATAGGCACCCAACTCGACTTTCACAATACCTGTACAATAATAGCTACCTTTACCATAAAAACCGTTTATTATATCACATAATATTTCTAACTATTTCTCGGAGAACCCTCTTTATTACTCTTATTATTTACGTTAACATTTTTAATTTCTCGGTCTTCCTCGAAAATTTTCGAACCATATTCCCTTTAGATATTGTTACAGTAACCACGATAAATAGAAGAGACGGTAGGGGTCACGCGCATGACCGGCCATTATGAGTACATACCGTCACTAGCAAATGACGTCACCGGTGCTAAAAGCACCAGTTTTATTCTTCTTTCTATATTCAAGAATAATACTGGGTTATAATAAATATGTTTTGTCTACTATAATAATAACAGCGAGAAGAATAATGATAATAAAGAATTTTAATGGAATGTAAGCAAAATATGAAATTATTAACTACCATTTTCGTTGACGATTTAAGTAAACAGATTGTTTTTAGATGTTCACATTATGTATATTATTAAAATTTTTTATACAATCTGTAATTGAAATATAAATAAATACATGATATTTGGTAGCCTACTTCTAGGAAAATCGAATGGTTGTGAATATCTAACAGTCAGGTCTAATGTTATCACAAATATTTGTAGTTTATATTTTGGAAAAATGAAAAAAGTATTTTATCTAAGTTATTTTATTTTTTTAGGTTTCATCTTTCGGAAAACGGTGAAATGAAAATCTTTCATGTATATCTTTTTCATTGTTACAAATATCCGCAACAATTTTCAATTTAATTATATTAGAAGTCACTAACTTTAAACAAGTACTAAATATTAGAAATAACAAAAAAAATTAAATACAAAAAACTATTAGTAGGCTTAAATATTTACTAGTTCTAGTTATGTTCAATAATACATTCGATTAAACTACGAGTAAATACATAAAGAATTCACAAAGGAAAAGAGGCAAATAAAGTATACATAATAACGTTAGTCGCTAATTAGACGGACTGACAACATTCATAAATACCGAAATAATACAAACAGCTGGCCGTGTTATTAAGCACCGGTGACGTCATCGGCTATTGCGCATCCTTACGTGTCCCCTACCGTCTCTGCTAAATTACTCTTATAGTAACTACTTTTACTAGTATTTGAACCAGGAACCTTCTTCTCCGAAAATCAGCTGTTAGCAGGCTGATTCGCGGCGTCGACATTAACCCTAGACCAACCCAGTGGGTTTACTCCACAAAAGCACCGAAAAATAAATTTTTAAATTAGTATTTTATGAAGGTATACAATCCTCACTAACGACGAACTTCAAATACGAGATATTTATGCACTATTAGGCTGTATAGCATGTTATTTGTACACCCAAGAGCATAAAGAAAAGAAGTGGTTGTGAACATCTGTCCCAATTATTGTTTTGAATTCCACATATGGAATAGACTATACAATTTACTATTTCACTGCTGAGTTAAGAAATTAACTTGAAGACAGTTACTGAAACATATGTGACATGTGGCGTTAATATCTAATGTAATATTATATTTAATTAGTATAATATAAAAAAAATAAAAACAAAGTGGAGCGATCCTTGTAGGCAACTATTTAGAAGATCACTTTGTAACCACAACTACATAATCGGTAATAAGTACGAGATTTTATGCGGTTGGCAAAAATTGTAGAACAGTGTAAACGAAAAGAAGTCTGCAATGAGGGAGATCTCTGCTTAAGGAATTTTTCAAATTTATTTTCTTATTATTATTAGTATTATTGTTACTTAAGATTCTTACACTAAGATGCACCGATTTCAGCAAATATGCAGAACTATCCACCGCACTTTGAAAAATAGCACCAGCAAAAACAGGGGGGTGAGATTTTATAAAACATTAGCAGTGCCGATTCTACTCTATGGCAGTGAAATTTGGGTGTTATCAAAGCGAGAGGAGAGTAGATTGCAAATCTACTCTCCTCGAGAGTGGATTGAGAGTAGATTGTAATGAAATTTCATCGACATGCATATGGGTGTAGTAGAGAAGATCGTTAAATGATTACCGAGATAAGGAAAGAACTCAACATCTTCTCTATAAACAACAAGGTTTCCCAGAACAGAATGCAGTGGTTACAGAGCATGTAAACAGAATGCGGGAGGATAGGATACCTAAGTTAGATTTTTATAAAACAAGTATTTTGCATGTTTTGTTCTATAAAATTATTTCGAAAAAAACGCTTAATTATATGATGCATAATGTAGTAAAAAGTTTTGTTTCCGAAGAACAAACTCTCCTCGTAACTTAAAAAGTAATGATTTTCTGTTAAATTTTATTGCGTCATCGTTTTCCATAATTATTACAAAACAAACCTGCCACATATTATGTTAATCCGTGAAATAGCTGTCGAGCAATGACGATGTATTTGAAAAAATACGGGATTTTTCAAAAACAAAACGTTTACTAAATTATACATTATCTCATTAAGCGTTTGTTTTTCAAAATAATTTTATAGAACAATATGCGTAATACTTAGTTTTATAAATATACGTAATTTTCGACAAGTTTCAGTTACTTTTTTATTTTTTTAGCTTTTATTTGTTATCGGGAACTGTACATTATTGACAACTACTTAATTTTTTTGCTAAGCTTTTTGCTGTATTATTTTGACGTGTATTAGGCGTGAGTTTGAACAGGAACCCCGAGCAGAGTTTGTTCATGGATGGTTGTCATCTGGTCACCATACAAAGTCGCTTGCCCAATGGGAGGTACTTAACAAATAATAGCGACTTCCTACCAGCTGACTGACTGGGCTGGCCCGAAGGCCTCAATTACTTAAAAAAAAATTAGATGTATGTTTTGTGAAATGGTTTTACAATCCGCATATTGCTTCCCTCTGCCGGAGGCCATCAAGTTACAGACAGACAGTAGTTACTTTTATACGGATTGAATACTAGACAATGGTTACCGGTGTACTTTAGTGGTTGGCTTTCAACTAACCATTCTCTCAGGAATGGTCGGTCTGAATCTGTACAAGACTACACCTTATTTACACGTCATAATTAGGTCCTATCATCCTCATCTCATTGGGTCATGGGGTTGCTTATTGTTCTAAATTGAAGAGATTGCAACGTACACATATTAGGGATAAAAAAACAAATAAACATTAGCCGGCCGCATTGGCGTAGTTGGTAACGTGCTCGCCTCATCATGCGGTCCTGGATTCGAATCCCACTCAGGCATGGCATATTTTCATACGTTACAAAAAATCATTTAATCCTCATTACGCACAGTTAGGCCTACACCCCAACGTCATCGCTAATGACCTTGCAGTTTGATGCGACGTTAAATAAATAAATAAATAAAAACATTCCCCTAACAAAACAAAATGATAAATGTGAGTAATCTGACAAAAAGATTGCATTCTGTTTTTCTTTTAAATCACAAGTTTATTATAAGTATGAATATTTTGTAGATTAAATTTTACTTGAACAACAGTATTAGTTTTACATAAATAACACAATCGAATGGCAACATAGCGTGATATTGCAAAAACTTGTTACGGTCAAAAACAACGAAAAATTTATCTAAAAAGTACTTTTTACTAACATGATAAAATAAAATAGAAACTGAATTTAAGGAGGTATTTGTTATTCGTATGTACTTTATTGAGGTTTGCCATTGCGTGTTACTTTTTGCATGCGCCTGCCTTAAATTTTGTGCTAGTGCATGTAGAATACAGGAAGTTAATAATCGAAGGATTGTAAAACGAATAAGGTATAAATCATAAAACAATGCTACGACATAACACTGACACTCTTAATTCTTTTTAGGAAATAAAGTACAATGAAATGTGCATAAAAATAGGCTTTTTGATACATACTACTCCTTTATGTTTCCAGTTTTTTACTTTCTCTTGCTTATGTGAATATGTACGGAGAAAAGTATTGTTTTCATGTCGATTTTTCGAAATCGAGTTATCACCGGATCTACACGTTTTCAGACCCCCTGAACCCAAAAAACGTCTTTTTAGTGACTGGTCTGTGTGTGCGTCTGTATGTGTGTGTGTCAACAGAATATCTCAGGAACGGAACATCGTACGAACTTGAAACTTAAGTTAGGCACCTTTACCGAACCCGACCCGAACATTTTCATCAAAATCGGTCAACCGGAAGTAGTAGTTTATTCGTGTAATTTTTCACCTTTTTTGCGATTTTCTCAAAAACTGGTCCTACGATGTTTTTTAAAATCGCCTGTTTACTAAATTTTTAATTCTCAACAAGATAGGGTAGGCACCATGTTTGCTGAAATTCTTGGGAATGCTGTTTTCACAAAAAAAATTGTTTTTTTAAGATTACGGCTTTAATATGCATTTTAGAGTAAAAATTTTTATAATAAAAAATGTAGAGAATTTAAAATCCTACAACTTATTTGAAACATGTTTTTGTATAACGCTTATTTTAGCGGTAATTAGCGATTTTCTGTATTTTTCTCACGAAAACGTGTGAAAAATCGATTTTTTTTAGATTTCGGCCTTAGTATGCATTTTATGACAAAAGTGTATAATCAAATTTATAGGAAATTAAAAGATCTACAACTTTTATTTAGAGCTTTTTTGTCTACAGAGCCTAGTTTAGCGTGAAAGAGTGATTTTCCGTATTTTTAAGCCAAACTGAGATCGATTTTTATTTTGCGTCTTTCACTCATGATTAAAATAACGTTATGGTTTTTAAGGTTAGTTTTTTGTTTATTTCTGTTGTTTTATTTCTAATGTTAGGTTATATTGGTCATTATTTGCATTGGCAAGAGAAAGTTGTGTGAGTGTTTCACACCAGATTTTTTTGCAAATTACGCTATACTGTACACTTCAAAAACTCTATAATAGATAATATTCCTCCACACGTAAACGAAATCTCCCTACCACAACACCTCTACCAATACAATAATACATAAGGAATTCGTTAATTTATTGGACAATTATTAATTAATTGATGTGTGACTGTGACTTAATTTAGACTTAATTGAGACTGTGATTAATTGATGTGTAACTGTTAAGGTCATCTGCCGAAAGGCTGGTTAAAACCTCTGGAAGCTTTACTAAGTAAAACGAGGAGTGACGTGGTTTACCATTGCCTTCCTCAGTGATTGGAAAGGTATGCTTATCAGCATACTCTCTGAAAAACATCTACTTTCCACCCTGGAAATAACATCTTAACTTCATTTACCGCAGGATCTGGCTGTAATGCAATTCATTATCCTCAAAGGAGATAACTCTGAATAGTGTCTTTTATACCTTTACCTCCTCTGTCCTAAAATGCTTTTAGTCATATAATTGGAAGACTATGTGATAAGAAACATAACTATTTTTTGTAGCCCTGGAACTAGCAGATCGAGTACAAATCATTTAACATGCCACCTGCCTGTTACGGGCAAAATAAATACCTGTAACCTCTAAAAATCTTTTACGAAGGTTTCTTGACAGTATTAGGTAAAATAACACTTGCTGCATTTGATGAATACTCCCTAGTTTAATAGAAAGATTTCGTAAAAATCAAGTTATTGGTCAAAATGTTTCTATTGCTCAGGTCAGATGCCCTTAATTTTGAGCAAATAAAAAGTTCTGTTTTTTTATCACACGGTCAGCCAATTATAGGACCGAAGCATTTAAGAACAGAAGAAGTAGAGGTTAAAAAAACTAGAGTTATCTACTACGAGAGTAATAAATTTTATAATTATACAGCTAGGCCCTGTGGTGAAAGAAGTGAACGTGTCATTTGCAGGGTGGAAAGTAGATGCTTTTCAGAGGGCCTGGCATCCTGATAAGCATACTTTTCCTCTCAGTGAGAAAGACAATGGTAAACCACCTCACTCCTCGTTTTACTTAGTAAAGCCTCTAGAGGTTCAAACCACCCTTTCGGCTGATCACCTACACAACAACAACAACTGTTTGGCTGTCCTAATCGAGGTTATCGCACAATTGTCCTTGGTCAATTCATGCAAATACCTGGCCAGTCTCCTTTTTCCGTCCTATACAGTGGTACAGCCTTCCTATCCCCTACCCTAAATGTTTACTAACGATTTACGCAGGAGCGGGGTGTTGCTAGTTTAATACAAATATTAAGAAACATATTAAACTCCTTTTCGAATAAAGAATTCATTGACCTGTTGAACATTTGTTATGTTTGTGTACTCCTTTGAAATGTAAGCCTCACAGAACTGTAAATTATTTATTGTCGAAGACTAATGGTAAACCATTCATTGTTAGAATTGGATCCATTGAACCGTAGTCAATAAATTAGAAAATAGTGAAAGACGTTACTACTGTAAGTAACTGTGAGACAATTCATAGATTATACGATTAAACGCTTTGTTGTTTCTTATTTTTAGTTATTTGTAACGTGTTGTCAAAATTAATTTTTGAACGTTATTATTAATTTAGATGGGTGTTGATTTTTGTTCATAAAATCAAAAGCTGAGCATAAATTTCATCGTTATGGCATTTAAAATCTTTTCATACACCTTAATGTTAGAAATAATAGTAATTGGACATAGAGATAACCTGTAAACGATTTCTGTTTCACTTACTATTTGGTTTCAGAAAGAAAATTGAAAAAATTTTTGGAAACAAAAAAAATTTTTTTTGTTCGAGGTTGTCTGTATTAATGGTTTCCTTTTCAAGATATTTGCTAAATCTTAAAGATTCCGAAGAATTTTCTTATTTAAATCTTGATTTAATACTCCAGATCAGATTTATTTAAATAAATTTAACAAATTCTCTAATTAAAAGGGAAAATAAAAACCAATTGATTTAATATAAATTTCTATTGAATTGTTACGAATACTGTCGAATTACAACATAAAATGAAATGTAAAGGGTGAAAATGAAAGTTTATTGATTCGATTTGATGTAATAGGGTGGCAAAGCACGCATTGGGTCTTATGATTCAAAATTTAATCTGTTAGTCTTCAGGGATTCAAGCCTTTGAAAGTTTTGAAGCTCATTTGACAAACCTATTCTTCATAAAAAAGGAACGAAAATATAAAGCAATATTTTAACTAAATACTTTCTTCAGAATCTTAAATAGAATCTTTTATGTCATATATAACCCTAATGATAGGGTTGCTATTTCTACAGAGGGAAATCTAAGGCACTCGAGGGACATCAACAAGTGGACGCAGGAGTATAGGCATCCTTAAATTTTAATATAAAAAGTGTAGTTTTTAAACGAAGACTGAGAAAGAAAAAAATTCGCTTTCATAACATCCCTTTCTGCGTACTGTGGAAACCTAATGAGACTCGCAATTCCTGAAAAATTCGACGTGTACTTCAATTATTTTGCCCTTAATTAATGCACTACAGAAAAATTTACCTAAATGTTTACTAAAAGTTAAAATATATTTATAAAAATGCCGGAAGTTGTTGTCCATTTGTTGTCCGGAACATTCTTTCACCATACCTCAGGATAAAATTTATTTTGTTAAGAAAAACTAAAATTATATTATAGTAAATTTTATACCAATCTTTTTAAATCACATTCTGAACGATCTGCGAGAAAAAATTCAGGTTGACCAAACAATTTATGTGGAAGTAAATGAATTTTAAAGTTATGTAGCTTACTTAAAACAATATGAATATAAAAATTTTAAGACGAATGAAATAAATTAAATTACGCTGATTTAAATGTTGCTTTTTTGAACGAGATGAACGCAATACATTTTGGACAGAAGATGTTACCACAGATCCTATTTTGGGTGTAAGTGGATATTTTTTTTGGATTTCACAAACAATATAAAATTTTTAATAATAAAAACCAAAACATTACTATTTTTTAGCCAGAATGACGAAATCGTAATGTTTAGTATTAGCCTATCCCTTAACAATTATTTTTCAAAAAAAATTACAATTAGCTTCGGGTTTAGAGTGATAACTTATGTCCATTTAATTTCTGAATTACAACCTCAACTAAAAAATAATACGTTGCTAATAAAACATACGTTGTTATTGAATGAAAGTTAATTAGTAAGCCTATTTAAAATAATAAAAATATAAAATTATACAAGTAATTTTCAGTGCAAAGAGTCAAAGTTTGGACATATGATATAGGTGATTTAATTGTTTTTTTTTAATGCAAGTTTTGTATTTTCTGAAATCAGTATAATCCTGACTTTTTAGTCGTAATTCCAGCCATTGAAGAAAGAACATAACTAAAGAATGATCCAAAATTCTCTAAAATATTTTTCAATGAAACCTGAATCCTTAGATCTTGAAGATCTGATCAGAAATCTTAAAATCCTTTAAGATCTGTTGGAAAAATTATAATTTTTTTGTAGGTAAAATATGTAGGTCCTAGATTTACTGTATTAAATTCTGGTTGGACACTGACTTTAAATTCAACCTTCAGAAAAACGAGGGGTGATTTGTGTATTTGTAAATGTACACTGATCGTATGTACTTCATCAGGACTTACAATAATAGGACATTAATCATAGTATAGACATTTAACTGAATAAAAACGGAAATATTATTAATAACCATTTCTCATGTCTCATTACCATGTCTCATTACTAATGAATTTCTCATATTTTGTGGAATTGCCAGGCACTTTTGTTAATTCTCAAACAAAATAGTTGACTTTAAACACTTTTATCTTCGAAGGTAGTCTACGTTTACTTATTATTTTTTTATCCATAGTCTCAGGAGAATAATTACCACTTGTCCAAAAAAATAACCCAAGTGAATAATTATGTGAGCAAGTGTTACCGTATTCATGCATTAACTCTTTATAGGTTTGTGGTAAGTATACTTACCACTGGCAATAAGGTCAATTTTTTTAAAGAATAAACTATGCAGTTGAACCCTATTGGCATTTTATGGTTTTATTGATGTTCTATGGTAAGTAGGCTATCCACATTTTGAAATTAGTGCGCAGCGACCGTTTGTTTCATGAGTTACACGAATGTGGCAAGGATTCATACCAGCGAACGCAACCGTGTTGTTTTGTTGTTACTTTGTACAGTGCTTAGAAAATTCGAGTTTTTACGGGAAAGCAAGCATTAATGCTAATATAAAGTTTAGATAAGTTAGTCTACACATTTTGTTTTGTTATAATTATAGGATTACAAGCTGTTTTAATAGGCATTCTTACTACCAAACATTGTGATGCCCATTTTAATAAACGTTCCTTGGTAAGTAAACATACCAGGGCTTAACATGAAAAAAAGAAATATCTTACTTTTCTGGCACTAGAATTACATTACTCAAGCCCCTGTAAGACAAAATTTAACATTTTACACCATGTATATTTTCTCCGCAGTACTGCCCTAGAAAGAGTTAACGTAGGAATATAAATTATCCATTCACAACTCAGAAGAAAAAAGTGATGTAAGAGGTGAGGCGAAATTGTTCTTTTTCAAATGAACGATGGTAAATCCGAGCTACGGTAAATGAGAGACCGTTAAATCGAGGTGCTCGGCTACTGTATCTAATAAAATTTATATACAGAATGATTTACTAAGAAACGAATATACTTCGGTAGGTGAATCTACATCGAAAAAAAGAAAAAAGTTCAATATAAACATAGGCCCAGAATTGGTCGTTAGCATGTTACGGCTGGCAAACAAATTCCCCCGGATTTCGGCTCATCTCAAATAAGTTTATAATGAAACTTTTAGGGCGTTAATTAAAAGTAAAAAATGGTGGTTTCTTATGGTTTTTGACAAGAGAAAACGAATTAAACAGGTCTTTGAGTCATAGTTTTAGTAGATTTTTTATAAATTTGGGGTAAAATGGAAATAAATAGGGAAAAAAGTTCCTGTTTTTTTTTGTCGTACAATAACTTCGTTAAATGGACTATAAACACATAATAGTTTTAAACAAACCTTATAGAAAATTTAATTCTCAGAAAATTGACGTAAATAAAGTCAACTACAAAACAAAAATAAGTTTCAAAAATCAATTTTATTAACACCAAAAACATCTGAGGCCGCCTCCGTAGGGTAGTGGTAACGCGCTAGCTTACCACGCGAAGGTCCGGGGTTCGATTCCCGGCCAGGGTCTGGAAATTTTCACAGGGTAAAAACCCACCGTTTATATTCCACCGTAGTCGCTAATGACCGAGCTGTTGATGTAACTTTAAATAGTGTAAAAAAACATCTTAAACTTGGCTGAAAAATGCGTTAATTTTTATACAGGAAAAATACGAGTAATTTTTCTAATTTCAAAGAATATTTTGGAACAAAAAAGCAGGTCTTATTCGGTTTTAAGAGCCGAAGAAGTTCTTGAGCCATGGGTTCACGAAAAGAATCCTAAATTACCCCCAGTACTTCACATAACGTATTTCTTTTAAAGTACATTACTTAGTTTCTCCCGCAATTTCATTGTTTTGTAAAATGTAAAAGGTCCAGGTTCACTTGCGCATCTTTAGAGAATTTCCAAAAACGAGCGACCGGAGTATAGTTATAAACAAAATATTAGATGGACACTTTGTATGCAATCCCAAAGATTTTCCTGAGAATGAATGGATATTTTTCCGTAATAATACAATGGTAATGTGTTCATATTTTAGAATAACTTTCTTGGATATTAATGATGAGAGTTTGAATGGGTATTTTCTACCAGTTGTGTTCAGTAATAAATTCGGACATTGACTTCCATGACAACTGTAGTAAATACGATATAACAAACAACATTAGACATTAGACATTGCGTGACAACGACCGATCTTTCTTTATTAGAGAATGTTATCTATCTTTGCTTCGTTTAAATTTGTATTTTTTCGTGCCAATAATTTGGCAAATTATATAAATTTAGTATGAATAAAAGTAAAAGTAACATACATTTTTTACTTATTTATATTCATTTAATCCATGCATTGTAAATTGTTTGTCATAGTTGGAATGTAAATTGATACTAGTAGCACGCAAATGGAAGGTACAATACGCGCATATGAAATTTTCATAACTTTTTCTTTGTTGAAACGTGTCTAATAGTTCTACAAAGGTATGCGTAAAAATATTACACACAGGATGATATTTAATTATGTAAACTGTTCTATATACTGATTTAAACTGAATGATATACTAGGAGGCAGAAACAAATGTGGTTTTAAGTAGTAACAAAATACTTTTTTATGGAGTGTTTGAAATTTTTGTCCCCTTCTTGGATCAAACAAATCGAATCGAAATACTTTTTGTTAAATAGAAAAGTAGACAGATTTATGATGTATGATTTTAATGTAAAATTTGACGCTGAAAACTTCGAAAAATTCTGTATCTTGGTAATAGGCTTCGTTTTTGAGTTACAAGTATTCGAAGTTATAAGAGCAAAAAATACGTGCCGTAGAGACGATTTTGGGTTTCTGCAGCTGTATTACGCAGTTTTTAGTTTCTTCTTGAGTATATTCTACTCAAAAAACAGAAAGTTTTGCAACATTAGTTTTTATAACCGGTAAGCAAAGCCTTTTATCGAAAAATACAGGTTTTGCAATAGTTTTCAGGGTTAAATAATTTTACATCAAAATTATTGACCAAAAGTCCGGTTAGAGAGGTTCGCATATTGAGTTGAAATGTTTGCCGCTATCTTACTCAGCATATTGATTCAAACTAAAATTTATTTTTGATAAGAAGGTGGACATATTATGATAAATGATTTTGAGGTAAATTTTGACACTGCAAACTATGGCAAAACCTGTTTCTCGAGGCAAAGGCTTTGTTTTCGAGATACAAGAATTTAAGTTTGCTAAAATAAAAAATACTGCATAATGATGAAATTTATTTCTCTCAGAGGAGATAACTCTGACTAGTGTCTTTTACATCTGTGCCTCTTCTGTTCTTAAATGCTTAAGTCATATAATTGGCTGACCATGTGATAAGAAACATAACTATTTTTTTGTAGCCCTGGAACTAGCAGATCGAGTACAAATAGTTTAAGACTTCACCTGCCTGTTATGGGTAAATATCTATTTATCAACTTGCATTATTTAAATTTTTGTATCAACTACGGTACAAGATGTATCTTTATACAGAAAATAACTTTTAATATTTTTTAGTATCTGAATTAACTTTACAACAGATAGGATAATTTTATTTAAAGTTTAGATAATTATCAACATGCGTTTCAATTTTGTATCAACACACTTTTCCTCATAAAATGTATGAATTCCTGAATTTCCTTTGTATTGTGCCTAGTTCTGAAGATATGAGATTCTATAAATCGGATATTAAAAGATAAATGAAAATGATATTGAACGAAATTCTTGTTTGAAAACAAAGGAAAGAGAAATTTGAAACGAGGAATGGAACTTGAGTAAGGAATCATAACAAAACTCAATAAACTGACAGACAGTAGAACAGTGGAAGAACAAAATAAATAGGACTTTCTTCACTAGGGAGTTAGAAAGGGAATAGAGAACAGGGAATCGACAGGAAGGAAAAATTTCCGGGAGAATACAATTAAAACTGAAATTGAAGATTGAAACTTTTACCCATGGTTCTTTACAAATCGATTTGTGTTTTTCTGTTCAAAGGAGTTACAGATCACTCTAATAAATTATTGTTATGGGATTTGGAAAAATCCTGTTTTTTTCTTTTTTTAGCTTTTATTTGTTATCGGGAATTGTATATTATTGACAACTACCCAATTTAATCGCTGTATTTTTGAAGTGAATTAGACATATGAGTTGGAACAGGGACTCCCAGTAGAGTTTGTTCATGGATGGCTGTCAACTGGTCACCATACAAAGTCGCTTGCCCAACCGGTGTTACTTAATAAATAATAGCGACTTTCTACCAGCTGTTGGCCCAGAGGCCGGCAAAATCCTTTTAAAAAAAATGTTGGAAGACAGTTTATGATTTTAAAAAAATTAAATTTGATTATTTAAATTCCAACTTTCATTAGATTTTAGAAATTACTGAATGATTATGAAGTAAATATAAAATCTAAGAAAAGATTTTACTGTGCTTTCTTGACCTAATGATTGCTAGATTGATTTTACATGTAACAGTTTTGACAAAACGTTTATTGATATAGGTAAGATTAATGATAGGGCCGACATATTTTTTTTATTTGTTATTGTTTCTATTTCAAAAAAATATGGTGTGAAACATCGTATTTTTTGTGTGAAACACTAAGGAGACGATATCCTTCCGATTTAAATAATAATAATAATAATAATAATAATAATAATAATAATAGGCTAATAATAAATAAATATAATAATAAATAATAATAAAATAAAATTTAATACCTATATAAAATAAAATAATATAAAAATAATATAAAATAAATAAACTATAGCAAAATAAATAATAATAATAATAATAATAATTATATTACATTTCGTTGATTAAAACATAATCTACTATACGGATTATACGGATAGTAGCGCCCACCCCCCGCATTATCCATCTATTTTTCAAAATTCTAAAAATGCTACCACAACATTGGCCAATCAATATTTCATGTTATTAACATATTTGTACTAAGTTTTTTACGCTGAATTAAACGATAGTTTGTCCGTGCCGAACGGTCGAGCGGTTATTGAGATAGCAAGGGTTCAGAATATTGTTAATAAATCAAAATTTAAATAACGTATGAATTTGAAATTTCGTACACGCAGCAAGAATATAATTGTCTATGTTGTGGTTAAAATTTCAAACTTTTCGGTCACATATTTACCGAGTTACACGCCTCTAAACGCATGAAACTTGTTGCAGTATCAAAAAACCGGGCCTTTTTGTCTTCCAACCTCGTATGGCAATTTTTAAACAATACTAAAAATACAGGTTTATTATAGGTCAACGCAGAATAAAATGAGCTAACTTTTGACGTAAAGTATGTTAAAATCCGACTCATAGTTATGGAGATGCATGGGTTAAAATTCGGGTGTCTATGATTAGGAAACCAATAGTAGTTTTAATCATGACTGAGTGACGTAAAAGAAAATTAACCTCCGTTGTACTTAAAAATACGGAAAATCACTAATTGACGCTAAACGTAGCTCTGTTAAAAGTGCTTCTAATAAACGTTATAGGTATTTTAATTTTATACACGTACACTTTTAAACTTGATTTCAAAAAAATTACATGAAAACAATATTTTCTTTCCCTCTAATAGGGCAAGAGAAAATAAACAACATAATTTCTCATTGATTTTTGCCCAACTTTAAAAGATAATAACATCAATTTTTGCATTTATCTAAAGATACACACGTTCAAACTAACAATGTAGCATTTAACAATTACCCCAATATTTAATTTCTCCCCATCAAAAATAAATAATTTTTTTGTTCACTTTTAGCTTGCCACCTATCTGGTGTAAATCAAGCAACAATTTTGATGTTGTATCTTATTAGAAAAATCATCCACTAATCACTTTTCCTTTTAATTCCAATAATTCTTTTGTACTATTATTGTACATTCATAGTCGGAAAGTTGGATCTAAAAAGTGGTGTCGTAAGTCTTGTTTAATTTTGTCAAGATTGTGAGATGATTAGAATGATGTTATAGTCTGATGTGATACATGAACTTTGTCCATGTTGTTTCTTCTTTAACCTACAAGTATCTTTAGTTCATGATGGAATTGTTTGTTTTATTTTGTATCAAGTACAGTGATATTTTAGAAATGGTTTAAGGGAATAAATTTTTTATTGTAAGAAATTGCGTTTTCTTTGAAATGTTGTATATTGAATAAGGATAATAATAGATAGCGATGAAGGAATGTTTTTAATAGAAATTCTCAGAAATTTAAACTAGTAAAATCGTTGGTTTTTACTTTCATTCCTTAAACAATATTCTAGATTGTTTCGAAAAAACCAACAGACCGCAGGTATAAAAACAGTTAGCACCCCTGTAGTTAGTAAATCAATATTTTAGTAGTGAATGGAAAAAAGTGTTGCTGGGCCGTTTCGAAATAATGTAGTTACGAGACCGGTTCTGAATTACGTTAATAGTGCGTGTGTATACGGGTGGTAACAAGTGGTTGTGGCCAGATAAATAAATTGTTTTGATCTTTAAGTGACATTGGCTTTATTATAGTCGTTATAATGAATAATAATTCACACAATTATTAATACAATTGTGTGAATAAATAATTAAGTTTAAAAAAAGTCTATTTGTTATTCATTATACCCACATCCCGAACGAATGTAGGCGTAGGTGTTACTATAAGTAGAGTAATTTTCAGGATAGTTCAGCATAGTTCTTAGTGTTTTTGATTGAAATCTTTACAGAATTTCAATATTCGCTTGCTGGATCCAACAACTGTATGTCGTAATATCCATATCTACAAATTTTAATATGACCTTGTAAATTAATTGTTTGTTCTCTGCGGTTAGCTGTGAATTTCTAGAAAAGAGGATTAGGAAGTATGACAGAAAAAGAAATTTGAACATCATAAGTCTACTTTTAAAATTTTTAGACGAATTTGCATACACGATTTTGTGCTCATGTCATCTTGTTAAAACGATATTGAATTCATATCAAACGTAAACGCAAGTTCACTTCATAAAATGATTAATTATTATTTTGTCAGTCACTTCATCAGGAGTTTGAAATATCTTACCTGATCTGTTTTCTGTTCCAGGTAATTAATTTTTATATGTCAACTACTTACGCAACAGTATTTCTTTTGAATTTTGTTACCTTTTTGAAGGATCGTGAATGAGTTCAGGTAGGATATTGAAAATTATTTTTTGTTAACTGATAAAAATTTGTTTTAAGTTTGCGCTAAATAAGTAATCAATAAGGATAAATCATATTTCGTACTTTAGTTCCGAAATTTTCGTACTTTTATATTCACCAATTTACTAAGGTTCAGTTTACAGGTGTACTAAGTTCCAGACAAGTTAGATGGCTGAATTTCTGTAATGTTATTTATAGTGTACTAAATAAATTACCCCGTAACAAGTTCCAAAATTTACCCCTAAAGGTCAAAAAGGGTGTCCAACCCTTAAACCAATATTTCTTTTATGTAATAATTTCCGGACGAGTTATATGGCTGAAACTTGGTGGAGATATTACCTATTTTCCACCTAAAAAAATACCCTTAGCGATTACAAAAATGTACCTGTAAGGGGTAAAAAACTGTGTTCAACCCCAAAACCAATATTTTTTTATTAAGTTCCGGACATGGCTAAAACTCGATGGAGGTGTCCAAATGTATTTATAAAATTTTTCCAAAGCAGAAAATCTAATTTTTGATTTACCTTATAATCGTCATTCAAAAATCATTAAAATAAAACAAAATTACTCCCGGGTGAAGCCGGGACGGTTGGCTAGTGTGTTACAAAAATATAGTAATGTATATTCATAAAAAAATGGAAGGATTTGTGATTTTTAAAATGTTTACATAACCTTCTATGAATAAATCGGATGTAACATTATTTTTTAAATATATGCCATTAATAATTTTCAAACATTTTTTAAAATATAAGAATAAAGGATGTTGTCATATTGTTGTGTGGTACTGTCCCGTATCCGATACCTGACTAAACACCTGACACTACATTGATTCTTCCCAAACGACTTAAAATCAAACAAATAAAATAAAAAATGACTTTATTTTATAAATTACTTATATTTTTGCCTATGTTACTCAGAAAAAATCGAATCTTCCAATCGTGAACAAACTTATGTAATCGGTAGGGTAGTCTCTGAGATTACCTCGTACAAGCAAGCAAACATTACCTAATTTTTTTTTATATTAGTATAGATTACATTACTAGACTCAAAGAAAAGGTTATCTTTCTTATTGTGTGTTGTTTAGGTAATCAGCCGGAAGGCTGGTTTGAACCTATAGATGCTTTACTAAGTAAAACGAGGAGTGAGGTGGTTTATCATGCCTTCCTCATTGACAGGAAAAGTACGCTTATCAGCATGCCAGGCTCCTCTGAAAAGCATCTACTTTCCATCCTGCAAATGACACCTTCACTTCATTCAATAAGGTTCTGGCGGAACAATAAAATTCATTACTCTCAGAGGAGATAACTCTGACTAAATAGTGTCTTACTCACCTCTACCTCTTTTGTTCTTAAATGCTTCAGTATATAATTGGCTGAACATGTGATAAGAAACAGAACTATTTTTTTTAGCCCTGGAACTAGCAAATTGAGTGCAAATAATTTAACACGCCAACTGCCTGTTATGTGCACATGTTCTTGGCATTTAAAGATATTTAAGATATTTAAAGATATAAAAACAAAAAGCATATATCTTTCAAAACATTTTGAAATTTAAGGGTACTTAACCTCAAAACAACTTCAAAAATGTTTTAAAAATCTATCTTAATAAACTTAATAGTTAATGTATTGCATTACAATAAATTAGGTACTACATATGCTATTTAGGAGCTTCATTTCACAGTTGGTGCTGAAATAGTTTCGAAAAATGCAATTTTGTTTTCATTAAGCTTTCTGAGTTAGTTAGTCCAGTTAATTTTTGTTAAATAATTTGTCCAAAAAGGGATGTTCAAAATAATGTTAAATTTGAATTTGAATTTTTATTACCTATTCGTATCTTTATATAAAATAACTTAGGCAAAGTCAATAAAATTCGCATTTCCGGCCGTAATTCAATTGTCTAGATAATTTTGCGTTTCGAAATGTAGCCGTAACCTTAGTTACAGATAAAAACCATTGTAAAGCGTCTATTCAAAATGTTACAATTTCGATTGCTGTTCAGGCGTAACCGTCAATTGATTATGACCTTGATACACCCAATGTTCTCTTTCAATGTATTTGTTTAGGTACTTATATATATTAAATTGGATTAATGTGTAACACATGTTGAATATTGTTAACTAATGTCGATAATTCTTTTACCAAACAGAAATTTTGACTATTTGAAACTTAACATGGGCTAAGCAATAAAAAAATGTACATTCTAAAAGTCAAACTTTTGTAGTGTACAATATAAGTAGTGTAGCTACATATTGGGAACAAAAAATAGTTTGAAGGGGCTTATGACAGAGTGAACCAACTACAAAATTTTTACTTATGAGTTAATACCATGATTAAAATGCAAAAGTAGTTTATTTTCATATGCCAAAATGAACAAAGAGAGAAGTAGCTTGCAAGGGAATTTCTTTTACGACAGTTTTATTTTTGTAAAATGAAAATTTATAATCCAAATCAAATTAATAATCCAATACTGAAAAAACATGAATTTGTACATGGTTCACTCTGGCATAAGCTCCTCCTTGACAATATAAAATGTTAGCTTTTAAGAATATTGTTTTAGTAATTTAGGAAAATATTACTCAATAGTCCCAGACTAGATTGCAGTAGTAGTAATATTAAAAAAATCAACGTGCAGTTGGTAGTGTAGGTGTTATTTTACTTAAACTGGCATAGTCTTTTAAACGATTGTATTACACAAAAAGCTTTATAATCTTCCATCGGGTAAATTGTGCAGAAAACTTACCCTAGATGTGCAGAAAAGGCCAGAACTATTCGTTTGGGTACATTGTACAGAAAACAATAATTTTCCCTTGAGTAAATTTTATAAGAGAAGATTTAATCACACGACTTAGAATTGGGTACCCAAAATTAACCCACGGACATCTCATGACTTCTGGTGATTTTTACTCTAGTTGTTTTGCAGAAAAGACCAGGGATTTTATTTTGGGTAGATCGCACAGAAAACTGTATAATTATTCCGAGAATAAATTGTAAGAAGAAAAAGAGTTGTAATCGCACAACTCAGAATTGGGCCACGAATTAACCCATAGGTATCTCATGACTTCTGGTGATGCTCCAATGTGTGGGAGGTGCAGCAGTTGACCTTCGCTGATCAAACATTGTGTTTGTGGATGCGTCTGCTACGCAGCTCTGCATCGGCGATTCAATATACCCTTTAAACTACATGATATACTCGATGGCGAAGCTCTATTTTGGACGTGCTCTTGGATTTTTCGATCCATCAGTGCAGGCTGTATAACAGTATGTGACAATCTTGGGTGGAATGGAATGTTAGAGTTACTCTAGCAGTGATATTAGTAACTAATAATTTTAAAAATTTTAACTTAAAACTGTTTTAAGTTAAAATTTCCACGTTTGTACCAATTTTTGTGACCCCTTTACAACCAGTTTTTAAAACAAACTTAAAAACTCTTAATATAAACGATAGGAAATCCACTAAATACCTCTAATTATTTCTTCTTGTACCCTCCTGTAGTAATTCCTACCTCCTCCTCCATAAACAAACTCCTTCTAGCTGAATCCAGAATGGAACTCACCTAAATTACATCCTACAAATACCTCAAAACCTCTGGTTGACCAAACTCTAATACCAACAAAAATGTCCAAACAATCTGGATTTTCAAGAGGAAGAAGAAACATCCTGATAATTAGCTGAAGTTTAGCAGCCGAAAGAAAGACCCGAAAAAGAGAGGGGGGAACATACACCCTCCTAAAGAATACAAACAACCCCATACAGATGATTTCATTCTCACTGTTATCCCCATTCCGAGCCCATCTTTCCCCCAACTGATCATCTGTAATTCCAAATAAAGAAAAATCCCCAAAAAGTTCCTTTCATCCAATTCTCCGAACGACAAGATAGCCTAGCTACGACGTCGTCATCCCGAGCGCAAGCTCACTTTTTTCATGACTCGGACTCTACAGATGATTGACAGTTGGCTATATTTACAACCTATTGTCTAATTGCTGGCTATATTTACAACCTATTGTCTAATTGCTACGTTAAACTAATTCTACTATGGGGTTTTCCCTCATACTTGTTCTGGGTTTTTACATAAATACTTGAAATTATAGGAGTAATTAGGAAGTACAGTGATCCCTTGGTATCCGCGGGTTTCGGTTATTCGCGGACTTGGTCCGTGGGCCTAAAACCTTAATACGTAGGCCTACGTTTTCTCACCTTGTGTACACCGTACTTGATTGGGAAGTCATACAATTCTGAAAACATGTGTTTGAATAAATGTTTTGGCATCCGTATCATGTTGAGTCACACACTAGTATGGCGACGGCCGCCATGAGCCAAGCTAGATTTCCGCGTAATGTACGTAGTGAGCCAGTCACCGGGTACCGGGCCCCGCCAATAATACCCCACCCTCACCGCCATACGTACGCCCAGGCACCATACTGTAATTTCTCCGTATGTTTTCCTTCATGTGTCAGTCTAACTTTTTCAGCATGGCAACGCATTGGCGAACCACGTGTTGGAGACGGATCCCGTCATGGAATGGGCCCTTCAATTCAAAAGAGGACTCAGGAGCTGATATGATACCATACGAAGAAGTCCACAAGGAGTTTGAAAAAAGAAGAAGCAAAGAGCCATAACTAACTATTTTAAAACAACTTAAATTTTTTATACGTACATTACGCCTACTGTATTTATTAAATATTCATAGATTATAATAATGGTAAAATGCTCCTAAAACTATTAAACACTTAAAACGACTACAGGACTTTACCTTTTGAACCTAACCCCCATCTTTTCGTTCATATACGGTATTATTATTCGTGGTTTTACTAACCGCGGTAACCCTCCGGAACGAAACCCCCGCGGATAACGAGGGATTACTGTACCATAATTTCAATAATTGTTGGACTATTTTTGTATATTACAACGGTACAAGTACCAATAATAAAAAATGAATTGAATATTATAATCATGTAGTGTAGTTTTTTGAAAATATTTATAGAATCGAATCAAAATTATACGCAGTTTAACGAAAATATTAATGAAATTATACGTTTTATGTACGCTTCCGATACACGGTATCCTATTCTTTGGGCCACCTCTACCTTCCTCCTCCTCCTATCACTGTCACTCACCCCACGCTCTCACTTACTCTCTCACCCAGCACCATTTATTACCAAAGTGATCTAATATCAACATACATAAATAGTGGTTAGAAGGCAGGGGAAACAATAATACAGGCATTGTTTACCGTACCACATTATTACAGCCTATCGCAGTACATACACAATACGGATACAGTTGTTATATTGATCTCATTAGGTTATGGTACGCATTGTGTTGTATATAGTGCGATGAGGATTCACCTCACCTAGTCGTCGACTGATATCATTAGCGAGCATACACTAATGAGTTTATTGTGCTTTATTTCCTTTCCATTTTAGAAACAAGACAACAAGGGTAGGCTACAGGAAGGAAGCACTTAATTTATAACATAGACCATGTCACTCCCAAACTCCACCCCTGCCTTTCCGATCATGTTATCTAATACATTGTGTTTATATTTTAAGTTGTTTGTGCGTAAAATCTCTCTTGTTTATCTTGAAATTGTAATTATAATTATTGTTGTTCGATACTCATTTTAAACAGTTACTTTAACAATTATAAACAAAATAATGAGCAACTTTTCTTTCGCTCCAACTTTAGTTATTATAAGAAAAACAAGGTGTGAAACATTCACTAAACTTTCTTCTGACAGTTTAAATATTGAAATGTATAAGCTTCGTTTTATCATGAGTAAACAATGTAAAATTAAAATGTAATCTAATTTGAATCAAGAGTGATGACGCAAAATGAAAATCGAACTCTGTTGGACTGAAAAATACGGAAAATCACGAATTGACTCCTAATAAGCTTTATAAAAAAATTTCAAAAATAAAAGTTGTAGGGTTTTTAATTTACTACAGCTTTACTTTTTTTGTCTTTTACGACCACAATGAATCACTTTAGTCAAATTTAGAAAGCTTCTTCCTTTTCGTATTCTTTAGCTTGATGTTTTGCCAGTATGTCTTCATTCGGGCTGATCTTTCCTGCCGAACTTCCTCTGAAACGACCGGTTTCTTCCTGCTTGGGTTTGTTCTTCTATCTGATTTTGTTTCAAATCTACTTTCCTTATTTCTTAAGATTTTTAATATTTCTGTTTGGTTTTCTAAAAATTTTATATAAACTTTTGTCGTGAAATGTAAGGCCGCAATCTTAAACACCCCGGTTTTTATCGATTTCAATGATAACAGGAACTAAATACCGTAGAAAACAATGCTTGAATAAAAAGTTTTAGGTATTTCAATTTTCTTCAAATTTGATTAAGTGCTTTCGCCCTAAAATGCATATTAATATTAAGGCCACAATATTAAAAAGAAAATAATTTTTTATTAAGAGAGTTCAGCCCCCAACGAATTTCAGCAGGTATGACGCTCACCCTATCTTTTTTTCTCTTTAATTCTTTATTTACAACTGAAAAATTTTACAACAAGCAAATGTGATGATTATGATAATAATGTAAATGACATGATAGGCATGAGAGGGGTAGGGCCCCCATTGGTGCCTCCCTAAGAATGAAATTTGTATACCAAATCTCAGGTCTCTACTCCAGCGTCTTTTAAGGCGTCTAGGAGGATTATTAGGTAAATGGAAGGTGGAAAGTGAACGCACCAGTGGGTTCTCGTGTTCGTGTGACTTGTCGTGAAAGCGTTTGTATAGGTATTTGATAGAATTTTGTACAAGTGGTGTTTTCAAATCTGTATGTAAGGTTTTGTTGCTAACGAAAAGACGTGCTTTTGCTATAAGGCGTAATGTTTTTGACTGGAATGCTTGAATTCGTTGCAAGTTAGAGGGTTTGGTTGAACCGTAAATTTGGGACCCATAGGTCCATATAGGTTTCAAACCCATATAGGTTTCTATCCATTATATTATATATAGGTTTCTATCCATATAGGTTTCTACCTATTAAATTTTCAAGATCATTCTACAGAGCCAGATTTCAAATGCAGTTTTTTCTGTGTTGCCTCAGTTAGGGTCCATGACTCTTATTCGTAGAATAACATTGAGAAGATAGAGGATCAGAAGAATCTTATCTTCATTTCGAGGTTGAGGTTGTAGCTTTTAAATAGTTAAGCCATTTTCATAAGGGCGGCTCTGGCTTTATTTATTCTGGATTTATGTTTTTGAGAATGATCCAATTAGTCATTGATTATAGTTCCAAAATAAAAATTAAAAAAAAATAGCTGAGTAGCATTTTATGTAATAATTTTATGAAGTAGGTCTACACTCTATTTTAACACTATAGAATAATTTATCATAATAGCAATCTTAAATTCGATCAATAATTTTAATGAATGGTTAAGACAGATTTACAGATTTGAAAAATGTCCATATTAGTACACAGGTCTCCTTATTAAATAGGTTACAAAATTTTTAAACTCTTCGTTTGTCTGATTCTTATTTATTTGAAATAATATTACTTTTATTATTTCCATTATTTAATAAATTTTCAATACAGAAATACAGTTGATCGTAATAAAAATAATGACAGTTAAAATGTTCTTTTTTGTGGTTCCTATTTTTTTAAGAGCTTGGTCACGACATAACATTGCAAAATAAAATAAAAATGTAAGGTTCTTACCTTACCATACCTGATATTGCCGGTTTTTCTATTGTGTGTGTAACTGGAGAACCGTTTTGATGATAATAATAATAATTTCAGTTGAATTCTGTAACCGGCAGTATAGTACAGGCCCTATTATGTTTGGCCTGCGGCTGTATAGAATGACTCATTAATTTTGTTGCGCCAATGTGATTCTTAACCGCAAGGTGAAGTCACGTATATTGTATTCGGTTGAAATTGCAACTACTATGTCCTGCCTGCACTTCTTCATTGAAACGAGCTTTCACTTCACGTGTATTAGTAATTCTTATGTTTCCCATTCTAAAAGGTACGCGTTCATAATTTTCAAATCTTTTCTGTAACCTTGATTATTGTTTTATAATGATATTAAAAAACATTAGTACTATTTCAAATAAATAGTGTATAGTAACAAAGTAGAATATGGA
Source organism: Catonia carolina (assembly GCA_035578175.1). Classification (NCBI taxonomy): domain Eukaryota; kingdom Metazoa; phylum Arthropoda; class Insecta; order Hemiptera; family Achilidae; genus Catonia; species Catonia carolina. The sequence continues at coordinate 38,338,395 of JAQMRL010000001.1, forward strand.
ATGAGAGCACCATCATTTATAAAAATTAATAGACTATTAATGATTTTTTGATTCTTTTTAAAATTACCTACCATCATTTTTAAAAATATTTAATTTAAAAAATTAATCTAAGAAGTATTTTTATTTTCTCTAGCCCTACATGAAATAAAGGTAAGGCAAGTTATATTTTCGAGATAGTTTTTGATTTTTCACCGGAAGTTCACGTCTTGACCTGAGCCCAAAAAAAATATTTCACCGATTACTCTTGTCTGTATTTGTGTGTAAAATGGAGGTTTCACCAAAAATACAAATTTCAGGTCCTCTGAGCAAAGAGAAGATCATGATTTTTTCGATCGGCATGTATGTGTGTGTCTGCCTACATCTAATTTTCATTGTATTCGTTTTAAACGGTTGCAAAGAAATAAAAAAATCTTGGCTTGACGGTGGAATTTACCCTTTAAAAATGACGAAGCCGGGCGTTCCAAACGTTCCAAAATTTTGTTATATATTTCTTTAATGTGCTACATCCCATAAACGAGCTCTCTCTCCTCAATCTTCCGCGTGAATTCATCTGAGATTTGTCATGGGTTTCAAAACAATTACCTTTTTTTAAAGTAGAACAATACCAGCAAACTTTCAACGTGGTCTCTATTTTTGTCTGGTTAAAGTTTTTCTCCAGAGCTTAGTTTAGCGTCAGTGAGTGATTTTCATGTTTAATACTGTTATTATTTATACGTTCGCAAGAAAAAGTCATATGAGTGTTACATATCAGATTTTTTTCTAAAATGTGAAACATAATGGTTTAATTTGTATGTGAAATTTCTGCACAACGCTAAGAGAGGTTACCTACAATATGTAACACTAAACCATAGATAAACAAACTACAAGGCTTTATAGAAAGCTGATGACTGATGCTTCCGTATTGTAACAATACAATAAACCATTATATCAAATGGAAATGTGATGTTGGGCGTTTAAAACTTCCTAAACCCATAAATATTGAAATAATTCAATACAGAACATTATATTTTAAACGGAGACAATTCAGAAATTTATAATCGAATAAAAAGGACGAACTTTAAAAAATTATGTTAGATTGGAATTATATTTCAGCTTTTTAAACATTTTTACACAAAAAATCTGGCGAAAAACACTAACACGAGTTTCTTTTGCCAAAGTAAATAATGATAAATATCTAAGTTTAATTATCATAATGTAAATTGGATAACATAACCTAATTTTAATATAATTTTATTTTAGAGTGAATGACGTAAAGTAAAAATCGACCTCCGGTTGGCCTTAAAAATACGGAAAATCACTAAATTGACGCTAAACTAAGCGTTGTAGAAATTATTAAAATTGAAGTTGTAGCTCATTTAATTTTCTACAATTTTAATTATATACAATTCGCACTAAAATGTATATTAAGGCCGCAATCTTAAAAAAAAATCATTTTTAATCATTTATTTTAAGACAATAGAAAGGTGATCGATGAAAAACTACTAGAAACTACAATTTTTATAAATTGTTGGTGAAACTGCAGTAATTTTTGTTGTTTTAATTACAGTAGGTCATCGATTTACCGGTCTCTGATTTAACGTCACTCATTTAATCATCGATTTACCGGTCTCGGATTTAACGTCACTCAATTGAATTAACCCATAACAGGCAGGTGGAGTGGTAAACTATTTTCACTCGATTTGCTAGTTCCAGGGCTGCATAAAATAGTTCTGTTTCTTAGCACATGGTCAGCCAATTATATGAACTTAAGAACAGACGAGGTAGAGATGTAAACGACACTATTCAGAGTTATCGTCTCTGAGAATGATGAATTCTATTATACAGCCAGACCCTGTGGTATATGAAATGAACGTGTCATTTGCAGGGTGGAAAGTAGATGTGCTTATTAAAGCATAGGCTACTTTTCCACACAGTGAGGAAGGCAATTGTAAATCACTTAACTCCTCATTTTACTAAAGCCTCTAGAGATTCAAACCAGCCTTTCGTCTGATGACCTAAATAAAAGCAAAATTTAAGAGTTTTTGTTTTGCTAAAACAGAAAATAATGTATAGGCTAATGATAAAATTTATTACTCTCAGAGGAGATAACTCTGACTAGTGTCTTTTACATCTCTACCTCTTCTGTTTTTAAATGCTTCAGTCATATAATTGGCTGACCACGTGATAAGAAACAGAACTATTTCTGTAACCCTACAGAAAATTATTCTGTTTTTTATTACTTGGTCAGCCAATTACAAGACTGAAGCATTTAAGAACAGAAGAGGTAAAGATGTAAAATACACTAGTCAGTGTTATCTCCTCTGAGAGAAGGCTAATGAATTTCATTATACAGCTAGATCCTGTGGTGAATGAAGTGAAGGTGTCATTTTCAGGTGGAAAGTAGATGTTTTTCAGAGGTCCTAGCATGATGATAAGCACACTTTTCCACTCAATGAGGAAGTCGTGGTAAAACACATCACTCCACGTTTTACTTAGTAAAGCCTATAGACGTTAAAACTAGCCAGACAGCTGATGACCTAAACAACATTTGAGGGGAAAATTTTGCCCCCCCCCACTCCTTACGTCAGGTTTAAACTCAATCCTTTGTTTAAATTACCAAAAGTTCGTGATAGTTCCACCAAATTTAAGTTAAATTCATTAACAATGGCCAATGGGTTTTTGATAACATTTCCGTCTTTATTCAGTAATATGTCTATATGATGATTAATATCCTGTAAGTCCTAAATAACATACATATGATCACTTTATGTATACAAATACACAAATTTCCGCGCCCCTGTTTTGCAGGTTCGGATTTAACGTCAGTGTTTGACTAGACTTTAGCACGGTAAATCAAGGACCTACTGTAATATAAACAACGTCGAGCTATTGCTTGAGTCCCAGCTCCGTGTAGTTGGAAGAAATGCAGTGCGTTGTTATAGTTTTTTTTTATTCCTAATTTGTGTACGTTGCAATCTGTTCAATTTCGAACAATAAGCAACCCCATGATCCAATGAGATGAGGATGATTGTGTATGACGTGTAAATGAGGTGTAGCTTGTACAGACCCAGGCCGACCATTCCTGAGAGAGTATGGTTAATTAAACCCCAACCATCAAAGTTCACCGGTAACCACTGTCTAGTATTCAAATTCGTATAAAAGTAACTACCTTTACCAGGATTTAAACCAGGAACCTTCGTCTCCAAAAATCAGCTTTTAAACAGCTGATTTTGGTGACGACTTTACCTCTAGACTTAATAAACGGTTGTTATAGTAGTGGGAGAATGAATGGGTTAGTACTATTTCACACCAGATGCATTTGTAGCGGTAGCGTGTACTAACTAGACTAAAACAATATTCTTATCATACGGCGCATTAATTTAACAAATACCTACCGTGTTATTAACTTGGTCAGATTCATAATATTTAACTTACCAATTCATATCAAAATATGTAAATAAATAAATGTAATAAATACAAACAAATATGTTAATACCGAAAGTTTGAAAACTAATGTTTTGTGTCAGAGTAATACAATAATTGTTCTCCCAGCATGCGTCACTCATTCATTATACCTCACCCGTACCCTTCACCCCGCAACTACACGGAGCTTGGAACCGCACAATACGTAAGTTTTCAATGGATTGTTTTTCATTTTGTTAAGAAAATACTAGTAGAATAGTAATACATAGTATCCGTTTATTAAGTTTACAAGTACGCGAGTTTAAATTAAAGAAGTAGATTACGTTCTTATTTCGAAAGAATAAATAATAAATAAATAAAATAATAGTAAAAATGTTTACTTATTAATGGTTTGTACTGCAATCAGATTCTTGTCCATACAAAATGTTTTCAACACATCCCAATACAGCTAACTTAAATTTAATTTTTTGTCTATGGCTCATTCTTTCTACATCAGGAAGTAAACTTCTAAAAAAGTCTAAGTCAGACGAATCGTCATAGGAACTTGAAATTTTTTGTTTTTTTTCTTCTAAATATTCAACTTGAACTCTTTCTAGAGGTTCAATTCTTTGAAGTGTACGTTTCATTCTAATTCGCGGCACTGGATCACGACTGGCAGTCACTAAATTGTTTTCAGAAGATCCGTCTTCACTAGGTTCGTTAGCTGAATTTGATTCCCCAATAACTGTTGCTCCAAAATCGGCTACTGGTACAGGTAATGAATCGCTATCTTCTAGATCATCTACGCATTCTTCTTCCACTTCTTGTTTTACATAAAATGCTTCCATTTTTCCTTCATCAATTTCTTCAGCTTCGTTATCTGACACAGCAGAATGTTGTGATGCAATTACTCCATCAGGTCTGAAAAATAACAAAAAATTCGTATAATAATTTACTTATTAAAAATTACATGCAAAGGTCATTATATAAATACCGTACATACTTAAACTCTGAACAATAAAATTCCCGATTTCTTTAGCAAACACATATATTTTGAATACAGCGGTACTGAAAATCTTAAAAAGAAAAATAATTATGGATATTAAAACCTTAGAATTTTGGATGAACGTTGGAGACAACTATTTGACACTAAACTAGGCTCTACAGGAAAACATTTCTTGAAATAAAAGTTGTAGGTGTTTTTAATTTCCTCTAACTTTTAATATATACACTTTTGTCATAAAACGCATGCTAAGGCTGTAATCTTAAAAAATCCATGTTTTACCGATTTTTATCAGCAAAATATAGAAAATCTTTAATTGACGCTAAACTAAGCGTTGTACAAGAAAATGTTTGAAATAAAAGTTGTAAATTTTTAATTTCCTACAACTTTAATTGTAGGCTATATACTTTAGCCGTAATATGCATATTTAAGCCGCTATCATAAAAAAAAACTTGTTTTACCACGAGAGCATAGCCCCAAGAATTTCAGAAGATATTACGCTTACTGCATCTTTGTTGAGTATAAAACGTTTAAAAAAAATCGTAAGTCGTTTTTGAGAATATCTCGAAAAACTGAAAAATTGCACGAATTAACTACTACTTTCGGTTAACCGATTTTGATAAAAATGTTCGTATTGGATCCCCTAGTGGTGTCCAACTTAAGTTTCAAGTTTTAACTTTATACGCTATACCGTTCTTCAGATAATTTGTACACATACGAGGTTTGGCTACTAAATAACGAGGCTGACGTTGTAAAAAATTTTATATTTATTTTATAAATAATCACTTATTGTCACCTTCAATATACACTTTTTCTCTATCCCTACAACGCTCCATGCGAATTTTCCATCGTTGGAAACAGTAATGGAAGTCATCTTCTGTCAGCTCCTTCAGGACACGTGCCGCTTTCTCATTTTCAGCTTCAACAGACTCAAATCTTGTTCCTTTTAATGCAGATTTCACCTTAGGGAACAGGTTGAAGTCACATGGTGCAAGATCTGGTGAATAAGGTGGATGTTCTAACATTAAGATGCTGTACATGGCTAGGAACCTCTTGACAGATAACGCGGAATGAGCTGACGCATTGTCTTGGTGGAGAACCCACAATTTGTTCTTTCACATTTCGGGGCGTTTTTTCCTTACTCTTTGACGTAGTTTAGAAAGTACCTCAAGGTAGTAATATTGACAAATTGTTTGACCTTCAGGAACCCTATGAAGGTACACAAACCCATGGATATAAAAAAAAACAATCATCACTGCTTTTAATTTTGACTTGCTCATTCGAGCTTTTTTAGCTCTCTGTGAAGTTCGGCTTTTCCAGTCCATAGATTGGTGCTTCGTTTCCAAATCATAAGTAAAAACCACGTTTCATCAGATGTTATTATCGTTTCCAATAAATTTGGGTCATTTTCAATCGCGTACAAAGTGTCAGTACAAACATTTTTGCGAGCTTCATTTCAAACATTTCTGAGCGGCACGTGTCCTGAAGGAGCTGACAGAATGTTACTTTCAGCACTGTTTCCAACAAGAAAATTCGCATGGAGCGTTGTAGGGATAGAGAAGGAGTGAATATTGAAGGTGACAATAAGTGATTATTTATAAAATTAAAATACATTTTTTTACAACGTCAACCTCGTTATTTAATAGCCAAACCTCGTACATAGACCAATCGCTAAACATGTTTTTTTTTGGGGGGGGGTCAGGAGGCATGAAACCGTATATTTCCAATAAAACCTCGATTTCGAAAAAATAACATGAAACAATATACTTTCCGTTTCTATACATTTATATCGGGCAAGAGAAAGTTAAAATTGGATTTACCTGTATGATTATTATAATAGAATTAAGATTAAGTAAAAAAATACGAAGGTTAGTGCACTGTTACTGGTTGGAATACATTAAACTAGGCCTAATTGCATTTCAAAATAATATATTTGGGTTGAACATAGTCATTTTTAACGTTTAAAAATTAACTTAATTTTTCAGCAATTTAATCCGATAAAATCTTCACATTTCCTTCTCCAGATGTACTGAACTTAATATGCATTGGGGATTTTCTTCACAAAAAAAAACAAACCGCAAATTTTAAGAATCCAAACATCCTTGAAGTAGGTAATTTTACACAGATGAAAAATATTGCATTATAACGCATAAAGAGTCATTTACCTTAAAACCTTACAGCAACAATTAAAGATAAAATTCAACGATAATTAAATATCAGAGAATTTAATGACAATAAAGAAGTGTTTATTGCTGATCATAAATCACAGAATTAATTTTCGAACGTCATAAGATTCGGTTATTCCAAATAAAAACATGAATACATAAATTATTTAAAAAAAATTTTGTATTGCTTTTGGTTTCATCCATCCCCGTTCTCAAACATTAAATATTGTTTAGAGCATTAAAATTACAATACGTAAACTAAATAAAACAATCTTAAAATTTTTTTTAACTTGTAAGCCAATTGTTTTTAAAATACGTTTATATTTTTTAAGTTATGGTATCTCCTCTCAGTAAGGTTTCTCACTCTCGATGTGACTTAATTATGGAAGATAAACGTATTGAGCAGGTGAAGAAGTTGAAGTATTTAGGGAGTTAGATTACAGCAGATCTGGAGCCAGCAGGAGAAGTGAGAGTTCGTATTGAAATGGCTACGCCGGCATTTCTTAACATGAAGAATATCCTTGTTAACAGTTACAATTTCATTTCCAGTAAGAAATAGGTTTGTAAAGACATACATCTACTCTGTTCTCTTATACGGTATGGAAACATGAACTTTGAATATGCAGTCTATTCATCGTTTTGACAGAGGTTCTTGAGCTGGGGGACGAAAAAGAATTTCAAGGGAGGCGTGAGTGTATTTAAAAATAAATAAATAAATAAAGAAGTAAAACTATAATTTACTCAGTTTTGTAGTTGCATGTATATTTTAAAAATTATCGTACTATTTTTACAATGTACTTCAGCAAAGTCTAGTACTCGATTATTGCAATAACATGGTAATACGCGTATTGTCCTACGCTGGAAACATTGTGATCCGGCATCTGTTTCATATTCCGATTGTAGGCTACTACTTGTTTTGACAACTTATAGTAGTGATGGGGGGGTGACCTCGTATCAGTGTTCAATGGCAGGCACTGTACCTGAAAGGAGGAGAACCATTACTTTAGAAGATTTCGAGATGTGGGTGATTAAATGGATGGTCCGGATAGATGGATTGATCGGATTTCGTGGACCGTTAAAGTAGCCAACGTTGATGTTTTGAGACATATGGGTGTGGTCCGTAAGTTGATGAGCCTATCAAAAGAACGAATGCCTACCTTGGTCATTTAAACAAGGATGATAAGTATGAATTTCTCAAGACCGATTCTCGAGGGTAAAGTTGAGAGCAAGCGCAGAGCTGGGCAAAGGTTGAAGAGCATTAGAGACTGAACAAACTTAAGTCCGCACACTTTTGAGGGAGGCTCATGATAGAGAGCGATCTGCGAGTGTTGTGACAAACCTTCACTAATAGAGTCGACACTATAAGAAGATGATCTTTCCCTGAATATCCTTTAGTTTGCTGACGGTCAAATTTTAATAAAAGATTTACAAAAAATATTTCCAAAAAGCCATGGTTTTTCCACAACTTTTGCAGTTCGTACAACCTGAATGTATCTAGCATAAAATCTTAAGTGATGGCTTTTGTAGGAAACGACCCTGTAAGATCAAAGATGGCATTTAATAACTCTGTTACTGTGCAGATCAGAACATTCCATTCCATATGCTACCGCATTGGTTTGACAGTGAGCTTGATGTTGACAAAAAAATAGTGCATTCAAAATAGCATGATAGTAAGTCTCTGAATGGTGGTAATTTTTTTGAATAAAAAGTCCCTGTTTGAAAGTAAAATTTCCCTTTTAATATTATTCTTATTGTTCTAAGTGGTAGCACAGATGCATGAGCACATTATAAAATTCCCCCTGCTCTTTATTCCATTTAAGTAATACTATCATGCTGTTTCGAATGGACTATACATCGTTTTCAGAAAATATATGGAACGATTACAACTACACTAAGGAAAACGGCTAACAAACATGCACTGATGAGATTTTATAACGGAAGGACAGATTGTATTGTAGCGAAACTTAGGCTCTTACAGGGAGAAGTAAATATAAATTGGAAGCTGAGGAGATGCGTTTTCTACGGAGGGTCAAGGGTTGTTAGACAGAGAACAGAATTCGAAATTGCGATAAACAAGATTTGCAGACAATAGTATAAATAAAATAAAGAGTTATTAGATCGATAAAAGGATGGAGCATCCTCAAAAAATGAAGGGCAATAGTATTCCAAAACAGTTCTGGGACACAGGCCTGAAGTAAGAAGAAGGTTGAGAAGACTTCTACAACGGTGGGAGTAGTTTTTTAATGAAGAGTAACACACTTTAACGCCAAAATAGGCTAGGTGGTCTATGCTAAGAAGAGAAGAATAAGACTGTTTTTTAATTTAATATAAAAGGAGTATAAATACGTTGTTTTAAATCATGGTCATATGTTTCTAATTAATGAGTTTAAAAATTAATTGTGCGAATTTTATTTCCATTAAGCAAGCTTATATACAACACGATATTTAGTTGTGTAGTATTTAATTTTCCACTCACGTTAAGTAGGTTTTACAATATGTGAAAAAATGTTGTAATTTTTGATAAAGATCTAATAAAATAGCAGTAATTAACTTATTCCAACTAGAACTGACCTGCCGTATTTAGTAAAAGGAATTACAAACTTCATGTGCTCAGCAAGGTAGTATGGTCTCTTCCACGTTGAATTTACTTGAGTTCTCAAATGTCGGCATAGACAGGCCCGCAAATTTTTCCACTTTTCTTTACAGGTAGCGGCTGAAACAAAACATTCCAAAATACTCATTAAAATAATTCAGCAGTAAATTAAAACCTATTAGATTACGGAAATTATAAGCAGTTAACTTTGGTGAAATAATGATCTGCCTGAAACACAATACATTTTTGTATAAGGAACATTATTATTATTATTGACATTTTTAAATTTTTTAATCTTTTTAAGTTGAAAATGTAGGCCTAATTCATTAGGACTTACCATATTACTCATAATACAGACTTGTTACTGAATAAAGACGGAAACATGATCGATAACCCATTGTCTTTTGTTAATGATTCTTCATTGTTAACCGTTTACTGTTAATTTCTTAAACAACCTCCTTCTAGTTGAATCCCAAATTGAACTCCACTAAATGACGCCCTCCCGAAACCTTTATTGATCATCATTCAACCCCACCAAAAATGTTCAAACAATCTGGAGGGCCAAAAAATGAAGGAGAACCATTCCAACGATTGGCTGAAGGTTAGGAGGCGAAGAACCCAAAAACACAGAGGGGGAAACAAACACTCGCTTACATAATACAACCCTCACAAGATGATTGACAATATTGGCTACATTTACAACCCATTGTCTAATTACTACGGTAATGTAACTAATTCTAACTTCCGGTTTTTCCCTCAGACCTGTTGGTTGGGTTTTTACAAAAACCGTGGAAATTATAGTAATTAAGATTTAGTCTACCATTATGTCGATTGTAAGGCTATTTTTTGTGCCTTGTAACGGTACTCGAAACACTATTTTGTAATCTAATGAAAATTAATTGTTTATAAAATTTAGTTGTTATAAATTTATTTGGTAAATATAAATATCAATTTAAAAATATTTTCTTAAAAATTGTGAAATCGTAGATGAATAGAATTTCACTAATTCTCTTATGTTATTGTAGAACTACTTTTACAGTTAAAGTAATCCCTTTTACAAAGTAGTATTGTAAAAAAAAGTGTATAGCTACGGTTGAAACCGATTTTTTTAGGAAAAACCCAATACAGTCATCATTCACAGATGTAGGGTTAAAAAGGACCCTAACATGGAGTGACTGATGTTAAAAAATATTGTTTTTAACTCCAAAAATGAACACGTCTAACACAGAACTTACACACTTAATCGTTCTTCTTGTTTAGGTCATCAGCCGAAAATCTGGTTTGAACCTCTAGAGGGTTTATTTAGTAAAATGAGGAATGAGGAAGTTTACATTTGCCTTCATTACAGAGTTGAAAACTATGCTTATCAGCATGCTAGGCCCTCTGAAAAGCACATATTTCCATTCTGCAAATGACACCTTCACTTCATTCACCACAGTGTTTCGCTGTATAATAATATTAATTAATTTCACAGAAAAAAATTTTGACTAGTGTCTTTTACACCTCTACCTCTTCTATTCTTGAATGATTCAATGGCTCTTAAATGAGTCAAGCAATTTCATTGGCTGACCATGTGATAAGAAACTCTATTATACTATTATTATTATTATTATTATACTATTATAGTTTTTAACTTATTCAAACATATGTTTAAAAATGTATATCAAATTATGTTCAATGTTTGTAGTCCTGGAACTAACAGATTGAGTGCAAATAATTCTGATTACTAAATAAACCACTAATTAACACTCCACTCCTACCTTACGGGCAGACACTAAAAATATCACCAACAAAATAATATGTACATACCTAAATAACACTAAATGATTTAAATGTCACTAATATAATCTAGTTTAAACAAAGAATTAAAGCAAATTGTACAAACGTTTTAATTTTACAAAGTCAATATCCTACTTACTGATCAACTAACATAAATAACTGATATAGTCCGATAATATAAATATCCCTTTCTACTTAAGATTAGTAAAATGTTAATTTAAGAAATGAGTAACAGACAGATAGCTTAGTAAAAGCCAAGCCAATAGGTGTGAGCGCTGGACTACGCATGCGTATACTTGACTTCGACCCCGCTTACCCCTCCGACCAACAGTTAGATGTACAGTCAGAATGTTGTTGAAAATTGACAACACCCATTGTATTTTGTAGGCATGCTGTTCCATTGTTGATTACATACGCTGCACTATTGGAGTACTTACAAGACTATACTAATGCAGACGCACGTTTTGCCCAGCGCTCTCCTTACGAAAATCAGGTTATAATTAACAATATTATAATGTAGTAATTATTAGAAAAGATAACAGATAATTCATTAGTTTATGAACTAAGTTATCAGGTAGTAAGCCAAAGTTTCAATCATTGATCTATTATCCATTTTCTAGTAGCAAGTCAGTGCAACCGGTTTCTATGCTAGAGGTTTCAGATTTGATTCCTGATCTGGTCTGATATATTTTCGTTACTCATTTAATCAGCTCTGTATGACTTGATCAGCTAATTAAACCGAGTTAATTTGAAGGTGCTTCCGCATCACTGACTCCCTCGATTTGGTCATACGTATACGTTATTTTTGTCATAAAATTGTAACAGAAATCCAGTTCATCCTCTTCTAAATAGAACCTTATTTTAATTTAAACTAATGTACATTTTATGTTTAATATACCGGATGTTCCACGAAATTTGAACCATAGGGAAATAGCATTGATTTTCATTAGTTTGTTAATATTTTCTTCCCACGAATAAATGAAGACTTGTTATAGTCAGGAATCAATAGAAAATGTTTAGACCTTTCAAAAAATATAAATTTTCATACATTTTAAGCTGTATTTTAGCTGAAATACAGAAGAAACATAAATTTGTAACCGTTTTCCATTTAAGTATTTTAAATTTTATCCAGTTTTCGCATTGTTATGTTTGGAGTAATGGTAACGTTCTGTTCCGGAGATGTAAAGATAGGAAGGTCGAATCCATTATAAAAGTAAAAATATTTTGTTCAAAAAATATTGGAAATATAAATTTTTTTTTTCATTTTGACAATTTGCTTTACCAGCTAAAATTACTTCAACAATCAGCTGTCTGAGAATTAAATATTGCTGAAGGAAATATTTAGTAGGTATTTAAAATAATACCTGCTGAATTTGCTTCCAAAAAAAAAACAAATTGCCACACCTTTGGCCGTGGCAATATACATGGGCCGCACGTGGAAGCAAATCGCTGATTGACTATGTGATTGCTAACAAGAACATAGCAAAGCAAATCACAGATACAAGTGTTTTTCGAGGCTGTGATATATATTCAGACCACTATTTGGTTATAGGAAAAATAGAATTATACACGAAATGGAAGAAAACAAAAAACAGAAGCAAATAAATGGGAACAGTGATGAAGTCTTTAAAGTGCATCTCTTAGAAGAAGACAAAGTGAAATACTTATATCAAGAACGTGTGAATCAACATCTTCAAAACATACCTACAGATGACAGTAACATTGAGATAGAATGGAATAACATCAAGAACATCATAGTTAAAGCCGCAGAGGAAGCTCTTGGTCGGAAAAATAGATATAGGAAAAGAAAAGGTGTCAAGATTTGGACCAAGGAGGTAGAAGCAGGAGTCAAAGAGAAAAACGAAAAATATAAAAAATATTTAGGGAATCAAACACCTTACAATAAAGAGGAATACAAGAGAGCAAGAAATGAAGCCTCAAAATTAGTAAGAAGAGCCCATCAACAATCTTGGGATACGTTCATTGGGACTATTGAACATGACTTACATGGAAGGTAATCGCTAGCATATAAAGTAATGAAGGTATTCAACAAAACTGAAAGAGACTCGATTAGAGTAAACTGCATAAGTACAGAGGAATGGGTAGAACATTATAGAAAACTATGGTATGAGGATGTTGAACCAGTTGCTGTGGAAGCTCACTGTGAAGGATGCTGTGTTGACCAGATAACCATGGAAGAACTATCAGAAGCATTGAAGGGCACAAAGAACCGGAAAGCTCCGGGATTGAATGAACTGAAAGCGGAATTATTGAAGTGTGGAGGGGTGTTGCTACACCTGCGAATTTTACATTTCTTTAATATGTGTTGGAAATATCACATAGTTCCCGAAGAATGGTTAGAAGCAAAGGTTATTTCCCTCTATAAAAAAGGGGGTAGAACGGACCCAAATAATTACAGAGGTATCAGTTTGCTGGACACCACCTATAAAGTATATGCAAGAATAATCAATTCAAGACTAAGGAGGATTATGGATAGTTTTATTTCAGAGGAACAGACGGGTTTCAGAAAAGGAAGGTCATGCTCAGATGCAATTTTTACCATGAACCAAATTATATCAAAAAGACGAGAGTTTAACCTTGAAACTCATCTAGCATTTATAGACTTTATGAAGGCGTTCGACTCTGTCAATCGTAATTTCTTATGGTCTATACTTGAATCTAAAGGATACCCAAAGCATATTATTCAAGTTATGAAGGGATTATATGAGGGGACAACAATCCGTCTGCAAGTAAATGATAAGGTAACAGAAGCCATCTTGGTAAATAAGGGAGTTCGACAGGGCTGCAGTATGTCGCCGACTTTATTTAACATATATATAGACGACATGTTGTAAACATGGAAAATAGGCATTAATTCAGGAATACAACTCTCAGAACAGATGAAGCTCAATCACATGATCTATGCAGATGACTTGGTATTAATACAACAAAGCGAAGACGAGTTACAGAAAGCGGTTTTTATGTTAGACAAAATGTCTGGGAAATATAATTTGAAAATATCGCAGACAAAAACTAAAACTATGGCATTTAAAGGAAAATACACCGTAAGAACTAAAATAGAATTAGGAGGAAGAGTGCTTGAACAAGTCTCTCATTTCAAATATCTTGGTAATGATGTTTCGTATGACTTTGACAAAGATGTGCTTTACAAACTATCTAAATTTTAAAGCATTTGTGGCAATATACATAAACATCTGAAACGGAAAACAAGAAAAGATACGAGACTTAAGTTTTACGATACAATTGCTGTCCCTACTTTGATGTATGGCAGTGAGTCCTGGATACATACAGAAAAGGTAGACAGCAAAATCCAGACTGCAGAAATGAGATTCTTACGAGTGTATATGGATGCAGCCGAAGAGATAGGCTACGAAATGAGGAAATTAGAAAAACACTGAATGCTTTACCGTTGCTAGACAAAATCAAGCAGAACAGGAGGAGATGGTGCAGCCATTTAAATCGCATGCCAGGCGAGAGAATACCAATAGCCGCCAGAAACTACAAACCTACAGGAAGAAGAGATGTAGGACGACCGAGGAACAGATGGGTACCGGAACAGGTTCAAGAAACCTAATCCTTGGAAGTGAAGAAGAAGAAAAAAACAAATTTTTAAGTAAATAATTTTACTTGATAAAACAAATTGTCAAAATTTAAAAAAAATAATTACTATTTTTTTAAAAATATTTTCAATATTTTTTTAACAGTAAAAAATTTAACCGCCGATGGATTCGACCCCACCTAGCTTTACTTCTCCGGACCAGAACGTTACCATTAGTCCAAACATAACAATGCGAAAAGTGGATAAAATTTACAATACTTAAATGGAAAACTGTTACAAATTTATGTATTTCTGGATTAAGCTAAAATACAGCTTAAAATGTATGAAAATTGATATTTTTTAAAAGTCTAAACATTTTCTAATCCTGACTACAACAAGTCTTCATTTATTCGTGGAAGAATTCTCAGCTAACATCATTCTTACATTACAAGAACGTCTTTAAATACAAATCCGTTAAAACATTCTACTAGTTTCGCTTGAAAACGAATGTGTATTTTTTTTATAAATTTAGAAATTCTAAATGTTTCATATTTTTCAATTCTGTTTTCAGTTTTTTTTATAAATTTTCTAAAAGAAGGGTCAAACTGACAATATCCAATAGTAACTTCAATAAGCTATCCCTTTCACGTGACGTCGCAGCGAATAGAAGAAACTTTTTTTGTTATTTACATCAACTCAACTCGCTATGGTGATATTGATAAACAGTGAGCTAACAAATACGAAAGTTTAGTTTTTATTTTATACTAAACATCAATATAGCAAGTATTCCGTCGTCTTTGTCCTTAGAATTGGGTTGAAACGCATAAAATTTTGAAAAAATAACGCAACATTGATGTAACCCGACCTCACTTGGGTACTTAAGTAATATTTGACTTTGGTAAAAATATTTATTTCTTATTCCTTATACAGAATGAATTATAAATTATAATTTTAATTGAATGAAAAGTATTTGATCGATCAATATAGAAGTTTTTTAGAAAGAAATTCATAAAGAGAATATAAGTGATTTTTATTCTGTGACAATAGAAACTATGGTATGTTAATTAAATGGTTAATTACCTCTATACCAAAAATCGAATCGTAACAGACCCTACTGAACTAAACGTCGTCGCTTAGAAAAAAATAGCACAAACAAAGATCTCTTGACTTCTATCACATCTGTTGGCTGTTTCAAGGAATTCCAACCGCTATTGAAAAACGGGATTGAATCATTTATACCATGCTCCGGATGGTGGGTATTTAGATTTCAAAAACGGGATTTGAATCATTTATACCATGCTCCGGATGGTGGGTATTTAGATTTCGTCGAAATTATAAATCTATCAAAAATAATGGGTCTTTTCTGTTATTCCCCATCCCAGCATAATTTTTCACATTTCGTGAATGTTTCGTATGCAACCTTACGTATTTTTAGCGATAAAATGGGAAAGATATTAAAAAAAATCCTACACCAATATTCTTCAAGTTAAGGTTAAATACAGTTATTTTTTAAGGTAAATACATTGCTTTTTCTCAATATTGTTACTATGTAATGAAATATAAACACATTGAGTAGGCCCTACATGACATTTATAAATTAATCATTAAATTAAATGAAATATTATTAAATAATTTTATAATATTCAATAAATAGTTAAGGTTAACTTTAAAAAGGAAGAAACTTCAACGTTAACTTGAAAAAAAAAATTGATAAATGATTTTTTAAATATTTTTCCTGTTTTAAAGTTAAAAATACTGTAAGAATACATACATACATGATATAGGTACACAAAATGTGAAAACTTATGCTAGCGGGGGGGGGGGATAACAGAAAAAACCCAAAATAACAACATTTTAGGTCATTATTGTTTAATATCTTCATTGTAGCAAAATTTACGATTTATCATATTTATGTAGAATTAGTGTATATGTTTTATAATGTATGTGTCACAAGTACACAAACTCTCCCAACCAAAGAACTTCATCTACTTTTATGTCTGGTCTTGTAGTGCAATAAATCTAGAGGATGTCTTTGTTTCAATCGCCGAATGTCTTTTGATTGTCTAAACGTGATATGGCCAGACAACTTGTATGAGATTTCGAGTATTTTTTTTGTACTGGAAGTGTAACTTTCTTGTTGAATTGTTTAATTCTCTGTGTAGCATGTTGATTGTTATGTATCCAAAATGATGTGATTGTTTTTACTGATTAATTTTGATAGAAATTTTTGCAGGATTTCTATGTTTAGGTAGACGTGCCGAGCCTCAGAATTGAATCTATACATGCAAATTGGTTTGAGGCAATGTTTCCTATTTGTATTTTAGTAGGTAATTTATGTTTAAACTGAGTGTTAACAGTTCACCTAGGGTTTAATTAAACTGAGTGAATTGTGTATTTAGTTGTTTCCTTTTGTTCTCCATTTATGTGTTTTCCAATTCAGTATTTAATTAATCCACCTCAGGTATTAGTGTATAATTTATGTAAACAGGAGGGCATGTATCGTTTTACAGTGCAAATGTTACGTACGTGTGCTTTCTGTTTTGTTTGTTTTCAATTGCCATCTATTCTGTGTATTCTATCCGTGGGTGTTATTACAGATGCTCAGTAGTTGTATTGAACTTTTATTGATTGATTAAAGGGCAGTATTGCAGTCAAAAGTGGCTGCTGTAGTGTTTGTGGAAATAGGGAAATCGGTGGTTTATAAACTGTTAAGAAAGGGAACAAGAACACTACCTTGTGGAACGCTTGTGTAGGGGCTATTCTTAGCATTGATTTTAAAGGTATTAATCCTTTTAGAAAAAAACTGACAATTTATTTATACATGAGGGCTAAAAGATTGAGCTGAATTTACAGTTTTGATGGAACAGGTTTGTTTTGGGAAAGTTTACCTGTAAACCCACACAAGCTTCATAAGTGAGGAAACTACACCTGATAAAAGGCTAATATAAGCAAGGAGCTTGTGTCAGGTTTGTTATACGCGAATAAAAATGGCAGTCATCTATGCTCAAAATATTTATGATAGGATACAGGCAGAAATTATTTCATTTCATTTTGTATGTTGTTATTCGTTACGTAAATAAAGTGAACACGATTTGTAGCTATATTCGTAGTTTCATTAAAGTAAACCTCTACTGTATGTACTATGGCTTTATAAAACATTTGTTACAAACCAGACTCACATTAAAAAGGGACAAACAACCTTAAGTCCCAATTATTTCGTTGTTCTAAGGGTTGTACTAAGGGTTTACTATTATGTTATTTGTCGTAATCATAGTGGTTCCAGTAGAGGAAGGCTAGACGTAGGAAAATTTAATTTCTCTCGGTTAAGAGACAAGCTGGCAATATTTGTTTTATTTCTGGTTTTATGTGGAAGAGTAACTCTAAGAGAAATTAATTACTACAATATATATTCCACACGTAAAAAATTATATAATTATTTAATATATCTAATACATCTTTCCTGGAAGCTTTAATTTTTACAGATAGTAAAATTCTGGCAAATCGCAGAATATGTGGAAGGTAAAAAAATAATTTACGTATCTTTCATTTGTGATAAAACTTAATTTAATAAAAATTCAATTACCTATTTTAATCTTTTAACTAAATAAATATAATGTTATTAGATTAAGAAAAGTATAATTAATAAATTTTGTCCATAACAGGCAGGTAGAGTGCTAAATTGGCACTCGATTTGCAAGTTTCAGGGTTACGAAAAATAGTTGTGTTTCCTATCACATGGTCAGCTAATTATATGACTAAAACATTTAAGAACAGAAGAGGCAGAATATTTATAGTTATCTCCTCTCCTCTGAGAGTAATAAATTTCATTATACAGCCAGACCCGGTAGTGAATTAAGTTAAGGTGTCATTTCCAGGGTGAAAAGTAGATGCTTTTTAGAGGGCCTGGTATGGTGATAAGTACCGTATACTTTTCCACTTGGTGAGGAAGACAATGATAAATTCTCTCATTTCTCGTTTTCCTTAGTAAAGAGGAAAGGTTCAAAGGAAAGGTCCTTAGGAGAGGTTCAAACCAGCCTTTCAGCTGATGACGAATACAACAACATATTCACATGTATAAATATTGTATAATTATTTGATACAAATACCATCTTTAATTTACTGGAAGCTATAATTTTTACAGATAGATAGATTTGGCTAGTTGCAGAATATGTGGAACGCAAAAAAAATCAAGTTAAGTAAGGTATATTTCCATTTTGATAGGACCTCCTAATCTGATAAAAATTCAATTATCTATTTTAATAATTAATAAAATATCGTAAATAAATAGACTTAATATTATTAAATTAAGAAAAACATAATAAATAAAATTTAAAAATATTTTTTACTCTAAAACAGTCAATAACTATTAAAAGGTAAAATATAAGTCTCTGGATCGATTCCTGAAAAGGAACTTTAAATTTTTCACGCTGTTTTACTAACTTTGGGTGTATAAAATATTATAAAATACTAAATTCGTTTATGACTAATGGGTAGAATACTGTAATAAATAAATAAAAATAAAGATCGATTAAAATTAAAGTCAACATTTTAATAAATTAAATGACTTTATAAGAATTTCGAAGATATATAATTATTTAGAGAGAATAATAAAGTTATGATAGTGAAGGGTAAACTGACTGAAATATTTTCCCTTCTGTACTCAATCGATTTATAAAACGCGCCTACAGGTGTTAAAAGCGCTGTAAATTTAATTCATATTTGTGTGATTTGAATTGACACAGAAAAGTTGCGAAGAAATAAGGGAAAAGTATTAAAACCAAGATAAATAATATAACCCCTATTATTTCAGTTGAAGACTCTTAGTTCAATGATTAATGATTGAAAACTGGAGGGGTGAAAAGAAGGGGGGGGCGTAAAACTGAGCATAAACAAACTTACGATTCTCTCCCATCTGGTTGGCAACTTCGAGCCATGCTTTCTCTTGTTCGTCGCTCCTGTAGCTCGAAAGTGTGTAATCGTAAAGCGCCGGATACTTCTGCACGCACTGAATAAAGGAAACTATATTTTGTTTTGTATCTCGTTTATGCGATACGAACATGATTAAAAAGGAAAACAAACCTCTAACTACACGACTGTCACTCGACTGACTGCAACGAACAGTCTGCCCTCTACAGACACAATGTGACGTCAATCGGCGCCATCTGGCATGTCCCGCGACTAATCGATGCGCCTGCTGCCCGCCTCGCCAATGAACAGACAGCAATGTTTCCAACTGAATATCACTGCAGTAAACATTATTGTATCCTTTACAATCATCAACGTAACACCTCTCTAACAAGTACTATAAAAAACCATGTTATTTTATGATACCTAAATATCTGTAGCATATATATAGAATAAAAATTTATGTCACTTAAACTTTTATTTTAAGGGGTTTACGTGAAATTATCAACTTTCATAATAGCAGTTCTACTTAAATTGTTTATGTACTGTAGCAATTTAATGGAAATTTCTATTCATAAAAATCCTAACTTTTTATATCAATTATTTGGGCTGTCATAAATAAATTTATGAATAATTTTTTAATTCATAAATAATTTAACAATTTATAGAAAATCCTATAGGTTACTCATTATATCAATAAACATAACTTGATGTTGTTGTTGTTTAGGTCATCAGCCGAAAGGCTGGTTTGAACCTGTAGAGGTTTTACTAAGTAAAACGAGGAGTCAGGTGGTTTCCCATGCCTTCCTCACTGAATGGAAAAGTATTCTTATCAGCATGCCGGGCCCTCTGAAAAGCACATATTTTTCACTCTGTAAATGATACCTTCACTTCATTCACCACAGGGTCTGGCTGTATAATGAAATTTATTACTTTCAGACGAGATAACTCTGATTAGTGTCTTTTACACCTCTACCTCTTCTGTTCTTAAATGATTCAGTCATTTAATTGGCTGACCATGTGACAAGAAACAGAACTATTTATTTTAGCCCTGCAACTAACTTGATATGGAAATTAAAATACCCAACCAAAAAAATTGAATAAAATAATTGTCCGAGATTTCCCAATCTTGCTATATCTCAGATCAAAATTTATGTTACATAAAATACTATTAGTCTTTCACATGATTCCAAATCAAGTTTTGAAAATCATATTTCCATGATCCCGCTAGAGGAAGAATTAAAGCTGATCAAACAGTCTTTGTGGAAGAAGTTGCATTCTAAAGCATTAAAATCATAAATTTAAAAGTAATGATAATATAATTTATACAGATTCAAATGTTGCTTACTTCAAACGAACCACAGAACCTTTTTTTTGGTTCCAGAGGAATAATAAATAGATATTTTTGGAATTTAAACATAATTACTGATTTTCAACAATAAAAAACCAAAGATCGGGTGTTTTTTTTCCTTTTTTTAGCCAAAATGAACAAGTTTTCACTTCAGTCCTCCTTAAAATTGTTTTTTAGTGAAATAAATTATCAACTTCCACTTACTACATAATACTACCGTTCATATAAATCCGCAGACCAAACATACAATACTATTTACTTTTTTTTAATTAGGGCTGTATTATTATTTAAATCTTAAAAGTAGCATAAAAATTTAAAATTTTAAACATTTTCAAATAGAAACCACTGTATTAAAAGTTTTTGTTTCATTAATAAATCCGTATATCACAAAATATTGTAAAATGATATAAATTTATTTTTGGTGTTTCATATATAGTACAGGACTAAATTTCTATGAATTTTGTACAAAATCAATGAAAAATAACTAACAATAAATTTTTAGGGCATCTAATAATATGTCTGACATAAATGATTTAAGGAACCCAGAACAATCGTGAAATTATCGTAATAAAATGGGCTCTTTTTAACAAAAAAAAAAAAAATAAATAAATAAATAAAATAAAAAATAAATACAAAAAACAAATTACTATAAACAAAGCATTTCTATGAATAAAAAAGAAGAAAATTGTATGATGAAAGAATGCTCTGTAGCCATAGAATAGATACCAATGGATTCTTTTGACTCCAAACCCGGAATAGTTTTGTGACAATAGATTAATTTTGGAAATTGTCTCAACAATTCTATTACTAAAAATTTATATGAGATTTATCGAATACAATCTATGTAAAAAAAATAAAGTTTTATTTTCAAGTTACTTCATTCTGGGATATGATTTGACCTCATCAGCTGACTTTTGGAGACGAAGATTCTTAGTTCAATCCTAGTAAAGGTAGTTACTTTTATACAGATTTGAATACCAGACAGTGGTTACCAGCGTACTATAATGGTTGGGGTTCAATTAACCATACTCTCACAGAAATGGTCGGCCTGGGTCTGTACAAGACTCACACGTCGTACACA
This sequence comes from Catonia carolina, assembly GCA_035578175.1. Classification (NCBI taxonomy): domain Eukaryota; kingdom Metazoa; phylum Arthropoda; class Insecta; order Hemiptera; family Achilidae; genus Catonia; species Catonia carolina. The sequence continues at coordinate 38,360,212 of JAQMRL010000001.1, forward strand.
TAATCTCATCTCATTAGATCACGAGGCTACTTTTCGTTTTATAAATTGAACAAATTGCAATGTACACACATTAGGATTAAAGAAATATGTGATTCAAAAAATAGAAAAATTTGTTTACTCAACTACATTGAAATAAGTGTCAGCACCTCCTCAAAATATAGCTTAAATTATAACTTAAATTCTATTTTCTTATCACCCGTTAACTACTCTACAAACGATAGGTCTACCGATTCATTATACTTTCTCTTCATAGATGGAAATTGAGTTATTAAAAATTTACAAAATCAGAAGAACAGTAATTAAACGTCTTTAAGAAACAGTTTCAATCTCTTAAAGCTTTCTTAAAACCTCTCTATAGCTTCATCCACTATAAAATTCCCTTTCCAAGTAATTAGAAACTAAACTGTTGCAAGTTACTTTTTCGTCCTATTTATACCTACGGTTGTTCGGTAATCTACATTTTATTAGAAAAATCTAACATAAACGTATTTAAATAATCCAGAACAAAACAATACACTTTATCACATGCTGTCCAACGTACCTTAGTAATAAAACATTATACAGAGATCTTAACATTGAAACTACACAAAACACAATTTATCACACAGATTCAATTACTGGCCACTTCTAATCTACCAGAAAACCAACCCAGAAGACTGAAGAAGCAATGGAGTACCAAAAATATACACAAATAACAAAAATATGAAAAAAAAATAGTTGACCGATATTTTCCAATCTTCGTTTATACCTCAGAACGAAATTTACGTTGTAAAAAATACAATTTATCTTTCAGTAAATTCCAAATCAAGTTTTGAAAATTACATTCCCCTGAACCTGCAGGAGAAAATTTGAGGCTGATCGCACCAAACTTTTGTGACTCGACCTTCTGTGTGTTTTTATAAGACCTTTTCTGAATCGTCTTGAGGGGCTGCCTCTGGGGACATTTTCACACAAGAGACAAAATAATTTAATAACCGATTCTGTTTAAATGTTACTTAGTTGTAGTTATTCTCGAATAAAGTCAAAAAACAAAGAAAGGGTTCATTACTTAATTTGAGAAATTAATCTGTCATAATTTTATTTTTACATTCTCTTGCCTATATGAATATATAGGAAGGAAAGAATTGTTTTCATGTCGATTTTTCGAAATCAAGTTTTCACCGGATCTACACGTTTTCAGACCCCCTGAGCCCAAAAATCATGTTTTTAGCGATTGGTCTGTCTGTGTGTTTGTGTGTGCGCGCGCGCGCGCGTGTGCGTGTGTGTGTGTGTACGTGTGTCTTTGTGTGGGTGTGGAACAGAATACATCAAGAACGGAACATTGTACGAACTTGAAACTTGAAACTTAAGTTAGGCCTACATACCGCTAGAGGACCCGACACAAACATTTTCATCAAAATCTGTCAACTGGAAGTAGTAGTTTATTCGTGTAATTTTTCCGTTTTGCGATTTTCTCATAAAACGGCTCTTACGATTTTTAGGCGTCATATTTGCTGAAATTCTTGGGGAAGTTGTTTTCGCGTTAAAATTTATTTTTCAAGATTGCGGCTTTAATATGCATTTTAGCGAAAAAGTTTATATAATAAAAGTTGTAGAAAATTTAAAATCGTACAACTTTTAATTCTAACATTTTTTTGTATAACGCTTAGTTTAGCGATAAGTAGAGATTTTCTGTTTTTTCTCACGAAAACGTGTGAAAAATCGATTTTTTTTAAGATTTCGGCCTAAGTATATATGCATTTTACGACAAAAGTATGTAATCAAATTTATAGAAAATTAAAAGATCTACAACTTTTATTTAAAGCATTTTTCTCTACAGAGCCTATTTAGCGTGAAAGATTGATTTTCCGTATTTTTAAGCCAAACTGAGGTTGATTTTCATTTTGCGTCTTTCACTCATGATTAAAATTAGGTTATGTTTATTGAGGTTAGTTTTTTATTTATTTCTAATGTTTTATTATTAATGTTAGGTTTATTGTTAATTATTTGCATTGGCAAGAGAAAGTTGTGTGAGTGTTTCACACCAAATTTTTTAGTTTACACTTCCATTAATGCAAGCATTAATTCAATGTGAAGTGCAGGTGCGATTACCAGTTGTGTATAAAGATAGGCTAGTACAGTATAAATTGTGTAATTATGACCGTCAAGGTGACTCTTAAATCGTAAAGGAAAGTTGATTGACTTAACAATTTTAATTATTCATATTCAAAAAAAAATATTCTACACAAGAGATCCGTTTTAGGAGAGGGCAATGGAAGTTTGTTTCCAAATGATACGATTGAGTGAATAGATGAATACGAGGAAACTCTTCATTACCAATTCGTACGTCATAACTATAACAACGAAGTGATTCATGTTCCGTCAGGTGGGGAAATCCTACCTGAGATAGTTGTTTTATCTTGCTGTATACCACAAACGAAAGTAACCTTTAAGGAAGTGAACATAATTTTTGAATGTTAAAAGAAAAATCTTCTAAGAAAATAAAATCGTATGATTTTTACGTAGTTGTTTTATAAACCGACAGGTATTTCTGATGATCGTTTACATAATATATAAAATTATCAATAAAAATACCCGTCATAGAATTCAATTAATTACACATAATGATTTTCTGTTACTTTTATAAAACAATTTAGCTGTAGTAAAGTCAACGTAACCTAAAAATGGCGATATACGCCCAACATGACTATTACGGAAAAAACCGTCAGTTCGATACCTCGTTAATTTGTGTTCTTTACACTAGTTCCTAATATTTCTTATAATAGGCTATTAAGTTTTTTTTGAGAGTTTGTTACATTTTTGACAATCTCTTGCATTCAATATATCACGCCTTTCTATCCCTGTTTTCCTAGTCAATCTGAATGACATTGTTTTGGTGAATAGTGATACTCATTAAAAAAAAATTAGCATTCTAATTAAAAAAAAAAAAAAACAGAAAAAAATAATAATTCTAACAGAATAATTTGATACTCATTTTTAAACATACATTTGAATAAAATACAGAAACTCAATATTATAAAAATACATAATTATTAACAGAAACCAAACATTACGCATGACTAACAAAGAACTAAACAAAAAATGAAAATCAATATTAATAGAAACTGAACATAAACGGTAAATATTTATTAAAAAAATAAAAACTTCATTTTTGAAATTTCATTATATTAAAAGAATTCTATGGCGTTAAAAATTCCCAAATCAAGTGATTAAATTTTTGAAAAAAAACCGCGAACTCACCAAACGAAATTTTGATGTGGAGAAGGGGATTCGCGTATTGTTTACAACACTACAACAGGAGTTAACCCTTTATAGGGCAGTACTACGGGGAAAAAAATATATATGTTGTAAATAAATTTTGCTTAACAGGGGCTTGAGTAATGCATTTCTAGTGCCAGAACAGTAAGATATTTCTTTTTTTTATATTAAGTCCTGGTAAGAATACCTACCAAGGAACGTTTATTTAAATGGAAATCGCATAATGTTTAGTGGTAAGAATGCTTATTAAAACAACTTGTAGTATAAAAAAATGTGTAGAATAACTTATCTTAACTTTATATTAGCATGAATGCTTGCTTTCCCGTAAAAAACTTGAATTTTCTAAGCACTGTACAAAGGTAAGAGCAAAACAACACGGTAGCGTACGCTGGTATGAATCCCTACCACATTCATGCAACTCAGGAAGCAAATGATCTTTGTGCGCTAATTTCAATATGTGGATAGCCTAATTACCAGAGAACATCTATAACACCATAAAATGCCAATATGGTTCAGCCGCATAGCTTATTCTTAGATAAACTCGACCTTATTGCCAGTGGTAAGTATACTTACCAAAGGCCTATAAAGGGTTAAAGGAGACTTTACACACACAGCCGGCTTAGTCGACCATTGGCGACAATGTTGCTTTACACACTGCAGCCGGCCTGGTTTCTAGCCGGGACTGTTGACTAGACTACCCGATTGTCGGCCGCCAGTTTGAACAATATGGTTGACTACGGCTAGCTAACCGGGCTTGCCGGTCCGGCATGCCGGTTGTACGTGTAAGCAGTCTTAGTGGAAACGCGGCTGTGGAAAGACCAATTTAAGTTCCTCTAGATTCAATCGTTACTCTACCCAAATAACAAGCTATGTGTAGTGCAGTGTGATCCTTAACCAGACAAGAGAACTAATGTCGTACCTCCTTCTGCTGATTCTAACAGAGTCATTAAACGAAAACAAATATTTTAATCCAGAAGAAAATAATATATTATTTCAATGAGATATATTCATCAATCAAGAATCAAAATTGAAATGAAATACCATAAAGGGCCTGCCACACAGCATGCGATCCTGCGTTCCGGGAAAGTGATCGTAGCATGAAAAATATTTTTTGCATGCTGTGGTTAGTAGCGAAGCGTAGCACACAGTGTGTTCTGATCGTGTGGGCGGCAGCAGAATGCGTCAGAAACTAAACGCATCTACATACAGGACAGTTAGAAACTGAATGCATTGCGACCAAACGTGTTTGTCATAATATGACGAAATTGTACTGTTTGTCACAAAGTTGTGATATCTCACTAGAAACGGAAAAGTTCATTGAGTCAGTTCGTTGCTGTCGTTATTTATGTGACATAGGATATGAAAATATCCGTAAAAGCGGTCTGCACTTGATGAAAGTTCTGTACGTAGTTTATCCTACTCTCCAAACTGTAATCGTTTTTTGTTTACCTATGTGCAGTGTGTCCACACTGAACATTTTTTCTTTTTTTTAAGAGATGACAATAGAGTATCAGCTCTTTCCTCTTCTTATGAACTCATCGTGACTGACCGAATGAACAGACATCTAAAACTCAAGAGTCATCTCTAACTCGTTGGTCTGCCCGACATGATGCATATTATGGTTTAGAAATAGAGTGGTCTGGAATACTTGATGCACTAAACTTTATTGCAGAAAATACAGAAGAAAAACCGAATACACGATCTGAAGCTGTTGAACTATGAAAAAAGTTAAAGCATTAAGAAACAACAATTTAAGTCATTGTTTGGAACGCAATTTTAGATTGTTTTAATGCTGCTAGTAAGAAACTTTAGGAATCGCAAATTGATTAATCATCCGCTGTCCAAATTTATGGTTCTCTAGCTTGTTTTCTTCACGGTATGAGAGATAAACAATTTTACCTATGTGAAGAAAGAGCTATAGGTTATTATCTGAAGTATTATCTGACGTTCAAAATTATTATTGCTACGATACTCGTCACAGAAAAATTTGAAAACTTCTTAGCCAGATGAGTCAAAGGTAAACGAAAGAAAACTTTCTTCTGAACAGAAAAATTTTCGTATTTATTACCTCATTTTGAATATTCTAAGCGTACAATTAGCCAGACGTAAAATCGTAAATAAACACCATACGTAAACTTCTATTACTTTGATAATTTATCTATTACGAGAAAGGGTGTGTCGTAAAAGGTAGGAGGTTAATGGTGGAATGGGTAGGGTTGGTAACTATCGTTTCGGAATGAAAATCTGCAGCGTGTAGGCCTATGTTTATTGTTCTGTTTGTTTCCTAAAATATTGCTATGTTTATTTTTATAAAATTGGTAATATCTCCGTTATTGTGCTTGAAAAAAAAACGTTACATAATCAAACTTATTTGTCTTCAAACGTTTCGTAATTTCGATTATATAACATTTTCTGATAAATTGACTTTTAACGGAGATATTCGCAATTTTTTGTTTACCCATCCCTCTGAACTCCCCCAACCCTTTGTGATATTAAAAAAATTATAGCCTATTTCCATTTCGATAAAGTCCAGAACCTAAATACCGAAATTCATTGAATTTAGTTCAGCGGTTCTTGCGTGATGCCGTAACATACAAACAAAGACAAAAATTCAGCTGAACTTATTTTCGGTGTTTACTTAGTAGATCTGGCGTAGAAACGATATTTGGGGCATTTTGAAAAATTGTGCAGACAAAATCACTATTTTATTTATATAGATTGATATCAATGAGTTAACAAATCAAGCAAATGATAATTTTAGCCGATAATCCACGAGAGTACCATCATAGCTTAACGTGTATTAAAGTAATTATTATTTTTTAAATAAGCCAGTTTTTATGGATATTTCAGAAGTTTATGTAATCTACTAGCTATGCTATTTGCTGTTTAATGTTAACTTATTATGTGAACAAACTAAATGTAATTGTGGGAAATCCAGTTCTACAGCGTACAAACGGATATAGGCTTATAAAAAAATTAAAAAACGTGTTTCATGAGTATCAGGAATGCCAGTAACGTCATTCATTTATTTTAAACCAATTCATTGTTAAAATAATAACTAGAAACTTGGTTCACTTATCTTAATAATTGTTTAATGTTTATTTCACATCTTTAGATTTAAGCTGCTTAAAAAGTTTATTATCCTAGTTCACTAAATGTTAAATGTTAAATCTCCATTGGTTTTCGCTGTATAGGGCCCATTTTAGAACACGTGAGGTGACTTAAGACGTTTCTGGAAGCTCTTTTTACAGCTCAAACTCTTAGTATTCTCTCACTGTAGACTAATCTCGTTTTTCCTGTCCACCCGGTTTCTGTTTTTGTTCGGTCAACCAGAAGTAGCAGTTTATTAGTGTGATTTTCCTTTCTGCGGTTTTCTCAAAATCGGCTCTAATGATTTTTTTAAAAATCGCTTCATTTACTACATTTTTTATGCTCTACATAATAGGGTAGGCCCTATGTCTGCTGAAATTCATGGAAAGGCTGTGCTCTCGTAGAAAAATGGGTTTTTTAAGATTGCGGCCTTAATATGCATTTTTGGGCATAAGTGCTTAGTCAAAGTTGTAGAAAATTTAAAAACCTACAACTTTTATTCCACACATTTCTTTGTATAACACTCGGTTAAGCGGGAATCAGTGAATTTTTGGTTTTTTCACGAAAATCTGTAAAAAATGGATTTTTTAAGATTTTTATGATCAAAGTCTTAATATGCGTTTTACAACAAAGCGTGTATAATAAAATATAGAAAATTAACAGATCTTCAATATTTGTTTCCACCATTTTTTTGTAAAGAGCCTTGTTTAGCGTGAACGTGATTTTCCGTATTATTAAGCCAAACTAAGATTGGTTTTCATTTTGCATCATTCACTCATGATTAAAATTAGGTTATGTTGTTTAAGGTTAGTTTCTTTGTTTATTTTTTAATTTGTTATTCCTAATGTTACGTTATATTGTTCATTATTTGCATTAGCAAGAAAAAGTGGTGCGAGTGTTTCACACCAGATTTTTTATTTTGTCATCCGATATGTTATAGATTTGTCTGTAATATTTCTTTATTTTGGCGATTCCTTGTCCAATATTTTCCATCGTTAAAAAATAAATTTTTATTACCTCTGAATAAAAATGTGAAAAGGACGTAAAACATTTGAAATTAGCATTTTTTTGTCATCATCAGTACTTTGATGTGGCATTTTTTTCTTTTACAATTTATTCAATGAAATATGGGAAGGAATACCGAGTAGATATTGGGTTGTAATTTAATTACAGCGATACATTTGAATTTTTCATTTATAAGAGCACCCTACGGGAATCATGATAAATTAACGTTTACATTGTGTACATAGCAATATATCCATTGGAACATAAATGTTGTTTTAGCACAGCCAAATTGGTCGAAGCAATTGTATAAATCACAGCAATGGGCCACCAATGTCATTGGCGAAGACAGGTCAAATAATTTAACATTACAAAACGGTGATCTATAAATAACATGTTATTGCTTTTGTATTGAATTATTCACTCTTATTTTCATGCATAATCTGCATGAAAATGAGAAATCACTATCCACTGTTTGGTTATCCATTTTTAAGATAACAGAATAAATAGGTTAGTATGCTCTCCAAACCAGATACCACCATTTTTCAACCAGTATGTAATTACAGTAAAACTTCACTAATTCGGAGTTCGTGGTAATTTGGACTGTCAACTAGGTACTAGATAGGGGTCATCAATCAGCGTCCTTGGAACAAACTCTTGTACAATAAGTAATGTGAATTTAATCTTGTGGGGCTAGAATATGAAACATTCAGACGAGCTTTCGGTACTGAGGATGTCCAGGAAATAAGACCATGGTTGGCAATAGATGAAGATAAATTTGGAGCAGACTACTTGAATGAAGGTGAAATCGTAGCCCAGATACAAAGAGATCACTAAGAGACATGTTGAAAAAGAAGATAGATGGTAGTGACGACGAAATTAACATTACAAAAATTAAGCTTTCTGGAGTTTCGCAACATCTGGACGAAATAATACAATTTGTGGACAGCGATAGTGACTTTCAAAAGTTATATTTAACTGTAAAGGAATAAAGCATGAAGTTATTAAAAACTGTTGTTGTTTAGGTCAACAGCCAAAAGGGTGGTTTGAACCTCTAGAGATTTTTACTAAGTAAAACGAGGAGTAAGATGGATATTGCCTTCCTCACTGAATTAAAAGAGTATGCTTATCAGTATGCCAGGCCCTCCGAAAAAGCACGTACTTTCCACCCTGCAAACTACATCTTTACGTCATTCACCACAGGGTGTGGCTGTATAGTGAAATTCATTATTCTCAGAAAAGATAACTCTGACTTGTGTCTTTTACACCTCTACATCTTCTGTTCTTAAATAGTTCAGTCATATAATTGGCTGACTATGTGATAGGAAACAGAACTATTTTTTATAGCCCTGGAACTAACAGATCGAGTGCAATTAATTTAACATTCCACCTGCCCGTTTTGGGCATTATTAAAAACTATACAAATGTAATCAAATGAAAATTTCGAACTTTTTCATTCCCGTTACCAAAAGTAAAGGTACAATTCTGACAATTGATCAACCATCTATTAGTGGAAATAAAAATAATTTGCTGTAGTTTAATGTTCACAACAACTTTACTTTAAAATGTACTTTTCATAATTCAGATTCTGAAATAAGTGCACCTTAAGAAAATGTATTTCTTCATTAAACAAACATTAAAGTTGTTTTCATTCTTCAATGAGATCTGTTAAATGCGATAAAATGCGGAAGAAGATACCGGCTATTTATATACTCGTAAAAGGCTTCGGTGAATTTTTGTGGTATTATTGTAATTGTAATACACAGCCGTAACTTGGTATTTTGTTGAGTAAGCAGAGAAAGTGTATTAATGAAGTAAATATTTTAGCTGAAATTTCTGTAGCTAAATACTTAGGTTTTGTCTTGCGTTATCTAGAGTTGTCATACTTCTTTCGTCTTATCTAATTTTATCTATGGATGAGTTGCAAAACTTCTTACATTATAACGGAGTAAAAAGATAGACGTTGAATACAAAATTATGACGTCGTTTTGATATCGCATTAGGTGTAGTCGTTTCATTGTAGCTTTTTCAAATTTAGTAAAAGTTGTAATGAAATAAATTTTTTTTAATACAAAATTCAGTTTAATGCAAAGTACGAAAGAAAATTATTTGAAAGAAAATTTTTCATGTAATTCAAAGGAGATAATTTCAATAACGATGAATATCACAAATTTCTTCTTATACCGATTTGAAACTTACGTTTTACAACGAATCACAAAATTTTTAAATAGATTTTTTCCGGATGTTTTATTCAAAACCCAATAATAATATGACACTTATGCTAAACACACTTAGCTAAAGTCCTTTCGAGACCTGGGTATAATAAATAATAAACTAACTTCCTTTAAAATTTATAACAATATTGCCTATTTATTTACAAAATTATATATTACAATTAATTATTAAGCTTAGACTACTAACAAATTACAATTACATTAATCGCAAAACTTAAAGCTTAAACTAACTTAAAACTAAGTATAATAATTATTTTACATTTAACAATATTGCCTCTAACGTACAACGAATACAATGTGTAGCTACAGCACACAAACCTTTTTTCCTTAAACGAACAATGTATTCGCACTGATTTAAACACTTCTAATAACACTCATTCGTAACCGTATGGAAAATAGAACTGACCGAACTGCAGAGGCGTTAACTGTCTTTATACCTGCGGTCGTATTGTTTCTCAATCAATCTGTTCAATGCCCGCTAATCGTATTATAACCTACGACTCACTACCACCACTTTTCAAACATACCATTTAGATTTAACCGTTTGTAAAAGACAATTAATGTTCAGTCCATTCGAAATAGCATGATAGTAAGTCTCTGAATGGCGGTATTTTTTCTGGAAAAAGTCCCTTTTCGAAAGTAAAATTTCCCTTTTAATTATTCTTATTATTCTAAGTGGTAGCACATTATAAAATTCCCTCTGTTCGTTATTCCATTTAAGTAATACATACTATCATTCTATTTCGAATGGACTATACATTTATTCAAAAATAATTAATGTTCCAAGAAAATGTTATTTTCTAGTTTAAATAAAACACTTCTTAAGAAATTTGACAAATGGATCCGTTCAGGTAATATATTGGAAATACTTTTCAAGGAATCACATGAATGTAACAATCAGTTATATACTAACGTTTCCATATCTAAATTTAAAAAAAAAATTATAATTATACGTATTATAATAAGTAATAAGTACGTGACAATACGTAATAATAGGTATTATAATATATAATAAGTATTATATGTACTATAATACTATCATAATAATGTTTAAAGAATCACAAATTCATTTCTCACAATGTTTCCTCACTGTGTTTAGTAACTATGATGTTTATTGTTATTTATTTATGTTGAAAACATTCATTAAAATGTAATTAGAAATTAAAATAAAACAAAAATATTAAATACAAAAAAAAATAGACTCGTACGTGCATATAGGCCCGTTGGCATAGTGGTTAGCTCAACTGGCTTGTATGCCAGTGTCCCCCGGGTTCGATTCCAGGTAAGATCTGGAATTTTTTCATCACTCGTTTTCGTACATCATCATTCTCCACCGTCTGCATTAACAGAAAATTGCAAAACAGTTAGACGTACAAAAAAAAAACAAATAGGCCTCCTTTGCAGGTAGTTTTACAGTAATTAATTTTGTTTTGTTTTTAGTGAAATTTAACGAATAAAAGTTGTTAATTAATAATCTAGATCCTTCTAAAACTTTTTCCGCTTGGCACGTGGTAGATGAAATGAAAATATAAAAAACGTTTCTACTAGTTTTGATTTCCGTGAGTTCCTATTTAAAATATTTAATTTATCGAAATTCATTCCCCTTGTTACAATACACTTAATTTTTTACAATAAACAATTTATTCCCTAAAGTATTTCTAGAATATTACTATTATAATGTTACAATAATATTTAAAACGCAAAATCTGGTTCAATGTATTTTGAATGGGTGTTTTGTTTACCCTTAAATAGGTACAGAGTTTCACTGAATGGATTTAAAAAGTTCTAAGTGGATAGAGGACAGTTTCAGGATTATGGAAAACATCGAAAATTAAAATTGTAAAGTAAAAAAATATATATATAAATGAAATTAAAGTTTCGATGGTAGCCCTACTACTATTCTGGCGGCGACTTTGCGAAGTTTAGTTTGTTTTAAAGTGTCGTTATGATACTGGGAATCGTTTGTTTAGTTATCTATATTATTTCATAAACAAAAGGCAGTGTCATATCAGTGTTGTCAGTATTATTGCAAATAAGAAATTCATTGTCAAGAATATACCTTAAGTAAATCAATCAACATTACTGTGCGAATTAAGGAGTCAACTAATATTATTATACAATTTAAAACAAAAAATTATAAAATTTGCTGAATCTAGTAGGGAAACCGCCTATCATTGTTTTTTTGCATAGCCGTCCCGTGGTGTAATGGTCAACGCGACTGGCTATTACGCAGGAGTCTCGAGTTCGATTTCCGGTCAGCTATGGTATTTTTATCTCTCATTTTCCTTTATCATCCTTCATCATCTGTTTTAGCCGCAATGTGCAAAACAGTCAAACGTAAATCCCTTAAAAAAAAAAACTAAAACCAAGCATAGCGCAAGGAGAACTTCGTTTACTGGTTACATCCTAATTGGTATCGGATGTAGGATCAGGATTAAGAATACAAATACTTGAACGTCAAAAGTAAAGTAAAAGATCTTGGTTAAAGGTTTTACTAAAAGTAGTTATACAATGATTTCACAATTAAAAATTACACTTTTTAAAAAAATTAAAATTTGATAAAATAAAATTATACAAGAAAAGAACCAAGCTGTTAAGTTTACTTTCAAAAACATGAGATATAGAATTAAAAATACAATGAACGTAAATAGCACGAAGGGGATTACGTGCACGTAAATGGAGACAACAGGATAAGCGACTTACATAATTAAAATCCCTGGGAGGCTTACATAATAATTCCGAGACTAAAAAGATCATGCGTACATTTTTAAAGTTAAGATTTTCGCGAATATTAACATAAAGAAATTCGGATATTTATTTGATTAAACTAGTTAATTTTTGGATGGTTTTGAAAATTAAACCAACAATTCTTAATACAATTTGACCATACCAATATACCAATTTAGACCAATTTATTTGTATTAATTTATTATTTACATTTAAAAACAATAGAACCCTAATAAGGGTAACTGGGACAGTCGAACGGAGATCAGATAAAGAATAGAACCAGCTCGTATAGATTCAGGAAATTGGGCAGAATCTTATGTTGTAGAGACCTCAAAATTTCCAATCGACTTTGCTTACTTCTATGGTATTTGTTTTCAATTCTGTTGTATGGTGTTGAGTCTTGGACAGTGATGGATGACATGAAATGACTTATGTTGTGTTCGAGAAGTGGTAGGTACTACAAACGAACGTCAAATTTCCTAGAAATTGAACAACTCTGCAGCTCCGAGGCACACCGCAATTTACTTAAGAGCATTGAAATTATAAACACCATTAAAAAAATAGTTTAAACATAAGATGAAACTTTAGAAATATAGATTATTTTAGAATATCATGCTTGGTGAAATAACAAGTAAACGTGGTCCAGGTCGAAGAAAAACGTACGGAATTGAAGGAATTTTTAAACCAAATTGTGACTTGTAGCTAAATTTTTATTTGCCATGCTACCCTAGAATCTAAACAACAATCAATGGATTGGAGGCACTCCAATCACAAGGTCGGATGTGAGGTTTTTTTAACGTCTGACTTTTTTTCAATTATTGTTAATGCAGAGGGTGAAGGATGAAATGATTTTTTGTAACGTACGAAAATATACCGTGCTTAAGTGGGATTCGAACCCAAAACCGCATGATGAGAGGGGAGCACGGCACCAACTACGCCAATGCGCCCGGTATTGGAGTTGTTACTCTTTAGTCGGATGTGAGGTTGCCCGTTTGCTAAGTCACTCTGTTCCACCGAACTCCAGCTGACTTTTTTTAGGCTGTCATCCATAGCGGCACCACAACGTGACAACGCAGGATACAATTAACGAAAGTCAATTGGCTCTGTGCTGTGATCTAGGTCTTTATGCTCCGCCTTCATCTGCAGTCTCTTGTTCGTTAAGGTGTAGGTGCTCAGTAGTCATCATCATCATCATCATCATCATCTGTCAATGATTAAGGTTAATGGCCTGTACCGGTATCCATCTCTTTTTAGGTCTTTCTAAGCCTCGCTTCCCTCTAGGTTTATATTACCATGCTCGTAGAGGAAGTCTGTGTGCTGGCATGCGAAGTAAATGGTCGGACCAGTTACTCTTACTAAAATTTATACTTAGCAACCGATCTATAGAACAAGTGCTCAGTAGTTATACGCAAAGTGGTGGCCTAGACAGTAACCAGTTTGGTATCAGAAGCCAAAGAGTAAACCGTGCGCTATCGTAATTTGTGAAAACAATAATCAGTCATTTTACAAAGTTTACTATAAATTCGTTTTCCTTTTACTACAATATATTTAGATTTTAACAGTCTTACATTTCTATTAAAACCATACGATTCTGTACTGTTTTTTTAAATTAATAATTTATTTATTATTGTTGATATCAAGCATTTCGCTTGAAATGCGCCCGGTAAGAGTTTTCGCAGCCGGCGCAAGCGAACTGCTTATTTAGCGCTAACAACTTTGATCGAATTTCACATTCATCTATATTCTTTTAATTATTGATCAAAACATGTTTCCAATGCTTTAGTATAACATTGTTTCACTTTAAACGACATTTAGTCTTCATTTCAGTATTAAAAACAAACTGCAAACATTTATTTTCAATAATTTTAATGCCGCGGGACCCGATTTAGTACATTTTCATCTATCTCGGATCTCGGAAAATGTCCTCCTCCTCCGATTGACGTTAGGCGGCAGCACCGTATACATGTTACAGGTGTGTATGTGTAGTGGATTATTACTTAATATTTCGAATTTGTGTTTGGGTAGGTTCGATTTTAAAATTATAATAAAAAAAAATGTAAAATTATAAAAAGAAATTATAAAAAATTACCAAAATTATATAAAATTGTACAAATTATTATAATAGAAAACGGTAGCTGTACTCAGGTAGTTTCAGTAAAATCCAATAGATAGCGTTTTTGTTTACTAAGATAGTTTTGAAAAAATCCGATAGAGTGCGGTAGTTGAATTAAGGTAGTTTCAATAAAATTTGATCCTCACAAAATTACAATAAAATTGTAAACTGACCGGTAAGAGTTTTGCAGAAACGGTCGCATCCATAGTCAATTTATTTTTAGAAATTATATAATATATTCAACAAAACGTTATGATATCCTCTCAAAATTACAATGAAATTGTAAAATGACCGGTAAGAGTTTTGCAGAAACTGCGTTGTACTAACAATTCAAAGGTGTAACAAAAGGTTAAGGATATCTGGAGTAGGTAAGAGTTAGAAAATATGGCACAAACATCACAAAAACGTATAAATTAAAAATCTATATATAAAGTTAATTAAATTTTTTTAATTAACGTTTTTTAATTTAACGTATAAATTAAAAATCTATATATAAACTTAATTAATTTTTTTTAATTAAGTTTATATATAGATTTTTAATTTATACGTTTTTGTGATGTTTGTGCCATATTTTCAAACTCTTACCTACTCCAGATATTCTTAACCTTTTGTTACACCTTTGAATTGTTAGTACAACGCAGTTTCTGCAAAACTCTTACCGGTCATTTTACAATTTCATTGTAATTTTGAGAGGATTACTACTTAACCCGTTCAAAAATGTGGGCCAATGGTTTTTACTAGATTAGAATTTGTGAATTAAGCATAGTAACAACAGACAGACAGGTGCCTTCGATCCCCCCTTGTTTCAGTTTACCTCTTCTTGGTACCGGTGTTAGCGCATTCCATAGCTCATATGCCACCTCACATACAAACAACTTATGTAGATTGAATGACAAACGATTAATTAATAAAATGTTTACAACAATTCCACACGTCTTGTTAATTTATCAGACGAGTGGTTTAAGGAGCCAGGTAATACCTTCAAAATATTGGTGTAAACATGAAAATACATCCGATCAAATTACTAGAGTAACGAACTTCAAATGTTTTCTACGAGTGGCAGAATATAGGATTAGTTTGAGAAGAAAATTATTGTACATGGAAGAATAACTTGCGGACTTGTGGACTGCAAAGAAAGGTTATCTAAAAGAGATAACTTAATTGAAATAAAGGAAGTAAAATACAAAACAAAATAAGATCATTTAATAAAAATAATCTTAACGTTTTAAAATAAGCACGTTTTAAGATTATCAATCAAATTTATCAGCCGGAACGTTATTATTGATTTACCGAAAAAATATTTAATTTGTAAGTCGACATTGTAATTTATATCTACTAACTGCTTTAGTTCACAATTTTAGTAGTGACTAGAAAATAACTGCTTTTCAGCTGTCCTAAACAGTATAAGTTATACCACATTCTTTAAGCTATTTTAGGAAATAAACGATTAGTTGCACGCTATTTCCTCTTTGCGAGTTGGCAGCTTCTTTAATGCAGGCAAATGCGTGTCATTTCTCCGAATGGGACAAACTACTGTAATTTGGAATATTCCACGAGGAACCACCACATAAAATTTTATGGTAACATTTGGTAACCCTTTTACATTTATTAGCGATTCCTTCTTCATAATCGTCCTTGTATAAATAATAGTCTATTTAAATTATCGTAGGCTTTCAGTAAATTATTTGCATGAATGGTACAATATAATCGGCCTTTTAGTTGAGACAAAATTTAACTCCCAAAAGTTCTTCATTTAATCTGAATTAACAAGTTAATAAATGGTACAGAAGAAATCGTTAACTTTGTCACAAATTACATCAATCAAATTACTGCACTCTTTGTTTTGAATATTGTTGATAATGTTAAGTATTATTGACAATGTTAATACTGACCCATTACAAAACTTTAAATCTATTTCTTCTTTTTCTGCTCCTCTTCCTTCATCTTCTTCTTCTGCTCCTCCTCTTCCTCCTCCTTCTCTTGCTCCCTCTTCTCCTTCTATTCCTTGTTTTTTTGGCTCCGTTTTTTTGTTCTTCTGTTCGTCCTCCTCCTCCTTCTTCCGCTTCTTCTTCTGCTCCCTGATATTGTTCTTCTTTTCATATATATTTTCTTTCAATCCCTAGAGTTTCTACGTTGCAAAATGTTCAATTTGAGCACACTTAACCATACGATCTAATGAGATGAGGATTTGAGGATTATATGGAAGAGTAGGACGTGTAAAGGAGATGTAGTTTTGTACAGACTCAGGCCGATAATTCCTGAGGTTGTATGGTTAGTTGAACCCTTACCATAAAGTACGCCAGTAACCACTGTTTAGCATTCAAATCCGTATAAACGTAACTACCTTTACTAGGATTTGAACCAGGAACCTTCTCTAAAAATCAGCTGATTCGCGAGACGATATTTTTACAGCTACGCCAACCCGGTGGTGGGTTCTATTTTTATATGAATAATTTTTCCATTTTTTTTAGCTATACAATTAGCAACTGAGAGATTACCATTAAATTTTGAATCACCTGTATAAAGGTGGCGATTACGAACCCGCAGGGCCCGCAGCGCGGGTGGGCCCCGGGTTGCAATATGCCCCACTATCATAAAAAGTTAACAGACAAATTAAATTGTTATTTATTTAAATATTTTCCCTCAAATTAAAAAAAGAAACAGATGTTTAGATATATTATTACCAAGACATAAAAGTTAGCAATGAGGCCTAAGGCGGTTTGTATTCGACACTAGTAGATAAAAACTATTCAGCAACAGAGATCAGTAGCCAGTAAAGGCCAAGCCAATTGCTGTGAGCGCTGGTCTACGCATGCGCATACTTGCTTCAACCCGTCTTACCCCTCCAACGTACAGTTTAGATGTATTTAGAGTGCTGTTGAAAATAGACAACACCCATTGTATGTTGTAGGCGTGCTGTTCCATTGTTGATTACATACGCTGCTCTATTGTAGTTCATACATGACTATACTAATGCAGACGCACGTTTTTCCCAGCGCTCTCCTTACGAAAATCAGGCTATACCAGCTTTGTCGCCTCTAATATGATCCTACACAACCTCCTACATGGTCGGACTGATCGCATATCTTTTTTTTTTTGGTTTAACGTCCGACATGTTTTTAGCGATTGGTCTGTGTGTGTGTCTGTGTGTGTGTGTGTGTGTGTGTGTGTGTCTGTGTGTGTGAACAGAATATCTCAAGAACGGAATATCGTACGAACTTGAAACTTGAAACTTAAGTTACATACCACTACCGGACCCGACACGAACATTTTCATCAAATTCGGTCAACCGGAAGTAGTAGGTAGTTTATTCGTATAATTTTTTACTTTTTGCGATTTTCTCAAAAACTGGTCCTACGATTTTTTTAAAAATCGCCTGGTTTACTCAATTTTCTCACGAAAACGTGTGAAAAATCGATTTTTTTAAGATTTCGGCCATAGAATGCATTTTACGACGAAAGTGTATATAATACATTTTATAGGAAATAAAACGATTTACAGCTTTTATTTAAAGCATTTTTCTCTACAGAGCTTAGTTTAGCGTGAAAGAGTGATTTTCCGTATTTTTAAGCCAAACTGAGGTCGATTTTCATTTAGCGTCTTTCACTCATGATTAAAATAACTTTATGTTTTTGAGGTTAGTTTTTTGTTTATTTCTAATGTTTTATTACTAAGGTTTATTGTTAATTATTTGCATTGGCAAGAGAAAGTTGTGCGTGTGTTTCACACCAGATTTTTCTTCTTTTCTTCATTGCACCTAGGAGACTCCCACAGGGAGTATACATTCAAGAACTTCTAAGTTAATAGGCATTACCTAAATACACATTACAAACCAACTTACATTGTTTACTAATCTACTTCAATATTTTGTCATCCTACAATATTTACCCAGTAGTGTACAGTTTTATTCAGTATCGGCTTTGACATTCCTTTTATAATTTATTTATTTAAAAAACATATTATTTAGGAAAGAATTCTTTTATACTATAAAAAGTCTTATTGATTAAGTAATTTTTCAGATTTTTAAAAAATACTGTAAATACAAATTAGCACGACGTATAACAAAATAGCCCTGATAATAACAATAATTTGCCCATAACAGACAGGTGGAATGTCAAATTATTTACACCCAATCTGTTCGTTGCAGGGCTAAAATGAATAGTTCTGTTTCTTATCACATGGTCAGCCAATTAAATGACTGAATCATTTAAGAACAGAAGAGTTAGAAGTGTAAAAGACACTAATCAGAGTTATCTGAAAGTAATGAATTTCATTATACAGCCAGACCCTGTACCCAGACGTATCGCACGCTCTACAGACTAGAAACTTTACAGTTATAATACGTAGATATGTAAAAAACGTACCCTAGAGTTTCATTTACAATAGGATCTGTTAACAGATATAATTGTATTATTATAACACACGAAACTCACATTTTATCTTAACACAAAGAGAACTTGAAAACATAGGGTATAACAGTGTGGGTTGCTGTCACCAAGGATGATGTTTTATCATATGACATATCCCATCAGGCAATTACTGCAGACAGATACGCATCAATTTTAACTTATCCTTTATTGAAAATTGTAATTTAACATTCCTCAATAACTTTCTCTAGCACACAGTTAAAACGAACTGGTGACAGTTCATCACCCTGCCATTAGGCAGGGTTACCTCTTTTAATTTCAAACTCTTCCGAGTTTCATATGATTTTTTTAATTATTTATGAAAAAAAAGACAAATCAGTGAAATAAGGCCAAATTTTAATATTTGTATAATAACTTTTAGCCTTAGTTAATTAGGGGAAGAAAAAAACCATTAAACATTTACTTAAAACGATATTGTACATCCAAAATGGAAAATAATCAAAACTGGAATTCCTTTTAAAAATAATTCAAATTAAGGGAATATTTTACTTGTTTTGTTAACTGATTAAGTAGCTTAGGAGAAAGAAGTGTAAAAATGTTTCTAGTAAAACTTTATTTGTCCTAAGTGTGTAGTAACATTTGATTTATTTTAATTGTAATATAATCTAGTTTTGAAAGGTGCAGAATTTTCAATACTGCTGTTTAAAAGTTTTTAAGAATCGTTCGCATTTCAAATAAATTATAAATCTTGTAGAATCTTTGTGTACTAACCTTAGATCTACAGATACTGAAGTAACATTCTAACGTAAATTTAAAGTTGTTAGTAAGTTAAAATAATTTACCTTGACTTCAAACGAAAAATTTCTTAAACAGTCAATATATCTTTAAAATATACCTAGTACTAACTGTTTACTTCATTAAGTAAGTAAATATTTGTCAGCAAATTTAAAAATATGTTTCCGCATTTGATCTACGTGGATATTTAGAAAGGAAAATGAATTGAAGGTAAATATTTCGAGCATCGTGTAATTTAACAAAGAGCGTTTTGATGTTTTATTAAAAAAATAAGTGGAAGGATTGCATGTGTGTGTGTGTGTGTGTGTGTGTGTGTGTGTGTGTGTGTGTGTGTTATGCGCGCGCACACGATTGTATGAGCCAGCTGGTACCGTACACAAGTGCGGTCACATAAATTTTATGCGAATTAATTTGGGTGGAATATTTTCACTACAGAGTATGAGAAAATAACCCTTTGAAGCAAATTTTATTGAGGCTCAGCGGCGAAGTACTGTCGTTATAACATGTTATTACTTTAATATCCCTTTCTGGCTCAAAAATATATTAACTTTTTTATATCTGTACATGTGGTTTTGTCCGCTTCATGATATGGCTGAGTGGCTAACAGGCACGTGTATAACGTTTCGTTGGGTTAGCCTAGCTGTCAGGCAAAGTGGAAAGGGATTATTCACAAAGGGCTTTAATTACTTGCATGAAATATTGTTTTTTGTTGTCATAGGAGAGTAAAGACACTTTACTCTTTTAAATCATTTTTAGAATAAAGTTTTGTCAATAAATGTTTAAAATGGGGTGACATGAAGCCCTTCAAAAATGTGTAAACTTTTACTGTGTAAGCTTAAAGAGAATTGCTTTGATACATGAAAATTAATTACACATCGGTAATTCTTACTAAAAAAAAACCACTTGTATTTTGTTTGTTGTTTAGGTCATCAGATGAAAGGCTAGTTTGAACCTCTAGAGGCTTTACCAAGTAAAAACAGGAGTGAGGTGGTTTACAATTGCCTTCCTCACTGTGTGGAAAAGTAGCCTATGCGTATACCATACCAGACCCTCTGAAAAGCATATTGTTTCAATCCTGCAAATGACATCTTCACGTCATTTACCACAGGGTCTGGCTGTATAATGAAATTCATCATTCTCAGAGAAGATAACTCTGACTACAGTCTTTTACATCTCTGCCTCTTCTGTTATTAAATACTTCAGTCATATTAGCTGACCATGTTATAAGAAACAGAACTATTTTTTGTAGTCCTGGATCGAGTAAAAATAACACTCCACCTGCCTTTTATGGGCAACTAATTCAAGTATCAAGTACAAAAAGCAACAAACTATCGAAAACGGCAATGTTTTCCACCAAAAAAAGTTTATTTTAAAGTAAAATGCAAAGTTAGTTCTGACCTTTTACCATAACTTTTGTGAAATGAATTTTTAAGCATAATCCTGACACATGGTTGTTTAAACATAGTTAGATGTGTCAATTTCCACTTACTCGAAGAATGGAACGAATGAGCTCATATACTGTAACATATATAGATAGGTTCGTACGGTATCTAGGTAGAATAAATAATAAAAAGACTTATTTTAAGATAACACTTATAACAATTATTTATTATTTAACACAAATAATAATATACATAATTATTAATGTTTAAACACACCCTAACAAAAAATACAAAATTAGATTATATAAATTAAATCAATCACAAAACTTAAGCTTAAACTAAATTTGACTACAATGAAAATATTGTAACAACGAAAAAACAAACAAATGAACAACAAAATTGATTTACCTGCCCACAACCTCTCGCTACTGTATGCACATGCACTATTAACGTAACTCAGAACCGGTTCTGTAACTACACTACTTTGAAACGGCCCGACAACCACTTTCTATTCACAATTCAAGTATTGACTGTCTGACTACAAGGGCTCTTAACTGTTTTTATACCTGTGGTCTAATAGTTTTCCAAACAAACGAGATCTTCTAACAAAATCTCCCCTATTCTCGAACAAAGAAGAAGTAATAATAATAAAAACAAACTGTTCTACTAGTTTCGATTTCCTAGAATTCCTACTCAAAACATTTCATTCATCTCAATTCACTATCCTTGTTCAACACACTCCACCTCAAACCATACTTATTATAGATGAAAATATTATGTGAAAATGTATTAAATGCAAAAATAAATTCTAATTACTGTATTATTGGAAATTGAATGCTCCATTATAAGTGAAAAATTAAACGCTACATAAGGACTTAAGTGTAAAAACCGTGAAAGAAGAAATTATGCAGCTAAGTTTAAAATATCAAGTAAAATTATAAAATCACCCGAATTGTTTGGCGCTCAGTTTATTTCATAAGTCTAATAGCGTAGACTTAACTAGACTAAATTTTTTTGAGCTTCCATTCAGATTTACCGACAAACTACCTATTATTAAATTAAGTTCATATTATTCACTGTCATCATAATCATCTTTTACGCCATTTATTCTTATCTCCGTTACGCCACCTCTAATCTAGACCTGTAGGCAAATTGTTTAATATGGATTTAAAAAGATTAAAATAATATTATAATATTGGTCGCCAGCTCTAGCAGTAGAACATGAGAAAATTAAATTAATAAAATTATATTTCTTTGCTTTCAACTAAAAAATTTTTAATGCATCAATTAGTTGACAAACTTATCCTTAAATAACCCAACCTATTTTAAATACAGCCAACCTTTTCTCTCACGCGACTTTAACAAAAAATAAAATTTAAGATGAACCGGGGTCCATCTTGTTGTCATGCCTTAAGTTTAAAATATCAAAACAATTTTTATAGACCTGTATATATTTTAAGATTAAAACAACCACCGGATATTATCTTGGGGACCAGGAGCCCATCTTGTTTTCATGCCCAACCGATACGCGAGTACACCGAATAGGCGGAACTAGCGTACCAGCCCTTTTTTTACTTACTAACTATTCCCAAATACGAAATTTTAAAAATTTATCATCTAGAAACATATAACAAAACACTGTTTATAGACCTGCATACTTTTTAAGATTTAAACAACCACTAGGAGTTATATTGGCGACCGGGAGTTCATCTTGTTGTCACTCCCAACCGATACGCGAACCCACGGAATGGGCGTTACTATCGTACCAGCCATCTATTTACTTACATTCCCAAATTACTTACGATTACTTATTATTTACTTACTAATTTACTTACTATTTACTTTTTACTTACGTACTATTTACTATTTACTTACTAATTTACTTACTATTCCCAAATACGAAATTTTAAAAATTTATCACCTAGAAACATATATCAAAACACTTTTTATAAACCTGTATATATTTTAAAATTTAAACAACCACTAGAAGTTAAATTGGTGACCGGGAGTCCATCTTGGTGTCATGCCCCACCAATAGGCGAGTACATCGAATGGGCGGTACTAGCGTACCAGCCATATTTTTACTTTTATCTAACTATTCCCAAATAGAAAATTTCAAAAATTTATCACCTAGAAACATTAATAAAAACACTTTTTATAGACCTGTATATTTAAAAAAATTTAAACAACCACCAAGAGTTATATGGGCGACCAGGAGTCCATCTTGTTGTCATGCCCCACCGATACGCGAGGACACCGAATAGGCGGTACTAGCGTACCAGCCATATTTCCACTTACTAACTATTCGCAAATACGAAATTTTAAATATATCACCTAGAAACGTATATCAATTCACTTTTCATAGATTTGTATATTTTTTAGGATTTAAACAACCACCAGAATTTTTATTTGACATTGCATGTCGAATCGCAAGTTGAAAAAGAAAGGGCACGAAGAGTGTGGACATACCTATTGCAATAAATGGAATGTTTTTAACAGGAATTTTCAGAAATTAAAACTAGTAGAAGTTTTGGTTTTATTTTTTTCCTTCTACAATTATCTAAATTGTGTGGTAAACTATCAGATCGTAGATAAATAAGGGGTCCTTGTAGTGTTTCAGTTGTGTCTTAAATTGTGAATGGAAAGTGTTGTCGGGGCGTTCGAAATATTGTCGTTACGAGACCGGTTCTAAATTACGTTAATAGTGCGATCCGTTAGGGTGGTAGAAAGTGATTGTGGACTGGTAATTTTTTGACTGGTAAGTGACAGTGTCTTAATTATAATCAAGATTAGTTAAAGCTTACGTTTTGCAATTAATTTAATTGAAGTAATCTAATTGTATTGGTTAGTAGGCTAATTTTGTCAATAAATAATTAATTGTTCTACTATACTGTGCAAATCAATTTAGACAAAGAACAAACCGGTTTTTATTTTTTAAAAAACTGTTTTTATTCATTCTATGCCTTTATTATACATTTACAAATACCTGCATTAGTACTAAGTATGTTTTTCTTTAACAGAAACGTCCTTTTGAAGACGTTTTGGGATTGTCTCTACCAGATTAGTGCTCATTTTCTTGACTTCATCATCATGGAATTTTATAGCATTATTCATCATACGTTCTTTGTTGTACAATCCATCTTTGCTAAACGACTCCTCAAAATATTCCAAAAGTTCTCAAAGGAACTTAAGTCTGGTGAATTTCCAGGCCAATCAAGCACATTAATTTGATTCTCCAGCATGGAAGTCTTGACCAATTTTGAATTACGACAAGGAGCCTAATCATCTTGAAATATACCTCCAAAATTTTGCATGAATTGAACAATTTTACTTCTTAATATTTTTATGTACTTAGCTGAATTCATTATACCTTGAACAGAAACCTTCAAGGCTATTTGTCGTAAAAAAAACCACAAAATATCTGTTTCAGTGGGTGTTTTACAGTTTACATAATTTAATAGTAAGTTTAAAGTTGCCCAAAACAGGAAGGTTGAGTGTTAAATTATTTGCATTCGATCTGCTAGATCCAGAGCTACAAAAAGTATTTATGTTTCTTATCACATATTCAGCCAATTATAAGACAGAAACATTTGAGAACAGAAGGGGTAGAGGTGTAAAATACACTACTCAGAGTTAACTTTTTTGAGAGTAATGAATTCCATAATTATACAGCGAGACACTGTAGTGAGTAAAGTGAAGGTGTCATTTGCAGGTTAGAAAGTAGATGCTTTTCAGAGGGTCTGGGATGCTGATAAGCATACTTTTCCTTTCAGTAAAGAAGGGTGATAAACCATCTCACTCCTCGTTTTACTTAATAAAACCTCTAGATGTTCAAACCAGCCTTACGACTGATAACCTAAACAACAACACAAATTTAAAGCAAGTCATTTTACTTTCTTGAATATGTAGGAAGGAAAGTATTATTTTTCATGTCGATTTTTCGAAATCGATTTTTCACCGGATCTACACGTTTTCGGACCCCTTGAACCCAAAAAAACATTATTTAGCGATTGGCCTGTGTGTGTGTGAACAAAATATCTCAAGAACGGAACATCGTACGAACTTGAAACTTGAAACTGAAGTTACATACCACTACCCGGACCCGGCAAGAACATTTTCATCAAAATCGGTCAACCGGAAGTAGTAGTTTATTCGTGTAATTTTTCACTTTTTTGCGATTTTCTCAAAAACGGGTCTTACGATTTTTTTAAAAAAATCACCTCATTTACTACATTTTTATGCTCTACAAGATAGAGTAGGCGCCATGTCTGCTGAAATTCTAGGAGAGGCTGTTTTTACGTAAAAGAATTGTTTTTTTTAAGATTGCGGCTTTAATACGCATTTTAGAGGAAAATTGTATATAATATAAGTTGTAGAGAATTAAAAATCCTATAACCTTTATTTTAAACATTTTTTGTATAAAGCTTAGTTTAGCGATAATTAGCGATTTGCTGTTTTTTACTCGCGAAAAAGTGTGAAAAATCGATTTTTTTTTTAAGATTCCGGCCTAAGTATATGCATTTTACGTTAAAAGTGTATAATCAAATTTACAGAAAATTAAAAGATCTACAACTTTTATTTGGAGCGTGTTTCTCTACAGAGCCTAGTTTAGCGTGAAAGTGATTTTCCGTATTTTTAAGCCAAACTAAGGTTGATTTTAATTTTGCATCTTTCACTCATGATTAAAATTAAGTTATGTTTATTGAGGTTAGTTTTTTTTGTTTACTTCTAATGTTTTATTATTAATGTTAGGTTTATTGTTAATTATTTGCATTGGCAAGAGACAGTTGTATGAGTGTTTCACACCAGATTTTTTTATTCATTATACCCAGATTCCGAATGAACCTAGGCTTACGTGTTACAGTATTTTTTGTCATTTAAGACAATGGGAGTTTTTGTTAATGCTGTATTCTAGAAATCTGGTGTTCTTTGTATGATAATATATTAGATCCTGGGTAGACAACACCTTAATAACCAGTATGGACCGGCGCTGTTGGGCAGAGCACATCTGTGCAGTCTATATATCTTTTTCTTTGACAAAACACCCTTACATTTAATATTAAGTGAACATATATTTATAATGTTGGATAAATCAACAGCTTATATCCACTGAGCTATGGCATTTAATTCAGATATATAGCAACATTAATTTGTTGTGTCATAACTTCTTTTAAAGTAGTCTACTAGGAAAGATCATTTATCTACCACAATTGCTTCATATTTCTTCTAAAATGAAATATTAATATTGTACTGCACATTGTACAGTTTATCGTATTTTATATGGCTTTTGTTCAACTGCAGTGTGTTTTACGGTTACATTTTGTTTAAAATTTTTATGGGAGATATAAATGAGAATCTAGTTCCTCAAGGTAAGACTGTATGATGGTTTTGACTGGAAAATTTCGATTTTCGGTTTTTTATGTTTTTTTTAATACGTAGTTCAGCCATTTATCTACAATAAAAAACATTAATTTACGTCAAAAACATTATATTAATGAACAGATTAAGTTTTTACCAGGTCTGCCCAGAAAAATTATCATGTAACCAAGAACGAATATTTTTCATAATTTTATACTGATCGTTTTAAAACAAAGAAAACTTTAGTTTTTAAAATATCTGCATCACTATTTTTAATATTTTCAGCTGTTGGTTCATCTTTCTACCTAACTGTTGATGGGAAATTTACTTATGTGTGTACGTTTTTTTTTGTTTTTTGCCTGTTCTCGTAAATTTAGTTTTTTTAAATTTTAGGTACATTTTTCTCGGAACCATTAAACCTACCGGACTGAAACTTTTACCAGTTATTTATCTTGTACACGCACATATACCGGCATTTTTATAACTTCCTTAAATGCTCCAATAATTAGTAATATTATGCAAAAAAACGTAGAAAATAAATTTGTAAAAATCTATGTGATTCGTTATTTTGTTTTTAATTTTATGGTCCGACAGATTAAATTGAAAAAAATGTCAGTGGCTAAAGACACCCGACAACTATACGTGTGTAAAGTTTTATACTCCTATCTTTTATCAATCCTTTGAAAAATGTACCTAAAAATATCAAATTTAACATTGGAGGGATACAAAGTGCAGTCTCCCCTTAAGAATCCAGTAAAACAACGAACGAGTAGTAATGTATTGTGTGAATGTAGCTAAGTAAAGACTGTAGTACTACCACATCAATAAGATGATTAAAAAAAGTCAGTCGTTGATTTAAATCGTTCATGTAAAGCACCCGAAAGAAAAGGTATTAAAATATGAATTTTCCAATTAAGTTTTCTTGGAATTAAACTTTTAGTAATTAAATCAGGTGATCTTAACCCTCAAAACTATTCTCCATTCATAACAAAATGCAGTTCAACCTTTTTGTTACTGGCCTAAATATTTGTTTACTATTTTACTGGTCTATTTACAATTTGGTTAAAATTAATTATAAGTAAATATGAGTTAGCCTACGTGTACTCCCATGATCCCCCAAAATACCTGGGAGTCATCTTTGATAAGAGTGGATCAAGTGCAGCGGAAGTAAACAGCAAGATTTCGCAAGGACGAAGGGTTATAGGGCAGTTAAATTCTATCCATTGGAATGATAAAATATGGAAGAAGATAAAGATTCATATTTATTATGCTATCCTGGAGAGTGTCTGTACCTATGCTGCGGAAGTGTGAGTACTGACAAACAGATAGAAGGATCGCCTGAAAGCGGTGGAGATAGATTTTTGGAGATGGACCTGTGGTGGTGTGTCGCACATCGATCGCATTCTGAATTCCTAAATTAGGAGAAGAATTGGGGTTCAAGGAAATATCACGGATACCATATCCCAGAAGCAATTAAAAAAAGGTTTGGCCATTTGCAGAGGATGGAGGATAGTAGATGGCCAAAGAGGGTATGGGAGTGGACACCAGCCGGGAGAAGAAGAAGGCGTAGGCTGGAAGAGACATGGTTGAATGGCGTGCAGGAGGCAATGTTTTACGGTGGCTCTCCGATGGAGACTGGCGAAACAAGGAGAGGTGGTGCTTAGGAAGCGAGATACGGCTAGGGCTGTAAATCCTCGCATGAATATACTTATATATTGTGACACTTATCGCTAAGGTCCGTTTCGGGATCTAGGTAATTAAATAATTAATACACTAAAGTTTACAATTACAAAAATATTTATTACAACTGAAAGATTTACAAAATAAATAATAAACTAATTATATTGGAGTAATACAATAAATAACTTAAATAAACTTAGTACTACTTACAAATAATTATACACAAAGCACATACACAAAAACTGAATATAATGAAATTACGCAAGATAATATAACAATAGTAAACCTCTACAATGCTCGGATACGTAACTGTACTACGCACCGATAGCCACTCAATAAAAACTCGTCAAAGATCAAACGGATACTAACTCACTGACCGCCTCGGGTTCTCTTTATATAGGTGGATCAAAAAGATAATTCTAGCAAAACAGAGAAATTCGATACAAATAATAAAGTACAAAAAACCCTTTTTTATGAGTACTAGAAAAATCTTAACCATTGTAAACACGGCACAATAGGATAAAAGGTGTCACAGGTAACCAACCGACTTTTCCACAAATAGTTATATAACAAAAGACTCTACCTTATCATACACAATAGCGCGGTCCTTTTTAAATAACCTTTTATAACTACCTTTATTGTTACTTTTTCACTCTATTATCTACTCTCTACCATTTTATGAATTAATTACTAGAAATTTCGCGAACCATACCCTTCTTCGATATTGTTGTTTAGGTCATCAGCCACCTCACTGAGTGGAAAAGTTTGCTTATCAGCATGCCGGGCCCTCTGAAAAGCACATATTTTCCACTCTGCAAATGACACCTTCACTTCATTCACCATAGGGTCTGGCTGTATAATGAAATCCATTACTTTCAGAGGAGATAACTCTGATTAGTGTCTTTTACACCTCTACCTCTTCTGTTCTTAAATGATTCAGTCATTTAATTGGCTGACCATGTGATAAGAAACAGAACTATTTATTTTAGCCCAGCAATGAACAGATTGAGAGTTATAATTTGCTTCTAATTACTAATTAGCAATTATTATTATTATTATTATACTAATTACTTCTAATTACTAATTTTCTTCCATATTGTCACAATATAAATAGGTATATTTGCATGATTTTATTTGAGTGAGATATCAGTCAACGTCGTAGCTTCGTTATTGATCACGAGGAGAAGGTCTCTTGGCCATTGGCGTTTAAGTCTTCTCGCGGGGTTACCCAGGATGAATTGCGGGTACATATTTTTTACGAGCGGGTTGGAATGCGCGTGAAATTTTGAATGCATTGTATTGTAAAATTTTTGTATTATTGTTGTGATGAGTGGAACGTTTAAGTAGTTGTGAAGCGTTTTATTAGCTACACAAAAAGGGCGTTGTGCCGTTCAGAAAATTTTATTTTGCATTGCATGAATATATTTTGTGCATAATGGCTTTCCAGACCCCTATAGTTGAACGCCGTAGAGCCAGATTGGGCGCATGATTGCTTTGTAATTTAGTATTTTGTGTGTAATGGGTAATTTTGACCGTCTGTCATGTAACGTTTTATTTAGTAGGATCAAAAAAGAAAAATTTGATAATAAAACATAATTCGACGAAACGTCTTCAACTAAACTTACATTTGAAACAACTATACAGGTTTGTTCTCTCTAAATCACCCATATTTCTCAAACAGAAATTATTACTCTACAATTCCCTCTTAAAATCTTTCTGGGTGTAGGCTACGGTATTCAAATTTGATTGCGCAAAACTAGAGTAATTTAAAAAGTATTTAAGCATCGCAATCTAAATTTCTGCGAATAATTACCGGTTCACCCTATTATGTCTCAAATTTTACACACTACACACCGATTTAAAAACACCATTCATTTGCAACATCATCAAAAATATTTATATTAAATTTTAATCAAAACTACAAATTCATAATAATACGCTATTCATAATAATCAGTGATATGGCAAATCTATCAGGCTTCATTAAAAGATTAAAAAGAAGATGCAGAAATCTTCTTTAATTCTTTCTGCAAACTTTCTGCATGTTTGTCGAAAAAATAAAATAATGTGAAATATTAGATGTAATTTTTGTTTTGTTATGCTTGTTTTGTATGCTTTGTTACTATTGGTAACAACTTTTCTTTGACAATATGACCGTTTTATTGGGTTTTTCATACTTTAGTATGTTTGACGATCATTGTTATTCCAAATTTAACATTACTGAATGAATGTTGTATTTTATATCATGTCTGTTCATGTTAATTGGCATTAAACATCAATGTTCTCTCATCTTTTACGGTCCTATACGGGTCACAGGTCTGGCGGCCTCTTCTTTCGACAACTAACAAAAATAAGTTTCATTCCTTCTACAATCGTATTCTTTGCGTCATCTCGGGCTTCCACTACAGAATTCCAAATTTCATTGTACAGGACATGTTTTAACCCCTTCGTTTTATGATTACATTCGCAGCACGTCCAGACAACTTCACGAGCGCGGAAGTACCTCTGACATCGACATCATCAGAAATATTTATGGAGTACATCCACCGGAGACTTTTCGGAAACTGCCTTTTCATGACTATCTGTAGAAACGCGTCTTTCAGCCTAGTTAAACATATCCATATACATAGACCACGTCAATTACTTAATTATTGCAAAAACCATGCCGCGCGGCTGAATTATTTTATCATTATTCGGCCGAATAATCGCGCGCGGCATGGTTTTTACAATACTAATTAAGTAATTGACATGGTCTTCGACCGAATTTTTATTTTTTTTTTATTGAGTGATGATGCCTACATAAGCCTTGGGCTTGTGCGTAGGTAATGATATGTGGTGATTTACAGATGAAAAAGTGCCAGACCTGACCGGGAATCGAACCCGGGACCCCGGCATAGTAGCCAGTTGCGCTGACCACTACACCACGGGCCGGCCCAATTTGTCTAAATGTTTAAATGAATTTGTTTTAAATGTGATGTGTGGTTTGTGTTTAGTGTAATAAGTTCCTGAGGATGTCTCCGAGAGAAACGAAAGATCCTGAATATCTGTAATACTCTGAGGTGAGTGTTATATTTAATTAGTTTTGTTTTGGCTGTTCATTATATTATATATCAACGCTAGTTCGTATATATATATATAATATATTGGTCACTAATACCCCGTGCGTTTTTCTGATCCTTAACTGGATATTTCCTCAACTACCCTTCGGAAATGTTCTCAATGAAGAACCCCTGTTCCGACATACGTTCCGTTCGACCAGGAGGTAATCCCCACGATGTCGACAACATTATTATTTATCAGTTTCAGTTTCTACAGTACAGTTAAAGATTCAAAATACAAAAAATAAAAAAATAAAACAGAGGTTTGATTTTTCAACAATATATTTTTTTAAAAAAAACCAAGAAATAATAATAATAATAATAATAATAATATTAAAAACCAAATAGTTTATGAATCTTTATAAAATTACAGTTTCTACGAGCAATTAGTTAATACTCTTAACGCAGCGCGTTAATATTGACTGATATGTGGTGCGCTCTACCGAGTGAAACAAGAAACACTAGTTAGTAGTTCATAAGGTGATAACGATGCAAAAGCGAGCGTTGTGTGTAATTATTACAGTATTACAAGTACCGGCCGGCATCTCAGTGCGAGAGTTACCGGTTCTTGACATGCATATTGAAAGAATATTGTGATATGAAAATACATTAAAAATGTAAACATATTTAAAATAAAATAATAATGTTTGTTAACTCATTTAAATGAAATGATCTAGTAGATAATAAATTCACAAAAAATATTTGAAAATTAAGTTTTATTTATATAATATTTTATAATTTATCAGAAAGTGACAATAACTTAAATTTTGGGATACTGACTGTACGTTGTCAGTTTTAACATTTATGAAGTGTTGTAAAAAAGTGAAATTAAACAACCATTCAATATTGACTTAGAGTAAAAAATAAATATCGATTTATAATCAGGTTTTCATCGCCACTTTGTAGGAAAACATGATTAAATAAATGAAAGTTATTGAATTTATCTTCACCATGCTTTAAAAAGATAATTTATATTAAACAATATAAACAAACAAACGTAATTGGTGGGAATGTAATTTCTAAACAATATCAGTAAAATAAAAAAAATAAAAAATTAATGTTCTCACTGCCGTTTATACAGGTACCAGTCTTTTAACACCGATGAAGGGTTACCTTAATTTCTGTAAAATATTTTATTCAAATAGATTAACTATAAATTTGATGCTGTTAAGAAAATAATTTATTTTTCGTAACAAAAAATGAAAAAATGTATTTTTTCTTACCTCAAAGTCTGACCTTATGAGTCTAGGGTTCCTTGACTGTCTTTCTCTAATTTCATGCCATTCTGGATTATACTCGTATTTAGCAAACTCCCATTGACCGACGTACTATAAAAACGTCACTGAATCTTGCGATGCGGTGTATCATTCGGAGAATGGTAAACGGGAAAAAATCATATAGTGAACCAACTTCAATTCCTAAAAGGAAACCTCTCAAATTTGCAGGCTCTATATATAGGCTAATCTACTTTGGAGCACACTATAGTTGCCCTAAGATAGTTAATTTCAAATAATCACTTGATATATTATTAGAAATTAGATTAAATTGAATTGTATTCTTTATTTTGTGGTCAAAACCTTTTTTTGAATCCCTAATGCGTGTATAATGCAATCTGTTCAATTCAGAACAATAAGCAACCCCATGACCCAATGAGATGAGGATGATAGGTATGACTTGTAAATGATATGTTATCTTGTACAGACCTAGGCCGACCATTCCTGAGAGAGTATGATTAGTTGAACATCAACCATCAAAGTACACCGGTAACTACTGTCTAGTATTAAAATTCGTATAAAACCTTTACTAGGATTTGAACCAGGAATTTTTCTCTCCGAAAATCAGCTGTTAAACAGTTGACTCGCAGCGAAAACTTTACCTCTATACAAATCTGTTGGGTTAAAACGTAAACCTAAATTATAAATTGTAACGTATACCCCACAATTCATTTTTTCCGCTTTCCTATCCGGTCCGGTGGCGATCATCGAGGCGATGCAGGTATTGTTTGCTGCTGTTCGAAATAGTTTAACCAAGATTACATCAAACCACTTTATCAGCTTATCCTTCTTCTACCAAGTCCTCGAAAGCCCTCCATTTTAACCGTCAAAACGATTAAAAGGAGTCTGTAATAGTTCCTGTGTCTCTTGATACGTCCGATGTAGCCATACTCTAACTTGCGCTGTTTAATCGCCAATAACAGCTCAAGCCAACGTCCCATTCTCTAAAAGATTTCTTCATTAGCGATGTAATCAACCCAACAGATTCTCAAAACACACTTACAAATCGTGATTCTTCTTTTCTGTGGCGTCCAACAGAGTCCATACTTCAACATAATACAGTAATGTGGAAAAGACATTGTAACACTGAATGGGTTTGCTTTTTAGTTCCAGGTTTAGGTCTCTGGAGCAACCAAATAATTTTGTTGATGTGATTGCCACGAAGCCTTTTATGATTCGACTCTCTGGAATGATCCAAGTCGCCATTTAATGCACATTTAAGGAAAGATGAAGTTAAAACCCACTCGATAGTCTCATCGTCTCCATGTGCAACATGATTGCTTGATTACTTACTAGTAACTATGTTGGTTCTACTCAGTTTTTCTTATAATGATTTTCAAGGCATATTCTCGGTAGAAGACACTAGTCAGTGTTACCTCCTCTGAGAGTAACGAATTTCATTATACAGTCAGACCCTGTGGTGAATCAGTAAATGTGTCATTTACAAGGTGGCAAATAGATGGATTTTATAGGGTCTGGCATGCTGGTAAGCATACTTTCAACTCAATGAAAAAGGCATGATAAACGGAGGTGGTAAACCACCTCGATTTATTCACGATTTACCGGTTTAACTTACTTCACTACTTTACTGTTTTAATCACGAGGAGTAACGTACGCCTCGTTTTACTTAGTAAAGCCTCTAGATAAAGGTTCAAACCAGCCTTTCGGCTGATGACCTAAACAACAATATTTTAGGTACTTCTTAGACACCTAGAGACATTTAGAGACACCTAGGTTCTTCTTAGACACCATAGTGTGATACTTGTGTCATTGAATTACCTTCTTCTTCTTCTTCTTACTATCAATGATTAGGCATAAGCCTGTTCCGGACTCACAAACCATCTTGTACGTCTACACAAACACGAGACACTCCAGCCCGTACATCTCGACCACTGCCATTTTCTTCGAGGTCTTCCCACCTCCCTTCTTCCAACTGGAACATATTCCGTCACTTTTTGAGGTATACTCTCCTCTGGCATCCGTTCCAAATGTTGCCTCCATTGATTCCGGTATACCTCCACTTTTTTATTCAAGCTAAATACACCCGACTCGGATCTAATTCGTTATGTATAAGATCCAGCCTCGAGCAGCTTTTTACCCTTCTTAAAAATCTCATTTCAGCTGCTTGGATCTCCTACTTTCTTGGCGTTTTGTGGTAACCCATGACTCACTTGCATAAAGAAGGACTGGGGCTGCCATTACCTTGTAGAACTTCACTCATTGAATCATTAAATTATTCACACCGTAATTACTTTTATAAAATTTAAAGTGAGCATCAGGTTGTTTCATTTTTGTAGGGTATATTGGCACTGTTGTTTAGGTCATCAGCCGAAAGGCTGGTTTGAACCTCTAAAGTCATTACTAAGTAAAAGGAGGAGTAAGGTGATTTACCTTCGCCTTCCTCACTGAGTGGAAAAGTATGCTTATCAGCATGCTAAGCCCTTTAAAAAGCATCTACTTTCCATCCTGCAACGATACCTTCACTTCAATTACCACAGGCTCTGGCTGTATAATGATCAAATTAATTACTCTCAGAGGAGATAACTCTGACTTTAGGCTAATAGTGTTTTCTGTGACTATTATAGTGCCTTTTACACCCCCACTTACTGTATTGGTACTTACTATAATTTTCCTATATTGGTAATACTTTGTTCGAACTATTTCGGATTTTTTTGGATATGAACTTATTTCTCAAGTCATAATCAAAAGCGAAATACGTGACAGCCAGGACTTCTAAAATGTTTATAAATTTAAACAATTTTTATAAAAATTTTTTTTACGATCAATATCATTTGAAAACAGAGTTTGTAAGTAGGCCAATACATTAATGCTAAGTATTGCGTTTCACATGACATATTCAGATTGTGAATCCAATCTACTGTAAGATACAATCTGTGTTGAAGTAATATTTTGTTACACTGAAAAACAGCGTAGGGCTATGTAAAGAAAGAAAAAATATTTTGAAAAGATATGTTGACAGTGAATTTATATGATATGTAAACGTGGTTTCAACGACTCAGATGGTTTCTCCGATTCTTTTTCGTAGTACAATGGGAAGAGTGAGATTTGAATAACTGAAACGCTCAGCCGGTGAATCTACCAAGCGATTATTTTTTTAGCTGTTGTAAGTGCGTACGTGCGGCAAAAACCTATATTTGTTTTAGCTGAGGTTTACCAGTAAATAATCTGATTTCTACAAAGAAACATTCTTCTATTTCATCATAAAACATTTTTTGTGAAATGCTACTTTAGAATTTTTTTTACTATTTAGTGTTTAATAAAAGTAGTACATACTTCAAGTACTATTTTTACAAATAAGCTAGTTTTTTTTATAGAAGTTGTAATTCTTTCTTTTATGTTGATGAGAGTTGTTTGAGGTCAAATAAATGTACAAAAATATTTGTTATATTTTTATATCACTTTGTTTGCTAAAAATCGTTTTATTTTCGCTGAAGGTGCGATTTCTCTAAAGAACTTAGGTACTACCTCTGAATCTTTTCGTGATCATTTATATTCAGTGTTTGAATTGGTACAATGTTGATACAACAAATTTATTTACTTATTTTAACTCTTACAACAATAATCGAAGACTCTCCTCTTCCTCCTTGCCTTTTTCTCCTCCTCCCCACCTCCTCTTACTACTACTTTTACTACTGCTACTGCTAATGGCTATTGCTACTACTTTATCTGCTGCTTCTGCTGAATTTTATCTTCATCAGATGTACCACGTTGTCCAATAAATGTATTACCAAATAATTTTCGTAAGATTAAAAACCGTTTTTCATACGTAATCCGATACCTGAAATTTGAAATTTCTTTTTTCACTTTTAAAATAAATAGATCGTTGCAAATGGTTGTTTTTTCATAATGTACACAGCTACTAGAGCTAGGAGAATCTTCGACTGAATACGCTTAATAATTTTTATATTTTGAATTACTGTTTGTGCCCCATAACTGGATACAGTAAGTCCAGACTGATTGGAGAACGGTTTTGTAAATTAAAATGTTCTTTTCTTTTGAAGCAGTAATTTTTATGTCGGTTTGAGTAGCCAAAATAAAAATGTTTAAATTTTAAACCTAATTATTGTTCTCGTTTCTTCTAAATGTGTATTTTAACTTATTTTTACTTTCTCTTGCCCTATGTGAAAATAGTCAAGGAAAGTTTTTCAATGTCGATTTTTGGAACGAGTTATCACCGACAATATTTTTTTTTCTAGTTCCCTAAGCCCAGAAAATATGTTTTAACCGATCGTGTGTGTTAACAAAATATTAAAACAAACGGAAAATCGAATGAAGTTGAAAATTTGAATTTAAGTATCATGTGAGGGGACTCGATAAAACATTTGCACCAAAATTGATCAATTGGAAGTAGCTAGTAGTTTATAGATTTTTAAGGTTGCGGTATTACTATGCATTGTAAGGTAAAAATCTATATAGTCAAAGGTAAAAAATCATAAAATAAAAAAGGTATAAAAGAGGTTTACAAAATCTTCAAATTTTAGTTTAAGCATTTTTTCTACAGAGCTTATTTTTATATTTTTATACAGAGCTTAATTAAATTACTGAATCATTTAAGAACAGAGAGACAGAGGTGTAAAAGTCACTAATCAGAGTTATCTTCTCTGAAAGTAATGAATTTCATTATACAGTAAAATCCTATGGTGAATGAATTGAAGGTGTCATTTGCAGAGTGGAAAATATGAGCTTTTCAAAGGATCCTGGCATGCTGATAGTATACTTTTCAACTCAGTGAAGAACACTCAGGTAAACCACCTCATTCCTTGTTTTACTTAATAAAACCTCTAGGGGTTCAAACAGCCTTTCGGCTGATTATCTAACACAACAAGAGAATATCGTGTGAATTTTTCACACTAGACTTTTGATAGAAAAATCATTCAAAATTTTAAATTTTGGAGAATAATTAGTATAAATTTTGAGGTTACTGATGATAATATGGAATATTTATAAAGATGATCTCTTTCAGTTTAAAACAATAAAAAAGTTGGTAACCAGGAAGGAAATCTTTTACATCGTTTAGTTTAGCAGATGTTTACATAATGTTTATTTAATTTCTTTTAAATGACCTGAATAAATTTTTTAACCTTGTGCGTATACAGTTAAGTTTATTTTCCAAATAATTCTTTTAAGGATTATACGGTATTCCATAGGCCACCACCACCACTCCATCAGCAGTAAGAACCACTGGAGACAGCAGGTGGTGTTGGCATATAAGGTACCCTCGTAAGACATTAATCATGAAACAAGTGTTACCCTTATCCCTTCCTTACATCTGGTCTTCCAGACTTTCTCGACCTGCTCACACTTGACAAGCTTATACAGAAGCGAAGCACTTGCTGCTACTCATCAACGTCATCATTTGTAGGCAGTAAAGTAAAGCAGGCCATTATCAGAACTTCCACCGTATTACATTTTATAGTTCAACCATACGGAACACATGAAACAAAATGCTAGGGACAACAACTAATCTCTTTGTAAAATAATCCGCCGGAAAGGCTATCATTAATGTCTGAGAATATTCCCTTAAGCTCTTTTCAACTTCTGTTTAATCCTTAACTTGTTTTTAAGTAAAGAATTCATACACATAACCATCATTTTATTTATTTTGATTAATATTTTCATTTGTTTAGAAAATTTAAGTGCAATTTTTATTACATCACTGCCCTAAAACATACAAAGTAGCAAATATGTCACTTTTCTATACAAAATTTCAAATTGTGAAATTGAAGCCTATATCATGAGGAAGCGTTCTAGGAACTCAAAAAGATTCAAAATTTGAGCCGTACGTCCTCGTATTCTTTATAAGGACGATCACGATAGGCGATTACAGTTCAGTGAGTTAGCCGCTACCCATTATAAAACCAATCCTAACATTTTGTGACAAATTTTGTGGCGTGATGAAGCTTGCCTCTAACTTAAAAGGCATGTTAACCGGCATAATTTCGGTTCTGGTCAAATGAAAATTCTCATAATGTAATCCAAGCACAATATGTCACAAGAAATTAGAAATAAGCGTCAATTAGTGGTTTCCAGTAGGATTTTGCATATTTAAATCGGAAAAATGGAATTATTTAAGATTGCGACCTTAGTATGAATGTTACGACAAAATATCCAATTAAAGTTACAGGAAATAAACAAATTTACAACTTTTATTTCAATCATTTTTTGTGTAGAGCATAGTTTAGCGTAAATTAGTGATTTTCCGAACTTTAAGTTTAACAGAGGTTGATTTCCATTTTTACGCCCATAACGGACAAGTGGAATAATAGATTATTTACACTCAGTCAGTTCGTTGCAGGGCTAAAATAAATAGTTCTGTTTCTTATTACATGGTCAACCAATTAAATGACCGAATCATTTAAGAACAGAAGCGGTAGAGGTGTAAAAGACATTAATCAGAATTGTCTCCTCTGAAAGTAATGGATTTCATCATACAGCCTGACCCTGTAGTAAATGAAGCTAAGGTGTCATTTGCAGAGTGGAAAATATGTGCTTTTCAGAGAGCCCAGCATGCTGATAAGCATACTTTTCCACTCAGTGAGGAAGGCATGGTAAATCACCAAACGCTTTGATTTACTTAGTAAAACTTCTAGAGGTTCAAACCAGCCTTTTGGCTGATGACTTAAACAACAACGATTTCCATTTAGCGTCATTCACTCATGATTAATATTTAGCACATGGCTTTAATTTTAAATTTTTTACTCAAATTAAATATTGGTTATATATATAAAAAAAAATTGTATTTACGCGAGAAAACCGTGTAAATGTTTCACACCAGATTTTTTTTAACGATATCTTCACTGGGAGATACATTATTAGACTACTATAAATCATATTTATTGTTCTGTTAAAGAACAGATGTAGATATTTCTGTTAATAAAAATAAAGTTAAGTGTGAGTTAAAAATGTAATACAGATTTTACTATACAAATTTGAAATTATAACGAAAATGTAATGTTTTATTTTAAATATAATTTAGCGTGATAATAAGTTTATTCTAATGTGACTTTTAATGAAAGTGAAATTATTTTAAAAAACAACAATAATTTAAGCATCGGTTGACTGTAATGGGTGGTTTAGTGACAGCCTAGTTGTATTAAAGCTGTTATAACCACAGGTTTCTTTTAAATTATTTTCCCCTCTAATCTTTTTTAAGAGAGGCGTTCGTGTAGCCTATACATAAAAAATAAAATACTGTTAGACTTTTAAAATGTTTCCCTGTATCCTTAAACAAGGAGCTTTGAGTGTGTTTAGAATATTAATAACCTTACCTTACAAGGGATACTTCAGTCGGTTCATACAGGCGCATGATTAAAATAAAAATTGTTTCATTAAAAAATAAATAATTAAATTAGTTGTCTCGCGTAATATTAAGTTATTATTTATATGTAGAAAATAATTGTAAACCCAAGGACCGTCTAATTGGCATAGTTCAAAATTCATTCGTATTAGTTTACTAATAGTGTTGTTATATCACCAAATCAGGAAGTCTGACTTTGAGAATAAAAGAAAATCGATTTTCAGATTTAACACTCCCATACAATCCGACTCAGATTATACTACAGTGATTGTGCGAAGTGGAATCTTGGACCTTAAGGGAAGACTGTACTTAGCATCCCGTCAATGTTGAATTTGCTATTTTTAGGTACATTTTGACCCACCGGGTTGGTCTAGAGGTAGAGGTGAAGTCGTCGCCAAAATCAGCTGTTTAACAGCTGATTTTCGGAGACGAAGGTTCCTGGTTCGAATCCTAGTAAAGGTAGTTACTTTTATACGAATTTGAATACTAGACAGTGATTGCCGGTGTACTTTGATGGTTGGGGTTTAATTAACCATACTCTCTCAGGAATGGTCGGCCTGGTTCTGTACAAGACTACACCTCATTTACACGTCTTACACATCATCCTCATCTCATTGGGTCATAGGGTTGCTTATTGTTCTGAATTGAACAGATTGCAACGTACACACATCAGGAATTAAAAAAAAGGTACATTTTTCACAAGATTGGTAAACGATATGAAGATAAAACTTTACTTACGTGTAGTTGTCGGGTTGCTCGAGCTACTGACATTTTCGCTACTTAATCCGTTAAACCTAAATGATAAAAACAGAATAAGGAATAAATACAATTTTTGCAAATTTATTTACGGTATTTTACATATTAATCATTTTTGTAGCTTTTGAGGAAGTCATAAAAGTGCCGGAATACGTAAATGTACAAGATAAATAACTGGTAAAAATTTCAGCCTGGTATGTTTAATGGTTTCCGAGAAAAATGTACCTAAATGTTAAAAATCTAAATTTACGGGAACGGGCAAAAACACAAAAAGGCACAAATCAAAAACAAAATGTACACAAATAAGTAAATTTCCTATCAACATTTGGTTAGAAAGCTGAACCAACAGCTGAGAGTATTAAAAACAGTGATGCAGATATTTTAAAAAACTAAAATTCCCTTTGCTCAAAAACCATCGGTATAAGATTATGAAAAATATTCGTTCTTGTTGACACGATAATTTTCTTTGTAAACCTCCTGAAAACTTAATTTTTTCATTAAAATAATTTTTTTTCGTAATTTAATATTTTTGTGGTTGATCTCGGTCTGAACTATTGAAAAAGATAAAGAACCGAAATTCGAAATTTTCAGTTAAAACTATCATACAGTCTCGCCTTAACTGAAGCAACAACTAAGAGACTGGAAGCGTTCGAGTTATGGACTAACAAAAGAATTTGTAAA
The DNA here is from genome assembly GCA_035578175.1 of Catonia carolina. Classification (NCBI taxonomy): domain Eukaryota; kingdom Metazoa; phylum Arthropoda; class Insecta; order Hemiptera; family Achilidae; genus Catonia; species Catonia carolina. The sequence continues at coordinate 38,401,344 of JAQMRL010000001.1, forward strand.
ATATCGTGGATGGATATAAAATCAAACATCACTGTTTTTCAAAAAATGGTAAAGAAAAGAAAATAATGTCGTCATCATCAGTCAAGGATTAGGCTTATTGGCCTGTTCCGGCATCCATCTCTTTTTAGTTCTTCCCATGCCTCGCTTCCCTCTAGGTTTATATTTCCTTGCTCGTAGTCTGTGTGCTGGTTTGCAAAGTAAATGGTTGGACCAGTTTCTCTACTGAAACTGGTCAGTAGTGAAAACTGACCAGTTTCTCTACTGAAACTGGTCAGTAGTGAAAACTGGTCAACAGTCTTCACGGCGGAGATGGAGGATTCCAAACGGCGTGGAGGGCGGAAGAGCCTAGGGAGTCAACCCAAATAAAATCCAGGGCAGGTAGAGCTCGGGAAAATGTTCAACAGTCTCAAAGGTGGAGGAGGAATTTTCCCAACGGTGAAGAGGGCGACAAACCTAGGAGGTGGGTCTCCAAATGAAACCCAGGGCCCGTCTAGAGGCTCTAAGGTCGTAACTCGGCCTGGGGAAAACTTTATCACTGGCAGGCATCGAAAGATAGCCTCAGATCAGGAATGGAATGCAAGGACAAATGTGCACAGTAAACAGAAGAAAATTAGAATATCTAGGGCACATCATTAAAAATAATTAGTACAAGTTGCTAAATGCATTTCGCATGGAGGTACAGGATAAGAGAAGCGTCGGAAGACGACGAATATTCTGGCTAAAGAAGTTGAGGACCTAGTTTGTAACTTCTTCTAAAGTATTCTTCAAAACAGCACCGAATAGAATTGTCATTTCCGGAATGATTGCCAATATCCGGTAACGGACCAGCACCAAAAGAAGAAGAAGATATAGTAGGCTACGAAACATGCGCTTTCGAATGATACCAAATTATGTTTTTTTCGAAAATTAGAATTATTTTTTTTAAGTTGCATCTACGTTTAGGTTATTAGTGGCTACTTTGGGAGGAACACTAGATTTGAAATTATGATAAGTTTCCTAACCCTGGCCGGGAATCGATCCTGGGACCTTCCGCTTTGCAGCGTACCATGCTAACCACCTCGCCACGGTGGCGGTTAGATAATGGTTTTATGTACCTGTGGATGTTTAGGTCAACAGCCGAAAGGCTGGTTTGAACCTCTAGAGGTTTTACTAAGTAAAACGAGGAGTGAGTGGTTTACTATTGCCTTCTCCGCTGAGTACAAAAGTAGCCTATGCTTATCAGCATGTCAGGCCCTCCAAAAAGCATCTACTTTGCACCCTGCAAATGATACCTTCACTTCATTCACCACAGGGTCTGGCTGTATAATGAAATTCATTACTATCAGAGGAGATAACTCTGATTAGTGTCTTTTGCACCTCTACCTCTTCTGTTCTTAAATAGTTCAGTCATATAATTGGCTGACCACGTGATAAGAAACAGAACTACTTTTTGTAGCCATGGAACTAGCAGATAGAGTACAAATTATTTAACACTCCACCTGCTTGTTATGGGCATTTATGTACCTATGGTTGTTTAAAAACAAAATGATGTCATATTGTATTTCTGCCGTCTTTGTGTACATAACCATTCACTATTTGCCAGTTTTGAAAAAGTTACGTCCTTTAAAAATTTTATACCCATAGACAAACGATATTGTAACTAAAATTCTATTTTTTCTGTATAAAAGTCCGTGAATTCGGTAATCAATATTCTGAACTTGGTCCAATATGTTTTCTTGGTTTATTTGGTTTATTCCAATTGTTTTCGATATCCTTCCTGACTTCTTTCAGCCATTTATCCAACACCTTAGGTATATCGCAAAGTATCTAAAAAATTGTTTTGTTAATCGTTTGTCATCCATTCTACACAGGTATCAAGATATATCTCTTTCTCCAACTTAGAGTAACCGAAGGAATTATGTATAAAAAAAAATTAGACATCACTTACCGTTTATCAAAAGTAATCCTTTTATCTAGTGTAATTTCATCGAGAAATCTAAAACTGTTTCCTTTAAGATTCATTTTATCCCTTTTTAAACATACACTAATCGATTTTCATTTAGTTTATTTAGAGTCGAATCAACAGAACAACTTAGATATTAGTCTATTAAATATTGTTATAAATACTGAAGTCACGAGATTGCCTTTTGCGTATGTATAGGCTGTGAGGAAGGGAAGTGAAATATTTGCAGTGCTGCCAACCTCAACAGTGAGGTGCAGTTTCTACGTACATTTTGTAAGCTGTAATTTATTTCGAGAAAATGTTTTCTTCTTAAACCTTATAGAAATAAATATGACCTGTTATTGCCTATAGCTTAATTACATGACTAGAAAATATGTTCGATTTACTATTATTACGAATGAATCGTCTTCTTTACTATTGCTGTGATCGGTGTTTCCATTATCAGTCTCTATAGTATCTACCTAACCGTTTTTTTACCAGGTGTCAACAAAACTGTTAAAGAATAGCTTCTTCACGTCCTTAATTTCCTTATTTATTTTTCAAATTATGAAACATCAAATTACGAGAAACATAGTCAGCGGCTCGCTCACGGTTTTTTGTTAAGATGCTCGGATAGGCATTTTTGTTTAGCTTCAACTTCACAACATTTTATTACATTGCGTTCAGCACTGTGAATAGTTCGACCAGGTTTTTGAGAAACCGGTATTTGTGTTTACGGTAACAAATAGTTATATTCGTACAGTTAACCTACAAAATGTTCCGCGATATACTGTATATGTTCTGGGTGTAGTATAAGTTGTTATGTTTGTCGTACTGAAATTAAAGCAGTCGCGCATGCGCACTGATGCTTTCCCCCTTTACCCCTCGTTGCAAACAAGGGCAAACTCGTGACTCAAGTGACTATAGTTATGTTTAGTATCTATGGGTTTAACTTTTATAATTTTCTAGAGCTTGTTAGAAAATCGAAACCGGGACTTTCAACTTTGTAGGTCTGCTAAACATCTAGCGCATAAAATCTTAAAATTTAAACTACTACCTCATATTGTAGGTTTAAAAAAAGTTTTTATTTTTTCTATAAATGACGTTGAAAATTAATATTACTGAAGCTACTTTTTTCTGAAATAAATAACGAAAAATATATGTTGGTTTAGTGAACAAAAGATTATTTTATGTAAATTTATTAATGACTTTTTGAATAAACTTTTCAGGAAAATTTTACGTCAATAGTAGCTATTCAATCTTATTTTCTTCTATCTCACGTAAGCGGAAGTGAATATCGTGTGTGTTGGCACGGTAACAACGGCAAATAAAGAGGAGATTATAACTTAGTTCATTTTTAATGTAAAATCAGTAAATTTATACATTTGAATTATTAATATCCGAATTAATTTTAATATAACTTATAAAATCAAATCCGTATTAAATTAGTTAATTTTTATCGATAAGTAATTGGTAAATCTACTACTATATTGCAGCAATTACACCACTACACCACGGCCGCCGTGGTGTAGTGGTCAGCGCAACTGGCTAATATACCGGGGTCTCGGGTTCGATTCCCGGACAGGTCTGGCATTTTTTTCATCTGTATCATTACCTACGCACAAGCCCAAGGCTTATGTAGGCATCATCACTCAATAAAAAAAAAAAAAATTAAAAGAAATTAGGTTAATGAAAACTAAATGGTGCAAATGTGAGTATACAAGCAAATTAAACGTAAGTAAGTGCATAAAATTCCATAAGTAATAATTTAATTACTGTATTTAACCATAATCACTACCAAAACTCGCCATACAGTTTGCATTTCATGTTTTTGCGGCCGTGGAACTTTTAAAGTTTAAATGTTATTGACTGAAAAAAAATTATGAAAAGTTTGGAATAAATGAGATGATAGGTACGTTTTTTCTAGGGATAACTTGATAGCATCTGGCAAAGAGGAGCAATATGCGGATTGTAAGACCATTTCAGAAAACATTTCTAACTTTTCAAGTAACTAAAGCTTGTCCGGAATGACGTATTTTTATATAACAAAATATTTCACATGTTTCTGTTCTATAAAATTATTTTGAAAAACACACTTAATGAGATAATGTATAATGTAGTAAAAGTTTTATCATTTTATTTATTTAATTCATTTATTTAACGTCGCGTCAACTACAACGGTCATTAGCTACGACGTTGGGGTGTAACTATGTACAATGGAGCATGAAATGATTTTTTTTAATGTATGAAAATATGCCGTGCCTGAGTGGGATTCAAATCCAGGACCGTATGATGAGAGGCGAGCAAACACGTTACCAATTGCGCCTATGCGGCCGGCAGTAAAAGTTTTGCTTTTGAAGAAAAGACTGTCCTCGTAACTTAAAAAGTAATGATTTTCGGTTAAATTTTATTGCATCATCGTTTTCCATAATTATTACAGAACAAACCTGCTAAATATTATGTTAATCCGTGAAATAGCTGTTGAACAATGACGAAGTATTTGAAAAATACGGGTTTTCCTTCAAGAACAAACCTTTACTAAATTATCATTTCTCATTAAGCATGTGGTTTTTAATAATTTGATAGAACAAAAAACATGCGAATTACTTTGTTTTATAAAAATACGTCATTTCCGACAAGTTTCAGTTACTTAAAAATAAATTACACGTATGTTTTCTGAAATGGTTTTACAATCCGCATATTGCTCCCCTCTTCCGGAGGCCATCAAGTTATAGACAGACAGTATGTCTCTCTGAATTCACTTAGTGAATTTATTCACGCGGGTCAGCTAGTTTTTATTGAGGGTATTCAAATATTCGTGTAATATAAATGTGCTGAGAAGCATTATTTTCATATCAGTGAGGAAAGCATGTTAAACCACCTCGCTCTTCGTTCTTACTTAGTAAAACCTTAGTTTCAAACCAGCCTTACGGCTGTTGACCTAAACAACAACAATAACACAATAAAAAAGTAAAATTTAATAAGGAAATCTACCATCGATTTTTTTTCGTGGCAGAGCAAATTATTCTGAACAAAATGATGTACTTATTTTATCAACGACATTCGTGTTACGTTAATATATAAATAAAAACCTATATCAATCTGAATTTTTATTTTTGAAACTCTGTTATCTAATTCAAAAATTGAGAAGCCTTATCACTTTTCAATAATCATAACTTTTGACCTACGTAACTGATTGCCAAGATCTGTTTTTTAAATTTTTCATAAATTTGTTTTCCAAGGGTAAGGGGTTTGTATGTAAAAGGTAATACATTAAATTTTCGATTTAGCGGTCTCACATTTTCCGTGATTCGGATTATTTAACGTCATTCATTTGAGAAAATATAAATGTTGCCTCCACTCCTTACGTTACTTTCTTTCTTGTGGGTTTTGATTATATAATTTGTACTCCTACGTTAACATGTCTGCGTTATGATTAATGTCCTAATGAAGTTCATGGATCCACTGTACATATACAAATACACAAATTTGCCCAATCTTTTATTGAAGGTTCGGATTTAACGTCGGTGTCCGACCATACTTTACCACGAATCGAAGACCTAAAGAAGCCTACTGCGTTTTGAATAATTAAAACATTTATTCACCGAAATGTTTCTTATTGAGATAATAAAAAAACCATTAAGTATAAAGTGAATACTGCAACATGATGTAATAAGGTTTTCCTTCAATTTTCCACCAATGTCTTGTAAATTGGCCAAAGTAAACTCAAGTTAAAATTTCTGATTGTTAACCAACACTTTGATTTTAGGGAATGACATCAAAATTTTGAACTAATTTTAATCGTTTTGCAATAAATAACAATATCATTTTACAGCAAGTATTTCTGTGTATGTATGTTGTTTAGTTCATCAGCCCGGCTGATGAACTAAACAACCTCTAGAGACTTTACTAAGAAACGTCTTTACTTTGAACCTCTAGAGGCTTTACTAAGAAAAACAAGGAGGTGGTTTACCAGTACTTCCCTCACTGAGTTGAAAGGGATGCATATCAGCATGCTTGGCCCTCTGAAAAGCATTTATTTTTCACTCTGCAAATAACACCTTCACTTTATTTTCAACAGGGTCTGGCTGTATAATGAAATTCATTACTCTCATACGAGATAACTCTGACTAGTGTCTTTTACACCTCTACCTCTTCTATTCTTAAATGCTTCAGTCATATAATTGGCTGACCATGTGATAAGAAACAGAACTATTTTTGTTGCCCTGGAACTAGCAGATTGAGTGCAATTAATTTAAAAACTCCACCTGCCTGTTATGGGCAAAAGAGAAAATGTTTTAATAATATACAAAAATTGAATGTAGGTTATACCTAAGAAGTATTCGGAACATTATTTTTATAATTTGTTCAAGTTTTCCGGATTTCTGCATTTCTGAATCAGGTCCAGCACTCATTAAGTCCGAATAATTGGAGTTATGCTGTACAAGTATAAAGAAGCAAAAAGTTCAGCGTATAAAACCGTGACATATTTTTTAATGTTTAAATAATGTTAATGTATGGTGGAATACACACAATATTATAAGTTTATTAAAAAAAAAAAAACAGTTAGGCCTTCAATAGAATGTTTTGTTTTGTTTACTTAGCGAATTGTTATGGCAAATAAAAAACCTACTTGTTTAGAATAAATGCGAAGTTGTAAATAAGCAAAGAACTAAAAATGTGGCACGTGTTGGCTATTAAGAGCTGCGACGAAAATAATATTAATTTTAGTCGGGCGTGCAGTGAGCGTACAAGCAGATTAATAGCTTATTTTCTTTTGTATTATTTCATACGTGTAGGCTTAACTTCGTAGTTTTTAAGTAATTAACACACTAAGTAATGCCCAGACACCTAAATAAATGATAGCGAAGGTTTTATCAATAAAGATAAGGAAGTTTTTTAAAAGTTTATTGTATTCTTTTAAGTATTTACGGTAAATGTTTTTTTTCTAACGGATTATTACTGCATAAAACGGCTGAATGCCATCTGAACTTTTAGAAATATTAGTGGGCTATTCATATTTAGAGATTAGAAATACTCTAAAGAGAAGATTCTTTAAAATGATAAATTAATATGGAACAACTTTTTTATTGGGTTAAAACATCTTAAAATTGGGTGTATATACAGTAACCTCTTTTTAAATTATTAAACTCTAAATACTGTGTATATAAATTCATAAGTTTTATTTATTTGAGGTTGGAATAACCAGCTCAAACAAATAAAAAGGAGTTTAAATAAACAAACGGTTTTTATTGTTTTCTTCTTCTCCTCTTCAAGGATTATACTTTAATGAACGAGAGACTGCAGATGAAGGCGGAGCATAGTGACCTAGATCACAGCAAAGAGCCCATTGACTTTCGTTAATCATATCCTGGACAGAGAGAGTCACAAACATGGAAGTCCTAAGGAGGATGCAGAAGGGAATGGAAGTGATGATCGAAATCAAGAAGAGAAAGCTGGTCTACCTCGGCCATGTCTTGAGAGGTCCAAAATATGAAATCCTTCATCTTGTCATCCAGGGAAAGATTATGGGCAAACGATCGGTTGGAAGAAGAAGAACCTCCTGGCTACGGAACCTGCGAGAGTGGTTTAATTTGTCATCCATCGACCTATTTAGAGCTGCAGTTTCCAAGGTCAGGATTGCCATGATGCTAGCACACCTTCGTAATGGAGATGCTACATGAAGAAGAAGAATCATATCCTGCGTTGTCACGTGTGGCCCCGCTGTGGAAGACAGCCTAACAAAAAGTCAGCTGGAGTCGGTAGAACAGAGTGAGACTTACCGAAAGGGCAACCTCACATCCGACCTTGGCTGCTATTGGCTAGATCTCATCTGCAGTCTTTAGTTCGTTGGGGTATAAGCATCCCTACCTGTTTCGAACGTATGAAAAGCTCCTCCGACTGAAATATGCCCATCCCTTCTTACGGCGTCCTCGGTCGCTCCTTCCCTCCGGTTTATAACCCAGCGCCTGCTTAGGTATCCTATCCTCACTCACCCTTTTCACATGCTCTATCCATTGTAATTTATTTTGCTGTATCCAATCATTTATGGAGAAGATGTTGAGCCCTTTCCTTATCTCGCCATTCCTATAACGGTATTCTCTACTTCATCCATATTTTTGCGGTAAAAATTTCATTTCAGATGCATGCAATCTGCTCTCCGCTGTCCCTGCTAGCACCCAAGTTTCACTGCCAAAATGTAGGGTTGGCACTGCTATTGTTTTATATAATCTCAATCTCGTATCCCTGCTGGTGTTGTTTTTTAAGGTTCTGTGGATAGTCCGGCATATAAAAAATTTTGAAATCAATTCATCTTATTGAAGACACTGAAAGTAAGATAAGTTACCTGTTCCAGAATATTGTTATTCTATAACAATAACAATCTATAACAATTTTACTCCAGAGTGAATCCTTCTCTCTGAACGCCATTACCCTCATCTTCTATGTCGAAACTGTCAAGTTATACTCTTTGCATAATTTGTTCAGGAGGAAGAGTGCTTTCTGCAATTCTTCCTCATTCTCCTGTAGAACTATCAGGTCATCGGCAAAAAATAAGCAGTTCACCACCATATCCTCTCTCATGAGGACAGCAGTGTATACTTGAGATTTGTATCTTCTGATGACGTCTTCAGTTAAATATTAAACAGAGTGGGTGATAAACCACTCTCTTGTCTTACCCTTCTATTAAATAAGTAAAATCATTTCGTCAGAGTTGGAGTTCTCCGTTGCAATCATCGCCTTGGTGTCTTCGTATACGCTTTGGACTGCCTGGATAAGATGGGAAGGATTCCCCGATCTTGCAATATTTGGAACAGAAGAGGGGACGGAATAGCCTACCTAGAGCGGCATCTCGGAGGAACTATCATGCAGGCTCATTTATGCAGTGTAGTCGCAATCCCGGTAATGTACTTAATCTGCGCAGCTTCTGTATCGCGGTCAGAGCATTTTAACTACTGGCAAACTTCACAAAGCCTCAACTGATGGATCTTTATTGTTTTCTATACAAACCTACCGTATTGCATAAATTAAAAACTCGTTTATCCGAAGTTGATGGGACGAATTAATAGGTTTTCTTACACCTTAATATTATACGATGAGCGACTTACGTACTTTATAGAAATAAAAATAATTATTATTATAACCTTTTTTATTTAGACAATAGAAAACATAATAGAGACAAAGTATTTTAGCTTACACTGAACCTTCAGAAGTTTAGCCCTCATGAAATATTATATTCGTTTGTCTATTATCTTTACATGGGCATTGCTAAATAATAATATAATATATGATTTGGCCTTGAAAATATAAATGTGTATTTACATATATATTATATACTTTGCAATATACTCTATTGTAAACAAACAATTAAATGAAAAATACGACTTGTCAGTATATTTTACATAATAACAGTTTGTATTTATACTACAAATAAAAAAAAAACAACTTGCTGGCAGTGAACCAAAAAATTAATTAAACAATTTAACTGTGAAGTATCGCAAGCTTGGAAATAAAATAATTTCAGTGTGGATTATAATATATGAATCGTAGATCTATAGTGAAGTAATAGTTCACGTTGAATCTTATATAATTTTTTTATTAATTATCTGTATGGTATGAAAATATAGTCTTCCAGTATGCATATCGTGAATCGTTTAAAATCTTTCGAGAAGTGTGTTAGAAGAACGGTTCAAACTGATTTCGTGGACCGGTCATACTCGTATTACCAAGGTAGGTGTTTTCAGACGTATGAGTGTATACAGTGTGTTGATGAGAATAACCTAACGAAGAAAAGCTAGCTACATTGGTAATAAATTGGGTGGTGATAATTATGAATTTCTCTGGCTAAATCTCAAAGGTAAAGTAAAGGGCAGGCGCAGACGTGGGCGAAGGAAGTGGTTATGGTTGAAGAATATTAGAGACACACTCTTTTGAGGGTGGTTCAAGATAGAGAGTGAATTACCAGAGTTTTAACTAGTTTTTATTAATGGAATCGGCTCTCGAAAAAGAGGAGGAAGAAAAAAGAAGAGAATGACAAGGAGGAGGAAGAACGGGAGTATAAGGAGAAGGATGAGGAGGAAGAGGAGGATGAGAAGGAGATGAAAAAGAAATTTATTAAAAAATTAAATGGTGTTTAGTACTCTTGAGCTCTGATGTTCTCCGTATTATCAACAAACATGTTAAAAGAACAAGCAGAAAAAGCGCGACTGCCGGTTTTTCTTCGAAGAAACTAAATATATATATAACGAACATCAGAACAGACCCGCGTCACTTAAAGACACAATACGAAAAAAATAAAAAAGTTGATAACTTCAACCATGAGGAAACAATACAACCCGAAGATCGTCGAAAAAACAAACAACAGCAGGCGAGGAAATTTAGCCCCTACACTTCGAAGAACTTACAACCTGTACAAAAAAACCACTCTCGAGACAAGCCAAGATCAGGTATTATAATACAGTGGTAATACCTGCATGTCGGTAAGCGAGTGAATGTCTTAGAATCCCTCCGCAAGATCCTGCGCAGGATAATGGGTCCAAAGATAGTTTTTTTTTTGTTTAACGTCCGACTGTTCTGCAATTACTGCTAATGCAGACGGTAAATGATGAAATGATTTTTGTAACGTATGAAAAAATGCCGTGCCTGAATGGGATTCGAACACAAGACCGCATGATGAGAGGCGAGCACGTTACCAACTTCGCCAAAGATATTTAACGGACAGTAACAGGAAACTACTAATTTTTTTTTAATCCTTAATGTGTGTACATTGTAATCTGTTCAATTCAGAACAATAAGCAACCTTATCACCCAATGAGATAAGGATGATGTGTATGACGTGTAAATGAGGTATAGTCTTGTACAGACTCTGAGAGTATGGTTGATTGAACTCTAACCATAAAAGTACATCGGTAACCACTATTTAGTATTCAAATCCGTATAAAAGTAATGACGTTTACTAGGTTTTGAACCAAGAAACTTTGTGTCCGAAAATCAGCTGTTTTAAATAGCTGACTAGCGGCGATGACTTTACCAATAGACTAACCCGGTGGGAAACTACTGCTTGATGTGGAAATACTCATCTCTAAATAAAGAGAAATGCACATTTCCTTGAAAAAAATTAAAACCGTTTTAACTCTATCATTCTGAATTAAATATATTTTCAATAGATTTTGTCACTGCAGACCCTTAATAATAAGAAATTTTGAGGTTATACAGTATTTTCTTATGGGTAAATATAGACTAACAGCTGATGCAATGTGGAAGTCAAGGTTGATATGACAGCGTTTACTATCGTAATGGCAGACTGCCCGTAGAATTAATGAAAAATAAATACTTATAAGTATTTCTTCCTGAAAAAATTTATATCGAATATATCTAAACCAATACAATAAGCCTGTAGGTTTCGTATAGGAAAACATGTTTTCCTTATGTAGGACTTTCCTAATAAAATTAACTGTAGACTACTACATTTTCTTATTCTGATATAACAAGAAATTCATCAGTTTGATAGCAAACTAAAAATTAAAGGAATAATAGTCTATCAATGAAAAATTCAGTTAAACATAAAATAATGTTATTTTCAAGGGGGTCTACTCTTAAAAAATTTTGTTTTGAAAATTGGCGATAGAATTTTTCGTGTCTAAAATTCAGATATTTTTTATTAAATTTTGAATACAAATTAATTCAACGTTTTACTCTCATTCCCTAAAATCAAGTTTCGGGTTTAAAAGTAGCCAATAGTTTCAGAAATAATAACTGGGGTGTACTTTGGCCAATTTACATTAGGCCTAAATTAGTTATTAAATTAAAGTAAAAATCCCATTTTAGAATTTAAATTTCTTTTAATTTTCTATAAAAGAGAAAAAAATTTAAAACGTTTAAAACAACATGCTATATCTGAAAAATGGTAGTATTTATCTCAATTCTTGAACGAGATATTAAAAATTACGATCCGATTTTTTCAGATAAGACATTTTTAACTTTGCTATATTACATTGATTTGTATATATTATTGGTGTGTTATTAAGGAGAGATGGCACGATGGTTTTAACTCAAAATTTCGATGTTCGGTTTTTTATGTTTTTCAATAGTACTACAGGCCTAGATCTACCAGAAAAAAACATTAAATTACGTCAAAAATATAATTTTTTTATGAAAAAATTAAGTTTTTATCAAGTTTACACAGAAAAATTGTCATGTTCCCAATAACGAATATTTTTCACAATTTTTTTTTGCCGGCCGCATTGGCGCAGTTGGTAACGTGCTCGCCTCTCATCATGCGGTCTTGGGTTCAAATCCCATTCAGGCATGGCATATTTTCATACGTTACAAAAATTCATTTCATCCTTCACTGTCTGCATTAGCAGTAATTGCATAACAGTCGGACGTTAAACCAAAAAAAAAAAAACAATTTTCACAATTTTATACTGCTCGTTTTAGTGTAAAGAGAATTTTAGTTTTTAAAATATCTGCATCACTGTTTTTTGTATTCTCAGTTATTGGTTCAGCTTTCTAAACAACTGTTGATGGAAAATATAGTACTTGATTTTGTACATTTTGTTTTTGATTTGTGCCTTCTTGTTTCTTGCGTTTTTCCGTAAATTTACATTTTTAACACTAGGTACATTTTTCTAAGAACCTATAAACCTACCAGACTGAAATTTTTACCAGTTAATTATCTTGTACATTCACACGTACCGACATTTTTATGACTTCCTCCGGTGTTCCAATACGCAAAAACGTAGAAAACAATTTGTAAAAATTTTATGTTATTCGTAATATTTAAAAAAAATGGTATAGTTCGAAGATTAAATGGAAAGAATGTCAGTAGCTCGAGAAAAAACCCGATACCTATGGTCTGTAAATTTTATTTCCGTATCTTTTATCAATCCTATGAAAAATGTACCCAAAAATAGCAAATTTAACATTGGCGGGATACAAAGTACAGTCTCCCCTTAAAACAAATATACAATTTCGTTGAAAATAACTTGCTCTACAAAAAGAGCGATTTTAATTTTTCATGAAATAAAATAATTATTTTAAAGTAGGAGCTTTCTTCTTAGAAAGATATTTTAGTAGTTCTGTATTCAGCTGTTAAATAAGCAATTTGAGTAGTAGTGGTAAGGAACATGACATGTGTATTGTAACTCTTAACAGACAGAGTGGTTCTGTTGAGCGGTAGGGTTGAAAGTCCGCGAGTATCCTGCCAGATAATTCTCCCTTAACGCTAAACGTCAATTGAAATAGATTTAGAACATCAAGGCCAACCGACATTTACTAAGAAACTGTCCAAACATTGCCAAAATACGTCACGCTATAAACAGTCCAAAATAAAACAAACGAGTTCAACACGCTTACCCCAAGTAAATATTAATTGAACCAACTGTTCATAAAAAAAAGAAGTTATGTGTAGAAATAAAGACAACGTGTCTGGAGTGGACTCTTCCAAATTACTTGTAGTACTTAGTTTATATTTCACGTTTAACCGCCTGTGAATCGGTTAAAATTTTTAATATTAAACATTACCTGTATATTAAAGAAGTTGTAAACAAAATTAACGTTTGCTGGCAAACGGATTGTTAATAAAAGATTATTATTAAAATAAATTTCGTTTAAACGTGGGAAGAACATTATTGTATTTTTAGTGCCATTATTTTAATAATATTCCCAATTTTTGCAGTAACTTAAAATAATTAATTTAGAATTGGTAATGTATTTTTTTAATAAAAAAATATATTTCTCACTGTGTACTTGGATTTTATCTCTTTTGTACTTTCTTAGACAAATTTAAATGTGTACTTAAATAGGTACATAATACTGCAAATTTCAACCCTGTTCCTCTTTTTTGGAATTCGGGGGTGAAAAATAGCAGTTTACCAAATTTATCATTACTAAGGATGTATAGTCCATCTAAGTTTAGTTAGCGTAAATACTGTCTGTCTATAACTTGATGGCCTCCCGCAGAGAGGAGCAGAATCGGCCCTCTACTAGCCTTCTCAATAACATTTCATTATGTACTACTACTACCTAGTACACTGGAATTGGTACATAATGAAGTGTTACTGAGAAAGCTAGTAGCGGGCCGATTCTGCTCCTCTCTGCGGGAGGCCATCAAGTTATAGACAGACAGTACATAGATTCGAAATAGTCCAATTTTTGATGATGTCACTGCTAATAGTATAGTGAAAGAAATATTTGATTGGCTATCTCTCCCACCAATCCACATTAAGCCTTCCCACCGTGCTAGTAATCTATCCCTACTCTGCGCGACACGTGATCATTTCAAACTAAGAAGAGTCTTACCTTTGATACAGTCTTTGTAGTACAGTGGAGTGGATATTTCGTTGGCTATTCGTCCCACCAAGACAAATTGTTCCTTCCCACCAATATATACCTACCCTACCCAACAACTGAGCTATGTTAACTTAGATAATTAATACAATCAAAAGACTGTCTGCCTTGGTCATTTATACAAGGGTGATTAAATGAGCTTCTCACATTTCTTTTAGAGGGTAAAGTAGAGGCCAGGCGCAGACCTGGGCGAATGAAAACCTCGAGATTGAAGAATATTAGACTGGAGAAACATCAGTAAGCACACTCTTTGAGGGTGGTTCATGATAGAGAAAAATCAACCAGAATTTTGTAGTCTATATTCAGTAATGGGTTGGTACACTAAGAAGGAGGAGGCGGAGGAGGAGAAGGAAAAGGAATGAGGATGAGATGGGACAAGGAGGAGGAGGAGGAGAAGGAGAAGATTATAAGAAGAAAATAATAATCGTTGTAAAAAACTTGAATTATATTTTTTTTTAAATAAAGAGACAAAATATCCCTATTATCTGTAGTAGACTATTTTTATGATAATATTATTATATTTTTTTAATTTTAGAAAACAAAGTTTCACGTACAAAATTTAGAACACTCTATGAAATTTGAATTATTATAAATTTCTTCTTGTATTACATCAAAAATAAGCATGTCACCACATCCAGGAAATATTTTTATAAGAGTTTCAAAAAATGAAAACCTTTACTGAACAATTTTCGTTTAATTCAGTATTTTTATTCTTTACCAAAAATGCGGAATATATTTTTTTATAAAAGCCGTTGAAATAGTGAAAATAATTTTAAATTTCGATCCTCTTAAAAAAATTCTCCCGTAAAACTATTATTAACTTATTTTGACTTATTACTTTAGTTTTTAGAATAATTTTTATTATTTTTGTTCATAATATTCTACAACTTACTCAAAAATTATTTTTCTATGAGAGGTTCGTGGCTTTTAAAAGTTCATATTCTTAAATTCAAATTTTATAAACCTAAATTATATCCTCCTATTGTTTCATTGTTTATTTTTTATTCTTTAATGTTAATTTAACATCATTTTGGTTTTACCTCCTCGAAGCTCTTGTAGTATGTTTCTCATCATCGCAACTTTTTCCCAATTCATCCATAACTGAACCCGTCTATTTCACTCTAGGTCTTTTTACAAGTACAGCATCCTTTTAGGCTGTCTGCCCTCCTCCATTCCAAATAGGTGAAAACAATCCCCAAATAAGCGAATTTCTTAACTTCATCCAGCATTAAGCCTTATTTCATGTCTCTGCCTTCCGTCCTCACATCTCTACTGCACTAGCCCTTTACTTTCTTTCTTCAGTGAGTTTTATTAAACAACACTGAAAAATCTCTTCGTTTCACAATTCAGTGCCCTTTACACCTCATCATCTTTCTCCGTATAATAAGATCATCTGCAAACATCAGGCTATTCTCCCAGAATTTTATTTGATCTTCTTTCTATCCTGCCTAGCCATATCCTTGATTATAATAAACGAGGTAAAGAGAAGGAGGAGGAGGAGGAGAAGAATTTTTTAAAAGAAGAATTTTTTAAAATTCTTCTTGAATTAAAAAAAAATTAATCGTATAAAATTTTATTATTATTTTATTATAATGTTATAATTATTATAATTATAATGTTATTATAATATTTTTTTAAATATTTTATTAATATTGAATTAGGGAAAAATAGGATTAATATCTATATCATTATTTACGTTCCTTTAATTCAACTTAGGCCTATACTGCCCTCTGAATCAGTTCCTGTAAAATTTATGATTTTTATTTTACAAAAATATATTAAAAAGAGAATCATGTAAAATACTAGGTAAAGTAGGCTACAAGGTTATATTCATGATATAGGACTTAAAGTTTAAATAATAAAATTGAAACACTAGGCTTTAATTTTATAATATTTACAGTAGTTACTAGTACTGTTTATTACTAGTACTATTATTGTATTATATTATTATAATATAGGTTATATATATATTTATGTATTATTATTACTTTTTATAGTGTAGTTACCTGTACTTACTCTCACGGTGCTCTTATTTTGTTGAAGAAATTAAAGTAAGAATTTTTTATGATGTGCTATAAAGTTAACAGAAGAGATTAAAATTTACCATGCAGATGTACTGAAAAACAAGCCAAATTGAATAAATGCCAAATTTTTATTTGAGCTTGCGTTAATGTTGAAATTAAAATCATTATGAACGCTTATTTAAATCCTTAATATTATTCTAAATGACAAGTTTAAAATAAAATTTAATTGAGTCGCATTGAATACTGGTTTTATATTGGATATCATATCGTTTAATAACTTATTGTGGGTTTCTTTAAGCACCGATTTCTCGAGATAAAAAATTAACAGCGGAAAAACTAATTACATCTATGTAGTTGTATATGTTTTAATTTAATTAATGTTTTGAAAAAAGATATGCAGTAACATTTGATATTTTAACATTTTTTAATGCAAGTCTATTCTTGATGACAATTACCCGTTTCCTATTTACTAATTTTCTGAAAATTAAAAACTGATCTTTACTTTCCGAATTTTTAATTAATCGCATAGATTACCAATTTAGTTTTAAACTTATTCAAATGGCTGTTTAAAATACAACGTTGTGTCTTGGAGAACTCTGGGTAAAGCACGTGTTTTCTTAATGAAAAAATTGGTTGCAAAAAGGGTTATTTTTCTATAAAATAACCCTTTTTCCTAAGCATAAAGTTGCGATTCCTGTAAACACTTTTTTACTTTCTCTTGCTCTATTTAAAGTATGTAAGGTAAATGTCTACCCATAACAGACAGGCCGAGAGTCAAATTATTTACTCTCAATCTGTTCGTTGCAGGGCTAAAATAAATAGTTCTGTTTCTTATCACATGGTCAGCCAATTACATGACTGAATCATTTAAGAACAGAAGAGGTAGAGGTGTAAAAGACACTAATCAGAATTATCTCCTCTGAAAGTAATGAATTTCATTATACAGCCAGACCCTGTGGTGAATGAAGTGAAGGTGTCATTTGCAGAGTGGAAAATATGTGCTTTTTCAGAGAGCCCGGCATGCTGATAAGCGAACTTTTCCATTCAGTGAGGAAGGCAATAGTAAACCACCTCACTCCTCGTTTTACTTAGTAAAACCTCTACGGGTTCAAACCAGTTTTTCGGCTGATGACCTAAACACAAGGTAAATGTATTGTTTTCATGTCGACTTTCCGAAATCGAGTTCTTTTTCTTCTTGCGTGGCCTCCCAACATCTCTCCTCCCCTCCGACCTGTATTTCAAAACGATCAGGGGGATCTTTTCCTCAGAAATTCTCTCTACGTACTCCCTCTATCGATTTCGATATTCTCCATTCTTCCCATTCAAGTTGTAAACAACCAGTTCCGTTCTTATATCCTCATTTATCAGTTGGTCCATACGATTGAAACCCTTTGTTCTCCGCAGGAATCGCATCTCTGCCGCCTATACTCTACTTTCTTGTGGTTTTGAACTAACTCACTACTCATTTCCACAGAGTAGAACAGAAGCTGCCATATTATACCAATATTATGCCCCCCTTACTTTTTGCGTTTTTGACTCTAGAGAAGCAGTTTCAACGCAATACGTAGTATGTAGGAGTTTCGCCCGTCCAATAGTGTAGTGGTCTGTGCAACTACCTTTAATACCGAGGTCCCGGGTTTGATTCCGGTCAGGTTTGGTTTGTTTTCTTTTTATAACCTAATAACGATACCTACGCACCGATGCTTATGTAGGTATCATCCCCTATTAAAAATTTAACTTAATAGCTAATCATGTATTATGTAGTACCCTACTCGTCTATTTTGTGACAATAAAATTTACTTATTTATTTATTTATTAACATCCATATTCTTCGTTTATTAGAAACGAGAAATTTCTAGAAAAATTTCATTATGAGATTTGACAGAATGAAATTATCTGTAATTTCGAATTGGATGTAGGAGTACTTAAGAGAATTGTCAATTTTAAACAGAAAAAATTTCCATGTTGGAAAAACAGATGTTGGATGTCTCATTTACTTTTTTACTTACACCAAAGACTATCTTCAAGAAGGAATAATAAATATAATATATTTTTACCAAACAATAGTGGCATTAGTAAAATAAGGTGTACATAAAAAGCTAGATTGAATTGGTGTCCCGGTTTATTGTAGATGGTTGGTAGTCTCAGTGTTATAAGAGACGGTGAAGAGAAGAGAGGTTGAAGTAGAGATTTTACATAGGAGCTGAAGATCATAAACCTAATTGAACAACGAACCAAACAACCACACACACCAACCGGTTTTCTGACCTCGGACCAAGCACGCCCACTTCACACAACAGGTTTCTTAACAAAAAATGACCGTGAAACCACACTATACACAACTTAGAAAGTTGGTTCAGCTGTTTTACTCCTATCTCTACGAACGTTATCAAATATTGTTTTTGTGCTTCGTACCCTCTTAACGTATGGTACGTTGCTCACAACTTATGAGTGTTCTTTTTTATAATGTATTCCGAGTCTCACACAGTATCTAGGTGACAAGCCTCTCAGTTCTACTTCTACGGACAAAAGATAACAGTTATTTTTTTATTATATACTTCATACTCTTTCTATAGTCATACATAAATAGGGTGACAATCGTATTTAATAATCTAATAATAAAACAGCTAAATAAATATATGTTAATAACTTCAATAAATTCAAATGTAAAAATATGATTATATTTAACCATATACCTCATAAAATTATAGTTCCTCGTAAATAAAGAAATATAAAAAATTTATATCAATAATATCAAAATTTTCCCATATCAGGCAAGTGGAGTGTTAAATAATTTGCACTCGATCTGCTAGTTCCAGGGGTATAAAAAAATTGTTCTGTTTCATATTACATGGTCAGCCTACTATATGACTGAACCATTTAAAAACAGACCTGGTAGAGGCGTAAAAGACACTAGTCAGAGTTATCTTCTATGAGAGTAATGACTTCATATACAGACGGACCCTGTGTTGAATGAAGTGAAAATGTAATTTGCAGGGAGGAAAGTAGATGCTTTTCGGAGGGCCTGGCATGCTGATAAGCATACTTTTCAATCAGTGAGGAAGTCAAAGGTAAACCACATCACTCCTCGTTTTACTTAGTAAAGCCTCTAGATGTTCAAACCAGCCTTTCGGCTGATAACCAAAACAACAACAACAATAAATAAATAAAATTTAAAATTATTGTTTTTTCTGATACAGTCAATAACTTTTAAACAGATAAGAATATATAAGTCTCTTGTTCAGCCACTTATATGACTGATGGAGTTAAGGACAGAAGAGACAAGCCTCTATAGGTGTAAAAGACACGAGTCAGAGTTATCTCTTCTGAGAGTAATGAATTTCATTATTTCATTTCACAGCCAGACCCTGTGTTAAATGAAGTGAAGCTATCATTTGCAGGATGGAACGTAGATGATTAAGAGGGTGTGGCATGCTGATAAGCATATTTTTCACTCAGTGAGGATGGCAATCACAAACTATCTCCTACCTAACTACCTCGTTTCACTTAGTAAAACATCTAGAGGTTCAAACCAGCCTTTCGGGTAATGACCTAAACAACATCAAAATGTGTAGAAAAGATTAAAAATTAATTTTTTGCAGTAATACTTGACGTTTCACATTTGATAAGCTTTCCCTATTATGTCAGTATTTTGATTTTTTTTTGACGTTTAATTTATTAATGTAAATATTACTACTGTGATAAAGCACAGTAAGCATTATACTGTATTATGTTTACGTCAATGTTACTAGCTTGTACTCTATTTTTTTTGGATGTGAAGGAGTCATCAGTGGTGTTTAGTTGTCATGTTTTATATATCAAATTGTTATTTCAATATTTCTTCAGCTCTTTCTGCCATTTGAATAATTTGTGGAAGGAAAAATATGTGAATTAGAAGGTTCTTTTTCTTCAAGTTGTCTACCGTATCCTTTCACATTGTTGGTAACCATTCCGGCTATTTGCACCTTATTGGTAGCCAGTATAAAAAAAACACACTCGAATGGTCACCAAACCAATTCCGTAGTTTTTTAGGCCATGACGTTCTTCTTCGACTTGGATCACTGTTAACCAGTTATTTTGCCATACATAATGTTCTGCAATAGCATACATGCCTAATATTTCTATTCAAAATTTTTTTAACATTCGTCTGTTGCACCTTATCTCAAATCTCAAGAGCAGTGGTCATCAACTAAATCTGATCAAGGTTCGTATAAAATTTTGATGAGAAAATTTTTGCCACGGTCCCCCCAACTTTTTACTTAGGCCTATCTTGCCGATTGTAAAAATTTATATGTGGAAATCTTAGTACTAATTGTTGATTTTGAAAAGGTTTGAGCAAAGGTTTGAGAAGGAAATGACGATAACTGCCCCTGCCCAAAAATAGAAAAAGTTAAAGTCATAAAATATCTAGGAATCATGGTAGATGATCATATCAAATGGAATGTACACATAGATAATTTGTGTACAAAACTAAAATATCTTATATACATTTTTTATAGTATAAACAAAATAAAAAATAAAGATATAATTAAAACCATTTATTATGCTTATGCAAATTCTCTTTTTCAATATTGTATTGAAGTGTGGGGTGCGGCATATGATACACACATGAATAAACTATTCACTTTTCAAAAACATTTAATTAGAGCTGCCTTAAATAAACCAAGATTATACCCGAGTAAACTATTATTTGACCAATTCAATGTAATGACACTGAGACAAACATATATTAAAAAAATAATTTTGTATATCAACAGAAACAGAGATATCTTTCAAAGTAGAACTACAACTTACGATACTCGCCCTGCAAAAACTAATCTTTACAGTATAAAAAACATAAAATTGAATGTCTGTAGACGTCAGGTATATTACTATAGCAGTATTTTAATAAATAAAATTCCCCAAGAATTTATTACCAGCAGATTAACAAAAAAACTTGAAAAAGAAATAGAGGCTTGGGGAAAGAATAAATATTATTTTAAGCTGGTCATTTAGTAAGTAGAAAATGATAAAAATTATCCTATCAATTCTCAATAAACTTTAAACAGATTTTTGCCATGATTTCTTTTGTATGTATATGTTTTATTCTTGTAAACTTCAATCTGTGACCCCTTAAAAATAATTGATTAACGGTCTTGTATAATAGTTTGTAACCTGTGTAGTCATTGTTTTTTATTTTTTATTAAAGTAAGAACATTTCCTGGCTTTTGTAAATTTTATTCGGTTGAAAGTAAATTTTGTAATGGGTATTGTAAACTTAAATTTTAAACAGAATTTTGCCAGTATTTTTTCTGTATTTATAAATGTATTTTTTTTTTTAATTAAGGTGTGATCCCTAAAAATAATTAATTAACGATGTTGTATAATAATAAATAAATGTTTGTATATTGCATAGTGTTTTAGTGAGTTGAGAGGATTTTTTTTGTAGATAATAGTGTAATTTTTCTAACTTGGGAATACTAATATTGGTTTCTAGTAAATTTTAATTATTTGGAATTGTAAATTTTATAACTAGATAAGTTTCAGTAAGCTTTGTAATAATAATTGTTAAAAATATTTTTAGTAATAATTACTGATATAATTTATATATAATAATGTACAACTCATTCCCGCGCACAGGCTCGTCCTATGCGGGAATTAGTATATATGTTAATGTAAATGTATTTTGTATTTAATAAAAAAAAAAAAAAAAAATTGAATGTTTCAATAAAAGTTTCAAACTACTGTAAGTTAGTGTACAAATCTTGTAGTTTTTGTATTTTGTAGCTCGGTGCTATCACGAGTTGCTCTCAGCCTGATCACGGCCGTAAACTTGTTCGGTGAGCATCAACTCTTTTCAGAGAAACTTGGGTATAATGCTGTTGGGTTAATACCACCAGTTGCTGTCAGCATGGACATAGCCTAAAAATTTTTAAAAAAATCTCAAAACACACGAAAATAAGATCTGCATACAAAAAACAAATACTGTCTCGAGCTCGCTGTCCGCAAAAGATTAGTCGGTGGTGTGCGAATTGGTGACCACTGCTCTAGAGGGTTATTGGTGTGCCCTATTAATTTAAGTAGTGGTGAGCATTATAATTTATTTATCGTTTCATAAACTATTTTAGTTTTAAAGTAATGAAATTGTACGATTTCTTTCTCGTTTAAATAAAACTCGTCCATCGTTTGTTCTGCTTAATTCTTCCTGGAACCCCTTAAAGTTAGTAACCATCATTCTGACCTTGGTTCGATCTATTATGTTTTTCGATTTATTCCAATTTTCTCGATACTCTCGTTGACTTCGTTGAACGGCTTATCGAATACATAAAATATGTTATTTAGTGCCCTATGAATTTTTAGTCATCCATTTCATACAGATGCACGTAGAATTTTAGTCCTCTTTTTCTGATAATTTCTATTATTTAGCAATTCGTTTTCAAAATAATACAAAATTTGAAAGTTTCGATAAAAAAATCTCAATAAATTGTACAAAATTCAAGATGTAATATTTAGATTAATATAACTTAGATTTCGCCATAAAAAAAATTAATTTCATCTGGCAAATGTTATAATAGATATTACATCAGAAAAGAGTCCAAGACAATAAGAGGGAATTCCGAATAGTAAAAAAACACCCACAAATTGGATTGGTCTTCTTACTAGGACAGAAATAGATAATGCACATCTTGTTATTTTTAACAGTGAATGGAAGGGATCGGTGCCAAATTTAATGAAGTGGGATGTGAGAATACAACAGTTTATGGAGGTCGGGAGGTCAAGTGCATTACTCTTCAATTTTTGACTTGTTTAATAAATAAAATTCATAGATTTTGAAAAAAAATCTGGTGTGAAACACTCACACAATTTTCTTTTGCCAATGCAAATAATGACCAATATAATCTAACATTAGTAATAAAACATTAGAAATAAACAAAAAACTAACCTCAAAAAACATAACCTTATTTTAATCATAAGTGAAAGACGCAAAATGAAAATCAACTTCAGTTTGGCTTAAAAATACGGAAAATTACTCTTTCACGCTAAACTAGGCTCTGTAAAAAAATTCTCTAAACAAAAGTTGTAGATCTTTTAATTTCTATAAATTTGATTACAAACACTTTTGTCGTAAAATGCATAGCCTACTAAGGCCGAAATCTTAAAAAAATCGATTTTTCACACGTTTTTGTGAGAGAAAAAAAACATAAAATCGCTAATTACCACTAAACTAATCGTTATACAAAGAAATGTTAGAATTAAAAGTTGTAGGATTTTAAATTGTCTACAACTTTTATTAGATACATTTTTGCGCTAAAATCCATATTAAAGCCGCAATCTTAAAACAATTTTTTTACGTGAAAACAGCCTCACCAAGAATTTCAGCAAACATGGCGCCTACCCTATCTTGTAGAGCATAAAAAGTTTAGTAAACTAGGCGATTTTTAAAAAAAATCGTAAGTTAGGACCAGTTTTTGAGAAAATCGTAAAAAAGTGAAAAATTACACGAATAAACTACTACTTTCCGGTCGACTGATTTTTATGAAAATGTTCGTGTCAGGTCCGGTAGTGGTATGTAACTTAAATTTCAAGTTTCAAGTTCGTACGATGTTCCGTTCTTGAGATATGCTGTTCACACACACACGCACGCGCGCGCGCAAACAGACCAATCGCTAAAAACATGATTTTTGGGTTCAGGAGGTCTGAAAACGTGCAGATCCGGTGTTAACTCGATTTCGAAAAATCGACATGAAAACAATACTTTCCTTCTATAATATATTCATATAGGCAAGAAAAAGTAAAAATATTGCAGAAAATTCGAAAAATTGTTTTTTTGGCAAGCATAAGAAAAATTATTTAAGTAATTATACGTATAAAACATAATTTTTTGATTATTGTTTTAGAAACAACCCAACGATTTTTACATATCGTCATATTATTTTGTTAAATATATTTAAGGAAGCCAAGAAAAATATAGGACCGGTAGCTTCCATTTGATTCTGTAAGGATAATACAGGCAGGTGTTTTTTTTGTTTAACGCCCGACTGTTCTGCAATTAGGCCTACTGCTAATGCAGACGGTGGAGGATGAAATTATTTTGGTAACGTATGAAAATATGCCGTAACTGAATGGGATTCGAACCCAAGATCGCATGATGAGAGGCGAGCACGTTACCAACTACGCCAATGCGACCGGAAATACAGACAGGTGAAGTGTTAAAATATTTGCACTTGATCTGCTAGTTCCAAGGCTACAAGAAATAAAATACTTCTATTTCTTATCACATGGTCAGCCAACTACAATACGACTAAAGCATTTGAGAACAGCAGAGGAAGAGATGTAAAAGACACTATTCAAAGTTATCTTTTCTGAGAGTAATGAATTTCATTATACAGCCAGACCCTACGGTGAATGAAGTGAAGGTGTCTTTTCAGAGTAGAAGATAGGATAGTTTACAGAGAGCCTGTCATGCTGACAAGCATACTTTTTCACTCATTGAAGAAGGCAATTGTAAACCACCTCATTCTTCGTTTTACTTACTAAAGCCTCTATAGGTTCAAACCAGCCTTTCGGCTGATGACTTAAACAACAACAACAAGGGTAATACATTTCAAATACGTTTTCGAGTTTTCGGAAAGGCTGTAACGTAACTATTAAACATTTTTGAGAGTTTTAAGTAACATCAACGTTTCTTTTATTTTACAAATAAGTAGTCTAATGGGAACCCTCCCTTTAAGAAGCCGTTATTCTGGAGATACTGGATTGCAATTACCAATAACACGTATAAATGCAGGAATGATCAAAGTGCTAAGGCGTGTAGGTAATAAACATTTGATTCATTTCATATTAAAGTTTAAGGCCTATTGTTTTTCTTGAAATATTTGAAGGGTTTAGCAGAGAGCTTAGTGTTGACATAAAACATCATTTTCTGAGAATACACAGAACGATTACAACTACACTGAGGAACTGGACTCAAAGAGATTCATTGATAAGATTGTATAAGAAGGAAGCAAAAATTTGCAGAAAAAATGAAACAGAAATTTGAAGCTGTGATCAGTTTTTTTACGAAGGGTTTAGGATTGTAGAGCTTTGTTATGACAGCTCGAGTCTTCTGCGTTGTGAATAATACGCTTATAACGCCCTTACTTCGTCGCTCATTAATTTCGTATATTCAAGGAGTCTCGGATTGTTTAACAGAATTATTTTAGTTATTTTTATTTGGTTTCTTTTAGAATTATCTATTTCTATTAAAGACTAATGAAGATGTAAGGCTGGAATTAGAACAACACAAGACAATTTCAAAAACAACAATATTAGGCCTGTCTTAGAATTGCAATAATAAATCAACATTATCATAAGTTATCAAAACTGCGCTTGTCAACAGCCTAACTCAAAAAGTGGTTGGGGTCATGTTGGAGGAAAAAATATACAACAGTACAAATTTAACTTAACTATGAACAAAAACCATAATCACACAAATGAAATTTTAACTAAGGTTACCACTACAATGTAAAAAATATGAGAAATTAAACGGAAAAACGAAAAAAATTAAAGCCACTTTCTTGGAACTTCTGTAAAACAGCACCACTTAGAGATTCAAGCAAAGTTTTTTTTTATTGTAATTAATATTATTATTACTTAATATTTACTTTGAGTGATGTAGTTATTTCATTTTATTTACTTTTATTCTTCATGGAGTCCACAAATTGATTGACCACGGCAAATGTCCGCTTAAATAAAAAACCGGTTATTAATTTTTTGTTTTCTGCTTTTACCGGAGATTTCGAAATAATAATGATGAATTTGTGAAATTTGCAGGTGGGGGGCTTCATTTTAAAAAATTGCTTACCAGAATCAGTCCTTTTTCAGTTTTAAATCAATTATAGGGTGGAGGCTTAGACTCTGAACCAGTTTGAGATAAAAAGACTTTAGACCTTTGAGATACAATAAATGCAATTGTGGGTATGTCAATTTCATGGACGATAGAGTAAAGAATACGGATATCTTGGTTAAACTAAATAAAACGATAAAACTACCTCATAAAACGATGCTTCAGAATATCATGCAGGGGAAAACAGAGAATAAGCGAAATCCAAATCAATAAAGGACATCATGTTTGAGGAATCTTCGGACTGTCATGATGTGAGTTTATCGTCGTCTAATCGACAAAATTCAAGAAGGTAGCCAATACTTTCCTAGAACAAGGCACCTGAAGAAGAAGAATCAGTCCAGTTGGAACTGAGATCGAACTGGGCAAATAATTCTAATTTTAAATATATAGATATTTCTGATAGTAAGTATGTTCTTTTCCCAAAGAGTTATCGTAAAGTGTACTTGTAAACTGGTAAACTTGTAAACTTGTAAACTTGTGTATATGTAAACTGGAAGCGTGTTCAGATACAACATCTTCAAAATATTGTAACATTTTTTAAAAAATGTGAATGAATTAAAAAAAATTATAACACATTTTCAACTAAATGTTGTATACATTTAACACTTTCTTTATTTTTATTTCAACTCTTTTATTTTATTAACGTTAGGACGGACTGATTAACTTTAATTTAGAATTTTATTACGTTTGTTTAAGTATATTTTGGCAACAGAAAGAGGGTACAGAGTTAACAGGGCAAAAAGCCAACTTAAAGTCATTTAACAGAAGCAGTAATCTAACTAAAGTTAGGGTGTATATATGAGCTTGTTTTCGTTTCCTCTAAATAATGCGGAAAATTCTCATAAGATCTGTACTTTATCGCTATGGGCTACTCCGTTTTCACTAAATGTCACATATTTCACTATCAAATTGTCTTGGCAGATTTTTTTATTTAAATAAAATGATTTTTTATTATTTATTATTAGCAAAGGGCTGTTTGGTTGATATTTATAGTATGATACACGTCTTCGAAAAGCCTCCCCGTATACTATGTTTTATTCTTTAAAATAACTTTCGATTGTGATTTTAAGATTGCGCACAAAATGTACGAATAGTTTTTTATTTTGAAATTATGTAGCTTTAAAATGATATCAATTACAACAAACTACTACATTTTTACCCTTCTAACTTAAATTTTAGTAACTTCGTTAATTGGTGTTTATAGTGGAGTCTAGGGTGGCAGCCAATGTAGGTTCATCAGAAATTAATCATATTAAATAAAATCGAGAAAGTAGATACATTTTTTTTACAAGAGTACAATTTTAAATAACTATATTCTTTGTTGCAATATAAATTTATGTAAAACTAATCAATTTGATTTTCTTAACTGCCAAACGAGTTTTTTCTAAACAAGGCAGGTATATAGAAATTCGATAATTTGTTACCTAACCGCCTACGTGGCGCAGAGGTTAGCGTACTAGACTGCAAATCGAAAGGTACTCGGTTTAATTTCAGGCTAGTGTCTGGAAATGTTAAAAATTTAAAACCCTACGATCCATAAAAACCCATTCTGTAATGGCTAAGCTGTTGTTATGATTTTAAATAAAACTAAAATCTATTTTACTCAATTTAAGGCAATAATGATAGTAACCATTAGTTTACTTGTAAGTTTACCTAATGCTCATTTCTTTTATGTATTATTTTCTTTTTTTTTTGCTTTTACGGCCTCATTGAACCATTTGAATCAAATTTAGAATTTTTTTTGGTTTAGTTTTAGGACTCTTACGTTTTTCTCAATAATTCTTCATATTTTGGAATCTGATATATCTGATTTTATCTGTAAAAATCATTGAAGACGGAGCTCGAGTTTTTTCGACGTATCTTTTTCTTAAAAGGAACTTAAGCTGTTTAGATTTTTATAAAAGATCTTGTTCTGCGATGTTAAGTTCTTGAATAACTTGCTTTATTTCAGCCAACCATCTTGGAAGATTTTTCCACGAGTTAATTATAAAAATGAGTTGTTTAGCTGTACATATTATTTTATATTACAAAACATTTAAATGGTATAAAAAAATCTTAAATTTAAATGAATAATTTTCATTACGTAATACTATTGCTGACTTCAATTCATTACCATATTTCAGTTTATAGTCCGATTCTTAAATGATCGAATATAAAGTAGTTTTGTTTTACGTGACAAACATTTTTTTATTAATTTATTAAAAGGAAAGAAATCAGTAAAAAATAATTTATTTTATTACAGGAAGGAAAAAAACAATTATCACTTTCTCTGTTGTTTGTTTTTTCATTATGATATTACCTAGAATTTTATGTTTTAAAACATCATGTTATATTGTTGTTTTATTACAAGCAGCAAAAGTTATTAATAATAATAAAAAAAAACTTCGTGAACGTCCTGAACTGCAACACGTAGCTTACACATTAATCATTAATAGGCTTACCACTACACTGTACGTTGCGATCCTAACTCAGCAGGCTACCAACATTATCAATCTTATTTTGGAACGATTTAGAGTTTAACCCAACAAAAACCATCAGTTTTTCTCAAAAGAGAATCAAAAGATATTAAAATGTATATTTTATGTTAATAAAAAATATTACTAACACAAAGATGCATTAATTTAATTAATACATATAAAGGATAAAGGAAAATATATTTTTGAATAATAATCATATTATATTTTTCATTAACATTGTTTATTTTTATAACTTATATAATGGAGCATGAAAAATGGGAAGGAGCTATTTTTTTAGTTTAATATTTCCCTATAATTTATGTAAAAAGTATAATTTACGAGTTTCGTTTGCTATATCAAAGGTTATGGCATTCAGATGGAAGTATCAGACTCGTTCGAAAATTGTTTTTGACAATGTAGTATTAGATCAAGTGTCTCACTAAAATTATCTGGGCTGCAATGTTAGCTTTGATAGGGATGTCGGAAATAAATTAAGTAAATTTCAAGCTATTTGTGGTACCATTAACAGGACACTGGGTAACAGAGCTAGAACAGAGACAGTAGTGAAGTTCTACAAGGTAATGGCAGCCTCAGTCCTTCTTTATGGAAGTGAGTTTATAAATTACCACAAAACGCCAAGAAAGTAGAATCCAAGCAGCTGAAATGAGGTTTTTAAGAAGGGTGAAGGGCTGCTCGAGGCTGGATCCAACACATAACGAGGAAATTAGATCCGAGTTAGGTGTATTTAGCTTTAATGAAAAGAAAAGTGGAGGAGTACCAGAATCAATGGAGGCAACATTTGGAACGGATGCCAGAGGAGAGAATACCTCTAAAAGTGACGGTGTATGTTCCAGTTGGAACATATGGGAGGTGGGAAGACCTCGAAGAAGATGGCAGTAGTCGAGATGTACGGGCTGGAGTGTCTCGTGTTTGTGTAGACGTACAGGATGGTTTGTGAGTTCAGAACAGGCTTATGCCTAATCCTTAGTAGTAAGAAGAAGAAGATTTCCTTATCACCTATGCAGTTGGTCCTCGATTTACCGGTCTCGCATTTACCGTGGTTGGGATTTAACATCACTCATTTGAGAAAAGATAAAATTTCGTCCTCACTCCTTACGTCACTTTCTTTCCGTTAAGTTTTGATTGGATAATTTATATTCTTTCGTTAAGTAATACCTTTTTCGTTAACCCGTAAATACGGCAACACTTGGTCTTACATAATAGTCACTTCGGTCATTTCTTTTGGTTGTGTTAATTCTTTTCCTGAGATTTAGATAAAAATGTGATAAATAAACGTAAACTAATAATTTAGATCGTCTAGCCAGTGTTTGTAAACCGATGGGTAGCGACCCTTTAGACTTTTGCAGGACGTGTCTGGGAAGGGGGTCGAGAAATACGTGGGGATAATAAAAACAGATGTTGGTACAGTTACTTATTTAGAAAGAGACACAGTAACTAAACAACTCATTTTTATAATTAACTCGTGGAAAAATCTTCCAAGGTGTTTGGCCGAAATAAAGCAAGATATGCAAGAACTTAACATTGCAGAGCAAGATCTTTTAGACAAATCTGAATAACTTAAGTTGCTTAAAGATAAAGACCCAAGATTCGTCGAAACAACTCGAGCTCCGTCGTCAATGATGTACAGATTAAATGAGACAGAGCAGATCCCAAAAATTGAAGTATTATTGGGAAAAACGTAAGAATCCTAAAACCAAACCAAGAAGGATTTCTAAATTTGGTTCAATTGGTCCAATGGGGCCGTAAAAGCAAAAAAAAGAGGCACAAAAATTGCCTACTTTCACAACTTTTTCCAATTCATTTAACGCGAAACTTGGTCTTGTTTTGAATTAACCAATTTTTCAATGTCCGGATTTATTTTTGTAAAACACAAATTGATTAATTTTCCGGTGTGAACGATTTCTTGATTTGGTTTTTAAATTCATTATCATGGAAAATCCTTGTTCGCGATTGTAGGATATGCCAAATGGTATCAAAATTTTTAACTCTGCTCTGGACAGTTTTGAGCATTTTTTTAAATACTTATTCAAAATTTGCCGTCGCAAGCATTGTGAAAGCTTATTCATTGCCTGATCACTTGATAGTACTATCAGTTGATCATAAAGACGAACTCTTAGCTCAGCATCTTGCATAGCTTGCTCGTTAAACGGATTGACTACCCACAAATATCCACTTATATCTTTAACTAAAGTTACTCATATCCTTAAGTAAAAATGATAACTATTGTAGATTTTAAACAAGTTTTTAACATAATTCATAGGGGGTTGGGAAAATACTCAACCTAAAAAAGGAATCTCATAGTCTCTAAAAGGTTGAAAACCTCTGGTCTAAAAAGACGACCATTTAATAACTTACGTTAAATGTTAACATGGTTGTTCCAAGTTAGATACATTATATTTTGTATTTATTTAAAACATTTTAGTGCCAAAGAACGTTTATTCCAATTTATTTGTAATAAAAATTTATTGTTGCCAACGTTGTAGAAAAACTCTTGGTGTCATTTTATTGAAGTATCAATAGAATATTAATTTTTATTTAACATGTCCCTATTTTTGGATATGTATTTTTAATACTGTCACACTATTTGAAATAGAGCTGAAAAGATCTAGTAATTTTCTTCTGAACAGACGCTTAAAACGAAGTAGATAACATGAAAAGGAAATAAGAAAGGAAATGGGAAATATTTTTTTCATAATTATGCAATTATAATTACCAGTAAAAGGAAATGGAAAACAATAAAGAGGGTGGATAAGAGTTTAAAAAAAGACAGAAAATCAACCCACTGCAAACGTTAACTGCATTTCAGATTAAAATGAACGACGAAGCGCGCTAATGCACGACCATTTAAGCTACGAATTAAACTTACGGTAACATCAGATATCGCTTCCGTTTTTAAGTTACAAGTTACAAGCTAGATTAGTGTAGTTATACAACCGGACGTATAAAAAATAAATTCATACATTCATTTCATTTTTATTAAATCCGATTCGTAAGAGCTTTAAAGTTACATCAAAGTCAATTTAAAGTTGTAATTGAGTACTAGAACATTATAACTTAAACCATAGCTTATTTAAAAAAATATATTTTGAACTCTTTCGTCTTTATTCAGAATTTGACTGTCCGTTCCACTCGTATTTAATTTAATGAAGTTTGTTTACCTTCACATTTTGTTTTTAACTTTCTTTTGCCCAGTATTAATATATTGCTCATAACAGGCAGGTGGAATGTTGAATTATCTACACTAGATCTTTCAGTTCCAGAGATAAAAAAATAGTTCTGTTTCTTATCACATGGTCAGCCAATTATATGACTAAAACATTTAAGAACAGAAGTGGTAAAGGTGTAAAAGACACTAGTAAGAATTATCTTCTCTGAGCATAATGAATTTCATTGTACAGGCAGTCCCGTGGTGAATGAAGTGAAGGTGTCATTTGCAGGGTGGAAAGTAGATGATTTTCGGAGAAGGCCTGGAACGCTGATAAGCATACTTTTCTCCACTCAGTGAGGAAGGCTATAATAAACCACATCACTCCTCGTTTTACTCAGTAAAGTCTCTGGATGTTTAAACCAGTCTTTCGGTTGATGAGCTAAACAACAATATATGAATATAATATAGACAAGGAAAGTAAACCTATTTTTGCATGTCGATTTTTCGAAATCAAGCGTTTACCAGAAATACACGTTTTCGGGCCCCCTGAACCCATAAAACTTGTTTTTAGCGATTGGTCTGTGTGTGTATGTGTAACGAGAATGTGTGGGTGCGTGTGCGCGTGAGTAAACAAAATATATTAAGAACGGAATATTGTGCTAAGTTGAAACTTGGTACGTAAGTTAGGTACCATTAAGGACCCAACTCGAACATTTTCATCAAATCGGTCAATCGGAAGTAGCAGTTTATTCGTGGAATTTTTCACGTTTTACGATTTTCTCAAAAACGGCTAGTTGTTTTTAATCGCCTCATTTACTACATTTCTTTTCTCTACAAGGGTAGTGTAAGCTCCATGACAGCTGACATTCTTCAGGAGGCTATGCTATCGTGGTAAAAAAGTTTTTTCTTTAAGATTGCGGCTTAGTACGCATTTTAGGGCAAAAGTGAATATTAATAATTGTTGGTAATTAAAAACCTACAACTTTTATTTGAAATTTTTTTTCTACAACGCTTAATTTAGCGTTAATTTGTGACATTTCTTATTTTAAGTTCTACAAAGGTTGATTTTCATTTTGCGTCATTCGTTTGTGTTAAAAATTATTTCTTTTAATTGGATAGGAAATAACAAGATATCACCATAAAATTTCTTTTGAACAAATACTATCATTGAATTGATCAAATAAGTTCAGTTACACGTTCTACCAGTAATGAAAATGAACAGACTAATTAATGTATTGATAAAAAAATGTTTAAAGTAGCAATAAAGTCCAGTGTCGAATTAAGGACACACGCTCATTTAATTCTATTTTAGAACAAACTTGATTGGTTCTATTAGTTGAACTTTACACTACATAGATACTAAATAACAACTATTAAAAGTTACTGTTTCGTTTAATAACATACAGTATATATTTTGGCAGCTTCTGTAGCGTTGTGGTTGGCGTACTAGACTAGAAAATGAAAAGTCCCGATTTCAATATTACTGAGTAATGTCTGGAAATTTATTTTCACAAATAACTTATTTGTGAAATAATTACCACTGTAATTATTTCACAACCCAAGAAAGTCGCTAATATTTTATCTGTTGATGTGACTTTTAGTTAAATAAAAGTATTCTGGAATAAAACAAATTAAATATACATAGGAAAGGGCTCATAATGTTAGTTCGATTAGATTACCTAATAAAACTCTTTCTCTAGAATTGAACTACAAACTAAATGACGCTACATTTTGTGCTGAATATTCTGGATACTCATGGTTTATGTATTCATTATACAATTTCCTATGTTTGTTCTCCAATTTTTTAATTTTCTTTTATTGTTGAACTTTTGAATTATTGACTGGGATGTATTGTTTGAAAAAAGTTTGTATTCTCGTCATTTATTTATTGAAAAACAATTGTTTAACTTTTGGATGGTTATACTATATTGTATAGTTTAGTTAGTACTATATTGTATTGTATAGTGTTAGTTTATTGTATAGTGTATAAAAAAAAGAATAAAAGTTAAAAAGAAATTGTTGTATTAGCTGTTTAATTTTATAATACTTTAACCTCTCTTTACTCCGGCATTCTATAGTTCGACACGCCTCGGGTTCAGATCGAGCAAAAATAAATTATTACTACATATTTTTTTGTAATATGTCTTAGTACATTAAGCAGAAAATCAGTAGAAGTTGAAAAAACGAAATCGGACGAATTCCAGTTTCACCAACAAAACAACTTAGTCCTGAACGGCACTCAAAATGGCTTCTTTAGATGTCGGCAACCTTGTCATGTCTGACCGGGTAATTACAAATCATCATCATCTGTCAAGGAT
Source organism: Catonia carolina (assembly GCA_035578175.1). Taxonomy (NCBI): domain Eukaryota; kingdom Metazoa; phylum Arthropoda; class Insecta; order Hemiptera; family Achilidae; genus Catonia; species Catonia carolina. Next base: position 38,435,445 of record JAQMRL010000001.1, read on the forward strand.
TAGGCTCAATGGCCTTTTCCGGCATCCATCTCTTTTTAGGTCTTCCCAAGCCTCGCTTCCCTCTAGGTTTCTATTTCCATAATCGTAGAGGAAGTCTGGAAGCTAGCATGCGAAGTAAATAGTTGAACCAGTTTCTCTTATATTTTCTTAACGTTTCATCAGTGACTGAACGTTTAACTCGGCGCGGATAGCTTCGTTACGTACTCTATCTAACCGGGTACAACCTTTGATGGCTCCCTGCAAAAATCTCATTTCAGAAGCCTGGATACGAAATTCATTCCTCTGTAATGACACCCATGTTTCACTCCCATCTGTTATGAGTGGTACAGATATTGCTCTATAAAATTTCATTTGGGTGTCCTTTCTCGTTTTCTTTCCTATTGTCCTGAGAATAGAACCACATACAGTGCAGAATTCTGCCAGTTTTTTACTCACGTCATCATCTTTGTCATAGGAAACCTATGTAATTTCAAAAATACATCTTTTTCAAAGGAAATTATTACGACTGATTACTAACTGCCCGAGTTACGTATCCAATAGAACACTACACGACGACTTACGTGTTCCTTACGTCAATGGCACATATCTAAAACTGTACCGTAGGTTCAGAGACGAACTTTAAAATCATAAAAATCCCTTAATATGGAACATGAATCTGCAGACCTACCAGAAATCGCACAAAGACGACTGAAACGTCGATGGAGTAGAGAGACATGGTACATTAACGCAACTGTAACATTTATTACGTATGCAAAAATACAATTTAAAAACGAACACAATTATCGTTCTCTGGAGAGCTATTGCTGGGTGGTGTCCTCCTCAAAGCCATTAACGCGGTTGGTTTTTTTTTAAATTTAGTTGCGAACATTTTTGCTTGTTGTTTTTATACAGTTGCAAAATAAATAAAGTAAAAAAGAACTTAAATCGTAAGTATTATTTGTTAAATAGTATGGACTAAATAATAATAAATCATAAAACAAAAAAATATATTAAATATTTGTCAATAAAAGTTGTTAAAAGATTTTATATTGCTAAAAATACACAAATATCATTAAATTTTAAAAACAACATCAAGAAACAATATATTCCGCAGTTGTAAGTTGATTGTTGTAATTTTTACGAGCTTTTGTATAAGCAGACAATAATACATTAACGTTTGTATTACAGGGTTAACGGAATGCTATGGTTTATGCCTACATAATATTTTAAAATAATTTTTCTTCAACACTGTATTTTATAACGAACATTTTTCTATACATTTCTGACAAAATTATAGTATAATTTTAAAAATAATTACCGCAACAGTTTCATGGTAAAGAAGGGTGTTTGCAGAGGGGTTGTAAGGAAGGGTAAAAGCTTACTACCGTGGTGAAACATGTCCTTTACCCGTATTGTTGTTAATAATGATATTTTTTAAGGAAATGCGTGATAAAAGGTAGTTCCATAAAAGTAATGCGTAGTGGTTTACTATATTTTTTTAGGCCTATCAAAATTCCATTATAATTTTTCTTTTTAAGCATTAATAATACAAAACACGGTTTAGCTTTTCCCGTAAATTATAGAATTCTTTCTTATTTAATGGTCTAATAGAAATAATGTTTTCAATGTAATTACCCAGTTGCCATTCAATTTTTATAGTTCTCTATTTGCAATATAGTACTGGATTGGTAAAACAAGAGTGTGAATTATATTTTTCTTTTACATCAGCACAACGAATATCTATATATTCTTTACAGCAAGAAATCGGTGTCAATGTTATTGCTCATTGAACTAAGATATTGTTTTCAGTAATTTGTACTTTATTACACCGTCAAGGTTTTTGAATAGTTTTCCGGAGATGTTGTTTAGGTCAACAGCCAAACGGCTTATTTGATCACATAAATCGTTTACTAAGTGAAATGAGGTTTACGATGACGTACCATTCCCTTCCTCACTGATATGAAAAGTGTACAATGCATTGTTTTTACCCCTAGAAAATTGCATTTTGTTCACTACAGAATCAGGCTGTTTAATAAAATTCATTATTTTCAAAGGAGGTGACTGTTATAAAAGTTATTTACATTTCTACCCCTCTTATTAGTCAAAAATTTACTCATTTATTTGAATATAAGATAAAAACAGAACTAATAATATATATTATGTAGTTATGAAACTGGTAAGTGAATTCAGTTGATTTAACACTTCACCTGTCCATGATGGGCTTTCCCCTCTTTCAACAGCATTGAAAACAGTAAAGAAGAATTTTTACGAATAAAATAAATAGGACTAAAGTGTTTTTGACTTAGGTATCTAAAAATTAGTTTAAATATAGGCCTACAAGTGTTTGAAGTGTTGAAGAACGTCCCATCAAACAGCAACAGCTTGGCAGTAAGCGATATATATAGGCTTCCCATAATTTTTGGGCAGCAATCCTGGACACTTTTTTTGAAAGGGAATTTTTTTTAGTAAATAATATACAAAATATTTTTTGTTTGATTAATAATTTTTTTCCACTAAAATACATTGGTTTACTTTTAATTTCCAAGTAATTATTTTCTAAATTATTATTTAGAATAATAATGATAACTAAAAATAGGCATAAAAATATCCAAATATTTACTTAGAACCTACGATTACAACATCTGTACCATCAGATTCTTTTTCTTGCCCTGGAGTTTGACGGGTGTGATATTCCTCACATGATAGTACTTTTCCAAGGCACATCTTATCCGATGTAATTTTTTCGTAAAAGTTCACACAATACATCTTTGAATTAACTTTTAAAGGTGCATACAATCTTAACAACCTCTAAATTAAAAAATCAAAATAGCGAAATTTCCCGGCCGCCGGTCCTTTACACAGATGTATAAAATCCCGGAAACATGCCTAAATCCCGGACTGTCCGGACTAATCCAGGACGTATGGTAAGCCTAGTGGGTTACGTAACTGGAACGATAGGTTTAGACCAGATCCTGAACGGTGTTACTTAACAATTAATAACGAAGATCTGGTCCAAAGATGTTACCTGGAATAATTGAAGTGAACTATTAAGAAAATTCAGTTAGAACGATTAATTCAGCGTAGTAAAGTCAAAGTTATTATAATACATCTTTGAATTAACATTTAAAGGTCGCTGCATACAATGTTATCAACCTCTACATTAAAAAATTAAAAATAGCGAAATTTCCCGGCTGCCGGTCCTTTCACATGCCGGACACATGCCTAAATCCTTTACTGTCCGGATTATTTCAGGACATCCTAGTTTTAGTGGGTTACGTAAATGGAACGATTTTGACCAGATCCTAAACGGCGTTACTTAACAATTAATAGCAAAGGGCTGGTCCAAAGGTGTTACCTAGAATAATTGAAGTAAACTATTGAGAAAATTCAGTTAGAATGACTAAATATTTCAGCCCAATAAAGTTAAAGTTAAAGTAATTTATGTTTGTTGAAAACGTTGGTTTATTACAACATTTAGTTTTGTAAATGCTTGTAAAAAGTTTAAATTGTATCATTGTTCTCAATAAAGTAAATAAGTTTAATTTTAGTTTCAATTGTTGAAATTGGTCTTAGTTTGAATTAGGCGTACTTGTTTTTTCCCGTGGTAGACTACTTATCTACAAAATTTAGTTAGGTTAATTTATTCGTAATTGACGGTAAGGAAGGGAACAAACAGTGTTACCGGATGCCTGTTATGTAGGGTAAGTAACAAACAGCTGATGATAAAACGGATACGTGTTACGCAACCGGGTCCTGGTGTGGTATGACGTGCCCTTCACGGGCTGTGCTCCTAGTCATCCACCCGACCGTGACGGTCAAGTCATACCACATCGACTCGCCAAGCCAGAAACCTAATGCTATGGTGTACCTAACGTTAATTAATAGAAGAATACGAAAGCTATCATCCTTACCTTACATCGGACTATAGACAACATTATATTATAATTTATCACTCAGTCAGCTGACTCGTTTGTTGCTTCTCTTTTCCTTTGATTCGAGAATGGAACTAACTTTTTACTCCTTGATATTCGTCTACTTCACCATATGAATTTCATCTTCCATACTTTTAACATAGATTTCAATATCGGAAAACTTAACTTATTTTATTTTATTTTTTATTAAACAGAATTTTATTTATATTCTGTTCTTTAAGGAACAAAAAATAGATTTGCTAAATGAAAAATTGACACGAAAATGTTACTCCTAGTGAAGGATTCTTTATAAAATAAAACTGTTTATAATACGTATAATGGTGCCCTTAACAGGCAGATGGTGTGTTAAATTATTTGCACTCGATCTTCTAGTTCCAGGGCTGTAAAAAATAGTTCTGTTTCTTATAAATGGTTAGCCTATTTTGTAACTGAACAGAAGAGGTAGAAGTGTAAAAGATATTAGTCAGAGTTATCTCCTCTAAGAGTTATGAATTTCATTATACAGCCAAACCTTGTGGTGAGTGAAATGAAGGTATCAATTTGTCTTCTTCTTCTCTTCACGGTTTAGGCCTTTGCCTGTTCCGACATCACTCTCTTCAGCTCCATCTTTTCCTCGGGTATACCCAGAACTCTTCTGCCTTGTGGTTTATATTCCCACATCTGATTCGGTATTCTTCCATCCGTCATTCTGTTTAGATAATCCTTCCATCTTTCCTTGTACTTTATGATTCTTTTATGTACGCTAACCACCTGTAGTTCTTCTCCTATGTCCTCACTTCTTATGAGGTCCATCCTTGAGCATCCTTTTACTGCTCGCAAAAACTCATTTCTGCCAATTCCAACATTTGTTTTTTCCGTTGCGTCAATACCCAAGTCTCTGAGCCATACAACAGGGTAGGAACCGCCATCACCTGATACAATCGTATTTGTGTATCTCTTCTCGTCATATTTCTCAGCGTCCTCCTGATTAATCCGCATATATTTCTAAACCTTACTATTTTCCTGTTCATATCCTTCTCAGTGCCTATACTTAATTCATATTCAAGATATATGAAACTTCGAACTTCTTCGAGGCTTTTGTTATCTGAAGAGATGTAATACGATCTAAGATTGTAGAAGATAACAAAGGTGTCATTTTGTAAAGTTGGAAATTAGATGCTTTTTAGAAGGTCTGGCATGCTAATAATCATTCTTTTCACTCAGTGAAGAAGGTAATTAACTACCTCACTCCTAGTTTTACTTAAAAAGCCTCTAGAGGTTCAAACCAGCCTTTTTCAGCTGATGATCTAAACTGAACAAATAAGTCCGTTGGATGGCTATATTTTAGCTTTTGCATTGTACCACGTTATCCAGTAAATTTATCGTCTAATGATTATCGTGTGATTCAATCCGGTTTTTATATGCTAAACTAAATTTTGAAATTTGGTCTTTAACTGTTCCGAGTTAGAGTTCTGAAAGAAGTGAGCTTGTGCTCGGGATGACGACGTCGTAGCTAGGTTACTTGTCGTTCGGAGAATTGGATGAAAGGAACGTTTTTGGAATTTTTCTTTGACTGTTGAGATTATGGTATATGAGATATTTATGTATGGGGTGGTTAGTTATATACTACAGCACAACTGTTAGAGCTAGAAGGATTTTCGACGGAAAATGCTGAATTATTTGGATACTTTTATAAGTTACTAGAGACGCCCGATAATTGAATACTGTATGTCCAGACTAGCTTGAATACTGTTTTATACACCAGAAGTTTCATTTTTAAAGATAATTTATTCTTGATCCTAGTAGCTTATTAGAATTGTTTAAATTTTATTAAATATTATTGTTTCTGTTTCTGCTGAATAATATGTGTTCTCCAATTTTGGCGTCAGTCTAGGTGTAATCTGAGATATTTAGTTGTGTCTACGTGTGAAATTTGAACATTGTTAATATTATATGTGAGTATAATTTTCATGACGAAGTATAAATGTAACATGTGAGCTTTTTTCTTGGGTTTTTCTTTGCATTATGTGTAAGTGGTGTTAACTTGAAAAATAATATATTTATTAACATCTAAGCCTAGGTTCGTTTGCGAACTGGGTGTGATAAATAAATAATAAATCGACTTACTTTAAACTTATAACAATTAATTATTTATTTACACAATTACTTAGCCAACTAACAAATAAAATTAGATTACTTCAATTAAATTAATAACTAAACGCTTTACTAAACTCGACTATAAATAAAATAATGTCACTTGACAGAAAATAATTTTTTATTATTACCTTTTCGCTTACCAGATTAGGCTACTTGTTAATCTTGAATAAATTTCTTAACAAAAAGTGTTTAGTAGTTAATTTATCTGAAAAATAGATTTATGTAATTTAAATAAATTTGTTTAATACATAACTTAAATAATGACAAATTTATTAATTATATAATGTATTTCTTGATCATTTAAATGCCAAATATTTATTGGTTGTTTATTTTGAAACATTTTATTTGATTTCATAATAGTCTGTAAGTAAATAAATAAAATATCTATAGGTAGGTATATATATTTTAAATATATGTAATAGTTATATTGTTAACATTTTGACAGTAAATAGAAAGGAACAAGATCTCTGTTTACTAACGATAGATTTGACCTTGATGTTAACTTAAGAACAAACTAATTTTTAATAAATTCGCTTACAATTCGTGACTTTAAAGAAGCACGAAGTACGTGCAAGTTCCTCTCCAAAGCCATTGTACAAGAAAACTGGTCTGCTGTTCCATCATGTAGTGTTGTGATTTTTTTATATTATTGTGTCCATTCTTTTGTGTTGTCAAAGAACTATGTATTATTAATTTGTCAGCACAAAATGACAACCGGTCTTTTTCAAAACTAGAAAAGGAAATTTCCTATTATCCAAGTCATTTAGTAATATTTTCAGAAAGTATAATCTTATTTTCTGACCTTGAAAATAAATAGCATGATTTACTCAGGTAAATTTATACTTAAATAATTATAACCTACACACTTACGTGAATTATTGTTCATCTCTAAATTTATATTATTTAATCAATACATAAATTTTCCAATCGGCATTTTTGATGTTTTGTCATAATAATAAGTAATTAATTTTATCTGACTGTAATGAACTGTCCAGTAACTTATCAAGATTAAAAATCTGGTGTGAAACACTCACACAACTTTCGCTTGCCAATCCAAATTATGAACAATATAGACTAACATTAGTAATAAAACATTCGATTTAAACAAAAAACTAACCTCAAAAAACATAACCTAATTTTAATCATGAGTAAACGACGCAAAATGAAAATCTACCTCAGTTTGGCTTAAAATACGGAAAATCACTCTTTCTCGCTAAACTAGGCTCTGTAGAGAAAAATGTTGTAAATAAAAGTTGTATATTTTTTAATTTCCTATGAATTTTATTATATACACTTTTGTCGAAAAATGCATGCTAAGGCTGAAATCTTTAAAAAAATAGAATTTTTTACATTATTTCGTGAGAAAAAAACAGAAAATCGCTAATTACCGCTAAACTAAGCGTTATACAAAACAATATTGGAAATAAAAGTTGTAGGATTTTAAATTGTTTACAACTTTTAATGTATAATTTTTGCGCTAAAATACATAATAAAATCGCAATCTTAAAAAAAACAATGTTTTTACGCAAAAACAACCTCTCCAAGAATTTTAGCAGACATGGCCACCTACCTATCCATTCTTGTAGAGCATAAAAAATTTAGTAAATAAGGCGATTTTCAAAATAATCGTATGACCCGTTTTTGAGAAAATCGCAAAAAAAGTTAAAAATGACACGAATAAAATACTACTTCCGGTTAACCGATTTTGATGAAAATGTTCGTCTCGGGTCTAGTAGTAGTACCTAACATAAGTTTCAGGTTTCAAGTTCGTACGATGTTCCGTTCTTGAGATATTCTGTTCACACACACAGACACACACACACACACAGACCAATCGCTAAAAACATGTTTTTTGGGTTCAGGGGGTCTGAAAATGTGTACATCCGGTGAAAACTCGATTTCGAAAAATTGATATGAAAACAATACTTTCCTTTCTATATATTCATATAGGCAAGAGAAAGTAAAAATCAACGCATTCAACCTCAATTTAAAATTTCCACGAGCGTAACAAGTTTTTACGTTCTCTTAAATGGAAAGGTTCACATAACAGGCAGATGGTGTGTAAATTATTTGCACAATAATCTGCTAGTTCCAGAACTACTAAAATGAGTTTTGTTTCTTATAACATGGTCAAGCAAATATATGATTGAAGCATTTAAGAACAGAAGAGTTGGAGGTGTATAAGACTCTAGTCACAGTTATCTCCTTTGAGAGTAATTTATTTCATTATACAGCCAGACCCGTGGTGAATGAAATGAAAGTGTCATTTGCAAGGCGGAAAGTAGATCCTTTTCAGAGGGCCTGGCATGGTGGTTAGCGTACTTTTCCACCAAGTGAGGAAGGTAATGGTAAACCACCTCACTCCTTGTTTTACTTAGTAAAGCCTCTAGAGCAAAGATGAGCAAAGTACGGCCCGTGGGACAGATCCGACCCTCAGACTGGTGTAATTCGGCTCATGACTAAGTCCTGAATGACAACCCACCTATAGCATAACGAACTAGAGACTGCAGATGAAGGCGGAGCATAGTGATATAGATCACAGCACAGAACCAATTGACTTTCGGTAATTGTATCCTGCGTTGTCACGTTGTGGTCCCGCTGTGGGTGATAGGTTAACAAAATTTCAGCCGGAGTTCGGTAGAACAGAGTGTGATCTTGCTAAGGGGCAACCTCAAACCCGACTTTGGCTTTATTGGCTAGATCTCATCTGCAGTCTTTAGTTTGTTGGGGTATACAAACATTATTGACTATGTTCCTAGAAGAGAATAGAATTCACCGTTCTCAACAGATATTTATTTTTTCGGATTTTCAGTTGCCCATGCCATGTAAAAGATGCTGATTGTAAAACAGCCAGAACAAAATTTCTGCTTGAACAATTACAGTTTACTGAGTTGAATCAGTTATTTCTTAACGTTCCCAAAAGTAATTTTACTAGTTTCTACGAAAATAACGTATTTCAAATTCGAAATCTCATGCCTAGAAGATAACTACTACGTTTGCATCATCCTATGACTGTGAACACATTTCTTCTAAAGTCCAGCCTTACTTAGTTTGCTCCTAATGTAAACAAATAATGACGTCACTGAGCATGCGCATTATATAAAAATGAGTACACGCTGATTAAAAAGTAACAGCAAAATACTTTCAAAAGTTTTTAAATACAAAATACTTTTAAAAGTATTTTTATTAATGAAATTGTTAGGCTCACATCATGTCATGACTGATGTTTTAAGTACTTATAATTTAAAACATAGTTAACCCAATAGGAATACGACATCCATAAAGTCGCGGACTCTAGCATGCACCCTGTAGTAGCTGCCTTTGGTTTGTTGACAGTAGGAGCAAACCAAGAACGGCTGAACTTTACCCTGAAACTTGGAAAAAGTAGTGTCAGAAACAGATTGCCAAATGACCATTTTTAACTTTACTTTAAAGAGTCAGCTCATTTCAGATACAACCAAATTGTAAGTCATTTAAAAACACTCACAGTTTCTTTTATCGCGCAATCACTCATCCTCTTTCAATCATACTTGAGTTTTGTAACAATACGTTAAAATTTAGGCCTAATATGAAATTTATAAAAAAGTACCTAGTTTTTCTATGTATTCGTCTGAATAAATATTTTTTTGGCCCGCCTAGATAGTTTTCATTTTCCTCTGGTCCTCTACTACAAAAGTTAGCCCATCACCGCTGTAGATGTTCAAAGCAGCCTGTCGGCTGATTGTCTAAACAACAGTAAGAAAAACTAGACAAATTCTTCTTCTTAATCTACAAAAATCTTTTCTATACGTTATTAACGGATGCAAAAATTGCGATCGTATGAGCCTATTCCAGGAATTTGGAGCCCTCCCGTTAAGGCATTTGTTTGTTTACAAGGTACTGTTACACTTCTTTTGAGCTTGTGGTTACCGTGTAGTAATAATTGATCTCAATAAAACCTATTGTGGTACTAGGAACGCTGGAAAAATTAAGACTAGAACCAAATTGTACAATTTTTCAGAAGTCATTCTCTATCTTGAGAGGCCGTTTGGTAACGTACTTCCACCCTATATACACAGTATTATGTCATCATATCTATTAAAACAAAAACTTAAATATCACATTAGCCCTATTATCGATCTACGAGCAAGAAATTGAGAAACTTTTCCAAGTTTTAAAATAACTGTTCTTGTTTTTTTTTTTTACTTATCTCTTTGCCATAGTTAACGTGTTTCTTTATGCTCATTTATTGAATTAATTCCCCGTAAAGTAAAAATATTTACATAATATTAGTTAAAATGTATTGTAAAGTGGTTATAGTTACAAAATAAAAGTTTTTTAAAAATATTTTTCCCTATTACAAATGTACAAACATAATCTTAAAGTTTCTTTTTTAATTTCTATTGTTATTAATTAAAATGCATTAACATTGATAATTTATGTATTAAATGTAATTGAATTCATCATTTATTTTATGTTTTTTTTGTTTAATTCTGTTGAACGTAATCTTTGTAACCTATTTAGCTGAAGTAATTTAACTAAGTAATTTCTATAGTAGTTATAAGTATTTAAGTGATTAATTTTGTTTTGTTCTGTCTAGCCTACTACTCTGCGCGGACAGAACTCTTTGTAAAGAAGAGTTTTTGCGTATAAGTATATTTAGTTTAAAATATTGTATACTTGTACAGCTTACTTTAGTTCAGTATTAAATCGTTATGTATATTTAACTAAAAAATAAATAAATAAAATACAATTAATAATGGTACGCTCTATTTTTAATTTGTTAAATGCATAATTTTCTACGCAGAAATCGGTTATGTCGGTGTATTTTGGAAAAATAGTCTTAATTTTTATTTGTTATGATGGAAAGATGATTTGTATTATTGTGTAGTATCTACCTGATACCTAACTATATTGTACCTGACTGCATGATGCAATACATTTTATGAAATAAATAAATAAATAAAATATATAAAAATGGTATATATAAAATAGTGATAGATAAAACAACTAACTTCAAAATTCAAAACAAAAAAATTTGTAGGAAATTAAACATATAAAACAATAAATTATTGTATAATTATTATAACATAAATGTTGGTGTAAAATTAATAGGTGTTTATTATCAGGAGACTTATAATAATCGTCCAGTTTTTTATAGATGATTGCTCGAAAATATCCGATCCGAATTTGATACGTCCATTGCGTTATAATTTTAGGTTTATCAAATAAGCTGTTCTGTAACAATTGATATATCTAATCCCTCAGGAATTACAACTGAAAGTGAAGAGTTCGTGAATATCCAATTTCTCATGAGTATGGATTACAAATTACATTTATCTCTATTTGCCAATGAACATATAAATGCATCAGTTTCAGTTTAATTACTAAATCTCTTGGGAGAAATATTACAGCCTTAATTAGCCTTACGAGTATTTAAATTATGAGTATAACTTTCTTATTTTAGACATAAGGTTCTGAATTTTATTTGTATTGTAATGCATTATTATTTTATGATAGAAACCAATAAATATCGTTTAAGAGAAGAAAATTATTACTTATTGTAAAACCTCTAAGCCTATATTCGTTCTGAATCCGGGTATGGTGTTGTTTAGGTCATTAGCTGAAAGGCTGGTTTGTACCACATAAGGCTTTGCTAGGTAAAACGAGGAGTGATGAGGTTTATCATTGCTTTCGTCACTGAGTGAAAAGCATGCTTATCAGCATGCCAAGCCCTCTGAAAGGGTGGAATCGGCCCGCTACTAGATTTCTCAATAACATTTCATTATGTACTAATACTAACTAATACACTGGACTTGGTACATAATCAAGTGTAATTGAGAAGGCTAGTAGCGGGCCGATTCTGCTCCTCCCTGCGGGAGGCCATCAAGTTATAGACAGACAGTATCTGTGTTCACGTTTAATAAACTTACATGAGTTGTACTAACTTTTTAAAGTATAAAAATAATAATGTCTCTACCTGGTGTAATGACAATGTATTACATTAGTATTTAAAGCGAAAGATCTGGAAATTATCGGACAGTTAAACCCACAGTTTTCTTTTTAAGTCTATCAGTTAACTGACGTTAACTATCCACATGGCAGTTCTTATTTTATCATCACAGGACGAGAAACACCGGTAAACAAAACAAATAATTACGGAACGATTTCACTGTGTAAATGGAAATAAAAACTAATAGAGATTTTAAGAGATGAACTCATTGGTCCAAGAGAAATATTGACGAAGCGTGACTGAATAAAGTTTGCGTTACGTTATGGAACAGAACGCACATGAAATAAAAAAAATGAAATTTTAAATGGTATACACTATTAATTTCTAAAGTTGTTTTAGGAAAAACGTAAAGATAAAAATGAACATGTCATTTTTTTAAGCTTTAACTAAATTTGGATGGACAACAAGTAGGCCTAGTAATAATGCTCCCAACTGAAATAGAAGAAAATAACCTTTTAAATCAGCCTTATAAAACTAATGTCATTATTTTACCAGAGTTATAGACAAAATAATATGGGATCCAAATTTTCATTACATGAGCCTATTCAGTTCTTGAACAATCAAATAGGTTTTATTTATTTATTTTCCAACTATGAAAAGTATAATATCCTTGGACTTTGGATAGGTCTACGTATAATGTAATCTGACTTTTCCTCCTCTTTAAATTTAAGGTGTTTAGTAGGCCAAAGAACTCTCAATGAAGAACAAGTTACATAGAATTTTAAAATTATTTTACACTTATTTAGAATGCGGAGTAGATACTTTATGCTTTGTTTTTAATTTGCAAGCGTGCCCTAGCACGGTAATTAACCAAAAATCCGAATAAAATTTTTAACGTATTTTAAAAATGACTTTTATATTTAAAGTTTCCTAAACTTTATATCAGTATGCAGAACATCCGGGAACCATAGACTTGTTTTTTAATAACATTGATTCAGGAATGGTTACACATTTTAGTAAAATTGTTAGCCATGGCTCTGATTTTAATAGAATTAAATTATAGTGTGTTAATGAAGGTGGCTTTGACTGAAATTTAATAGTTGTAAAATAGTTACCATAAAATTTTGTAAAACAATATAACTAAAACGGATTTAGTATTGGATATCATCTCAGATACTAAGAAGCCTATTTGGGAAGCTGGAAAAATAAACGCTAGCCTTGAGTTAAAATATATTCAGGTATAATATTCCACAGCATGAGTGTTTGAATCACATGTAAGTTTAAATATTGGTTATATTTTGAAATGTAGACGTATTAATATTTACGAGCATGTTTAAGACACTGTTTATAATATGAGAAAGTATTGGGATCATGCGAAAATTTGATACCCCGGATTTGGTCACGTTTTATAACATCCTGAAGCTAAAAACCTAAGGTATCGTATTCTAAAAATGTAATATGTGATCAAATGTTTTTTAAATGAAGATTCTATTTGTCCTTAAATACTAAGTTCTACTGAACAGATTTAAATATTTTTATGGTTATAAAGAGGACACTTTGTAAATTCTGCAAAAATCCGAAAATAAAAATTAATAGAAGCCGTAACGAATTTTGCGAAGTAAATTACCTATATAACAGAATAATTCAAATAAAGATTTGATAGTGCTGCAATTATGTGTAACATAATTACGCTACATTTGGCAGCAACGTTGGAAAGTTCACTAAAATCAGTCAACCGAAAGTAGTAGTTTATTCATGCAATTTTTCATTTCTTTCAGATTTTCTCAGAATTGGCTCTTACAGATTTTTAAAATTATCTCATTTACTAAAACATTTTTATACTCTACAAGACAGGGTAAGCACTATGTCTGATGGAATTCGTAAGAGCTTTGCTCTCGTGGTAAATTTTTTTTTAGATTGCGGCCTTAAAATGCATTTTAGGGCAAAAATTTATGATAAAAGTTGTAGAAAAATAATAATTTTTAAAAAATATACAAATACAATATAAAATACAAATTTTATTTCAAACATTTTTCTTTTCCTACAGCGCTTAGTCTAGCGTCAATTGGTGATTTTTTTGTATTATCTTATTAAAATCGGTAAAAAATCGGATTTTTGGAGATTACGTCATTAGTATATCCCACCGGAGTCGCTAATGACCGAGCTGTTGATGCGACTTTAAATTAAGTAAAATTAAAAAAAAATTAAATATGATCAAAGTTATAGAAAATTAAAAAACCTACAAATATTATTTTCTACAGAGCCTAGTGTACAGTCAATCAGTGATTTTCCGTATTTTCAGTGATTTTTCCGTATTTGATTAACCTAAGTTAGCATCAATTGGTGATTTTCCATTTACTCTTTGATTAACCCACCGGGTTGGTCTAGAGGTAAAGTCGTCGCGAAAATCAGCTGTTTAACAGCTGATTTTCGGAGACGAAGGTTCCTGGTTCAAATCGTAGTAAAGGTAGTTACTTTTATACGGATTTGAATATTAGACACAGTGGTTACCGGTGTACTTTGATGGTTGGGGTTTCATTAACCATACTCTCTCAGGAATGGTCGGCCTGGATCTGTACAAGACTACACCTCATTTTCACGCCATACACATCGTACTCATCTCATTGGGTCATGGGGTTGCTTATTGTTCTGAATTGAACAGATTGCAACGTACAGTATTCAGATGAACTAATGTCCCCTAGCCGTGGGAGTGAGAGAATGCATAACGCTCTCACTCGCACAAGCCATACGCGCCGTTCCAATAACATTGTCTATAATTTTACTCATTGTTGTGAGCAAGCGTTTATGCATGCAGTGAACTAACAAGCAAGATAACGACTGTAGTATGTTTTCAGATTTGGATTATAACGGTAAAGACCTGTGAGCGCATGCGTAGTTATGCCACATATCTCCCTCTCGCTCGCTCGGCTATGGGACATTAGTTCGTCTGATACCTATACACAAATTAGGAATAAAAAAAAAATGTTTATATGACTCTTTGTTTAAAATTAGGTTATGTTTTTAATTCTACATTGTTTACATATGATTAACCATAGGTTATTTTGTTCATTACTGAAATTGGCAAAAGAAAGTCGTGTGAGTGTTTCACACAAGATTTTTAATATTAAATATTATTAAATTACAGTATTGAATTCAGTGAAACGTTTGAACAAAGTGGAAGAAAGATAAGAGCTCTGAGATTATTTTCATTTACCTTACGAGTATAACTGTTATTATCTTTAATTATATCTGTGTATAAAATAATGCATAAATTAAAAGTAGAAACTTTTTCTACGGTTCATATTATTATTATTACTATTGTAATTTGATTATTATCTTGAATGGGAGGCTCAGACTATGTACGTATAACCATCATAATAATAGTAATAATGCCAGAAGGAACAGTCTTCTTTTTTTATCTAATTTACACATGATTGCCTACTTGACACTTGATGATGAATGACATACATTAATTTACGTTCAGTAATATTTTAGAGCATAAACTTTACCAGACAAATAAATTAAGGTTATATGTGGCTACAGTTAGACTGGCTGTTGCGCTAGTAAATAATTCTCTAATTTGTTGCATTTTTTTTTTAACGTCCGACTGTTCTGCAATTACTGCTAATGCAGACGGTGAATGATGAAATTATTTTTGTAACGTATGAAAAAATGCCGTGCCTGAATGGGATTCGAACCCAAGACCGCATGATGAGAGGCGAGCACGTTACCAACTTCGCCAATGCGGCCGGCATTTGTATGAATAAATAGGAAAGGCCTCACTGGTTGACTGACTCACTCTATCACTCATTACTAATTCTTCTACTTGCATAATAGCCAGAAAGCTGAAATTTGGCGGAAATATTCCCTTTAGCTTAAATAGATAAGTTAAACTTAAACGACTTAGATATTGCACCGTTAAGGGGTTGAAAAGTGTATTAAAACGGATATATTTTCCGTTTACTAAGTTTCGTACAAAAATTACCCCTCTACAATTTTTAAAATGTACCCCTAATAAATTTAAAAGGGTGTTCAACCCTTAAACTAATATTTATTGTTTAAGTTCCAGATGAGTTAGATGGCTGAATTTCAGTGATATTACAGGTATTTATAACTAAAAAAATTACCCCTTAACAATTTCTAAAATCTGGTTCTAAGAGGACGAAAATAGTGTTCAACACTTAAACCAATATTTTTTATTTACTTAGTCCATGAACGAGTTTCATGATGGTTGAAACTTGATGGAGATGTTACGTATAGTGCAACTAAAAATGATCCCTTAACGATTTCAAACATTTATACGTAAGGGGTTTATGGAAACGGTGTTCAACCCTTACATCAATGTTTTTAGTTCACTCAATTGCAGAAAAGCTACTCAACTGAAACATGATGGTGATGTTACCTATAGTTGGACCTAAAAAAATTATCTTTTAAAGAATATAAAAATGTTAGGGGTTGAAAACAGTGTTTAACCCATAAACCAGTATTTTTTATTTAAGTTCCGAACGAGGTAGATGGCTAAAACTCGGTGGATATGTCCAAATATATATTAAATTTTTCCAAATCAGAACATTTTTCTTTTGATTTATTTATAACCTTAATTTAAAAATTATTGAATTAAAAGAAAATTCCACCCGGGTGAAGCCGGGACGGGAAGCTAGTAAAAAATAATCGTTTTATTATTGTGGAATTACTACTGTATTGTTTAAGATCATGATCAATTTTTTGAATTTTTTTAGGAATTTCCTATTGTTGTTCCGCCTCCTCTATCAAACTCTGCCTTAATTTTTCCCGATCCGTCTAATCCCCCTACCGAAATTCTCTCCTTTCCGTGGTCTCGACCATCTCATCTGTTAAGGACCGTCAAGTTCTGCCTTGCACATACTCGTCCTTACCCTCTGGATACCAATCCGTTACCCACGCCATCCATCTGCCCTTCTCTCACGCCCGTACCATAGTTTACAAAAAATGATTGTTACGATTAAACGTTATTTAGAAATAAAGTATATAGGTTGAAAATTCTTGCTGAACTCAAGTGAGAAAAGGCTAAAGAACATGATTTCTTGATCGTTCATACCAATTTTTAAATCGTCTATAGTTCATTCTATAGATTTAATTACAGATATAGAACTATAGTATACTATTGTGTGTGTTTTTCTCAAAAGTAAGACGAAAGGCAATTTCTGAGAGAATTTTGAATGAGGAAAAAAAGAAAACGCATCCACGAAGAAAAGAAAATCCTGAGTTAATTTTCGAGTATTTTCGATAGATTGAATCATTGAAAAAATTGAGAAGATAGCTAATTTTAAAAGTACCATAAAATTTACAAGGTTATTGAAGAAACTATATATTCCTAGTAAATTATAACAGTGACAAAGTAGGCTTAATCGTTAGAACCAAACATGGGATCCGTAAATTTGTTTGTAACATCAAGTCTGCGGTAAAATACAAGAATCATTCAAAATTGTAAGAAACCAATAAAAAAAACAATGATTAACAAACGAAACGGAAAGGGAATAGCACAAATATTAAAGAAATGAAAAAGATTGTTTAATTAATAATTAAAATACGCTATAAGCAGATATATTGGTAATAGATAAAAATAAAAATGCCATACCGAAAATGTTTACATTCCCATTAATTTAATTATTTAAAATATTGTTTACTGACGTCATTAAAAAAGATCAGAAGAAATATTAAATTTTTGTACACAGTATTTTTATTTTAAAATTGGATGTATGCCCACTAACTAGGGTAATGGAAATAATACTAATTAATTTTACAAATCCAAAACAAAATTGTAAGAAAACACTTAAATAATAATATCTATCTTTAGTAGAAATGGTTAAAAGCTGCAATAAGAAATAATTTGAATAATTAACTATGTGAAAGAAAACAATTATTGCAACCTTTACCTGTATAAATACATGACTAAAATAAATTATTTAATTGTCTGCATAATTAATTATCATCACCAGGATGAGATTATCCACCCAAATGTAGATAAATATTGCATCAACTTGTGTCCCCAGATTGTTTTTTTTACCCAGTTTTTTAATTTCTTAATTTCTCATATCATTTTTTAATCGTCTATAGTTATTCTACAGATTTTTATCGATATAGAACTTAATAGAATACTCGTAGTATTGCTTTTTTACGTCCGATTATTTTGTAATTACTGCTAACGCAGACGATGGACGATGGCAAAGGTTGACAGATGAAAATGAGTTACGAAACAATGCTAGACCTTATCGGGAATTGAACGCGGGACACCGGCGTAGAAGCCAGTTGCGCTCAACAGTACACCACGGGCTGGCCTATTATTAATTAAACTAGCAACCCCCACGGGTCGCTAAGCTTCACGGCAAACTCAACTTAAATTTCTCCCACAACCTTACACATTGCAATCAAGAAAATTACAGTATACATAAAAAAATAGAATACTGGAAACAGAAAAATTGTTGACATCACTTTGAGTCACCTGTTTAACCCTTTATATATGCCGGCCGCGTTGGCGATGTTGGTAACGTGCTCGCCTCTCATCACGCGGTCTTGGGTTCGAATCCCACTCGAGCATGGCATTTTTTCATACGTTACTAAAAATTCATTTCATCCTTCACCGTCTGCATTAGCAGCAATTTGCAAAACAGTCGGACTTTAAACCAAAAAAAAAAAATAACCCTTTATAGGTCTGTGATAGGAATACTTACTACTGGCAATAAGGTCGATTTTTTTTAAGAATGAGCTAATGCAGTTGAACTTTATTGGCATTTTATGGTTTTATAGGTGTTCTCTGGTAAGTAGGCTATCCACATTTTGAAATTAGCGTGCAGCAACCACTTATTTTGTGAGTTACCCGAATGTGGTAATGATTCATACCAGCGTACGCTACCATGTTGTTTTGTTGTTACTTTTGTACAGTGCTTAGAAAATACCAGTTTTTTTACGGGAAAGAAAGCATCCTAATATAAAGTTAAGATAAGTTATTCGACACATTTTTCCGTTATATATGGCTACAAGTTGTTTTAATAAGCATTCTTACCACTAAATATTATGTGATTCCCATTTCAAAAAATATTTCTTGGTAAGTGTACTTACCAGGGCTTGACATAAAAAAAATAAATATCTTACTGTTCTGGCATTAGAAATACATTATTCAAGTCCCTGTTGTTGTTGTTGAGGTCATCAGCCAAAAGGCTGGTTTGAACCTGTAGAGGTTTTACTAAGTAAAACGAGGAGTGAGGTGGTTTACCATTGCCTTCCTCACTGAGTGAAAAAGTATGCTTATCAGCATGCCGGGCCCTCTGAAAAGCACATATTTTCCACTCTGCAAATGACACCTTCACTTCATTCACCACAGGGTCTGGCTGTATAGTGAAATTCATTAATTTCAGAGCAGGTAACTCTGACTAGTGTCTTTAACACCTCTACCTCTTCTGTTCTTAAATGATTCAGTCATTTAATTGGCTGACCATGTGATAAGAAACAGAACTATTTATTTTAGCCCTGCAACGAGCAGACTGAGTGCAAGTAATCTGACACTCCACCTGTTTATTTTGGGCAGTCAAGTCCCTATAAAACAAAATTTAACATTTTACAACATGTATATTTTCCCCCGTATTACTGCCCTATAAAGGGTTAAGGAAAGAAACACAATCTGATAATAACTGAATATGTGTTACGAGAAGTACGTGTTATAAAAAATGGTACGATCTCTTTTGATTTTTGAAACGTTTACAAAACTTTCCATGCAGAATCAGATTTAACTTTATTGTTTTTGATAACCTGTCTCGTCTGCCCTTAACAGACAGGTGGAGTGTCAATTTATTTTCACTCAATCTGTCCTTTGCAGGGCTAAAATGAATAGTTCTGTTTCTTATGACATGGTCAGCCAATTAAATGACTGAATCATTTAAGAACAGAAGAGGTAGAGGTGCAAAAGACACTAATCAGAGTTGTTTCCTCTGAAAGTAATGAATTTCATTATACAGCCAGACCCTGTGGTGAATGAAGTGAAGGTGTCATTTGCAGAGTGGAAAATATGTGCTTTTCAGAGGGCCTGGCATGCTGATAAGCGTAATTTTTCACTCAGTGAGGAAGGCACTGGTAAACCACGTCAGTCCTTGTTTTACTTAGTAAAACCTCTAGAGGTTCAAACCAGCCTTTCAGCTGATGACCTAAACAACAACAACCTGTCTCGTAAATAATTGTAATAATTTGCAAAAAGAAAAACGTATATGATGATGTAGTATTTGTAAAGCGGTATCATACCGTACCTGATACCTACATAGTACAATTTATATTGTATACAATAAAATATATAAAAGATAAAAGAACTAATCCTGAGTAAATAAAAGAAATAACCAAAAAGTAACTTTATTTTATCAATCACAAATCTTTATCACTAAAAATTAAAAAAAAGAAATACGTAATTTCATACAGCTTACGTATTTAGGAAGCTCTAAGCTTTCCAACAAGAATTTTTGAAATTGGTGAGTAGTTTCTGAAATCAACCTCGTACAAACAAACAAAAATTACTTCTTTTTTAATTATGGGATAGATAAAAAACGAATAACAGCAACAATTTGAAAGTTCTGGCCATCTAGGCTCTATTTGGTGTAATGATTAGAATACTAGATTAAAATTTGGAAGATCATGGGTTTTATTCAGGGTTAGGTTCTGGACCAACAGTAGGCCTAATATTGTTAATGACCTGTTGTAGCGAATTCAAATAAACTAAAAAAAATTTGGGAAGGATTATGGCAAAGATATTTTTTTTAAATATTTTGAAGATAGTATCTTTAAGAAATATTAGTAGGCCTATTACGTATCACAACACAATCATCGTATCAATACAACGTATCACAACGTTGTGATACAACGTTGTTTAGTTTATACATTGTTATTTAGTTTAAACAAATAAATAAAGTTACAAATATATATTTATAAATAATTATAGCCCTATATATCTTACGAAAATTAAGGCATATTTTTGTTCATAAATGCAATCCTTGCCTCGAGAAACATTTGCAGATGTCTTGAACTTGGCAAAGGATTTTGGAGGCTTGTCAAGTGTGTTCTAAGAAAAATATTTTTTACTGACTAAATATGTTTTGCTATTATTGTTGCCGCATTGTCTAATTTATAAACTGGGCGATGACATCAGGAAATTACGGTTTATGTTGACAGAATAGGCATTGTAATTATATCGATCAATAATATTTTGTCGCTATTTTAGGTGTACAATATATGATTAAAATATGCAGTCTAACAAGCCTATATGCCCAAAAGTACCTAATTTAAATTTTTTAATTAGGCTATTTATTTTATCGCCTTCACGACTACAATAAAAAATCTGGTGTGAAACACTCATATGACTTTCTCTTGTCAATGTAAATAATCAACAATATAACCTATATTTAATCACGAGTAAACAATAATTTTATTTATTTATACAATATATTTACTTATTTGACATAACAAAACTTCCTATTAGTAGGCCTACTTATACATTAATTCTAATGGAAGTCTAAATTCTTCTATTTCCTTAGGCAAGACAACCTTGTCCGCCGGGGGAGAGCCGTAGACATTGCTTCTGATAAAAATCTGGTATGAACACTCATACGACTTTCTCTTGCCAATGCATATAATATAACCTAACATAAAACATTAGACAAAAAACAAAAAACTAACCTCAAAAAACATAACCTTATTTTAATCATGATTGAAAGATGCAAAATGAAAATCGACCTCAGTTGACTTAAAAATATGGAAAATCACTCTTTCACGCTAAACTAGGCTCTGTAGAGAAAATTTAAATAAAAGTTGTAACAATTTTTTTACATGAGAACAGCCTCACCAAGAATTTCAGCATACATGGCGCCTACCCTATCTTGTAGAGCATAAAAAATTTAGTAAACCAGGCGATTTTTAAAAAAATCGTAGGACCAGTTTTTGAGAAAATCGCAAAAAAGTGAAAAATTACACGAATAAACTACTACTTCCGGTTGATCGATTTTGATGAAAATGTTCGTGTCGGGTCCGGTAGTGGTATGTAATTTAAATTTCAAGTTTCAAGTTCGTACGATGTTCTGTTCTTGAGATATTCTGTTCACACACACACCCAGACCAATCGCTAAAAACATTTGTTTTGGGTTCAGGGTCTGAAAACGTGTAGATCCGGTGAAAACTCGATTTAGAAAAATCGACATGAAAACAATACTTTCCTTCCTATATAATCATATAGGCAACAGAAAGTAAAAATATAAGCCTATGATAAGTTTTCATACTTTTATGTATCAAAAATAAATCCCTATAGTTACAAATTAAAACTCTTACAAAAATAATAATAATAATAATAATATAATGAAATTTACAGCAAACTACAAAACATGTAGAGTGTTACGGGTATGTAGATATGAAACGACTTCTGCAATATAGAACAGTTTGGGAAACTGCATCAAACCAGTCGAGAGACTGATGACAAAAAAAATTTTAATCATGAGTAAATGACACAAAATTAAAACTAACCGCTGTTCGACTTAAAAATACGAAAAATTACAACTGTCGGTCTATAGCTTGATGGCCTCCCGCAGAGAGGAGCAGAATCGGCCCCGCTACTAGCCTTCTTAGTAACATTTCATTATGTACTACTACTGAATAGTACACTGGAATTGGTACATAATGAAGTGTTATTGAGAAGGCTATTAGCGAGCTGATTTTGCTCCTCTCTAAGCCATCAAGTTATAGACAGACAGTAACTGACGCTGAACTAGGCTCTATAGAAAAAATTCTTGAGATAAAGTTGTAAATTTTTATTTTCTATTACTACTTTGATTATACACTACGCCGGCCGCATTGGCGTAGTTGGTAACGTGCTCGCCTCTCATCATGCGGTCTTGGGTTCGAATCCCATTCAGGCACGGCATATTTTCATACATTACAAAAAATCATTTCATCCTTCACCGTCTACTTTAGCAGTAATTGCTTAACAGTCCGACGTTAAACCAAAAAAATTATACACTACACTTTTATCATACGTAAAATGCACACTAAAGGTGCATTCTTTAAAAATCTTTTCCTCCGTGGAACTATTTATTGCAATAGTGTCCAAAGTAAGAATTTCTGTTATAATCGCCAACCTTCGATAGAAAAAGGCGAAAATAAAGAAGAAGTAGGTATTATCTCCGTAGAAGGCACAGGTTGACTGTCTAAAATTTCCCTGAGTGCGGTTATCCTATTTTTCAAACCACAGAACATCGAAAACATCACCTATAAGTTTCACCTAAGTTTCTAGTAACTTTAATATTATTAGACCACTTTCACGTTTCTCCGTATGCGGACGGCCTCTAACATTTCTTACCCTCTTTGTACGTATTTTATATATACTAATCAATTATCTGATTAATGTTTTCCTGAACTAATTTACGATCTCCTTGAATTGTTAACCTTTAAAGTAATTTACATAAAACATTAATTAAAATTTTATATTTTTATTTCCGAAGCAAGTTTATTTACGTGTAATTTTTTTAAGATTCTTGCATGGAGTTGTTTAAAGTATAATGTAATTCTACGACTGAAGTTATTTTATGTTGTTTTTAAAATAGCACTATTGTGGTTTTCTTAATAACTAAGCAATAACTGTTAACAAAACAATGACTGACAATTTTTAAGATATTGATTTAAAAATAATCAATTTTTACCTTATTGTAAACAAGTTGATGAAAGTGGAGTTTCATATGCCCGTTCTTACATTTTTATATCCTAAATAAATGAAATAATTAATTAGTTAACAATTTTATTCCATTGTTAACTTCATTCACTTTATTTTTATTACTTGCATAGAGCTTATTTTTATCACTTACTGTGGGTAGGCGTAACAATAATAAATGTTGTTTTCCTCATTAATTATTGCCTTATGGTAAACATTTCCGTAATTTTTCCGTTTATTTATTTATACTGTAATTATTTTTTTAAAAATACTAATAAATTGATAAAAATAAATGACTCATATTTTTCTTTGTTTTGTTATTTGTGTATACTTTTCTTTATTATATTATTCGATTATTCAATAGTAATTCGTATAATATAATATCACATGATTACTTTTTAAATAGTAGTCATAATATTAATAAATATGATTTTGTTCTTTGTGTTCGTTGTTTCCGATGAAATGCAAATTAATGCAGTATTTTGAAGCGTAGAAAAAATTATTAAATTTACAGATGATATAAAAATTCTGCTGTTCTCAGAATTGGATTTGGATAAAACGAGAGAGAAGCTGAATCAGGCTTCAAAATCGGGAATACCTACTGATAAAGAACTGCCAGAAAACTCACTTCTTTATTTTTTAATGCCGGCCGCATTGGCGTAGTTGGTAACGTGCTCGCCTCTCATCATACGGTCTTGGGTTCGAATCCCATTCAGGCACGGCATATTTTCATACGTTACAAAAAAATCATTTCATCCTTCACCGTCTGCATTAGCAGTAATTGTAGACCAGTCGGACCTAAAAAATTAAAAAAATATTACTTTTTGGCAACAATTCAATGGATGCCATAATTCTAGAATTTAGAGAATTCCTCAATTCCAGAATCTAAGGGTTCACATATGCCTAGATTTCACGGTTTACTAGTTACAGTTAAATTATTTAAAAGAAAATGTTCGTTAAATATTTCAGATTAAAAATTATCTTCTTCGTTAGGATGACTACATAAAAGATATTTTCCGATGATGTATTTGTTGAGGTAGCCTGTACTAACTAGACTAAAAAAATATTCTTATCCGGCGCATTAATTTAACAATACCTACCGGGTTATTAACTTGGTCGGGTTGATAATATTTACCAATTCATATCAAAATATGTAAATAAATAAATGTAATATAAACAAATATGTTTATATTATATATTATAAACGACAGAAAGTTGTGTATTCTGACAAGGAACGGCAGAGAAGATCGGATGGATTGAGGGACTACTGGAGAAGGTTCAAGGAAGGAAACATCAGAAAAGGACTCCATAAACTGAACCCAACTGAAAAACTGAACCGCAAAAATTGAAATGAGCTTTTTTTAGTTTGATGAACTTATGTAGTCCTATGTGGCTTTAAAAAAAACAAATATGTTAATATGGAAAGTTTGAGAACGAATGTTTTGTATCAGAGTAGTACAAGAATCATTCTCCCAGCATGCGTCACTCATTCAATATACCTCTCCCGTACCCTTCACCACGCAACTACAGGGAGCTTGGAACCCCACAATATATAAAACTGTTCAGTTATTTTAATTTATCCTTTTTCATATTTATTATAGTTGGAAGCAGCAGTCAAAATAACTTGATCATTCTTATATTTGATTATTTAATTTAAAATGTCCTGACTTTGCTCCTTCAAATTTCTATACTTTGGAATACCCATATTTTTAATATTATTTTTATTTTCTTTATTACACTGTTTCATTATATTAAAATGATTGTCTAAATTACCAAAAATGTTTTTCCTCTTTTATATGATTGATATAATTTGCCAGTCGCATTAGTGTAGTTGGTAACGTGCTCGCCTCTCATCACGCGGTCTTGGGTTTGAATCCCATTCAGGCACAACATATTTTCATACCTTACAAAAAAATTATTCTATCCTTCACCGTCTGCATTAGCAGTAATTGCAGAACAGTCGGTCGTTAATATATATATATATATATATATATATATATATATATATATTGTAATGGTCGCTTTTCAACATGGGCGAAATAAAAAACAAACAAAAAGAAAAACTTTCCAAAAAATAAAATTTTCCAAAAACTTTCAAATTTACAAAATTTGTAGATTTAGCCCCACGCTGTCCAACAACGCTATAAAAAACGGGATTCACTAAAATAAAGCATAAAATGAAAGCAAGACCCTTCATAACTTTGAAAGACAAAATTTTGAATGAGATTTGAACTGGGTCGTCCCTAAACCAGTGCACAGTGTTAAACGATGCGCAGCTCACGACTAGCGGGGCTAATCGTGACACTAGTCCTATCGACAACTGGTTTGTCAAGATAAAATAAAACAAGTAAAACCCCAAAATTTATCTGACCAACTATCACCAATGGAATTAGGTGTTACATTAACAAAAATCATACGCAAGATCAAAATTAATGAAAATTTATTTAACATAAAACAAACACCAAGTATTACATTATTCTTGTGGGCGCCATCAAATTTTATCGCTACATTTGAAAACGTAAACAATTGAAAAATACGACAAATACTAGTTAACATGAATTTCGTGACAACACAATGTTTACTCTTTATTCTCAGGGTTGCAGATTCTTTCTGCCGTATACCTGCGTCGCATAAACATACTGATCAATCATATAACCTAGTTCTTACAACTAATAGCTCCTGAAAAGTAAAACAACATACATGGACATAGACATAAATTATTTGAGCTCAAAATAATTTAAAAATTGTTACTTATCTCTTTAATAATCCATTGAGTAAGGGTTATGAAAAATTTCGCGCACTACACATAATCCTTATGAGGGACTCGGTGATCGGGGTGCAGCCCGCAGCACAGGGACTCTTCGGCGCAGAACTGGGTAATGCAGCTGTCGTCCTCGGTATGGCCGACAATTCGGTGGTGATGGCGATGAACGTGGCCTTAGCGACTTCACCTCGTTGTTTCCCTATACGCTATACACACTGTCTTTTCAGTCTAATACTTCATCATTATTACAGTCATTATTTTTTATTTATTTGTAAATTTTATCAAATCTAATGTTTAATTGGATTTTAAATCCAATGTTTAATTGGAAAACTGTCACAAATTTTACGGTCTCTGAATTCACCTTTTAATCGAAAATGTCTGTGCGTGTGGCCAAATCCTGTTAAGGATTGGAGTCCATCATCCCCACGCAATTTAAATGATAAAAAGCTGTTCAACGTTACGGCGATATTTTTAAGGCCAAAAAGCAAAATAAAAAACAAAGAAAATTCAAAATATTAAAAAATATCCTCGGGAATTGTTTTCAAAATAAAAATAAACAATTCAAATCAATCGCAGCACTATGTATTCCACAATGAATGCACTCAAATTCACACAATGATGTATCGCACTATATCATGCGTATGCGGCACGACATGTCGTATATCCGACGACTGTTGCCATGTTGAAATTTTCACTAAGTACTTCACTATAAGTTAGAAAAATTACAAAATCGAAAATACATGTTGCACGCATTAGATCTGAAGTCGGACTCTCTTTGAGATTCGGGGCGCAAACAGTTTTATGTTCTAAAAATTCCCTGACGATACCAATTCTAGCACCCGAATTCTCGTATTTACCTTGGTTGTTAATTTTAACAAATTTGCTTAAAACATGTTTTACATTATTGAATACGCTATAACTAACCTTCAAAATATTAGAAAGGCATCATGGGTAAAGTTTCTGGCACTTACAAACCTTATAAATATTTTTAAAACGTAATTACAGATTTTAAAAACTACCCTCTTTTATCGGGAAAATTAAGATTTATAGGTTGGTCATACTTACAGAACTAAGTGCATTCCCCACCAAACTGCTATTTTTATCAAAATCGAAAATTTTGGATTTCAGCGTCCGGAGTGGTGTCAAAATTTTCAGCTCTTTCTGCTGAATCCAATGCTTTTTATCCGAAGTAAATCGCTTCGGCGGTTCAAATTTTATCACGTCTTGAAAAACACCAATAAATGTATTCATAATGTCGGATTAAAGCCGACGAGAAATTTGTAAAAAATAACATGAAATTTAGCGTGTGCAACTAAAGTGATGCACGAAATTACTTTAGATTCTGAAAACACACATGTGAGTATTAGTCCCATGTGGAAACTGTAACTGGTTCGTTAATTATTAACTAATTAGTAAATTTGCAAAATGCGGAAAAATACGTCAAAATAAAACTTTAATAAAATCTGAACGACGACGAATTTTAACAATCTAAAATTATTTTTCTATTTCCCAACATGTGGACCCTTCGATTCCACACTCACACATACCATATCTTAATCGATTAATGAGTAATTAAATTAAACGTTGGAGAGGGTTCTCCTATTTGAATAACATGTAAATGAATTTTATAACATTTTTGACTGATTTCAGCCGCTGAAATGCCTTAAATTTAAAATTTATCTTAACGAAATATGCTCATCTGAGTAGTATCTAAAGGCTAGTGTGAATTGATTTACAAAAATATCATTCATTCTCTTATAATTAGCGATCTAAACATTGCTGTATTTAACATAGGTTTATTAACTTCTTCAGCTAAAAACGGTTTAAATTTACGGATTTTCGTGCTGTTTAAACTTATTTTATTTAGAATTTCAGCCTGATCACGGATCTGTGATCAGAATTTCAGTCCGAGGACTGTAACAAAAATTTCAGTTAAAGAAGCTGGATCCAAAAGTGAGGTAGCGACCCTTACATCTATTGTCTGCTAGTAAGCCGATATTCGTCGGACCAACTCCTTTGACATGAAATACTACTTTAAGCCTAAAAATTTTTCAACAAAGATAATCGTAATTTGAGGTAAAATTCTCAGTTACACGTAAAATCTTAAATAAAAATATAGGTAAGACCATATAAAACATTAAATTTAAATTACATAAAAATTCTCGAAAACCCGTATTTGGAGATTGCCAGCTTATTCTACGGTGTTTCCAGAGCACAACACTTTTTGAATTTTACTTATAACTCAATTTTAACCTGAAATGACAATTTTTACTAAATCATACAAATTTTTCCCTTGGTGTATTCACAGGAGCATTACAATATATATATATATATATATATAGTATAGTATGGTATAGTATAGTATAGTATAGTATATATATATATATATATATATATATATATATATATATATATATATATATATATATATATATATATATATATATAATTTGAAATAATATAGTCACATTTCAGTGTTTTTTGGTGCTCTTATTCTTAGTTGAAAATTACTAGCCATACCAATAGAAAATTTGTTACAATCCTCATTACCAATATATAAATGATGAAGATACATCTTTAGTAGGTTTTTAAAAAAATAAGTTTTATAATATGATATAGCTACGTTTACTTTCGGTGATGATGGATCCACCGATTTGTTTTTTTTTTTTTTGGCTTTACGTCTGACTGTTTTGCAATTTCTGCTAATGCAGACGGTGGAGAATGATGGTATAAGAAAATGAGTGATGAAAAAATGCCAGAACTGACCGGGAATCGAACCCGGCACCCCGGCGTAGAAGCCAGTTGCGCTAACCACTACGCCAAGGGGCTGGCCACCTAAATACGTGTAAGTAGATAATGAGGATAAGAGCGGCTAAAAAATTAACATATACTTCATTAAAATAAAACCGATTTCAAACTGCAGGATACATTATAAAGATTTATTTATCTTGGATGATATAGGTCATTTGTTCTAGCTAGAAGCTTTCCCTCCAACGCTCTGTGCCGCTGAGCTGTTCTGTTTAGTGGTGGGGGAAGCGACTCGTAGTTGTAACAGTAGTATACAGTTAGAAAGAGAGGGAATGATCATTAAGTGAGAAGGAGACAACACTTGCCCCTTGAAACTATCCCTACTCTACCTACTCGCCCTCCCCTTACAAGCTTCTTCCTAAAACAAATGTACTATACAATAGTATTTTTATGTAGGGAAAACATAGGGAAGGTTTCCCGTTTAAAATTTCTTATTAAATCTTTTAGTTTTTGAGATCCCACTAGTGACCCATCTAATAAAACACATGTATAATATAACATAAATAAATTTATAATTTTTTCGTATAATTTATCTTTAGAACACTTTAAAAAATATATATTCAGATATTTTATTATTTGTTTAAACCGCATCCTAATTAGTTGTTAGTTAAACAAAACAAATTCATACCGTCATACGGTTGTCTATATAAATTACAAAAAACGTGGTGTATTAACCACAAAGTTAGTGTGGTTTCATACAATATATTTCTTATTTAATAAAAGGATAATGTAAATAATAATAATCATAACTTTTCATTACAATGAATCTTATTTAACCTATTAAATAAAACTTATATTGCATATTAAAGTTGTTCTTAAGTAGTAGAACTACTGCACCCTAATTTTGTAAGGTAATCATAGTAGTTGAGTCGGACTGACTACCGCAAGGCTAGAATTAGTGAAGGTGGATAAAAAAACTCGTTAATAAGTCACACGTAATGAGTCAGTGAGGGATAAAAAATTACTTCTTTTTTATGCTTCCTAATTTTATGTTACTTTTTCTAAATTATAATATGTTAAATCTTGAAGAAGGTAAATTATACCATAATATTAACATAAGAATAATGGGAATTACGAATATATTTTAAGTTATACTAAAACAGAACTTTCTATCAAAATTAAAAACAAAGAGTATGATTCCTTGATTTAACATAGATTAATATTGTTGTTGTTGTTTAGGTCATCAGCCAAAAGGCTGGTTTGAACTTGTAGAGGTTTTACTAAGTAAAACGAGGAGTGAGGTGGTTTATCATTACCTTCCTCACTGAATAGAAAAGTACGCTTATCAGCATGCCGGGCCCTCTGAAAACCACATACTTTCCACTCTGCAAATGACACCTTCACTTTATTCACCACAGGGTCTAGCTGTATAATGAAATTCATTACTTTCAGAGGAGATAACACTGATTCGTGTCTTTCACACCTCTACCTCTTCTGTTCTTAAATGATTCAGTCATTTAATTGGCTGATCATGTGATAAGAAACAGAACTACTTATTTTAGCCCTGCAACAAACAGAGTGAGTGTAAATAATTTGACACTCCACCTGTCCGTTATGGGCAGAGATTAAATAATAATGACTTAAATTCTTTTCGAATTAATTTCGTAGTATCAACACCCATAACTCATAACTGAAATTGTTCTTTAACTGTAAAATCTGGTGTTAAACTCTCACAGGACTTTCTCTTGCCAATGTAAATATAACCTATGTTTAATCATGAGTAAACAATGTAAAATAAAAAAAAAACTGTTACATTTTAAGCCTTTGTGAATAATGCTAAATGCTTATCAGCATACCATGATATTCATACTTTTTCACTCAGTGAGGAAGACACAATTTAAACCACCTCACTCCTCGTTTAACTTAGTAAAGTCTCTAGAGGTTCAA
This sequence comes from Catonia carolina, assembly GCA_035578175.1. Taxonomy (NCBI): domain Eukaryota; kingdom Metazoa; phylum Arthropoda; class Insecta; order Hemiptera; family Achilidae; genus Catonia; species Catonia carolina. The sequence continues at coordinate 38,466,593 of JAQMRL010000001.1, forward strand.
ACCAGCCTTTCGGCTAATGATCTAACAACATTTCATGTAGGGCAAGGGCTATAACATTTGAGTAAGTTAAACAGGTACCACCATTTTGACAGGTACCACCAATGGGTTCGAATCCCATTCAGGCACGACATATTTTCATACGTTACAAAAAATCATTTCATCCTTCACCGTCTGCATTAGCAGTAATTGCAGAACAGTCGGACGTTAAACCAAAAAAAAAAAAAAAAAATGCCATTTTCGTGTTCATTTTATAACTGCAGGTTTTCTGGGAGTCAAAAATTTATTGATACATGGGTTGTTGACTATATCCGTGAAGTGCAACAGAGTAAGTGGAGACAAACTATCAGACTGGGGCACGGAAAGAGAATAATTCGTACCAAATCCCATACGCTCGTGAAATTCAGGCGAATAGGAAGCCTATAAAGGTACCCAGACTTCGGTGATTAGATCAGAAGGACAGTCATCCATAGAAAGATTTTGTAGGCAACTCCTGTAAGTTATGGAAGATTGGGATAATTTCTCTACAGCTGTTATGGTTTATAGTAATGTAAGGGAAAACAGAGAAGTGGATGTCTTTACACCAAGTAATGTCCTAGAATGTTTGCAAACAGTGAACTTTCTAGGAGTATCACTAGATAGAACTTTATTGTGGGATTACTATACCGATCAAATCTGTGGTAAAATATCATCTGGAGTATTTTCATTAAAACTAATTGTTAGATTAAATGATAGAAAATTACTAATAGCAGCAATGGTTTAATTTTATCTCATATCCAATATGCCATAATAGTTTGGGGTAATTCATCAGAGTAACATTGAAAAAGATTTTTTAATTCAGAAAAAGCTATTAGATGTATGGTGGGAGTCAACCACTTTACCTCATGCAGATCATTATTTAAGAAGCTTCAAATTGCTTACAGTTCCTGCTTTGTACATCTTTGAACTGATAATGTACGTAAAGCAAAATACATTTTTACAGAATTTAAATGTCCAAAACTACTATTCAAGAAATAGAATTGATTGCTATGATGCTAATTACAACACTAAATTGTTTTAAAACCTTCATATGCAGGCAGAAAATACAAGTTTTAAAAAGTTGTGGTAATTTAAGTTTGTTTAAAAAACAAGCTAAAAATACTTGATTGATGAAACATTTTACTGTGTACACGAATTCCTTTCTTAATAGTTTTTGATTGAAAAATAGGCCTATATAAACTTTGAATTAAACGTTGAAGCAAATTGTGTATTATTTAATTCAAATGGTTGGACTACACGCTCACTGAAGTAAACAAGTTAATAGTGGCAATAAATGTTTAAGTAGCGAGTTTTCCACCGGGTTGGTCTAGAGGTAAAGTGAGGTCTGTGAGTCAGCTGTTTAACAGTGTTTTCGGAGACGAAGGTTTCTGGTTCAAATCATAGTAAAGGTAGTTACTTTTATTCGGATTTGAATACTAAATAGTGGCTGCCGGTGTACTTTGATGGTTGGGGGTTCAATTAACCATACTCTCAGGAATGGTCGCCGTGAGTACTGTACAAGACTACACCTCATTTGCACGTCATACACATCATTCTCATCTCATTGGGTCATGGGGTTGCTTTTCGTTCTGAATTGAACAGATTGTAATGTACACATATTAGGAATTAAAAAAAAATAATGAGTTTAACACATTGTTTTGTATCAAATCACACACTTCACTCGGACCTAAAAATACCATTTATTGTTAACGCGAAATGTATCAACGCTTTAAATTAAAATTGTTTAACAACTCCAACCCATTGATTCGGGAACTAAGTTTTCCACATTTACAAGTTAATCCTTATCGTTGGCTTATCAGGAGGTGGAGCAGAGACTTGGGTTAACTTCGTTCAATACAGTTCAAATCTAATCTCGCTTAATAAACACATTAAAAAAAATAATTAAAATTACTATTTTTAACTGAATACTCTTAATGATTAAATTGTGAAAAGGCTAAGTAGCAATTAACTGCGGGAGTCCTGCTAATGAGTGGTGTCCTCCTTTAACGTATAACGTCATTTTTTAAAATTGTAAATTATGAGCACATATGCTGGTTGTGCAAAACAGCACAGTTGTAAATAAAAATAAATAAAAAAATATATATATTGTTAAAATTTAGACGTATCAGTTTTATCTTGTCAAGATAATACCCATTTTGGAGTCTCCTGAATGGAGTTATAAAAAATAAAAAAAACTATAGAAATGTATTTGAACGACTTAAAATTTGCAGACCAGTCAGGAATCGAACCCATGGTAAACTAGTCTACCACAACCTACACCACGAATGTGAATCTTTTAGTTAAGTTTCTTTTATCAGTATTACAATAACACTTCCTCGACAAGTTAAATAATTTATAAATCTATTAATAAAAGAATAAAAATAAAAAAATTCTTAATTTACTGAAGTTTACGTTGCATTTTCTGTGAGTGAAGTACACAGATTTTTATTATAGCTAAAACAGAAACTGTGTACTGTCTGATATGTACTATTTGAGTGTGCGTGTTGTTTGATCAAGCCAAGACAGTTAACAGTAGCCGCTTGATGATGTACAGTAGCTTGATAGACGTATTGAACAACCAGCACTAATTACAGGAGCGACTCTACTTGCTAGACCGGTCTTTCAGCTTTCTTCTTGTTGTTATTCTTATTCTTCTCTTTATTCTTCTTCTTTAAATTTACTCCATTGTTCCATGTTATTTATTGGGCATCTTAACCTACGTTTCTCCTTCACTCCTCATTTAAACCATCTCTCTCACTCACTCACTCTCTCTCTCTCTTTCTCTCACTGTCTCTCGCTGTCTCTCTCACTCTCTTTCATCTTATCTTTCTTTCTATCATTATCTTTCGTCTGGACCCTTTCTTCTTCACATCCATCGCTTAAGTTTATTTGTATCCAACCAGTGAAAATCACAGCACTCTTATTAATTTTTGTATTTTTACATTTTATAACACTCAGTTTTTTATTTCACCAATTTTCATTATATTTTCCTTTACTTCAGAAAATTATCGAAAAATCACAAAAATTAAAAATACGTAACACGTGATTTTTTACCAAATTTTGTTGAATTGGAACATCGTGAAAATATTAAAAACTAGACAAAATAATTCTGTTTTCCTGGTTCACACAATTATTTTGGTCATCACCTAGAATTAATATGAAATGAAAGAAACAACTAGAGAAAATTTATGTGAATAATGTATTACATGTATTTTTTTATACAATTTTGTAGTTATATTTAAAAAAACTATCAAATTATAATGTAAAAATAATTTTAATTCAAAATTTTCTATTGAAAAAATTTATTTATTAAGAATAAATCTATTTATTCATCCAATATCTACTTCAATAGACATCTTAAATTACATTAATAGGTAGGCCTACTTTTAGTTTGGTTTTGCGATTTTATTGTCTAGAATATCAAGAGATACATTTGACTCAACGGCATTCCTTTATATATTTTAAACGTAGGGGCCATTTTTGCGAAAATCGTAAAAAAGTGAAAAAGTGCACGAATAAACCACTATTTCTGGTTAACAGATTTCGATGAGCATGTTCGTTTTGGGTTCGCCAGTGACATTCCTATTTAATTTCAACTTCGTACGAAGTTCCATTCTTGAAGTATTTAATTCACACACATGCGTGCACGCGCGCGTACACACACACACACACACACAGACCAATCGCTAAAACAACATATTTTCTGGGTTCAGGGGGCCTGAAAACGTGTATATCCGGTGAAAACTCGATTTCGAAAAATCGACTTGAAAATAATACTTAAATTAGTACTTTCCTTCTCTACATAGCAGCGATCTCAAACACGCGGCCCGGTGGTAACTGATGTTTTGCGGCCCGCGATGAATCCTCATAATTTCAATGTGAAAAATGATAGTTGTTTTACCTACTTTAATTTTACCTTAGTTAGTTAAGACCCACCGGGTTGGTCTAGAGGTAAAGTCGTCGCCAAAATCAGATGTTTTACAGCTGATTTTCGGAGACGAAGGTTCCGGGTTCAAATCCTAGTAAAGGTAGTTACTTTTATACGGATTTGAGTGCTAGACATTGGTTACCGGTGTACTTTGATGGTTGGGGTTCAATTAACCATACTCTCTCAGGAATGGTCGGCCTGAGTCTGTACAAGACTACACCTCATTTACACGTCATACACATCATCCTCATCTCATTGGGTCATTGGGTTGCTTACTGTTCTGAATTGAACAGATTGCAACGTACACACATTAGGGATTAGAAAAAAAAAGTTAGTTAAGTTAGTGTAGTAAGTAAAAACAATAGGTATTGAATGCTACTGCTTATATCTAACACTAGTTTTTTGATATTTACTTAACAGTTTCCAACCCATCCTAGTACATGGTTTTGTCCATAATTGGATGGGATAATTTCCACCAACTCTAGCGTAATAAGATAGTAGTTTACTGTAAGAAATTTTGTATTATCGTAATTTATTTTTTTATGTAATTTATAATATTATGGGAATAAAGAAATAATAATAATAATAATAATAATAATAAAAATTATTATTATTATTATTATTATATAATATATATTATAATAATAAAAATCTGGTGTGAAACACTCACACAACTTTCTCTTGCCAATGCAAATAATTAACAATAAACCTAACATTAGTATTAAAACATTAGAAATGAACAAAAACTAACCTCAAAAACATAACCTTATTTTAATCATGAGTGAATGACGCAAAATGACAATCGAACTCAGTTTGGCTTAAAAATACGGAAAATCACGCTTTCACGCTAAACTAGGCTCTGTAGAGAAAAATGCTCTAAACAAAAGTTGTAGATCTTTTAATTTTCTATAAATTTAATTATATACACTTTTGTCGTAAAATGCATACTAAAACCGAAATGTTAAAAAAATCGATTTTTCTCACGTTTTCGTGAGAAAAAAAACAGAAAATCGCAAATTACCGCTAAACTAAGCGTTATACAAAAAAATGTTTGAAACAGAAGTTGTAGGTTTTTAAATTCTCTACAACTTTTATTATATAAGTTTTTGCGCTAAAATTTATATTAAAGCCGTAATCTTAAAAAAACAACGTTTTTACGTGAAAACAGCCTCACCCAGAATTTCAGCAAACATGGCGCCTACCCTATCTTGTAGAGAATAAAAAATTGAGTAAAATAGGCGATTTTAAAAAAAATCATAGGACCAGTTTTTGAGAAAATCGCAAAAAACTGAAAAATTATACGAATAAACTACTACTTCCGGTTGACCGATTTTGATGAAAATGTTTGTGTCGCGTCCGGTAGTGGTATGTAACTTAAGTTTCAAGTTTCAAGTTCGTACGATGTTCCGTTCTTGAGATATTCTGTTCACACACAGACACACACACAGACACACACTCAGACCAATCGCTAAAAACATGTTTTTTGGGTTCAGGGGGTCTGAAAACGTATAGATCCGGTGAAAACTCGATTTCGAAAAATCGACATGAAAACAATACTTTCCTTCCTATATATTCATATAGGCAAGAGAAAGTAAAAATTATTATTATTATTATTATTATTATTATTATTATTATTATTATTATTATTACTACAAAATAGTAAATGATTGATTAGTGATGACTGAATAATACAAATTTTAAAATAAATTATAGAATTAAGTTGAGTTACAGTGGGTTGCCTATACAATAGAAAAATGTTATTATGTTAGCGAAGAAAGAAATTTCTCTTTGCAGTTCTGCCTACCCTGTAGTTTGTGGTAACTCTGTATAAATGTAGTTCAGAATTATGTGACCCGCCAAGTGTTTGTAAAATTTTTAAGTGACCCTCTGAAGGCTACAATTTTGAGCCACTGTTGTATTAGGGTTAAAAAATAGTAAAAATTAGTAGGATGCTGCGTTCCGATTTTTCTTTTTAGCAACAACTGTATTGTTTTAAATCATTAACCGATGTTAAAAATTAAAGAAACAATTAAATTGGTATTGCAAATAACAGAAACAAATGTTTAGTTACTTATTCGTAATTATTTAAACCTTGAATAAAAATTAAATTAACCCTTTTGTTTGGAACTACTGAATAATCGAATAAACGAAAAAGGGTAATAAAAAGAAGAGAAACAAAGCGATTTTCTAATCTCTATCAAAATTACCATAATCACTAGGTTACCCATTAGTTCTCCGAACCATCCTACCATCTTCGTTGTCAAGGACAAGAGAGCAATTTAAGGGGAGTGTCACTAACGTTGTAACGCCTCAGGGAAGAACCACCCCATTTCTGAACGCATCAACCATAATTTACTCCTCTGCTTAATCATTTTCCCTTTGAAAACATAATAAATAATATTTCGTTCTACGATCACGGGAAGATATATTATATCTTTTTTGGATGGTCTCAAACAACACAGGTGTTTTTCATAAAGGAAAATTATCCACCTCAAAAGCTTTTGTTAATATAAACAAGTTAATAACTACACACCTGTGAACATTCACTATTTCCTTTTCATATTATAAATTAGTTTATTTATGTATTTATATAAAATAAGATTTATTTATTTCTTTAATTGAATTTATTTACTCTGAATTATCTTTCATAGTAGCCTACAGTATTACCCCGCTATAACGAGGTTCGACAAAATGCGGGTACGGATATAACGCGTCACCCAAAAACCTGTTCCCCAAAAACATTTAGTACCTATTTAAATAAAATAGTATGATGAAATGCTTGTTATCCTACTTCTGCGTTGGATATAAACCCACCATCTATCCTTTGAAATAGTCAGCAATACGATTCACGATGAATTAGTGTCTTGTGTCCGAAATTATTTGCGAGTTCGAAAAATGGAAGAAAAAATTTTATTACTTCTTGGCAACTACCCTGCTAACCCGTCTGCTAACTTGCTGAAATCTAAAGATGGGAAAATATTCGCAATGTTTTACCCAAGAACACAACATCTTTGATCCAATCATTAGACCGAGTAGTTATTCGGGCATTTAAAGCTTATTACCGCCGAGAGCTACCAACCGCTACCGTTAACTAGAAATTTCATGACAGAATTGATTAAAACTGTGTTATTAAAAAGTGCTGTTTACAGCGCTGGGACAGCATGGAGTAGTGTTCTTAACCCTACAGCCGGCAATAATTTTTTAGACCGGCAGAGAATTTCTAGTCACCGAACTGTAAAGAAATCATAAAAATTTGCTAAAAATCACAAACCTTGTCACGTGATACGAGTATCAAAATAACAAGAAAACTTAGGAAAATAGAATAAATACATTGCTGAAATTTTAATCTGACAGTAAGCGATGGTGAAACTACTTAAAAATATTTTTTAGGCAAATATTTTTCTAAAATTTCAGATGACACTACGTTTTAAAACTTTCTTATGCTATATTTTCAAAACTCTTTATATACGAATTTTTACTTTTAATATTTATTTCAAAATAAAACCAAAAAAACCGAATCTACGTCAAAACTGAAGAAAATATGTACAAAAACGCATCATGTAAACCAAGAAATAACCAAAATCAGCTCTATGTTTGTCTACAACGCTCAGTTTAGCGTGAATTAGTGATTTTCTGTATTTTGGTCATCAAAATTGGTAAAACTAATGGATTTTTTTAATAGTTCAGCCCAGGTATGCATTTTACTACGAAAGTTTATTATAATAAAAGTTATAGAAATAAAAAAACCTACAACGTTTATTTCAAGCATTTCCTTGTACAGAATTTAGCGTCAATTAGTGATTATCCGTATTTTTAAGTCGAGCCGAGCTTGACTTTTATTTTGCGTCATTCACTCATGATTAAAATTAGGTTATGTTTTTCATTTTGCATTAATTACAAATGATTAACATAGTTTTATGTAATATTATTTACATTGCCAAGAGAAAGTCGTGTGGCTGTTTAACAGTAGATTTGTATTTTTTTTTATATTGTATGTAAACCCACAATAACTTAAGTACTTAAATGAATACTCGGGTTATCCATTACAGATTATTTTGATCCCGATTTTTGAAACCGGGATCAAAATCGGCCATGTTATTTTCAATGACTGAAAGGAGAGGGAGTTCCTTTCTCATACATTGCTATACAAGATAGGTTATCAAGTGTATGCGCCCTACGCCCGTTTTCACTCACCGGATGCAATGTTATTGTGTTAGAGTTTACACACTCAGTCTGGTCCGGCAATTTCGCCGGCACCGGTAAATGTAGTCAGTCGGTCTTGAAAACGACAATCCAGATGCCAGTGGAATATCCGACATGTCGGTTTGAATTGTGTGCCGTTGCAGACGCAAGACAACTTGTCGGTGCCGGTGAGGTGTTTGTATACTTAACACCAGTATTTCAACGGTTCTCATCGCGAACAGTTTTCATTTATTTTTTTATTTTATTATTTTGTGTGTTATATAACTTTTCATCATATTTTTACTATAAATTAATTGTTTAATAACGATGTTGTGACATTAATAGAACTCATAGAAAGCAAACCCAGTTTATAGGATAAAACATCCAATTATTTTAAAGATAAAATTGAAAAGCAAAAGGCGTGGAAAGAAGTGTACATTTGGAACAAGATTTTCAACAAAAGGCAAAAAGGAACAACATAGGCCTACGTTTATTCAGGCCTCTTCTTAACGATCCACTCCACTCTACTCCAGAGAAATGCTCAGCCACACCACGCCACTCGCTATGACTCACTGGAAATATGACTCATTCACTTCCTGTCGAATGAAAACAAACATATGAAACACAGTACAAAAATTTTGAATATATCCGAATTTTTAATATTTTTGGAATCGAATGTTATTCTTCACGTTTTTCTATGAAATATAAAAGTTGAATCATGTTTCTAGCCCAAAAAATACACCACCCAGAGGACTTAGAAAAAATAAATGTGCTACGCACCCGATGGACCAAAACGTGCAACATCGTCACAGTTTAAATTGCTTAACTCACTTAATTAAAGTTACTTAAAGTTGCAAAATAGCCTATATTGATCAGAAATAAGCTATGCAACAATGAAAGATTTTTTAAAATCAGTTCAGTAGTTTCTGAGATTACCTCATACAAACAAACAAAGTGGCAGGGAGTGGATAAGGTTTTTGTGTGTCCCGAGGTGGCAGAAGGTGTGACAGCCGTATCTGCCGCAATGTATTTTCTGTGGCGTGGAGTGGATCGTGAAGAAGGGGCCTTAGTGTAGCACGCATGTTTCTTTCACAAAAGCCTAACATCTACTGCTACTGTGCAAACAGTGGAGAAATTCAGCGCGCCCTATTGTCGTCTCCGGTTTTGCCGGACTCTATGAAAATTTACTTCGACCGGCGGCGATGCCGGAGCTGATACCGGCACCGGGTTTTCCGGTTTGTGTGAAAACGCCCAACGCTGAGTGAATTGACCGGGATAGATAAAAGCAATGAACTGAAGTATTAATTTTAGATAGTGTAATATTAACCCTACTTCCTTTTAATTTTCGTTGTAGTTGTTGTTGTCGTGTTGTTGTAGTTTACTGAAGCAATATAACGACTTCTCAGTTTTTAATAGATTATTAACAAATTGTTGTCAATAATATACCTCTATTAACGATTTCTTTTATAAATATTTAACAACTAGGACCGATTTAAACCCTTAACAATACTTTAATGGCATTATAATTGGAACACAAACAGGCCTTCCGTCATGTATAATCATCATACTTTCTTGCTTGCGTCAGTTGAAAATTTATACGGTTTAAAGGCCCCAAAGAATAAACTGTGTTATCCTTCCTTCGTTATAAGTTAGACCAAATTAAATGAATGTTTGAAAAGGTTTAGCCTCTTCCTTAAATAAACTTTCGCTTTGAATATGAAACTTTTTATAAGGCTCCTTATCCTTATTCACGATGCGTTTATTAAAGAACTCCTTATTTTGAAACTCTTTTATGCAACCTGCACCAAGTTTAATATTAAGTTTTTAATAACAGTTTTCTTGGAAATATCCCTAAAGTCGATCCTTTAGGGAAATTTTCTTTAATCAACGGATAACAAAAAGGGATTATAATATTTTTAATTATAAGAAATTAACTACATGCTATTAACGTTAGATATATCATGAAATTAATAAACATGTAATCAAATAAACATTTTGAACTGAAACTTATAGAATAACAATATATTCTATAATATAGTATATAAAATATTATATATTCTATAAAATAATAAAATATTCAATGTATTCCAAAGGATATAAAAAATACTAAAAATTTTAAAACACTTTTCCACATTGATGATCGAGTGGTTGTTTACGATTGAGGATACAGAGATATTTTCTGATGTTAATCCATTTGATGTTCCATTTTCTGAAGTTCCATTGTTAATTAACATACGCTGCACTAAAGCAGTACATACAAGACTATACTAATGCAGACCCACGTTTTGCCCAGCGCTCTCCTTACGAAAATCAGGCTATACTCAGGATTTCATTCAGTCGGCAGAGATGCGCTTCTTGAGATGCATTAGGAGCTGTAGTCGACTGGATCGGTTTATAAATGAGGATATACGGCGAGAGATAGATGTGTGTTTTCTTAACGAGACAATAATGGAGTACCGCCGGAAATGGACCGATTGTCTTGAAAGAATGTCTCAAAACAGGATTCATAGACTGGTCAGAAGTTACAGGGCGATTGGACGGCGCGATCCGGGGAGATCGGTGGCAAGGTGGATGCCGGAACAGGTCTTGGGACCTAATCCATGACAGGAAGAAGGAAAAGAAGAAGAAGAAGAAGGAGAAAGAGAAGGAGAAGCAAAAGCAGGAGGAGGAGAAGGAGGAGAAGCAAGAGCAGGAGGAGGAGAAGGAGGAGAAGCAAGAGCAGGAGGAGGAGAAGGAAGAGAAGCAAGAGCAGGAGGAAGAGAAGGAGCAGGAGCAGGAGGAGGAGAAGGAGGTGGAGGAGGAATAGGAGTAGGAGCAGGAGCAGGAGCAGGAGGAGGAGGAGGAGGAAGTTTAGTAACGCAGAAAGTCAGTACAAAACTGTAATAATTTTACTTAATTTAACGTAGGGGTTTCTGGACACTGTTGGTGTCATATGTTTCTGTAGGTACAAAAATGATAATAATCTTCTATGTTTTTTAATGAATATTTATTGTTAGATTCATATACGCGTAGGCTACAATGTAGTGCGGTCCCGTTGCAACTTACTAAGCTTTAAACTGTAATGGCAATCATCAGAACCATGACTCTGGTTAAACAAATTTAAATAAGTTAAAAAAATTGCTAAGGGCTTTTGTTTGGAACAAGACGACTACGGGAATAAACGTTCTGTGCGTATTCGGTGGAAAGAAAACATTTTGTATCTCATTTGGTAGTATAATGCAATTACTGTGTAAGACGGAAAATTGTAACTCCATAAATGTAAAAGTTTTCATTCTCGACTTAACCGACGATAAAAGTTTGATTAGTTTTGTGTAACAGCTTATTTCTAATTATAGTCGACAGAAAAATTCAGATTAGAATAGACTTTAAAAAATTCTTTCACGTACGTAATTTTAAAAGGAATAAGATATGTACTGAAAAATGTAGGTTTTTGTCAAAAATTCAGGAAAATAGTTTTTTCGGACCACCTATTCCACTTACTTTAAAAAATTCAGCAAATACTTACAAAAACGATTGAACTGCTACTTTTAGTAATTAGTAGCAATTTGCAAGCGCAGGAGTTTACCACGTGAATAATTTACGTAGTACTATTAACGTTAATGAAGTAATAATATTCTATTTTGTATATTGTGAAAACTTTTTTACTTATTTTGTTTTTGTTTGAAAGAATCTGGTGTGAAACACTCACATGATTTTCTCTTGCAAATGTAAATATAATAAACAATATAATCTATTTTTAATCATGAGTAAACAATGTAAAATGAAAAATATAACCATTATTTTAATCATGAGTGAATAATGCTAATTGAAAATCAACCTCTGTTGGATTTGATGGGCAAATATGTAAAATCACTAATAACTGACGCAAAACTAAGCTCTGTAGGAAAAATGGTTAAATTAAAAGTTGTAGGAATCTTAATTTTTTATAACTTTTTTATATACTTTTGTTATATGCCATAAAATTCATTTTAAAATATAATAATGCTAAAGGAAGATAAAATAAAAAGATAAATTGTAAGGAAGTCGTAATCTTAAAAACAATTACCTAGAGAGCACAGATTCCCCACCCCACGAATTCCGCCAAGCTCCTGCAAAATTAAGTAATTGAAGCGATTATAACAAAATTGTATGAGCCATTTTTGAGAAAATCGTACAAATAAACTACTACTTGCGCTTGATCAATTTTGATGTAAATGTTTGTGTCGAGTCTTCTCATGGTATCTCACTTAAGTTCCAAGTTATAACTTAGTATGATTAACCGTATTTGAGTTTTTTGTTCACGAGCAGAGAGACAGACACACCCAGATCAATCAATATTAACATGTTTTTGTGTTAAAGTAAGAGAAAATGAAAAATAAAAAAGGGTTGGAGCAAATTTTAAAAATTAAAATCGTGAAATTATTACTATTTTAATTTACAACTACAACTACTGAGTCATTAAATTACTCATTTTACAAATGAGTTGACGTCAAAACAATCCCGCGTCACCAGAAGACACTTTACGGAAAATTTAGGAAAGTTGATAGCTCTTAATATCTCGGAGAGATAATACAACCAAGACCAGCGGAAAGGGAACGAACAACAGACGAGGAAAATAGGCCGGTACACTTCGAGGAACTCACCACTTATATAAAAAGAAAGCACTCTCAAGACAAGCTGAGATAAGACATTATAATACTATGATAAAACCTGTATGTCTATACGCAAGTGAGTGCCTTAGAATGACAGGGAACGTTGGTCTAAGAGAAGCTGAGAAATTTGAGAGAAATATCCACTGCAAGATATTGGGTCTGAAGATAGTAGACAGGCAATGTAGGTTACAAAGTCGAGAAGAACTGTAAAAGGAAAATGAACGATCAATGGAAACAATAATTAAAAGAAGATTAGGCCTACAATGGTACGGACACTTCTATAGAATCGATGACAACCGGTTGACAAAACAAATTTTTAAGATACTAAAAAATAAACCAAAGGTGTCAGATAAATGGTTTAAAGAAGTCAGAAATGATGTTGAGAAAATCGTAATAAACGGAGGAAACATAATGTATTGAATAAAATTCAAGCAGATAAAAAAAATACAGACTTTAAGAAGGGGGTTTCAATGAAGAGCAAAAACAGACCACTGGGTGGACAGAAGAAATGAGAAAGCGTACGGTGAACGAATCTCGAGAATATGGGCTGCAAAATAGCTTCTAGAAACGTCTGAAGTCACCTTACTTGGTATAAAATTGTCCTATACGGGAGGAAAATGATGATATAATATTTACTTACGAGGTGTGGCTATTAAATAACGAGACTGACGTTTTAAAATATTTTATTTTTATTTTATACATAATCACTTATTGAAACCTTCTACCTGTAGGGGTAGAGAAGGAGTGTATATTGCAGGTGACAATAAGTGGTTATGTATAAAATAAAAATAAAATTTTTTACAACGTCAGTGACGTTATTTAATAGCCACACCTCGTATTAAACAAAATTCAGACAACTAATTACAGACTTTAAGAAGAGGGGTTTCAATGAAGAGCGAAAACAGATCACTGCGTGGACAGAAGAAATGAGAAAGCGTACGGTGAACGAATCCCGAGAATATGGGCTGCAAAAATAGCCTTCAGAAACGGCTTAAGTCACCTCACATGGTCGAAAATTGTCCCTATACGGGAGAAAAATGAAGATATAATATTTACAAATACATGAACTGTATTTCTGCTAGTTACCTATTTTTTTCATATAACTTTTTTAATGCATAATATGGTGCACAATAAATGCAACTTATCAATTAGAATTAACACATGAACAAATTACAACCCACATATTGCTTTTAATTATTATTTACAATCAAAATTAGGTAGTTAAAAAAACAAATAAAAATAAAATAACCAAAATCTCCTTTAAAACGAAAAATACAAAATGAGAGGTACTAATAAAAAATAAGCATATGATTCCAAAATATATGTACACCGAACTTTACTAGAGATATTTAAAAATTTTCATTCAGTTATTTACACATTCACACTCAAACGCCAGTCATCTACAAAATATTAACATTATATTATTTACTGTGTAAAATCACACTATCAGAATCGCCCTGGGATTCCTCTTCGATGGAATTTTAAGACGGGAAATTTTGCACTTCGTGTAGGATTATGGAGCGTAAGATAGAAAAGTGGAGACGGTCGTTAATGTAACGGACTTAAGATTACATTAGATACAAGTTACTATAGTGTATGTAGTAGGTGTACGGGGAATAAACTTGATTTTCATTAATATTGACTTCATAGACAATAAATATAATGAAATTTTAACGGTTAGAACAATATATTTTAGGAATAAAATCAAACTGTAAAATTAGTTATGTATTGATTATTCATTTGTGTTCCCTCAAAGAGAACTTTTTCTAATCTGAGGAACACTGAGCTACGTTGTTGTTGAGAGAGAATAACACTGCTGATAGCAACCGGTTTGCCCCCATGTTACACGATGGGTCCAGTTTATTATGACTTCCTACTGCCCTGCAATGGTACCGGCACGCCTAACATACACCTAGTAACTATTGAACCTTCATTATATTATACTCCTGTAAAGAAGACGATTTTAATTCAACATAATACCAACAGTAACCCGATTTCTCTGCGGACTATAAATTTTTCTTCTCTTCAGGTCATACTCATCCGGTGAACGAAATTTAAACTCGTGATTCCAGTTATCATTATTATCATCATCATCGGTATAATTATCACTATCATTCATACGATATTTAATTATAATTATTAATGAACTCACTTTTTATTTTTATTTGATGGCTACCAAAATAAAGGACCATATACTCATGCAAATGAGAGAACTAAACATGTAATTAGTTTCGGATCACGAACTAACACAAAGCTTTCATTTCAAAACATTTTGTGGAATATATTACTTATTTATTGTACAATCAAAATAATTACTCCTTATCTTCATAATTATCTGTTTTACTTGGTGTATTATTCAACGGTTTGTATTAAGTATAGTCTAACTGAACAACACTATACGGTTTTCCTAATAATAATAAATGTAACCTACATGCAAATATAAATCTAGTTAAATAAATGTGATTTTTTTGTAATTTTTAGCCCATTGAGTGCTCCGACCTTAGATAATTTAGGTTTTGATACAAAACCAGTATTTTTTTCTACGAATTTTGATCTCATTCTCATTCCCCACAGGAAGTGAATTTTGAAAAATCGTTAAAATAGCAATTATTTTATAACTGTAGATTTTTCAGCATATTGCTATAAAATTAACACTGATACGTAATTGATAGCAATTTTTAAAATTGTCATCTATCATTTTCCGAAGTCCGCCTATCCGTCACATCCAAATGTTAGAAACTACAACAGATAACAACAAACGGTTTTCAGATTTGTAATTCACACAAAACGTTAGTGGGCCTGGATTATGTTTGAAGTTCTGGTTTTGAGCGGAAGTGCCCCGAAAGCGGAAGTCAAGAAATTGAAGTCGGAATTTCTTCTCCTTCTTCTGCCTTTCAAGGGTTAGGCATCTCTGCCTGTTCCGAACCTTTCAAATCTGGCCATCTCTTTCTCGAGCGTCCTCGTTCTCTCCTGCCCTCCGGCTTATAGCCCAGTGTCTGCTTAGGTATCCTATCTTCCCGCATTCTGTTTACATGCTCTAACCACTGCATTCTGTTCTAGGATATCTTGTTGTTCAGATGCTTGCAATCTACTCTCCTCTCGCTTTGATAGCACCCAAGTTTCACTGCCATAGAGTAGAGTCGGCACTGCTAATGTCTTATAAAATCTCACCCTCGTGTTTTTGCTGGTGCTATTTTTTAAAGTGCGGTGGATAGATCCGCATATTTGCTGAAATCGGTGCATCTTATTGTAAGCATGTTTATCCTGTTGGTATGTAATGTTGCAACCTAGATACTGAAAGTGGGAGATCTATTCCAAAATATTATTATCTATAACAATTTTACTTCAGACTGGCTCCTTCCCCCTAAATGCCATTACCTTTGTCTTCTTCTTCGAAACTGTAAACTTATATTCTTTGAAGAGTTTGTTCAGCATGAAAAGTGATCTCTGGAGGTCATCCTCATTCTCCTGTAGCATATTCTCCTGAAGTCGGAATTTAAAAAAAAATAGTGTCATTCGATTCCTCTTTTACAGTAGATACAGAAATTACTGATAGTTTTTGTCATAGGTCAAAGTTAAGCCTTTTTTTCTCTTATGAAACCTAAGTGGGCTTGATCTCTTTCAATAAGTTTATTTTCCTCAGAAAAGATTTCCACCAGCCATGAGACGCGTCGTCTTATGGAAGGAATTTTTTCATTCAATTTTCCTCAAAAACTTTAAACCAAATTATTTGAATTTTAACATGAACAATTTTCGGAAGGTAGTTCAGAAGAACGAAGTGGATGAAAAATTATTTCAACTTCCACAATTGACTGAAAATACGATTACTTTATCAGTACATCATCATCCTGGTCAAGGGTGTCGCGTTTTCATTGGGCACTCCAAGCAAATACCTAATCAGTCTCCTTTTTAAATTAATTGGGAATTTGGAAGTATTAGCGATAGGAGATCTGCAGGTAGAGAAAACTTCATTTTTAAAAAGAGACTGACTGGGTTATACCGAGGCGGGGCTGAGACCGAAATTGACAAAAAACCGGTATCTTTTTAAACTTATCAATACTTGCGGAAAGTAGTTGCATACACATTTACAATAATAACAGTTTCGATATTATAGTTTCCGAAAATATTACCAGAAAATTAGTCAAACTTTATCTTTTGTGTCCTCGTGTTTTTTACGTTTATTTTTAAATTTTTATCCCTTTTCAACCCTTCGAGGGTTTAATTTCAAAATTTGTTAATATATTAGGTTACGAAGGAACTATTCATAGTGCATACCGGCAATGTTAATTTTGATAATTTCATATTAATTTTCCTCAGAATCTATTCAACTAAATTTTCTTAAATTTTTACATGACCATTTTCGGAAAAAACAAGTAAATAAGAACAAAGTGAAAAACGGCACTTCAGTTTCTTAATTATGATGAAAATTCGGTTCCATATCAGTACTTTACTAACCTGGTCAAAGTTTTTCACAGTTTCTTCGGCCACTCCAATAAAATGACTAGTCACAATTTCTTTTTTGCATTCGATGCATTAGCTGATCTATAGGTACCTACGTTTTACTCCATTGTTAAATTAACCTTATCTACTTCAAATATTTTGCATGTAATATAATTTTAATTATTTTATGTAGCAATAAATTATTTATTGCAAGAAGAAATCACTCTGATTAGTGTCACTCACATTGGCTGTTTTGACTCGGTGCTGTTTTCCAGGGCAGAGTATTGGTCACTGTCGTAAGTTTCTGTAGGGACGTTGAGTAATTTGATGTGTGGCCTTATTGCAGAATATTCAAATAAAGTTTCAAATAAAGCGGTATTAGCCTACGCAAAATTTTTATGTAATTGAATAGATATGGCAGAGTGCATAAACTTCAATACCACATAATACGTAAAAAAAACAAATTCAAACTTCTTCAACCTTTATTCATTGGAAGATTGTAGGGACGGATATGTTCGGAGGAGAAGAATTATATGAAATTAATTATATTTTTATTTTAATCTTTGCCTCTCCTTACAATTCACTTCCTCATTATAACCCTCAATTATAGACAGAATAATACCTGAATGTCTTAAGATATGTGCCACTAGCCTATCCCTTCTTCTAGTCAGATATTTCCATACATATATCTTTCATCTACTCGTCTAAATTACTTATTTTGTCCACCTACTTAATCTTTTACGTTTACCATATTAAGGGGAGATGGCACGATGGTTTAAACTCAAAATTTAGATTTTTGGTTTTTTATATTTTTCAATAGTTTAGGCCTAGATCTACCAGAAAAGAAAACATTAAATTACGTCAAAAAATAATTTTTTTATTAAATTTTTTTTATCAAGTTTACACAGAAAAATTATGTTACCGAGAAAGAATATTTTTCACAATTTTTTTGTTTTTTTTTTTGTTTTAATTAATTTATTTAACGTCGCATCAACTACAACGGTCATTAGCGACGACGTTGGGGTGTAACTGTATACAATGGAGGATGAAATGATTTTTTGTAACGTATGAAAACATGCCATGCCTAAGTGGGATTCGAACCCAGGACCATGATGATAGGCGAGCACGTTACCAACTGCGCCAATGCGGCCGGCGCATTTTCACAATTTTATACTGCTCGTTTTAGTGCAAAGAGAATTTTAGTTTTTAAAATATCTGCATCACTGTTTTTTTGTATTCTCAGCTGTTGGTTCAGCTTTCTTAACAACTGTTGATGGAAAATTTACTTGTTCGTGTACATTTTGTTTTTGATTTGTGCCTTCTTGTTTCTTGCGTTTTCCCGTAAATTTACATTTTTAACACTAGGTACATTTTTCTCAGAAACCAATAAACCTACCAGGCTGAAATTTTTATCAGTTAATTATCTTGTATATCCACATATACCGACATTTTTATAACGTCCTCAGGTGCTCCAAAAATTATTAATATGCAAAAAACGTAGAAAACAATTTGTAAAAATTTTATGTTATTCATAATTTTTTAAACATATCGTATGGCCCAAAGATTAAATTGAAAAAATGTCAGTAGCTCGAAAAGAAACCCTATGTGTAAAGTTTAATTTCCCTATCTTTTACCAATATTATGAAAAATGTACCTAAAAAATAGCATATTTAACATTGGCGGGATACAAAATACAGTCTCCATTTAATACCACATTCCAAAAGGTTTTATCCTCTTGCTTTCTGTAGCCCCTATCACTCACGTTTCACTCCGGTATATGTCTACTTGTTCTATAAGGCTATGTTATAGTGGTTTCTGTTGTAATATTTGGGGTTTCATAAAATTAAATCATTTATTTTACTAAACAGAACACAATTATTTGTTATAGTCCTGAAAAGGGGTACTTAGTCTAGTGTAATAAATTTAAATAATACTCGTATATTCAATAATTGCTATTAAATTTACAAAAGTTATAAATTATGAATTTTATATCAAAATTAATTCAAATTGATTTCAATATTAGCCGTTGAATAAAGTTTACTATTTGACTATGTCAATTTGTAACGTACGTTTGAATTAGTTCATTTATAATTTTTTTATATTTTTACGTAGTAATTATAAAAAACTTTTTAATATATCATTTTTTGACAATGATTGATTTTTGACTTTTACAATTCCATAACTGTTACGCAACCGAAAAGGTTTTATGTGTCAGTCTAACCTTGTGATTGATGCCCAGCAAACTTATTCAGAGTTGGCCTATAAAGCTATACTAAAAAGCAAGTTAATTAAACTGCTGTTTTCATTTGAAACCTATTAAATTAATTTTCACTTGTCAGTAAGTGGTCTTTGTTCAGCCAAGGCGCCATCATACCGTCATCCCATTATGTAGCATCTGAAGATTGAGTAACTTATACATTGAATGTATATACAACAGTGGGTACTCCATAACTTGAATTGTACGTAACTAAATTGGAAACAAAGAATAAATAACAATACTTTTTTCATTATACTTATATTCAAAGATTTCATCATAAACAATCATACTCTATACTATTATAGAAAGGTAAATTAATTATCAATAACAAAAAAATTAAGAATATTAAACTTTAGAAACACAAGGACAGGTCGCACTGATTGAGCAATGTGTTGAGAATCTGTTTTTACCTGTACTATGGTTAGCCATGTCGTTAATCCGGACGAAAAGTGTCATAACTTAAAAAATCATTATTTTGAGTTAGATATTGCTGCGCTGCTCGAACCAATTTAATCAAAATACAGGTATTAAGAATAAGAAAAAAAATTAGAAAATTCATTTTTGATATTTACGGCTCGCCACTGGAGCACCTTGGTACGTGAGAAAGAACACCCTTAATTGTGACCTTCGTATTCCCTGCATAAAAGACGTTGGAAGACAACTTTATAAAAGATTCTTTTACTAATTCCAAAATCATCCAAACTATCTCGCTCGACACGTGGTCATTAAAAATTTTCCAATTTTTCGAAGTCTTCGTCGTCTTTGGTGTAGGGATCTTCTTCAATAACATTCTGTTATTGTTTTATCATTATGTTTATCATCATCATCATCATCATCATCAAATCTTTTTAATTTCTTCACTGTTGGTGCTTTCATTTTCATTTCCATGAAGATCATCTCTATCATAGTATGATTATGTTAGCAGCGCATCCTCCAGGATGCGCTGCTGGGTGTGACCTTTCCTTCCACACTTAATAACTTTCATCATTTCTAGTGGTTGTGCTTTAGTGTATAATATAGTGTTATAGATATATAAAATTGAAGACAAAAAAAATACAGCTATAATTTGCAGATATCATAAAATTATATTTTTATCAGAAAAATGTCACAGCTAAATTTACTGATCTGAACCGTAAAGGCCGCTGGTGTCACTTTTCTCTCACGTTTTAGTTGTCCGTGACTTAACAAGAAGAGCGTCATATTTTCACTTGAGTTTTGGCACTAAGTGTTTGAGTGTGCGGTTTATTTAGAAAAGTGTTTTGATTTTAATAGTTGCTATTAAGAATTTTTACCAAGAAAACGGCTCATTTCGAGAAGTGATGGTATTAGTACAGATACGTAACAAGAGAATTGGCACAACTCAAACTAACGGATGAATTTTTTTTGGAGACTCACAAAATAAGAAAACCACATTTTTACATAGTATATTCAGAAAACAGAGCGAATTGATTTTTCATTAATAATTTCAAAACAAGTCTAGGGATCTTAGAATTAATAAATCTTAGATGTTAGAAAAATGTATGTTTTTCTCTTTCTTCATTCTCTAACATGGTTCATCCAGAAGACTGAGCACTAGAGTAATTATTTTGGTATAACCAAACTTCGAAATCATACAAGCTTGTATGTTTAATTAATAAAATAAGATTAATACAAGCATTACTTAATGCTCTCCGAACATAATTAAATTACTTTTTGGATAATTTTTCTTTATTCTCTATTTTTTGAACATAAAATAAGTTTCTGCCACTCATAATAGAATCTCCTTAGTGTGTACTATGACCTAAAAGTACCATACATACTATGAGACACAATGAAACAATTCTGTCAGAAATTTCACCGAATTTAGGCAAACATATAAACGTTTTAGTAATAAGTATACAGATAGCCTTTTAGACAGTACTTTTGAACGACTAAAGGAAACATTGGCTCTTAGATATGAAGGCATATACTACATATACACGATATAGTATATGCCTATAATTATATCTATACTATACTATATCATAATTATATTACATAGACTATAGACATGTATAGGCATTTGGATGATTAATATCATCCAAATAACTAGACTAGGTACCTGATAAGCACTTAAACTAAAAAAACTTAATATGTTATTCGTATTATTGGATGTAAAACTAATAGGTAAGCTATTTCTTCTAGACATTACAATTCATTTCTCCACCATCATCGTTATCACACTTGTCGATATGTTTTATTAACAGAAAAAAATGAATTAAATAAGATAAAAAATGATAGACAACAAAAATAGACCAAGGTAAATTAAAATGAAAACATTCTGGATGTTCTTATTGAATAGCAATTTCATTGTTGTTGTAAACGTCTGTTTACTAATTATTCATTTAATATTCTTATATTAAAAATCTGTGGTGAATGAAGTGAAGGTGTCATTTGCAGAGTGGAAAATATGTGCTTTACAGAGGGCCCGGCATGCTGATAAGCATACTTTTCCATTCAGTGAGGAAGGCAATTGTAAACCACCTCATTCCTCGGTTTACTTAGTAAAACCTCTACAGGTTCAAACCAGCCTTTTGGCTGATGACCTAAACAACAACATATTAGAAATATTTCAGTCAATTTGACAAAAATATTTATAGTTAGGAAACAAAATGTACAGGTAAAGGTGTTTTATCAGGGTCGTTGAGAAAAAAAAAACAAAAATTGTTAATAAAAAATGGACTCGACAACACAAACGTGACAGTAACTTGTATCTTCCCCAATAAAGAAGTAGATTGCATCAGGCATTGTTGGTGTGGAGTAGAGAGGTTACATGGTTGATGATAATAATGCAATGGGGAGTCCATCTAACTCTAACACAAACTAACTCTGTTGCTAGGCAGAATCATGATGATTCCCTCCTCTTCAAACTCCATCTATTCAACTCCTGCCGGTCCCCTCCAACCATTATACCTCTCCTGCCACTCCTAGCTGACTACATACAGTACTGACAAACAGTAATGTATACGTATGAACTCAAAAGCTGACATCTGATAACTCCTACACACAACAACATACATAATACGATTGATAGACAAATAGAAATGATAGAAAACAACATGGAATACCTGCTGAGATGATACAAACTTATCTAGTCATGTTGAACTTCTCTCTTTGTTCAAATATTTGTAATTTTCATGAAATAAATGATGTATGAATACATGATACAACTGAAAAAACTCTTAGTGGATTTTTATCAATAAT
The DNA here is from genome assembly GCA_035578175.1 of Catonia carolina. Lineage (NCBI taxonomy): Eukaryota > Metazoa > Arthropoda > Insecta > Hemiptera > Achilidae > Catonia > Catonia carolina. Next base: position 38,489,268 of record JAQMRL010000001.1, read on the forward strand.
CAAAACTACTGTCGGCAAACTTATATTAACTTCCTATTAGATCTCTCTGCCCATAACAGACAGGTGGAGTGTCAAATTATTTACACTCAATCTGTTCGTTGCAGGGCTAAAATAAATAGTTCTGTTTCTTATGACATGGTCAGCCAATTAAATGACTGAATCATTTAAGAACAGAAGAAGTAGAGGTGTAAAAGACACTAATCAGAGTTACCGTCTCTAAAAGTAATGAATTTCATTATACAGTCAGACCCTGTGGTGATGAAGTGAAGTTGTCATTTACAGAGTGGAAAATATGTGCTTTTCAGATGGCCCGGCATGCTGATAAGCGTACTTTTTCACTCAGTGAGGAAGGCAATGGTAAACCACCTCACTCCTTGCTTTACTTAGTAAAACCTCTAGAGGTTCAAACCAGCCTTTCGGCTGTTGACCTAAACAACAACATTAGATCTCTAATAGGAATTCATTGTGTTCTCAATTGGATAAAAACCGATACATTTTTTTCAAAATTAATTAATTACTACCAACGGTTGTGGATATGAAATTATTATGGATTTTTTAAATTTTATTTGAAGCCGTATCAATTGCTTGGTCATTAGAGATAATATTCCCAATTAGTTAGGATTAGCGGGGTGGTTGTGTGACATGGCGAATTAAACCAAATATCGATACGATTAAAGCATAGACATCCGGATGATCAAAACAGAATAAATGTTGATATAAAAAAGGATCTCCTCCCTGCAAAGTCAAATCCTAAATATATATTATTTTCCGGACTAAATGTTTTTCCAGCATAACCTGGAACTTTTGTAAACATTTTGGAGGTTCATCCTGAAACCTGAAGTTGAAACCATCAGTCTTTAAACCTTCAAACGCAAACTTTAAACGTTCAACGATTTAAACTTTAGAATCTTCAATTTCAAACCGGTAAACTTAAACTTTGAACAAACGGTAAACCTAAACCGGGGCGCCACTAAGTTTGCTCGTTGAATATCTTACACCCTGGTCGAAACAACGGTGCTCCGTGCTGCGTTCGTTTCGTTTCCTTGTATTTTCAATAACGATTTTACTATAGACTACTTTTAAACAAAGAACTTGGTCTATTTGTAAACTTGCGATCTGCAGTCCAGACTTCAAGACCTTGCTAACGTTAAAGAAAGGTGCACGTTGACTGACATACATTTCCAGGTTGGGTAATGAAAGCGAATACCGAACAAAATCCTTAACAAAAGGGCGAAAGAATTTATTATCATTCCTATTAAGAACAACACAGGGAATTTGAGAAAGCTTCTATTTCATTAGACCGGCCCGGGTTGTAAAGGTCAGCGCAACTAGCTTCTTCGTCGGGTTCCCGGGTTCGATTCCCGATACGTTTGAATTTGGAACAACTTCAAACATACCAATATGCCATCTCATAAAGAAGTTCAATATGTCCATCTTTTTCGCGGTCTTCTTAGTATCATAACATGTCCTTTTGACTCGTAACTTGTTTAGTTGTTCGATTGACTGGCCTCCACTATAAAATAAAAAAAATCTGGTGTGAAACACTCACACAACTTTCTCTTGCCAATGCAAATAATTAACAATAAACCTAACATTAGTATTAAAACATTAGAAATGAACAAAAACTAACCTCAAAAACATAACCTTATTTTAATCATGAGTGAATGACGCAAAATGACAATCGAACTCAGTTTGGCTTAAAAATACGGAAAATCACGCTTTCACGCTAAACTAGGCTCTGTAGAGAAAAATGCTCTAAACAAAAGTTGTAGATCTTTTAATTTTCTATAAATTTAATTATATACACTTTTGTCGTAAAATGCATACTAAGACCGAAATGTTAAAAAAATCGATTTTTCTCACGTTTTCGTGAGAAAAAAAACAGAAAATCGCAAATTACCGCTAAACTAAGCTTTATACAAAAAAATGTTTGAAACAGAAGTTGTAGGTTTTTAAATTCTCTACAACTTTTATTATATAAGTTTTTGCGCTAAAATTTATATTTAAGCCGTAATCTTAAAAAAACAATGTTTTTACGTGAAAACAGCCTCACCGAGAATTTCAGCAAACATGGCGCCTACCCTATCTTGTAGAGAATAAAAAATTGAGTAAAATAGGCGATTTTAAAAAAAATCGTAGGACCAGTTTTTGAGAAAATCGCAAAAAACTGAAAAATTATACGAATAAACTACTACTTCCGGTTGACCGATTTTGATGAAAATGTTCGTGTCGCGTCCGGTAGTGGTATGTAACTTAAGTTTCAAGTTTCAAGTTCGTACGATGTTCCGTTCTTGAGATATTCTGTTCACACACAGACACACACACACACACACAGACACACACACAGACCAATCGCTAAAAACATGTTTTTTGGGTTCAGGGGGTCTGAAAACGTATAGATCCGGTGAAAACTCGATTTCGAAAAATCGACATGAAAACAATACTTTCCTTCCTATATATTCATATAGGCAAGAGAAAGTAATAGCTTTACCTTCCCTGCCATATCTTCAAATGGTTGATATTATTCTTGGCACATTATGTTCATATTTAATGGTATCTATCTTTATTTCTTTCTATTGTTGAGCAATCAATACTCTATTGAAGGCCTTAACAATCTCACCTGAGCAGACTATTTTTAATATCTGTTAAGCACCTAAAGTCAAACCTTTGACCCATGCATTAATACCGGCAGAACCAAGGAGTAACAAAATTTTAAAACAGCTTAGACTTTAAAATTCAACTTACATATGTTATTTATTTCATGGTTTTTCTTTTTCGATTTCTTTCTTTGTATGATTACAAGAAATGGAAGTAGGTACGTTTAAAGTTAACTGAATGTTTCTTTCATTACATGTGACTTTTATATAATAATATTTATAATTCCTACCCTTACCATTCAAAAATAATAGGATCGTGGCCATAACTAATGTCGATTGAGTAGGTTGGAGTCACGGCTCCTGTACACCGCACGATTAGCCAATGAATTTAGTATTCTTTTTAAAACTACATTAACCTGCCCTTTCTTATTTTTTCTACAGCCATAATTCACCGGCTTTTCCTTCTGTTTCTTACATTATTGTTTGCTTAAAATAAAAGCAAGCAGGCTTATAACTTAACAAAGGAAATAATGATGGCCTTGAAATTATGTAACGTATATTATGTTTGTTGTTAATAATAAACCCCTAATTTGGACTGTATATTTTCCCAAATTAAGTTAATACCATCCAAGTTTTTTAAAAAACAAAATCGTTAAAGCATAGTACATCAATTAAACAAAACTGTTTAATTTTATAAACATAAACCGGACTTACCTTTCTTTTCTATCATGATCTTCAGATGTTAGTAAATAAAAATAGTATATTATTACTTTTTACTGAGATGTTTCGATGGATCTACAATTATCAGAATAGATTAAATTGAAACTCAACTTTTAAAAATTTATTAAAAGTTTCAGAAGATGTTGTATATTCAATCATTCGTATAAAACTTAAACGAATTGTATTGTGATGTAAGGAGATTGGTTGCTAACCTGGCAGACAACCATTAGATTAAACCATTGTTGTGTTTGGTTTTGTACATCAGTTTTATTCATTTCAGTCTAAGTTATTCGTAAACAAAGCACAATTATTATCTTAGGAATGACTGAAGATGCAACTTCTAAAAATTTTAATAGAATTTAGAATGATTTTTTTTTAGTTTATTTACTCTAGTGATGGTGGATCCCCCTGTTTATACGTGTGACTGAAGACACATCTTCTGAAAATTTTTGTTTTAATTTTATGTACTCTGATGATGGTGGATCCACCGAAATAAATAGTAAGAAAATTACCGCTGGAAATTTAGACCTTTGACTCGTAAAATAAATCACCTAAGAATCTCGGAAACATTACTTAATTTTTATTATGAGTGAATGATGCAAAATGAAAATCAACCTCTGTTCGACTTAAAAATATGAAAAATCACTTATTGACCCTGAAATACTACTCTGTAGAAAAAATGCTTGAAAAAGAAGTTGTAGGTTTTATAATTGTTTATAACTTTGATTATATACTTAATTTTTTATTGTAAAATTCGAACTAAGGCCACAATCTTAAAACTTTCTGATTTTTGACCGATTTAGATGAGCAAAATTAAAAAAATTTCTAATTGACGCTAAACTAAGCGTTGTAGAAAAATGTTTTAAAAGATATAGGTTTTTAATTTTATAACAACTTTGATTACATACGCTTTGCCCTGAAACATACTATGTATTAGGGCTACAATCTTAAAAAATGTTTTTACCACGAGTGCAAAACCTCCCGAAGAATTTCAGTAGATATGGCGCTTACGCTATCTTGTAGAGAATAAAAAATTGTAGTTAATGAGGTGATTTTAAACATCGTACAATTTTTGAAAAATCGCAAACATGTGTAAAATTGCACGAATAATTATTCGTGTAGTAAAATTTTACTACTTCCGGTTGATCGATTTGATGAAAATGTACGTGTTAGGTTCCGTATGGTACCGAACTTAAGTTCCAGGTTTCAACTTCGTAAGATATTCCGTTCTTGAGATATTTTGTTCACACACAGACCAATCGCTAAAATAATTTTCTTTGGGTTCAGGGAGCCTGAAAATGTGCATTTCCGGTGAAAACTCGAGTTAGAAAAATCGGCATGAAAACTATACTTTCCTTCCCTAAATGTTCATATAGGGCAAAAGAAAGTAATCAAGTAAAGTACTTCAATCATAAATAATTAGGCTACTAGTAGTTATAACTGCAATAATTTATTAGTCTATTTGTTAAAAAATATTTATCATAAGTTTAAAAGGAATTTTCGTAATTTATTAACCACCTACTAGAAGTAAGGTCGTCGCCGCCACTTAGAAGTCAACATCTGAATTTTGGAGACTATGGTTCCTGGTTCACACCGTAGTAATGGTAATTACTTTTATACAGATTTGAATACTAGAAAGTGGTTGAACAGACTCAGGTCGACCATTCCTGAGAGAGTATGGTTAATTTAACCCCAATCATCAAAGTACACCGGTAACCGCCGTCTAGCATTCGAATCCGTATAAAAGTAAACTACCTGTACTAGGATTTGAACCAGGAACCTTCGTCTCCGAAAATCAGCTGTTAACAGTTATCAGCTGTATAACAGCTGATTTTCGGAGACGAAAATCATGATTTTTCTCCGAAAATCAGCTGTTAACAGTTATCAGCTGTTTAACAGCTGATTTTCGGAGACGAAGGTTCCTGGTTCAAATCCTAGTAAAGGTAGTTACTTTTATACGGATTCAAATGCTAGACGGCGGCTACCGGTGTATTTTAATGGTTGGGGTTCAATTAACCATACTCTCTCAGGAATGGTCGACCTAAGTCTGTACAAGACTACACCCCATTTACACGTCATACATATCATCCTCATCTCATTGGGTCATGGGGTTGTTTATTGTTCTGAATGGAACAGATTGCAACGTACACACATTAGGGATTATAAAAAAAAGAAAGTGGTTACCGATATACTTTAAAGATTGGTGTTCAATTATCATAATCTCTCAGGAATGGTCGGCCTGAGTCGGTACTAGAATACACCTCATACCCATCATCCTCATCCATCCTCATCCAAATTACCAAATTTAAAATACCAATTTTAAATTGTCTTTTTTGACTTTTGTTCATATCTTTCATATCGGGAAGAATACTTTTTAAGAATGCTAAATCAGGATCTTCATTAAAAATTTGTGGTTGAAGATAATCTATCTCCGATTTAGTTACATCTGTAGATGAAGATGGTGGTAACACATCGATATTTTTCATTCGTTTAGGAGCAGGTTCATCATCACCATCTTCTGATGGTTCTTTCTTGAAATTTCTTGAAATAATTGATTCCGAATAATTAACATCTTCCGATGATTTGTCATGACTATTATCATCATTATCGTTCTCTTCTATGTAATCATTATTATCAAATACTACTTCTGGAATTGAAATATCATATGATCCACGTGACTTTGTAAATGGATGCAGGAAATTTAAATGTTCTGCCAAATAGTACGGCTTCCTTAATTTACCTCCTGATATTGATTTCAAATGTCTAGTATAGGATCCTCTTACATTCTTCCACCGCTCTTTGCATCGTTGAACTGTAACATTAGAAATACAAAAAGTACCTCATTAGAAACGTATTTTATTTCTCCAACAATAAAAAACCAATCATAGTACATCAAATTAAAACTTATTACTTATAAATTATAAAATTCCAGTTAATTGCACCCATCATATGCATTTCAGTATTATTCAGTCCCATAGTAGGAATCAAGCAAACATAAAAAAAAAAAATGGTATGAAACACTCACACGACTTTCTCTTGCCAATGCAAATAATAAACTATATAAACAAACATTAGTAATAAATCATTAGAAATAAATATAAAACTAACCTTGATTAACATAACCTAATTGTAATCATGAGTAAAAGACATAAAATGAAAATCGACCTCAGTTTGGCTTAAAAATACGGAAAATCACTCTTTCACGCTAAACTAGGCTCTGTAGAGGAAAATGCGTTAAATAAAAGTTGTAGATATTTTAATTTCGTATAAATTTGATTATATACACTTTTGTAGTAAAATGCATACTAAGGCCGAAATCTTAAAAAATCGATTTTTCTCGTTTTCGTGAGAAAAAAACAGAAAATTGCTAATTACCGTTAAACTAAGCGTTATAGAAAAAATGTTTGAAATAAAAGTTGTAGAATTTTAAATTTTCTACAAATTTAATTATATACATTTTTGCAGTAAAATGCATAATAAAGCCGCAATCTTAAAAAAACATTTTTTACGTGAAAACAGCCTAACCAAGAATTTCAGCAAACATGGCGCCTACCCTATCTTGTAGAGCATAAAAAATGAAGTAAACCAGGCGATTTTTAAAAAAATCGTAGGACCCGTTTTTGAGAAAATCGAAAAAATTAAAAATTACACGAATAAACTACTACTTCCGGTTGACTGATTTTCATGAAAATGTTCGTGTCGGGTCCGGTAGTGGTATATAACTTAAGTTTCAAGTTTCAAGTTAGTACGATGTTCCGTTCTTGAGATATTCTGCACACACACACACACACACACGCACGCGCACGCGCGCGTGCACACACACACACACACACATACATATAGACCAATCGCTAAAAACATTTTTTTTGGGTTCAGGGGGTCTGAACACGTGTAGATCCGGTGAAAACTCGATTTCGAAAAATCGACATGAAAACAATACTTTCCTTCCTTAATCCTATAGGCAAGAGAAAGTAAAAAAAAACGTAAAAAAATCAACACCGTACGTAATCAAACTCACCATGAATAATCTCATCAGCAAAAATATCAAAATTTCAATTCCTATATTTCTTCATGACATACACTATTCTAATAGTCAGTATAACAAGAACAATAAAAAAAATAACTTATTATGTTGTTATACGATATAAAAGGGCTTATAACTAATTTCACAGGGCTTTGCCCCAAAAACTAATTACAGATTCGGAATCAGCGCACAAAACTGAATAAGGAAACATAAAAATTTTAAAAATCGGCAGTGCGTCCAACTAATGAACATTTACCAATGTTTATGAACCAAATAAAATGTTTATCAAATCCCCAGAAAGTAAATATCAAAATAACAATACTGTCAATTAGAGAGGCCAAATATAGCTTTGTCTATTTATAATAAAAAATAAAACATAAAAAGAAATAAGAATGATCAGGAAAATTTTATTTATGGAGCTACTACAATATTCTGTAGTCACTTATGCAAGCTGTGAAGCAATATCCATTTTCCACCCGTCCTATTCATACAGTAGGGTTTCTATTAATTTTTTAAAATCATTTTTTACTTGGATTTCTTTAAATATTTTTTGAAAAATTAAAAGTTGTAGGGCAAAAGTGTAGTTTAAGTAATTATTTAATGAATGTTAGGACCGCAATTTTTAAAAACCCCTTTTTTCTTACGAGACCACAGACTCCCCAAGAATTTCAGCAAACACTTGTAGAGCATAAAAAATTTAGTTGATGAGACTTTTAAAAAAATAAAATCTAAGAAAATTTTACTAATTGATTCCGCACTAAGAGTTGTCAAAAAATATTATAAATAAAAGTTGTAGGGTTTAAGATGTTTTATACTCTGATTATACACACACACTTTATAATATATTTAAACTTATTATACACACTTTTATCTTACAATGGATATTCCTTATAATTTATTTTGTGCCTTATTAAATTTCAGCCCATTCAAATCCTTAAAACTTAATTCATTGTACCTAAATTACAACTCAGGAATAAGCTGAAAATATTTTACCTCCTGAATACTTCTTGAATTAGTATTTAACTTTATTATTTAACCCTACGAACAATTGCCAGCTATACATAAAAACAATAGTACAAACATACGAAATTGTTTGTGGATTATCAAAACAAAATAATTTAGATTGTGAAACGAGTTTATCACTGATATGAGTCATTTCGTGAATGATAACAAAGTAGCTTATAATTTATTTTGTGCATTATTAAAATTTAATACTACTACTTAAATCCACTAATCTGTGGATACATCATTATACACAAAGAAAATCTACTTAATTTAAGTAAAAAATACAGAAGATTAGTTCAGCTTTAAACACATCGGCTCCAAAACTACTTTGGCCATTAAGAAATAACATTTAACTGACAGTTAAATATGTGTAAATTAAAAAAAATATCATTGAATAATAATTAAACATTGATGACCTGCTGAATGCAGATAAAACGAGTATTTATAAGCCAAGTAGGCCTACATTTTTTAAACCGACTGTACTTTGAACGGTGTAACGTTGCAGAGGCTTTCCCCCCAAACAAATTTAATATAATTTTTTATTTTCATCACAAGTTCATTTCTGTTTTATTTGTAACTGTAAACGCGTAAAACTATACTTGCATGTAGTGGTATTGTAAAAATCTGGTGTAAAACACTCACACGAATTTCTCTTGTTAATGTAAATAATGAAAAATATAATCTTTCACCATTAGTAAACAATGTAAAATGAAAAATGTAACCCAGTTTTAATCATGAGATAATGACCCAAAATGGAATCAATCTGTTTTCGACTTAAAAATACGGGAAATCACTAACTGACACCAAACTAGGATTTACAGAAATTCTTAAAATGCTTAATATAAAAGTTGTAGGTTTTTAATTTTCTATAGTAAGTTTTACTAACACTTTTGTCCTAAAATGCCGGAAATATTTAATACTAAGGCTGGAATATTTAAAAAATTAAACTTTTTACCTTTTTTTAATGAGCAAAATACAGAAAATTACTAATTGAGCCAACATTAAGAGCTAAACAAAAAATATTAGAATTAAAAGTTATAGGGTTTATAATGTTCTGCAACTCTGATAATTAGACTAAACTATTGCCCTAGAATACACATTAGGGCCACAATTCTTAAGAGACATATTTCTTCTTACGAGAGCACAGCCGCCTCAGAATTTCAGCAGATACTTGTAGAGCATAAAAATTTAAGTAATAAGAAACCTTTATTTTAAAAAATTGTAAGACCGTTTTTGAGAATGTAGCAAAAAAGGGTAAAATCGCACGAATAAACTATAGTACTACTTTCGGTTGCCCAATTTGATGAAAGCTTTTGTGTCGGGTCCAATAGTGGTAATCTAACTTAAGTTTCAAGTTTCAACTTAGAACAATATTCCGTTCTTGAGATATTTAATCACGTACAGACCAATCGCTAAAAACATGTTATTTTTTGTTTAAGGGGGTCTGAAAATGTTTATATATCCGGTGAAAACTCGATTTCGAAAAATCGACACAATGAAACAATACTTTCCTTCCCTGTAGGGCCTATATTCATATAGGACAAGAGAAAATAAAAAGGCGTAGTTCAGTCCAAGGATCACTAAAAATCTGCTATGTTTTTAACAAGCACGAATTTTTATATTGAGCCTGGACGTTGTATCTTAAGTTTTGAAAGCTCATTACCAACCGGATAAGAACTGAGCATTTTGTAACCGTAATTTATATACCTACTAATTTTTAAATTAAAAAATTTCAGTCTAACAAATCAACGCAGAAAAGGACAAGACTTTATTTGTTTTTCAATTGTTTTCGTTCGGTAGTTTCTAAAATAGAGTTCTTCAAACTCAAAGGGACTCCTGTCTATAACTGTACTTAAATTTTCAGAACCTAAACTTGATCGCATTATGTTTACTAAAGTTAAACTTAAGGTTTACGCATAAGGTTTAACTTAAATACTAAAAGGTAATAGCGGAATTGTTATTTATCCCAACAGGAATTAACTTTTTATAATTTTAATTCATTTAGTAATTACGTAAATATTACAAGAATTTTAAAATACGATAAAAGGAAATTTAGAATAGGTTATATTTTTCATTTGATAACGCATAGTTTATAACCTCGGATGTATGTAGTAGAAAACAGTTTAAAATGTTAACAAAATGTATTTTTTATCTGAAGAAATAACAAAGAATAGGCCTACCTGTTGGAGATAGTAAAGTACTTCAAACTATGTTCTTAGGAATATGAAGCGATAGTAAAATCAAAAATACTTTTATTTCATTACCTATTATACACAATTGACATTCCCACGTTTCATTATAGGACTGTTACTGTGATTCAGTGATGATACAGCCATTTTAGCTGTTGCAGAAACAAGTGGAAAAGCAACTTGGAAACTGCAAAATGCAGTCAAAGACATTTCTCAAAGAACAAAGAGATGGAAGTTAAAATTCAACGAAACTAATTCTGTTCACGTAAATTTTACGTACAATATAATTCAAAACTTTCCAGTTAAAATTAATGAGAGTAACAAGCGAAATACAGTTAAACCCCGCTTAACCGTAACCCGGCTATCCGAAACGGATATGATTGTTTTCCTAATTTGGTTATTACTGTAATGTCTGCCAATAACAGACAGGTGGAGTGTCAAGTTATTTACACTCAATCTGTTCGTTGCAGGGCTAAAATAAATAGTTCTGTTTCTTATCGCATGGTCAGCCGAATAATTGAGTGAATAATTTAAGAACAGAAGAGGTAGAGGTGTAAAATACGCTAATCAGAGTTATCTCCTTTGAAAAATAATGAATTTCATTATAAAGCCAGACTCTGTGGTGAATGAAGTGAAAGTGTCATTTGCAGAGAGAAAAATATGTGTTTTTCAGAGGGCCCGGCATGCTGATAAGCGTACTTTTTCACTCAGTGAGGAATGCAATGGTAAACCACCTCATTTCTCGTTTTACTTAGTAAAACCTCTACAGGTTCAAACCATCTTTTTAGCTGATGACCTAAACAACAACAACAACACTGTAATGTATTGCAGTACTGCATATAATGCACAGCACTGAATTTTAATCAAAATACGCCTTTAAGGTACAGAAAAGTGTCCAATTTACCAAAATATGGTCTCAGTATTTTTGGAATTGTTTAAGTTGCCTTACGTTTTGTCAAACAGCGTGAGGAATCTTCACCATCAGACGTACTTCTAATAAATAGATGGCATGCTGTTACCGCAAAAAAATCATAGAAAAATCTCAGACTTTAAAAAATAAACCGTAAATACTGTACTGTAATCAAAATAAATTGTTTTTGTTCTCTTAAAATTGCTATATTTTCTTTTAAACATAACCTACTATTAAACAAACAATCGTAAAAATACTATATATTCACTTTCAATATTTTTAACTCAAAAAATAGGTTGTTGCGTGTTATTCAAAATTTTGTGTATCCGAAATCGGATCCGCCCCATATATTTTGGTTACGCAGGGTTTCACTGTACCTAGATATGACGCTTATACCAAACTGCGTTGGAAAAAAAGTTTCACGAATAAAAAAGGGGGGAAACCGGTTATTAACAACTGGTTAATAAAAACTGTTAACTGGTTAAATTAATTTATACAACGATGTTAAAACTAATTTGAACTTACTGTATCCAGCTCTGAGTCTGTGCAAAATCCAGAAATATAAAAATAACACGAAGATTCCAAAATAAATTGCAAAGGATTATAGTCAGTATTCTGTGGTTTATTCAGAATAATTACTTCCTTCGGGACCTGAACAAGGTTGATAAGGAAAAGAAGGTACCTATAAGGAGCCACAAATAACGAATTTTATACCATGCAACAAAATTGTTCGTTACTCTATTCGGAATGATGAGATCCAATCAAAACTTGCGGAAACCATCGCAATTCGCATAATACAGTCTCGATATAATAAAACAATCCAGATTAGGCCTACTAGTAGAATTTTTAGTTCATTTTAACCCTTTCAGTGCCGAAACAATATTTAAAATTTGATCTAAAGTGCCATTTAATTGGAATAAGGGTGTACAAAAAGTGCCGCCCTTATTTTGAAAACTTGCAGGCGTAAGCCGGCCATTGCCGACCAAAATTTCAACGTTACAGAAAAATAAAATGTTCTGTTAAAAATTAATTTGTATTGTGTTCATAAAAAAGAAATCGTTCCAACACTAAAAATATTCAAAATAGTTTTTTTTTAGTTTATTTAAAGTCGTATCAACAGCTTGGTCATTAGCAACTACTGTGGGTATCGGGACGTTGGCACTTTTTGCGTAACTTATGGACGTCCGGTAAACCGGATGTTATAACTACGTAAAATATATCGACGTCATGTTTTCCGGACGTTGGTACGGAAAGGGTTAAGTCGCATCGACATCTTGGTCATTACCGACTACTGGTGGTTTGGTACTGTGACAGTGGATTTTAACGTGTTAAATATTCCAGTCCCTATCCGGGAATCGAACGCGTGGCCTTTCGCTTTGAAGGCTAGCGAGCCTCCGTGGCGTAGTGACTTCTAAATCACAACGCTACGGAGGCGGTCACTATTAAAATTATTTGTTAATTCATTAAACATAACAAAAAGGTTCTTTTTTGAAATGAAATCTTGTAATACGTAAATAAAACTGAATAAACTTAAAATAAAATGTTCGCTTACCTGTTTCTGAAATTTCTTCAGCTATAGTTTTCCATGCGTTATCCTGGTTTTGTTTCTTGATGTAATCAGGATTGTTATAGTCGTAAAGACAAGGAAAACTCTCGACTAGAGCAACAAATTTTATATTAAACTCCGGATCATCTCTCATTTTATAATTTAAAAATCACGTAAATAAAATATAAATCTAAATAAATTATATAATTCCGAACATGAACTTCACTTATAAATGTTACGATAAAAACCAATACAGATCTGGAGAGAAATATAACGCAGTAACGACCGGGGCAAGCTACTCGTAACAAGTGGCACGCAAATGTAGCAGAGCTGGGGCCATGACGTGGCGTGCAACGCGTCACAGCTACTTATCGATCCTAGCAGCGTTGCATCACACACGCATGTTTCCACTGCATACTAGTACGCTACTCGCTACCTAGCCATTCCTATCGTTTTAAAATTACTGTTCAAAAACCCGCATTATTTTTCACGCTCATCTTCAAGTCGTCCACCACTTTTCATTTATTTCATTCATTCATTTCGTTATATTAACATGTATTCAAAACAATTACGGTCGAACTTCCATTTAACGAGGTTCAATTTAACGAATTTCTCCAATTATCGAAGTTCGGTGCCATCCCCTAGACATTGGTAGCTTTATTTATTTATATTTAGCGAACAAATATTTGTCTATTACGAACTCCTTAAATGTGTATTACATACTCGACCAAGGACTTTTAAAAACAAGAGTGATGACTACACCTAAACTGTTTTGAGAGAATCGTAAACTAGTAATAACTAATTACTATTCCTAGCAATTTGAGAGAATCGAACATGTAAATAGTTCTCTTGATATCTACTCTATATCGTTTTAACACATTTGGGTACAGTGTCATTTCCGATTGAACGTTTGTTTACAAACCGACGTACCATTATTACAATGTTCCGTGTGCGCAATCGGAAAAGTTGCTGCTGTAAATGGAACATTGTGTTTCTTGGAGACAAAATGTGTTACCAAAAATGTTAGCAGATTACTACAAAAACTACATTTTTAACGCTGTTGAGACTGGCCTATTTTTTACATGTTTACTGAACAATACGTTAACCTTGAAAAAAGACGAGTGTTTTGTAGGCAAGCATACAATAGTAAAGAACGCATTACAGTAATGTTAGCTGCTAATATGACAGATATCGGAAAACTTAAAGCTCCTCGTAATCGGCAAAAGTCAACATCAATGGCTTTTTCAACTTGATATGAAAATGAGTAGGCAAAATAGAATTTTGTTTTTGTTTAGGCCTATAGACAATCGTACGGCACATCCACGTTATATGAGAGAAAAGTTAAAATCTAGTTGATTTTTCGCAGATTTTAGAACATTTTTGCGAAGTCTCTTCCCAAATATTGAAGTGATTAGCTATACGATCATGTGGTATGCTTTTTTATATAAAAATGACAAAATGGCGGATAGGAAAGAAGGAAGGATAAATCGCCATATTTCCTACGAATTTTTTTGTTTATTTTTACAAGTAGAATCTGAAAAAGTAAAGCAACCATCGTTTTAGAAGCACCTGTATATCTAATATTAGTACTTTTATTGTATACCAATTATGTACATGCAATTAATTTACCAACATGCCGTCAGTACGTGGATTATTCCATATAACGAAGTTTCTATTTAACGAACTTTTTCGGAAGTCCCGTGATGATTCACTAGATGGAAATTCGACTGTGTAATTTTATATGGTCAACATGAAGAACGACTCGAAAATAGAAAATTCGGGTGATGCGGACAGTCGTAGTAAACTGATATCACCTCAAAAATTGTACCTGATACAAGCAAGTACTAGGAGCAGGTACCTACCAAATAAATTCTGTATCAGATACAAGTTACCAATTGCTCAAGAAATGCTAGCTACAATAAACTAATAAGGCAATAATAGGAGATACGCGGAAAACTTTTGTATTTAATAGGAGTACAATAAATTTCCGCTCAACCTAAATTTATGGGGCAGACCCAATTTTGGATAACACACAAAAACCTATTTTTTGAGTTAAAATATTAGATGTGAATATACAGTATTCGTACGATTGTTCATTAGTAGGCTACGTTTAAAACAAAATACAGCAATTATAAGAGAACAGAGTAAAGTCTTATTTGATTACGGTATAATATTTACAATTTTTAAATAGTCTGAGAGATTTTCCTAAGATTTTTGGCGGCAATAGCATGCCATCGATATCAGAAGTACGTCTGATGGTAAAGATTCCTCACGCTGTTTGACAAAACGTAAGGCAACTTAAAACAAATTCCAAAAGCGATTTTACTGTATTATATACATGGGAATTATATACGTGTAGCCTAAATCAATGTTGCCCATGAGAGGCAGGTGGAGTGTTAAATTATTTACACTCGATCTGCTAGTTTCAGGGTTACAAAATATAATTCCTTTTCTTATTAAATGGTCAGCCAATTATGAAGCATTTAAGAATAGATGACGTATAGGTGTAAAATACATTAAATAGTTATCTTTTCTAAGAGTGATGAATTTCATTAAAAAGCCAGACTCTTTGATGAATCAGTGAAGGTGTCATTTGCAGTGTGGAAAGTAGATGCTTTTCGGAGGGCCCGGCGTGCTAATAAGCATACTTTTCCACTTAGTGAGGAAGGCATTGGTAAACAACCTTACTTCTCGTTTTACTTAGTAAACACAGTACTTGCTCAGAAATTAGCGGAGAGTATTCTTCTCTACTAAAATATCTGTAATCTGTACCTAAAGTAGAAGGCCTACATTAAATGTGCCAGTACTTGCCCAGTACAAGACTATATTTGTTTAATGAAAAGACTCGGTACAATTTAAATAGGTGAAATATCATAAAGTAAACAGAAAAGTAGGTGAAAAAAACAAATAAAATAAAAACGAGATAAATTTGAAAAAACCGGTTTGAATTTTTGAAAGATTCAGTAGAACAAGTTAGACGGAGAAGATCAGTATGGTTGTAGCCTGAGGCAGGAAATCACCTGAGGCCCATTATTCACCATGTAAACTAGCGTATAAATTATCTTGCTGCACGCCAAGGTAGAACCGGTTTAGAACTCCTTATAGTCCAACAAAACACAACACGCTTTTTATATTAGTTTGAGGCTGAGTTAGCGCGGCCCTTCGATATCAGCTGTTAACATTCAAGAATCTTTTTAGAAAATCCAGGAAGACGAATGTTATTATTTTTATAATCATTGATATTATCATAATATAGTTTAACAAGCAATTTCTCCAGCACTACGCGCATGCTTATTACTAGTCTCAAAGGGGTTGCAATATGCAATAAGATTAAACTTGTTTACATTACAGGGGTTTGTTACACCGCTGTAGTTATTAAAGGAAATGTTACTTCGATAGTACGGTTGGTCATTGAAATAATTAAACAAACTATCACAAGTAATCCAAAGGGCTTTTGTCACTAAATCAAAAACCGGTTGGACTCATATTTGAAGAAAAATAAAATAATATAAAGTCAGATACCAATAACAAATTCCAAAAAATAATGAACAAAATACAAATCACTCAAATAATATGTTAATAAAGGCCCCTACTAATATATTCTAACTGAAAATGTTTACAATAGTTTCTAAAATTAGGTTACAAAAGACTCTGAAAATGACATTGCCGGACGATAATTGTGTGTAGGCCTACCTCTAAATAAATAGGCTACAACGATTTCAAATTTTTTGGTTGAAATTTTCCTCGACAACAGCGAAGATACACTCACAGACTGAAACCTTTTAAAACATTGGACTTACTTTACGACTTTTTAAATAATTTAATCATTTTGTTTTCTACTGTTACTCTAATCATCGTCATCTCCATCACGGTCATCGTCATCTACAGCAACAACTTCTTCATGTTTCTAAATATTAATGCACAATTCAATCAAGTTTAGTTTCATCTTTTGTTTACAGTTTAGTCCTTTTTTTAAACGCATTACTGAGTATGTTTTATATTTTCATTCTAAAAACGTTTATTACACAGATATATATCAATCTTTGCTTAAAGTTTATAATTGCATTTACAAAAAACTGATTGCAAAACAATACACTGTTGAAACAAATTGTTTACTGAAAGAACTTGAAGCACATGCTCCGCAGAGATATTTTAGTTTTTTGCGGATAAAAATCTGTAAAACCGTGAATCTCCCAATGGGTAAGAGAATAGCTGAAGATGACCACATTTTTAAAATGATATAATTTCAGCTGAATCAAACAAAAATCCAGCACTTAACTCTTCGTATATATAGATAGTGGATTAATCTTCGTGGTATTTTCGTGGAAATATATTAAACTCATGACCAAAGCGATCAAATTTAGAAAAAGATCACAAAAAAATCGGTAATTTATATTTTTCTCTGTTTTAGTCGGGAATTTTCTTGCAAAGAGCTCCATTTTGAACAAAACTGACCGGAATCAGCTCAGCGAGAGTTCAAGACCTAACTCGACAAAACGTTTTTATATATTCAAATTATTAGATTTATAATTCCAAAAATTTCAATTGATAAATAGAAAAAGTTACTGTTAAGCTTGTACAATAACAATGAATAGGCTACTTTTCTTTGCATTGTTATATTTAATTCCTTGAAGAAACTATCACTTCATGTTCTATCCAAAGTCAAATCACTCAAGGTTTTTTCTATAGAAATGAACTTAATAATTCTAAAGTTCTTTGAAAAGAAATAATTATGTAGGCTTCTATATATCAGAGAATTATAGAATGTTAACAGTAAGGCTATGATAAAAAGACTTGTCTCTCTCTATATGCATGCCGTTCACGATTTTTTTCCACTTACCGTAACGTAATTATTAGACAAATTTAGTTTTCTTTCTCCTTGGACGTAAGTTTGTGATTATTTTCTACCATTTTGACAAAAAATAAAGAAAGATTTCGGTATAGGGCCTACATAGCTACACAATATATCCACATTAGAGAAACAGTCAATAATTATCAATTTTGGTTGTATTGGACAAAAATTTGCCTAACAATAATATTTTTCAAAAATAAGCCTGAACTATTGAAATATGAATAAACATTATCTCCCGTATAGCTGACATATACATATACTATTGAACAAATATAACTATGCATTTCTAAAAAGTTGGGATCGATAGAAATCATCATGTCAGCTAAATTGATGTAATTTCTATCCAAATTCATAACTAGCAGCAAAGAAACAATAAATATTAATAATTGATATTTCATAACGAAATAAACCTACCCATAACAGACAGGTTGAGTGTTAAGTTATTAATACTCAATCTGCTCGTTGCAGGGCTAAAATAAATAGTTCTGTTTTTTATTATATTATCAGCCAATTAAATGACAATCATTTAAGAACAGAAGAGGTAGAGGTGTAATATAAACTAATTAGAGTTATCTCCTCTGAAAGTAATGAATTTCATTATACAGCCAGACCCTGTGGTAAATAAAGTGAAGGTATCATTTGCAGAGTGGAAAATATTTAGTTTTCAGAGGGCTCGGCATGCTGATAAGCGTATTTTTCCATTCAGTGAGGAAGGCAATTGTAAACCACCTCACTCTTCGTTTTACTTAGTAAAACCTCTACAGGATCAAACCAGCCTTTCAGCTGATGTCCTGAACAACAACAACAACAACAACGAAACAGAAATAAAATATCAAACAATTTATAAAAGAAGAAAAAAATGATTACGGTTTTAATTCGCATGTTACAGAAACTAATGTAAGGATGTAGGCATAAATTGTAACATGACAACTCTACAATCCATTTATTAATTTCAATTAGGAAATCTCTTACAATTTACAATCAATAATCTGTACTTCTGTAGGACCAATATTTTCTAGTTTGATTCTAGTTCTTTTTAAGGTCTTTTTCGACTTCTTTAAACTACTTAACAGGCACCTTAACTGCAGTGTCTACAACAGTAGTCGCCAACTGGCGGACCGCGACCTCTAGTGAATAATTTATTTTGTGTGCAAATCTTATTGTCATGTTAAATTTTTTTACGTTTAGTCTGTGTGCATGCTCAGAGCAATTGGTAATGTCAACACGACATATACCCAAGTTTCTCTGAAGAGAAGTTGTTGCTCAGTGGACAAGTTTACGTCCGGTAACAGGCTGAAAGCAACTCGTGATAGCGCCGCACTACAAAATACAAGAAACTAAAACTTTTGTACATGGGCCTACAGTAGTTTGAAACAGTTGTTACATTTTATTGCTCAAAACTTTTCGGAATCAACAATTAGTATTAAGATTCAGCATGATTGCCATATCTATATTTTTACAGTCGGCAAGGTAAGCCTAAGTAAAAAGCTGGTCGGACTGTGGAAGACTCATCAAAACTTTAAACGGACTTCTACGATCCAGAAGATGTGTAATTTTTTTAAGATGGAAGATAACAAAACTTTTCGTTTGATAATGAATATTTTAAAAAATTAATTTGATTGTAAAATACTGATTAATTGTCTGGGTAGGCCTATACTAATATTGAGTTGATAACTTGTTTATTTATAAAATAATTTTGTTCCTTCATTTTGAATGAATGACTAAATATTTTAATTAAAAAATTTTTTTTTATTTAACGTCGCATCAACTGCAAGGTCATTAGCGACGACGTTGGGGTCTAACTGTGCGTAATGAGGATGAAATGACTTTTTGTAACGTATGAAAATATGCCGTGCCTGAGTGGGATTCGAACCCAGGACCGCATGATGAGAGGCGAAGACGTTACCAACTACGCCAATGCTGCTGGCTATTTTAATTTTATCGAACTGGCAAGGGAGATAAAAATATTCTGGCCTTTTTAAGTCTTTGTTCTTCTACATTATTATCGAGAAGATTGATATCTGAATGATAAAATGTCGAAGTATACTTCGACTTTTAGTTTCTTCGTTCTCCGTAAATACGGCTAAGTTTTGGTGTACTTCATTAGGTACGAAGTTGCTTAGTTGAAGATACTTCGATTAGAATCTCTGGATTATTTCCATATTCATGTAGTTGCCGTGACCCAGAGATACTTTTTAAAATGATCTTTATAGAGTTCTTGATTTTTAAAAGTAATATTAAAGTTAACTGTAAAAATTCATGATTGGTTTACTTATTGGAATGAATAGTCAACAGAACCGACTGGTAAACGAATTGTGTTGTATTAAAAATACATCGATAATAATTCCCGATGGCTAGTGGCCTGAAAAAATACAAAAACAAAAATAGTACTAGTACAATATTACTAGTATTTTCTACGTTTATTAATCTTGACAGAACAGCTCTCCTAGAAAGCCGTTCATTTGCTCGATCATGGATGGACTTCTTCTTCTTGTTCTTCTTTTTCGTTTTGTATTAAAGAAATGATGAATATACCAGAACAAAACCGGTTATTCAAGTGGTTTGTGCTCCACTCAGCTGATGTGATGGATCATTGTTCAGATGTCCATTAACGAAAAACTAGTTTCCGTAATTGAATGTTGTTTTTTTTAAAGTAAAATACTGACTGGAAACTTATATTTACCTTCCGGCCTTATCATTAGTTATGTAATTATCTTACTCTTATTTTCATTAAATAATTGCTAATTTTTTAAACTGTTGTTCTGATTAATTTTATATGAATAATCACGAATTAAATTTCTCCAATTTATGAACGAAATTAAAAATTAATGTAAGCTTTTATTCGCACTGGACTGGATAAATTGATGTACAAGACTTTATTTTTTCGTTGTTAGTTCTTATTGTGTGATCAAAAAAAAACTGGACTTGAGAGCTATGAACCCATTTTAGGGAGGGGGCAAACACCCAGCAAATCGCCTTATTAACATTTTTCGATTTCGCGTGCCTTGCACGCGAAAAAATATAATGTAATCATTTTTTTTTAATATGTAGCGGTAATATTGTAGCACAAGCCCAAGTCTTATGTAGGCATCATCACTCAATAAAAAAAAAAAAATTGTGTAGCTGCTAGATCGACTGTATACTCAAATCCAAAAACTTAAATCTACGTTGAATAAAATAAAAGTCAAAATAAAATATCAAAGCAATTCATCACTCACCAATTAAAACAAAATTAAAACAAATTAAAGAACCAAAGAACTTTACTTTTATAAAATACCCAACAATACAAAATCGTATCTACATAACAAAATACAATAAAATTATCATGTGATGTTGTCACCAGATGATCCCTAGCACCTCGTCGCTATTTGCTAAATCATATGACTTTATTTATGACAAATCATTATTTGAATCACATCAGCTGGTTTAAAAGCACCAGATTATCTAACCTCATAAAAGCCTTAAAATATGTAGGACATGAACATATTTTTTAACCCTTTAGGGCTAACTTTTTAAGGGTTCCAATAGCCTAAAACCTGCACCGGCATCATAGTTACAACATAAAAAACTGCAGAAAAATTGGTTCAGTAATTTAGGAGATAAAGGGGAACATACACACATATACATACACACACACACATACATCGAATTATATATACGAGTATATAGATATAGGGTCTACTGGCTACCCATAACAGGCAGGTGGAATGTTAATTTTTTTGCACTCGATCTGCTAGTTCCGGGCTACAAAAAATAGATCTGTTTCTTATCCCATGATCAGCCAATGACCATAGGATAAAAAACAAATATGACTGAAGCATTTAAGAAGAGAAGAGAAGAGGTATAACAGACGCTAGTCAGAGTTATCTCCTCTGAGAGTAATGATTTTCATTATACATCCAGACTCCGTGGTGAATGAAGTGAAGGTGTCGTAATTTGCAGGGTGGAAAATTGATGCTTTTTAAAGGGCTTGGCATGCTGATAAGTATACTTTTCCACTCAGTGAGGAGGGCAATCGTAAACCATCTCACACCTCGTTTTACTCAGTAAAGCCTCTAGTCTAAAGGTTCAAACCAGTCTTTCGGCTGATGACCTAAACAAACAACACCTTTGTGTACTAATATATCACGTATTAGTACATGCCCGTGGTGTATTGGTCAGCGCAACTGTATTCTACACTGGGGGTTTTGGGGTTGATTCCCGGTCGGGTCTGGCAATTTTCATCACTTATTTTCCTTTATCAACTCTCTCATCGTTTGCTTTAACAGTAATTACAAAACAGTCGGACGTAAAAAAAACACATTATGTAATAGAAACATATTTACGTAAAGTTTAACCACATTACCTTGAGTAAAAAATATTTGTAGAAGTGAAATCGTTTTTTTATCAAATTGGTAGTTTATTAATTTGTTTAACCTTTGTAAAGTACTGCACCACCTCTCTTTGTCTCAGACAAAGAGAGGTGATGGGTAAGAAGCAAGATACGGCTGGGGCTGTAAATTCTCGAATGGTTATGGTTCCAGTAAAGTACTGTATTGTGGAATAATATGAATGTTAATTAAAAAACGTGCAATTTTGAAGTAAATGTTGTATGAGTTGGAATATATTTTTTACGTCTGTAAATCGAAACTTCCCTAAATCGAAAAAATATCGATCCCCTCAGATTCGAATTAGAAAGGTCCAACTGTATCTTGAACTATTGGTTAATCTTGTTCAAAATATTTTTAACATAATCTAAAACACTTTTAGAACAAATATCAAGATTATAAATTGTTCACGATTGGATACTAAAATAATTCTTTTGTATATGCATATGCTTCACAATAAAATACCAAAGAAAAATCTTGTAATTTGAATAAATTTTCTGTATTTTAAGTTGTCGTTGCACGCCCACTTCAAGAAGACTTTTTGATCATCAGTGCACTTTTTAAAATCTTTGTATTTACTAAAGTATTCAGTACAAAAGGTAGAAAGGAAATTATAAATTATTATGTATTGATATCGTAAATTAAGGCAATCGCTGCTATCAGTGCTACTGTACACAGAGACACACACACACATATTCAGTCGGCTACAACTCTTTGTATTATAATGGGCATGTGTATACAGTGTATAAGCAACGATTACAAGGGCATGGGTGCAGTAATTTCAAGGTCAAATTGACATCATCGTACTTTTTAAGTGCACTATAATTTAATAACTCAGTCAATGTAAATTAATTATTAAATAACAATCGATACGTTGTAGATTTATTATATTAGTTAATAGTAGATCTATATATCAAGCTACCCAATAGATTAATAAATAAATTAGTTTATACAAAGGCCTACTAAATTTAATTTAATTAAATTATAAAATTAATGGCAAACCAACCGATTTCTCAAGAATTTCCAAAAAGTAATAATTAAGTACCTACAATTTAATAATTGTTCAATGGATTTTGAGTAGTAGTACAAACATTTCTTTTGGTATGATTAAAACAGTGTCTTCATCACTCCGACCACTAGGAATTAAGTTTACATAGTTTAACACACCGGGTTATCAACTGATTTTTGGAGACGAATGTTCCTAGTTCAAATTCTAGTAAAATTCTAGTTTTATTTACTTTTATACGGATTTGATTACTAGACAATGATTACCGGTTTACTTTTTTATTTATTTTATTTATAATAAAATTATATTTTAACCGAAAAAATTAAAATAAATTTTTGGAAGTGTTTTCACAGGGAGATTACTTCATTGGAGAGATAATACAGAATAATTCATCTATTAAATGTTTATGTGCTAAAATTTATGATCCTTAGAAATTTTGTTAATAAATCATTGAAGGATATACACATACGAAAATAGTAAAACACTAGAAATTGAATAAAAATAACAAAAGTAAAGTAAAGATGACGTTAAGAGACGACTATCCAATATAAATACACCACCAGTTCACCCTTACCAAGTAGCAGTCAATGTTTTGTTGTGTTGGAGTACTTTCCTGATGTTTCTTTCCTTGATTCTTCATCAGTATTCCTTCAATCTTTCTGATCTCTTCTGGCGATCTTCGTCCGAACATTATTGTATTAAAGAAACTGTGAATTGTATCATATTTTTCATCTTAAGGGGAGACTGTACTTTGTATCCCCCCAATGTTAAATTTGTTATTTTTAGGTACGTAGGCCCTATATTTTTCATAGGATTGGTGAAAGATACGAAAATGAAACTTTACACACTTATAGTTGTAGGGTGGGTTTAGCTACTGATTTTCTTCAATTTAATCTGTTGGACCACAAAGGTTTTAAAATAATAACGAATAACATAAAATTTTAACAATATTTTTTTCTACGTTTTGCATATTACTAATTTTTTGAGCACCGAAGGAAGTAAAAACGATGTCGATGAATGTGCATATACATGATAATTAACTGGTAAAAATTTCAGCCAGGGTGGTTAAATGGTTTCTGAGAAAACGTATTTAAGTGTTAAAAATCTAAATTTACAGGAAAAGGCTCAAATGAAAAATAAAATGCACACAAACAAGTTTAATTTCCCATGAACAGTTGGTTTCAAAGTTGCACCAACAGTGGAGAATATTAAAAATAGTGAAGCAGGTATTAAAAAAAAACTAAATTTCTTTTTGCTCTAAAACGAGCAATATAAAAATATGAAAAATATTTGTTCTTGGTGACATGTTAATTTTTTAGGATAAACCTGATAAAAACTTAAATTTTTTTCATTCAAATAATTTTTTGTCGTAATTTAACGTTTTTGTGGTAGATCTAGGGCTAAACTATTAAAAAACATAAAAAACTGAAAATAAAAATTTTCAGTCAAAACCATCATACGTCTCCCCTTCAGGGGGAGATGAAATTCAGAAGCCGTCCTCGTCTCCTGTACAAAAAATGAACTCAAATTTATTAAATCAATGTTACTTACTTTAAAGTGTTTAATGTTGTTAAAGTATTATTTCATGTAAAAGATTAACATTTTAAAGCTAAAAATAAAACATTTACAATTAGAATGTTAAGTTTATTAACAAAAGATGTTCTATAATCATAACATGACAATTCCATTAAGAGTTTCACTATTCTACTATGATCAACTTGGTTAACTCGTTAGGTTATAAACCGCACTGTACACTACCATTATGTTTCACTAACAACGACACGGGTTACTATTTTGGCACACTTTCTGTTTTATTTTTCGTTAATTTTGTCTATGGTTAATAAAACGCGAATCTTCTTAAGATATGTTCATTACGTTGTAACTTTAATTACAAAAACACTGTAGTCCTAATAAAAAAACTTGATTATTTTTACGCTTTTTCGACATACTGAAGGAAATTAATGACGTCTTAAACAACTTAAATAGGTTCTTAAGTAGATGGACTTTTTTGGCATTTTTTCACCTTATTTGTATATTCTCTTGGTCCATAAGAATAGGTTGTTTTTTTTAGGTTATCAACCGAAAGGTTTGTTTGAACCTCTTAAGGTTATACTAAGTAAAACGAGGCTTCAGGTGGTTACTGATGTCTTCCTCACTGAGTTGAAAGATATGCTTAAATCAGCATGCCAGGAACTCTGAAAAGCATCTACTTTCCACCCTGCAAATAGCACCTTCACTTCATTCACCACATGATGAGGTTGTATAATGAAATTCATTACTCTAAGGAGATAACTCTGACTAGTGTCTTTTACACCTCTACCTATTCTGTTCTTAAATACTTCAGCCTTATAATTAACTGACCATGTGATAAGAAACAGAATTATATTTGTAACCCCGGAACTAGCAGATCGAGTGCAAATAATTTAACATTCCATTTGTCTGTTATGGGCGAATAAGAATATACTGTATATGGTAGGAAAATATTGTTTACATGTCGATTTTTGAAATCGAGTTTTCACCGGAAACACACGTTTTCAGGCCCCCTGAACTTTGGTTCAGTTATTAATTACTTCAACAGTTATTAAGTACGTATTTTTAAATACTACAAAGGTTGAAATGATGAAGTTAAAAACATTTTTTTAGCGACTGATTTATCTGTACGTGAGCGTGTGTTTGTATGAACCAATATCTCAAGAAAGGAATATCATACGAAGTTGAAACTTAAAACGTTATTGTTAGGTATCACTAGTGGACTTGACACAAACATTTTCATCAAAATCATTCATTAAAGTAGTAGTTTATCTTTAAATTTTTCACTTTTTTGCAGATTTCTCAAAAACGGCTCGTACAATGTTTTTTAAAATCGCCTGATTTACAACATTTTTTATGTTCTACAATACAGGGTAGGCACCATGTCTGTTAAAATGTGTAGTATTGTATAATTAAAGATGTAACAAATTTAAAAACCTAAAACATTATTTCAAACGTTTTTTTCTATAAATGCTTAGTTAAGCTTTAATAAGTGATTTTCTGTATTTTGGTCATAAAAATCGGTAAAAATATGGGATTTTTAAAGATTGCAGTCTTGGTATATACGAGTACATTTTACGACAGAAGTGTATATAATCAAAGTTATAGAATATTAAACAATCAAAAAATTTGAATTTTAACTTTTGTTCTACAAATTTTAGGCCCAGTCTAGTGTCAATTAGTGATTTTCTGTATTTTTTACAACTACAGAGGTTGATTTACATTTGATTTTCATGATGAAAATTCGGTAATGTTTTACATTTTACTTAAAATACGTTATAGTTTTCATTATTTATGTAGGGAAGAGAAAGTCGTGTGAGTGTTTCACAATACATTTTTTTACATCGTGAGAGAACTCAGAAATTTTGACTTAAATATCGACTACGTTCAAATAGCCATAAAAATAATATTTAGTTTCTTACCGCCTATATCTTGAAAAAATTATAAACTCAACTCTTTAAACAAGTGAATTTCTGCTCAACTGTGTACTGTTTTGAAGGTTTGCAAACTATAACAGAAACTTGTTTTAGTTTAATTTCAGTTGGATTATAGAGCTTTTTATCGGTCCAGAGTGTAAACTGGACCTTAGAAATGTGATACAGATATTTAAGATTTTGCTGTATCATAAAAATAAATGTGGTTTTAGTTTCCTATTACTACAAAATTTTACAATTCTAAAATCATACACTTCCTTTTAAATTTCTCAAAAATATAAAATAAGTAAAAATCCACAAAATTGCGTGACCAAGGTCATCTGCGATACCCAATCATAACCGTCCTGTTTAACCTTCTTCTAAATTAAGTCCCTCGGATCGGTCCTAACCCAACTCCTCTCTACACCTACTCTCTCTATCAGCTTACCATTTTTCCTCCGTTGTCTTACGGCATCTTATCTTTTTCTCAATTCATCCATAACTGAACCCATTCATTTCATTCTTGGTCTTCCCCGTGGCTTTTTCCCTCAATCTTTACATCTTTTGAAGAAGTCTACCCTCCTCCCACTCAATCAGTTAGTTCTAGGGCTATAAAAAAATAGTTCTCTTTCTTATCACATGATCAGACAATTAAATTACTGAATCATTTAAGAACAGAAGAGGTAGAGGTGTAAAAGACACTAGTTAGCGTTGTTGTTGTTGTTTAGGTCATCAGCCAAAAGACTGGTTTGAACCTGTAGAGGTTTTACAAAGTAAAATGAGCAGTGAGATGTTTTATAACTGTCTTCCTCACTGAGTGGAAAAGTATGCCTATCAGCATGCCGGACCCTCTCAAAATCACATATTTTCCTCTCTGAAAATGAAACTTTCACTTCATTCAGCATAGGGTCTGGCTGTATAATGAAATTCATTACTTTCAGAGGAGATAACTCTGAAAAGTGTTTTTACACCTCTGTTCTTAAATGATTCAGTCATTTAATTGGCTGACCAAGTGGTAAGAAACAGAACTATTTCTTTTAGCCCTGCAACTAATATAGGAAGTCACAGTTATCTGCTGAAAGTAATGAATTTCATTATACAACAAGAACCTGTGGTGAATGAAGTAAAGGTGTCATTTGCAGGGTGGAAAGTAGATGCTTTATAGAGGGCCGAACTAGGTATTTTTTGTAGCCCTGGAACTAGCAGATTGAGTGCAAATAACTTATCACTTCACCTACCTGTTGTGGGTAATGACAAAGGGTTTTACGATAGTTTAAAAATAAAAGCAGTTTCCAATAACAGAAAAAATCTAAAAAAATTTGTAAGATGAACATTGTTGAACCTACCTGCATGAATCACTTGTATGTTTTCTATCAATTTATTATCTTTTAAAAATACACAGCATCCGAAGTATTTCAGTTATATTTACATAACTATTGTAGATATTGTAATCCCGTATGAACTAAAATAATGTTGAATAAATATAGAAAAGTGTCAGTAACATGATTTAAAAGAATGTTGAAACATAGAAACCTTTAAAATGGATTGCTTTGAGGTAATGTTTTGTAATTCTCAAGAAATTCAAGTCTTACAAACGAGATACATTCTCCATGCAGTACCGAACGCCTTAGATAAATCATAAGTCATTTGTATGAATATTATTAGTTTAATAAACGAAAATTTAGGGATTAACAGGAAGAATTCACATTCTGGTAAAGCAATTAGGAAAACAATTTAATTCCAAATTGATTTTTGTAGTTTTCCATTCATTCAGATGTAATTTCTGTTAATTTAGGTTTATTCTCAGTTTGTGATAATTTGTGATCTAAAATCATATATTTTATTACTTATTTTGCCCTATATGAAAAAATATAGAAAAGAAAAGTATTGTTTCATGTCAATTTTTCCAAATCGAGTTTTCATCGGAAATACTCGTTTTGAGGCCCCTGAACCCGAAAAACATGTTTTTAGCGATTGGTCCGCACGCGCACACGCATGTGTGTACAAAAACTCCTAAAAAAGAATATCGTGTGAACTTGAAACTTGAAACTCAAGTTTGGTAAAATAAGAAAAATGAAAATCAACCACGAATATTTTCATCAAAATCAGTCAACCGGAAATAGTGGTAATTTATTTGTGTAATTTTTCACTATTTTTGCAATTTTCTCAAAAATGACTCGTTCGGTTTTTTAAAATTTCCGTATTCACAACATTTTTATTCTCTAAAAGATAAGGTAAGCGACATGTCGGCTGAAATTCGTGAGGAAGGATGTGTGTTTTCGTAGTAAAAAGTGTTTTTTTAAGTTCGCAGCCTTAGTAGCTTATACATTTTAGGGTAAAAGAGTAATAATCAAAGTCGTAGAAGATCAAAACACCTACAACTTTTTTTAATTGACAATTTTCTCTAGAACGCCTAATTTAGCGTCATTTTGTGCATTTCTGTAGTATTTTTCTCATTAAAATTGGTAAAAAAATGATAACATTAAAGATTGCAGCCTTAGTAATCTACGCGTATCTTACGACAAAAGTGAATATAAAAGGTACAGAAAGTTAAAAACACCTGTAACTTCTATTTAAAGCAATTTTTCTATAGAGCTTCGTTTAGCGTCAATTTCAAGCCAAACAGAAATTGATTTTCATTTAGCGGCATTCACTCATGACTAAACCATAAATTACATTTTTCATTATCTACTTTGTTATGAGAAAGTCATGTGAGTGTTTCATCTCAAATTTTTTAAGACAATGTTCACTAAACAAACAGATGAAAAGTAAAAATGCAAAATTTTGTCACCTTGTATTGAGAAAGAGTGCGTAAAATATAATCAATCAAAATTCAGTTAAAAATAAGTATTTTTATCCATGCTTGTTGCATGATTACATGCATATATAGGTAAAACTTTAAGGTGGTAAAGAATTATTTTATTTTTTTCAGTACCTACATTCTTTGTTTCTTTTAGCTAACAACAAATACAAATCATAGTATCTATGCTTAGGCTTAATGATGTCAATAATGTATGTAAGTTGTAAGTCGTGTGTTGTTTCGTTACGTGTGTAAGCTACCAAGGGAAGTTTGTTATGATTCGGAGAATTTTTATTTGAGCAGCTTGCAAATGAGTTAAATTTCTGCGATTTGTTCATCCAATACATTTAACAAGCATAATTTTCTAGATTAGTTTAAACGAAATATTATTTTGTATATGAAAAATGTTTTTTTAGGGTCAAATACTTCCAATAATACTATGAATATGCGTGGTTCTATCTGTTACTGTCTGTATTTTTATTATGTGTTTTGGACCTGGTTAAGCGTCTGTCATTTATGTAACTCCTGAATAATACTTAACCTCATTATTTAAGTAAGAATATTTTTACAAAAATTGACAATTTTTAAACTAATCGATAAGAGCAGACGTACATATAAAAATAAAAATGTTTATATCTTACACAACATTTTATACAGTCTAAAACGTCAATCAAAATTGTACTAAATACAAAAGTACAATTGAGAAAATTTTTAATGAAAAAACTTCGGAAATATTTCTGTAACATACAGACATTTATAATTCTTAATAAATTTGTTATTATTATTATTATTAAAGATATTATTCCAATTTAATTTATTCCTAGGGTAACCAGACGTTTTTGTAAAAACGAAAATTGCTCGTTCTTCGATCTGCCTCAAAAAAATCATTAGAAAACCAAAATGTCCCGTCATAATGGAGGCAATGGAAAAAAAGTTTGAAACAGAAAATTGTCACAAATTTCAACTCTTTATAAATGAATTTGTTGTGTAGATATTATATCTGGAAAATTGTAACTAAGTATTCTAATTTGTGTAAAATAACTTGGACAACTTAATACATACATGTAATACAGACTTACGTACAGACATACTTAATGCACACAGACACCCCAAATTGTTTTTATTCTATTCAAAACTTATTGACAACAATTTTAAACTGGCCACCTCTGTAGCGTAGTGGATAGCGCGCTATCCTGCAAAACGGAGGTTTAGGGTTCAATTACCAACAATGGTCTAGAAATTGTTACAAGTCAAAGCCCAGCATTAAAGTTAAATAACCCACTATAGTTGCTAATAACTAAGCTTTTGATGCAACTTAAAATAAACTTAATTTTTTTACCTAAAATAGCAATTATAACATTAATTCAAGATTAGATTACCTAACGAAGGTTTGAAATGCAAAATGAAATAAAAAACTATTAAAAATAATCTTTTTGAGCTTATTTAGTACATACACTTACTAAATAAATATTTCAAGATTCAATAAATCATAATTTCAATTCAAAATATGAGATGTTTTTTTAAATTTGATTTTGAAATAGATTTAATTACTCGTAGTAAATGGAAATTTAAATAAATATGAATTCAGGGTGAGGTAAGGGAAATTTTTGACAACCACCTCGTGACCTGTTGGCTACAAAGATGACCTAAAAATCCAACATTTAGCTCATACTTTTTGAAAATTTCCCGAGTAGGACCCCTGAATTTCCTTTTCCTTTCAGGGGTATTTTATACCTTCAAGACCTCTGGTAGCGCTAAATATCCAAGTTTTACAATTCATCATACTAGTAAAATTTTATTAATTGCCTATACCAACTGATTTCTGTTTTTCAGAAAGATTAAGTCCAAGTTTGTCCTCCAAATTTTCAGTTTTCTTATTCACTACATAGTACATTTATTTTCCTAAATAAATTAATCATTAATATGTTAATCCATACTTTAAATTTCTTTCATGAATATAAATAAAGTACTGAATGCAATCAACGTAATCTAAATCCTACATAACCAAAGTAACGAATCGTCGTACTAGATTTCCTACACATTTCACGCTCGTAGCGTGAATCAACTGGAACTGGTTGTTGCCTATCCTTTGCTTTTATGTAAGTAATAACTAGAAAGTGGGGGAACAGAATAATTATAAATTAAAGGGGGGATACGGGCAGAAGATGTCTAACAATAAAATTGATGGTTCTTGTATGCTTTTTTTATTTGTATTACGACCACTTGGCCTGCTTGGCGTTCTTTTGTCCTTCACCTTCTTTCTTTCTGAGTAGGAGATCTACTGTACACTTATTTTTCTTGTTTTAAAAAACACATTAAATGAGAACTTTTTGTCCAACTTAGTTCCGACTGTAATTTTCCTAGTTTTGTCTACTCTCTTTTGCTACGAAATGACAATTACTGGATTCTCTTTTGTATAAAAACCTTCCTCAATTAGATTAATTATGTATGAATGTAAAACATTTCGAAACACGAACTTAAATATTTCTTAGAACTTAAATATTTCAGTTTAGTAAAGCTCTTATGATGCCGTGAACAAGTTTTACATTGGGTAATTAGTTTTATACGTTGTGCAACAATAATAGGTTATAAGTCCTAGCGTAATTTTTAAATCTTTTTTGTACTGTGTTACTAAATAAAATAAGAGAACACCTACCCTAGGACATGGCTTTTACCATAGTTTGGTTGGTCAATTTCGTCCACCTCGTACATTAAGAATTATTAAAAATTTATTATAGCTTTTAGAAAGAATATACGAAAGAATAAAGTTTTATTATTGTTATTATAATTATTATCTTCTTTTGAGAGCCAATTTGGAATTATGTCTGAAATTACTTCGTTTTTGAGGTACAAAACCTAAATCAATTTACAATAAAGCCTATTTACGACCGATATGGAATTACGGTATTGAAATTTTTGGGACCGCAAAGAAAGCTCACATTCAAAAAATTCAAACTCATCAGTCAAAAATACTTCGGATGATAACGAACGCCCCATATTACGTAACAAATTTAACATTGCATTCCGATTTGAAAATCCCTTTTGTAACAGAAACTGCTAAAATAAAATATTCCAAATTTAACAGAAAATTAACAGATCACATCAATCCCCTAATACAGCAAATGTCAAGACGAAACTTACCACACCGACGCCTACGAAGAAAATGGAGTAGAGATCTATTGATCTAATTGTTCTATATTTTTATTAACTTATTTTTTGAAATCCACTATACTTTTGAATTATCCACTGGGATGTATTCTTTAAAAAAATATTTCTGTTTATTTATAAAGTCATTTGTTTTTTTCAAAATTTAGTTAAGCTTTTGGATGGTTATACTGTACTGTATAGTTTCTAAATAAAATTAACGTTAAAAAAAAAAAAACATTGTATGTTCTTTTGAGGTTATGGTGAAATTCGTGATTGGAAAATTAATTTTTTTATTCGGATTTTACTGAAAAAAATCAATAAAATTATGTTGTAGGTCTGTGTTTAATTTATTTAAAAGATTTTTAAAAAAATAATCAAACCCCTTGGTGTAGTGGTCAGCGTAACTGGGTTCCAGGGGCGGCTATTCAGGTGAAGTACCTGAATGAAATGCCTCTTCACCTATTTTCTGGATAGTATCAAGATTTATTTCTCTCACAAAATAAATATAATTTCTGTTATCATTATTTTTTGTTTTACAATAAATGAAGAAGTTTCGTGAAAAATGTACATAAAATTATTTGATCTGCCTAGAGCCCTTTCTACTGTATTAAATAGCCTCTTGTAATGGACTTAATATACGTAATAAATGCCCAAATGAAGAGTTAGCCAGCCGTGTGCTCGCCGCTTTTTTTCTAGCGCTAGCGGGTTGCCATGACAACGGAGATGTTGTTGTTGTTTAGGTCATCAGCCAAAAGGCTGGTTTGAACCAGTAGAGGTTTTACTAAGTAAAATGAGAAGTGAGCTGATTTACTAGTGCCTTCCTCACTGAGTGTAAAAGTACGCTTTTCAGCATGCCAGGCCCCCTGAAAAGCACATATTTTCCACTCTGCAAATGACACCTTCACTTCATTCACCACAGGGTCTGGCTGTATAATGAAATCCATTACTTTCAGACGAGATAACTCTAATTAGTGTCTTTTACACCTCTACCTCTTCTGTTCTTAAATGATTCAGTCATTTAATTGGCTGACCATGTGATAAAAAACAGAACTATTTATTTTAGCCCTGCAACTAACAGATTGAGTGTAAATAATTTGACACTCCACCTATCTGTTATGGGCAAAGACAACGGAGATATCAGCGGCAAAAATGCACACCTATCATTCCCCACCCATCCACGAATACTGAAAAGATTGCAACGGATCGACCAGCTTACTGCACCTGCGTATGTTTTACGTATGATTACAATAGTTTTGTATTTGTGGTGTCACACAGTAGTTTTGTATGTATATGTTTTTACTCTCGGGAATCTCGCGGATACATATTAATATAGTATTTTTTTCTTTTTTTTCAAACTCTTCACTTATTTTTGAAGGCACGAACCACAACTGCTAGCTTTTATGCCAGTGCTCCCGGATTCGAATTAAAGTCAGACATGATTTCATAATTTATTTCCATCTATCACCTTTGATCCTTATGTGCTTAACAGTTGGATGAAACAAGAACGTAACAGAAAACAAATTGCAGCAAAATTTAATTTTTTGTAACTTTTTATCGGAAACTGTAGCTACATTATTGACAACCACCCAATTTACTCGTTGCTGTTTTGCTGTATTTTTGACGTGGATTAGGCATGAATTTGAACAGGGATTCTCAGTGGAGTTTTCAGGAGTGTCTGTCAACTGGTCACCATACAAAGTCGCTTGCCGAACCGGTGTTACTTATCAATGAATAGCGACTCTCAACAAAGTGACTGACTGGGCTGGCTCGAAGGCCAAAAAAACAGACTTTCTACACTTTGATAACTAAGTTATCTAATTCATGCAAATTTTTTCTGCGTAGTAAATAAATTTATAGTATTGCTTATATTAAAGATAAAAAATAGGTTAAGTTTTGAAAGTGATTTAAAATTTAATTATGGATGGCATCATTACATCAGGCGTACATAGTACAATTGAAAATACAGAACGGAAAGTATAAATTAGCAATATTTTAATGCATATACTTCGTAGTTAAGGAATTGTTTATTATAAATCACAAGTCTAGCAGAAAGCAAAAATAATGATAGTCGTTCTTAACTTGTAGTACCTTTTAAATTCATGAGTATGATGTACGATGAATAAATACGTTAGGCAAGGTATGTCCCATCATGGTATTCAAGTGGGTGGAGTACAAAACAATTGTGTACAGTGTGCACAAAAATATATTCGCTATTTATGTACAGGTATAGATACTGAAGTCACGAGATTGCCTTTTGCGTTTTGGGTGGGCTGTGAGAAAGGGAAGTGAAAATATGAGTGCTGCCAACGGTGCGACACTACTCGTAGTACATTTCACTACTGTGCAGTTTCTACATACATTTTGTAATCTGGGGTTTAATCCGAGAAAATTTTCTTCATAAACTTTATAAAAAATAAATGTGACCTTTAATGCTGCCTAAAGCTTAATTACACGACTAGAAATGTTTGATTTACTGTTATAACCAGCTACCTTATTCCATAGGAACAAATTTTCTAGGAATGAATCGCCTTCTTTACGATCGCTGTCACCGGCGTCTTCACTATCAGTCTTACTAGTCTACCTAAACGCTTGCTTTTTTTACCAGGTGTCAACAAAACTGTTGAAGAATAACTTCTTCACGTCTTTAATTTCCTTCTTTTTTCCGAATTGTGGAAAGAGAAACATCACAGTAGTTAGCCACTCGCTTATGGCTTTTGTTAATAGGCATTGAAAGGCATTTTTGTTTAGTTTCAACTTAACAAAATTTTATTACACTGCATATTAGATTTCGTTCAGTTCTGTGAATAAACTGCCCACATTTTCGAGAAACTAATATTTCTGTTTATGGTAACAAACAGTTTTATTCGTACTGTTAACGTACAAAAGATTCCGCGATATACTGTATAGGCTATACTCTGGGTGTAGTATAAGTTGTTATGTCTGTGTACTGAAATTAAAGCAGTCGCGCATGCGCACTGATGCTGTTCCCCCTTTACCTCTCGTTACAAACAAGGGCAAACTCGTGACTCAAGTGACTATTCACTGTGAGAGTTTGCCCCATACCTAAAAACAACGTTTTTCGAATTCCATTTTTTGTGTTTTACTTCAGTTTTTTATGGAAACACTGAAAATATAGATCTGAAATTTCATTTTGGTTCAGGTGTGTAGAACTGAAAAAATATCATAATCTTATAGCTCTACAAGCCCTTGGTGGCATTTCGCTGTCGTCCGTTTGTGACATAATCCTTGTTTCACAGCCGTAGGTGATACCTAGGCGCACCAAACACATACATACATTGTATATTGTAACATTGTTGTTTAGGTTTTCAGCCGAAAGGCTGGTTTAAACTTACAAAGGCTTTACTAAGTAAAACGAGGAGAGAAGTGGTTTACCATTGCTTTTCTCACTGAGTAGAAAAGTATGCTTATCAGCAAGCCAGGCCCTCTGAAAAGTATTTACTTCCAACCCTGCAAGCGACACCTTCACTTCATTCACCACAGAGTCAGGCTGTATAACGGAATCATTTCTCTCAAAGTAGATAACTCAAAATAGTGTCTTTTACACCTCTACTCTCTTAACCTCTTCTGTTCTTAATTGCTTCAGTCATATAATTGGGTGACCATGTGATAAGAAACAGAACTATTTTTTGTAACCCTAAACAAACATATCGAAGTCAAATAATTTAACACTCCACCTGTCTGTTATGGACAGGTTGTAACATTTTAACGTGATATTCTAGAAATAGCTAAGTGAATCAATTTTTCATTGTAAGAAACTGTGTATTCTATGGAGCGTTGTGTATTAAACAAGGATAGTATTGGTTACGATGAATGGAATGTTTTGAATAGGATTTCCCGGAATTTGAAACTAGTAGAAACGTTTGTTTTTATTTTGATTCCTTCTACAACGTTCTGGTAAAGCGGCGAAATTGTAAGAAGGGTTTTGATTGTTTGGGGAACTATCAGAGCGTATGTATAAACCAGTTAGCGCCTTTATAGTGAGTTACTCAGAAATGGAATTGTGAATTGTAAGTCTTGTCGGGCCGTTCGAAATAATGTGGTTACGGGGCCGGTTCTGAATTACGTTAATAGTGCGTTGCGTACGGGTGGTATCAAGTAGTTGTGGACAGGTAAACCATTCTTTTGATTGTTAAGTAACTTATTATAGTCAAGCTTTAGTTCTGATATTTGTTTAATTGAAATAATCATTTATATTTGTTAGTAGTCTTAAGTTTGATTATTATTTGTAATTATAAACTGTGTCAATAGATAATTGTTATAAGTTTAAATAACGTCTGTTTATATTTTAATAACCAGATCCCGAAGAAATATAGGCTTAGGCGTTAGAATATTTTCATTTTTGTGTTCCTACTTATAAATTTATTCTTTAACAACTTACATTGGCAAAGTAGACTCTATTTCTTAATTGAATTTCTTCTCCTATGGAGTCACTCATAACTTTTTTGTGGTTTAAGGTATTCCCAAAATACTGTAACGATATCGAAAAAAGATGGTTCGCGAAGGTTCCAGAATTTCATTCATGAAATTGTACAGAGTAGATAAAAATAGTAAGAAAGGAATAATAGAACAAAAATAACAATAACACAATAGGACAATAATGACAATAAAGGGGTATGTCTATTCATAAAACTGTAATAACTGCGCTATTAAAAGGTCGGGTATTGTTTGTTGTACAACTGTTATGAAAGGGACCCGTAACGACTTTTATTCTTTTTACAAAAGACCTATTGTTGACTTGTTTACAACGGATTTCTCTAGCACTCACTTATAAAGGGTTATTTTTTTGTACTTTATTATTTACATGAAGTCTCTATGCTTTGCTAGAATGATCTTTATAAATAGGTATATAAAGAGACCCCGAGCGCGGTCAGAGTTCAGTATTCGTTTGATCTTCGACGAGCGATTATCGGGGCGTTATTTCAGCAGGTTAACGATTCCGAGCATTGTGTTGGTCAACGATTGTTATACTGTCTTTGTGTGTGTAATGTGTAAAATTAATGTGCAGTTTTTGTGAATTCAGTTCCTGTGTTTTGTATGTTTGTGTATTATAAAGGTGATTGTAAGTAGTGCTAAGTAAATTACTAAGTTATTTATTGTTTATTATTTATTTTAAGTAAATTATTAAGTTATTTATTGTAATAAGTCATTTTAATTAGTAATTTATTGTTTATTTAGTAAATCTTTTAGTGTAATAAACAATTGTAATTGTAAACTCTAGTGTATTAATTATTGAATAACCTAGATCCCGAAACGGACCTTAGCAATAAGTGTCACAATACTAAAAAATCCTTTCTTTATCAAATATTTTCCCTCCAACAATTATTTGCGAGGAACTCAATATATGTCATCACCAGTCAAAACCATGTAGCATATATAAATTAAACGAGTACTTTGTTTTGCATTCATTTATTACATTCATTTATTGCATTCATTTATTCTGAAAGTCGTACAGACGACTCCGGTCATGTCATACCGTAGAAAGAAAGTTTATGACTATCATGTAAAAAAGAAAAATCTGGTTTAAAACACTGTCACGACTTTCTCTTGCCAATGTAAATAATGAGGAATATATCTACGTTTTATCATTCATAAACAATGAAAAGTGAAATACATAACCTAATTTTAATCATGAGTGAATGACGCAAAATGAACATCAACATTTGACTTAAAATATTCTCAATACTATGAAATATTGGAAGTAGAAGAAAAAATTGTAACTACTTAATTCTCTTATTTATGTATTCACATATTATGTTTGTGTTATGTTCAACATTATAAATTGTTATTATTATTATTATAAAAATTTCAACAGATATGGCGCTTTTCCTATCTTGTATAGTATAACAAATGTAGTAAATGAGGCGATTTTTTAAAAATCGTAGGAGCTTTTTGAGGAGCTTTTTGCACGAATGAGCTACTACTTCCGGTTATCCGAGTTTGATGAAAATGTTCGTGTCGGGTCCTCTAGTGGTATTTAACTTAAGTTTCAAGTTTCAACTCGGTACGAAATTCCGTTATTGACATATTTTTTCACAAACGCATGCGCGCGCTTACTCACACATATGGAAACACACCTAGACCAATGGTTAAAAACATGTTTTATAAATTCAGAGGCTTGGAAACTTGATTTTTTAAAAACCGACTTTTGTAAACAATACTTTTATTTCCCTATAGAGCAAGAGAAAGTTAACAAGTGTTTTTTTAGTTCAATTTTTTAAGGTTTAGTCAATTTTTCAGAGTTAAACTATTGGAAATACATTTTTGAGATAATATTAAAATTTAAACTAACAAAATGTTTTAAAATTTACAAATCAATTATTAATTCATTTACTAGTCATTGCATGTATCTAAGGTCATAGTAACTCGAAAACAAAGCGAAAATGTATATTTAATGAATTCGTTTATGATTTCTAGCTCTTGAGCTTAAGAAAAGTTTTACGGGAGAAAAATAGCCTATACCTTTTTTCAAGATTACCGTTAATTTTAATTTTATACTAAAATACAAAAAATGAAAAACATGTAGTGTAACTTTATGTTTCAAAATAATTTAAGTTTTGTGCTCATATCATTAATAATAAATGAGGACGATGGAATTATTGGCTTTAGGCATAAATAGGCCTAATATTAAATTATTATTCAACGCAGATGACTTGCGCATGTTTATTCATTTGATTACCGTTTGTTTAAATGTATTCTATTGAAAGAGTCGCGTGTTCGTTATGTCAACCATCATCTGATCCGAGTACCGCCCTGTTCCTGGATGGGAGCAGTCATATTGGGCCAGGGGCCGAAAGGGCCAAAAACCCCCGCTGTGTGTATTGACATGTTTGACTTAATTTTAATGAGGATCTCCTTTGTCCTCCTTTAGATAAAGGTGGTCACTTTTTTCCGACAGTGTTCTCTCTCTGTCACTCTTCACAGTGTTCTCTGTCTTCTTCTACTCTACCTGCTACCTGCTCAACCCTTAACAATTCCATAACTGTTCAATAGTGATCAAACCACTTTAACGTAGCAATGCTTACAGAGCTCATTTTAGAAAAAGATCTTCTAAATTCATGCTATTTGAATGTGTGCTGATTTTTAACTATGATGTGTTATTAAACAGCATAATTTTGAACAGTACGCACTCATCTTTAGCGGCATTAATTCCAACTGCCGCTAAATTATTTTTCTCAGATTAAATGACTTGGTTTATTTAAATTATTTTAAGAAATGAAACCATAATTTTTTCTGTGGGTTATCAGACCAAGAAAATACAAATTTACACGGACAGATCTAATGGTTTTATACAATTAACATAAAACAACTTTTTTTGTCATCAGTCTCTCGACTGGTTTGATGCAGTTCTCCAAGTTTTCTATTTTGCGCAAGTCGTTTCATATCTACATACCTGTAACACACTACATCTTTTGTAATTTGCTTTACATATTCTAATCTTTGCCTCCCCTACAATTTACTCCCTCAATATTACCCTCCATTATTGATAGCCCAATACCTGGATATCTTAAGATATGCCCACCAGCCTATCCCTTCTTCTGGTAAGATGCTTCCATATACTTCTTTTTTCATCCACTCGCCTAAGAACCTCTAAATTACTTATTTTGTCCACCCACCAAATCTTTAACATTTTCCTGTAACACCACATTTCTAAAGCTTCTATCCTCTTCTTTTCTACAGCCCCTATCACCCACGTTTCACTCCCGCATAATGCTACACTTCAAATATAATGTTGTAAGAAATTTTTCCTGATCAGTAAATCAATGTTTGTGGTCAGTAAGCTGTTTTTTTTTTATTCCAAAGGCTTTTCTAGCTTGAGCAATTCTACTTTTGATATCACGTGTGGTTCTTCTACCATCCTTTGTTATTTTACTCTCTAGATAGCAGAATTCCCTAACTTCCTGTATGTTTTCGTTGCCTACTTTTACATTACCCATCTCTTCTAAACCACTCTTACTGCTGCACGACACTTTCAATTTGTTCTTATTAATTTTCATGAAGTAATCCTTTCTCATGATCTCATCCATTCCATTTAAGATATCCTCCAGTTCTTTCTTTGTCTCGGCTAATACTACTTTATCATTGGCGAATCTCAGCATTTTTATTGTTTCTGCTTGAGTTTTTTTTCTTGCGTCAAATGTCTCCTTCACTTCATTTATAGCCTCTTCTATACACAAGTTAAAAAGTAGTGGTGACAATGAACAACCTTGTCGTTCACCTTTCATACAGCAGCATATTTTTCGTACCCTCAATTCTCAAAACAGCCGTTTGATTCTTATACAGACCGTTAATAACTTTCCTTTCCTTGTATTAATTCCTAGCCTTTTCAAAGTTTCAAACATTTTACTCCAGTCCAGACCGTCAAATGCTTTCTCTACATCCACAAGCGCCATATAAGTAGTTCTATTTTTCTTTATCCTTTTCTCAATAATCAATCTCAGAGCCAATATTGCATCTCGAGTTCCCATTCTCCTTCTAAATCCAAATTGGTCATCGTCCAACACTTCTTCTATTCGGTGTTCTATTCTCCTGTATATAATTCTTGTCAGTATCTTGGATGCATGGCATGTTAGGCTGCGGTTCTGTAATGTTCAAACTTCTCCGCTCCTGACTTTTTTGGTATAGGAATCATCTTTTTTTTTAAAGTCCAATGGTACTTCACTCTCATAAATTCTGCACACAAGTTTGTACAATTTGTTTTGAGCAACTTCGCCACAACTTAATAATAATTCCGATGGTATGTTACCTATTCCTGCCGTCTTATTCATATTCATATCCTTAAGTGCCCGATCGAATTCTTACCGTAGTATAGGGTCCCCTCTTTGATCTTCTTCAACGTCAGTTTCTTGTTCTATCGCATCATGCCCTAATTTTTTTCCCCTGTAGAGTTGGTTTACGTATTCCTTCCATCTTTCAGCTCTCTTTTGGCCGTTCAACAATGGTTTGCCACCTGCACTTTGTAGATTAACAGCTTTCTTCTTTCGTTCTCCAAAGTTTTTCCTTATTTTACTGTAAGCTCCGTCTACTTTACCAACTACCATTTTACTTTCAATGTCCGTACATTCCGCTCAGATCCAATTTTCCTTCGCTTTCTTAACACCTTTTGTTTATGGTATTTCTCAAGTAGCAATATTGCCTTTTGCCTCTTTCGTCCTTTGCGTTTTTATATTTCCTTCGCTCATCCATCAGTTCTAAAATATCATTAGTAATCCAAGGTTTCCTACCTCTTCTTTTAGTATGTCCTAACCATTCTTCCGCTGCTTTCACTACCACCTCCTTGAAGTTTATCCACTCCTCCTCGACATTTCTTTTGTCATTACCTCTTTCTTCTATCCCTTTGTGAATACTCTCCTAGAAACCTATTTGGTTGTCTTTTCTCTTAGTTTGTCTACATCCCACCTAGCATTTCCCTGTATCTTCTTCAGTTTTTAAAGTTTAAGCCTGCTATCCATTACTACTAAGTTATAATCACTTCCTATGTCTGCACCTGGATAGGCTTTACAGAGTTCATAATCTGGTTTTTGAATATTTGTTTAACCATTATATAATCTATTTGGTGTCTTCCCTGGTCACCTGGCAGCATCCAAGTGTATAACCTTCTTTTGTGATTCTTAAATAGTGTATTGCCTATCACTAAATTATATTTGGAGCAGAAATAAAATATACCAGCCGACTCCCTCTGTCATTTCTCTTCCCTAGACCATATTCTCCGATTATCTTTCCTTCTTTTCCTTCTCCAACTACTGCATTCCAGTCTCCCTAACTATCAAATTTTCATCACCCAGGGGTATTTTATTACTTCATCTAATTTCTCATATACTTGTTCTATTTCTTCCTTTCTATGTTAAGACGTAGGCATGTAGACCTGCACTATAGTGGTGGGCTTTGGTTTCGTATCTACTCTAACCATGATAATCCTATCACTACACTGCTTGTAGTCGGTCCATTTTTGTCTTTGTCCATTTTTTTTATTCATTACTATAACTACTCCACCCTGCCCTCCGATGGCTTCAGTATTAATAACCCTATAATTCCCTGACCAAAAGTCTTGACCATCGTCCCAGCGTACCTCACTAATGGCTACAATATCTAACTTCAACCTATCCATTTCCTTTTTTAAATTCTCTAACCTACCAGTTTGTTTTAAGCTCCTAACATTCCATGTTCCAACTCGAAGGATTTCAGAAACTTTTATTTTTTTGATGAAGTCCCCTCTGATAGTTCTCGCCCGGAGACCAGAATGGAAGACTAGTGTAGCAGTCAGTATTCTGCTACATCTGTTTATGGATAGTTATTAAAGAAGAATATTAAATTTTCAAAAATTAGTTAAAAATTTTAATACTGTAATTTCAAGTTAAAATTCATTCATGTGAAATTATTTTTAATTAGGATAAAACAATTTATTAAATAATTTTTCAATTAAAATCTTCAATTGTTGTAAAAAAAATATTAAGTTAAAGAAATTTAAAACAGCTGTGGCTGAGAGTAGGTTGAGACCATAATGTTTAAACAGTATTTATCCTAATTAAAAAAAATTTCACATGAATGTATTTTAACTTGAAATTACAGTATTAAAATTTTTAACTAATTTTTGAAAAATTTATATGCTTTTTTAATAATTATCCATAAACAGATGTAGCAGAATACTGACTGCTACACTAGTTTATCTCCGGAATGTTTTACATGTGAGGACGCAATCATAATTTTTCATATTTTGAAGTTCTCGAGGTTCTAGAAGTTCTCGAATCTCTTGACCTGCATATACTAAGTAAGCTTAACCAGAATCATACATGAAGGAGTTTCCTCACGATATTTCTAGTCAGACAGAAAAAGGTGTAATCTACTGTTGCTTTCAGCTTTTTAGTTGGCAGACTTAATGCCCCAAGCCACCGTCTGCCTGGATGGAATGGGCAGCCCTTCCAGATCCGTTCACCATGAGACGGTCATCGTGCTGATGAGCGGTCGCAAGGTTACTAACAGGCCACACGACGTGAATGTATGGATACGACACTAGCCTTCTATCCCGGCCGATTCCCTTAAGCCTTTTGTAAAAGGAATTAAGGGGTCTCCTTCCAGTTGACGATAGAAGCCCTTAATAGCCCAAAAACAACTTATACCTATTTAAGATAATAAGTTACTTAAATTTTAACAGTTTAATTTTAATTGGTCTTACAGTAGGTAACAATTTTTAACACGTTACATTAAAACGTAATAATATTGTAAGTCACTTAAAATAATATACGTTTTATGAAGTAAATTAATTTTCTTAACTAAAGTAATTCTTAATTACAGTATAATTTACATAGCTCAATTGTAGTATAATTTAAGTACTATAATATTGGGCGTGTTCATATTAAATAAAATAATTAAAAGAAACTAAACATTATGAATGCAATATCAAAGAACTACACAAAAAGTTAAACCAATTAATAGAAACCTAACATAAAAAAATATGTAGTGATAGGTATAAAGATCTTAAGTCAAAAATTGTCGGTTTTGAGTTAAGTGCACTACCCAGTCAGAAAAATTTTCTCTTTTAATTGGTACCAAGGGGTTAAGTGTAGCTATATCCTGAAGGAAATTATGTGACTGATCTAAATGGCTTTACAAAAAAGTTCTTTTCGCGTAACGGTATAAAAGTCTCAATTGTAAAACTTGATACCCTTAGATTTAGTTTCTAAGCGTTTTTTATTTTGTACAAACGGTATTAAGTTGAGTTGAGAACGTTAGGCTATACAAACAGTAGTTCATTTAGTTTAGCTTTAGTTCTCTAGTCTTATTCATCTGTACAAAAAGATCGTAAGTTGAGCTATCCAATACATCAATTGTCGAATAACAAATGGTGAGATCAAATGGAAACACAATCAATTTGAAGGGTCGATATGACAAGAAATCTAATGTTCGATTTTGCAGTCCTGTTAAAAACCGTTCTGGAAGTTAGGAAAGTAAAGCAATTAAAGAAGACCCTTTTAGAAGACATGATGTACGAGGCGTGTTCAGAA
The DNA here is from genome assembly GCA_035578175.1 of Catonia carolina. NCBI lineage: Eukaryota > Metazoa > Arthropoda > Insecta > Hemiptera > Achilidae > Catonia > Catonia carolina. Next base: position 38,533,894 of record JAQMRL010000001.1, read on the forward strand.
AATAAGTACCGTTTTTCAAAAAAACAAGTAAAACAAATTTTTTCAACACAATTTTATTTCTACATGAAAGCCCAAACCTTAAACTATTTTTCGACATAGTTTCCACCGATGTTCAAACACTTGTCGTAGCGGGTGATCAATTTGTCTTTACCCTCTTCATAGAAGGTTCCCGCCAACGAATGTAGCCACGACTCCACGGCAGTTTTCACTTCATTGTCGGTTTCAAAGCGTTGGCCGCTTAGCTCGCGCTACATGAGCAGGAACCAATGGTAGTCAAACGTTGTCAAGTCCGGGTTGTAGGGCAGGTGATCGAACTGCTCCCAACGAATTTGTCGAACCAATGTTTGAGTGTCACCAGCGGTATGGGGCCGAGCATTGTCATGGAGCAACACAATTCCGTTACTGAGCATTCCTCTCCGTTTGTTTTGAATTGCCCGCCTTAGTTTTCTTAAGGTTTTGCAATACCTTGCCGCATTAATGGTTTCACCTCTTGGAAGAAAGTCAATCAGCAAAACACCTTTCCGATCCCAAAAGATGATTTTTTGTGCAGACATTGTCGTCTTGAATTTTTTTTCTTCGGGGATTGCGTGTGTCGCCACTTCATTGACTGCTGTTTAGATTCCGGTGTGACATGACGGACCCAAGTTTCATCACCTGTCACAATTTTGTTTAAAAAATCCTCACCATCATCACCGTACCGAGTGAGAAAAGTCAAAGCACTTCCGAGTCTCTTGGTTTTGTGCACGTCAGTGGCGGGAACCTTCTACGAAGAGGGCATAGATGATAAATTGATCACCCGCTACGACAAGTTTTTGAACATCGGTGGAAACTATGTCGAAAAATAGTTTAAGGTTTGGGCTTTCATGTAGAAATAAAATTGTGTTGAAAAAAATTGTTTTACTTGTTTTTTTTAAAAAACGGTACTTATTTTCTGAACACGCCTCGTACAATGGTTAAGATATCATAAAGGACAAGAAGGTGCGTATTATTATGCACTATTATCGAAAGAGCCTTCAGGGTGATCCGTTCAATCAAATAAACTTTCTTCGAAGAGGAAAGAAGACTCTTCATAGTGTAAGTATAAGTCCTAAATATGAATCTGAGGTTAAATTTCAGAAGAAAAGACAAAAGGTTTCTTGAACTGCTTGAACTTGTAGCACACATTTTTCATGATGTTTATTTAAATTTTAAAATAACAGCTGCTGCTAAATGTATTAATCCTGACCTGGTACAAATACAACCAGATGAAATTTAAGACCAAAAAGTAGAAACCTAACTTAATGTTGCTTGTTTTTACATAATATTTCTATTTGTTTGAATTATAAATTAACCTCAATTTTAACCATTATTTTTATGATGAGACTTTTTTATAAAACGTCTAACGTGTTCGTTTAAAAAGTGTATGGAGAGCTTCAGGATTTAAAAAAAATTATATTAGGAAAAAATGTTATTGTAGTTTCAGCTAAAGTTGTGTAACAAAATCTGTTATAAATGAACGAATATTGGAACCGATTAAAAAAAGAACAATACAATTTTTCGGACACCTGTATAGAATAGATAACAATTGGTTTGTAAAACAAATTTTTAAGACTCTAAACAATATACTTAAGGTGTCGGATGAATGGTTTAAAGAAGTCAGAAAGGATATTGAGAAAACTGGAATAAACAGAGAAACTTAATTAAGTGAACCAAACTCAGACAACTAATTAGGGATTTTAAGGGCTTCAAAGAAGAGCAAAAAACACCGGGTGGACAATAGAAAGGAGAAAATCCTACCGTGAGCGAATGCTGAGAATGCAAAAAGAGCTGCCAGATACGTCTGAAGTGACCTCACGTGGTCTAAAATTGGCCCTACACTAGGGGAAAATACTGTATGGAAATTTTAAGTTGAAATTTCCTTTGTAAAAACAAAAGCTCTTAATTTTTTAAGCACTTTGAGGAAGTAGAGGTATATTAGTACACTATGTCAAAACCAACAACCACCCGAACAAAAATTTTTCTTACGCCACTGCTCTCTCCTTCAGTTCTGAAATTATCAGGCTGTGATCCATCGACTAATGAAACCTACGAATGACTACGCGGAATAGTTTTTCTTCAGAAATCTGGTAGCGTGGAAGTCAGTATTATTTTCCCGTAAAATATTTAACATATTTTCTGTAATCGTCACTAATTGAATTTTTTTTTGTCAGTCTCTCGACTGGTTTGATGCAGTTCTCCAACCTGATCTATCTTGCGCAAGTCGTTTCATATCTACATACCTGTAACACCCTACATCTTTTGTAATTTGCTTTATATATTCTAATCTTTGCCTCCCTCTACAATTTACTCCCTCAATATTACCCTCTATTATTGATAGCCCAATACCTGGATGTCTTAGGATATGCTCCACTAGCCTATCCCTTCTTTTGGTAAGATGCTTCCATATACTTCTTTTTTCATCCACTCGCCTAAGAACCTCTAAATTACTTATTTTGTCCACCCACCTAATCTTTAACATTTTCCTATAACACCACATTTCAAAAGCTTCTATCCTCTTCCTTTGTACAGCCCCTATCACCCACGTTTCACTTCCGTATAATGCTACACTCGAAACATAATGTTTTAAGAAATTTTTCCTAATCTGTAAATCAATGTTTGTAGTCAGTAAACTGTTTTTCATTTCAAAGGCTTTTCTAGCTTGAGCAATTCTACTCTTGATATCACTTGTGCTTCTACCATCCTTTGTTATTTTACTCTCTAGATAGCAGAATTCCCTAACTTCCTGTATTATTTCTTTGCCTACTTTTAAATTTCCCATCTCTTCTAAACCACTCTTGCTGCTGCACAACACTTTTGTTTTGTTCTTATTAATTTTCATGAAGTAATTGTAGTATGCCTTTTCAATTAAGTTTATTTTATTTTTATCATATTTTATTTTAGTTAGTAATTAATCGGATTTTAGGTTTTAATATTAATTTATAAGTTGAAATATCATTAAATGTAAAATTAATCGGAGACAAACTCATTTTAAAACAAACATAATATTTAGTATGTAATACATTAAGCTAAGTTAAATAACAGGATGCAATAAATTAATGTATAGTAAAACAATAACAGGACGTAAGTCATCAATTATTAGTAATAGTTTAACGTATTTTTGTCCCTTTAACAACTTGTAACGAACTTTTGGTATAGAGGTGGGAGTAGACGCTTCCAGAACAATACAACCGTTAAATTTAAAATCTTAAATTAATTAGTAGTGGGACATATTTGGAGATCGCTGATTGGTCAGGCCAATTGAAGGTTAATGAGAGAGGGATTTTAGGATGATGAGGCCTGGAAGGCGACGCGAGACTCTGCTTTCATCTTCAAAATGGTACAGACGTACTCTTTGTAACAGATTAAGTTATAATTGTAAAATGTGAATTATAATGCTGTGTCTTAAATATATCTTTATAAAAATTAGAGTCAGTTAATAATGTAATACAGGAGTAAATTGTTATTATATTTGTGTTTTAATTAATTATAATGTAAATGTATTATTATTTTTTTATTAACAAATTTATAAATGTGTATCTGTTGCGTCCAGACACGTAAGTTGTAATTTCATAATGTATTTCAATTTTAAATAATTAAAAAGTGTATTTGTAATATTAATAACTTCATAACATTTAAATCTGATCATCATTAAAGTTATTTATCTATATTTTAATGAGTTTGTTATCCGTTATTTATCCCGGAGTTATCTTCTGCATGACACAACTCACTATCGGACAAATAGTTTTCAAACCTTTGGAGTATAATAATTTAAATATTCAAAATAAATTCAGTATCTTAATTAAAAAAAAAAAACATTTTCTTTTATCCTTACAAATAATGGCATCCCTTGTGGGGACTCTAACAAATTATGTCAATCCCTCGTGGGGAAAATATAGTAACTTACAAATTATGGCACCCTGATGTGGGGAAGTGTGTTGTAAGTGCAGAAGGTGGACAAAGGGATAAGTATAATAATTATTAGTTTAAATTGTGTTAGTTTTAAAAAATGCCTAGGTATTTGAGATCAAGTAAAATGGGGTTAGTCGGTGATGTGAGAACAGGTTTAGTAAATAACTCAGATGATACAATAGATTTAGGGGAAACAGAAGAAGTGGTAGGGCAAGTTGATATTAACGTAATAAATAATGTGGAGTGTAACTTGATTGATGACAGAGAAAATGAAAAAACAACAGAAGAAAATGAAGATAATGTAGGAGATTTTGATAATATGGGAATAAGTGGGTTGTATAATTGTAATAGCGGAAGTGAAGAAAGTTTAAGTAGGGGAGAAAATAGTAGAATAGCAAATATGGTTGGAAGTAGTAATAATAATAATAATAATAATAATAGTCAAAATAATGTAACTGCAGAAATGTTCCAACAACTTATAAGTTTAATAACTCAACAGGGGGAAGATAGTAGAAATGTGACTAAAAAATTAATAATTCAACAGGGAGAAGATAGTAAAAATGAAACTAAAAAGTTAATAAGTAATTTAGAACAAAATTTGAATAACAAAATAGATAAAGTAGTACAGGATAACATGGATTTACTGCGTAATGTAAATAAAAGTATTGAGAAAGTTAGATCAGATTTTAAGAGGGATTATGAAAACAAAATTGAAAATAATGAAAGTGAGATTAATTTAATTAAAAATGTAGTTGAAAGTCAAGGAGTTAAAGTAGATGCAGGATTTAGGGTACAGGAGGTTAAGATAAAGGAGGTAGGAAAGAAAGTAGATAAAGCCATAAGTAGTATAGATTTAAATAAAAAAGGGTTGAGTGAAATTAAAAATAGAATAAACGGACAGGATACAGTAATAGCAGAAATAGTGGAAAGCGTAGATAGACAAACGGAGGTTGTAGAAAATATTAAAGTTAACCAAAGTATTTTACAGAATAATGTAGATGTGTTAAAAAATGATTTTGATAAATATGTAGAACAAGGAAATAATAATAATAATAGTCCAGATGTTAATGGTATGTGTAACAAAAATAATTATAATGTTAAAATTAAATTTAATAGTAAAAACCCTATGGAGTTCATTAGTGCTTTAAACTACGAGATAAAAACAAACGAAATTACAAAATGGAAAGTGATAAAAAGTATAATTAACGATAGTTTAATGGAAGATAATAATAGTGAATCTTGGTGGACTTATGTTAGGGAGGAGATAAATAGTTTTGAAAATTTTGTAGAGCAATTCAAGGAGGCATTTTGGGGAGATGGAGTACAAGCCAGGCTTAGACAGAATTTGCAGTTTGGAAAATTTGAGTTGGGGGGTTGTAGAATGTCAAATTATTTTATGGGAAAATTAAATAAAGCTAAATATTTGGAACCGAAATTACCAGAGTGTGAATTGATTAAACTAATTAGTAGACATTTTAATAACGAAGTAAATAGGGCGAGAGTAATAGGTTGTATTTCAGATGTAGGTAGTTTTGTAAAATTGTTGGACGATATTGAAAATTCTGGATTTGGTAGAGATCAGAGCAATAATTTTAGTAGAGAAAATCGAGGTAGTTACAGAGATGATAGGGATGGTAATCAGAGAAATAGATTCGACAGAAATCGCAATCATAATAATAATTTTAATAACAATCAAAATAATAATAATTATAACAGGTACGGAAATCATAGAAATTTTGATAACAAACAGCAATATGATAGCCAAAATAGAGGGGCATTTAACAGAAATAATATTGGTAATTATAGAGAAAATGTTAATAGGCGAGCAGGGGAAGGTAGATTTGATAATGGTAATTCGGATAGAAGAGATGGACAGAGTAATTTCAGAGGTAAAAGGGAGTTTGAGGGACAGAGAGAAAACAAGGTTAATTCTATTGTAGTGTCAGCTGATGTGCATCCTAATGTAGAGGGAGATTTAAACTTATAGATGGTGTGCGAAAAATAGGTAATAAATATGGTGAATTTTCCTGTACATCTGAGCATAATAAAGGTTTTTTAGATAACAATATTAAAGTAATAAAATGTGAGTATAAAAATTTAAACTATGATAATGATTCTGAACTTGGTAATATCATTTTAGGGGAAAATGAAATAAAGGTATTAGAAAGTGAAATAATGGACGAAAATGATTATGTAATAAACACTATTTTTAACAATAATTTAAATGAAGAATTGTTAGAAGAATCTGAGTTTGATAATGAATTAGTAGATAATAAAAATACTGATTTAAAAATAGTTGAGGTACTAATTGAGATAAAAGGTGAGAAGGTAATTGTTCTAATAGATACAGGCAGTCAGATTAGTGCTATAAATAGTGAATTTTTAGTAGATTTAGAAAATAAATGTAATGAGAAGTTATCACGTTTGCCGGTGAATAGTATTTCAATAATAAACGCAACAGGAAGGAGGAAGGCTGGGATTAATAGACAAGTTATTTTATGTTTTAAACTGGGGGAAAAAGTATTTCATCATTTGTTCTTTGTTATAAAAGGTTTAAATACTTCGGTCATAATAGGGTGTGACTTTCTTAAAAAACATTCAGCTAAGGTTAATTTTGTTGATAATATGTTAAGTGTGGGTAAAGAGAGTGTTAGTTTCTTTAAAAATAGTAGTAGTAATTTAGTACACAGTTGTGGTTTAAAATTATGTGACAGCTATTCAGAAAGGGATAATTTATGGTCTAAACAAACCGAGAAAGTTAAAGAACTGTTAGGGAGTGAATTCTATACTAACGAAGGTCAACAGCTGATGTATATATTTGAACAAAATAAAAGTATTTTTTCTGACATTCCTGGTCTTATTAAAAATTATTGCTGTAAATTAGAAGTGAGTAATAAAAACATTTCAGTAAAAAAATCTTATCCTGTTCCTTATGCATTTAGAAATGCCGTTCAAAAACAAATAGACGAATTAATGTCACAAGGTATTTTAGAATTAAGTAATTCACAGTTTTCAAATCCACTTGTAATTGTTAAAAAACCTAACGGAGAGTTACGTATTTGCTTGGATGCGAGGAACCTGAATAAATATTTAATATCTGATTGTACCCAACCGGAGACGATAGATAATATTTTAATGAGAATGGGAGGAATTAAATATATTAGTTGTTTTGATTTAACTAGTGGTTTTCTGCAAGTGTTACTTGATACAGAAAGCAGAAAATATGTTTCATTTTTATTCAATGGGCGTAATTATTGCTACAGGAGATTACCATTTGGTCTAAAATGTTCGGTAAGTGAATTCATTAAAGCTTTGTATCATGTATTAGGTGATGAGGTTTTACAATTTTGTTTAGTGTATATTGACGATATTTTTATTTGTTCAGGTGATCTCAAAACACATATTAGTAGATTAGACTTGTTTTTTAAAAAACTTAAACAATTTAATGTAACATTAAAGCTTAAGAAAAGTGAATTTATTACAAAACAAATAAAATTTCTTGGATATATTATAAGTGCAGAAGGTATGTGGATAGATCCGGATAGAATAAAAGCGATTCAAGAATATAAAGCTCCGAAAAATTTGAAGGAGTTACAGGCATTTCTAGGGTGTATCAATTTTTTTAGAAAATTCAGTCACAATCATTCAGAATTAACTAGTATATTCTCTGACATACTTAGAAAAAATAGTAAATTTATCTGGAACAAAACACATGAAGATGCATTTAGAGAAATTAAAAATAAATTCTTAAATAATGTTGTTTTAAAACATCCTGATTTTAGTAAACCTTTTTATTTGAACTGTGATGCAAATAAATTTAGTATGGGCGCAATTTTATATCAACTGGATGACAATAATGAAAAACAAGTAATCTGTTTTATTAGTAAAAAATTTAATAAACATGAATTAAGATTTGCGATCAGCGAAAAAGAACTGGCTAGTATTGTATTTGCATGTAAGAAGCTTAGGACATATTTATTAGGTAACAAAGTAATTGTAAAAACAGACCATGAGGCCTTAGCTTTCATGGCAACATGTAAAATAAATAATGGGAGAATTTTGAGGTGGATATTGTATCTACAAGAATATGACATTACTTGGGAATTTATAAAAGGTAAAGATAATGTAATTGCAGATTTTCTGTCACGTATTAACGAAAAAGAGTTTATTAATCAGGAGAACGAAGGGTATAAAGTATTTATGTATAAAATTGAGAGTAAACCTCTAAAAAATGTATTTAAAAGTTTAAAAACTGAGCAAGAAAATTGTAATTATTGTGAGAAAATTGTAAAAAACTTAGAAAATGATAAAAATAAATTTTGTAGAAATTATGTAGTTTATAATAACATATTGTTTCACAGAAAAAATACAGATCAAAAATTTAAAATCGTTGTACCAGAGAAATTACGAGAAATTGTTGTTAAGTCATATCATGTGGAGTTGGGTCATACTGGTATAGTTAAAACAATTAAGAATATTTCTGAATATTGCAGTGTTAAGAACTTAAGAACTTTAGTTAAAAAATTTATTAGAAGTTGTGATCTATGTCAGAGAATAAAAGTAAACAATCAAAATATGGAAGGGCCTATAATTACAAACGTGCCTAATAGAAAACTAGAGAAGGTATATGTGGATCTGTTTGGGCCTTTGCCTAAGACATATCAAGGTGTAGAGTTAATTTTTATCATGGTTTGTGGATTTTCAAAATATGTTAAACTTTACCCTATCAAGAAGGGCAATGCTAGAACAGTATTAAATAAAGTTAAGTCTTTTATCAAAGAAGTGGGAAAACCTCAATGTATAGTGTCTGATCATGGGAGACAATTTGTAAGTAAAATATGGCAAAATGGATTATTAAATTTGGGTATTAAGTGTGGAATGACATCTATTTTCAGACCTCAGGGAAATTTGGCTGAACGTTATTTACAGCAAGTTGGTACATTAATTAAATTGTTTTTAACTAATAAAAGGCATGTAGAATGGTATAAATATGTAAGCCATATTGAAAATCTGTTAAATTATAATATAAATGTTACGATAAATCATAGACCAGCGGAAGTAATGTTTGGTGAGAAAGTTATTGACACAGCGTGTGAGAATATCAAGTTTCCTGAAAAAGTAAATAAAAAGTTAGATGTAAATTTAGTTAATACAGAGATAATAAATAGGTTAAGTAAAATAGCAAGTAGGAATAAGCAAAACAGTATCAGAAGAGCTGGGAAAGTAAGATTTGAAGTGGGAGATTTTGTATTATTAAAAAACATTCCATTATCTAATAAATTAAAGAAATTTAGTAAAAAATGCTGTCACAGATTTCGGGGTCCATATATGATAAATAAAGTATGTAATGAAAGAAACATGTTACAACTGAAACATAACAAAGATGATAGGCTGTTCTTTGTAAATAGAACTTTATGTAAAAAATATTTTCACTAAATTTTATTGTAGTATCAGTCACAAGTTATTAGTATAATGTTAAATTGTTGAATTAATTGTTTAATATCTAAAACAAGGTTTAGTAAATAAAAATATAGTGTATGTAAAATTTTAAAATCATTTAAAAATTTGTATGTTTTTTTTCACAAAACATTAAATACAGTTATATTAAAGTCGATTTTATGGTTTAAAAAAAAAAAAAAGAAAAACAAAATATTTATCTATGTTATAGTGCAAATAAATGTGAATTATAAGAGTAGTGAAATTTCAAAAAACTTATGTGAATAAAAACATTACGGCCACGGAATTCGCTTGAAGGGCAGGTGTCAATGTTTGATTGTGTTTTTAAATAACTGAAAATTCAATGTCAAAATGATAATAAAAATAATAATAATAACAGCTGAATTGAATGAGTAGAGCAATACTAACGAAGAATTATGGAGATATGAACGTTTATGTTGAATTCGAAACAAAATTGGAGTTATAAATATAGAAAAATCAATTAAGTGATTATAGTCATCGGAAATGTACAAGTAGATGAATATTATAAAAAATTAATAATAATAATAAAATAATATTAGCAAAAATGAGAAGAAAAGGAGTGTATGTAAAAAAAAAAAAAATTGTTTCAAGATATGTATACTAAAATTGATCCATTCGATAAGTGTTTATTACATCAATATAATATAGTTGACATTTGAATAAGTAAGTGAAAAGGAAAACTACATGAAATAATTTGACTATCTGCATAAAAGCAATTCATTTGAGTGAAGTGTACATTTTGTTTTAATAAATAAATAGTAAACTTATAATAAAACTATGGAGAAATTAGTGAACATATTGTAATTAACTAAATAAAATAAGAAATGGTTATTCAGGAGATTATATTATTAGAGTGTAATTCGTTTTTTTGTGTTTTGTGAATAATTTCAATGGTAATTTCATATTGTAATTTGTAAAACTAAGCCTTGATTTTGTGATTAAAACGGTAGAGTAACTTTATAAGGGTAAATGTTAGTAGTAGTAAATATTAATGTGTTTAAATTAATGTGTTAGTTATTGGAAATCGGAAGATAAATAGATAATTTTTGTAACAGATTTATTTAAAATGTCAGAATTAATCGATTAGTGTAATTTAAAAAGAAAAAACAAACAAACCTTTTTTCATATGTAATAAAATAGGTAATAAAATAAGTATTTGGACTTTGTAAAATCTTTTAAAATTTATATTATAGATATAAATAATTTAAAAGTATAGGGTGTTAGAAAATAATTTTTATACTGGAAGTATACAAAAGTATTTGACATTTTTTATTTTTTTTTTATTTTTTTATTTTTTAAAGAAAATAATATTGTTTTCAAAATTTAATACAATAAAAATTTATATAATTTAAATTAATTTAAATTCTAAAATTTTTTCAATGAACGAAGGGTAATTTGTAGTATGCCTTTTCAATTAAGTTTATTTTATTTTTATCATATTTTATTTTAGTTAGTAATTAATCGGATTTTAGGTTTTAATATTAATTTATAAGTTGAAATATCATTAAATGTAAAATTAATCGGAGACAAACTCATTTTAAAACAAACATAATATTTAGTATGTAATACATTAAGCTAAGTTAAATAACAGGATGCAATAAATTAATGTATAGTAAAACAATAACAGGACGTAAGTCATCAATTATTAGTAATAGTTTAACGTATTTTTGTCCCTTTAACAACTTGTAACGAACTTTTGGTATAGAGGTGGGAGTAGACGCTTCCAGAACAATACAACCGTTAAATTTAAAATCTTAAATTAATTAGTAGTGGGACATATTTGGAGATCGCTGATTGGTCAGGCCAATTGAAGGTTAATGAGAGAGGGATTTTAGGATGATGAGGCCTGGAAGGCGACGCGAGACTCTGCTTTCATCTTCAAAATGGTACAGACGTACTCTTTGTAACAGATTAAGTTATAATTGTAAAATGTGAATTATAATGCTGTGTCTTAAATATATCTTTATAAAAATTAGAGTCAGTTAATAATGTAATACAGGAGTAAATTGTTATTATATTTGTGTTTTAATTAATTATAATGTAAATGTATTATTATTTTTTTATTAACAAATTTATAAATGTGTATCTGTTGCGTCCAGACACGTAAGTTGTAATTTCATAATGTATTTCAATTTTAAATAATTAAAAAGTGTATTTGTAATATTAATAACTTCATAACATTTAAATCTGATCATCATTAAAGTTATTTATCTATATTTTAATGAGTTTGTTATCCGTTATTTATCCCGGAGTTATCTTCTGCATGACACAACTCACTATCGGACAAATAGTTTTCAAACCTTTGGAGTATAATAATTTAAATATTCAAAATAAATTCAGTATCTTAATTAAAAAAAAAAACATTTTCTTTTATCCTTACATAATCCTTTGTCAAGATATCATCCAATCCATTTAAGGCATCCTCTAGTTCTTTCTTTGACTCGGCTAATACTACTATATCATCGGCGAATCTCAGCATTTTTATTGTTTCTCCTTGAATTTTTATTCCTGCGTCAAATTTCTCCTTCACTTCATTTATAGCCTCTTCTATATACAAGTTAAAAAGTAGTGGTGACAAAGAACAACCTTGTACACCTTTTCTCACAGCAGCCTCTTTTTCGTACCCCTCAATTCTCAAAACAGCCGTTTGATTCTTATACGGACTGTAGATAACTTTCCTTTCTTTGTATTTAATTCCTAGCCTTTTCAAAGTTTTAAACATTTTACTCCAGCCCAAATTGTCAAATGCTTTCTCTAAATATATAAATGCCATAAAAGTAGTTTTATTTTTCTTTATCCTTTTCTCAATAATCAGTCTCAGAGCCAATATTGCATCTCGAGTTCCCATTCTCCTTCTAAATCCAAATTGGTCATCGTCCAATACTTCTTCTACTCGGTGTTCTATTCTCCTGTATATAATTCTTGTCAGTATCTTAGATGCATGGCATGTTAGGCTGATGGTTCTGTAATGTTCACACTTCTCCGCTCCTGACTTTTTTGGTATTGGAATCATAATATTTTTTTTAAAGTCCGATGGTACCTCTCCACTCTCATACATTCTGCACACAAGATTGTATAATTTGTTTTGAGCAACTTCGCCACATCGTAATAATAATTCCGATGGTATGTTATCTATTTCTGGTGTCTTATTCATATTCATATCCTTAAGCGCCCGATCGAATTCTTCTCGTAGTATAGGGTCCCCTCTTTGATCTTCTTCAAACAGTCGGACGTAAAACCAAAAAAAAAAAAAAAAAAGATCTTCAACATCAGTTTCTTGTTCTATCGCATCATGTTCTAATTCTTTTCCCCTGTAGAGTTGGTTTACGTATTCCTTCCATCTTTCAGCTCTCTCTTGGCCGTTCAACAATGGTTTGCCACCTGCGCTTTGTAAATTAACAGCTTTCATCTTTCGTTCTCCAAAGTTTTTCCTTATTTTTCTGTAAGCTGCGTCCACTTTACCAACTGCCATTTTACTTTCAATGTCCGTACATTTCGCTCTGATCCACTCTTCCTTCGCTTTCTTACACCTTTTGTTTATGGTATTTCTCAAGTAGCAATATTGCCTTTTACCTCTCTCGTCCTTTGCGTTTTTATATTTTCTTCGCTCATCCATCAGTTCTAAAATATCATTAGTAATCCACGGTTTCCTACCTCTTCTTTTAGTATGTCCTAACCATTCTTCCGCTGCTTTCACTACCACCTCCTTGAAGTTTATCCACTCCTCCTCTACACTTCTTGTGCCATTACCTCTTTCTTCTATCCCTTTTTGAATACTCTCCTGGAAACGTACCTGGTTGTCTTGTTCTCTTAGTTTGTCTACATCCCACCTAGCATTTCCCTGTACCTTCTTCAGTTTTTTTAAGTTTAAGCCTGCTATCCATTACTACTAAGTTATGATCACTCCCTATGTCTGCACCTGGATAGGCTTTACAGTTCATAATCTGGTTTCTGAATCTTTGTCTAACCATTATGTAATCTATAATTGAATTTAAAAAAGTAAATAGTGACACCTTAAGTTGTCGAAGTACACTTAAAATTGTCTTCGACTAACTGTTATAAAATATTGCACAGCGGTAATTTGCTTTTTACTTAAGAAATTTGGCGGAGCTGTTGATGTTCAACTAACTTTTATCCCTGTCTGAGTTGTTGTTAGAATAATATTATTAGAAAGTACGAAATATACCGGGTGATTCAGAACTACACGACAATCTCTTGATAGCTTATTCAATAGGTAAAAATAAGAAAAAATGTTCATAAAAACATAGGCCCGAAAACGCTTCGTTAGGAAGTTATACAGGGTCAAAGATTTTTACGAGAATTCCGTACCCTCGGTGAAATGAGACCTTATAGACATTTTTAAGGCTATAATGAAGAGATAAATCTGACGGTCTCTTATGTATTTTCAACTGATAAACTGAATAAATTTGGTCCCAGTAATGTACCTTCATCAGTTTTAAAGATCTCGCGTAAAGTACTAGACTTGGGGTTAAAATAACGCATTTTTGTCTCACGTGAAATTTCTTTTGTAAATGGTAAATTAAGGTACATTTTTCATTAATTAGATTTATAGAAAATACAATTCTGAAAAGATTCACGTTAATAACTTCAGAAAAAATTGAATAGGTACTAGGTATTAAAATTCAACTTTATTTAAAAACAAAACAAATATTTTGAAAAAAGTTTTACTGCATTAAATAATATTTTTTACTTCAGTATCTCAGCTATTTATTCACTTCGTGTAATAAACAGTGCGTTTGAGAAAAAACATTATTGTTCTTCTGCTTTTTTGGATATAAGCCAGGCTTTTGATAAAGTCTGGCATAAAGGTTTACTTTTCAAAATGAAAACGCTGTTGCCTCATAATTTCTACGTAGTACAGTATTAAAATCATATCTGGATGACAGATGTTTTAGAGTAAAATTTAATGGAATTTTTTCAAAATTAATTCCGGCGTACCTCAAGGAAATGTTGTTTTGTCACTGTTGTATGTTCTGTTTACTTCAGATTTACTGACTACAGAAAATACAGTTTTAGCAACTTTTGCGGATGATACTGCTGTCCTGGGTGTGGATGAAGATCCGACCGTAGCTTCACGGTATTTGCAAGATTTTCTGATATCTTTGCAAGAATGGTTACAGAAGTGGAGGAGGTGAATGAAGCTAAGTCAGTCCATGTGACATTCACTCTACGTAGACGAACGTGCCCACCAGTAGTACTTAATGACATTGTAGTGCCACAGTCAGAAGATATGAAGTACCTGGGGCTTCATCTGGACCGCCGACTGACGTGGAAGAAACACATTTTGACGAAACGGAGACAATTGGACTTAAAATTGAGGAATATTTTTTGATTAACTGGGAGACGCCCACAATTGTCAACCGAATCAAAACTGTTGCTATACAAGACAATATTCAAGCCGATAAGGACGTACGGGATACAACTCTGGGGGACAACAAAAAATACCAATATTGACATTTTAGAACGTTTTCAAAGAAACTTTTTACGATCATTTCTTAGGATACCATGGCACATACGAAACGAATACCTATATCTATAACGACATACGCCTTAACTCAGTAAGACAGGAAATAGCACGATTTAGCAAAACATACGAACAAAGACTAAACGGACATCCAAATCATCTCGCGATAAACTTACTGGACGACAGTGACTATACGTTTACAAGACTTAACAGGTACAATGAGTTGGATTTACTTAACAGATTCGAACACAATTACCTTTTTATTTGTGTGTAAATATTATTTATTGTGCAATTAGTGTAAATGATTTATTTGTGTGCTATGTGTGTATATATTCTTTTTTTTAATTTTGAATCATTTCAAAATTAATTTTTAAAATTACAAAACGTTATCAGTAACAATTTATTATTAATGTATAATGTTGTAAATTTGTCTTTTCTATGTTAACCTTATTACTTATTGTTCTTGTTCCTTTATAACAGAACAGATTGTAATTTTGCTGATTGAATCAGCAAAATTGTGTAAATAAGGAAAATAAAGTATCTCAGCAACTAATTTCTTATTAATGTACAAATAGACAATCATTGTTAAATACGTTGATGTTATATGTATTTAATATGCTTATTTGTTCTTTGTTTAAATTTCTTATCTAATTTATATAAAAAGCTAATTGTTTTTGTTAGAATCTTGCTAGAGGGTAACATCATTCTCCTCCTGGAATAAGACCACTGGATCGAATTGTCAACCCTAGTACCATATTTCCATCCCTCTTCTCTCATGACCTCGCACTTTTCACTCCAATGCCTTGTCCAACTCCATATTTTAAGCCTCTCTTTTCTTTTTGCTTGTCGTTTAGTTCTTCTGTCTAATTTCGTCCTCCTGGAAATGTTACAGAGTTGAATTGATACTTGTAATTTTGTAGTCCATCTTCTTGTTATAAATCTTCTTGGCATTGGATGGCAGTTGATGGCCGGATGAAAATCAATTGCTGGACTAGGTTTAACCAATCCAATCCTTATACATATAGATAACCCTCCAACCTACTTCTATATGTACAGTGTTGAACCCTAAAACCAGGCTAGAGAATGATATCACCTTCGTAACAAGATTATGTTTTAAGAATTAACTGTCAGACAAATTTTTTTAATAAATTGTGAAATAGTATTGCAAAATTTCATAAAATTACAAAATATTGCGATAACATTTTACGTTCTTCACCTATCAAGATATAAAATTTAAACGAAATATTTTTAGTTACCTTAGAAACTACATTAATTATTTTTAAATCCTACTGTTATTTAGATTTAATTAGAATTTACACTTTTAAACGAACTGCGAGTGTTTTTGTTCTCTAGTACAGGTCTAAATTTTAGACTACGTTAGGTGGCTTTATACGTTTCTGGAAGATTTTTTTACAACCCATATTCTCAGCATTCGCTCACTGTAGGTGTTTCTCCTTTCTTTTGTCCAACTGGTTTGTTTTTGTTGTTCATGGAAGCCCTTAAAGTCCGTAGTTAGTTACCTTGGTAAATTAAGGTGTATTTTTTCTTAATTAGATTTGTAGAAAAATTAATTTTGAAAAGATTCATGTAAATTACTAAAGAAAAAGTTGAATGTTAGATATATAAATTATTTAACTTTATTTAAAAACAAAACAAACCAATTGTGAAAAAACTTAACTCCATAAAATACTAACTAAAACCGAATTTCAGTTTTTGGGGGCTACCGTTTTCAGGTTTTCCTATCTTTACACCTTCAAAACGGTTTTTTAGGAAACTTTTTATTAGCAAAACGTTACAGGTACTTATAGCATCACAGGTAATTTTTTAAATTTTAAAAAGCGGTCCAATGGGGGGGGGGGGTTGCTACCCCATCCAAAAAGGGATTGTAGCCCTTAACTTGCCGGTTCGGTGAGAAAAATCAAAAAACAAAATTTCGGCTTTTTGGGGTTTGCAGTTTTCATATTGCTCTTTCTTTACACCTTCAAAATGGGTTATTTAGACAAATTTATATTTATAAGCAGTTACACGTACCAGTAGCATCACGAGTAATTTTCCAAATTTTAAATCAGGGTCCTACGGGGCTCGCTACCCTTATCCAAAAGATATGAAATGTTTCAATTTTTATAATACAATAAGTCTTTTGACGGCATATTTTTTGGCGTTAAAGTTACGTAAAAATTTGGTAACCCGAAAATGTTCAGGTCACACCCTCTTTCCTTGGGTTGGGGTTATATTTCTTTATCTCCTAAACTGTGAATAATAGGGACAAAATGCATGAACCTGTTCTTTGCCCCACAAAATGTAATTCAAGATTATATAACCAAAGTTGCCCTTAACATATCGGTTCGCTGAGTAAACTACAAAAACCAAATTTCGGTTTTTTGGGGCTTGAGATTTTCAGGTTTTCCTATCTCTACACATTCAGAACGGTTTTTTGGGAAATTTTTATTAGCAAAGTTTACAGGTACTTATAGCATCACGGTTTTTTTAAATTTTAGATCGGGGTCCAATAGCGGTTGCTACCGCTATCCAAAAATTATGAAATTCCTCAATTTTCAGAATACAAAATATATTTTAACGGCATGTTTTTGACGTTAAAAGTTAAATAAAAATTTGGTAACGCGAAAACTTTTAGGTTCAACCCCCTTATCTTTGGTAGCGGGTAGTATTTTTTACCTCCTGAACGGTGCTCCGTAGAGAAAAAGTGTACAGAATCTTTTTTGTGCCTCTCCCAAAGTACTTCAAGGCCATGTAGCTTAAGTTGCCCTTAACGTAATTGTTCGCTGAGAGAACTCAAAACACTAGCATTTCGGCTTTTAGGGCTTGCCGTTTTATGTTTTTCTTTCTTTACACCTTCACAACGGTTTTTTCGCTAATGTTTGTTGACAAAATGTTACACATACCCATAGAGTCACGAAGAATTTATTAAAGATTATATCAGGGTCCTATAGTGATTGCTACCCCAAAAACTTTTTTAAAATTTTCTGAATACAAATAATCTTTTAACGGCATGTTATTTAGCGAAGAAAATTACATAAAAATTTGGTTACCCGAAGATTTCCAGATCGCATGAGAAAACGAAAAACTCTAAGTATCATACATTCAAACCTCAACATTCAAAGTTGAAATTTTGAAATTTTAATCATTGACCTATAACTCCAAAACCTTCAAATTTTTAATTTTGAAACTTCAAACTTCATCTTTAAACTTTCATATCTTCAAATATCAAAATATTGTGATCCACCCAACCCCTTTTAGCGGCTGAACTTCACCTTGTGGCAATTGGTTCTGCTCCACTTATAAATTCTGATCCACCTACCCCTCTAAGGCCGAGACACGTAAGCGGCGCGAAGCACCGCAGGAGTGGCGAGTGTTTTATTACTAATGTTAGGTTTATTATGATTTATTTGCATTGGCAAGAGAAAGTTGTGTGAGTGTTTCACACCAGGTTTTATAGCTTTGAATCGTTCGGGTGTACTTTTTTAGCATTTTATCAAGAGAAAATCGTTAGTTTTCGGTTTGTGTAATATTTGCCTCCATTTCGTGTTATTGGAACCGTATTTATCTGAATTATTTCTGTTATTGGTGATGTTATTCGAATTCACGGTTATATGGTTATTCTCGATAGTTGTACACGGCTCATAACCAACGCTGTTACTCGATTGCAGAGTAGCTTTACTTAACACAAAAACAATTATGTTCGTTGATCTTTTCTTGGAATAGTTTAAAACATAAAGTAAACTACTTCTGGTGAGCACAATGAAACTCTGTACCAGAAGACATCATTTTAAAGAAAATATTCAATATTTTAGTACAATTAACAATAACTAATGACCGAACAAAGAAAAAGTATAATGTGGATTTACAACTAGTGCCAATACTCACGTTATTACATAAATAGTAGGCCTGCTAATAGTTATTACCTATATCGCAGTTGAAAAGGCGATATAGCCAGCGCGATAAATGTTATACAAATGATATACGAATTTGACGCAATAGTGATGTTCATTTGTAAAAAATATACGCTGGACGCAGCAACCACTCAGTTTAGACGGAGTTAATAATGCTGGTGAAATAAAACTAATTTTTCTCATTCTTATTATTCATGTTATACGTGAATACTTGGCTAAATTCGAAATTGAAGCCTATAAGGCTGCACCCCTATATCTCTTTTCATAAATTAATATACATAGCTCCTTAAGGTGGACGCCACAGAGTGGGAATCCGAAAAGACGTCACAACGATGGTGAGATGTTATAAATATATACGCGTTTACAGGCCCCCTGAACGTGTGAAAAAATATCTCAAGAACGGAAGAGCGTGCGAAGTTGAAACTGAACTTAATTTTGGTAGGTACCACTACCGCGAATAAACATTTTCATCATAATCAGTCAACCGAAAGTAGTAATTTATCGTACAATTTTTCACTTTCTTGCGATTTTCTCAAAACTAACTCCTACATTTTTCTAAATCCTAATGCTACATTTTTTTATGCTCAACAAGCTAAGGTAAGCGCCATATTTGCTGAAATTTTTGGGGGAAATTGTAAAAAAAGTATTGTTCTTTAAGATTGCAGCCTTAATATATATACTTTTAGAGCAAACACGTATGTAATAAATGTTGTAGAAAAATTAAAAACCTACAACTTAGATTTCAACATCTTTTTGTACAACGGCGTTAATTATTTATTTACCGTCAATTAGTGATTTTCTGTAGTTCTTTCATCAAAATCGGTAAAAGAAAATGGTATTTTTTTAATATTGAGGCCTTTGTATGCATTTACGATACAAGTACCCATATAAAGTTATGGAGAATTAAAAACTCTTCAACTTTTTGTTCAAGCACTTTTTTCTGCGGAGCGTCAGTTAGTAATTTCCTGAATTTAGTAAGTTGTAGCTACAGATATTGATTATCATTTTGTATTGTTTACTAATGATTTTTGTAGATAGATACGTTTAATTTTTTACGTTGGCGTAAGAGGCCAGATTTTGGTTTTATTTGAAACAGTGTTGCTTTCGTTAATGGGTGACTGAATTATTTCTCCAAGTAATAATACACTATTCTAATTGAAAACATTCTTACGATTTACAAATATTGGTAATAGGAGAAAGAACTGGCTTTGTTTGTACAATACTACAGTAGTTCTAAAATTCTATTTCAATGATATAACTAAATTGTGTGTATATTTAAAGCAGTGACTGACTGAAATGTTTCATAAAATGTACTACGCTTATCGGCTAGGTTAGGCTAGATAGGTTTCAATATTAAAAGTTATTCCTTACTTTCTCAGAAATCTACCTGATATATGAAAAGAGTATACCATTCTTCATGTGGCAGGTAGACGATCGGTAAATAGGGTAGTTTTATTACCTTTTATTACACTGCTGTCATAAATTACTCAAGCCGTCGGTGATTTATCAAAAAGAGTTGTACAAACTTTTATGACACCTACCTACTAAGTACCTCGTTATTGGAATTATCTTCCATTGTGCCTAGTTTTGGCCCATTCGGTAACCTGGCCCATTCGGTACCCACTCTCCTGGATGTAACTTGAATTGGTTTTGTGTTCATTGTTGTTTTCTGGTGAAAGCCAGCCAGAAAGGATAAGCCAAACAAACAGCGGTCGGGTTGTTATTAGAGCTATTGTCCTACGCCTATCATTCCCGTTTCCGACCCCCTTATGTTTTAGGCTTACTCCGTATTATTCAGTAACTATCGTGAACATGTCAAACGTCAAACTTAGTTTAACGTAATTAAATTTCTTTCTTTTTTTGACTGATCTGACAACTCATTTTTACTATCAAATAAAAATCGGCCATGTTTATGAATTTTAAATCATCGATTGTTTAGGAAAATATAATAATTATTCCAAGGTAACACGAATTCTTATCTTACGTCCACGTTAACATAACGGAAATTTTCCCAAAAACTACTGGTCCAATGTACCTTTAAAAATTTTAATAAAATTTTATTAAGTTTTCTTGACAAAAGCTGTGTTTTCTTTAATCCCTAATATGTTTACATTGAAATTTGTTCAATTTAAGAATGAGCAACCTTATTTTCCAATGAGATGAGGATGTAGTATGTGTAAATGAGGTGTAGTCTTGTATAGACTCAGACCGACCATTCCTGAGAGAATATAGTTAATTGAACCCCAACCATCAAAATACAGGTAATCACTGTCTAATATTCAAGTAAAATATAGGTAATCACTGTCTAGTATTCAAATGCCGGCTGCATTGGCGTAGCTGGTAACGTGCTCGCCTCTCATTATGCGGTCCGGGTTTGAATCCCATTCAAGCACGGCATATTTTCGTACGTTATAAAAAAATAATTTCATCCTTCACCGTCTGCATTAGCAGTAATTGCAGAGCAGTCGGACGTTATAACAAAAAAAAGTAGTATTCAAATTTGTATTAAAGTACCTTTACTAGGATTTTAACCACGGAACCTTCATCTCCGAAAATCAGCTGTCAAACAGCTGACTATGGTAACGACTCTACCGGAGTTTTCTTTAGCGCGATAAATTTCACAGGCCCTTATTTTTTATTTCAAGTTTCGAAGAAACAAAATTTTGACCTTAAATATTTCATAAAACCATTTATTATGAAGTTTTCACAACTTAATTTATTTTTATTCTTCTATTCCATTTTTATCTTTATATTTAGTGTCACTAAGTTCTTTCTGTTTTTTTGAACTATCTGGATTGTTTTTGTATCTTTTTAGGTATTGAAATATTTGTTTGGTATTTCGTTGTTCGTTTTTACTAGTTGTCTACAAAACTGCATTAAAATCGTTCATTCCCTTCTCGAGTCAAGTTTAACAACACTGACCGGCCTACCGGTGTAGTGTCAGCGCAATATTAGCTTCTATGCAAGGGTTCCAGGTTCGATTATCGATCAGGTGTAGCATTTCTTTGAAGTGGCTACATCTTTTGGTGCGCCTGGACTGTGTTTTTTTGCCGAGAAAAATCTTTGGTTTGCCGTCACGTCACGCTCGGCTATCAACAATTACCATTAATTAATTTACAAAAAACTTACTAAATTTAATTTAATTTATAAAATGCTTAGTTTAGCGTAAATTTGTGTTTTTTTGTGTTCTGCTCATTTAAATCGGTAAAAAATTATATTTTTTAAAGATTGCGTTTTTAGCTTGCATTTAACGACGAATTGTATGTAATCAAATTTAGAGGAAACTAAAAAATCTGAAACTTTTATTTCAAGCCCTTGTTTTACAGAGCCTAATTTTGTGTTAATTAGTGATTGTCATATTTTAAATTTCTGCAGCGGTTGATTTTTCATTTTGCGTCATTTACTCACGATTAAAATTAGATTATGTTTGCCATTTTTAATTTTTACTAATGATTAAACATAGGTTATTGTTTCATTGTTTACATTGGCAAGAGAAAGTCGTGTGTGTTTCACGCCAACTTTAAAAAAAAATTAACATCGTTATTGATAACTTTTACAGAAACTTATTTATAAAAATAATTTTATGTAAATGAATTCAGATTTGTAAGGGGATGAATTATTAACATGATTTAAAATTTCAGGAAATTTAGCATTAATATTCGTGAGTAAATAATTGTAATTAGCAGAATATATTTATCTGTTGCAAAAATTAATTCAATAATTTAATAATGCAAAAACTTTGATAATAAACTTCAAAACTTAAATATAACTAATGTAATTATATCCAACTTTTGATGACTTAGACGTTGAATTAATAGAATATTTCCAAGCCTTTATTTTAGTATTCAATTCACGGTTAGGGTTTGAAAATAACCCAAATTATTTCTACTGTATTGTTCCAAAGAATATGTCATGCTATCGTCACAATTCTAATATATTGCAGTTATGACCTATATCGTTAATAACCTCAGCTGTTGATCGATTGTAACTTCAAACAAAAAAATAAAATAAGAAAAACAGAACATAAGTAAATCATTTCGCATGACTGTCATACAAAACATAAACCGCAATTACTTATGTAATTAACTAGTGCACTACATTTAAATCTAGCATAACCAATAACTAAATAATAGGCCCTATATCTTGAAAAAAACAAGCAATTCCGCATTGACGTCATTTAAAAAAATTTCCTTCGATTTTATCGAATAATTTACATACCAACAACATGTCTTTCAAAAAACTGTACAGTAAAAATATCATATGACTTATAATTAATGGTTAAATGCTTGTGACAAATTATTTCACAACACCCACACGAATAATTTAACTGTCATGAACTGTAAGCCTCACGACAGACTACTTCAGGAGAAAGATATTCCGAATTATACAAATTCAGAAATAGTAAAACTTACATATTTTTTTAAATTTTACAGCTATTATTGTCGTTTTCGCATCAGAAATGCCCAGCGTTTTGAAGGAGGAGAAATAAGGAGGTAGAGGAGGACTGGGAAAATTAGGGGGAGTAATAGAGGGAGGAAAAGGAGTAGAAAAATAAGGAAGAGTGGATGTGGAAAAAGTAAGGGGAATGACGAAAAGGAGGAAAAAAAGAAAGAGATGAAGGAGGTGTAGAAGGAGGATGGGGCGGGGTGAGGAGGAGTAGTGAGGTGGAGGAGAAGGTGAAGGAAACAAACATAATACTGTGACAATATCGAAGAAGGGCATGGTTCGCGAAATTTCTAGTAAAATGGTAAAATGTTCATAAAATGGTAAAGAGTAGATAATAGAGTGAAAAAGTAACAATAGGGCAATAGTAACAATAAAAGTATACCTATTTATAAAAGGATATCTATTTATAAAAATTATATAATAGGACTGCGCTATTGTGTATGATAAAAGGTCTTTGTTGTACAACTATTTATGAAGGATCGGTTGATTACCTGTTTACATTATAAAAGACTTCTCTAGAAAGGACTTTAATATAGAATTTCCGTGCTTTCGGGAAGATTCTTTTTTTTGATTCACTATATAAAGAGACCCCCGAGCGCAGTCAGTTAATGAGTATCCGTTTGATCTCTGACGAGTGTTTATTGAATGGCTAATGGTGCATATTACAGGTTACGTATCCGAGCATTGTAGCGGTTCACTTTCGTTATACTGTCTTTGTGTGTGTACATTGTGAAAAGTTATTGTGTATCTGTATTAAATTCAGTTTTTGTGTATTCAGTTTCATTTTGTATGTGCATTCTATATAATTGTTGTAAGTAGTATTAAGTAAATTATTAAGTTATTTATTGTATTACTTCATTATAGTTAGTTCATTGTTTATTTTGTAAATCTTTTAGCGTAATAAATATTTGTAATTGTAAACTTTAATGTATTAATTATTTAATTACCTAGATCCCGAAACGGACCTTAGCGATAAGTGTCACAATATTGTTGTTCAGGTCAACAGCCGAAAGGCTGGTTTGAACCTCTAGAGGTTTTACTAAGTAAAAACGAGGAATAAGGTGGTTTACCATTGCCTTCCTCACTGAGTTGAAAAAGTATGCTTATCAGCATGCCAGGCCCTCCGAAAAGCACTCACTTTCCACCCTGCAAATGACACCTTCACTTCATTCACCACAGGGTCTGGCTGCATAGTGAAATTCATTACTCTCAGAGAAGATAACTCTGACTAGTGTCTTTTACACCTCTACCTCTTCTGTTCTTAAATAGTTCAGTCATATAAGTGGCTGACTATGTGATAAGAAACAGAACTATTTTTTTTAGCCCTGGACCAAGCAGATAGAGTGCAATTAAAATAACACTCCACCTGCCCGTTTTGGGCATAAGTGTCACAATAGTATTAGAAAAAAAAACACTTCAATGAAGGAACATTCAAATGGTTTTTGTTAATCATCCCGATTTTGATTACTTAAGAAAAATATAATAATGCGGTAACACGCTTTTAACAGTACCTAAACTGATAATAATTATCTATTATAAAACCTAACCGATGGTTTTTAATCACTACTGATAAAAGGACCGGAAACGTTAGGATTTTTTTGTAATAGTAGCCTACTATTAAAAGATACTATATTGTAAACAAGATTACTAGAGGAACAGGAAATCATAAAGTAAAAACCATAATCAGCATATTGTAAATATACAAATTATTGGTGAAAATTTAAATAGAAAACTTAGTAGGTACATCGTAAAATATTGTGAATACTGACCACGTTAAATTTCAGGATATACTACGCTATAATGTCTGTACTAAAGTCTTTCTCAAGTACCATAAAATTCGTAAATTGTTAAACACACATAATTCAAAAACGACTGTAAAGTAGAAAATTATTAGACACGGTTATCAGATCATAAACTTCGGAAAAAGATGCCCTGTAAATGACTCCTCTTTGGAGTTCATCCAACATTTCAAAACCTAAATTGTTGTTATGGGCAAGTATCTGACAAAAAAACACTGATCAATTCGCTTAAACAAAATTTTGAATTAAAAATAGAGTAGTAAAATATAACTACAATACTATTGAATTTTTAAGGCTTAAATCTACTATCATCACGTTCAATACGGTGGGTGGATTGCCCATTTTTCAGTTTAAGGAATAACCTTGGATATAGACTTACGATTCTATACAGATTAACATCTTGACGTTCATTACCAGCTGCTAAGTAAAAACTACAGTCTGTCTTAACTTGTTGGCCTCCGGCAGAGAGGAGCTATATGCGGATTGTAAAACCATTTCAGAAATTTATACATAAATTTTTTAAGTAACGTAAACTTGCTGGAAATGACGTATTTTTATAAAACAAAGTATTTCGCTTATTTTTGTTCTATAAAATTATTTCGAAAAACACACCCTTAATGAGATAATATATAATTTTATAAAAGTTTTGTTTTTGAAGAAAAAATAGTATTTTTTACGCTTTTTTATTTTATTTATTTATTTTATCTACTATTCAAAGTAGAGTTTTAGTTAGGTACTTAAAAAAATGTATGTTTCCTAAAATGGTTTTACAATCCGCATATTGCTCCTCTCTGCCGGAGGCCGTCAAGTAATAGATAAACAGTAATAATGTACAAGTTCCATTCAGGCCACTTTGGATATCTTTTTCTTGTAGTGCATCTCCTATCGGAGGTTTGCTATCATCACAGCAATCCGGACCTTGTCGACTGCAGCTCTGAACAGTTGAACACTGCCACAGTTAAACCAATCCCTCAGGTTCTTTAGCCAGGACACACGGCGTCTTCCGATGCTCCGCCCTCCACTAATCTTTCCCTGGACTATCAGTTGAAGAAGCTTGTATTTCTGTCCTCTCATTATATGACCCAGATATTGAAGCTTTCTTCTTTTTATGGTGTTAATGATTTCGCATTTCTTCTGCATCCGGATCAGCACTTCGGCATTACTAACTTTATCCGTCCAGGGAATACGCCACATTCTACGGTAACACCACATCTCGAATGCTTGTAGTTTGTCGATGTGGTTCTTCTTGAGGGTCTATGCTTCAACCCCATACAAGAGCGTGGAAAAAACGTAACAACGCAGCATCCTCATCTTAAGTTCCATGTTGATATCCCGACTTGCAAAGAACTTCTTCATCCTTACTAATGTTGATCTGGCTATCTCTATCCTCGTTCTTATTTCCCATGTTTGGTCACCCGATTGTTCTATCCATGTTCCCAAATATCTATATGCCGACACATTCTCTATTCGGATGCCTGCCATTGTCAGGTTCACATGGTTCAGATCTTGAGGGAATTTTGTAATTACCATTAACTTGGTCTTCTAAAAAAGTTAATTTTTAGCCCATATTCATTACATCGATCATTTAATTTTTCTAATAGGTGTTGTGTGTCTTCAAGGTTGCTCGTTAACAAGACGGTATCATCAGCATACCTTTGGATATAAGACGATTAAATTTATGGATGTGCAACCGTCAATAATAGCTCCAATTCTGAGGTTACAATCGAAGTTACAAATGTTAGTCAACTCATCCTCTTACAATTCTAACGCTACTTAACATAACGGCTTCAAAGTTTCTCTAGTAACAGTTGTTTTCATTCAACTTGATCAAAACTTCCTCAGCAGACTTCTCTCTTATCCAAACCAACCAACTAATACTCAAAATGCTTGCACATTATTCACCCAACAACGTTCAAACATTATTAAGACAAAAGTGGAGAGAGGATCTACTAGTTTAGATACCATGTGTCATTAAATCAGAATAATCATCAAATAAGAATAAATGTATAAAAATATCGGAGAGCATGTCACTAATATCATGTGATTAATTCTTCAATAGATCTCATAGGACACAAGGAACAAACACCTACTTCTTCCAGTTAAAGCGAGAAGTGCGTTTTATGAGCGACACTTTCACGTCGCCCCCAAATTTTATAACCTGCTACCTAAACTTATAACTGAACAGAATGAAATGCAAAAATGGATAATCAATATCGGAAGGGAAAACATGGAGGTGATGCTAGGTAAAACACAAAGTTAACGGTGAGCTCACTTACCAGATTTTTGTGGTAATATTTTAACAAATTAGTGAATTAATGTTTTTATATATCCTGGCACATGGTTTTTTAACCATAGTTGGATATGTCAATTTCCATTGTCTCGATTATTGGAATGCATGTGGTAATAGGAATGGAGTGTGTACAAAATTTATAAATTAAATAATAAGATTGAAATTGTATATATTTTTTTTAAAAATAACGTATTATTATTATTTATTCTTTCACTCGCCATCATATTCACTGATTTTTACACATAATACTTGTAAACTTCACTTATTATTTTTTTATTTTTTTTCTCTGTTTACGAAATCCATAATCTGTTGGAAACAATCAGTGAATGTGATAACACAAAATTTGGAAAAAAGTTAACACGATAAATAAACATGAGTGGAGACCCAGTCCAATGACAGAACTCCGACGTGAATAGATAAGTGTAGCATTAAGTGCAGCATTTAGAATATTGTAATGGATAGTCAATTACAATACTACGTTAACTGATGAGGTCTCGGTTCCATGGACGGTTTAGACGCCTTATTGGATTGTTAGGGAGAGTCTGCGTAGCCGGATTTGAGATCAATGGAATATGGTGGTTCACGAAATTCTTCCTAAATTTTGTATAGAGTTTTAAGAAAACGTCATTTATGTAGGGTACGTTTAGGTCTGAGTGTAGTGTTTTATTGGTTACATAATAGGGGGCGTTAACTATCCTCCGTAAAAGCTTTGATTGGAAACGCTGAATTTTTTCAGCAGTAAAGCAGACTGGCATAGCTCCATATTGGTCGAAGGTAGGAGCCGTAAATGGTTAATTTAGATGTAGTTAGTAACTTGGATTTGCGTGAAGAATAAGTTAATAACAACAAAATAAAAATTGAAAAAAATGAAAAAGTATCAAATTATTTTACGCATTTCCAAGGTTTCAATGTTCTCTATGAAGGAACTGAAATTCAAGAAAATCTCTCCAGATAAATATAAGAAACAATTTGACTTCTTATCTTTGATATATTCGCTGCAAAGGCAAAATTGAGAGCGTTCTGGGGGGGGGGGGGCAAATCCTGTCCGAACAAAAATAGTTATCAATCAGAGGATGATGAGAGTAGGTACAGCATTTTAAGTAGTACCTGGAATGTTTTTTAATATACGCTAGAAATAGTGACTTTATCGATAAACTGAATCTTTTTCAGGATATACTCGTATGGGGAACAATAGCACGATCACTGGGTAAAAGTATTCGGAGGGAACCCCAGTTGAAATATTTCAAGACTTTGGCGGTTCCAGTATTGCTGTACAGTGAGTTGGGGGTACTTTGGAGGAAATATGAATGTCAGATCCAGGGAGCAGAAATGCGGTTCTTGAGAAGAGTTCAGGGGTGCAGTTAAATTTAACACATTAAGAATGAGGAAATTCTGGCCAATTTAAATATCCCCTCTCTTTTAGGAACAGTCAGTAAATATAGAGAGAAAAATGGGAGGAACATTTGATATGAGTGAGTGCGGATAGATGGGCGAAACGAGCATATTAAACTACATACGTGATGGACGAAGAGATGTGGATAGGCCGCTAAAAATTTAGGAAAAGAAGTCGTAAAAGGTCGGAAGGCCTAATACATGACAGGAAGGAGAAGGAGGAGGAAGACAAGAATTATAAGAAGAAGAGACTTTCTATTGAGTAAAAAGTATAAAATGTAATTAATTTTTTCTAATATTACTAAGTATTCAGGTAATCTTTAATTAGAATTTTACAATGACGTGTTTTACTTAAAAAAACTTTTGCATTTAATGCAAAAAGAGTGGTTTTATAATTTAGTACTGTTCCCCGAATATTATGAAGGAGATTTTGAATCAACGAATAATACACACATAGTCTCCTCCCCACTTCCTACAATTTTTCTTCCGGTAAATCAATTTCAAATTTAATGTCATAAATTAATTAAATCGTATAAAAATTTCATACTATACGATACGAACAAAAGAAAATTAATTAATGTAAATTAATGTCTCTGTTTACAATTCATTATAGTAATTATTTAATGTAATTTTAATATTTTCAGATACTGTATTTAAGTTGTACAGATAGAACGAAGTTGTTTGTTAATCCATTCGTCCCCTCTTCCATAATTATTACTATTATTATTATTATTAGCTCTACTACATATATACATTGATGGCTGGCCTGAAACCCTCCATTCCATTGACTCCAAGGCCAAGACACAAGTAGAAGCAACAAAGAACTTAAAAACAACATAAAAAGAACTCTCTCTGTTAAGGATGCTTCATTTTGTATCCACCTAACGTAGTACATTGAGTCAGCTGATCTAAGAACATAATGTACAAACTTAAAACAATAATTTTACTTTAAACTTTTCAATAAATTAAGTTTATTTTAATCGAGAATTTTTAAATTAACTACCGAATTTTGTTGATTTCAGGTAGATATATTTTTAACGAGTATTTGATTTACAGGTTACTTAGTTTGATAATAATTTTTAATTTTTTCGTATGTAACATTTAAATACGTTTTTCTTGATATTACAATGCCTTTTACAGGAAAAGGTTTCTAGATCTGTATCTGTAAATTGTTGTAAAAAAGTAATAATATTATTGGAAGAAAATTTATTAATACTCTAGGAATATTCTGTCTATGTTAGGCTATTAAAACTATCTGTTTATTAAAAAAAGAGGGTTTTCTGTCCATTTTGGTTGTAGATCTCACTGGACTGATCCCATCAGCCTTGTTTTAAAATGAAACTCTTCACCTGTATGTTTACTACAATTATTTCTGAATTCTCAGTAAACACAGGAAATAGAATATTAACGTTATTCTTATAAGCCGGATGTTTTGGAGATTTACCACACCGATTCCACGTTTAATTAGTTTCATGTAGTTTTTATGACGACTACATTCTGCTGTTTTGCCAAGTTTTCTGTATTTTAGAAAAAATTATACCACATCCAAAAATCTGGAAATCTCCAGCTGTTCCCTGACCCGCTCAAAAATTAAATGTTCTTATAGATTTTTAAAAAAAATTCCCAATACTTTCCACCTGCCTGTGGTGGAGTGTTAAATTATTTACACTCGATCTGTTAGTTCCAGGGCTACGAAAAATAGTTATGTTTTCTGTCAAATGGTCAGTCAATTATATAACTGAAACATTTAAGAGCAGAAGTGGTAGAGTTGTTTAACACACTGGTCAGAGTTATCTCCTCTGAGAACTGACAGCTGTGTTGGTCATTTGCAGGGTGAAAAGTAGATGCTATTCAGAGGCCTTGGCATACTTATAAGGATTCTTTCTCACTCAGTGAGGAAGGCATTGGTAAACCACCTCACTCCTTGGTTTACTTTGTAAAGCCTCTGGAGGTTCAAACGAGCCTTTCGGCTGATGACCTAAATAACAGGCTTAGAATACAAAACTATCTCTGCTAAGTCTTTGGTTCGAGTCCTTACCTTATAAAATGCCGTCAAGGAAGTTAAAATCGCGATATTTTTCACGGTTTACCACTCTATCTTTAGAGCAATCTCACTTTCAGAATCTGCAACAAAAATTGGGATAACTTAAGTCCATTTTTTCATTTAGATACTTTTTTGAAGAAGTAACTTAATTTTCTACGATATGTATGGAACTCAAGTCCAACATAGATTAACATGTTATTTACATGATGTTTTGTTTATCTCCATTGTTTTATAGGAATTTATTTTATTTTATTTGTTCACAGACATTTGATTTTAATTTGTTCATAATTCTCTATCAATATGAATCCATCCGTATTCTGTTTGCTTATGATAATTTGGTTGATAAAATTTGGTTACAACAAAATTTGATTTATAACAATAATTGTTAAAATAATACTTTATAGAATTTCTTTTTGGAAATAATTCATTAAGTTTCAAAATTTGGCATTACACTCTTGACGGCTACCTGAATAATAGACTACATCAAAAGTCTCTAACCCTCGGATTTGAATTTTGTCCACATATATCCAGTAGCGTACATTGTATTTTTGAACATAGACAAAAAATTTGTGTTTAAAACTTCAAGGCTTAAGGGAACTTTGAAATGTTTTAAATGGCTATCAGGATTGTTTGTTTACAAATTTGGAAAGAACGTAAATGATTAATTTACACTGAAAAGTCTAAAACCCTCGGGATTTGTGTATTCAACCCAATATTCAATTTGTAGCAGTCTCTACGAGAATATTCCAGTCAAATTTACACTAAACTAAAATTAATTTGTTTTTATTTCCTTTTATTTTACTTTGCAGTAATATTGTCTAGTAAACATTTTTGTTGTACATTTTGTATTTTTACTTTCCGGTGCCCTATATGAATATAAAGAGAATGAAGATATTAATTTTTTCAAAATCAAATTTCCACCGGAAATACACGTCATATCAGGCCCCCAGAATCCCCAAAAACATGTTTTTAGCTATTGGCTTGCTTGGTGTGTGTGTGAGAACAAAATATCTCAAGAAAGGAAGAACAAACGTAGTTGAAACTTGGAACCGACACGAATATGTTCACCAAAATCGGTTAACCGGAGTAGTTGCTTATCGTGCAATTTTTCACTTTTTTATGATTTAAAAAAAAGTTTTTTTAAGATTGTTGCCTTAATACGCATTTTAGGGGAAAAGTGTATATAATCAAAGTTGTGGGACATTAAACGACCTACAACTTTTATTTGAAACATTTTTACAACGCTTAGTTGAGCATCAATTAATGATTTTTTTGTAATTTGCTCATTAAAATCGATGAAAAGATTGGAATTTTCAAGTTTGTGGCCTTAGTGCATTTTATAACAAAAGTGTACAAAGTCAAAGTTATAGGAAATTACAAAACCTACACTTTTTATTTCTAACATTTTTTTGCAGAGCTTTATTTAGTGTCAGTAAGTGATTTTCCGTATTTTTAAGCCAAACAAAGGGTGATTTTCATTTTGTGTCATACATTTATGATTAAAATTGTTATTTTTAACTTTACATTGTTTACTTATGATTGAACAATGTTCAGAGAATGCCGTGTTGATGTTTTACACTAGATTTTTTAACTTTAAATCGGTTTGTAATTTCGTATAAATATAATTTTAAGTTTAGCATACATGAACTCGATCCCACGTATCGTAGATTTATGAGCGAATTAGAAATTAAATTAGATGAAATGTGTATTAAATCTGGTTTTTATTAAATATTGAAAAAGAAAAGAAAATTTTTAATTAAAAATTTAATTTAGAGAAGTAGAAGAACTTAATAACACAGTGTTGATCTTTAACATGCAGAGAAGTTTGATTTATTTGATTGTAACGTTTGTGTAGTAAGAAACATTGACACATGGAAGTGAAACTAAACAGATGTGTAGGTTCTATTTCAGCCTGAATAGTGCCTACACTCGCAGTAAATTTAAGGGTGTGTATTATGTAATATTAGATCTTAAATAAAATTGTATTTTTACTGTTTGCTATTTCTGCTAATACACTTTGTTTATGTGTAGCTGCTACAGTGGGTTCAATTTATCATTGAACTTAATTTAAAGTAAAACCATATGGTCCATCATCTGTTTGCTGTTCAACATTTTTAAAATCAAAAGAAATCAGTTAACCGGGACCTGTTTACTCGGAATGCTGGATTAACTGGAATGATCTTTAGAATCATGTAATGATTATCATTAAATTTTTTTAATCCCTTTCCAATTAGAAGAGGTTGTATGACCTATAAATGAAATTTAGTCTTGTACAGACCCAGGCCGACCATTCCTGAGAAAGTAGCCTATGTTTAATTGAACCCCAACCACCAAAGTACACCGGTAACCACTGTCTAGTGTTGAAACCCGCATAAAAGTAACTACCTTTACTAGGATTTGAACCTGGAACCTTCGTTTCCGAAAATCAGCTGCTAAACAGGTGACTCGCGGCGACAACTTTACCTCTATACCAACCCGGAGGATCGTCATTATAATGACGGAAATATAAATAAACTACCATTATAAAAACCATTACAAATGCTATAACTGTTGTCTATAATGCTGTTTGACTGTTTTATAAGAGATTTGTTATTCTCGAATTATATTACGTCAAAGTCGGTCATTAATTGAACATCTATTTTTCACTGGTAACTACATGAACTTAGAAGTTTTGTGTTATTAATAGCATATAACTTGTAACGAATTCACATTCGTTTGAGTGGATATTAAGTTGCATTCGTGAGATAATTAATCCTACAGTTTGCCGCAAAATTAACATTTTACTTATTCAATAAAATTATTATTTTATGTTCATATCTTTTTGGTTATTAGTGGATCGAGAACTTAACTGCAATTCGTTAAGGAACAGCATGAGGGTTTTCAAATTATAAATTTTCAGATTTTACCCGAAAATATCATGCTTTTCAGACGACCTGACAAACGTTGCAAAGAATAAATTAAAACATTAAAATAATAAGCAGAAAAAACAAGACTACAGATCATTTTTCAATGAAACTAAATAGATAACGAAAATCATACCCATAACATACAGGTGGAGTGTCAAAGTATTTACACTCAATCTGTTCGTTGCAGGGATAAAATAAATAGTTCTGTTTCTTATCACATGGTCAGCCAGTTAAATGACTGAATCATTTAAGAACAGAACAGGTAGAGGTGTAAAAGACACTAATCAGAGTTATCTCCTCTTAAAGTAATGAATTTTATTATACAGCCAGACTCTGTGGTGAATAAAGTGAAGGTGTCATTTGCCGAGTGGAAAATGTGTACTTTTCAGAAGGCTCGGCATACTGATAAGCGTACTTTACCATTCAGTGAGGAAGGCAATTGTAAACCACCTCTCTCCTCGTTTTACTTAGTAAAACCTCTACAGGTTCAAACCACCCTTTCGGCTGATGACCTAAACAACAACAACAAAAATCAAAACAGCGTTTCTTCAGACAATATACAAAAAATTGGAATAGTTCATAGCTTCAAATATCTTGTGAAAACAATACAACTGAAAACGATATAAGATGACCGAAAATAGGTGAGAAAATAACTCACAACCTGTACAAGAAGAAAGCCCCTCGAAATACTGTGATAAAATCTAGTGATTGCTTTACAGAATTTCTAGAGTAAGATTGACAAAAATGCAGTTTGTGAGGAAAAGAAGAACTGCACAAGAAACACCAAATTAATGAACCTCACTAGAAAATTCTTCTGTCACCTGTATAGAATGAATGATAAACAGTGGACAAAAACAAAATTAAGACATTAAACTAACAGTAAACCCAAGAAACAAAACAAAAAATATATAAAGGTGAATTATGTATTATTATATTTTATATATCAGTGGTTTAAAGAAATCAGAAAATATATTGGGAAAATTGGAGTAAATTAGTTTGCTTATTAGGTTTATTCCAATATTCTGACCGACCAAGTTCGAACTTCACCGGCCTACCACGAAGAGCATAATACACGAACATGAAAAATAAAACAAAACTACAGGGTGATTATAAATGAAATAGACAGTTTCGATAGCTTAAAGACAATTTATTTTTGAAAAGTTAAGGTAATTACTTACATGATTATATAGAAGAATTCATTAAGTTTTTATTGAAAATATTTACAGATGTTCAATGTGTGCACCATTTGTATGTCACCCGACAGATATCAACACGGTAGTCGAATTCTTCCCACACACGATTAAGCATATGACGGTCAACTGTGGCAAGAGCATTTGCGATACGTTGTTTTATATCATCGATATCTACAGGAAGCGGGGGTATAAAACTTTGTCTTTTAGATAACCCCATAAAAAGTCGCAGGGCGACTTTTCTGGACTTGTCTGGACTACGAGGTGGCCACAGCGTAAACACAATGTTTTCCTCACTTGCACGGCCGATCCATCGTCTAGGAAGACGTTCATCAAGATAATTTCTGACATGTAAGTGCCTGTGAGGCGGAGCTCCATCTTGTACAAAAATGAAGTTATCACTATCTTCCTGGAGTTGAGGCATTAACCATTCGTTTAACATGTCCAGATAAATTACTCCGGTTACTGACACTTCGTGAAAGAAGAACGGTCCGTAAACCTTTTCACGAGATAAAGCGCAAAAGACGTTTACTTTAGGGGAATCGCGTGCTTGCTGTAAAGTTATTTTTGGGTTTTCTGTGCCCCATATTCTAACATTATTTTTATTAACTTTACCACTAATGTGAAAATTACATTCATCACTGAAAATTAGGCCATTAAAGAATGCGTCGTCATTTTCAATACAATGTTGCATCTCCAGACAAAAATGTTTACGTACGACTTTATCACTGGTATTTAAACTTTGTACTAACTTCAATTTATAAGGTGTTATTTTCAAACGTTTCCGCAGAATTTTCCACACAGTCTGTTGAGGAATTTGCAATTCTAAACTGGCTGAACTAGTTGATTTTCCTGGACTTGGTACATAAACATCACGAACACTATCAATTTGTTCTTCTGTAACAGAAGGTCTTCCAGTAACTTACTCTTCCTTTTACACAGACATCCACTGTTTTCAAAATGTTTATACCAGTCATAGATTGATTGCCTTGTTGGTGGTGGTTTACCTATTTTGTTCTGAAATGACGTTGCACAACCGTAACCGAGTTTGTTTTGGCTAATTCAAGAACACAAGAAGCTTTCCACTTGAGTATCTGCTATTTTTCTAGACTGGTCGTTGTAATAGCAGCCAACAACAAAATTCTAGCAACAGTTGTACCAACATAAACTTTAAAAAATTCCCTACAAACCTAAATCATTTCCTATATTCAAATACACCAGTTTGAAGTTTAAGAAGCTTTCGAAAGTGTCTATTTCATTTTATAATTACCCTGTGTAATGAATTTATGATATAAGATTAAGGGCTGCATAAGGGTTTCCAGAAATTTCTAAAATGACCCTAAATGAGAAATGAATATCTATTATACGAAAAATTTGTGTTAAGAAACTACTCTGTTTTTGTTTTTGGATTTGTAACCAAAATATTTTAATTTTTATTAGAGAACCAATCAGAGTTTTCGTTACAATATAAAAAATTAATGTATTTTCTTTCATTTGAACAGAGAGTAAATAAATAAATATAAACGATGGTTTTAATACGAATTCGTGCAGCACCGTATAAATTTGAAGTGGGTTGAAACAACCGAAAAATTTATTGTATAGTGAATAGAGAGGCTTAGGTATAGTGCTTGACATTTTTTAACAATAAAAAGTCGAATGTATAGGCGTTTTCATTGAGTTACGATCGTACCCTTTAGAACACGACAATCTAGCTTCACTAAGTTCTTTATAAAACTGTATTTTTATGTTCAAAATCGGCCGGGAAAAAGGCCGACCATTACGCAGCAGGAAATATATATGACGATGAAGCACGGTTCATTAGTTCGCACGCAGCGATAAAAACAAGAATAGACTACATTTTTATAAATTTTACATTAATGTTTCCATGGTCAAATTGTATCGTAAATGTATGTACATTTTGACCTAGTTTAAAAGAGAGAAGAAAAAAAATCAGAATATCTCTGGGATATATAACATAAAGTTACAGGGACATAACACATTTATATTCTTTTGTATAACAAAGGAATACAGCGTATTTTATTATAATAATAACATTATGTCATACGCATAAAGGAATTATATTTGTATAACTTGAAAAAAAAACTTAGATTTGAATAATATATGTAGCCAAAATATTACAAAAACAATTTAGTATTAAAACCATACACAAAACATTCACTCGACTTTCTCTTGCCAATGTAAATATTAGAAATATAAACTATGTTAATGTACAATGAAAATCTACCACTGCAGAACTTAAAAATACGGAAAATTACTAATTAGTAATTTTTCGTATTACACGGAAAACTAGGCTACGGTTAATTAGGCTCTATGAAAAAAGTTTGACATAAAAATTCTTAGTTTTTTGTTAATTTCCTATAACTTTTATTAATATACTTTTGTCGTAAAATCCATAATAAGATCTCAATCCTAAAGAATACGATTTTGTTTTTACCGAATATGATAAAAAAAATACAGAAAATTACTAAATGAGACTAAATTAAGCGGTGCAGTAAAAGAACGCTTGAAATAAAAGTTGTAGTTTTTATAATTTCCTGCAACTTTGATTATGCATAATTTTGCTCTAAAATGAATATTAATGCCGTAATCATTAAAAAAAAATTGACCATGAGAGCAGAGCCCAAGAATTTCAGCAGCCATGACGCATAAAATGTCACATAAAAATATACTTAATGAGGGGATTTTTAAAAGAATCGTTGAAACCATTTTTGAGAAAATCACAAAATGTGAAAAATGACACGAATGTACTAGGTACTACTACCGGTTGATTGATTTTGTTAAAATGTTTGTGTTGGTCCCCTAGTGGTGCCTAACTTAGTGTCCAAGTTTCAACTTCAACAAGAACTTAAGTTCTTTTTTTTCAACTTCAACACAAACTTAAGTTCCGTGCTTCAACAACTAGTATATTTCAAAAATACAATAAAAATATTATTATTTAATGTAAAACTTTTTCTTTTATTAAAACAACCGAAATTATTCAGTAGCGGAAAACATGCGTTTCCCTTCTCTACCCTGTAGTGTTAATAAGTTCTAGCTCTTTTTCTGTATCTGATGTAAGACTTCCCTATTCGTTCTTTTCTTTGGCCATAATATCCGTAATATACGTTGGTATAACCAAAACACGAAGGCTTGAATTCTGTCTTCGGATGATATAGAGATGAAAAGTGCCGGACCTAACCGGAAATCGAACCCGGGACCCCTGTAATAGAAGCCAGTTGTACTGACCTCTACAAAAACAGACTGGTCAAATTTAAAATACCTTAGGTAATATCGACCGTTCAAAGATACTGACAGGAGTGGTGTTGCAATTTATTGTGCATGTCAATGTTGAAATCCCCAAATAAGTATTCACTTAAAGACGTTGGATGACATTGAAATGGAATCCAAGCAGAAGCTTGGATTCCATCTAAAATAATCTAACATTCCTTAAAGAATTAAGGAATGTTAGATTACTATGTTTTAAGTCGGAAGCTAGCAGGCTAATCCATGTTTTTTATGATGAGGAACAAAACTTAACAAACTCAATGCTCAGTAAGAAGTGTACTTAATTGCTAAACCATAAAAACCAGTTGTCTTATGATTCCTTGATAATGTAATGAGAATTTGTTGTTGTTTAAATCAACAACCAAAAGGATGATTCTTTTCTCTTTAGTTTACTTGTGCTCATAACAGGCAGGTGGAGTGTTAAATTATTTGCACTCGATCTGGTAGTTCCAGGGGTACAAAAAATCGTTATATTTCTTATCACATGGGCAGCCAATGATATAACTGAATCATTTAAGAACAGAAGAGGTAGAGGTGTAAAAGACACTAGTCAGAGTTACCTTCTTTAAAAGTAATTTCATTATACAATCAGACCCTGTAGTGAATGAAGTAAAGGTGTCATTTGCAGGGTGAAAATTAGATGCTTTTCAGAGGGGTTGGCATGTTGATAAGCATACTTTTCCACTCAGTGAGGAAGGCATTGATTAACCACCTCACTCCTCATTTTACTTAGTAAAGCCTCTAGAGATTCAAACCAGCCTTTCAGCTGTTGACCTAAACAATAACATTAATTTACTTAAGTCACACCTGCAGCTTAAGGAGGGAGTCTACCTTAATTTTTATTTTTTTACTGATACTCAGAAGCAATAAACTTTTTAGCACAATAAAGTAGTATGTGTAATAGCATTTAAAAAGTATTCTTAGTTTAAAAAATATTTACCCGCACCCCTAAAATAAACCAAAATGGCGGATTTTAGCGCAATCTTAGAAAGAACGTATCTTTTAAATTACGTATTTAATCGAATTTATTTAAATTTATGTCAAATTAAAGCTAAAATTCTGCTCTGTCATCTGTAAGAAGCTTTTTATTAAATCATTTTTAAGGAACAAAATAATTTTTTTTAATTAGTAAGAAAAATTTACTTCATTTTTATGTAATTGAGCTAAACATTCTACATAAAAAAATTCTACATTTAAAATTTCTACATAAAGATTACAGTAAAAAAGGCTCTATTAGATCACAGACTTTGAAAATGTGAACAATGTTTTAAAAAATTACAGCCCTTCTGGAGATCAAAAGTTATGTTCGTTTCAGCATTTAACTACACGCAGAAAACATAATTTGTTAAAAACGATAAAACAAATTACTAAGTATTTTCTTACCACTACGACGTCCTATAAATTTATTAAATATTTATTTTTTATAATGTTACTTAGCAACTACCGATGATAAAACAAATTATACCACCTTTTTAAGAAAAGAATGGAGATTAATTTGGAACCAAAAAAGTTTTTTGGTGTAAAATAAAGGTAGACTCCCCCCTTAAACATAAGCGCCTACATTTTTTTTTTGATTGAGAAACGTTTTATTAGGTGGTACAATGTGAAAACATTCGTGGAAATGCCGTGAGTAGAAATCTGAAACTTTTCTGACTTAACCACCAAATGGCCTATAAACAAATTATCGAATCTTATTCTTAACATTAAAACTAACATATTTCAATTGTATTCACTATCACAGTAAAGTACTCACGTAAAACAATTCGAACAGGAAGTTAAAAATTATTATTACAATTCTTCTATTCTGAAAAAATTTCTTAAGTTTTCATCACGGAAATGTTAAGCGAAACTAAAGTTGATATATTATTATAGGCCCTAACTACTTTTTTGTTTTTCTACGGTTGTATAGGTAGATTGGATACTTGTTTTGTGTGTTCACTGTAAAAGCGCAATTTGATGGAAGACATCCGTATGTAAATATTTATTTTTGTGTTTTCCTTATTTACGAAATTAATATGGAGATAAAAAATATTTTTTTATAGTGTTATTTGTTTGTGTTTATTTTACTTTGGCAATTTATACTACATATTTTATGTTGATGTTTATTCCCGCAAGCGTTGTCAGGTAAAAAATATATTTAATTTATTGCAACGGAGAAAGCCAACATTGCAGTTTGTAAGAAGTATTTTTTTAGGTGCCATCTCATCTAAAAAGGTTGGTAATCTTTGGATGCTGTAGGTAAAACAAATTAGTGGAAGTAACCTGAACTTCGTTTTCAAGTTATTCAGCCAGGATATGTGGTTTGTACCCCGATCTCTTTTACTTAAAATCTTCTCCGAAGTATTTTATGGAGTACACTGTACTTTTCTCCTCTTATCGCATGACCCAAGTGTTGCAATTTGTGTATTTGTAAGGTCTTACAACTTCTCTCTGTCATTTTGATAATACTTAAGTTCGTGAACGTAGCTGAACCTTAAAATACTTCTATATGAAACATTTCAAAAGCCTCCAATTTGTCCAAAATGATCTTCTTCAAGGTCTAGGGATTCATAATTTAAAATAATTCAGAGAAACAATAACAGCTACTAAGAAGTAAAATTCTTAACTCCATTGTGAGGTCTCCATTGGACAGTATTTATCTTACTTTTATTAAAAGTAGTGCTAACTTGGCCATTTCTACCTTTCAATTTTTTCAGTGGATTATTTTCATTCATAATTCCAAAATATTTGTAATTTTGGATAATTTTGACTCAAAATTTTCTTCATAAAATTTTCAAGTGTGTTTTTCAAATTACCATAATTCAAAAAAAAACATTTTCTCCTCAAAGCTAAAACCATTTTTTTTCTTCTTTTTGTGGGAGGATCCTTCATTTATGGGAGGTTGGCTATCATAATGCCAATTTCGATTTGGACACTGCTGCTCTGAGAAGATCTGTAGAGGAGTTGTCCTAATAAACAGTCCTGTATTTGAACTAAATTCTTTTGTTATTTTATGTCAGGATTATCAAATACTGAATAAAAAATAAAAGTTAGTACCTAATTATAATTGTAATAATTCTAATATAATTCTAAATTCTATAATTTAATTCCATAATTTCTATAGTTAATTTCTATTTAAATTCTATAATTCAATTTTTTAATAATATATGTAATTCTAAATTCTAAATATAATTCTAATGGAATTTTAATTATAATTGTTCCATTCTCTTATGTTTTATACCCACGAGACTCGTTATCTTCCCGAATTTGTCGTTCCCGATATTTTACCCTGTATAATCAATTGATGCAGGCTGTTTTTCTCTCCTCGCATAACACGATCAATACTTTAAAGTTTTCTTGTTTTTATAATCTTAATAAATATTTTAAATTATTAGTGAGACGCAGGACTTGTTAGTTTTGTTTTCTTCTCTGTTCATACATAAATGTTTAAAAGCCTTGATTTTATCAATATTTATTTCTTTAGAAGGTCCATACAAATTAATTATGGTAACGTAGCTTCTCACAAGTCTAGTCATTTTTACAAATTTAAATCCTGGTGAACAACTAAATTTTTCTTTAAATTTAAATCCTGGAGAACAACTAAATTGTTCTTTTCTTGAACGTTACAATTCGGTCTAAAAACGTAAATAGACCTACTGTATTGTAAACTACGGAGTTTTATATAATGGTAGGAAATAAATTTATATGAAATTTTTAATCTTCCATAATTAAAACGAATAAATACCGTAGAGTCTGTAATTACCGCAAATATGAAACATACACAAATGATCCAAAATATAATTAGGCACTAACTTTTATTTTTTCTTCAATATTTGATAATCCTGACATAAAATAACAAAAGTATTTAGTTTAAATACAGGACTATTTATTAGGACAACCCGTAAGCGGGCGCTAATCGAGGAAAATAAGGGTGCACATTATTTAGGACGTACATCACAGAAATAGAACGTGTAAATACGGTTCACAACAAACGAAATTTTATTTCCATATGAACCGTACAGTGACGTGAACAAAGGGTTGTTTGAATCTAATATTTTGCGACAAGTAAAATGCTTTTGAATTTATAGCATTTCAGTATTTAACTTGTCAGGTCACGGTTGTAAATTTCACTTTTTGATACATACAACTTAATCTGAAATTTTTAGTAATCCTTATTTATGGAGTTTATATAATCTCGATGTAACTTGCCTCTATAAATAAATTTACCAATAGACAGTTTATTTAGATTATTACCTTATTTTATTTTTTTTGAGAGGGATCTACCTTGGAAATTTTAAAAGAAATATTTAAAAAAAGTAATAATACATAAAAAAAACTTGGTGTAAAGTTTTTTCTTGTGCC
Organism: Catonia carolina; assembly: GCA_035578175.1. NCBI lineage: Eukaryota > Metazoa > Arthropoda > Insecta > Hemiptera > Achilidae > Catonia > Catonia carolina. Next base: position 38,576,388 of record JAQMRL010000001.1, read on the forward strand.
TTGTTTCTAAGTAACAATAAATAATAAATCAAAAATAGACTTAAATGCATACTTTTTTTATGAAAATAATTAATTTTCCCGTTAATTGACTTTTAAACATGTCATTTAACGAACATAACATTTGATCATGATTTATATACTTACCCTTGAGACGGTCCAATTTTAGACACTGCAAAACCTAAATGTCAGTACTCAAGTAAAATCCAGGGAAAACTACAAGTAGCGGGAAATTTTAAAGGCTCACACACAAATTAAATAGGTTCTAATGGAGTTATAATTTTATGAATTTATAACATATTTTGGGTTTAAAAAGTAGATTTTAAAAATCGGAATATGTTTATGTTGAATACGATTTCTCATAGAAGTATTTTCTTCATATACCATTATTAAACCTTTCAGTACCAACGTCCGGAAAACAGGACATCTATATTACGTTGTTATAACATCCAGTTTACCGGACTTCCGTAAGTTATGCATAAAGTACCAATGTCCGGATAACCGAGCATTTCCAAAAAAATTTTTAAACAAAAATTAATTGATAATGTATTTTGAAACCGCCTCCGTGACTTAGTGATTAGCACGCTACCCTATAAAGCGAAAGGTCCCGGGTATGTTTCCCGACTAGGGTCTGGAAATTTTTTTTTCAACTCCTAATATGTGTATGTTGCAATCTGTTCAATTCAGAACAATAAGCAGCCCCATGACCCAATGAGATAAGGATGATATGTATGACGTGTAAATGAGGTGTAGTCTTGTACAGACTCAGGCCGACCATTCAGACTGAGAGAGTATGATTAATTGAACCCCAACCATCAAAGGACACTAGTAACCACTGTCTAGCATTCAAATCCGTTTAAAAGTAACTACCTTTACTAGGATTTGAACCAGGAACCTTCGTATCCAAAAATCAGCTGTTAAACAGCTGATTTTGGCGACGTCTTTACCTCTAGACCAACCCGGTGGGTTAATTTTTTTTTATTTTTTTTTTATTGACATTCTGCAAAATTACAATCTATTCAATCATGAACAATAAGTAATTACGATAAGTAGAAAGAAACAGTTATTCACATCAGCAATCCAGTGATTACTGTTGTAGCCACTAACTTAAATGTATACTATCTTTTACAATAATATTAGAAATGTTATCAATACAATGATATTAATCTTAGTAAACAAGAACATTTATACTCACGTACATCAACAAACACGCGCACACGCACACACTCATGCAACCACTCTTAATACGTACATTTTACATGTTTTACACACTAAATCTATGTACAAGGTCTAAAACGTTAAATCTTTTCAGTCTCACAAAATTATTTACACTATTGTCTAATAAGTTCACTGATAAATAATTTGGATGGACCTCAAGCCGTCTTTGATACCGAACACTGAAGTTTTTAATTTCTTGTTGAATAGAATTCATCTTTAAATCTTTGTATATGTATTTATTAGAAATATACCAAGGTATATTGAGTAACTGCCGCAACGTTTTTGTCTGAAATCGCTCTATTATATTTAAATTGGTTCTCTTCGCAGATCCCCAGAGCTGAATGCCGTATGTCCATACGGGCTTCAAAATCGTTTTATACATGAGAATTTTATTGGAAGTGGACAATTTCGATTTACGGCCAAGCAGCCAGTACATTTTTTTAACTTTCAAATCTAGCTGTTTTCGTTTTGTGGAAATATGTTTCCTCCATGACAAACGACGATCAAGATAGAGCCCTAAATATTTAACTTCATCAACCCTAGGAATAAGTTGATGGTTTAGTGTTACTGGAGCACCTAAACCTTTCCGAAGAGCAAAAGTTACAAAAGAAGATTTCCCCTCGTTAACTTTCATTCGCCATTTTTGCAACCAAACCTCAAACAAGTCTAAATAATTTTGTATTAGTCGTGACGCAACGTTAGGATCATCGTGAACTGCTAGGACGGCTGTATCGTCTGCAAACATTGCAAGTGTTATTCCATCATTTGGTGGTAAATCAGACGTATACAAAAGATATAGAATAGGTCCAAGGACACTTCCTTGAGGAACCCCAGAAGAAACAGGGAATAGATCTGTACACTCACCTTCTAACTTAACTTGGAAGTACCTACCCAGTAAGTACGACCTTATCACTGAGTAAAACGGATGTGGTAGGTGGAGTTTGAGTTTAGATAAAAGTCCAGTATGCCAAACTTTGTCAAACGCCTGAACAATATCAAGGAAGACAGCAGAGCAATATTGGCGATTTTCAAATGCATTATTAATGTTCTCAACAACTCTATGTACCTGCTCGATCGTCGAGTGATTTTCTCTAAACCCATATTGATAATCAGGAAGAAGCTCTTCCAAATACGGTTTTAATCTTTTGAAAAACAATTTTTCAAATACTTTTGAAAGCACCGGTAGAAGACTTATGGGTCGGTATGAAGCCGCATCACTAGGGTCTTTGCCTGGTTTCAGCACCATAACTATTTGTCCAACTTTCCAGAGAGTTGGGAAGTAGCCAGTTCTAATGATGGCGTTAAAAACAAGTTTAATAAGTAAAAATGCTTTACTTGGTAGCTCTTTTAAAACGTTGCCAGTTATCAAATCGTAACCAGGAGATTTTCTATTATTGAAATCACGGCATATAGTAGTTTCAATTTCAGCAACATCGAAATTTTTTATTGGCAACGACATTTGGAATGGTGTATCAAGAGAGTCAAAAATATCTTGCTCATCAAAAACAGCGGGAAACGGCCGGAAGACATTAGTAAGATGTTTAGCAAATACATCCGCTTTTTCTGCACTACTCCGTGCCCAACATCCGATAGCGTTACGTAAGGGCGAAATGACATTTGTCGGGCGTTTAAATGTTTTGGTCGCTTTCCACAGCGAAAAGTTTGTCTCTTCCGTTGGTGATAAACCTTCAAGATACTGTTGAAAATTATTGTTTTTGAAATTATGTATTAATCTTTTTAGTTCTTGTGATGCTTGGTTAAATCTCCTTTTATCCTCAGGGTACCTTGTATTATGCCAAATCCTTCTTAGGCGGCGGCGTTGCGTTATTTTCTCCCGGATGTCGAGAGGATATTGATTGTTAGAAGGTGGAACCAGCTGTGGTATGGGTGTTGCTTCCCATGCCGAAGATTGAATGGCCTTGGTCAAACTGTTCACGGTTTCATCGATGTCCTGTTCATACTGTAAACGTACATTTAAATCAATTTTTGACTCAACCCGCTCTCTAAAATACTCCCGATCAGTCTTATTCGTAAATAGCTTCGGACAAACCTCTTTCAGGATTACATGCATGCTAACTGTTAAAATAACCGGAGTATGATCTGAAGATAAATCGCAACACGATTCAATATATGTGTAGTTATGCGCAATGCCTTTTGTAACAAAAAAGTCCAATAAATCTGGTAGTTTATTTAAGTCGGCGGGCCAATATGTCGGATTACCAGACGAAAGTGAGTGGAGATTATTTTTAACAACTGAACTGAAAAGCCTCCGACCTCTCGGTGATGTTAGGCGTGAACCCCAATGCTGATGTTTTGCATTCCAATCCCCTCCTGAAATGAAACGGTTACCTAACATCTCAAAATAGCCGGTAAATTGGTCTTCCGTTACAGAATGCCGAGGTGGACAGTAAATTGCAGACAGCACCAGAGGAAAATTTAAATCTTCTATTACAATGTTAGTGGCTTGGATGTAGTCCTTAACATATTTATTGATTTCATAATGCTTGACTGTATTTTTAATTATAACGGCAGTTCCACCGTGGCCATTTCCTGATGGGTGGTTCGTTGAGTAAATACAATATCCAAACATTTTTACATGTGATCTATCAGTAAATCTTGTTTCAGAAACCAACATTATATCGATTTTCTGTGATTTTAAAAAGAGTTCAAGTTCAGGTATCCTACCACTTAAGCCGTTCGCGTTCCATGTGGAAATACGGAATGAATGATTCATTTATTTGAAACCTTACTCATGAAGAGATCAATAACCCGATCCATCATGCGTTCTACCATTCTCTCAACCCGGAGAAGCATTTGATCAAGAAGTGTAATCAGTGTCCCCGAATTAATGTCTTCATTTAATCCTTGGGTATGAGCCGACTGAGAGTTTACTCGAGCTTTTTGAGCATAGGTAACCTCCGGCGTTCTAACCTGATCATAGTTAACCGTCGTTTTCGTGCCATCATTTTTTAAACCAGAATTCTGATGTTGAGCACAATTATCACCAGAGCGTCGCAAAGGTTCATGGATGTTTTGTTTAAATTGCTGATAAACTTTGCAGCCTTTATAGCTTGCAGGATGAGACTCCCCACAATTTGCACATAACGCAACAACTGTAGACGGCTTTCTGCAGGCATCAGTGGGATGATCCTCACCACATTTGACACAACGGCTTGGCCGGTTACAGAAATTTTTTGTGTGCCCGAATCGTTGGCACCTTTTACATTGCACCACTTCCCGTTTTTTATATGGCGCTTCAAAATGAATTACACAATGATTCAACCGAGTCACGTTAAATATGTCCTTATTGTTACTGTTTGGCTCCAGATCTACAAAAAATAATGCCATAGGTTCCTTTGTTACACGATGTAGAACATTAGTAATAGACCTGACATGGTGGCCTAACCGTTCGAGCTCAGCTTTAACGACATCAGTATCTTCCGTGTGATGCATTCCTCTTAGAACAACTCTATATGACCTTTCGTGTTTTAGTTTGTACGTATAATGACTCACGTTACAAGCTAAAAACTTTTCTCTTATCAATTTATAAATTTCAACATCGGCTGGCAATATTTTCACAGTATGTCCTGACTTCATTGTTGTAAATTTAAATTTTTCCTCGGTATTGGTAGAATCAATATTAATAATGCTAGAAAGCATATCCTTCAATTCTTTAATCGAATTTACTCCTGTTACGAAAATAGGTTCAGGTTTCGGAACACGTAACTGTACGGGATTATCATTATCGACCATATTATCGTTATTATCGGTTAACGATGAAAATCTATTCGACATTGGTAACAAAAAATTATTATTCGAAACAGCTGGTCTTTTGGACTTGATATCGTCATTACTGTCAGATTGAGAAACATATGTTCTTTTCTTGGTGGCGGGAATTTTATCATTTTGCCAATTTTTTAATTCATTCACCGAACGACGACGAAATTTAGAACTACTAGGCACAGCTGATAGCGGTTCAATTTCAGAATCGCCATCCATTGTTGGTTATGGCAAATCAACAAAGTTTGAAGAAAACAAATAAAAATATGTAGGAAATACGCATGAGAAACACAATAAAATAAAAAAAACTTACATTTTTACAAGTTCAGAAAACAAAGAACCACAAACACAGTAAAAGATCAACAAATTAAACCGATCACAAGAGCACAAAAAAAATAGCAGCTTACTTTCACGTGAACCGGAAGTCCAAGCGGTGGGTTAATGGTAATTTTAATACGTTAAAATCACCGTTAAAGTACCAAAACCCACAGTAGTTGCTAATGACCAAGCTGTCGATGTGACTTCAAATAAATTTAAAAAAAAATATTTTGAATATTTTTAGTGTTAAAACGATTTCTTTTTTTATTAACACAATAAAAATTAATTTTTAACAGGAAATTTTATTTTTCTGTAACGTTGGAATTTTGGTCGTCAATGGCAGGCTTATGCCTGCAAGTTTTTGAAATAAGAGCTGGCACTTTTTGTACACCCTTATTCAAATTAAATTAAATTTTTAGCTTAAACTTTTAAATATTGTTTCGGCACTGAAAGGGTTTAAATAACCTTAATAAAAAATACCATGTATCTTGAGAAAAAAAACAGTATAAGGTGTAATATTTTTCTATAAATAAAAAATAAACAACATAATACTGAAACACTTAGGGCCTATGCCTAGGTTCGTTCGGAATATGGGTAAGATAAATAATAAACATACTTACTTTAAACTTACAACAATTATTTTTTTATTCACAAAATTAATAATTAGACTTTATGAATTAACTTTTTTTCTACTAACAAAAACATTTAGATTACATAAATTAAATAAATTAAAAAAAATTCAGCTTAAACTAAACTTGATTAATAATATTCATACTTTCGGACTTACCATAACAAATTGCTACGACCACACTCAGACGCACTATTCAACGTAATGCAGAACCAGTCTCGTTACAATAGTCCTACTATTTCGAATGGCCCAATAACACTTTTCATTCGCAATTCAATTATTGACTGACTGATTACAAAGGCGCTAACTGTGTTTATACTTGTGTTTTAAAAGTTTCCCAAACATTCAAGATCCTTCACCGCTATTCTGGAACATCGTAGAAGGAATAAAAATAAAACAAACTTTTCTACTACGTACTTATGATTTCTTTGAACTCCTATCCAAAACGTCTCATTCATCGTAATTTACTATTCTTGTTCAACACGCTTCATCCAATACAATATTCAATTCTTATAATAAACATTATTTTTATCCCATTATCCATTTCTAGAATATCACAATATTACAATACTGTTTTTAATAGAAAACGGTGTCCTTTGATGGATGAGGTTCAATTAACCATATTACTTGTAATAGATATTCGGCTTGTCTCAACAAAACTGCACCTTATCTACACGTCACACATGTGTTGTTTAGGTCATCAGCCGAAAGGGTGGTTTGAACCTGTAGAGGTTTTACTAAGTAAACCGACGAGTGAGGTGGTTTACCATTGCCTTCCTCACTGAGTGGCAAATTATGCTTATCAGCATGCCGGGCCCTCTGAAAAGTACATATTTTCCACTCTGCAAATGACTCCTTCACTTCATTCATCACAGGGTCTGGCTTTATAATGAAATTCATTACTTTCAGAGGAGTTAACTCTGATTAGTGTCTTTTACACCTCTACCTTTTCTATTCTTAAATGATTCAGTCATTTAATAGGCTGACTATTTGATAAGAAACAGAACTATTTATTTTAGCCCTGCAACGAACAGACTGAGTGTAAATAATTTGACACTCCACCTGTCTGTTATGGGCAGACGTCACACATATCATCCTCATATTATTTAGTTGTGTTTTTGTTTTTTGTTCTTATATGAACTATTGCAAAGTACACACATTAGGGTATAAAAAAACAACATTTTTCTGATCCGTATTTGAAAACGAGTTTCTGAGTTTCTAGATTACAGGGCTAACTTCTCTTTTTAACAGAACTTGAAAGTGATTTGAATGATACAACAGTATGTAGCACTGCATCGTTTGTTAATACATAGATAATACACGAAAATTGTAGAACACAGCTTACCCAATGATTATTTATTTTGTTAACACATTTTGTACATAAATAGTTATTTATTTAAATCTAATCAAAGTAAGGAAAATATTTAACAACTTAATAAATCTAAACTGGATTAATTTTTTTAGAACTGAAAATTTTGAAAAGTAAAATATGTGATATAATTATTTGAAATACATTTTCTAGGTACTTTACAAAGGACATTATAAATCAGCTGTTTTAATCTTAAAATATTCTTGTAAAATGATTGCATAATGTAGTTGACTACTACATTGTAGTAGTTACAAAGATATTATTTTTATAATAAGTTAATAAAATTAAGTTACATTAAAGTCATTTATATGTATTTCTAAGATACTATTTATATGTAAATAAGATTAAGTTAAAGATTTAAGTTGAAATAAAACTAAAACTTTTAAGTAAACTGATAGAAAAGTAACTTGGTAGTAACGCCAATGGGTGTCTGCATAATTATGGGATGAAGAGAGGAAAGAGTTGCTAAAAACAATCTATTCGTTAGTTTTAAATAACTAGTTGCAGTAAATTTAAAATAAAAATAAAGAGCCTAGGTTAAGGAGAGCTCTTGATATAAAAAATAAATTAAATTATCTCTTGTAAGATATATTAAAACTGTTTCGCAAAATACCAATTTTAAGTCATTTCATCTTTTGTGAAATTAATTTTATGTCAGGCTCCACTGCTCATAAGAGGCAGTGGAGTGTTAAATTATTTGCACTCGATCTGCTAGTTCCAGGGCTACAAAAAATATTTCTGTTTCTTATCACATGGTCAGCCAAATGACTGAAGCATTTGAGAGCAGATAAGGTGTAAAAGACACTATTTAGTCAAGAGTTCTCTTCTGAGAGTAATGAATTTCATTATACAAACAGACCCTCTGGTGATTGAAGTAAAGGTGTCATTTACAGGGTGGAAAGTAGATGCTTATCGGAGGCCCTATGGTATGATGATAAGCATATTTTTCCACTCAGTGAGGAAGGCTATGGTAAACCACCTACATATTTACTTAGTAAACACTCTAGAGGTTCGAACGAGCTTTTCAGCTAATGACCTAAACAACAACACCAGGCTCTAAAAGTAAACGTAAAGATTTTTTCAAAAAATAGTTCGAAGAGTTAAACATAAAAAATTGTTTTCTCTTCATAATGTTACCCGTAGAGGTATTATTAAAATGTTTTAAATAAGTTTAAAAAAGAAAAAGGATAAGATAGCATTCAGATGAGATCTTCCTACGTCATCTATCCTGATAAGCATATTAGTGAGTAAAAGTTCTGTTTTTTGAAAGTTGCAATTGTTCGGTTTGTTTTATCACGCTATTTGAAATCAGGTCAGATGTTGCCGCGTCGATGCCGGTTAGAGCCGGCCGGCCGGCAGTTTAACCTCTGGCTGTGCTGAGAGTTGGGACGTGCGGCCAACACGCGCGACCTGTGGCTAAGTGAAAGTGTTGCGGTCATCGACCTGTGCGTGTACGCACAGAGCTTTCACCTCACCTGAACGCTGTTTTTTGATCCCCTCCCATATGCAACTAAACTACACAATAAACTGTCCTTATGCAACTACCTGATGGTTTCTTCTTACCCATTGGACCTACGGCTGACGTAATGAGAAATATTGATTTTTTTATTGACCTGGACATCAGATGTTTCGTTAACAACCACAAGTCTTGTTTAATCCTGTTACATTAACAAGATACCAGTAAAAATAAAACCTCCTTGATTTCGATTTCACTGATTCGAATATATAATTCGAAATGGGATTAACAGTTACGTATTTGCTAGTAAATTTGGGAACAGGTATATCTAAATAATTATGAAACATTTTTAGAATAATGTATCATACATTTATTTTCGAAAACATTACCAAAACATCTGGTGTGAAACACTCACGCAATTTTCTCTTGCCAATGCAAATAATTAACAATATAATCTAACATTAGTAATGAAACATTAGAAATAAACAAAAAACTAACCTAAATAAACATAACCTAATTTTAATCATGAGTGAAAGACGCCAAATGAAAATCGACTTCAGTTTGGCTTAAAAATACGGAAAATCACTCTTTCACGCTAAACTACGCTCTGTAGAGAAAAATGCTTTAAATAAAAGTTGTAGATCTTTTAATTTTCTATAAATTTTATTATATACATTTTTGTTTAAAATGCATACTAAAACTGAAATCTTTAAAAAAAATCGATTTTTCACACGTTTTCTGGAGAAAAAACCCGAAAATCGCTAATTACCGCTAAACTAAGCGTTATATAACAAAATGTTTAAAATAAAAGTTGTAGCATTTTAAATTCTCTTCATTTTTTTAAATAAATTTGTGCGCTAAAATGCATATTTAAGCCGTAATCTTAAAAAAACAATTTCTTTACGTAAAAACAGCCTCACCAAGAATTTCAGCAGACATGACGTCTACCCTATCTTGTAAAGCATAACAAATTAAGTTAACGTGGCGATTTTAAAAAAAATGGTATGACCAGTTTTTGAAAAAATCGCAAAAAAGTGAAAAATTACACGAATAAACTACTACTCCGGTTGACAGATCCGATAGTGGTGTCTAAACTAAAGTTTCAAGTTTCAAATTCGTACGATGTTCCATTCATGCGATATTCTGATCACGCACGCACGCACGCACACACACACACACACACACACCGATACACACACAGACCAATCGCTACAAACATGTTTTTTGGGTTCAGGAGATCTGAAAACGTGCAGATCCGGTGAAAACTCGATTTCGAAAAATCGACATGAAGATAATACTTTCCTTCCTTTATATTCATATAGGCTAAAGAAAGTAATATACAGGCGACTATGATAAAAACCGATATCATAAAAAACCCGATACATTTAGACATAAAATTAACAGAATAAGTACGTCTGCATTGCTGTGCAGTAATTTGACGTTACACATAAATTATTTAATTCGAGTTAAGCAATTGCTATAAAGTATAATCAATTTATATATGAATTACAGGAAAACAAGAGTAATCAAAAAACGTATGCGAGATCCATCTTCCATGTTTATAACCCACCGGATTGTTCTATTGAATACAAAGGTTCCTGGTCAAAATCCTAGTTAAGGTAGTTTCTTTTATACAGATTTGATTACTGGACAGTGGTTACCGGTGTAGTTTGATAGTTGGGTTAGTTAGTTCAATTAATCATACTCTCTCAAGAATGTTCAGCATAGTCTGTACAAGGCTACAAGCACCTCATTTTTTTACAAGTCATAAACCAAGTCTGTTTACTCTAAATCAATAAACTCAGAAATATAAAGAAGAACTGTATATTTTTGTTCAGTACATTGGAACACCCAATTACATAAATTACTTATACGCTAATACATAACCTTTTCTTAAATAACTTTTAGGCCTAAGTAGGGTACAATTACATTTTGAGAGTTAAAAATAGAGACTTTTTGTTATTTTAATGAATTAGTAATAACAGAATCGATAAATGTATTTCAAAAGGTGAATCTAGCCTTTACATTTTTTATACTGTTTTACCGAACCATTTTTAGTTCTTTAACAAAATAAATACTGTACTTACCAAAAGTAATTTTTTCAGTAAAAAAACATTTTTAAACATAATACCTGGTCAATAATTGCTATAAAGTAAAGGTTATTCTGTTTCCTTAAAATTGGGGAAAAATGTTTATGAACTTAATTTTTTAAACTTATTTTTAGTAACATATTTTTAACGTATAATAGACTACTTTCTTTCAATTTAAGGGAAGACTGTACTTTGTACCCCGGCAATATTAAATTTGCTATTTTTAGGTACATTTTTCAAAGGATTGATAAACGATAGGGAAATGAAACTTTACTTACTTATATATGGTGGTTTCTCTAGCTATTGACATTTTTCAATTTAATCTGTTGAACCATAAAGTTAAAAACAGAATTACGAATAATATAAAATTTTTACAAATTTTTTTCTACGGTATTTTACATATTAATAATTGTTGCAGAATTTGAGGAAGTCATGAAAAGGCCAGAGTATGTGCATATGCAAGATAAATATAACTGGTAAAATTTTCAGCCTGGTAGGTTTAAGGGTTTCCGAGAAAAATTTACCAAAATGTTAAAAATTTGAATTTGCGGGAACAGACGAAAAAACAAAAGGCACAAATCAAAAACAAAATGTACAACACAAACAAGTAAATTTACCATCAACAGTTGGTTAGAAAGATGAACCAATGGCTGAGATTAAAAACAGTAATGCAGATATTTTTAAAGTACTAAAATTCCCTTTGATCTAAAACGATCCGTATTAAATTATGAAAAACTTTCGTTCTAGGTGACACGATAATTTTTCCAGGTAAACCTCCTAAAACTTTATTTTTTTTTCATTAAAATACTATTTTTTTACGTATTTACGTAAAAATAAAGTTTTGTTGTTGAACTAGTTCTAAACAATTGAAAAAAAAACCGAAAATCGAAATTTTCAGTTAAAACCATTATACAGTTTCACCTTAAGTCTTTCAATACACTAAATTAATAGGCTTGTTACTTTTTAGTCTCCTAATTTTATCACTATAGTACCCAACAGTTGAAGTGGTTCAATAAGACGGGTCTTTTTGTTTCTTACCATACCTCACTCTTTTTCAGTTCCTGAAGTCACTTGAAAATGACATTGGATGTCACTGTTTCCGACTATGGAGCATTTAAAATGTTTCTTAAAACCCTATTTTGAATTTTTTGGATGTCATTTAAGTTAATGGCTTTGATGCAGCCATAGCATATCATACATCCATACCGGTTTTAGAACGTGTTTGCAAAGAAGCAATTTATTGAAGATTGACAGTTCGGAAATTCGACGAGCAGCCAATAAATTTTTCTATACTTAGTTTGTTCCTTCTTTTTTTTATTCTTACGTGTTTCTTCCACCTTAGCTGCACCTGCGGTCATTCCAAGATACTTGACTAAGTTGGCAAAGGTACATTAATATAATAAGTACACAGATTCATACATAAAATTCGTTCTTGGTGACACGATCATTTTTCCAGGTAAACCTCCTAAAAACTTAATTTTTTTCATTAAAATACTATTTTTTTATACGTAATTTAAAGTTTTGTGGTTGAACTAGATCTAAAAATTATAAAAAATAAAAAACTGAAAATCTAAATTTTCAGTTAAAACCATTATACAGTTTCACCTTAAGTCTCCTTAATTAAGTCTCCTTAATTTCAGTCACCTTAAGTGCTTATGTAGGGGAAGAGGTAGCTGTGCTTTTTCAGAAATTTTTATTTTTTTCAGATTGTGCCCTTAATGTGCATTTTACGGCAATGTGTGTAATTAAATTAGTAGAAAATAAAAAAAATCTACAGCTCTCAGTTTAGCGGCAATAGTGATTTTTCCGTATTTTCTCATTGAAATCTGTTAAAAATGGGGTATTATAAGAGTGTAACTTTAATTTGAACTTTATTGCAAAAGTGTACGTAATTAACATTATAAAACAATGAAAAACCTACAACTTATATATTAAAGTCGTTCTTAACAGAGCTAACTCAGCATCAATTTTAGTGATTTCCCATAATTTGCTCATAAAAATAAAAGTCTAACACAGGTTGATTTTAGTTAAGCGTCATCCATTCATGATTAAAATCAGGTTATGTTTTCATTATATACATTGGCAAGAGAAAGTCGCGTGAGGTTTTCACACAATATTTTTGTTTTAAACTTAATCTAGTCTACTATTAAGTTGTTTTTATTGTAAGTCATCAGGTGAAAGGCTGATTTGAACCTCTAAAGGACTAAGTAAAACGAGGAGTGAGGTACCATCCTTGTTTACCATTCCCTTTTTCACTGAGTGGAAAACTTTGCTTATCAGGATGCCAGGCCTTCTGAAAAGCATCTACTTTCTACCCTGCAAATGACACCTTCACTTCGTTCACCACAGGGTCTGGCTGTATAATGGTGAAATTCATTACTCTCATAAGAAAACTCTCGTGTCTTTTACACCTCTATCTGTTTTGTTCTTAAATTCTTCAATCTTATAAATGATAATTGGTTGATAATGTGATATGAAACAGAACTAATTTTTTTTGTAGCCTTGAAACTAGCACCTCGAGTGCAATTAATTTAACTCTCCACCTGTCTGTTATGAGTATTAATTGTGAATATAATTTATGTAATAAGTAAATAAATATTTTTTAATTACTATTTATTCCGGAAGAAGTCTGAATAAATATCATGAAATGCTTCACATGGTCATGACATGTCAAGATCAGTTAAATTCCGAATACCGAAATGTTTGCTCTATCGCAGAACTTTCTTAGTCTCACTATTGATAGACAGCGAGAAAGTAAAGAAATATAAACGTCAATATTTTAGATTATTTCAACTACATTTAATTCTTTTCTTTACATTTTATAGTCGAGTAAAATTATTAACGAAATTAATTTAAATTATGAAAGTAGAAAGTTGTTTTTTTTATGGAACGGAAAGACTGAAGCTTATGAGGGCGAAAACAGAGGACAAACCAAATGAGGTAGTGAACATTACCATGTAAATGCAACAGATTCAAAATGTGATTAACATGAATAATGTTTTTGTTGTTGCTCGTATTTTCCTAATTACTATTATAGAAACTTTTTTATATGCTTCGATGCTTGTACACAAAACATCATTATTAATCGTAAACAGGAACACAAAAAAATAATAAAAATACAAACCTGAGTAAATGAAGGATCCAGATAGATTATCAATCTGAATTTTAAAAATATGTTAATTAAATTACTACATCCGTCCAATAACGTCAGTTCTCAGTCACCCGATACGCATTAAAAGCAACTTGGTCCGTGGGCCAAGTAGGATTACTTCGAAACCTCCCTCCCATCATACATAAATCATTGTATTATTATTATTATTATTATTATTATTATTATTCTTATCATCTGCCTGCCCAAAAATACGCTATTCAATGTTTCAAATATCAGATCACAAACACTCACACGATTTTCTCTTGTCAATGTAAATGATTAAAAATATAACCTACTAGCATGCCCCGTCGCGGCTTTGCGCGCGAAAAATGGAGAAATCACTTTTTTTTAAATATGTAGCAGAAAAATAGGCGAGATTCTCGTTGTTCCTCCGTTTCAGCAGTTCTTGCTTTTTGAAGGTTTTTGCTTTTGAAGATTTTCTTCCTAGTGTTGTTTTTTTGATAGTATTATTGAAAATGGAAAAAAACAAAAAAAAAAACCACAAAAAATATTGTCAAAACCGAAAACTTAAATTTACGTTAAATAAAATAAAATATCAAAGTAATTGATCACTCACCAATTAAAAGAAAATTAAAGAAACACGGAACTTTACTTTTATAAAATACTCAACAATACAAAATCGTATCTACATAATAAAATACAATAAAATTATCATGTGATGTTGTCACCAGCTGATCCTTAGCACCACGTCGATATTTGCTAAATCATATGACTTTATTTATGACAAATAATTATTTGAATCACATCAGCTGGTTTAAAAGCAGCAGATTGTCTAACCTCATAAAAGCCTTAATGTAGGACATAAACATTATTTTTAACCATTTAGGGCTAACTTTTTAAGGGTTTCAATAGCCTAAAACCTGCACCGGCATCATAGTTACAACATAAAAAAATGCATGAAAACTGGTTCAGTAATTTAGGAGATAAAGGGGAACATACGCACGCGCGTACGCACACACACACACACACACACACACACACACACACACACACACACACACACACACACACCCACATACATCGAATTTTATATATATATTTAGATGTTTAACCATGAGTGAATGATGTAAAATTAAAATCAACCTCTGTAAGGCTTTAAAATACGAAAAATTATTGTGATGTTGTTTAGGTCATCAGCCAAAAGGCTGGTTTGAACTTCTAGAGGTTTTACTAAGTAAAACGAGGAGTAAGGTGGTTTCCCATTGCCTTCCTGACTGGGTTGAAAAGTATGCTTACAGCAAACCAGGCCCTCTGAAAAACACATATTTTCCACCCTGAAAATAACACCTTCACTTCATTCACCACAGGGTTTTGCTGTATAATGAAATTCATTACTTTTAGAGGAGATAACTCGTAAGTAGTTTATTTTACACCTCTACCTCTTCTTTTATTAAACACATCGGTCATTTAATTGGCTACCATGTGATAAGAAGCAGAACCGTTTTTTGTAGCCCTGGAACTAACAGATTAGATGGAAATGATTTAACACTCTACCTGTCCGTTATGCGCATGTATAATCACAGACATTAAACTAGGTTCTACGTATAAAAATGTGTGAAATAAAAGCTGTAAGTTTTTTTAATTTTCTTAACTTTGATTTAATATACACTTTTATCGTAAAATGGATACTAAAAAGTCGCAATCTTAAAAACTATAACTATAAAGCCGCAGTCTTAAATATCTCATATTTTTAACGATTTTGATGAGCAAAATACAAAAAGTTACTAATTGATGCTAAAATAAGCGTTGTAGAGATAATGATTTCTTAATGATTTGTTTTCTAATTTTTACCATTGTAATATATACGCTTTTCCCCTAAAATGCTTATAAGGGGAGGCGGTACCGCTGAAAATTTGTTTTTAATAATTTTTAGTTTTTAGCAAATTTCTGTTCTAATATGTATACACTTTCAAAAAAAAAAAAAATAAACACCTAATGCAGAAGTACTTACAACAATTATTTTTGCTCAAATTGTATTTAAATGCATGAAAATTTCATACCACTTTTAGTCTAAAGATGTAGGCCTACATAACTTTGCAATTTTTTTAAAAATTGGCGCTTAGAGGGATATTTTACTCAAAACTTAGTTGTTATCCCGTTGTTACAATGATTAGAGTTACTAACTTCTTTACACTGTTCCATTCAAGTCTGTCATTATTCTCTTAAGTCATTTGTATCACATAGTTTTAATGTTCTACTACTACTAATGTTCTAATAGTCGAACGTAAAACTCAGAAAACCTATTAGATAGTGATATTTAGTAGCCATGTCTGTTGACTTTATCGAGTTGTTTCTGTTTTACAAACACTGAATATTTAGTCAGATAGATAACGCAAAAAATATTAATATACCTACGGCAAATTGAGACTGTTGTTTAGGTCATTAGCCGAAAGGGTGGTTTGAACCTGTAGAGGTTTTACTAAGTGTAACGACGAGTGAGGTGGTTTACCATCGCCTTCCTCACTAAGTGGAAAATTATGCTTATCAGCATGCCGGGCCCTCTGAAAAGCACACATTTTCCACTCTGCAAATGAAACCTTCACTTCATTCACCACAGGGTCTGGCTGTATAATGAAATTCATTACTTTCAGAGGAGATAACTCTGATTAGTGTCTATTACACCTTTACCTCTTCTGTTCATAAACGATTCAGTCATTCAATTGGCTGACCTTGTGATAAGAAACAGAACTATTTATTTTAGCCCTGCAACGAACAGATTGAGTGTAAATAATTTGACACTCCACCTGTCTGTTATGGGCAGAAGTCGAGACTAAACAATAAAATGAAAACCAACGAAAATTATCCCTTAATTATACTACTTTCGGTAGTGTAGATAAAATAACGCTAAGCTATTTTTTAAGTTTGAACATCAAAGAAACAATGAAGGGCATTAACAAAGTTTATTTTTAATAAGTTTAACTTGTCACTGACTCAGATAAAGAATGAATTAACTGACAGTAGTTTTCTAAAACTCTTCTAAAGTCAGTTGCGTACGAGAAACTCAATAAAAAAGTTTTGTCTTTCTAAAGTAAATACTGTAAGTTACTGTTTGGTACTTTTCTGGAATTTTATTTGATGTTATAAACTTTCTACGTTGTATAAGAATTCATAAAATTTTTCAAATCCTGTATGTTATATTTGCAACTTAATTAAATGATAATACTGTATTAAATTTCATGATTTTGTTGATATTAAAATTAACGTAAAATAAAACTTTAATATTGGTTGAACCGAAGTTGATAATATCACATATAAAATTTTTAATTTTTTCTGGAGGCTGTTGTTCTTCAGCAGTTTACTGGAACTCAAAACGCTATTAATTTCTATTTTTTCTTAGATCTAATAAAAACAAAATGTACACAAACAGTTTAATTTCCCAACAACAGTTGGGTAGAAAGCTGCACTAACAGCGGAGAATATTAAAAATAGTGAAACAGATATTTAAAAAACAACTAAAATCTGTTTGCACTAAAACAAGTAATATAAAAATATTTGTTTTTGGCGACATGTTAATTTTTTAGGATAAACCTGATAAAAACTTAAATTTTTTTCATTAAAATAAGTTTTTTGTCATATTTAATGTTTTTGTGGTAGATCTAGGTCTAAACTATTTAAACATAAAAAACCGAAAATAAAAATTTTCAGTCAAAACCATCATACCTTAATGTCTTTCATTGTTTCTTTGACGTTCAAACTTAAAATAGCTTAGCGTTACTTTATATACAAAGAGTGTACCATCCGACGTTAAAATAGTGGCAAAATTTGTATACTCATTGGGTTGACTCCTTTGTCAGTTTGTATTGTGACCCTGTTTTAATGCCATTGAATTTTTATAAATGTCTTGAATTTTATTACAACTCATAACGTCTTCTTATTCTTCTTCTCTTTACGCCATAGGTCACTTTGCTTTTTCCGGTATCAAAATGTCTTGTTTTGTATGTAAGAAAGAAATCTGATTATAAAATAAATAATTCTAATCGTTGTAGAGGTCTGATCAAACTTCTCTTTCCCTTTAGTCTTGTATTCCAGAACCCATTTTAAAATTCTTTTTACATTCTTTGAAAATAATCCATTAATTTATTTCGATAATAGTAATCTTTCATTTACACTTAGGGAAGACCGGGCTAATTGGCGCACTTTTTACATATATATATTTTTTGTAGCTATTTATGAAGTATTTGAGATTTTGTTTTATGCTGATGATATAGTCTACATACCTTAACATATTAGCCTTAAAGTCGCAATTTTGTAATTTTTTTAATTTAAATATTTTGTCAGTTATGAACATTTCAAGTCATTAAAACCCATGCGCCAACTTACCCCAACCTCGGGGTTAGTTGGCGCAGTACCTGGGGTAAGTTGGCGTAAGTTATTATTCATTCATTAAACAGTCATATAGATGTGTGGCGTTGCAAATAAAATAAAACAACATCTAAAACGAATTATTTTAATGAATGTTTTTGATAAACTAGTAAAAAACTGGAATACCAGAACATGAAATGAAAACAAAATTAACTTTTCCAGTAATCTACAGTTTTAAAAATTTATATTTTAATACCAAATTACTTCAAACTGTTGCACCAACTAGCCCCGACTCACCGTTTTGGGAAAACGATAGCATAGTTAAAAAACTAAGCAATCAATTTACTTGAACTTGACACAGTAAAAACCCCAAAGAACTGATGAATTTAATGATACAAATATTAATGGGTTATTTACTTACACTTTTGTATGAAAAATTAATAACAAAGAAACCGAAATTTTACTTTACCTGTGGTAAAAAACAAATAATTACTGTGAAACGTTACGCTTTCAAAAACGGCTCAATACAAAACGAAATACTCACAGTGACTCCCGGAAACAGTGATCCAAGTTTCAGGATTGAAAACTTCTAAATAACAGATTTATCACGAGTGCGCCTACTTGCCCCGGTCTCCCCTACTGTTTGTAGATTTGTCCTTATATCACAATTTCAATTTCTATCTTCCCCTCCCAAAATTCTTGATTTTTCATAGAAAAGCCATCTCTGTAGATTTAAATTTTTATTTTTTTCCCTGTAGGAGCTTAAGTTTCACTGCTATAAAAAGTGTCGGAACTTCTATTATGTCATAAAATCTCATCAATTGTCTGTAAGCATTTTTCCATAGTGTACAACCATAACTGTTTAATAATTTATTGAAAAACCTATTAGAAAACTAAAAATGTACTTTTCGCATTCTGTGAAATGAAAAATCAATATGGTAGAATTAAGGAAAATAGTCATAACCATCTATTTAAATATGGAAACAGTACAGGCCTATCCACTAATGGATAGGCTGCAATATATATATAGATCAAGATTCTATTTACTAATAGATGTAGATGACTGTAATACTCCCTAGGCATATTGATGTGCGTGCGTATATTTACCAAATCTCATCTCCGGAGACCGAATCACTAACTGAACCCCTACTCAGTAGCCTACCACAACTGCAGTAAGTCAATTCAAATCCTGTTAATACTCCTAGCACGTGGATCCAATGTAAATATAAATTATTCCTCAACAGATTAGTTCAATCTAAGTATATTACAGCCTACACCAATAATTACATATTTTTTTTTGTAATCCCTAATGTGTGTACGTTGCAATCTGTTCAATTGAGAACAATAAGCAACCCCATGACCCAATGAAATGAGGATGATGTGTATGACCTGTAAAAGAGGTGTAGTCTTGTACAGACTCAGGTCGACCATTCCTGAGAGAGTATGATTAATTGAAACCCAACCATCAAAGTACACCGGTAGCCACTGTCTAGCATTCAAATCCGTATAAAAGTAACTACCTTTACTAGGATTTGAACCAGGAACCTTCGTCTCCGAAAATCAACTGTTTAACAGCTGATTTTGGGGACGACTTTATCTCTAGACCAACCCGGTGGGTATATATATTTTAACTTACTGAAAATTGTACTTACGACAAAATTAAAGAGCATTTTAAAATTAATAATAATTGAATTAGTATTAGTAATAATATCTGTACCTGGGAAATGAAAGATGTTTACTCCATTTTGGTGATTTTTCAGAAGAGCCAATAAGTAGCAGTATTATCTTTTCATTATTGTAACAAAATTTCAGTAGGTGTTTGAAACTTTAAATTTACACCCAGTTTCTACAGAAAATGCTTCTTATCAACAAATTTATTATTTTGTAACTTTGTCAACTTCTATACTCCTTCGAACCCAAACAGGACTTTAAATCTTAGCGGCTTTCTGCGTTTAGTCAATTTTTTACGTTCTACATTAGTGTTAACTTAAATGTACAAGTTGAAAAAAACTTAAGTGAAATACATAACTTATGCGGCATTTTATACACATCGTTTGAACAAAATTTAAAATTTACCAGTAGCCTACTTTTCAGTAACAGACGAATAAAACACCAAATTCAACAAAATTTAAGCAAAATTTTCTTGACTATCAGTAAAACACATTCAATAACGATTTTACAAAAACCTTTGTACATCAACTACAAAATTTAAGCATAAGAGCATTTATTTCTAATTTTAAAGGCAGTTTTAACTCAATTTTGCCAAAATTGGAGTTATCACTCTTTACCTCTTTGGTACAGATATGGGATATTAATAGTATTAGTTTTAATCAGACAAAATTAAAGAGCATTTTAAAATGAATAATAATTTAATAGTATTAGTTTTAATTAGACAAAATTAAAGAGCATGTTAAAATTATTATTTTTATACTAATAATTTGTCTAATTAATACTTTGGTCTTTGAAGATGATATTTGAATCAACCGATTTTGATGTTGTTGTAAATAAATTAGTGAAGAAACGTAAAAATCATTAAAAATCTGGGTTTATAAATTTTTTCATGATCGTCACCATTTTTTTCTCTCTCCATTTAGTGGAGTGAGTTAAGAGAATGTAAAAAGCGATAGTAGGTATGGGTTGCAACAGAGGTCATTCATCTCAAAATCCAGGGACGACTAGAACTTTATTTTTATTATTTCCTTTTAAATTATTAATTAAATGAAATTATTTTATAAAATGCAGTATCGACTGCAAGAGTTTAATGTAATCCACCGGCGCACATAAAAGGATTTATATATATGTACTTATTTTAGAGCTCATTCAGTTTTCAAATCTTATTATGAAAACGGGAGTTCATTCAAAGTTAATAGTTGAATGAAGCTGTAACATTTTATAATAGGGGTAGTGTGGGGTGCAAAGTGCAGCCCGGGAATTCGTACAAAAAGGAAGAAGATGAGCGCGGGTGAATGCCCGCGAATTATGCAAGCTGTTGCATCACAGGTCGTTGTCCTGACCTAGTGCTGTGCAGGACCTTGCACAATATCCCCCACCAACTAAACTATATAGCATTATTACCACTACTATTTTAAAAGTACACACTACATCACTCTGCTTTGCTCCTGACTATTATCATATTACTCAGTATCTTACTGTATACCTTTCTTTTACCTTTGTTAGAAATAATAAAAAATAATATTTCTTATAACTACAATAATAATCTTTATTGTTCATATTCTATAATAAATTGAGTCAATTATTAAGATTCAAAGAAATCGTATAAGTAAATATACAATATCCTTTTCAAATACCGTATTTACCCGAATATAAGGCGACCCTTAAAACTTTAATTAAAATTCTAAAAAAACAAATTTTTAATGTTAATTGTTTCATTAAAAATGAAATTAACACTACTTTATATAAACGAAACACTATACATAAAACAAACTTCAAATTTTTAAACTTCTTTTAATCTTCACAAACATCTTCAACTCCATTCTCATCGTCTTCACTACTTAAATTAGACAAGGCTACTAATACGGTAGGCCAATGCGGAAGGTTACCCTGTGGTGAGTATGGGAAGCCATGGGCTCTAGAATCGCCTACAACCCCATTCTATAAACAAGATAGGTCTACGTTTCGTGATGTTTTTCTTAGAAATCTTCTGTGCATCAATGTTAATGACATCTCTCATCTTTTAACAAATTGGGTTTTAGGCAATCCTATATAGCCCATTCTTCCCAAAATATAGGTAGTGTTTTTCTAAAATATTATTTCAATAGATATCATTTAGTTTATCGTATAAGTCCATTCCAAGTACAATCATTAGATACCTACTACTTTTACTATACGCCTATACAACATTTTTAAATCTTTAATTTTTACATCTTCGTGATGGCTTATGTAAACATTCGAATATAAGGCCACCTGTAATTTTTAAGGATAAATCTCGAGAAAAAACCTCGCGTTATATTCAGGTAATTATATGGAATTCAAAATATTTCCATAAATTTTTAAACGTTTATAAAAATATTAACAATAATACACTCAAAAAAAAAAAAATTAAACACGATATTACAAGTTTACGTCATGTACAAAATCATTTTAAATTGTATAATCACATAAAAATTTATTTTTAAACTTGGTTTTCTTTAATTAAAGAAAAATATCTGATTATTATTTTTTACATGTTATTCTTTATGTAATTGATTTCATCTAAGCCTAACTAAGGAAAGTAGGCCTATTTGTTTAGTTGCCATACTATTCAAATATTCAAAATATATAAAAGGGTTATTTTTTCAACCACCTTTTTGTTTTTATTATCAAAGTTACATACATCCTTGGTTAATTTTCAATATTATCACCATTTAAATTGATGCATACCGGTGTAGAAGCTTTTCCAATATCCTCTTCATAAAACGTTACTGCCAGTTACGCCAGTTATTGGCGTAGTTGGTAACGTGCTCGCTTCTCATCATGCGGTCTTGGGTTCGAATCCTATTCAGGCACGGCATATGTTTATAATTTACAAAAACATCATTTCATCCTTCACCATCTGCATTAGCACTAACTGCAGAACAGTCGGACGTTAAACAAAAAAAATAAAATGACTTGAAATGGGTCTTCACGGTGTCTTGGAGCTTGTTTGCTTGGAAGCTCTGCCCTCTTAGCCACTTCTTCAGTTCTGGGAACAGGTGGAAGTCGCTCGGCACCAAGTCGGGGCTATACGCCGGATGATCAAAAATGTCCCATTGAAACTTGTCAAGAAACCGTTTCGTTACTGTAGCTGTGAGGATGGGCACAATTCCAGAAGTGAACATTCCTTTTCTTTTGTTTTGATTGGCTCTTCGCAACCACGATAAATGCAGATGGTTACTGTGAAACTTTTTGTCGGTTTTAGAGCTTTTGAACAGACTACGCGCTCCAAGACACCATAAAGACCCATTTCAACTCATTGGCGGCAGCATTTTATGAAGATGGTGTTGGAAAGCTTCTACACCGGTATGATAAATGCCTCCATTTAAATGGTGATTATGTTTGAAAAGTAACCGACGATTTATATACCTAACTTTTGATAATAAATTTATTTTATTATTCTCATTAGTTATATTTTTATAACCAATCGAAGGTTGAAAAAATTAGCCCTTGTATTAAAGAACATTTATAGAATAAATAAAGTATACATCTAAAAATTGTTTTGATTACCCTGATTTAAAATTTTTAAAAAATATCGTTGTTTTTAATGATAAGTAATAGGTACAGAATATATCAGTTATTATAAATATGCCCTAGTCATTTATTGATCTATCATTATTTTCACATTATGTTCTGACTATAAAAGCCTATGTTTTTTCCATCCCGTAATCCTGATACTGTCAAATATTTAAGTCTAACACTTGATAGATGACTCACAATGTCAGGACACCAAAGAAATAAATTTTAGAGCCTGTTTCTTCGTTCTAAAGAATTTAATTATTTGACTTCAATGAAACAAAAAAAGCACATATGTAACATTTACACAAAAAAGATATATACCCGCCAGTTTACATAAATAACTCACAGATACTTAAAGCAGACTCCGCTATATACACCTTGGTATATATTTTGACAAACGACTGATTTGGAAAACACAAATACATGAACAAACGAACACAGCTGAATACAAGATTTAAACAATTTTATTGGATATTAGGTAAAACGTTCGATACTCAATCTTAACGACAAATTTACAATTTACAAAGCAATTCTTAAACCTATTTGGACGTATGGAATCCAATTATGAGGCTCGGCAAGCCATTTCAACATTGAATTCCTGCAAAGGTCCCAACCAAAACTACTACTATCAGGATGATAGTAGGCTCATAACGAACAACATAATTATTACACAGAGATTTACATATCCTTACAGTTCAACTAGTAATCAATACATACAGTACGTAATACCAAAGAAGACTAGAATCACCTCAACATCTTACCCCTAGACAATTCAAATAACACTCGCCCATTGAAATGAAGAAATCCTGCGGTCTTATTTTAAAGCGACAAGACAACATAAAAATAATTATATTTTCTGTAATATAAATTATGACGATTACTATAAACCAATTAAAATTTCTTTTTCTTAAGTAGATTGTTCTTGAATTGGTTCCATGTTCTTGCAGTATGCGTATGACTACAGAAAAGACACGTCAGCTATAAGTACGGAAATACGTTTCATAGTCATACGAGAAAAAGTGAAAGTTCAGAAAAATATGTTATGATTGTTGTTGTTTAGGTCATTAGCCGAAAGTCTGGTTTGAACCTCTGAATGCTTTACTAAGTAAAACGAGGAGTGACGTGGTTTACCATTGCCTTCCTCACTGAATGGAAAAGTAAGCTTATCAGCATCCCAGGTCTACTGAAAAACATCTACTTTGCCCCCTGCAAATGACACCTTCACTACATTCACCATACGGTCTGGGTGTATAATGAAATTCATTACTCTCAGAGGAGATAACTCTGACTAGTGTCTTTTACTCCTCTACCTCTTATTTTCTTATATGGTTCAGTCATATAATTGGTTGACCATGTGATAAGAAACGGAGCTATTTTTTTCAGCCCTGGAACTAGCAGATTGAGTCCAAATAATTTAAAACTCCACCTGCCAGTTATGGCAGATGTTATAATTGTGAATCTGAAGTTATTATATTTCTTATGTGAAACATATTAAGCACTTTATTCATACAATATAATTATATTTATTTATTTTCTACACAAACAACACTTTGATAATATTATCATGTTAGTTTTTCACAGCAATTATTATTGGAATATTATCCGATCCCCTGAAGCTGAGGAAGTTATGAGGTAATACAACTAAAAAGATTAAAAAACCGTTTAAAGAAAATAATATTTTCAAAATAAGCCAAGCTCAGACAGTTTGATATCTTATAAAAAATGCTTATGGCTGATAGGAAAGGCTGGGGTAAGGAAAACTTGAGATTTTTTAAAAACTATAATGGGCCCGAAGATGGTAGATTGTTTGTACAGGTTTCGGAGAAGAGTATACATACTAAACAAATAAAATCTAACTGAGACTCGTAAATTGTAGATATATGACACTTAATTTTTTTCGATAAACTAATATTAACAAAACAACTTTTAGAAAAGTGGGGCCGACTCTTTGTAATGGTCGGGCAACTGGTTTCTTCATGGTCCAGCCCCTGTTTTGGCATTTTTGCCATTCATTCTCATCTATCACAATTCCCCATTTGTATTAACGTTAATGTGCATAACAATTGGACTCGAAACAAACAAAAATTGGGGAAGTAAACAATATACTTTTGTAAATTGAAAGTGAGGGGAAATAATCAAAAAACTTGAAAAGAGTAAAATAAAAAATAAATTTAATAGAAACACTCATAGAATTTAGTTTACAGAATTTAAAGGCTTACAGATTAAAGAGATGGACGGAATAAACAATTCTACAGAGAAAGAATTCAGAGAATGTGATCTACAAAATCAACTTCAAGAAATATTTAAGTTATTTGATCTAACAAAAAAGCCTAACTCTTTCAAAATTATCAGATTCTGTAAATAAAAAGTATTGATAGTTCTCTGTTAATGCGGATGATTACATGTTTGGCCAACAGGCTTCTATGTTAGTGGTCTTGGGTTCGAGTTCCAGTGAGGTTTGGCATTTTGAAATAACTCATTTTAATCTGTCGCCCCTTCATCACCTGCATTGCCATTATGTGGAAAACTCGTACGTAAAATCCAGAAAACTTAATAGTAGGACCGTATATTTTGTTTTCAAACTAGCGTAGTGTATTAACACACATACAACTATTTTTAACAATTTTAGTTAAAAATAAAATATGTTTTTGGAGTCTATTACTTGTGAATTGTCACGTTTGCCAAAACAAATTTCCACGTGCAACGATTCATTATATTTTGAGCTGTGAATGAGTTAAAACACTTAGAAAGTTTATGGTTAAATTTAAACATTAAAGAAAAGTGCTTTCTCTGTTAATTTTCACAAATACTTTTATTACCTTATGATGATATAGAGCAAATTCACACATGTTTCATCTTCTAGATATTTTTGTTACAAATAAATTTCCAGTTTTCTTAATTTATCTACCCATTATGAACCTTTTTTTACTATTAGCGGTAGTCAGTATTTTTCTTAATAAATTATTTTTCCTTTTGCTGAGTTCAATATAATTCTTGCTTTTTGGAATTTTTTCTAGTTTCTTCCTGATTTTCATATAAGTCTACCACTTCTCAGGAACAAATATATACTGTTTATCTATTATGTCTCATGTTTTATTATCCTTTCATTTCCTAATCTAAATTGTCTGGCTTGTCATAAAGGCTGTGTACGAGCCCCCCTTCCCAATTTACTATGTTTCACGATAAACTAGTAAGTCAAAGAGTTTAATTAACTTATCACGCACCCTAAACAAGTAAAAACCAAATCATGCTGTACAAATAAAGTCAAATTGTACTGGAAACAAGAATTTTGTTGACATCAGTAGAATAATCACCAGTGGAATACATTTTTAAAATAAACCAAGTTCAGATACTTTAACAAGTATTAAAAATCTGATGTGAAATACTCACACAACTTTCTCTTACCAATGTAAATTATAATCAATTAAACCTAAGCTTAATCATGAATAAACAACGTAAAATTAAAAACAATCAAATTTTAATCATGAGTGAATGACGCAAAATGAAAATCGAACTCTGTAGGACTTAAAAATACGGAGAGTCGCTAATTGACACAAAACTAGTCTCTGTAGAAAATAATAATTGAAAAGAAGTTGTAGGTTACTAAATTTTTATAACTTTAGTTATATGTACGTCTGTCTTTTAAAGCAAAAAATTAAAAAAAATTGTATTTACTAATTTTAATGAGCAAATAAAAGAAAATCACTTATTGACGCTAAATTATATGATATAGGTAGAAAAAAAGTTGAAATAAAAGTTGAGCATGTTTTAATTTTCTGCAACTTTAATTACACAAGCTTCTGCCCTAAAATACACATTTAAGCTATAATCTTAAAAAAAAACCCATTTTTACGATAAGAACATCGTCTCAAGAATTTCAACAGACATTCGTTTTACTCTGTCTTGTAAAGCACAAAAATGTAGTAAATGAAGCGATTTTAAAGAAAATCATATAAGCCGTTATTGAGGAAACCGTAAAAAAGTGAAAAATCGCACAAAAAACTAGGTATTACTTTCGGTTGATCAATTTTAATGAAAATGTTCGTTAGGGTCCTAATGGTACCTAATGTAACTTCCAAGTTTCAACTCTGTTTTAGAAATGTTTTGATCACACACACAACAATCGCTAACATGTTTTTTTTTGTTAAGAGGCCTGAAAATGAGTATTTCGTTGAGACGTCGACATGAAAACAATATTATCCTTCCCTATATATTCATACAGGGCAAGAGAAAGTGAAAGAATAATACAATCTCTTTGATTTTTGGAAGGTGTATATAACTCACTTTACAATTATATATAATGTAACGTTTCTGGAAATCTCTCCTGAAAAATTCTAAAAACTTTGAAAAAATAGAGTAAAGAATGATGTCTTAATATTATAGGGTGGCATTGTACCGTACCTGATACCTGACTGTATTATTACATGACTGCGAAATACAATACATTTTATTCAATAAATATGCTATAATACTAATAGAAAAAAGAACTAAACTTGCCAAATGATCTTACAACAAACAAATTTAAAAAAATTCATTTTACTTTTCACAAGATTTTTTAAAACTAAAAAATTAGGTAATGACAATATAGGCTAAGTTACTCAGGGAGCTCTTAGCTTTCCAAAAGTAAAAAAAAACATTAAAATTTGTTCGGTATTAGGAAAGAGCTGGTGTATGGACCTCATCTTAATACGTATCAATCAGACCCAGATAGAGAGAATACAACAGTATTGTTACCTGGGAACCATGACAAACGAGCAGTGGGACAATACACAGGAAATAAAATATTGTGTAGACAAGGGAAGAGCAATATTCAATAAAATGGGTCCTGCTTTCAAGACAATTTTATTCTTGCTACAAAAATGAGGCATCCAAGACGTTATATCTTTTATATGCTTTATACGGTGTAGAGTAGAATCCTGGACCTTGGATAAATTCATCAAAAGGAATCGGAGGCATTTGAGATGTGGCCATATAGACGCATGTTGTGAGTCCGATGACCCAAAAAATCGGACGCCAAATAGAGTAAATATTCTCAGGAGAATAAAGAAAGACATGGAAGTCATTTCCTTAATCAAGTGTAAAAGGTCCAATATTTTGGACATCATGCGGAATGATTCACGATTTTCGTTACTAAAAGCCATTCTGGAAATGTAGACCTGGCAGAAAAAGGGTGTCTCGTGGCTTCGAAATCTGAGAACTTGGTTTGAAAAGAGCTCAGATGAGCTATTTCGCAGTGCAACGAACAAAGTGAGAATTGCTATGATGTTCGCCAACATTTGGAACGGATAGGCACCGGGAGAAGAAGAAGAAGAAGAAGAAAAAGAAGAAGGATAAGGATAAGCAGAAGAGAAAGGAGGAGGAGGAGGAGGAAAAGACAAAGAAGAAGGAGGAGGAGGAGGAGGAGGAGAAGGAGGAGGAGAGGAGAAGGAGGAGGAGAGGAGAAGGAGGAGGAGAGGAGATGAGGAGGAGGTAAGGAGAAGGAGGAAGAGAAGAGGAGAAGGAGGAGGAGAAGGAGAAGGATAAGGAGAAAAAGGAGAAGGAGAAGAAAAAGAAGAAGAAGGAGGAGGAGGAGGAGAAGAAGAAGAAGAATTAGAAGAAGAAGAAGAAGAAGAAGAAGTACGAAAAACCTCTTACAAACGTTGCCTCTTTGTAATATCAGTATAACTTCACTACTTTCAAGGGAGACGACACTGATTAGTATTATTTAAACATCTACCTCATCTGTTTTTCAATACTTCTGTAATTTAATTAATTGATCGTGTGAAAAGAAACAGAACTATATTTTATAGCTCTGAAACCAGTAGGTCAAATGGTATTAATTTAATACTCCATCTCCCGGTGACAAGTAAATCCTTAATAAAAGATAACAATTTATTTTATTTTTCAAGGATTATTACTTAGTTATTGGTCTTCAAAGAAATAAGAGAGGTTAGGTCAAATGTAGCGATTAGAAAACCGATTAGCTGATATTAGATTTAAGTGTATGTAAAATATCACTCTGTTAATAAATAAAACAAAACGAACATAAATTACTTTTTGCATACATTAATTAAAGTATTCTTTACATTTATATAATCCTGTATTGAAGTGAAAACAACTTTTGCATATCAATTGCTAAAATTTTGTTATACACATAAAAATTCAATCATTTCGTACATTTGTCGCTGACAGGGCCGGCCGTGGCCTCAATTGTGCGGTTTGTTAGTTGCTCCAAGGAATCAAGGAGAACTAAAGAAAACCTTGACTTAAGTATGGCGAGCCTAGAAAAAGGTCTTCAACCTCCTCAGGTTGAGACTTAATCTAATCTAAATGAATCTATTGCTATTTCATAATTTCTTAAAAAATATCATTTAATTTTTAGTTGCATGAGTTAAAAACAGCGACCCTAAAAAATTGATAATTCAATATTAAAGATTAATAATGCAGATTTCCCACAAACCAAAGTTCAAATTTATTGAATTCATTCGAGCGCGAACTAAAACTTGAAGTTCGAATTGATAGAATACGCCACTCTTGATGATATGGACGTATCTTCAGTGGATCAGAGTAACGAAAAACTATTTTGATGATATTTGCAGCGTTAGTAAAAAAAAAAAATAAATAAATAAACTTTAAAATTATGTAGTCTAATACACTACATAAATGTTTTTGTTTTTTCCGTATATAGCCAATTTTATACCACATGAAGTGACTTTTGACATTTCTGGAAGCTACTTTTGCAGCCCACATTCTCAGTTTTTGTTCGCTGTAGACTTTTCTCCTTTCTTCCGTCCACGCGGTGTAATGTTTTAGTTCTTCATGAAAGCCCTTAAAGTTAGTAATCAGTTGTTTGAATCTGGTTTGATCTATTATATTTTCTTTATTTACTCTGATTTTCTCAATAACCCTTCTGATTTCTTTAATGCTTGGGACTTATCCGATGCCTTGGGTCTATTGTTTAGTGTCTTAAAAATTTGTTTTGTCAACCGTTCAATACAGATTCATTCCATACAGATATTAATACAGATATTAATAGAATTTTAGTTTATTTTTTCTAATAGTTTTCATTAATCGTTCGAATATACACTGTATTTTACGATGGTGATCGAACCAGATTCATACAACTGATTACTGACTTAGAGTTTCCATTAATCCGAAAAACAGAACACTGGTGGATAGAAAAAAGCCTACAGTGAACGAATACTGAGAACTTGGGTTGCAAAAATAGATTTCAAAGTCTAAAGTTACTTCACGTAATCTAAAACTGACAATTTACAAAAAAAAAAAATTAAAACATTTTTCTAAACTTTATTAGTGAAATTCACAATTATTATAAGAAAAGAAACCAGTGAATCTGACGGTAATGAAAGAATGATCGGCCTGACGTGATAGACGTGGATGGAGATCCTCTCTATTCACGTATCTTTTTTTTAAAGGCGACAGACCATAGCGGTTATCATCACCTTCACGTCAAAGGATGATCCTCATTCATTGACAGATTTCCAAAATTTTATTTATTTTTGTACTTTTTATAATTTTATTTATTTAAAATTATATACATTTCCTAAAACAGCAGATCTCTGCTCCTGTTCCTTCTTAATCACATTTGAACGTTGTTTGGTAAATGATGGGAAGAAATTTTGCGTATGAGGAGTTCTATTTGATTTGGAAAAGCAAAATGTCTGTTATGGGAGTTTTGATAAAGTTTAATGCAAACGTGTCACCAAAGGAATTTTGAGGTCGTAATGTAAAGTAATATTAGAAATGTAAGAGATTAGGTAGAAATTAAGGGCAGACTGTATGATGGTTTTGACTGAAAATTTTGATTTTCGGTTTTTTATGTTTTTCAATAGTTTAGACCTAGATCTACCACAAAAACATTAAATTACGACAAAAAAATGATTTTAATGAAAAAAATTTAAGTTTTTATCAGGTTAATCCTAAAAGAGTAACATGTCGCCAAAAACAAATAAATATTTTTCATATTTTTATATTGCTCGTTTTAGTGCAAAAAAAATTAGGTTTTTTTTAAAATATCTGCTTCACTATTTTTAATATTCTCCACAGTTGGTGCAGCTTTGTAACCAACCGTTGATGGGAAATTAAACTTGTTTGCGTACATTTTGTCTTTCATTTGTGCCTTTTCCTGAAAATTTAGATTCTTAATACTTAAGTACGTTTTTCTCAGAAACCATTTAACCTCCAGGCTGAAATTTTTACCAGTTAATTATCATGTACATGCACATTCACCGACATTGTTTTTACTTCCTCAGGTGCTCAAAAAATTAGTAATATGCAAAAAACGTAGAAAAAAATTGTAAACATTTTATGCTGTTCGTTATTCTTTTAAAACCTTTATGGTCCAACAGATTAAATTGAAAAAATGTCAGTAGCTAAAACCACCCTACAGCTATACGTGTGTAAAGTTTCATTTTCGTATCTTCCACCAATCCTATGAAAAATGTACCTAAAATTAACAAATTTAACATTGGCGGGATACAAAGTACAATCTTCCCTTAAGTAGATTGGGAGTAGAGGTTAGGTTGACTAATATTCGTAACGTTTTCGATTGAAATTTTTGGATTAGCGCTACCACTGACGGTCTAGTACAGCCATAAATTTGACCGTCATATTTCAAAATTAGTCTAAGAATGAACTTGTGAACATATAATTTTGCGTCATTGGATGTACCGAGATAAATTGCAACACTTAAACATTCGATTTGCATAGAAATATTTCAGACTTATTTCAAATTACTATAGAGTAAAATTTTCATTTAAAATTTATTTTCAGCAAGTAATTAAAAATGATAAGTTAATATGTTTACAGAATTTTATTGAATCCATAAATAACAATAAACGGAGAAAAACTATTTGCTACTGTATTTCAGTATTTACATTGTTATAAATAGGTACTAATATTTTAAAAGCAGTTAACATTAGAATTTCTTATATTATAAAACAATATTTCCTAAAAGTCCTTGTTTTTTTTTAAGAAAGCACATTCTCTTTGTCATAAAAATGTAGTCGTGAAACCATGCAAACAAACAGGAAAATCACTACTGTTTACTTTGTTCAACACTTGTTCTGAATTGAATTCTACAGTCGTTCAGTGTAATCATTAAGTTCTGGCATTGACATTTTACAATATGATAGAGAACTTAATACATACGTACGTATTCCATTCAATGCTATCTGATTGGGGTCAAAATGCAACGACCAGAAAACTTGTATAATTATATATGGTCAGTCTTATACTATGTACTTACAATTTTTTTAAGCATATTTCAGTTAATATTAATACAGTACCAACCCCCAGGCTTACAGCGCTCTCCGGCAAAGTAGACTTAGTGTTTAACTTCTTGCAAAACCTTACACGTTTAAGACAGACATGACTGTACACATAAAACCAATTACAGTTGGTCCTCAATTACCAGTCTCGTATTTACCGAGACTCGGATTTAAAGTCACTCATTTGAGAATAGAAAAAAGTCGTCACCACCATTTACGTCATTTTCAGTTAAAAAATATGAGCTAAATTCGTAAACAATTGACAATGGGTTATTGATAATATTTCCGTGTTTAGTCAGTAACATATCTACATTATAATTAATGTCCTAATGAAGTATAGAGGATCACCGTACATTATGTAGCTTATTGTTTAGCCGAAAAGCTGGTTTGAAACTCTAGAAGATTTACTAAACATAACGAAGAGTGAGTTGGTTTACTATTGTCTTCCTCACTGAGAGGAAAAGTGTGCTTTTCAGCATACCAGATTCTCTGAAAAGTATCTTTTTTCCACCCTGCAAAATTGACACCTTCACTTCATTCCCCTATAGGGTCTGGCTATGTAATGCAATTCATTACTCTCAGTGTAGATAACTGTGACTAGTTGCTTTTACACCTCTACCTCTTCTGTTCTTAAATGATTCAGTCTTATGATTAGGTGACCATGTGATAAGAAATAGAACTACTTTTTGTAGTCCTGGAACTAGCAGATCGAGTGCAAAAAATTTAACACTCCACCTGCCTGTTATAGGGAGATTGTTCATATTCTTGTTGTTTACGTCATCAGCCGAAAGGCTAGTTTCAACCTTTAGAGGCTTTATTTACTAAGTAAAATTAGTAGTGAGGTGGTTTACCATTGTCTTCCTTGCTGAGTGGAAAAGTAGGCCTACATATAAGAATACACAAATTCCTTGACCTCTCTTTTGAAGGTTCGGATTTAACTTCGGTGTCCATTCAGGCTTTAGATCGGTAAATCGAGCACTACTGTAGTACTGGACACAGGAATTTTGTTGACACCTTTATGAATCATCAGTGGAAGGAGATAAATGCGACCTGAGAATAACTGAATTTATGTGTTATGAGAAAAGTACAGTACAGAGTTGAAAATCCGAACCAATTGGGGTCACAGGTAGTTTGGATTATCGATTTGTTTGGATTTTCAAACATAACCTAGAAATTTCGCTTGGCCCATAGTTAATAATTTTAAAAAGGTCGCATAAATAAAAACTAACACTTCTCTGTACATACGTGTATGTTACGATTCTTTTAATAAACAAAAAATATACAGGCCTAGTGTGTAATGCAGGGCAGAGTAGAGTAGTATACTGTACTTTACTTACACCAAAAAAATATTAAGAATTTAAATGACCCACCGGGTAGGTCTAGAGGTAAAGTCGTCGCCAAAATCAGCTGTTTAACAGCTGGTTTTCGGAGACGAAGGTTCCTGGTTCAAATCCTAGTATAAGTAGTTACTTTTATACGGATTTGAATGCTGGACAGTGGCTAACGGTGTACTTTGATGGTTGGGGTTCAATTAACCATACTCTCTCAGAAATGGTCGTCCTGAGTCTGTACAAGACTACACCTCATTTACACGTCATACACATCATCCTCATTTCACTGAGTCATGGGGTTGCTTATTGTTCTGAAGTAATCAGATTGCAACGTACACACATTAGGGATTACAACAAAAAGAATTTAAATAATAAAACTACAGTATGATAGTATGACAGTCCATTCGAAATAGGATGATAGTATTACTTAAATGGAATAAAGAACAGAGGGAATTTTATAATGTGCAACCACGTAGAATAATAAGAAAACCACTAAGAATATTATTAAAAGGGATATTTTACTTTCGAAAAGGGACATTTTATTCAGAAAAGTTACCACCATTCAGACACTTACCATCATGCTATTTTGAATGGTCTGTACTTTATAGGGTATACAGTAGGAGTGCATTATGTAGTTTATTAAATAAAACACTACGTACAGTTAAACAAAAGATTCACTATAAAACTTAGAAAATCACTGAAATCTTTTTTTAAAAACTTGCTAATTTTTGGTTCCCTGAGCTTCGACACTCGTTTTCTGCCGTCCAAGTCCTTCATTCGCTTAAGTAGCTGACTTAATTAGTATCTTACATGTAACATGTTACAAAACATTTTTTTTTTAACAAAAGTTTATCAAACATGTTACACAATGTAAACCGTGCTTTACTTTTGCCGTTCTCGGGGATATAATTAAAATATTAAAAAATCCTTGGATGGTTTTCGGAGTTTTGACGCTCGGATCATCGACTGTATCTAAAATCGTCTTCTAGAAGAAAGTGTTCGATTTTTTTAATTTTTGGAAAGTTTACCATCAAGTCAGGTGTGACAATATTTTTTGATATCAGAAGATTTAAAAAAAATTGACGTAAAGTCATTACTGAAGTAATAAATAATGTATGTAGGGCATCTTGTCTACATTTAAATTATAGGGTGATTCAAAAAGAGCGCCGGTTTTGATATATCAAATTAAGAGATTTATTTTATTGAAAAACTGAAAATAAATACATCAACAAGTTCATCTTTCCTTCCGATTTTATGTATGAAAAATGATGTCATGCATGTGTCCTCCTCTACTGCGCTGGCACGCATCAACTCTGTCCATGAAATTGGATATTACTGCACGACAAGTTTCGACTTCCATTTGCCCGATAACCCGTCGAATTTCCTCCTTCAAGTTATTGATGTTTCGGGGTTTATTGGCATACACCAATGACTTCAGATGACCCCAAAGAGGAAAGTCACAAGGCGTCAAGTCACACGACCTTGGTAGCCATTGATGGTCGGAATTACGAGAAATGATGCGATCCTGGAACCGTTCACGGAGCAACAACATTGTTTCTCGTGCAGCGTGACAGGTGGCACCATCCTGCTGAAACCACAACTCGTCAATGTCCATTCCATCCAAATGACGCCACAAAAACTCCCTAATCATCGTACGGTATCGGTCTCCATTTACTGTCACGGCTTGTCCTTCTTGATTTTCAAAAAAGTAAGGGCCGATGACACCACCCGACCAAAAGCCGCACCAAACTGTCACTCGCTGTGCATACAAGAGAAACTACAACTGAATCGTCAATCGGAATGTTCTCCAAAATAGAAATGAGGTCAAACAATGTTGCCAACCGATAAACAAAAATTTACCAGCCGTTTAAAAACCGGCCCTCTTTTTGAATCACCCTTTAGGTACATTAGTAAATTCCACCTATGTACATTTTTTGTGAATACACCATCTAATTCGATCAAAAAATAAATACAGCAAGTTGTTGTTTAGGCCATCAGCCGAAAGCTGGTTTGACCCAGTAGAGTTTTTACTAAGTAAAACGCGGAGTTAGGTGGTTTACCATTGCCTTTCTCACTTAGTGGAAAAGTACGCTTATCAGCATGCCGGGCCCTCTAAAAAGCACATATTTTCCACTCTGCAAATGACACCTTCACTTCATTCACCACAGGGTCTGGCTGTGTAATGAAATTCATTACTTTCAAAGGAGATAACTCTGATAAGCGTCTTTTACACCTCTACCTCTTCTGTTCTTAAATAATTCAGTCATTTAATTGGCTGACCATATGATAAGAAACAGAACTATTTATTTTAGCCCTGCAACGAACAGATTAAGTGTAAATTGACACTCCACCTGTCTGTTATAGGCAGGAATATAGCATAATAATGGTAAAAGATTGATTAGAAAGTAAGTAAATTCTTTCAAACCATTTATTTTATTGATCTGTTTAACACTTAATACTCTTATTGTATAATATATTTAATTATATTTCTTTAGATATGTATGTACTTACATTTATCGTAGCATTTAACTAAACTTTAAAATTATTGAGTAGAAAATACATAGTACATATAATTAATATTGATTAATGGGCAAGGAAGGGTAGGCTACATACAACCTGTATCAATCGACAACCGCTTAACTTGAAAGTAGCCAGAAGTTCGTACACAGCATGATGCTAAACAGACACGGCAAAAAACAGAAATCTTTATGTTAATTTAATTTTTTATGGTCAATTAATTACATTAATGAAAGATCACATAATCTTCAAGAAGTAATAGAAGCGAGTTTTTCAAATAATTTTTTACAATATACAAAACTAGTAATTGTAGGGGTAAAGTATTAGATTATGCACAGGTTTTTACTTCTTTTACACTGACTGCAGTTCAAAGAATGAGGAAGTTTTTACGATTGTATAAAAATTTTTAATATCCGGATTTCAATAGGTAGTTATAACCGTTTCATAACCAATCGTTTTGGCTGGCCCGTAATGTATTTGTCAGCGTTATTGGCTTCTACAACAAGGGTTCCAGGTTTGGTTCTCGGTCAGGCCTGGAATATTTTATCACTCATTCTCATGTATCATTTCTTTGTCTGTATTAGCAATGATTGTAAAACAATCTGATGTAAAAAAAACACTTATTTGGGTTCGGCCTCTTAGTGGTATAGCTCGAACTAAATAATACGAGGATTTTTTTCAACCTCCGATTGGTTATAAAAATATAACTAATGAGAATAATAAAACAATATTATCAAAAGTTTTATACATCCTTGGTTACTTTTCAGCATAATCGCCATTTAAACTGAGGGATTTATCATACCGGTGTAGAAGCTTTCCAACAGCCTCTTCATAAAATGCTAGCAGCATTTTATGAGATGAATGAGTTGAAATCGGTCTTCACGGTGTCTTGGTAGAGCTCGTCGTCTGTTCGGAAGCTCCGAAACCGTCGCAAAGTTTCACAGTAATCCTCTGAATTTATCGTGGTTGAGGAGAGACATTCAAAACAAATGAAGAGGAATGCTCACTTCTGGAGTTGTGTTCATCCATGACAAATTATGTTCTTACAGTGCTGCAGTAACGAAACAACTCTTGACAAATTTCAATGAGTGCCGAGCGACTTCCACCTGTTCCGATTTTCCGTGACTCCGAGGTTCAAATTCTAGTAAAGGTAGATACTGTTGTAAGGATTTGAATACTAGACAGTGGTTACCGGTTTACCTTGACATTTGGGGTTCAATTAACCATTGTCTGTCAGAAACAGTCGGCCTGACAAGACTACACCTTATTTACAAGTCATACACACCATCCTCACCTCTTTGAGTTATGGGGTTGCTCACTGTTCTTAAATTAAACAGATTGTAACTTATTCACAAATGGTATTGTTTAGGTGATCAGCCGAAAAGGTGGTTTGAACCTCCAGAAGCTCTATTTAGTAAAACGAGGAGTGAGGTGGTTTATCTTCCCTGCCTCACTGAGTTGAAAAGTATGCTTATCAGCACGCCATGCTCTCTAAAAAGCATCTACTTTCAACCCTGCAAATGACTTCTTCACTTCATTCACCTCAGGGTCAGACTGTATAATTAAATTCATACTCTCAAAGAAGATAACTGTAACTAGTGTCTTTTCAACCTCTACCTTTTCTGTTCTTAAATGCTTCAGTCATATAATTGGCTGGCCATGTGTTAAGAAACAGAACTATATTTTGTAGCTCTGAAACTAGGAGATCAAGTCCAAATAAATTTTAACACTCCACTTGTCTGTTATGGGCAAGTACACACATTAGGGATTAAAAAAATTACCTAATAATTTTACGTCTTTTGCACTTTCATATTTTTACATAATTTTTCTTTCTGTTTGACAGAGTAAATAAAAAATTAAGTAACCAATATAGATAAGCATTGTATGAAGTTTTGAAGCACACTGATTGTTTGCCAGCCCGGTTATTGTTTGCACGAGTGCAACGCCCTTTGTTACGGCCACACGTGCTGCATTAGTTAGCTAAGCAACATTTGCATTGGCAAGATTCATAGAAATGCTCTCTCTCTCTCTCTCTATACAACACTTTGTATCGTGGCTCAATCTGATAATGATACTCTTTAATATTTTCTTATCCAAACTTTAAAACAACTTATTATTATGAAAAATACTCTGGGCGAACTTTACTCTATAATAATAGCACTGACAAAGAACCAGAAAAAAACATGAGTACTATTACAAGATAATTTTTGCATACAATGTATTCTTTGTAAAAATGCATAATAGATCTCAAGGAAATTATACTTAATACTCGTGCATGTAAATAATGGTAATTGAGCTATTTTAACACCAGATGGTTGTTTTCTATCTACTACACCAGTTTTCTGTTCTGCTGTAAATTTACTTTATTATTATTTAGTTATTACTTTCTTTAATTCAAAAACTTAACATGTTTTATGTAAAATTCAATTATTA
Organism: Catonia carolina; assembly: GCA_035578175.1. Lineage (NCBI taxonomy): Eukaryota > Metazoa > Arthropoda > Insecta > Hemiptera > Achilidae > Catonia > Catonia carolina. The sequence continues at coordinate 38,615,479 of JAQMRL010000001.1, forward strand.
AACGTTTTTACTTATTCGCTAAAATAGCACCCTAAACTTCCTTTATCCATAATATTTATATAATAATTTCAAAAATTGTTCATATATTTTCACTGTTAGTGGTGGTTTTAGGTTTGAGGATAGGTAGATTTGAAACATACGATGAAAGGTAACTCAAGGAACGCTATAACTAGTAGGATTGGTCATGCAAGATAAGCAACAGAAAAGCTGAATTCTTACTTTAGTCAAAGGGTATTAGTGATGGAACGTAATTCTAAACTAAAACTAAACTTGACTTTAAATTGTGCATTAATATCTTGAAACATGAAGTAGTTGAAGCTGAAGATGACGATGACCATGTTGAAGATACGAGGGTTATCCAGAAAATAACCTCCGTTTTGAAATAAAAAGTAAACGAGTGAAGATATAAAAATTTTATTATATACATATAAAAACTAAAGTTTTTCTCTATTTTTCGACATAGTCGCCAAACAGATTCAAGCACTTGTCGTACCTTGGAACAGTCTTTGAAATACCCTCTGCATAAAAATCTGCCGCCTGTGAATGTAGCCAACCATTCACGGCGTTTTGAAGCTCTTCGTCATTGGCGAACCGCTGAGATGCAAGCCACCGCTTCATGTTCGGGAACAGGTGAAAGTCACTAGGAGCCAAGTCCGGGCTGTATGGAGGATGATCGATAAGGTCCCATTTAAACTTAGCCAAAAGTTCATTTGTTTTTTGAGCTGTATGAGGGCGAGCGTTGTCATGCACAAACACAACACCTTACTCATCTTACTCGTTGATTTTATGGAACGTGGAACGACCATCACTTCTGCTGTCTACTGTGAAACTTTAAACAGACTAAGAAGAGCGATCCAAAACAACCGTCGTGGCCTTCTGACACGTGGTGTTGTGTTTGTGCATGACAACGCTCGCCCTCATACAGCTCAATGTTTTAAAACATTTCAGTCTATGAGTATATTCGCTGTTGTCGAGGAGGTTAACTTCGAAAGAATTTTGATGCGCTTTTAAATTAACCCTAGAACCGGCAATCGTTGATTTTAAGACGATGTTACCGCTTCTTCAACCGGTCGCGTCGCTAAATCGGATTTGCTTCATAGCATTGCAATGTTGTCGTTAAAGTTTTAAATTCATCTTCAGACAGCGTTGCTGTTTTGTACAATAGTTTAGTAATGTATAAAGTAAATTTTTACGTATAATTCAATAGTTTTAGTTGCATATTCTGGCTATGTTTCTCTGTTGAAACCACGCTATCCTAGAGCTGAAATTGGTTATTTCTTGGTTTACATGATATGTTTTTGTACGAGTATATTATATATTCTTCAGTTTTGAACATAGAATCATTTTGTTGTTTTATTTTTAAATAGACATTACATGTAACGATTCGTATATAATGAATTTTGAAAGTAGTGCATAGGAAAGTTTTAAACAGTAGTGTTATCTATCTGAAATTTTAGAAAAATATTTCCCTAAAAATTATTTTCAAATAGCTTCAGCATCCCTAACTGTCAGATTAACATTTCAATAATGTATTTATTTTATTTTCCTAAGTTTTCTTGTTATTTTGATACGTCACGTGATAAGATTTGTGATTTATAGCAAATTTTTAATTAGGTATTCTTTACGGTTCGGTGACCCATATGCTAGAAATTCTCTGCCGGTCTCGAAAAATGTTATTGCCAGCTATAGGGTTAAACAAATTTTCACTCGTTTAATTTCCTCTTTTATAAAGGCCAGGTTTATATCGTAGTGTAATATTTTATTGGATACAAACAATGGGGCTGCAGTAAATGAAACATTTAACATTAATATTTGGACTCATATACCAAGAGACGATGTTGTGGCTTTGAAAACACCGAAATATATCGTGTGTGGAGCATTTTTTAAATATAAAAAGAAAGGAAAGATCTAAGTTCTTAAAACGTTGAGCGTTAATCGGATAGGGAGTTTTGTATGTTCAGTCGAATAGAGTTTGGGAAAACAACGGATGAAGGAAGCAAAAATGATTTACAATGATAAACCCACAAAAAGTAAGATCTTTGAAATACAGGAAAATAACTCAGATAATCCTGAATATGCAGCAGGAATGCATAATGCTTATGTGTAACTGAATATGCACTATCGATATCGAACGCAGTGCATAGTGAACAAGAAGACGACCCAAATATTTCATCAAGAAGACGAACAAACACCGATATTTTAAAAATTTTGGAAGAAACAACTTTTGACCAAACTGCCAAAATTTGTCCTGCTTTGAGTTGGCGTATGAAAAAATCTCTGAAGCCGAAAAAACATCATTTCTAATAAAATCATGAGAGAAGAAATGAAATTGTGAATGACAATAAAATAATCAAAAAGTCCAATTAGAATATTTTTTCTCAAAACGTAAAATATTTAACATAATGAATTCAGACTTTATAATATTAAATTTATCAATACTATAAATTTAAATAATAAGTAATGTTAATTGATGTTACTGCCCATAACAGACAGGTGGAGTATCAAATTATTTACACTCAATCTGTTCGTTGCAGGGCTAAAATAAATAGTTCTGTTTCTTATTACATGGTCAGCCAATTAAATGACTGAATCATTTAAGAACAGAAGAGGTAGAGGTGTAAAAGACACTAATCAGAGATATCTCCTCTGAAAGTAATGAATTTCATTATACAGCCAGACCCTGTGGTGAATGAAGTGAAGGTGTCATTTCCAGAGTGGGAAATATGTGCTTTTCAGAGGGCCCGGCATGCTGATAAGCGTATTTTTCCACTCAGTGAGGAAGGCACTAGTAAACCACCTCACTCCTCGTTTTACTTAGTAAAACTTCTACAGGTTCAGACCAGCTTTTCAGCTGATGACCTAAACACAATTTATGTTAATTTTTTTACCACGATAGCTAATAATGTGAGACATTCTTTGTATGTTTGACTCGGAAAATTTGTAAAAATTCGTGAAACAGATATCAGATTGAGTTATTAGAAAGAATGGTTTAAAATAAATTTTGTCATTGAGGCGTAACGTTCTTGTGAGTTCTAGAAGACAGTTTTACAATTGAAAATTGCACAAAGAGAGTAATTGTTTTCTTGAGACTAAATTACTTATATAATCTTCAGTTTTCCTTGTTCTCATCTAAATTATGACGCGGTTTATAATAGGAACAAAATTACAAAAAAGATTTCCAATGTAATTGGCGATACATACCAAATAACTAAAGACAAATTAGGCAATAGTATGAACAGATTTAAAATATCTGAAAAATAAATTGAAATGGCCTTCTCTGTAGCACAGTAGTTATTGTGTTAGGCTCCAAAACAGAGAACCCGGGTTCGATGACCAGGCTGATGATGCAACTGGAAAAGACGAATAAAAAAATTGTCATCTTCATAATATCATCCTTGTACCCCTTACATATGAACAAGTTCTTACAGGCGTTATGACCCAATAAAAAAAAGTAATTGACATGACTTTATGTTTGTCAAGTGCATCGAAAGATCCATTTCAGATTATGTGAAGTAACTACAAAATCTTCTGAAATCTCTTTTTGTAGCCTACATTCACTGTGTTTTGTCAATGCAGAACTTTTTTCTGTCCAACATACCCTCTGCCATTTGTAGAAGCCGTTGAAGATCTGTATTTGTTCTAATCTAGTACGTTTCTCCCTAAATTTCAGCATTTTCAAAGTAAATTTTCTTTTGTCTTTAATTTTTATATATCTAGAATTACAATACATACTATAGCACAGCCACTAGAGTTGATGAAAGTTTTTGTTAGGAGTGAAAGGAGGGGCACACCCAGCAACATATCCTCCAGGATGCCGTAATCATACTATGGTAGAGAGGGATGATCTTCATGAAAATTAAAATGACAGCGGTGAAGAAATTAGGAAGATTTTATGATGATGATTATGATGAAAATGACTGAATGGCAAAAAATGTTATTGAAGATCCCTACACAAAGACGGCGAAAATGTCTAAAATTTGAAAAATTTTGATTGGCCAAACGTCGAGCAAGATCGTTTGAATGATTTTCAATTTGTCAAAAAATCTTTTATAAAGTTTTCTTGCTACTTCTTTTAAAAAAAGAATTCAAGGTCAAAATAAAGGGTGTCTTTCTCACGTACAAAGGTGGTCCAGCGGTGAGCCAACTATCTACATTGGAACATCTGGATCTTGTTTAAATCGGTTCGAGCAGCAGCACTGAATATCTGGATTCCGCACACCCAGAGAGGTTTCAGCAGAACACTGTTTTTGTTAATTTTTTGCTTTAGTGATAGACATTGATATTTAACTAGGTGGACGAAACGTCTGAGGTGATTATTTAGCAACGAAAGTTTGCTCTTGAGGTGTTCACTCTACGTGAGTCACCTGTCTAACCAGGTACTTAAATTTGTAACATTTTCAAAGCATTTGACGAGTTCATTTCGGTGTTTGTAAAATTTATTAAATATTCAAACGTACATGTGTCTGTCTATATTTTTTACATAAGGCATCTTCAGATCATTATGTAATGTCGCATTTGAGACATAAAATGGAGCTCCAATTGTGAGCCGCAGAAATTATTATTGGAATGTCTGAAATTTGTTGTTTAATTTTGCTACTGTTCCAAATATCTGGAACCGTAGTATTGATTTGTATTGTTACAGTTTTGGTCAACAGAATATGTGATAAAGACCATACAAGGCAATAGAATTTAATCTGTTAGTTTTTTTTATTTGTTGATTTGGGTTCTCCATGGTCAATTTTTTTTGTTGGTCGTAAAATTTTTCTCAATTATCCCAATATGTAAACGTTTTATTATTTGTGGTACTGATAAGAAAAATATAATTTTTTTACTAGAACTTACTTTGATTTACTACCCTATTGTAAAACTAAGATTTTATTGTTTACTTCATTAAAGTTGATTTAGAGGTTTAAAATCTTTAAATCATAATGGAATTGATTTTTTTCGTATAAATTATTTTCATATTTAATTAAAGTAAATTAGATTTTAATTGAATGGGCAATTTAAAATGACGACGTACACACCTTGCGTGTAAGTTTTGAAATAAATTGAATGAATATAAAAATAAATTTTCCCTACAAATTGTAAATACGTATATAATCATGCTAATATAAAAAAAATTTAGTTATTGCATGCAATATGTCCATTTCGTTCAGTTCGTTCTAACTGTCTTGTTATTTAGGAACCAAGCTGAAAAATGGAATGCCTTAAAATGAAAAATACTGCGTAGTATTGCAACATTTGTTACTATTGTTCGGTAAACTGCTTATACTTTCTCGTAAATCTTCCGGTAATTTATTTAACATGAGTTTATGCGTTGAAATGTATTTTGAAAAAAAAACTAGAAAAAACCTACTTTGATAGTTGTGGCTTTAAGTTTCCAAGCATTAGAAAATGTTACATACAAAAGTAATAATGTTTTTAATTTTTGCTCTTTTTGTTTTCATGGTAGGACTTAAATTTCATATTCTTTAATCTTTACGTTGTTGTTTCAGTATATTTACTCGTTAATTATAATCTTTTAGTGGCCATGATCATTCCAAATTCTGTTCACTTAATTGAGGCTTTATGTATTTTGTGTAGTGACCAAAAGAAATGTTATTGTCTTTTACACATTCATTCAGTAAGAATTTCAATAGAATTCATTCGTTGTTGTTTCAATCGTTTCCACGAATCATTAGTTCTTTTTTTACTTTTGAGACCTTATAAGATCACTAGTTCAAGTTTAGGTCTGTTCCAGTGATGGGTTTCTTTGAAAAGCGCGCTTTAAGTGTGGCTTCCTTTCGTTTAGCCCCATATTTTTTTAAAACGTACCGATCTCTGTTTCCGTTGTTCGTCAGTAAACACCCTGTTGTACACTCTTCTGGTTTTTGGTTCGAATATTACCATATTAGTCTTGACTAGTTGGTTGTACTTAGTGGATTTTGTTAGGAAGTTTTGTTTAGTGATTCCAAGTTCCTCCTCATCCCGCTGTACCTCCTTCAGCCAACTAGATCTTGACACCTTATTCCAAAAATGGTTGATCAGCCGGTTCACAAGTCTGGACTTTTCGGCTGAGTATGTGTGCTAGGAATGATATTCTTTTCTCTCTAAAGTTATTTGTTAGTGGGGGGATTAGTTTGATTTAGTTTGATCTTTAGTTTTATATTTACAATTTCTTTCTCATAACCCGTACACTTCATTCAATTTCTTCGGGTACATCATCTTTCCCTTAAATCTCTCAGCTTCTCTCAGACCAGTCTTTTCAGATATTTGGAGGCGTTCACTTGAAGGGCAAGGAGAAAAACGATCTGAATTCAATTGAAAAAAAAAATAGTTTTTATCGCCATAATATCTACATGGTTTAATTGCGTTTTATTAGATTATAACTAACATAGATCATAGTCCAAAGAAAAATGGCTATAATGATATAAACTGAGATGAAAAATAATGATCAGAGTCCACTAATCTTGCAATAATAATTGTTGCGAATCAGCTGATCGGTTTTTATTTAGTTATTACCCGTCTTATTAAAACCTCTATTTATTTATTGTCCAATGATTATGTCCAAATAAATTCGTTTGTCTTTACATAAATGTTTCTACATTCGGATACACTTCCATTTCATACAGAATTACTCGCACTGTTAGTGCCTAATGTTGATATTTTGTAATCCCTAATTTATGTACGTTGCAATCTGTTCAGAACAATAAGCAACCCCATGACCCAATGAGATGAGGATGATATGTATGACGTGTAAATGAAGTGTAGTCTTGTACAGACTCAGATCGACCATTCCTGAGAGAGTATGGTTAATTGAATCCCAACCATGTTGATATTAATTAAATATTTTTCTTGTTTTAAAGTTTTTTTGCCAGGTTAAAAATTTTCTACAAATTTAGGACCGTTTATTTAAGTACTGCTGTTGACAAATTGCTATTTTGTATGACCTCTTTTAACTCTACAGCTGGCAATAACATTTTTCTAGACCAGCAGAGAATTTCTATCACCAAACCGTAAAGAAATCATTAAAAATTTGCTATAAATCACAAACCTTGTCACGTGACATTAAAATAACAAGAAAGCTTAGACAAATAGAATAAATACATTACTAAAATTTTAATCTGACAGTAAGGGATGCTGAAACTATTTGAAAATAATTTTTAGACAAATAATTTTCTAAAATTTCAGATGACACTACTGTTTAAAACTTTCTTATGCTCTACTTTAAAAATTCATCATACACGAATCGTTACTTTTAATTGCATTTTAAAATAAAACCAAAAAACGAATCCATGTTCAAAACTGAAGAAATATAGGCCTATAAAAAACACATCAAGTAAACTAAGAAATAACTAAATTCATCTCTAGGACACCGTGGTTTCAACAGAGAAACACAAGCAAAATATACAACTAAAACTACTGTATTATACGGGAAAATGTACTTGATACATTACTGAAGTACTGTACAAAACATCAACGCTGTCCGTAGATGAAATTAAAACTAAAACGACAACATTGTAATGCTATGAATCAAATCCAATTTTGCGACGCGACCGGTTGAAGAAGCGGTAACATCGTCTCAAAATCGACGATTACCGGCTTTAGGGTTAAATATTTATACGAACGACTTTAACTCTTCCAAATTATTTTATAGTCTGTTGATTTGTGTTCATTACAGGACGATTGTTCTAGTTTGTAAGTAGTTCTCCTGTGTTTCTGAGGAAATGACTAAATTATCGGCAAACGCTAAACAACTTATTACTATTTTGTTTATTTCCTGTTGTTTTATGACACAGTATACTATAACAGACATTGATAACTCAACTCCTTGATGAATTGTTTTAATAAATCGATTGGTATTTTTATCTGTAGTTCCAAAAGCATAAACAACCACTTGAAGTAATTTTTTATCGTCTGAGTGGTTTTGTTACAATATATAGGCTTACACCACATTATCTGGTAAATAATTAATATAAGTGACTTGTAAACAAACGTAAAATTGTTTACTTGTCTAATAGGCCTCGTGTCTAACTTCCGTATGAACTTTACTTGAGCACACCTTCAAGTCAAACACCTAAAGTTGATTCTAAACCAACAAGGTAATACAATTAGCTGTGCTTCAGTATAAATACAGTTAAAAACTACAAGGTGCTCTAAAAGGTAGGCCTAATAAATAAATTTTTTAATCCCTAAAATGTGTATAGTTAGAGCGGACGCCAAATAAGTTTGCCGGTGTAGCTACGCGAACACATCAGATTCAGTCGGTAGATTTTGTATCTTAGTACCGAACTGTCTACTAAATCATAGGCGCTGAAAGATGTAAACTATCATCTGTTAGCGACGTTAAAAACTTTCAATTTTAAACATGAACCCACCGGGTTGGTCTAGGGGTAACGTCGTTGCCGCTAGTCAGCTGTTTAACAGCTGATTTTCGGAAACGAAGGTCCCTGGTTTAAATCCTAGTAAAGGTAGTTACTTTTATACGGATTTGAATACTAAACAGTGGTTACCGGTGTGCTTTGATGGTTGGGTTTCAAATAACCATGCTCTCTCAGGAATGGTCGGCCTGAGTCTGTACAAGACTAAACCTCATTTACACGTCATACATATCATCCTCATCTCATTGGGTCATGGGGTTGCCTATTGTTCTAAATTGAACAGATTGCAACGTACACATTACAAAAAAAGTGAAATAATATATACAAAAATTAACGCCTGCCAAATAAAACACGTTACAGACTAATGTTTTCAGGTTAGCTGGTATAAAACGTTGCAAGAGCGACGTGACTCTGATCAAAGCTAGTACGGCACCGACTCCCACCACTCGCTGAGGCAACCGAGCACGCCATTGTCAAAATAAACCTTCTGCGCACCTCAGAAAACCGGCAAGCTTACTTGGCATCCGCTCTACGTTGCAATCTGTTCACTTTAACCCTTTATAGGTCTTTGGTAAGTATACTTACCACTGGCAATAAAGTCAATTTTTTTTTAAAGAATAAGCTATGCAGTTGAACGTTTTTCACATTTTATGGTTTTATAGATTTTTTCTAGTAAGTAGGCTATCCACATTTTGAAATTAGTGCGCAGCGACTACTTGCTTCATGAGTTGCGCGAATGTGGTAAGAACTCATACCAGCGTACGCAACCGAGTTGTTTTGTTGTTACTTTTGTTCAGTGCTTAGAAAATTCGAGATTTTTGTGGGAAAGCAAGCATTCATGCTAATATAAAGTTGAGATAAGTTAGTGCACACATTTTTCTGTTATATAGGACTACAAATTGTTTTAATATGCATTCTTACCATTAAACATTATTTGATTCACAGTTCAGTAAACGTTCTTTGGTACGTATACTTACAGGGGCTTAGCATAAAAAAAGAAATATCTTACTGTTCTGGCACTAGAAATACATTATTCAAGTCCCTATAAAACAAAATTTAAGATTTTACAACATGTATATTTTTCCCCGTAGTACTGCCCTATAAAAGGTTAAGGAGAATAAGAAACGCCATGACCCAATGAGATGAGGATGATATGTATGACGTGTAAATGAGGTGGAGTCTTGTACAGACTCAGGCTGACCATTCCTGAAAGATTATGATTAATTAAATCCCAACAATCAAATTACACCAGTATCCACTTTCTAGTATAAATTAACAGTAAATATTTATAATATTTCATTTAATCCCTAAGGTGTGTAGTTTGCAATCTGTTCAATTTAAGAAGAATAAGCAACCCCATGACCCGATGAGATGATGATATGTATTACGTGTAAATAAGGCGAAGTCTTATACAGACTCAGGCCTACCATTCCTCAGAGTATGTGATTATAATTGAATTCCGCTGATGACACACAGTAACCCGGTAAACCCGATCTGTTATTCAAAACCAGGACATTAAATTTAACATGCTGTTGTTCAGATCATCAGCCGAAAGGCTAGTTTCAACCTCTAGAGGCTTTACTAAGTAAAATGAGGAGTGATGTGGTTTGCCTTCCTCACTGAGTTGAAAGGTATTTTATGATTCTATCGTAGGCTTATCAGCATGCTACGTCCTCTAAAAAGTGTCACTTTCCACCCTGCAATGACACCTTCACTTCATTTACCACCACAGGGTCTGGCTGTACATATAATGAAATTCATTCCTTTCAGACGAGGTAACTCAAACTAGTGTTTTTTATATTGCTACCTCTTCTGTTCTCAGATGATTCAGTCATATAATTGACTGACCATGTGATAAAAAACAGAGCTAGTTTTTGTAGCCCTGAACTGGAACTAACAGGTCGAGTGCAAATAATTTAACACTTTACCTGCCTGTTATGGGCAATATGAAATGTAAAAAAATTTAAAATGAAGTTAAAAGTAATTTAATCTCATGAATGATTAAATCTGGAAATACAATCGTATTACTAATTTTGTAGGCTGTTGTGTAATTCCCGTTTTTATCGTGAAGATTAACAAAAATATAATTGGAGATTATGACAAAAATTTTCAAAAAATGTTTTAAATATATTTTAGGGTTTCAAGATGTTTTGCAATCTGTTTTCTTTAATACGTAATATTATTACATCATCTTGTTGATATTTTCTTTTTGAGTTTTTATACTAAGGAATAAAATAATAATAATAACACGAAATTGAATTAAATACTGCTAAGGGTGACGTAATAAATAATATAACCCATTGTTTTTATTACTTTCAAACATGAAAATGAAGAAATATTAAAAGGGTTCTTTATAATAACAGGAATAGAAAAATGTAATAACGTGATTAGTTCTTTAACTTATTCACCCCCTCAGCCCTCCCCCCTATTTATTCTACAAGTGAATAATATTACGAGGTAATAAAATTTGTTAATTCGGAACCGAAGTTCTATTTTTAGGATGACAAAAATAAAATGTCCGAAAATAAATCGTATAAATTTATTATTAGTAAACCAAAAACAAAATGTTTACAAACAAAATTATTGTTTGAATTACGATTGACTCAAAAATATAATGAAAAATTAGAATCCATGCTTAAATACACCTCGTTTAAAAAGCGATAAAATTTAACAGAAATACGTCGTGGGAACTTAAAGTTCAAGCAAGTAAAATTTTTAATCACTTTGATAAACTTAAAGTTCAAATTTATTTTTAAATTTATGATTTTGGGTTCATTTCAAATAATTTCTCCGAAGTAACTCTCTGTATTTATAAATATTTATTTTAGTTCACAATTACATAATACAGTTGTGTTTTTACAAAATGTCGATTATAACAAAACAATATAAAAACCATGTTTATTTTTATAAATTTGAACATTAGAATTTTGCATGTAAATAATTCGGTTATTTAAACGGAAGATTAATTATTTTATGAACGGAATTGTAAAATATTTGTATAAGCAGGTATTTTTTAGTTATTGAGTTATTACTTGATATAATCTGAGCTCGTTAAATATATCCATAATTATAAACTTTTGATTTAATCTAAAAATTTCCACTTAGAATAAAATTATGATTTAGGTTTCAAAATAAATAGTGATTGATGAATTAGGTCTTTACCTAATTCTAGTATCAGCAGGAACGGCAAGCTAAAACACTAACAATTACTAGAATCTAAATAATGAAACTTCTTTCAACATGTCCTGAACTAAAAAATGGCTACTAATTTTACGCCATATCGAAACAGTGAATGCTCACTCGTTCTTGTGAGATAGCTGACTGCTTTTACCCGAATGCGCCTGGAAATATGGGTAGTTGTTTCTTTTTCACAACATAAATGTAGGCCCTACAGGTTCAATGCATTATTTTGTTTCCTGTCTACACCAATTTTAGATCTGGTAAAGACATTTTAGACATCTCTGGAAGCTCTTTTTGCGGTTACATACTTAGCATTTTTTCATTGATAAGTTTTTCCTTTTTTCTTTTCATCCGGTGGTTCTTTTGTTTTTCATAGGAGCCTCTTAAATAGGTAAACAGTAGTCTGAACATGTTTCGGTCTAATATATTATACTTGGGCAATTCGAATTGGCACAAGCAGCTTCAGTGTTTATCTACTCCACTCTTCGCCACTCGCCATGCAATGACGGTACAGTCACAAAAGTACACAATCGCTACTCTAATGTGCGACTCACGCACGGGCACTACGCTTTGTTTTCACTGTTCTTATTAGATCTGTCGGACGTAATGATATGACTAATTTGTTTTCACATATGATTTTCTGTTCATTATATATTCAGACAAATTTTTTTAGTTAGTTGCGTGCGTCTGTAGAGTATAGTTCAGTGAGTGTTGGTAGTTTAGTTCTTGTATTTTATAATTTAAATTTTTACTGGGATAAAATAAATACATATTTTAAAATGAAATAATTATTTGTATATTTGTACATTGAAATAATGTTGTAGGCATTTGCGTATATTAAAATGTGTAGACCTTGTTGAAAGAATATGTTATTAATATACTTTATGCGGAACTGTATGTACACGTAGAGCAAGAGTTGTGCCAGTTCGATATGTCCACAGTATACCTTATCCCATTTTTCTCGATCAATCATTGTGATACAATCTTATCTCTTTAAGCCACTTCCCTACAATACAAGTGTCGGCTTGTGTCTTCAAAAATAGGTGACGTGTTGCAGAAAACCGAGAAAAACTAGTACACTAATCCACGAGACTTTTGAGCGTAAAAAATGTAAAATAAGTTACCCACATACAAAACAACTGTGTGACACAATTAATATAAAACAACTAACGTACACGTACTAGAACATACAAACGCAGTTGGCTAGTCCACTCGCCGCAATTTTTCCACTATTCAGGGACGAGTGGTGAGAGCAGGCGTCCATATTTGCTGCTGACTATCGGTTGTAATGGCAACCCGCTCGCGCTGGAAGTGATACGACGGACACCCATCTAACTCTTCACTTGGGCATTTATTTTGTATATTAACGGCTACTAAACACATTAGAATAAGCTCTAAGCAGATACAATAATTTTATGTACTTTTTGTACGACACTTTTTCATTTATTGTAAAACAAAACATAATTATAACAGAAATTACATTTATTGTGTGAGAGAAATAAATCTCGATACTTTTTCATCTAAATAGTTGTTGCTGTATAATACTCGTACTTTCCTACGCTTTCCACTAGTCTATGGTTTGTGTATTGCAAATTTGTTTAGGCAACCGTTTGTCATCCATTCTCTACAGGTCGCATTGGCGTAGCTCATGATGAGAGGCATTGCTTGCCTCTCATCATGCTGTCTTGGGTTCAAATCCCATTCAGGCACGGCATTTTTTCATACGTTACAAAAAATCATTTCATCCTTCACCGTCTGCATTAGCAGTAATTGCAGAACAGTCGGATGTTAAACCAAAAAAATTTTGCTTCTCCCAAACCGTATAGTCAGTCGAACTATACAGTTTGCTATCTTTAGACTAATTATCTTTCGGAGGTTCTTTCTCTCAAATTTCTCTGTTTCTCTCAGACTAGCCGTCCCGGTAAGTCTAAGGCATTCATTCCCATACAGACAACCAGGTTTTATTACAGAAATAACGTTTTATCTCGGCTTCTCTCGAGAATGCCTTTTTCTTGTACTCACCTGTTATTCGATTTCTTTTCGTTGGTACTGTGTTATTTTCTCGTAGACATTGAAACTAGTATTTTTTTATAATGTTGTCTACAAAACTCTATGTTACTCAAAGTTCTTTTATTTCTTACACTAATCTAATTTTGAATACCGTTCGTTGATTCATCAATGTATTTTGTTTTTGGATAGTTAATTTTTTACTTGTGAACAATATTTCCTAATGTCTTTTTGATAGTTCATTGATGAATTACAATTTTGTTATTCTTCCGCTTGCCAACTCTGCCAACAAGTCTTCTATTTCAAATATAAAACTTCACCTCCTCTGAACTTTAGTGAATTTTAACGCTATTACTTAACATATTTAATAATATTTCTTGAAAATTTCCCATAGATTATTTCATTAAAATACCTATATTTATCGGATAGTCAATCAATGCCATAATTGTAGGTAAGTCGGTTTGAAAATTAAATAATTTTAATGATAGCCGTCACGGTGGTGCAGTAGTGTAGATTCATAAATAATGATGAACAACGAAGCAGAAGGTAGCTAATTTGATTACCGGCCAAAATCTAGAATATTTGAATATGTAAAATCCACCGTTACTGTTAGGCTAATGCTAATGACCAAGGAGTTGATGTGACTAAATAAACTGTAAAAAAATAATTTTAGAAGAAATTAATTTTTAATTTCTTAGGCCAACCAATTTTGAACCGACATTATTTTGTACATTTTGTTGATAGAAATAATCATCGTTATGCTACTTTAATTTCGTATAATGACAGCCAAAATTATACGTTTTATTTGAACAAATATATGTCAAAACCTGTCTCTTGCTTTGAATTTTTTTCAGCTGTGTATATTTAATATACAGAGAAGCTTCGTGTGCAGAAAAACTGTTGCATGTGAAAGCGAGTGATGATTTAGGTATGTTCTGAGATTAGGATTTTAAAATATACATAATTTGTATGTAGGTTGTTGTTCATAACTGAACTAAAGATTTAGTCTACAGTAAATTTTTATCTTGTCTAAGAAAGTGAGACTGGGCTGTTCTGCCCAAGCCGGTCTTAACTTGGCACGAAATGTTGTTCGTTTAATTGTACCTTGACAATTTAAAATTTTACCTGGTAAATTTTAATCTTTATATTTACTAATAATCGGTTTTGAAAGTAAATATAGTAGGCTATATTTAAAACTAAAAAATGTACTTGCATTTCCTAAGTCTTGAATCGAAACAGAATGTTAACTCCGTACGAGTAGACAAAATGATACTGGTATAAAAGTACCAGATAATTTTATTACCTAGTGCCGATACATAAATACCAAATGTACAAACAGATTTGCATCGTGAGTAACTTTTGTGTTTCCTGTTCACAACTAAACTCCCAATGAAATCCGTATATTGGTTGCTGTAGTTGATGCTGTTAGGGAAACTAGAAGGACGTTATTCATTTAGCCGAAGACGTATTCTTAACTTAAATATCTGAGAGATTGTATCGATTTTACATTTTTCCAGTTATTCCAAAGAATGACACCCGGTTTACAATCACGAACACTCTTCGCATAAAAGTTCGCCCTTTTAAAGAAGTAGATAAAGGTTTCATTAAAAAAATTAACTGAGAAATAAACTAGTACTAGGAATACAAATCTTAACATCTTTACAGTAATAACTAGGTACCCTAAAAATCTGTAAGCAAAAAAAAACGAATAATTTAAATAAAAATTAATATCTTTTGTTTGGCTAAGGGGTTCTGTTTATTTCAATTTTGTTTAGTGTCTAACATCTGAAATTAGTAATTTGAACGTCAATATTAAATTTATACATTTATAAATTTTAAACTTTACATAATATTTTTCATAGTTTGTAAATATTCATGTTTTTATCTAAATTGTACGGTTTTTCACTAATTTTAAACAACCTTAAATAAAAATTAATACCTTCTGTTTGGCAAGGGGTTCTGTTTATTTCAAATTTGTTTAGTGCCTAACATCTGAAATTATTAATCGGATTGTCAATATTAAATTTATACATTTATAAATTTTACATTTTATAAACTTTACATAATATTTTTCATAGTTTGTAAATATTAATGTTTTTATCTAAATGGTAAGTTTTTCACTAATTTTAAACAACCTAATTACTAAAAATTATTTAAAATTCTGTATAAATTAAGTGGCTGGAACGTATAAAATATTTATGTAAACATTAATAATGAAAGTTATTTATTTTATGGGTTAATATACTAATTAAGAAAACAGAAATGAAGCGATAAATACCCATAAAACCAAAATAATATATCTGTTTAATTGAGCTTGCATAATTATTTAAACGGAATTTAACGGATCTGCATTAAATTATATCAAAATACAACTACTAGTTTAGGCCGGTAGAATCGTAACAATAATTCATAGGCTGACATCCATGAAATCTACCGACGTTTAAAGTATCGTGTCCAATTGACATAATGGACGTCTTGCTCCGATTCCTCTTTCGAATAATGGCATTGTCGCTTCGAAAGGAGGAAATAAAAATGTAACTTATAGCCTAAGGACAAAACAAAACTGTTTTACTGGTCACCTCACTTTCCCACAACTTAAAATTTTGCGCCCCGTTCAGATATTTTTATCTATTCCGATATAGTTAAATACAATAGCTAATTAAATTTAATTTAATTTAAGGGGAAACTGTGTGATGGTTTTGACTGAAAATTTTGATTTTCGGTTTTTTATGTTTTTCAATAGTTTAGACCTAGATCTATCACAAAAAAAATATTTTAATGAAAAAAATTTAAGTTTTTATCAGGTTTATCCTAAAAAATTAACAAACTCTTGTACGATAAGCTATGTGAATTTGATCTTGTGGGGCTATAAGATGAAACTTCAAAGGAGCTTTCGGTACTGTAGATGTTCAGTAAATAAAGCAATGGTGGGCAATCGATGAAGATAAATTTGGAGCTGAAAAATTGAATAAAGATGAAATAGTAACCCAGGTTTAAAGAGATCACGAAGAGACAGATGTTGAAAATTAAGATGGTATTGACGAAATTAATATTTAAAAATTTAAGCCTTCTGTAGTTTCACAATGACTGGACGAACTACGAGTAATACAATTTGTGAACAGCGATAGTGAATTTCCAAAGATTTATTAAAGTTAAAAGAAATGAAGCAAGAAGTTATTAAAAAACAATACAAATGTAATGAAACAAAAATTTCGAACTTTTTCATCCCCGTTACCATACAAATGTAATGAAACAAAAATTTCGAACTTTTTCATCCCCGTTACCAATAGTTAAGATAGCAAATCTGACAATTTTCAACCATCTACTCGTGGAAGTAAATATTTTTCTGTAAATTCAGTGAAAATTGTGAGTAATTACAATAATGTAGGCTTCTCTAAACGGTACATATTTTCATAATTTGAATTATTTTGCTATTTATGATAGTAGGCCTTAGCAGTGTTTGTTTTGTAGATTAATCCTACATTATAGTTCATGTTTGGACACAAATTAAATTTTATTTTATAAATACTGTAATTAAGTTTCAAATGGAATAAATGTGTTTAAAGTTATTTTTTCGCTATTTTCCGATAATATATCTATTAGCGTGAAATCACTAATATAACCACTACATCATCCGTTCCAGTGTACAGTAGTAGGGGTAGTAGTAGTACCGTATTTTAAAAACTCTGCTAATTCGTGATTTTCCTAATTTAGACTCATTCTCCCCCCCCCCCCCAAATATTCCAAATTAGGGAAGTTTTACTGTATTATTATTTACAAACACTTCTAAAATCTCAGTCCTGCTTGAAAATTCTGGAACAAAACTTTCCTTTTAGATATTGACACAATGTACTTTTGAAATTCAATTTATTATAACTTTTCTAATTTATTTTCCTTCATTGTTTCTAATTTTTAATGCGTAGAATGAATAATACATAAAGGACTATGGGAACGGGATATATATTTACACATAGAATAAAATTGTCTTCAAAGAAATATTATATAAATTGCTAAAGAATATTAAAGGACTGTGTGTAATAGATAGCAATAAATTTACCTATTTATCAAAGTAGGAAGGGTTATTGACTTATTGGCCTAGGACAAAATTCAGCGAATGTCTTTCCAATCTGTTGATAAATTATTTCTTTCCGAGTTTCAAGAGAAACGTAAAGATATATGGAGAGGTCCGAATATTCTGTCTGTACCGGTCAGAATGATTGTAATTTTATAAGAAAAATTATGATTTCTGCATGATACACTCCTTTAATGTAATCTGATTAAATTCTCGACCTGAGAAGGATGTGAAGGAGTAGTTTATGATGATATATCACTGTTATTTTTTATTGCAATACAAATTTTATTGCCTAGAACTCTCACCAGGCTAAAGAATGAATAAATATCGTCCTTTTTGACCCTAACTAAATCGCGTGATTCAGATTGACCCTGAATTTATACGTAGTTCATACATATGTAGAATTTCTTAGAAGTTCACTTTACTCGTAATATGTCCTCGCTTAAAAAACGTTTTATTTCAACGATATGATACCTTAGTTCAAATATTTTTATAGAATATATGTTTAAATCTGTAGTCGGGAAAGAGAATATGTCCACTTTGCGTTGATTAGGTCATCAGCCGGAAGATTGGTATGAACCTCTAGACTTTACTAAGTAAAACGAGCAGTAATGCGGTTTACCATCCCTTTATCACTCAGTTTAAAAGTGTGCTTATCAGCATGCCAGGCCCTCTGAAAAGCATCTACTTTCCATCCTGCAAATGACACCTTCACTTCATCCACCTCAGGGTCTGACTACATAATCAAATTCATTACTCTCAGAGGAGATAACTCTGACTAGCGTCTTTTACACCTCATGCTTCTTCTGTTCTTAATTGCTTCAGTTATATAATTGGCTATGTGATAAGAAAAATAACTGTTTTTTAGCCCTGGAACTAACAGATCGAGTGCAAATAATTTAACACTCCACTGCCTGTTATGGCAAACCAATTTAAATAATGAACAATATAATCATTGGTGAACAATGTCATATAAAAAAACATAACCTAATTTTAATCATGAGTGAATGACGCAAAATGAAAATCAACCTCTGTAGAACTTAAAAATACGTGAAATCACTAATTGACGCTAAACTAAGCTCTATGAAAAAATACTTGAAATAAAAGTTGTAGCTTTTTCATTTCCTGTGACTTTAATGTTTTATACAATTTTTCGTAAAATGCATACTAAGACCACATTCTTTAAAAATCACATTTTCATCGATTTTTATACTACATCAAAAACTTTTTTTACAACGCTTAGTTTAGCGGCAAAAAGATTTTCTGTATTTTGCTAATTAAAATCGGTAAAAATGAAATTTTTAAAGATGCGGCCTTAGTAATTAACTTCATTTGATGAAAAGTGTACTAATCAAAATTATAGGGAATAAAAAACCCGAAAACTTTTATTTCAAACATTGTTTTCTACAGAGTTTAGCATCAATTAGTGATTTTCCGTATTTTTCAGTCGAACAGAGGAGGATTTTTATTTTGTTTCATTCACTCATGACCAAAATTAGGGGACCTACTTTTTTACATTACGTTTTTTATTATTTATTACATCAGGTTATATGGTCATTATTTACATTGGCAAGAGAAAGTCGTGTGAGTTTTTAACTTCAATATTCCCTGTAAGTAAGTTGAACATATTAAATGCAATGAAGTCAAAATGTCTCGAAGCCGGTTTTTTTTTTTACTTCTTGTAATAGGCCAGCGAATAATTTTTAACTGACTTTTTGGTTCCTTTCAGCTTCGATTAGGAAGTTACACAGATTTTTGTCATTAGCATTTATATTTAAGTTATAGAAATGTGACGATGAAATGGGTTTTAAGTGTAAAACTTAATTTCCTTGCCGGGAATCAAGGAGGGACCTCACTATTGCAGTCTAGCTTTATATCACTACACCGAGAATTGGTCTTTGAATATGTTATTCAATATCGCACGATAGTCAAAAGGTGATATTATTTACCGTTTATTTACTTGCATTGTAAGTAAATAAAGCATCATTGAACCATACAGAATTCACGATAGTGGGTTGACTGTTACTTTTTATCCTTCTATTGAATTGTGTATAACAACAATAGTGGCCCAGAGCCAAATCGAAGTCTGTTTGACTAATTTATAACAGAGTTACCACACTGCGGTGGTTACTTGCAACCACACGTTTACTTTGCATTCTGATGTGATTTGTTTTGTTGATGCGTGTTTTTGTTCATCAAATAAGTTGCAAATATGGGCGCGGTACATCATGACAAAGAAAAAATAAACTTTTGTTTTGTTCAGTACGTTACTTGAAAACAATAGAAATGATAATAGTTAATATTACAGCCACGATGCTACTGATTTAAAATGCAGAATAGTTTTATCGTTATGAAATACAGTTTATTATAATTTAGGCTGGTTATTATACCAATATTTTTTGAAGTTTTTGAATACAGTTTTTTTAACACATTAAAAATTTAATTTAAGAAAATACTTATGCAAAGCTGATAGTCCTGGTTTCGATTTCTGGCTATGGTCTGAACTTCTTTTGTAATTATGACTTTTGCTAAAAAAGTTGAGATATGGTTAGCATTTTTATTACACAAACAAGATAAAGAAGAAAAAAGTAGAAGGAGTTGGAGGAGGTGGTGGAGGAGGAGGAGGAGGAGGAGGAGGAAGAGGAGGAGGAGGAAGAGGAGGAGGAGGAGGAGAAGGATTAGAAGAAGAGGTCATAGATGGAGAAACAGTTAACCAAATACGTACGTACTAAGCCTACTATATAAACAGCAAGCGATATAGTGATTGTTGTTATTATGGAATACTTCACGTGAATATTTAAATATTCTGATGGAAATTTTAATGAATATGAGATAAAATATCGATAAAATATTCAAACAACAAAGATTTATTTTTTAGAATTTCGAATTAGGAATATATTTTCCGTTAAAGAATACATGAAAATGGTAGAGTCAAAGAATTTCCTTGAATTAGCGAAAATTAGATAACGTTCGACACTCAGTATTAACAACAAAATTATAATTTTTTTTTGTCACTTTTAATTGAAATTTAGTATCTGTTATTAAATTAATACTGTATAACAATTTCAAAAACTTGATTTACTTGAAGGAGCGTGCATTCATCACCACAGTCCTACAGTTGGCCAAGAAGAGGCGCTTCAAACGTCTGCACTGAGTACCTGGTATCGCCCTAGTGTACATGTTTTGTATGAGAGGGTTGTCATGTAATTCAAATTTGTCTTGCATCGTCTTGTATTGTTGTTTCGCGACATCAATTACGTATGGGATTTGTAAGTCTTTGTGCAACATCGAGTTTGTGATGTAAAAGGGCATTGCGTTATCGTTCGTAGAATCTTGTTCTGAATCGCTTGTATACGTTTCGTGTGTGAAGGTTTAGCAGACCCCCATAGTTGATCTTCATATGTCCAGATTGGTCTCAAGACTGTCTTGTAGATTGTTAATTTGTGTGAAATGTTTAATTTAGAACGTCTATCGAGTAAGCGTTTCAGTTGATAGAAGCGTGTTTTGAGTTTGTGGCGTGTGTGTGTAACATGTGCGTTCCATGTAAGCTTTCTGTCCAAGTGTAAGCCTCAGTAGCGTGTTTGAATAGTGTGAGGTAGCTGAATATTATTAATGTAAATGGTTGGGCAGTTTTGTCGTCTAAGAGTAAACGTCATTTGTTGCGATTTGTTTTCATTAATTTTAATTTTCCAAAGTTTAAGCCATGACTCTATCTGGTGTAAATGGTTTTGTGCCTTTCGAAATGCAATTACAGGATCGGCATCAACCGCAAGTACTGCCATATCATCAGCATACATAGCCATAGTTGTATGGCTGTCAAAAATTATAATTAACAATGCAATTCCTAAATCAATTTGGACGTATAGAATCCAATTATGGGACTCGACAGGTCATTCCAAAATTGAAATCCTGTAAAGGTTCCAATCCAAACTACTCTCAATAATCACAGCATCACCTTGGTGTATAATGAACAACGTATTACTCTAAAATTTACTCATTCCAACAGCTCAACAAGAAATCACCACACACAGTAAAAAATACCAAAGAAGACTCGAATTACACACAAATTACCTCGATATATGACTCTTAGACAATTCAAACATACTCGCCAACTAGAATGAAGACAATCTACAGACTTATTTTAAAGCTACTAGATAACACATAAATTAAATCCACAAAGTTCCCCCATTGGGAGGATTACTTCGATCAATACACACAACAAAGAAAACTCTTATTATTATGCTTAAGAATAGTTTGTAGATTTTACTGTAATATAAAAAAATTATTTAAACAGATTATTATTGTTTTGAAAACAATGAAAAAATTTATTAACAACAGTACAAAATTCGAGAAGACTCGAATCACACACGAGTCTCTCGCCATCTCAATCTTAGATAATATAAACAACACTTGCCGACCGAAACGAAGACATCCTATGAACCTTTTTTCAGGAAAGACTGTACTTTGTATGTCACCAATGTTAAATTTACTATTTTTAGGTAGATTTTTCACAAGATTGGTAAACGATAGGGAAATGAAACTTTACTTTACTTGTAGTTGTCGGGTTGCTCGAGCTGCTGACATTTTTGCAACTTAATTCGTTAAACCATAAAGTTAAAAACAAAATACGGAATAACATAAAATGTTTACAAATATTTTTACGGTATTTTATATAAATAATTTTCTTAGCTTTTGAGGAAGTCATAAAAGTGATGGAATATGTGAATATACAAGATAAATAACTGGTAAAAATTTCAGCCTGGTATGTTTAATGGTTTCCAAGAAAAATGTACCTAAATGTTAAAAATCTAAATTTATGGGAACGGGCAAAAACACAAAAAGGCACAAATCAAAAACAAAATGTACACAAACAAGTAAATTTCCTATCAACATTTGGTTAGAAAGCTGAACCAACAGCTGAGAGTATTAAAAACAGTAATGCAGATATTTAAAAAAAACTAAAATTCCCTTTGCTCTAAAACGATCGGTATAAAATTATGAAAAATATTCGTTCTTGGTGACACGGTATTTTCGGGGTAAACCTCCTTAAAACTTAATTTTTTCATTAAAATAATGTTTTTTCACGTAATTTAATGTTTTTGTGGTTGATCTCGGTCTGAACTATTGAAAAACATAAAGAACCGAATTCGAAATTTTCAGTTAAAACCATCATACAGTCCGCCTTAAAACGACAGGACATCATATATGACTTACATCCACAAAGTTCCCCATCAGGAGGGGGGTTCTTCAATCAAGACATAAAAGAGAAAACCCATGTACTTATTGTTCTACTTAAGAATAATAGATTGTAGATTTTGCTGTATTAAATAAATGTAAAAAAGAGGTCATGCTGTAGGTATTTTTTTTTTTAACGATGAAATTGAATAAAAATGTATGCCTACTAGGAGTACTTCATGGATCGGTAAAAGTTGTGATTCATTAATAACAACAGTTCTAGATACGAATAAGTTCAATCAACGTTAAAAAATAAATCCATGAATCACGGCTCTTCCGTTTGGGTAAACGGTTCTAGTGATAATTTAAAGAGAGGTTACGCGTTCAAAAGTGCATGCATGCGTGTTAAGACAACTAAACTAGTTCTTCAGCTGCCTTTTAACAGATTTAAAATTTATGCAAATCATCTGTAGTCGTCTTCTTCTTCTTCTTCTTCTTCTTCTTCTTCCTCCACTCTTCCTCCTTTTTCTTCTTCTTCTTCAGAATAAACTGTAACTATTAAACGAAGAACGAAGTTTCTTTCACTGTAGATAATTGTTTGCTGTAGGCAGATATTGATGTGTCACGGAACAGGATACTAGGCCTATTATATTTAGTAAAGATGAATTATTGAAATATTAAATCCAAACAAATTTGTAGTCAGTAATAACTGAAATTGCCAACTAATATTGCAGTATTTATCTAAGTAAAATACTAATTAATATGTTACCTATAAGTTAGTTATTTTTAAACAAAGTAATTATATTTTACAATATTTATAAATCATTGGATGTAACTTGTCATTTAGTATGTCTGGTAAATATTTATATTATTTTAACAGGTTTTTCGGGATTTGATTGTTCACAAATAACAAAACTTCCTTTATTTATAACAGATTTATTGCAGATTCATTACTTATACTGAAATTACAATTATTAGGTACTACAATAAAATTACAATAAGTATTTGTATTGTCTTTGTTGTTGTTTAGGTCATCAGCCGAAAGGCTGGTTTGAACCTGTAGAGGTTTTACTAAGTAAAACGACGAGTAAGGTGGTTTACCATTGCCTTCCTCACCGAGTGGAAAAGTACGCTTATCAGCATGCCCTCTGAAAAGCACGTATTTTCCACTCTGCAAACGGCACTTTCACTTTATTCACCACAGGGTCTGGCTGTATAATGAAACTCATTACTTTCAAAGGAGATAACTCTGATTAGTGTCTTTTACACCTCTACCTCTTCTGTTTTTAAATGATTCAGTCATTTAATTGGCTGACCATGTGATAAGAAACAGAACTATTTATTTTAGCCCTGCAACGAACAGATTGAGTGTAAAAAATTTGACACTCCACCTGTCTGTTATGGGCAGTTGTATTGTGTATAACAATAATTGGACTGTCAGAACAAGAATTAGGGTGGGTTCATATTGATAAAGAATAAACATATTGTAACATAGTACGATATTCTAGAAGTGGTTGAGGAAATCGATTGGTTATTGTAAGAATCAAAGAGCTGAGTGAATGAAAGTGCTATGTTATATTTTTTTAAAACGTAGTTTTCATGATTGATGAATATTACATACATATTTAGTTACTTAGGTGGCATAGAATGCTCTATTTCATTAGTTAAGGGAAATACTAGAAGATCAAGAAGGCATGTACCACATAATTTTGTGTTTTGTATTGAATAAAAGGGTAAAGATCACCTTGTTGCTCTAGAATAGAAGACATTATCATTTTAGAGTAACAGTTAACTCTAGTAATAAACATTAAACGTCAACAATAAACGCTGTAATTCCTTTAAAAGATTCTCTAATGAAAAACTTGGTCTTGTATAATTGAAATAGCCAACTGTTCATCCATTTTTAAAGAAAACAGAATTTTTGTAGATGAAGTACAGAGGAAGTTATAAGAAAAACTGATATAGAAGAATAATGTTGAAAAGCAAAGTTTGAAGAATTTTTTTATTCATTATGCAAATCATCAATAACCATCTAGCCTGATTTCAGTTCTTGCCTAATATCTTCATTTCTGATCCTGTCTAATCTTGTACAACCCTTAATAGACTTTAAAAATTTAATTTCTGCTTTTGACTGTTTTTTTCTCCCTTCTCCTCATCACTTAATGCTTCACTGCTGTAAGTCAAAGACTGCAACAGCTACCGTCTTATAAAACTGTAACCTTGTTTTGGGTCTTTTTTTGCCTCAGTGTCCTTTGAATCGTCTCATAATAATCTGATTAAATCTAGATAGCTTATTTTGTACGTCACAGCCATCTTCATATGAGACGTAAGTTCCAAGTATTTATAGTGGTTCACTTGCTCTATACTCTTTCTCAAGGCTGATGAGCTCTAAACGTATCCATTGCCCCCTACCCACTTAATAGCTAGCCAATCACTTGCCAGCAACGTGCCAATACTTGCTCTTGTAGGTCTGTTAAATATTTTGTCAGCCATTTTTTTGTCTTTTAATATCAATTATAACCTGTAAATATACAATCAGGTGATTATATTATAAAGTATTGCATGTTAACGCGCTCTATAATCGATTTGTTCAGTGCGAGATGCAAGACGAGAGTGAACTATTGCGGCTCTTATATGCATGCGAGCGTAATGTTTGTCAGGTACAATCTGGCAACGCTGGCAAACGTTCTGATTGGTCTAAACGTGTGAAATAGCAGAGCTCATTAACCGTGAAAAGCATATTAGTAAGTGTCCATTAATTACCATTTTCGATCTTATTAGGGTCTTTCCACAGAATTATTCTTTCCACAGAATGCCAATATTGTAATTATTAATTGTGTAAAATTTAAAGTTGATTATTTATTAATTTTGTCAATAAATAATTGCAATAAGTTTGTTCATTATTTATTGTATCCAGATCCCGTACGAATCTAGGCTTAGGTGTTACTATTAGCATTATAGAAATTTAAACCCCAAAAAAATCTGACAAATCAATGGGCAGACAAAAGTAACCCAATTAAAGAAATATATAAAAAAATTAAAACATATCGAATGAATTAAGAAAGAAGGGAATGAGATTCTGCAGACATCTGGTAAGAATAAATAAAGAGAGATACTAGTACTTATAAAAGAAAATATTTAAAAACCTCAAAGAATACAAAAACAAACCAAGATGTTTCACCAACGCACAAAAAATATATAATGACTCTAAACATAAATGAAGATGTAATAAAAGATAGAAATAATTTCAGACACACAATTGGGAACATAAGGGGTTTCCAAAGGAAAATGTGTGGAAATAAAATATGGTATACCGAAATAGAGCGATGAAAGAAAGAAGTTTAAAATTAATGAAGAAAAAATAGAAAGAAGGAAAACTTTAGCTACAGAATAAAGTTGCAGCAAGAAAATTAAATGAGTAATACATGCATGACTTTCATGGTATACATTTTTGACTGAAATTAAAAAAATTAAGGTAAACTTTATTTATTTTAAGACGTTCAACCTTTAAACCATTCCCGACTACAATTTAGTGCGTAGAAATATCTGGAAAACATTTCAGACACTTACAAGTGAATCGAAACCAAGACCTTTATTTGAGAAGTCGAATAGATTACCCACAAACAATAATAATAATAACCCGTTTAAATAGACTAAACTTTTCATTTTTCATCAATTCTAAGAAAATTCAATATATGCCCTACAGTTTAATTAGGAAATGATATTTCCTTGTTTCAAGGAAATTACATATTCATTTTATTTCCCTTACTTTTTGATAAAACATTTTCAATAATTAGGCCTAAACCCGAAGTTAAAATACATGTTTTTGTGATCTTTTACCCAGGCTAGGATTACCTCGTCGGCCACCTGGGAGGTGCGATTTCTCGCCAAATAGTAAAATGCGCCCTCAGAGAAATAGCCGGATAGGTTGATTCTTTTTCTTCAACCTTCATCGTCTGCAAGAGGACCAATCTGCAAAAGAGTTGGACGTAAAACAAATAAAATACTGAGGGTTAATCCTCTCCTGGAAAAAAATCCTTTCAACGTACCTGCCCTATTTGCGCCTCCCGGATCCAAGATCTACGCTTTTTGGATAGAATCATTACACCCTTAATCATTACAAATTATTAAGTTTTTCTTCCTCTTCTTCTTCTTCGTCTTTCAAACAAGTCTACGCATACCCCTAATCACATACTATATTAACATACATCTTTTCTTTGGTCTGCCAACGTCTCTAACCCCCATTTGGAGCATACCGTCAGACTTTTAGAGATATCCTCTAAGCTGACATCCTTTCCATTTTGCTGACTTCAACTTTCACGATATTCTTTTATTCTCTCATCCAAGTTCAAGATTCCAATCATAAGGTTGTAACATAAATAAATAAACCCTTATAATAATCCTTCTTGCTGTATGAAAATGTAAATCCTCATTTCTCATTCTATCCAGTCAAGTACGTCCTTTCATTTTTTGTAAAAATATCATCTCTGCTGTCTGGATTTTCCGTTTATTTGCCTTTCTATAATCAACTGATTATATTATAAAGTATTGCATGTTAATGTGCTCTATAATTGATGTGTTCTGTACGAGATGCAAGACGAGAGTGAACTATTGAAGCTGTTATACGCATGCGCGCGTAATGTTTGTCAAGTACAGTCTGACAACGCTGTCAAACGTTCTGATTGGTTTAAACGCGTGGAACAGCAGAGCTCATCAACCGTGAAAAGCATATTAGTCGTCCATCCCTCACTTTCAATACATAGCAACTGGAGTTGCTATAACTTAATGAAAATTTAATTTCGTTTTTTTTACTCTAGTTTTATTTTCCAAAGTTCTGCTACAGATTAAATTTATTTACTAAATTAATAGTAAAAAAACTAACCAGTTATACTCAATGTATGAAAATATTTCTTAAGAATTAAATAAATAAAAATAAAAAAATTGTGGTTTTATATTAATTGGTATAAAAGTAATGATGCAATAAATTCTGAAATGTAGAATGATAGCCTATGTTAAAAGGTCAAACCAGGTGATTAGATGAAATGCGAAGTTCTTGTTGTAGGACTAGCACTACGTTATAAGGAAAATGTTATTCGTAACAAAATTTACGGTATTGTGTTTTATTCCAGCGATGCGGATGAAAGTTAAAACTGTTTACACAAAAATTGAATTAAGAGTAGGCCTAAAGTATAAAAAGTTGTAAAGCAGGAACATTTATTTACTCTGTTTTTATTTTTACGATCCTTTAGAAAGGAGTGTATTGATTAGCACCTTCAATCTGTTATTTTATAACCTGAAAAAACTATAACTATCATCCGATAAAAAAAATCTTGTGTTTATACAAGGGAACCCGGTTTCTTAAACTGCTCTCTTAAAACTATCACTGAAAGAAACATTCTGTATTTTATTTCATTACTTTATTTATACCGGGTGTTAATAAAGTTATTAAAACCCTTTATTTCTACTTTTATACTTCCCCACAAAGAAAAATTAAATTTATTTTGATTTTATACAAAATAAATGGTGTACCTTTCGGTGATCTACCCCAAACGTAAGGGGAAAACAAAGATAAAAAGAAAGTGTATTTAACCATAATTTAAGCGAGGACTATTTATAGGTGAAAATTTCGTATTTTGGTTAAAAAAACATCGATTTTATATAAATTGTTTCTAGATTCCAAAAAAAAATATTCTTATACCCTACTGCCAAAACAGGTTCTGTGATGGCGATTTTGTACAACTATGTTTTAAGGTTTAAACCCTGCGCTTTCGAATTAAACAATATATGGACACTGAATTTAGTTTCAATAATTTTAAGTTTCGTATGACTTATTCATGTTATTTAAAACTTTAAAATGCAACTTCTTCCATAAAGGTTGTTTAAATCAATCTAAAATTTCTTCTGCAGGCTCATTAGAAAGTCGATTTTATAATGAAAATAAGTAGTAACTTACCGTATGTTGTTTGTGGATTCAAAAAAATATTCATTTATGTCCCTATTTACAAAATAAATGACATGACATTTTTTGTAAAACGATGCATTAAGGTTTGCACTTTCAGCAACATTGCCTATGGATCAATTAAATTTATTTTGTTTCAATAATAATGAGTTTCGTGTAAATTATTCATTTTATCCAAAACTTTAAAATGCATTTGTTTCCACAAAGATTGTTTAAATCAACCTTAAATTTTCTTGTACATCCTGATTAGAATGCGTTTTTATCAGTTTCTCTTTATTTATTTACTCTTTTTGCTTGTTTGATCTCATCACTTTAGTCGATTATATAATCGACTTATAATCGATTGGTCTTCTTTAGCTCCCATTTGCTTCGTTTCCTCTGCCAATACTTCTTCATATTTTCCAATCTTGCTTTCCGCCTTTCGTCTATCAACCGCTCAACTCTAGTTTCTTTGTCCATTTTAAACCATTTTGTGTTAAAAAGTTTATTTATCTTCGCTTTATTCTTTGCGTCCTCAATCGTCAGCCCATATTCTTCCATGTCCTTCTTTACTCCCGCTATATATTTTTCTCCAGATTTCACTCTAAGCCCTCTGGTTATAAGTAGTTTTAGTATCCTGCTTTCAGGCATTGTCAGGATGTGGAAGAAATGAAAACCTCTCCGTTTTTACATAGGGTTGATATTTATTTACTTTATTAAAATACAACTACATATAATATGCCATCGAATAAAGGGTAAACAAATGACATTAAAATCTTAAATAAATAGATCACCCATTAGTACTACTTCTCATTAAATTAAAATAAACTGCGTAATAGTAGGTTTGTTTTAATGAAATTCTTATCAGGTAGTTATTTAGATAATATCTCTTCTCGCTATCAAGGATTAAGGGTCCCACGTTTTCCGATTGACAACAGCGATAAAACTATATTGAATTATTGCCATCTCTTGCGTGGCTTCCCAATATCACTCCTTCCTTCGAGTCTGTTACTTCAAAACGTTGAAGAGGATCCTTTTCTCAGGCATTCTCTCCACGTGCTCCCTCCACTAATTCTAATATTCTTCAATCCTCTCACTCGTTGAGTTCTTATATCATTATTTCTTAGTTGGTCCCTGCGATTGTAACCCTTTGTTATTTGGATAATAATAATAATAATTTATTTTTATTATTTACTCGTATTTAAGGCTTAAGACTTTCTTTTACGCTCTCTTTAGTCGTAGGAGAGAATTTTCCGGAAGTATTTCTTTATATGTTTTGCGAACTAAAAACGTTTTCAAAACTTGGTATAAAATTTACTAACACACGTAGTTCTTTCATGAAATAAACTTTGTCCCAAAGTATGGAAAAGCATGGGATGTTTTGGAAAAAAATTGTCATCTTAAGTTTTTATACTTCAATTTCCAACCTAGGTAAGTGTTATATGGTTATCGAAGGA
The DNA here is from genome assembly GCA_035578175.1 of Catonia carolina. Taxonomy (NCBI): domain Eukaryota; kingdom Metazoa; phylum Arthropoda; class Insecta; order Hemiptera; family Achilidae; genus Catonia; species Catonia carolina. The sequence continues at coordinate 38,645,668 of JAQMRL010000001.1, forward strand.
TTTTGTCTTTATTAAATTTTTTTAGCCTCCTAAGATAAAAACAAGTGTAAACCTAAAGGATATTTTCAGATTTTTAAATTTATAATTTTATTAGATAACTTCTTATAGACCTTAATGTAACTAGCTTCTATGCCTTGGGTCTCAGATTCGATTCTCGATTAAATTTCATCACTCATTTTTATCTATCATCATTTATCGTTTACATTAGCAGTAATTTTCAAAACAGTCAAATCTAAACCAAAATCTTATAGACCCTACACCTAGGCTGGTCATGAGAAGTAGCTGCTTTCTAAGAACATCATTATCTACTAACTGGACAGTGTAGATCTAGCTCCTAACATAAATTCACACTAAACCTCTGTTGCACTGGGATTTCTACCCAACCTCCGACGGGGTTGCTTGACTAAACGGTAGTAGCTTACCTCTTGCAGGTTAAATGATGGAGATGAAATGAGATCAGGCACTCAATTTTTGATGAATTCTTGTATTATGCAGCAGAAATAAATACATAAGCTTCATCACATTCATTCCAGATCCGAGCCCGTCCCAGATCATTTTCCAAGACCCGGAAGCATATTGTAAACTTTACTTATAGGCCTACATGTTATAATACTAAGATGTCATTTTAGCGGATAATGTTTTACTGTAGGCCTACGTTAATTTATTTTGCAATGTTTTAAATATATATATATTTTTTGTGTTCACTCATAATTATTATTTTTTATATCACAGCAAAATCTACCATCTATTCTTAAACAGAATAATGAGTTGATGAGTTTTCTTTGTTACGTGTCATGATCGAAGAATCACCCCCTCATCCAATGGGGGAACTTCGTGGATTTAATTTATGCTATCTTGTAGCTTTAAAATAAGTTTGTAGGATGTTTACGTTTCAGCCGGAGAGTATCATTTGAATTGTCTAAGAGCGAGATGGCGAGGTGATTCGAGTTTTCTTTGGTCTCTTGTGTTGTTTTGAGTTGATTTCTTGTTGAACTGTAGGAATGTGTAATGCTCTGTGTAATGTGTTGTTCGTTTTGTTTTAAGGTGATTCTGTGATCGTTTTAAGTAATTTCGATTTGAACCTTTCCAGGGCTTTAATGTTGGAATGGTTTCCTGAGCCCCATAGTTGGATTATGTTTAAATATATATCAAAGCTTTTGCCAAATATTTGTTCTTTTATGCTCTTAAAAAAGGATTAGTAACAAACCAAACATGTCCAATTGATAAGTTTTAAGGAGGACTGATTTTTACAACGACAGAGCATTTAAAAAAGTTCTTGTATACAGATTTATCCTGAATTTATTATTTTTGAGTTGAGAAACTGAAAATGTTGCTGTATATTGTTGTACATGAAATAAAGAGAGTTCTTTATGATCATCCTGTATTTTATGTACATTATGTAAATGTTGTATGTTATGTTAAGCGTCGTTATAGGTCGGATTCATGTTTTTAATGTTGTGTACTTTATGTTTTAAACAAAGTAAAATCACGAAATATAAAGGACTATATTGTTATTACCCATACGCTGTACATATCTATTTATTGACATCGGATATAAAATTAAACATAAATTTACCATTGTAGAATACATTATATTATTTATTTGCATAAATAAATGACCTTATTTTCTCTCAACAATCTAGGTTCATTTATGAATTCACTATAATTTACATAAATTAACAACGGCTATCATACAGGTTCACAATCAAGTTGGTATGGCTGTATATTTTGTTGAGTAAACACGTGCAACTACCCCTTTCCATGTTTCCATCTACCCACTCGCTTATGTGGTTGATTAAATTAAAAAGATGATCAACTGATTTTCCTGGTTTCATCAAAATGTTTAAATTATATTTATCAATCATCTAATACGAAAAACACTTTTTCATTAATTTTTAATACAAAAAGATTATTAAAGATTTTGTCACCATCACATTTTACTAAAATTAATCATATTATATTGATAATTAATTTTAAATCAACTGAATTCAATAATGTGTGACCCTTTATGACCTCATTTTCATCACACTGACATAATTTAAAATTCTTACTAATTCATGAAATTCTCATCTTTCCTTCATTTTCCCATAGCCTGTCCTAATATTACTATAATAATCTATAATAAAATTAGGCTAGAAAATATTTAAGATGCCATAATTAGGTAAGATCCCTATATCAGGCATGTGGAGTGTTAAATTATTTGCACTCAATCTGTTAGTTCCAGTGGTACAAAAATAGTTCTGTTTCTTATCACATGGTCAGCCAATTATATGATTGAAGCATTTAAGAACACCACAGGTAGAGGTGTAAAAGCCTCGAGTCAGAGTTATCTCCTGTGAGAGTAATGAATTCCATTATACAGCGAGACCCTGTTGTGAATGAAGTGAAGGTGTCATTTGCAGGGTGAAAAGTAAATGATTTTCAGAGGGCTTCTCATTATCACATGGTTGGCCAATTAAATGATTGAAGCATTTAAGAACAAAAAAGGTAAAGGTGTAAAAGACACTATAAGACACTATTATAGTCAAAGTCAGAGTTATCTCCTGTGAGAGTAATGAATTTCATTATACCGCCAGGCCCTGTGGTGAATGAATTAAAGGTGTCATTTGCATGGTGGAAAAAAGATGCTTTTCAGAGAGCCTTCATGCTGATAAACATACTTTTGCATTTAGTGAGAAAGGCAAAGTAAACCACCTCGCTCCTCGTTATACATAGTAAAGCCTTTAGAAGATCAAACCAGCCTTTCCTCTGATGACCTAAAAAACAACAATTAGGTGAGACCTGGTACTTTATAAAAAGAGTGCATTGTTGTGTGACTAGCGTTACTACCTGTAAAGGGTGCAGTAGTGTTGTCGGCTCTGATTGTTATTTCTTTTATTATTTTGTGATTAAGTTACACTCAATTACTAGTGTTTTCGAATAATTTTATTTAAGTACCGCCTTTTATAATTTATTTATAAATTTCTGAGAATCCCTTTAATATAATTTTTTCTCGTATAATCTACTTTTTTATTATTACTTCCAGAATTCGTAAGAAAGCCTTTCAATTTATATTATTTGTTTACTATTTCGGGTTTCTATTTCTTTATAAAAAAAACGAAAAGGTAATAAAAGGGTTAGCTCCTTTTGTCAGTCAGTTACAGTTGTCATACGGAGTTCTATTAGTGTATAATACTGTGACATTTATCTCTAAGGTCCGTCCTTCGGGATCTGGGTAAATTAAATAATTAACACACTAAAGGTTTAAATTCAAATATTTATTAAAATTAAAATTTACAATTAAATAAGTGACAAAAATCTACAAGTAAATTACAATTAAATTACTTAATAAATAACAAACTAATTATAATTAACTAATAACAATAACTAACTTATCCGATTTACGTAATACTACTTACAAAAATGATACAGAGTAAATAAACGTTAAATAGTAGAGAGCATTTCACAGTAACGCTGGTCTACTCTAAACGTAACCGTTAAGCACTACGCAATGTACACTCGTCGAAGATAAATTAAATACTGAATGCAGGATCGAACTCAGGGCTCCTTATATGCAAGACGCTGTGGAATCCACCAGAAGGACAGAGATTTTCTATATAACAATATAAGTACAAAATCCTTCTGACTGCTTCTGAATAAATCTTAACAAACTATAAACAAATTATAATTGAATAAAAGGTGTTACAAAAAGGTCAATAGTCTAAATAGGTACCCACTCTTTCACATTACCCATACAACAATAGGCAAGGCTACCTGTCTATACAAGACCCTTTATAACTAACTATTTCTTTGAAGCTATTCATCACTCTTAATATTTACGTTAGGTAACATTTTCAAATCTCGGTCCTCGAAATTCTCGAACACGCTTTCCTTTTCGATATTGTCACAATACATTGTATAGTACTTTCTACTCAGCGAGGAAGGCATTACTGTCGATTTCTTTATTATAGATACCCGAGTTTGAAGCCTTCTTTCTTCAAAACCGCTTGTTAAATTTTAACGTACTATAAACCAAAATTTAGCTAATTTTAATATACGTTGTTACATGTAAAATTCAAATTTTTAGCGTTTATTAATATTCCAGTATCGGGATGAGAAGAAAAAAAGAGCCGGTTTTTTGTTGCTGCAACACATTGGATGCATTTAAAGGCTTATAACTCAAACACCACTCGACCGATTTATTTGAGATTTCGCCGGAATGTAAACCTGTATGTTTTTATTGTACGTACAAAATTTCAGATTTTAAGCGTATTTAAATTTTGAGTTATTAGTAAAATTCTGAACCCTTGTTAACTCCGTAACCGCACATTAATTCGGCAATTTCAAAATATAATTGTATTCATTACAAAAAAATTAAAACAAATTCATTAATATTATGGAACAGCGATTGACCAGTTATTCGGTAGAATTTTTAAAATATTTAAATAATGGTAATGCTGCAGGGGTGGAAGACTTTAACCATGTTGCCGAATTGTAACTCGGTAGGCCTACTACCTATTTTTATAGCATACTTGGGACTTGTCCTTCCAGCGTATGCTAACAAACATGACAATGCAATGTTAATACCCATTTATCATTTACTTAACAATAATCAACTAAACTGACTAGCTGTATGTTACATTGGCAGCGACTTTAGCAGGAAGAGAAAATAATACGACCGATTAAAAGACGTGGCAACATGGTTAAACTTCTTCCATCCCCCGCAGCATTTACCATTAATAATTATTAAAAAATAATTATTATTATTTAAAAAATTCTACCGAATAACTGGTCAATCGCTGTTCTGTAATATTAATGAATTTGTATTGATTTTTTATACTGAATACAATGATTTTTTGAAATTGCCGAATTAATGAGCGGTTACGGAGTTAACAGGGGTTCAGAATTTTACTAATAACTCAGAATTTAAATATGATACAAATCTGAAATTTCGTAAGTGCAATAACAACATACACGTTTATATTCCTGGGAAATTTCAAAAAGTACGAGCGGTGTTTGAGTTATTAGCCTCTAAATGCATCCAGTGTGTTGCAGCAACAAGAAAACCGGCTTTTTGTTTTCTTCTTATTCTGATATCGGAATATTAGTAAACGCTAAAAATATGAAACTGACATGTAACAACGCAGATTGAAATCAGCTAAATTTTCGTGTAAAGTACGTTAAAATTGAACAAGCGGTTTTTAAGAAAGAAGGCTCCTAACTCGGGACCCCACTCCTCGTTTTACTTAGTAGAGCCTCTAGAGGTTCAAACCACCTTTCGGCTGATAACCTAAACAACAGCACATTGTATGTAATATTGTATGTTATGAATAGGTCTGTTTAGTGTACACATTGTTTTGGTTATAGCTAAGAGGTAATATTGTTTAATGTTAAATTATTGGTAGTATATTGTTAGTCAAGTTAGTTTAAACATTGTTTTTTGTAATTAATTATTTTAATTCTGTACCACAGAGGTAAAGAGTGTTAACTCCAATTTTAGCGAAACTGAGTTAAAACTTCATTTAAAATTAGAAATAAAAGCTCTAAAGGTGAACAATTTTAACTCCTTCCTTCCTAACTTACAATTTTAGAGCTTGTTATAACCGTATTAAATTCAATTTTGTAGTTGATGTACAAGATTTTTCGTAAAATTACTGCTGAATGTGCTTTACTGATAGTCCTCAAATTTTGCTTTAAACTTTTCTTGTATTTGGTATTTTATTCATCTGTTACTAAACAGTTCTGAGTAAATTTTAAATTTTTTTCAAACGTTGTGTACTATAAAATGCTGCTTCTTTATAAAATTAGTGAAGCACTAGGTATTTCACTAAAATTTTTACCTTACATTGGAGTTAACACGAATGCAGAACCTAACAAAGTAACTAAACAAAGAAAGGGGTTAACGTGTTAAGTTCTGTTTAGGTGGGAATGAGCATAGACAAGGTTAAAATAATAAATCTGTAGATAAAAAACATTTTCTTTAGAAACTGGGGGTAAATTTTTAGTTTTTAACACTCACTGAAATTTTTTACAATAATGAAAAGAAAATATTTATACTTTTTGGCTTTCCTGAAAAATCACCAAAATGGAGTTAACATCTTTTACTTCTTAGGTATAGAATTGAAGTAACTCTATGGTAATTTGTTAGATTTAAGTTTAATTTATTTCATTAAATTATTGTTATAAGTTTAAAGAAAGTTTGTTTATTATTTATTATACTCAGATCCCGAAAGAACTTAGGCTTAGTTGTTGCAATATAAATAAATATTATAGTATACAATTATTTTTATTATATATAATAAATTAAATTATTAATACTGATACAAATAACCAACTTTCTAAATTTCGCGAATCACTATACAACTTACGTTCTTCAAGTTTCCCTTTTCAATGCTCAATTTTATTAAATTTATGATTGAATCTTATAATAAATCTTATGATTGTATTAATGAATTTGTAGAAAACTGTTTTTGTACATATTGAGAAAAAAATAATGAATTATATAATCATTCTTTATTTGCCTATCAACATAAAAACAATAAAACCCATAAAGAAATCTATAGATGGATATTGTCAAATGAAATCGTTGATTTAATATTTTAACAAAGATAGTGTTGGTGTTGTACAAATTGAAAATCCGTAAATGTATGTGAATCTACCTAAACGTATTTCAAGTTTATATTTCTGTTGTAAATTTAAATTAAGTAACCATTTGGAAGTGTCATTTGTAAACATGTCAATAACCCCATTATTGTTTAACAGTGAGAAATCTCTTTGCTTTAATGTAACTATTATGTTGCAAAATTCTGTTTTAATTTTTCTATAAAAGAAGACATTCCATGTTCTGTGAATGTTACAAACAGAGACCAAACCTTCATCCTAATTATCTGGCGCTTAATTTGCCAATTAATAATCCAAACTTAAATTATGTATTAAAGACTTAAAAGATTTAATGTATTAGATTTACCGTACAGATTTCAGTTTTTTTTTAAGATTAACCTGTTTTAGATGCTAAATTGTTCACAACCCACCGGGTTGGTTCGCCGGCTGCATTGGCGTAGTTGGTAACCAGCTCGCCTCTCATCATGCTGTCTTGGATTCGAATCCCATTCAGACGCGGCATATTTTTATACATTACAAAAATCATTTCATCCTTCACCATCTGCATTAGCAGTAATTGGAGAACAGTCGGACGTTAAACAAAAAAAAAAAAAACAAAAAAACACCGGGTTGGTTTAGTGGTAAAGTCATCGCTACGAATCCGCTGTTTCACAGCTGATTTTTGGAGATGAAGGTTCTTGGTTAAAATACTAGTAAAGAGTTATTTTTATACGAATTTGAATACGAGACGGTGATTACCAATGTATATACTTTGGTCGTTTGGGTTCAATTAACCATACTCTCTGATTTTGTGCAAGACTACACGTCTTACACGACATCCTTATCTCATTGCGTCAAGGGGTTGCTTATTGTTAGCTATTATTGAACATATTGTACGTACACTAGGTGATTAAATTGAACATATTGTACTACACTAAGTAATAAAAAAAAATATTCACAATTTTTATCAAAGCTTTAAAGTTTATAACATAAAATCACACGCTGAGAGCAAATTTACATTGGACAAATTAAACCAGTAAGCTCTTTGGGACTTGCGTCGGGAATTTTGCTCCCGAAGGCTATATCAATATTTTCGGGTCTTTAAATTGACAGAACTAACAAATTCCTACCAACTTCACCCTAGCTTCGTAAAAGTCGTTGCAATTTAATTTAAATGTTGCATCCCCAACATTTTCCCATACTCTTCCGCTCTTATTTTAATTCGTTGATTGCTTATAAAAAAATTACAGTTATACATTCCTTTAAACCACATTAAACGCTATTACTGAAAATATTATACAGTTGTTGAAAAGGAATGGTAGTATGTTACTGTATTTCATGCGCAATAGAAAAATAATAGGCCTATTTAGAAACAAAGTACATAATATTATCTAATAATGTAAAAAAAATATTTTCTAAGCAAGAAAAGTGGAAACTTATAAGTTCACGCTTAAAATATTCTTGAACAATTTAAACGAAAAATAAAATTAATTGTGTAGCGCTTCTGGAATACAACTGGTTTGACCTAGTTTTAAAAAGTGTAGGATTAAATTACAAACTCATGATCATAAAAAAAGTATTTCGTAATGAGGCATAAAAGATACGGGAGAGTTGTTTAAGAAATTCAAGAGAATTATCTTAGGGGCTCTTATATCCCTAGTTGTGGCTGGCTGGAATTTGTTCATCTCATATTACAAAAGGGAACTTACAAAGGTAGGAAGAACTACAGTTGGTTGAACTACCTAAGTAGTCTCCATCGTTAAAAAAAATTGATGTGGGTACAACACAGATGAATTTTATTCTTTGTGTAAAGAAAAATAAATACTTCTTATATAGGCTAGAGCATCGATTAACCGGACTTTTATTAACCGAAATATCTGTTATATGAGCCTTCAGGCCAAATGACTTGAAAGAAAACTTAACAATAGTGCTTCACAATGTGTAAATTAATTATGTATCTTCAGCGACTTCAACAGAATAGAGACTCGTAACGAATTACACAGAATTAATGTAGCATAACTGTTGTTTGTCGATAACAGGGAGGAGAAGTGTTAAATTATTTGCACTTGATCTGCTATTCCAGGGCTACAAAAAATTGTTTTCTTATCACATGGTCAGCCAGTTATATGAATGAAACATATAACAGCAAAAGAGGTAGAGTTGTAACAGACACTATAGTCAGAGTTATCTCCTCTGGAGTAATGCATTTCAATGTACAGAGAGACCCTGTGGTGAAAGAAATGGAGGTGTCATTTACAGGGTGGAAAGTAGATGCTGTTAAGAAGTCCTGCCATGCTGATAAGCATACTTTTACACTCAGCGAGGAAAGCAAATGTAAACTACCTTACTCCTACTTTAACTTAGTAAAGCCTCTAGAGGTTCAAACCAGCTTTCGGTTGATGACCAAAGCAACAACTAGCTTAGCATATCCATATTTTTTAGTTTCTTTTATAGATAATAGACCAAAATTATTAAAACTACATGTTATTCAGATGTTTACTTTCCTTTATAAGTTTTTTCTTCTTTATCCATCTTACTTCTTAGTTCATTCTTGATATTTTTCTTCGCCTTTTTTCCTGTCGTTCAACGGGATTAATCTCGACGCTGTAAACTAATTTCTTAAATTCTTCCCAAATAATGCAATTTTTTTGTTTCTGGAATGTTACGGCATACCTCTAACCTCACTAATATTGTCAAATATTTTCTTGTTGAATTTGTATTCAAATTCTAATAATTAATTAATTAATTAATAATAAAAACACAAATTCTAATAATTTATGTGTCCATAGAATCTGATTCGTCTTCTAGTCATTGTATCATATGTTGTTTCTACGTAGCCCTAAATTTACTGACTAGACATTTTCTTGTGACTGTGAACTCTATTTTCCTTTCTGGGGTTCATAGATTTTTCTTAAAATACAATGTCCTAAAAAATATTGCAAAGGTGCAAATAATTCGATTAACAATGTCAACACTCATCTTCACGTTTCAGACCAAACTAAACTTAACTAAAAAGTTAGTACTGTGTACACATTTTAACTACTAATTTTTTGTATTATTTTTTGTTACTGATAAAATTTTTCAATAATGTGTTGTTTAGGTCATCCATGGAAAGGCTGGTTTGAACCTCTAGAGGCTTTACTGAGTAAAACTAGAAGTGAGGTGGTTTACCTTACCTTCCTCACCGAGTACAAAACATATGCTTATCAGCATGTCAGGCCCTCCAAAATCATCTACTTTTCACGCTGTAAATGTCACCTGCATCAATCATCACAAGGTCTGGCTGTATAATGAAATTCATTACTCCCGGAAGAGAATATTGTGACTAGTGTCTTTTACACCTCTACCTCTTCTGTTATTAAATGCTTCAGTGTTATAATTGGCTGATCATGTGATAAGAAACAGAACTATTTTTTGTAGCCCTGAACTAGCAGATCGAATGCACAAAATTTAACACTCCATCTGTCTGTTGTGGGAAGTTTTTCAATAAGTGACAAACAAAATCGATCCCTACTCTTTAACCCTGGCTCCTCACATTACTAACTGCTTTACAACTGACGACTAAAAGCTAGCGGCTTTATATATTTAAAAAAAACAGTCATAGACCAGAAGAACAAATAAATCTAAATAATAAAGAACAATAGATATGATAAAACCCGATGGAACACTATAGAGACCTCTATATGCCAATATTAGGTTATAAAACCTTCTAAAGGGTGTTTTTTAGAGGATAGAACTTTAAAATGAAATAAAACACAGAATAATTGAACAATTGACGTGGAATTGGTTTTATTTTAAAGACAATTATTTACCATTTTTATTTAAAAATAATTTCCGGCATGTGGCCGCCGCGGCTGGCTCGGACGTGGTCCAATCGAGACGTCCAATTTGTGACCACTTTTTGCAGCATTTGGAGCCGTATATGGATGGACTCATTCTGGTCTTCCTCAATGCTACGCTCTACAGCAGCAATAGCTTCTTCAGTACGCACTGTATGACGTCTCAAAGGATGTGTGTTGTCATTCAGAGTAATTGTTGACCGAAAACGTTTCATTGTTGAGCAAATTATTTGTTCTGATGGACGATTATTTCGATCATAAAACGGACGTAGTGCGCGATAAGTTTCACGAACCGAACCATGATTTTCAAAATAAATCTACAAAATTTGCAAGCGTTGTTCAGGGGTCAGTCTATTCTTTATAAAATGGCAAACCAAACTGAACATAAATTACAAAACAGTTTTCAAAATGGCCGCCATGGAAATCAGTACTGTCAACTTGGTTCTATACCTCTAACATAAAACACCCGTTACTATTAATCATTGGGCTAGTGCGTCAAGGTAGTTAATCAATTACACTTGCTTAAATTTCATACAAAAGCACTTTTATTAAAATATTATTATTATCCGTGTATTTGTCACCATTTTATTACTTTTTTTGCCTCGTAAATCAATTTATTTTTGGGATAGGCTATAGTATGTTAAATATGTATGTGTATCACTAAGAGGAAGTAGTAACGGACCTTCGTACTTAAATCTTCAAATATTAATATTAGGTCCATCCGCATGGTAAATGGAGACACTCTTGTGCTTTCAGTTATTCGGTCTTATCGAATAGCCTTCAAAATTATTTATGATAACGACCGATATATTATAATAATGGGCTTTGGAAAATACATTTGAAACAGAACTGAATCGTTTCAAGTGTTATTCAATACATTTTTTTTATTTTCCTTGTCGATGTTTATTTAATATTAATATAAAAAGTTATATAGTAAGAGAAACTAAATTAAATTTGAGGAGGAATATTCAAATAATATTGATAATTTATGTAAGTATCCTTTTTTTTATGATTTGTAATAATACATAAAAATCTAATTTAGATTGTAGGTCTAAATAATTATTGTTATGTGATTTTATGCGTTAAAAAACAAAGAACGTCATAATGTAACACATAAAAAAGAGTTTTTTTAACTTAATAATATATCTTTTAGAAGACGAATAGTAAATTTTTCTGTTTCTTATAAAATTTGAGTTGATGGACCAAATGCGTTTTGAAAATGAAAGACTCATAAAATGGACAAAGGTTTTTTGTGAGTTTGTTCGGAGCTCCTACTGGACTAATTCCGATCAATAATTCTTTTAAATGTAGCTCTCCACGTGCAGATTTTCCATCACTCTTCGTTATTTTTTTTCAAAACTTCGACTTTCTGAAGATTTACAGAACAAATGTCGTACTTAATCAATTTGTAGCCTCCAAGAAATTCTACTTGGATTGATGCAGTTTTATGGATGTTTTAACCATATCCAGGTTCCGATGAATTATATCGTTCTGAAAAATCTGGTAATCGTCAGCTGTTGACTGATTCTGTTTAAGATGTAGGGGTTTTTATACACGTTTAGGTGTGAAAACAAAAATCTCGAGTCCTACCGTAAAAGTGTCACTCAAAAATTAAAAATTGCCATATTTATTCGGAGGTATCCTGTATCGTTGTCCATAACAGGTAGGTAGAGTGTTAAATTATTTTCACTCGATCTATTAGTTCCAGAGTTATAAAAATTAGTTCTGTTTCTTATCACATGGCCAGCCAATCACACTGAATTGGACTGAAACATTTAAGAACAGAAAAGGTAAAGGCGTAAAAGAAACTAGTCCGAGTTATTTTTTCTGAGAGTATTGAATTTTATCATTATACAGCCAGACCCTAAGGTGAATGAAGTGAAGGTGTCATTTGCATGGTAGAAAGTAGGTGCTTTTCTGAGGGCCTGGTATGCTGATAAGCATATAGCTGGGAGTTCACTTGATTGCTAGCGTAAGGAATTTGGGTGGAGAGGATTGTTTCTACGATTCCTCTCCTCTTATAACCTAGTAGTAGTAATAATACCATTTGTACGCGCTGTTCTAAAAATATTAGTCACAAACCATTTCGAATAACTACTGTAGTACCAGTTCCCCTTGTACTTCATCCCGCACTAGCAAACAAGTCACCTCCCAACTACAAGCCTACTGTTCCACTCAGTGAGGAAGGCAATGGTAAACCACCTCACTTCTCGTTTTACTTTGTAAAGCCTCTAGAGGTTTTACTACGTAAAAACGAGGAGTAAGGTGGTTTACCATTGCCTTCCTCACTGAGTTGAAAGAGTATGCTTATCAGCATGCCAGGCCCTCCGAAAAGCACTCACTTTCCACCCTGCAAATGACACCTTCACTTCATTCACCACAGGGTCTGGCTGCACAGTGAAATTCATTACTCTCAGAGGAGCTAACTCTGACTAGTGTCTTTTACACCTCTACCTCTTCTGTTCTTAAATAGTTCAGTCATATAAGTGGCTGACTATGTGATAAGAAACAGAACTATTTTTTTTAGCCCTGGACCAAACAGATAGAGTGCGCAATTAAAATAACACTCCACCTGCCCGTTTTGGGCATCCGGCGACCTTATCAGAAATTAATCGATCAAAGTGAAATTATTTTTTTCGTTTTCTAACGTTTAGTATGTACAATTTGGAACCTATAATATAACTGTAATTTTTTGGAATTTCCTTCTATTCCATTGGGGTTATAGCTTTTGATTTTATTTATTTTATTTTTAATATGTGCTACTCCCTTCAGGGTTGCTAATTAGTACCCGAGTCCATGTAATATATTAAATGATTATATTTTCGTGGATTAGCTCATCTGTCGCCATTAATAAAAAATTTTTAGCTACAAAGATTCAACTAACCATTTGATATTTTTAACCCCAAACTTAGTGCAACCTCATTGATGCAATGAGCACTTACGTAACGCGGGTGCTATTTCTAGTTAAGAATAAAAATAAAAGTACATTATTGTATTGTTTTACAAAAAAATATGACGCCCATTATGTAAGAACATAATTTACGTACATTTTATTATTGAAATAAAGAATAATAAAGTATTATTCTTCTATGTTTTTTTTTTGTTTCGGTAGACTGTTTGCATAGAATAACAATAAAACAACTACGACTCGAATAATTTACTCTAGAATGAAAGAAAATATTTAACGATAATGAACTGGCTCCTACAAAGAATCAACAGAAAAAGAAAGACAAGAGCCGAATACGCAGATAACTGACCCATGTAAAGAAAGAACAAGGTAATTGTGTTGTGCTGCAGTGTTCCAGGAAATAGGCCAAGTAATTTTATGTTTCCTGCCGCAGCAATAGGGTTGATAAAATGGGTTGTTATTCTATGGATGAATTTACATAAAGTTTGTTAATTACTAGGAAATGGTTTATTGTAACCATTCTGTTAAGTGTTACTCTATTATTGTAATACATTAGTATGTGTTGATGGTCTGTAAAGTATTTGAAAAACAGAAATCATTCAAACGTACTATTCCATTAACATTTTCACTCAGGTTGAGTCAAAATTATTAAATTTTCTCACGATTATTTTGTGAATTTAATTAAAAACTATATTTACTAATGATTTACATTAATTTCTTTTATCTTATCAGTAGTTTTGGGTTCGATTTAATGGGGAGGACCAAGAGTAATTTATAAGAGTATGAGCACATTGTGATAAATTTTTAATAAAAACCTACAATCATCCGGTACTTCAGACAGAACATTTCACAGATGTCTACTGTGAAATGACCACTTTTAAAAACACAAGAAGAATTTTCATGAAAGAATTATATCGGTATCAAAATGAAATATATCAGTCAATTCACAAAAAATATGAGAATCGTAGAACATTTTCTCAAAATTATATTTTTATTAAATCGCACCTTCATCGGCTAAGCTTTCAAATACTAAATAGAGGTTGCATTATATGAATAGTTGAACAATAAGTGTCCCTTTTTGTTTTAAATTGTACACTGAATGTAAGTGAAATGTAAGTGATCGTAAGTGTAAATAAGGAAAACTTTCATGTCTTGATTTCTTTCTTTAACTTTCAATAGATTACTTTTTAACAAATACTGCCTGAAATAACCGTCGAACTATAAAGTCAATGTTGAATTTATCATCAAATAAATTGTTCATACATTTACAGAGCTTTATGTATGTGTATCGATTCGTGATTGCAGAATGCTTTTTAATGCAAATATAATTTGCATATATTGTAATACAACTGGTTCATAATATTGTTAACTTGTGAAAGTAAAGTTTTCTAAACCAATAAAATTCATTAGAATTAGTGCACTTTGTTTTGTATATTCTTAGAAAATATATAATATAGCTACATAAACTGAGAATAAATACTTGGCTAAAATCCTGAGTATGCAATTCCAATTTGATAGAAACCAGCCAGGTATCGTAATAAAATGAAATAAAGTTCTAAACATTTAATAGTTAAAAGATGAGATATAAATAAACTAATAATAAACTTTTTTATTACTTTTTTTATCAATCCCTAATTTGTGTACGTTGCAATCTGTTCAATTCAGAACAATAAGCAACCCCATGACCCAATGAGATGAGGATGATGTGTATGACGTGTAAATGAGGTGTAGTCTTGTACAGACTCAGGCCGACCATTCCTGAGAGAGTATGGTTAATTGAACCCCAACCATCAAAGTACACCGGCAACCACTGTCTAGTATTCAAATCCGTATAAAAGGATCACTAGGATTTGAACCAGAAACCTTCGTCTCCGAAAATCAGCAGTTAAACAGCTGACTTGCGGCGACGATTTTACCTCTAGACCAACCCTGAGGGTTAATTACACTTAGTACTTTAAATTTTTCTTCTTACCTTCGATAAGGTTCTATATGTAAATCGTATAAAAAACGTCAAACAGTTTTTAAAATTTCATACACTGTCAAACCGTTGGTGACATCTCTGAAACAACACAACAGATCCTAGAGTAGTGCATCTTATCAACCGTTCCTGTATTGTAATTGATAGGTCAAGTCATTTTCCTCGGAGATGAAATGTCCTGCATTTAAAGCCTCTATTAAGTTGGGTCTACTGTAGGAGAGACAATTTGAGAAATGTTAAAATAAAAGCTCAGCTCAGTGTAACATTTATACGGATACGGATAATTATTAACTCTACGAGAAGGGAGTTAAACCAGCTCACGCTCGTCTCACTCTGAGACGATTTTAGAGCTTCAAACTAACCTTTTAAGAATGAAATTGAACAAAATGATAGAGGACAATTTAAAAAATCTGGTGTGAACAACTCACACAACTTTCTCTTGCCAATGCAAATAATGCAAAAAATAATAAAACATTAGAAATAAACAAAAAACTAACCTAACAAAACTTAACCTTATTTTAATCATGAGTGAAAGACGCAAAAAGAAAATCGACCTCAGTTTGACTTAAAACTACGGGAAATCACTTTTTCACGCTAAACTAGGCTCTGTAGAGGAAACTTCTCTAAATAAAAGTTGTAGATCTTTTAATTTCCTATAAATTTGATTATATAGGTTTTGTCGTAAAATGCATACTACTAAGGCCGAAATCTTAAAAAATATCGATTTTTCACACGTTTTCGTGAGAAAAACAGAAAATCGCTAATTACCACTAAACTAAGCGTTGTACAAAAATGTTTGAAACAAAAGTTGTAGGATTTTAATTTTTCTACAACTTTTATTCTGTACATTTTTGCGCTAAAATGCATATTAAAGCCGTTATCTTAAAAAAAAAATTTTTTTACGTAAAAACAGCCGCACCAAGAATTTCAGCAAACATGGCGCCTACCCTATCTAGTAAAGCATAAAAAATTTAGTAAACCAGGCGATTTTTAAAACAAATCGTAGAATCAGTTTTTAAGAAAATCGCAAAAAAGTGAAAAATTAAACGAATAAACTACTACTTCCGGTTGACCGATTTTGATGAAAATGTTCGTGTCGGGTCTGGTATTGATACGTAACTAAAGTTTCAAGTTCGTACAATGATCCGTTCTTGAGATATTCTGTTCACACACACACACGTGCGCGCGCGCCCACACAGACCAATCGCTAAAAACATGTCTTTTGGGTTCAGGGGGTCTGAAAACGTGTAGATCCGGTGAAAATTCTATTTCCAAAAATCGACATGAAAACAATACTTTCCTTCTATATATTCATATAGGCAAGAGAAAGTAAAAATGGTTGCTACCAATAAAATAATCAATTTCGTTTTTACTTTTTCCATCTCGACTTATCCATGACCACTTTTTCAAGTTCTCCTTTCGAAAGAGTATTCATTATCAATAAGTTGTTACTATCTTAGAATTCAATTAATATTTCTTTTCTTTTTTTTTGTTACTCCTCCTTTGCCATGGATATCTCTCACGAATTTTCATCCTATAATATTCAATCCTATTTTGGCGTTTTTGTCGTTGTTTAGATCATCAGCCAAAAGGCTGGTTTGATCTCTAGAGGTTTTACTAAGTGATACGAAGAGTTAGGTGGTTGACGATTGCCTACCTTACTGAGTGTAAAAGTACAATATCTGCACCCCAGGTCCTCTGAAAAGCGTCTACTTTCCACGCTGCAAATGAGACCTTTACTTCATTTACTACAGGGTCTGGCTGTATCATGAAATTCATTACTCTCAGGCTAGTGTGTTTTACACCTTTACCTCGTCTGTTAAATGCTTCAGTCATATAATTGGCTGACCACATGATAAGATTCAAAACTATTTTTTGTAGCCCTGGAACTAGCAGATCGAGTGCAAATAATTTAACATTCTTCCTGCCTGTTTACATCTCCCATTATTATGGTAAATTTACATACAGCTTTATCCAATGTCCTTTTTAGGTTTCATAAGAGTCTTCTTCATAGACGCTGAGGTAGCTGTAATTAATTAGTGTGTTTTCATTTTTTTATCATTTGGACTACTTGATATATTTTGGATTAATTAATGAAATATATTTATATAAAACTAAAATTACATTCACTTTTTTAGTATATTAGGGCCTACACCACCATGTAAATAAATTAGTTGGCAGTAGTTATCTATGTAAGATCTCAATGTATTTGTTTTCCTCGTTTGTTATTGTAAGCGTGTTTCTTTTTTTGTGAGTTTGTTTTTAAAGAAATATATTTTTATATCGTAGTAAAACAGCACCCGTTTGAAGAATCGATTGTAAAAATGTAGGCTACTAAGCTGACAAAAAAGATAAAATGCTTGCAAAATTGTTGCCAAAAGTTTTTGGCAAACAAGACATAATATCAAATCCAAAGAAGAGAAGGGGATTATAGTAATAACAGAAACGTGCGCATCTTAATCAAAAATACTTGATGCGTATTTTGGTCGCGTCCGAAACATTATAGATGACCGTATATACATAATAGTGTGCACATGAATAAACCTAGTGAACAGTTAATTCACAAAATAAACAACAAAATTTATTTTGGTCTGACCGTACTAGACTCCAAAGTGAATTTCCTGGGTTCGATTCCCAACTAGGTGTTACAAAATTATGAAACGTTAGAACCAACCGATACCGTATAAAACCTTCTTAAGTACTTACATGCTCTGTACAACAACTTAGTGGGAGGCGACAATAATTATTATGTGACCCGTATTCCTTGATTTTTGAATCTGGGTAATAACAAATAAAAAAACTTCTTTTAAACTTATAACAACTATTTATGGTGTTGTTATTTATGTCATCAACCGAAAAGCTGGTTTGAACCTCTAGAGGCTTTACTCAGTATAACAAAGAAATGAGGTGGTTTACCGGGCCTTCCTAACTGAATGGAAAAGTATGTTTATCAGCATGCCCTCTGAAAAGCATCTACATTCCACCCTGCAAAAGACACCTTCCTTCATTTAGCACAGAGTCTGGCTGTATAAATTATTTATTAACAAATCAATAAATTATTAATGTAGTTAAAACTATTAGAAAATTACAATTAAATTACCTAACTTAGAAGTAAGCAAAATTTCTTAAAAAATGTTATTAAACTTAATACTTAACTAAAACGATAAGATTGCCCTTTACAATTAAATAATTAATTGATTCTTGCACAGAACGAATCAATTGTACTTATACAGTATTTCCCGTACGTGTTTTCCAACATTTTACGTGTTACAATATACAAAATTGTTTTAACAAAGTAACACTGTACAATCGTACTGGTCTTACAGCCAAGTTGTTGCTAACTGAATCAATGCGCCGTTCGTCTATTTCATATAAACGAATCATCCAATTTCGAGAACAATGAAGTTATCTAAAATAAAAGAACCAAAAATTGTACCTCCTTTACTTTATTGTAAGAACATGAAGGAACAATAAGTAAATAAAAGATTAAAAGATAATAGAACATAATAGAGAAATATTATTGTTTAGGTTATCCAGCCGAAAGGCTGGTTTGAGACTCTGGAGGCTTTGCTAAGTAAGAAGAGGAGAGAGTGGTTTACCATAGTCATCCTTATCGACTGGAAAAGTATGTTCATCAGCATGCCAAGCTTTCTGAAAAGCATCAACTTTCCACCCTGCAAATGTCACCTTCTGTTCATTCATCACAGGGTCTGACTGTTTAATGAAACTCATTACTCTCAGAGGAGATAACTCTGACTAGTGTCTTTCACACCTCTACTTCTTCTGTTCTTAAATGTTTCATTTATGTAATTGGCTGACCATGCGATAAAAAACAGAACTATTTCTTGTAGCCCTGAAACAAGCAGATCGAGTGGAAATAATTTAAAACTCCACCTGAGAAAAATATAGAATCATTATCGATTTTTTTGGAATTTAATGAAAAGAACCATATATGATAAAAGCAATAAATGCCTCAAATGCTTCAAAACCAATACAAAGCTATTGTTCAAAAATACCTGTCCATTTTACACAATTTCATTAGCAATATGAAAAATATCAATTAAATTATTCTTTGGGGTTTTTATTCATATTTTTAAGAAATATGATGTTTACTTTCTCTCTAATATTTTATTTAGATTTAATTATATGAAGTTTAAAATACAGCCCCGCGAAAATAAGATTTTAAAAGGTGGTGATACATTAAAGATGTACAGTTAAATCTGCCGATGATAATTACTACATCAAAAGTCTTTGTTTCTATTTTTTAACGAAACAATAGGCAAAGAGAATATATTAGGATATCATACAAAGAAGAATCAAATGAGAGAAAAGAGAGCGTTGCAAAGAATTTGAAAAGTTTGCCAAGTCGAAACGTTTCGAAGAACAGTAAAAGGAGATGTGTTGAGATACTCTCTTTTCTATTGAAATAGTTTATTTAAAAGAATGCCCAAAAGAAAACGAGTAACGATTTTATTTTAGTCTCGAAAACAAGAATTTGAAAGGAACAAACCAATAAAACAAATTGAACAATTTGTGAATAAGTTAGTTTGTTTTCGCTAGGTTTCTTCTAAATTTGTTTTTACCCAAAAGTTGAGTAAATAAGGCAAATACTGAAGCGTGCTTCTATTCCTTTCACATCTTGAATTTAGTAAACAGAAAATTTAAAGGCAGTTCGGTTGCATATATTACAAGATCAAATATTTAGTGAGTGGTTAACGTACACGGAGTAATTGGAGAATAAAAAACTGGTGTGAAACACTCAAACGATTTCCTTTTTCAAGGTAAATAATTCAAAAAAAAACTATGTTTATTCATGAGTAAATAATCTATAATAGAAAACACCTAATTTTATTAATTTATTAAACATTTTAGCACATATCCACCGTTAAATAAATTTCTTATTTAATTTTAATTTTTTTAAATAAAATGGTTAAAAATTACTAGAAACTGTCAAAGTAAGAATACTTGCCAATTGAGAAGTACTTTCGTGGCTTCACCACATCGTCACCTCATCACAACTTTAAAAATAACACAATTTTATATACATTTATTTATTTTTTCGGCGATGTAAACTTCCTCTGTATGTCATAATAATGACAGTTTCTATACAATTCCTGTAATTGTCATGACTTACAGAAAAGATTACATCTCTAAAAAAATAAATGTAATTGTGTAATTTAAGTGCTGTGTTGAGGTGTCGATGTGGTAAAGCCGCGAAAGTACTTCTCAATTGGTAAGCATTCTTAATCATTTTATGACCGTTTCTGGTCGTTTTTAAATAATTTATTTAGATATATAAATTTTTTTTTAGCTTTTATTTGTTATCGGGAACTGTACATTATTGACAACTACCCAATTTGATCGCTGCTTTGCTGTATTTTTTGACGTGAATTAGGCATGAGTTTGAACAGGGACCCCAGTAGAGTTTGTTCACGGATGGCTGTCAGCTGGTCACCCTAAAAAATCGCTTGCCCAACCGGTGTTACGTAACAAGTAATAGCGACTTACTACCAGCTGACTGACTGGGCTGGCCCGGAGGCCATATAAAATTAAAATTAAATAAGAAACCTAATTTTTACCGTGTGTTAATGACGTTAAATGAAAATAAACATTTGTTTGCTTTAAAAATACGAAAATCACTAATATATAGACTTCTCAGGAGGTGACAGGAGAGATGGGATGAAGAGGTGTCCGGTCGATGGACACATAGATTAATTCCAGATCTAAATAAAAGGCTGAGTAGGGATGGTGAGGTTGGTTATTGCATTGACGGGGCATTGTTGCTTTAGGGCGTATCTCCACCGGTTCAGACAATCAGATGAAGCAAGCTGTCTGGATTGTGAGGCGGAGGAGGACAACGCAGTACATGAGATTTTCGACTGCAGAAGATGGATACCAGAGAGGGAGGTTCTAGGGACCAAGCTTGAGTCACCGATTTCTTCAAAAAATCTCTGTGATTTTATGATTACAGAAGAAGAAAGCTGGAAGGCCATTGAGGAGTTCATCCAGAAAGTGATGAAGAGCAAAGAGGCCCAGCTGCGTTAGTCCCAAAAGAAATTACTCGAAAAGGGAATAGATGGGTGATAAGAAGGGATATCGTTGCGATAACGTTATCCAGCTAATAAAGAACCTCCGGCTTGTTGCGAAGTTATGCCTAACGGTGATCCAGCGGCAAGTCGGGATGGGATAGAAAGGAACTGAGAGATTTTGGCGGATAGTTTCCTTCGGCAGAGCTCCGCATACCCCGATACCTGCGTACCGGTAAATTCGGTTTCCTCTCGTAAAAAAAAATTGACGCTAAACTAAACTCTGTAGAAAAACTGCTTGAAATAAAAGTTATAGGTTTTCAAATTTTCGATAATTTATTTGTATATTTTTCTTGTCATACTAAGACCGCAATCTTCGAAAAAAAACCATTTTAACAGTTTATTTGCCTTGTACACTCTTCTTGACTTCGTAACGTATATTGTCCGTCTACTATTCAGACCTATTATCTTGGGGAAGATCTTTCTCTCAAATTTCTTTGCTTCTCTTTGACCCGGTCATTGTAAGGCACTCGCTTACAGACACGCATGTTTTATCTCAGTATTATAATGTCTGATCTTGGCTTGTCTTAAGAGTGGTTTTTTCTTTTGCGAGTGGTGAGTCTCACCTCATCTTGTTGTTCTTCGCTTCGTTTTATCTCCCCGTTTTGTAACTTGAATTTTCCATATTGTGTAGTTCGGCATATCTTCTATTTCTAAACGTTTCCATTAAGCGTTCATTTTCCTTTTACAGTTTTTCTCGACCGGTGGCGTACATTGTCCGTCTACTATCTTCGGATCCATTAACTTCCGGAAGATCTTTCCTTTCGTTGGTCATAATTTTGTCTTTTCTCTAGCTTTTTTTGTAATTTTAGAATTCATTCTTCAATACTATCAGTATTAAATGCAGTTCATCATTTTCATCATTTCAGTAATTAGTTTTATAATCTTTCGTAGTCTACTGTTATTCGCTTTGTTTTTGCTGGTCTTCAGCTGTATTATCTCTCCTATCAGTTTTTCCAATTTTTCCGTATTATCGTGTACAGACACACAGGTTTTATGGCAATATTAAAATGTCTAATCTTGGCTTGTCTTGACAGTGCTTTCTTATCCTAAGTGGTGAGTTTTTCGGAGTGCACCGGCCATCTTTCCTTGTCAGTTACATCTTCCTCAGTCACACAGGTTTAATGCCAATATTAATATGTCTAATCTTGGCTTGTCTTGAAAGTGCTTTCTTATCCTACAAGTGGTGAGGTTTTCGGAGTGCACCGGCCATCTTTCTTCGTCACTTATATCTTCTTCAGTCATACAGGTTTTATCATAGGATTATAATGTCTAATTTTGGCTTGTCTTAATAGTGTTTGCTTCGTGTACAAGTGGTGAATTCCTTGGACTGCACCGGCCATCTTTTCTCTTCTTGTGTTGTTCGCTTCCTTTTCGCTGCTTTTCTGTTGTAATAATATCTCGCATTTGAAACTATTAACTTTTCCAATTTTTCCGTATTGTGTGGTATGGCATATACATAATTCACTTTAAACTTTTGTAGTGCTCTTCGTACCACCACTGCACACAATCAAACGTCTTCTCTTTGTCAACGAAACCTAAATACAGTGGCAAGTAATACTATTTAATAATTATTACTATAATAATAAACGTAGCCTGGTTTATAAAATAATTACATCCTACATCTAGTACTTCATTTTATGTTGTTTTAAACACGATATCTTAATCTATCTTTTTATTTCTCGTTTAAAACAAAGACAATGCTTTAAAAACTGTCTGTAGATATCATATACGTATGCGTCTAGGCCATTTAGGCTTCAAGTAATTATCAGTTGAGAACAATATGTTCTTCATAATTATCTACGTAAATTTATATCTTTTTCAGTACTACTATATTTATTCAATCTGTAGTTATATTAAAAACAAAAATAAACACACGTAAGCCTATTTCTTTCCAAATATAGCCAGTTAATCTATTTGTTTATTGTCTAAATGATAACGCTAAATGCTCATAAAAATGTCAGTTCCCCTTGAAGATTTTTTTTATCTTAGTTTAAGATTTTTTCTTTTTATAAGTACTCTATTATCATAAACAGTTATGTACGTAAAGATTACAGTTTCAATAAAAATACATCGTCTTTCGTTTCACAGTAAATTTAGATTTATTTTTATTTTTCTATTACAACAGAAGAATCTACTATGTGTTCTCCATGGAACAATAAATGTCTTGAATGGAGGATTCGCCCATTAATGCACCTAGTCTGAATCTTGTATCAGGATATTAAATTTTTGTATTTTCAAAAAAGTTGTTGGACGTTTTCCTTGTAGTCTTCTCAGTATGTTGGTATATTATAGATACTGAAGTCACGAGATTGCCTTTTGCGTATGGATGGGCTCTGAGGAAGGGAAGTGAAATTTTGAAGTGCTGCCAACCTCAACAGTGAGACACAATTCGTACATTTCACTACCGTGCAGTTTTTACATACATTTTATAAGCTGTGGTTTATTCCGAGAAAATATTTTCTTCATAAACCTTATAAGAAATAAATGTGACCTGTAATATTGCCTATAGATCAATTATATGACTAGAAATGTTTAATTTACTGTAATTACCAGCTACTGTATTCCATTGGAACAAAATTTTCTATGAATCGCCTTCTTTACTATCGCTGTCACCGGTGTCTTCACTATCAATCTCACTAGTTACCCTAATCAACCTAACCGGTTCCTGTTTTTACCAAATGTCAACAAAACTGTCGATGAAGAATTAGCTTTTTCACAGTCTTTAAATTTCTTCTTTATATTTCGAATTGTGGAAAGAGAAACATCACAGTCGTTAGCCGCTCGCTCATGGCTTTTGTTAAGAGGCACGGATAGGCATTTTTGTTTAGCTTCAACTTCACAACATATTATTACATTGTATATTATATTTCGTTCAGCACTGTGAATAGTTCGACCACGTTTTCAAGAAACCGACATTTCTGTTTACAACAACAAACAGTTATATTCGTACAGTTAACCTACAAAAGGTTCTGCGATATACTATACAATATGCTTTGGGTATAGTATAAGTTGTTGTGTTTGTTGTACTGAAATTAAAGCAGGCGCGCATGCGCACTGATGCAATTCCCCCTTTACCCCTCGTTGCAAACAAGGGCAAACTCGTGACTCAAGTGATTATATCTAGGAGGTTCACTGCTAAAAATGAATGATTGTTTACTTTCGTGTGATATGTTGAGGAGTATTTAAATATTCCGTGTTTTACTGTTGGTATGTTTAAATCTAAGTGTAACATTTTGTTTGAGATACTTTTCTAAAAACAAAACTTTACAAACGTACTAACACAGCAGTAATTAGACTCCTTAAAATTTTGCTTTTGATGACTATTTGGTGATGTTTTTGGAGGTGATTTCATGTTTCTAGTTCAACGACTGAGCGATATAAAATGAATTCTACAGAGAAGGCAAAGTTGATGATGGTTTTCAGGTGTACTGACCATTTCTGAAGCAAAGTAGTTTTGTATAACAGAAAAAACTTAAGAACATAACATACCTTATACTCATTGATTAACTTAAACTATTTAGAATCACGAAAAGACTCAATTAAAAGTTTCAAACTCTTATAAATTTTACACTCATGGGAAAATACTAATCGGCCTATTAAAATGTTTAAATAATTTAGGGAAGACAGGAAATTTCTTGAAAAATAATTTAGGCCTAACAATGCCCTTAACAGACAGGTGGAGTGTCAATTTATTTATACTCAATCTGTCCGTTGCAGGACTAAAATGAATAGTTCTGTTTCTTATCACATGGTCAGCCAATTAAATGACTGAATCATTTAAGAACAGAAGAGGTAGAGGTGCAAAAAACACTAATCAGAGTTGTCTCCTCTGAAAGTAATGAATTTCATTATACAACCAGACCCTGTGGTGAATGAAGTGAAGGTGTCATTTGCAGAGTGGAAAATCTGTGGTTTTCAGAGGCCCTAGCATGCTGATAAGCATAATTTTTCACTCAGGGAGGAAGGCAATGGTAAACCACCTCACTCCTTGTTTTACTTAGTAAAACCTCTAGAGGTTCAAACCAGCCTTTCGGCTGATGACCTAAACAACAACAACAGGCCTAATAAGAAAATATAGCCCAATAGAAAAATTGAAATTTAAGATTATGGAACTTATGAATTCTCATAACAATCAGTTGAGAAAAGAAAGAAAAATACCTACCGTAAAACATGAATTTGATTTTTGACCTTTTGCGTGTAGCCTACATTTTTGTTATGAAAGTTCTTATGTATTGCTCTGATAGCAATTGTTTTTTAATTAGACTTATTTGTTATTCTGCATTTGTAACCAATGATGTTAATAAATAATTAAACTTTTATTGGCGCGTAAAAAAAATTTATTTTCTTTATACATGACGTGTCAAATTTTGGGGTAGGAGTTGGAAAGTTATGCTACTGGCAATCGCTTTGTAAATTTATTTTAACACAAAATATCTAAAGATCTTATAAATTTGAATATCAAAGAAAAAAGATAACCAAAATAAACAAAACGGACCAGAAGGTTCTCATTATTTAATTTATTTATAGAGTACTTACATGTCGTTCTAACAGGAGTACGCCTATTTCAGGAAGAGAGAACTATTCGTCAAATTTAATTCAAGTTTCATTTCAAGCAGATGTTCTTTTCAGATGACAATTCTGTGAATAAAAATGTATTTTTCTTATGTTATAAAAACATAGATAAAGCGAAACTTTTTTTGATACGCTTGTGAGATTATATAGCCGGTTTTTTGTATGTTAACAGTCTAGCTTTTCTCCCAAGACTGGAGCCATGCCTACTTCACGTTATTATCGTCTTTATTCTTTTATATAAATTTTTAAGCATCTTTTTCTAGCGTTATGTGTTAAAATAAACGCAATGAAATGGTGGATTAAGGATTAACAATGTAAGTATCATGAGATTTATGCTTAAAAGGTGTACATTTCGTTTCCAATCAATTGAATAAGTGTAGAGTATTTGTCGAAGTGTTCCCGCGGTATTTCTATGTAACTGTAAATTTTGCTTACCATGGACTTGTTCTCTTTTTACTTTCTCTTGCCTATATGAATATATAGGAAGGAAAGTATTGTTTTCATGTTGATTTTTCGAAATCGAGTTTTCACCGGATCTATACGTTTTCAGACCCCCTGAACCCAAAAAACATGTTTTCAGCGATTGGTCTGTGTGTGTGTGTGTGCGCGTGTGTGTGTGTACAAAATATCTCAAGAACGGAACATCGTACGAACTTGAAACATGAAACTTAAGTTACATACCACTACCGGACCCGACACGAACATTTTCATCAAAATCGGTCAACCGGAAGTAATAGTTTATTCATGTAATTTTTTTTTTTTGCCATTTTCTCAAAAACTGGGTCCTACGATTTTTTTTAAATATCGCCTGGTTTACTCAATTTTTTATTCTCACAAGACAGGGTAGGCGGCATGTTTGCTGAAATTCTTGGTCAGGCTGTTTTTTACGTAAAAAAGTGTTTTTTAAAGATTACGGCCTTAATAATGTATTATAGCGCAAAAGTTTATATATTAAAAAATGTAGAGAATTTTAAATGCTACAACTTTTATTTCAAACATTTTTTGTATAACGCTTAATTTAGCGGGAATTAGCGATTTTTGGTTTTTTTCTCACGAAAACGTGTGAAAAATCGATTTTTTTAAGACTTCTGCCTTAGTATGCATTTTATGACAAAAGTGTATATAAAAGTTTAATTGAATTTAATAGAAAATTAAAGGATCTACAACGTTTATTTAGAGCATTTTTCTGTACAGAGCCTAGTTTAGCTTGAAAGAGTGATTTTCCATATTTTTAAGCCAAACAGGTAGCCTAGATTTTCATTTTCCGTCTTTTACTCACGATTAAAATAAGGTTATGTTTATTGAGGTTAGTGTTTTGTTTATTTCTAATGTTTTATTGCTAAAATTAGGTTATATTGTTAATCATTTGCATTGGCAAGAGAAAGTTGTGTGAGTGTTTCACACCAGATTTTTTTAATTTTAACTCTCCTGACTTGCCGAAATATTTAGGCTACATTTCTTTTGGCAAATTTGTCCAATATTGAACGTAAGCCTCCTCCAAACTTCGTCATATTTCTGTTACTTGAGTGTTGTGCCCAGTTAAAAATTCTACCACTTGATGTCAATGCCCCATCGCATCTGTGGTCATCCTTGATCATGTACATGGCCTCCATTTTTGAAAAACACTTTCATTTTCCATCCGTATATCTTTCATTCTTTTTCCGTCCATTTGAATTTTTATATTTGAATAAATCTTTGTACGATATCTAGCATTTTGGTTATGTTTTTAATGTGTTCGTTTGGTTTTAAATGTCACAATATTACTACCCCTAACATAGAGCTTACCATATCACGTTGTGTTTTTACAAGTTTGCTAATATTTTTCTTAGTGAACACCCACATTTGTATACCTTAGAGTAATTCTGAGAACACACATGGATAAATAACATACTTTGGTCTTCAATATTATGGGATGCTCTTATTGCTCAGGATTCTATTCAGGGTTCTTAATACTTCCCATCTCAACCATCTTCTTCTACCTACTTCCGTCATTTATTTACTTTTTCCCGGTCTAATTAGGTCTCTTAAATATTTGTTAATATCCTCTTGAAGCACATCAACGCATATGTGGACATTAACACCACAGCACATATAACACAACAGCTTAATATTTTTTAAATACTTTTAACGCCCTGAACTCTTGCACTGAACTCTTGTCGCATCATCAGCTATTATTCAGCTGTTATTCATACGTCATTGCATGGTTTTCAGAGCGAGATTAAGATTAATTTTCATAATTTTATTAACTTGTCCCTCAAGAGGTTAATATTCACATGAATATATTTTTATATTGTACAGTGATATTCTAGAAATGGCTAAGGGAATAATTTGTTCATTGTAAGAAATAACTGTGTGTTCTATTAAGTGTTCCATAGTGAAAAAGGATAATAGATTGCGATGAATGGAATATTTTGAATTGGGGAGTTCTCAGAAATTGAAACTAAAGTAGAAAGGTTTGTTTTTATTTTGATTCCTTCTACTATGTTCTGGTAAAGCGGCGGTAAATTGTTAGAAGGGTCTTAATTGTTTGGCAAACTATCAGACCGCAGGTATAATAACAGTTAACGCCTTTAAAGTGAGTTAGTAATTGAATTGTAAATGGAAAGTGTTGCCGTTCCAAAGAGTGTCGTTACGGGACCGGTTCTGAATTGCGTTAATAATATGTGGCGTACGGGTGGTAACAAGTGGTTGTGGACAGGTAAATTGTTTTGATTGTTGAGTGACCTAATTATAGTCAACTTTAGTTTGTTTTGTAATTAATTTAATGGAAGTAATCTAATTGTATTTGTTTGTAATCTAGGCTCAATAATTAATTGTAATTAGTATTAGGTAGTTATGCCCATGAATAAATTGTTTTAAGTTTAAGGAAGTTGTACCCAGATCCCGAACAAATCTAGGCCTAGGTGTTACAATATCATATAAATGAGTACATAATGTTTCAATTAGCAATTGGTTGTGTCGATAAAACCATTTTGTGGGATAGTATTCATTTTATTTCCTACAAAAATCTTAAAAACACTGCTACTGTATTTAAATAAATACATAATTATATTTAAAAAATTAGCTAAAGTAATACAGAAAGTTGAAGAAATGTTTTTGAAATAAAGAATAAGCAATAATTTATCATTGTCAAAACGTTTTCTATAAGGTCTTAACCGAACACTGCTTCTCAGCAAAATGTCAGACGTGTTTATTGTTGTTGTTCAGTTAGAGGATGGTGGTTTACGAACAAAACAACCTTGAAAAAAGTAAACTAATAAATGGTCATCTGAGAGGTGAATTGCATCAGCCAAACCAATACAAGAAACATAAACGATCGAAACAAATCATAAACACGCATACAAAGTAATATTACTTGTGAGACAAAACATAAATATTGCAGAAATGGAAAACAATATAGAGCTTGCTGACTTGTTAGCGATTGAACTAAGCCATTATACAACAATAAAATCGAAATGTACAGCTGTGTGTATACGAACGAGTACAACATGGTATTATGACCTTCAATCTAAGGTTGAGTCATAGAGAGAATTATTAATTATTATTTATTATTCGTGTTAAGTTTACACAGTTTACTCCTAATTATGCAAAACAAGAAAAAAGAAAGAACTCGTTTGTTATGTTTATTCCACGAGGATAACTGTGGCGAGACAGTAAACAACCCCAAAGTAAACAAATTATTATTCTTTATTTTTCTTTATTTACTTAAAGTATCACATGACAAGATTTGCTGAATCAATTCAGATAAATAGTATGTAAATTGGATGAGCTAATTTTATTATGTAATGAAGGAGGAAGAATGTCGAATCATTGGCGTGTAGTGGAAATTTTAGTTAACCTGAGGAAATGTTTTATGTATTGAACTAAAATTCTAGTATTTCTGACCTTTCAAAAACCATTTCCAACGAAACAATCACATCATTTAATTTAAATCACATTTATCGTATACAATATTAGGCTATACCGTTGATTCTGCCCATAACAGACAGGTGGAGTGTCAAATTATTTACACTCAATCTGTTTGTTGCAGGGCTAAAATAAATAGTTCTGTTTCTTATCACATGGTCAGCCAATTGAATGACTGAATCATTTAAAAACAGAAGAGGTAGAGGAGTAAAAGACACTAATCAGAGTTATCTCCTTTGAAAGTAATGAATTTCATTATACAGCCAGACCCTGTGGTGAATAGAGTGAAGGTGTCATTTGCAGAGTGGAAAATACGTGCTTTTCAGAGGGGCCGGCATGTTGATAAGCGTACTTTTCCACTCGGTGAGGAAGGCAATGGTAAACAACCTCACTCCTTGTTTTACTTAGTAAAACCTCTACAGGTTCAAACCAGCCTTTTGGCTGATGACCTAAACAACAACACCGTTGATTATTGTAATGCAAGACTTAAAACATCTTGGGAATTTCCCAAAATTTTGAATTAAATTCCTGTTTGGATCTTCCAGTTTTTATCATTTCGTTATTGCCGTTGTATGAGCAAAACGAGAAGGGTTTGGTTAAAAGTTATTTTAGTTTACAGCCTATTTTTACTTAAGAAACTAGAAAATAAATAAATAACAAGACAAATTATTTAACAAAACTATGTATTTAATGGCATTCAGGGGGAAGGAGCCAGTCAAAAGCAAAATTGTTATAGAGAATAATATTTTGGAACAGACATCCAACTTTCAGTATCTAGATTGTAACATTACATACCAACAGGATAAAGATGCTTACAATAAGATGCACCGATTTCAGCAAATATGCGGAACTATCCACCGAACCTTAAAAATAGTACCAGCAAAAATACGAGGGTAATATTTTATAAAACAATAGCAGTACTACTCCCTACCGACCCTACTCTATGGCAGTGAAACTTGGATGCTATCAAAGTGAGAGGAGAGTAGGTTGCAAGCACCTGAAATGAAATTTCTTTGACATACGCATGGGTGTGTAGAGAAGTTCGTTACAGGAATGTTGAGAAAAGGAAAGAACTCAACATTTTCTCTACGGCAGGTATCTCAGAACAGAATGCAGTGGTTGGATCATGTGAACAGAATAAGGAGGAGAGGAAACCTAAGCAAATACTAGGCTATAAACCAGAGGTAAAGAGAGTATGAGGACGCCCGAGAAGGAGATGAGCAGATTTGAGAGGTTCGGAACAGGCAGAGATGCCTAATCCTTGAAAGGCAGAAGAAGAAGAAGAAGAAGAAGAAGAAGAAGAAGAAGAAGAAGAAGAAGATTGTGTAATTGTTGATAAGGTGATCAGCTAAATTGGCTGGTTTGAACCTCCAGAGGCTGTACTCAGTAAAATGAGGTCTGATGTGGTTTACCATTGTCTTCCTCACTGAGTGGAAAAGTATGCTTATCAGCATGCCAGGCCCTCTGAAAAGCACTAACTTTCCACCCTACAAATGACACCTTCACTTCATTTACCACTGGATCTAGCTGTAATAATAATAATAATAAATAATAATAATGAAGTTCATTACTCTCGAGGAGATAACTGGCTTGTACACCTCTACCTCTTCTGTTGTTAATTCTTTAGTCATCATAACTGCATGACCGTGTAATAAGAAACAGAACTATTTTTTGTAGCCCTGGAACTAGGAGATCGAGTATAAATAATTTAACATTCCGTCTCCCCAATTATGTTATAATGTGTGGTTATGGAGAGTAAACAAAACTGTTACAACTATAAAAGAAACGAGCTAATTACCCGGCCACGCGCATAAAACAACACAAAATACAGTAGGCAATGCAAACCTACCTTCACTTAGGTGATAATTTTAGACAGATAGGTAGACATCTTACCGGTAACATGTCCTTGTATCTCTCCTTACTAGTGTGAACTGAATCATTAGATGAACTGCTTCTGTCTTTAACGTACTCCTGTGTTATTTTCTTAGCATGTTTTCTACATGTTCCGATTGACAATTTTTCTATCAGTTTAACTTGTGAAGCACAAATAAATAAATACATCAAATCAAATTAACGATTTTTCATGATCATTAATTAAATTAACCTGTAACTTTTCCCCCAATACAGGCAGGTGGAGTGTTAAATTATTTGCACTCGATCTGGTGGTTCTAGGGGTGCAAAAATAGTTCTGTTTTTATCACTTGGTCAGCCAATTAGATGACTGAATCATTTAAGAACATAGGAGGTAGAGGTGTAAAAGACACTAATAATAGTGAGAATAATCTCCTCAGAAAGTAATGAATTTCATTATAAAGCCAGGATGTGGTGAATGTGTCATTGGCAGGGTGGAAAGTAGATGATTTTCAGGGGGCCTGGCATGCTGATAATTTTACTTTTTCACTCAGTGAGGAAGGTTGGCAAACCACCTCTTTTTACTCAGTAAATCCTCTAGTCAAGAGGTTCAAACCAGCCTTTCGGCGGATGACCTAAACAACTATATAACATTTACACTGAATAATGTTTTTTAATTTCTTGTCCTATCACTACTGAGGCAGTGCTTCTTTTGCTGCCATTGACTATACGCTACTGTATCGCATAAATAATTCGGAGTAAATGAGCATGATCATAAAGTAAAAGGTTATCATCCTTAGTATAAGGTAGAATTAAGAACATTTGCCTCTTTTTTATGAATAATTTTTACCTTATCTTCTCTCTCGTTTCAGTCACCCGCTCGCTTAGCTTTACACTCGTGTAAAAATTTCCTGACCCAAGCCGGAAATTGAACCCGGGGCTTCTGCTTTGCAGTATAGCATAAAGAGGAGGTCCCGAGTTCAATGCTGTATTAATATCTCTATTCTAATTTTTATCGTTTGTTTTTTATTTATGTCCCCATTTTCTCGTATTAAAACCATTTTCTGAGATATTTGAATACATTAATTATGTCTTTCTTTACTTTTTATTTTTATTGTGTTTGGAGTGATTTTGTCATTGTTATAAACTTTTTTTTTCTAAGGATTGTTGTTGTTGTTTAGGTCAACAGCCGAAAGGCTGGTTTGAACCACTAGAGACTTTACTAAGTAAAACGAGGAGTGAGGTGGTTTACAATTGCCTTCCTCACTTTCTATATTTATCCAATTTTTACTTTTTCCTTTAATTCCATTATACATTTTCAAACATTACAATAATTTATTGCAAAGATTTTGATTCGTATTGAATGTTTTTAACGCAACGACTTAAAATGAGTGGGTTACAGAATAAGTCTCTTCATAAAAAGATTGTGAGCTTAAGAGAAAAAAATAAAAGGTAAAAATAAATGAAGTTTATAGGAATGATTAAGAGTAAACAACGAGGATGAAAAATAAAAATATAAGTACACACGCGCGTGTTTTGTTGGTGTGTAAGGTAATAGAGGAGGGGAAGAGAACCAAAGCAATAGAAGAGAAGATAAATGGGATGGAGAAGAAACAGAAACGGAGAACACCTGGGGGAAGGAGAACAGAGATGTTACCTTTTGATCCATCCAGAACACAAAGCTTGAAAATGGTATTTTCTATGCGTGAGCACGATTCTCCTCCCTCTTCAGTTCTACCTACCATCATGAATAATATTTTCAGTTTTCACGTTTTGTTTTTGAACGTCAACTAAATTAATGATCCATCTACGTTCGTTCAGTCATTCTATCAAATGAATAACACGTTTATAACTAATTATTCTACGTGTATGTTCAAATTTCCCTATTTAATTTCAAGTTACAAAGAGAATATTAAGATATTTTTATAGCAAATTAAATCATGATTTTTTTAAAATTAAAATTGCAACGTTTTTTATTAGTACGTAATTAACCAGTTAGGACGGTACTGCTTATCCTATAATTGTTTTTTTGAAAATTTGTTGAAATAAATATATTGAAACAGAATAAGAGTAACCAATAATTCAACTTTTATAATCTGCACGTTTCATTACAACCAATTCATCAAAACCAAAAACGTGTTTTTTGAAGGGTGTTTTCTGTACATTCGTTTAAGTAGGTGCATATTACTTGTCCATAACAGGCAGGTGGAGTGTTAAAATATTTTCACTCGATCTGGTAGTTCTAAAAAAGTTAAAGGTGTAAAAGACACTAGTAAGAGTTATCTCCTATGAAAGTAATGCATTTCATTATACAGCCAGACCCTTCTTTTTTTTATCCGAGGCGGCAATAAAAACTCGTGTTCACTCCCTTACGATGGGGGAAGTAGTGTTGGATTCAATTAAGGCGTCCTCGTCTAGTCCCAAGGAGGCCGCAACCGCCTTACCAACCAAAAGCCCGCCGCCTGGCCACTTGATCCGACATCAGCAAACAACCCTCCACCTCCCTCGGAACTGTTTATATAATACTACAAGGGAAATGTCGGGTTAAACAAAAATTTACATACTGTCAGCGGGGCGTGGAAGGGAACCGTAGCCTAATTCCATTCTCGCTGTCACTGACCAACACTCACTCTCTCACTTTCATTCATCTCTTTCATCACTAGCTCAGGAAATTAGTGTGCCTACCTTACCTACTGAGATCGGGACAGGATTGATTCACTGTGGGAGAGGGCGATCCCGCTGATCTACAGCCAGACCCTGTTATGAATGAGAGAAAGGTGTCATTTTCAGGATATAAAGTAGGTGCTTTTCAGATGGTCTAGCATCCTAATAAGCATACTTTTCCACTCAGTGAGGAAGGTATGGAAAATCAACCTCATTCCTAATGTTAATTAGTAAGCTTTTAGAAGTTCAAATCAGGCTTTCGGCTGATGACCGAAACAACAGATACGTAAATAGTTTTACACTAAAATTTCTGCTACTTTGGTTGCCCTGAACACTAAAACTTTCATGATTGAAGGTAATTAATATAAGGGGCTGGTCAGATAAAATAACTTACTTCCTTGTGCTTTAAAACTACATGTAGGCCTAATATAATATTATCAAAACATAAACATTCTGCTGCTACGTTCCTACTACAACTCTGGACTAACTATGATAAACCTAACAAGGATTGGCCGGTCCCCGTATATACCAGACCAAATTTCCTCCGCCCATAGTTCGGGGCTTTCTGGATACGCGTTAGACAGGTAGCGCTTCACGACAGGCTTGGTATTTGTTGGAACTGGAAGACCACGGAGCAGATCGTACAACCATACTAAATATTTACTTGGATATAACATTAAGAATTATTTAAGGGAGTCATCCCCCTCCACAACTTACAAAGTTTATATCTTTTTCGTAGGTACCAATAGAGACAGAGATTTAACTTTTTTTAATAAAGATCTTTTTCATACAAAATAATATTGTGTTATTTAGGTGATTAGCCAAAACGCTGGGCTAAACCTCTGGAGGCTTTACTAAGTAAAACGAGGAGTGAGGTGGTTTACAATTACCTTCCTCACTGAGTGAAAAAGTATGCTTATCAACATGCCAGGCTTTCTGAAAAGCATCTACTTTTCTTCCTGAAAATGATACCTTCACTTCATTCACCACAGGGTCTGGCAGTATATTGAAATTCATTACTCTCAGAAGAGATTACTCTCTAGCCTATATTTTAGGTTATGTTTTTTTACATGTGTTTGTTTATTTTGCTACAGTGAAATATGTGCAGGTATGCTACTAAAGTAGCTACTCTTTTAGTCCTGTAACTTTAATTATTGTTTTCCGTAAATGAGAGTTTTAAATTACGTACACTTTTTCCAGCCATCTGATGTGATACTACAACATTTTTTTTTCCAGAACTGTCTCCTCTTTTTTGCTATAGAGCCTAATTTCAAGTATATTGAGTTTTTCTATTTTAAATATTTAATATGTTTTGTAAAAACGTGAATTAGTTAGGGGTTTGGTAAAAAATATTTTAATATAATATTTTCAAGTAAATAAAAAAAGTTTTCCATCACATTATAACAAAAGATGGAAATGATAAAATTATAAAAGACTCATGCTTATGGTCTAGTTGTGGAGAAAAGTGTCACTGAATCGGTCAAATTAACATTGTCAGGGTACGTCGTGCAAGTCCCCTTATTTCCATTTCAATAATTAGCGAAGGTTCCTGGTTCAAATCCTAGTAAAGGTAGTTTACTTTTATACGGATTTGAATGCTAGACAGTGGTAACCGGTGTACTTTGATGGTTGGGGTTCAATTAACCATACTCTCTCAGGAATCGTCGACCTGAGTCTGTACAGAACTACACCTCATTTACACGTCATACACATCATCCTCATCTCATTGGGTCATGGGGTTGCTTATTGCTCTGAATAGAACAGATTGCAACGTACACAAATTAGGGATTACAAAAAAAATAATTAGCAAACGAATATATTTAAAAACAGCTGAAAGTTGTTTGTTAGAAGTAAATCTCTAGGATGTGATTAATAATTATAAAAAACAGGTTAACAAAATACCGATTTTTCTCTTGTATGCAAATAAACATTAAATTAGTGAACTCAGATGAAAAGATAAAATGTGAAAAAATAAAAGAATTGAAGTCGTGTGAGAAATGAATGTTTAAAAAATAACTTTAAATAGGGAGAATGTGTTGAAAATAATTCATATAAATTCCCACTAATTAACGTTAAAATTTTAATTCTGTTTCTGATTAATGTCAGTTAATTAATGTAATAACATTCCAGAATGTAATTTGAGTGCTTATGTATTGTATTCTATTGTTGGATTACGAATACATTGAAAATTACTGCTTATTTTATTACTATGAATTGAACCTTATTGAACTAACGAAAAAGAAAACTATTATAGTGGGGATTTAATAGCGTTTGTTGCAATATTTGTAACTGTAAAACATGTTTTTTTTTTGTAATTATGGATAAGTTCATTACCATAATCTAGCCTATAATTAAATTCAATACAATATTTTTTTTATTTTTAGAAATTATTATCATTATTTATAATTTATACTTCATAACAACAGAAGAATATTGTGAGTTTGTAAAAAATATGTACTAAGTACCTATATAATTAAAGAAAATAAATTAATATAGATTAGGTCCTTGTACCAAAAATATTGAAATATGTATTTTATTTTCATTTCTAATGCACATATTCCCACATCTTACAAATTACATCTTACGTATTTTAACATTTTTACATACATGCATGTTTCCCTAAACGTTAAAGGTCTGCTCGCATACTATGTGAGATCTCGATAGTTTTTTTTGTATATTTTAAAGTTGTTTTTTTGGTAATAGATTCTGATCCAGCTGTGGCATTCCAAATATTACAGACACAATTAGACCACATCGAATTATAGCTCAAATCATGGAAATTAAAAATAACGAATACAATCAAAACAAATTACAAAATAAGATTCTCAGAACTATAACTCAATGCTTCTTTTACGTAACTAATGAAACTTTTCACAACGACTTAAACGTTCCACTCGTTATAACAGTAGCACAAGTATTTGTTAGTAGGTTAAGATGAATCATGATTGTAAAATTAACAATATAGGTAATTAATTGTTATAAGTTATTACAAGCTTATTTTTGTAAAACCCAGATTCCGAACGAACCAAGGCTTAGGTGTTACAATAGATTTACCCTAAATCTACACGGATTGTTAAAATAATTCACTTATTATTACTTTTAATATTTTAATCCGTAGTCCTGTATGATCGACAATAAAAATTTGTTCACTACTTCTAGTGGTTTCTTGGTTTATGTTGGCTCAAATTTAAGTAGTGACAACCTGTGTTGTTTGTTGTCACTCTTGTTGTTTAAGTCATCAGCCGTGAGGTTGGTTTGAACCTCTAGTGGTTTTACTAAGTAAAACGAAAAGTAAGGTGGTTTAATTGCCTACCTCGCAGAGTTAAAAAGTATGCTTATCAGCATGCCAGGGCTTTCCGAAAAGTGTGTACTTTCCACCTTGCAAATGACACTTCATTTACCATAGGATCTGGCTGAATAATGAAATTCATTACTCTCAGAGGAGATAACTCTGACTAGTACATTTTACACCTTTACCTCTTCTGTTCTTAAATAACTCAGTCATCTGATTGGCTAGCCATGTGATAAGAAACTGAACTATTTTTTGAAGCCCTGGAACTAACAGAACTTTTTTTTAAATGTATTTATTTACCGTCACATCAACTGCAACGGTCATTAGTGACGACGTTGGGGTGTAACTTTATGCAATGAAGGATGAAATGATTTTTTGTAACGTATGAAAATATGCCGTGCCTGAGTGAGATTCGAACCTAGGACCGCATGATGAGAGGCGAGCACGTTACAAACTACGCCAACTAACAGATTGAATGCAAATACTTTAATACTTCACCTGTTTGTTATGAGGAGAAACTCTACATTATCGACAATAAAATAATTTGTTTACTACTTCTTGTGGTTTTTTTTAGTTTATGTTGGCTCAAATTTAAGAAGCGACAACCTGTGTCGTTTTTTGTTAACTTGACTGACTGGACTGCCCGAAAATCCACTGTAAAAGAAATTGAACAGAAAAACGAATTATTAGGACAACTATAAAAGAAAACATCACGCGTAAAAATAATAATAGTGTTTATTCAAAATTTCTAGAATTTACGTTGACTTATATAAAAATACAACTAAATAAATAGGATTTGTCATAAAAAACAAAACGTATAACGTTAGTTTACACTAAAAAATAAATTCTTGGATACAATAATATTTTTAATTCCAACAGAACATAATATAAATATCAAAAGTTAGAAAATTAAACGTCAAGTACACTGTTGTTTAGTGTCCTGTTTTTGTGTATAAAACAGAAAAGGAAATTAAAGGATTACTGCCAGCTACAGAGCTAATTCACCCAACTTCCGTCATTATAATACAATAATAATACACAAAGTTGCTTACTAAATCTCTCTTTCTCATAATGTACTATTTTGCTTTAAAGTAATTCAGTAATCTTGCCAAGATTTTGATACAATCTTTGACCGTAGTACTAGAATAACACTTACTGTTCAACATAATAAATCTACTCAACAATTATTTATGAACTAGAAATTAGGACAAAGAGTATTATCTTAAATATTTTTAAAGACTTCGTTTTTAAGTACCGAATAAGCAAGATTTTTTTATACAATTAAATTCATTCACTACACTTCTAGAACTTATTTTTTACTGCGAAATTAACAACTACTGTATGTTACGTAAGAAATATAAGTCAGGAATCAAACCCAAGACTTTCCGTATTGTTGTGTATCTGCTACATAAGCCAATTCAAAGGTAGTTATAGTTTTAAAATTTACCAACTTGATGTAAAATATTTGTAGATACCATTATCGGGAATTGAACCCAGGATCGCTTTAGTAAAGTTGATTGTATGCCAACAAGAGGCAGGTGGGTTGTTAAATTATTTGCATTCAATCTGCTAGTTCCACCGCTACAAAAAAAATAGTTTTGTATCTTATCACATAGTCAGCCAATTATATGACTGAAGCATTTAATAACAGAAGAGGTTTTTTTTAGGTCATCAGCCGAAAGGCTGGTTTGAACCTGTACAGATTTTACTAAGTAAAACGAGGAGTGAGGTGGTTTACAAGTGCCTTCCTCACTGAGTGGAAAAGTAAGCTTATCAGCATGCCGGGCCCTCTGAAAAGTACATATTTTCCACTCTGCAAATGACACCTTCACTTTATTCAACACAGGGTCTGTCTGTATAATGAAATTCATTACTTTCAGAGAAGATAACTCTGATTAGTGTCTATTGCATCTCTACCTCTTCTGTTCTTAAATAATTCAGTCATTAAATTGGCTGACCATGTGATAAGAAACAGAAATATTTATTTTAGCCCTGCAACGAACAAATTGATTGTAAATAATTTGACACTCCACCTGTCATTTTTGGGCAAAACAGAAGAGGTAGAAGTGTAAAAGACACTAGTCAGAGTTAACTCTTCTGAAAGTAACGAATTTTATTATTATATAGCCAGACCGTGTGATGAATAAAATGAAGGTGTAATTCTCACGATGGAAAGTAGATGCGTTTTGGAAGGCCTGGTATGCTGTTAAGCATAACTTTTCGATTCAGTGAGGAAGGCAATATTGTACGCCAATTCAGAATGCAAAAGAAAAGATTTGAAAAAACATTTTGGGTACTACACAGTAGATCCAGTAACTGATAAGCGATTAAAAGAAGTCAGAAAGACATTAAAAAATTGGAATAATCTGAGAAAATATTTTACCAAATAAAGTGCGGATAAAAGAATGATGGCTTTAAGGGTTCCATGAAAAGGAAAAGCAGAACTGAAAAGCACATGGACTGAAGAAAGAAGAAAAATCTACAGTAAAAATCTTATAATGTATAAAAATGCAACAAACACATCTAGAAGTGTTTACCTAATGTATTCTAAAAGACCCTAACACAAAAATAAACCAGTTTAGTTATTAAAATAAATATTCGTTCAAAATTTAAGATGATAATAAATGTTAGATATTACACAACGACGGTTAAATATTACGTAAAATATTATTATTTAGACCTCTGTTCAAAAAGTTAGTTTCAACTTGTTTAGAGGTGCTCCAAGCCTATATTTTGATAAAATTAAAATGTTTAATTAAAGAATAGAATTTATTGTGTAGTTAAATTTATACGTATACGTAGTATATACTGTGGTCTAAAAGCTGTTTTGCGAACAGCAACATCATTAGTTTAGTTTCTGCTTTCTGCTCGGTTCATTTTCCTCGGTTTTCAAAGTTTATTACTGCAGAAGATCTGAGGCTTCTCCACAATCAAGCTTTAATAACCAGCGCAACTGCGGACGTTAAAAAAGAAATATAGTAACTCCAATAAAATAAAAAGGCCCAGTTATTATTGCATAAAACGCAATATATTTATTTAAAACATTTCATTTCTATTCAAATGAATATAATTAATGTATTACGATCATTTATTAAATGTATAGTTAAACTAAATTTAAATTATAAATGACACAATTAAACAAAATGATCGTTTTATTTTATTTTGTTGCTTTGTTTGTAACAACAAAAATCTTTGTTGTAATATTTTATCCGTCCTGAACTAAAGGTACAGTTCCAATTGACCTGAAATTTAAAAAGTTTATCGCATGGTTTCTTTAAAATAATTTTTAGTTTTAATTAGCCTGTATTTTAATTAAACGTATTGAATAAATAATCATTTTCTAAATTACATTATAATTTCCTGGGTTGCAAGCCGAAAATCGGAGCAAATTTTTAAAATATAAAAATGGACAATTCGGTCCATTGTTAGAGCAAAAATACTTGATGCCCTGAGCAAGTTTTCACCAATCTTAGCGATCTAAGCCAAATCTCCATTAATTTTTTCTCTTCTTTTCCTCACGAATTAGGCATCTACCTGTTCCGGCACCTATCTTTTCTTCGGCCTTGCAATATCTCTTCTTCTTCTTCTTCTTCTTGCAAAACCAGGTAAACGTCAATTAGAGTTATGTGTGTTTTTAAGTAGAATAGAAGTTGATTTTCATTTTGTGTCATTCACTCATGATTAAAATTAGGTTATATTTTTCATAATTCATCGATTACTTATGATTAAACATGGGTTATAATGTTTCATTGTTTACATTGGTAAGAGAAAATTGTGTGAATTTTTTACACCAGATTTTTAACCTTTTTGTGTTGTATTTTTCTTTATCTTTTACTTCAAATAAATATACAGTAATTTTAAAAAAAATCATTATTATACATATGAGTATATTTTTAGCTTTTATTTTTTAATTTTTATTCCAAAAATAAATAACCATTTGAAATGTGGCTAAGCTCACGATTATTCTTAAAGATTTTTTTTGGATAGGTCACTTGGCGAACATACATTTTAGAAGAACTAATAAATACCAAAATTCTTTCCAACGTCAAAAAGAGGAAAATTGAACATTTGGGAAATGACATGCGCAGTCCCGACAGATATGAATTTTTTAAAGTGATTCTGTTAAAGCAAGATCAATAGCCTACAC
This sequence comes from Catonia carolina, assembly GCA_035578175.1. Lineage (NCBI taxonomy): Eukaryota > Metazoa > Arthropoda > Insecta > Hemiptera > Achilidae > Catonia > Catonia carolina. The sequence continues at coordinate 38,687,493 of JAQMRL010000001.1, forward strand.
AAAGAAAGTATATTGGAATTCCGAGAGAATATTCGAGTTAAGTAGATATTTGTTTGTTATAAAAATACAAAATCAAATAAAATATTAAAATTCCGATTCTGAGAAATATACTTCTTCCGCCTGAAAATGTATAACACTTAAAAAATAAAAAATCCAAACTGATAAAAATATTCATTTAATCAAAAAATATTAATAATTCTGTAATACAATGGTGAAGAAGTAGACATTTATAATGTTTATTTTTACTTTCTCTTGCCATAGATGAATATTTATGGCGATTATTTGAACAATTTATGATTTTTTGTATTTTTAAGTCGTACACAGGTTGATTTCAATTTGCGTCATTCACCCATGGTTAAATTTATGTTATATATCAACTTACATTCTTTACTCATGATTAAACATGGGTTACATTGTGCATTATTCACATTGGTAAGAGAAAGTCATGTGAGTGTTTCACACCAGATTTTATGTATAACACTACAGGAACAAATTATAACAAGTTATTCTTTGTTTAATCTTCTATTTAAGTAAAACTAAATGTGTATGTCTAACATTTGCTACAGTAAGGAAGTACATTCTTAAAGATGCATATGTGTAGTTCGGAGACTTTTTTATTTTTCAACATCGAGCGCTTGTAAATTAGTTATTTTCGCATCCTTGCGGTTGGTCTGTTTCTTTTGAACAGTATTCGTTTGCCAATGTACAAAAGTAATTTTTTCCCAATTTAATGTAGAATTTATTTTTCATTTTGCATATTTACTTCTATGATTCTATATCAGTTTTTTGTTTTTTTTTTTGTTATTGGGAACTGTACTTTATTTACAACCACCCAATTTGATCGCTACTTTTCGCTGTATTTTTTTGACGTGATTTGGCATGAACTTTTTTTTTTGAACAAGGACTTCCAGTGGAGTTTGTTCAGGAATGGCTCTCAGGTGGTCACCATACAAAGTCGCTTACCCACTAGTGTTACTAAACAAATAATAGCGACTTTCTACCAGCTGACTGACTGGGCTAGCCCGAAGGCCAAACCAGTTAAGTAAAATAATAGGCCCGAAGGTAGTGAACGAATGGTACAGATTACGAAGAAGGGTAGAACTGTACAAAGAAAACCAATGGTGTTGAAAAAAATTAGAGCGAAACAAGGAAATATAATTGATACGTAATACTTTAAGTTTAAATTTACAGATTACCGACTTTGATGGTTTTAATGAAGAACTATTATAAAGATAAAAAATCAAAAAATTGTGAAACGAGAAAATACTGTACTTAAAGTACCAAGAGGATGTTGAAATCCTGAGCTGCAAAAACGGATGCGCTGTAAAATGATCTTAACGGTATAAGAATTTCTTAAAGTGCTAATATTTTTAGACTGCAAAACTAAAACTAATGGTGGCCACCTTCATGGCTTAGTGGTTAGCGCACTAGACTACAAAACGGAAGGTCCCGGGTTAAATTTCCGGATGCGGTCTAGAAATTATTGTAACTCAAAATGCACCGTTTTAATCTCATAACCGACAGTATTCGCTAATGGTCAATCCTTTGATGCGATTTTAAATTAATTAATTAAATATTTAATGAATTATTTTAAAGCTTCAAAACTTTTTTCAGTTTTTTTTTAGTTAAATCGCATCAACGTCTTGGTCATTACTGTGGTGGGTTATGAAACTGAAACGGTCGGTTTTGGTGTGTAATAATTCACAAATACCTTCGCCGGGAATAGAACCCGGGATTTTCCACTTCATAAGCTAGTGTGCTAACCTAACCACTGCGCTACGAAGATTGCCAGTAATTATATTATTTATATGATTTGGCCATTAAACCTGTTATTTCTTCATGTGATAATAAATACGCTAACCTTCCAGGGAAATAGTTAATAAAAATATCAATTTGTTTTAACCTAAAAAATACATAACCAATGTCTAGCAGTTGATATAATGAAATTAGTTTTTATTATGTAAAAATATATTTGAACTAGCGTTTAATTAGTTAAGGAAATTAGAAATAAAACTAACAAAAAATTGTGATTCCTTAATTTTTATCTTCTAATTACGTCAACAGAGTATTACTATATTTATTTTTTGAAAGTGTTAAGTAACTTAAAAAAATTGGTAATGTTCCAGCGGAGCAGGTAAGTACAACAAGATTGGTATACGGATGCCAAGAACATCATGCCTACGCTACGATCGAGCTTCGTTCGTTTCGACCACACGGACCGTTAAGATAAAAACAGAGGAGGAAAGGCCTCACGCCAAGAATAATTTAGTTGAATTCTACTTCTGGTACCCTTTACAAATTAATGAACGGGTGAAGGATCTGAAATAAATACACAATTAGTTTGTTTAAGGTAAATTATATTGAACAATCAACACTTCAGGATAACTTGTAGGTCTAATTACTATTCTAAATAAATAACAAACATAAATCAAATCCACCATTAACCCTACAGCCGGCAATAACATTTTTCTAGATCCGCAAAGAATTTCTAGTCACCGAATCGTAAAGAACTCATTAAAAATTTGCTATAAACCACAAACCTTGTCACGTGACGTCAAAATAACAAGAAAACTTAAGAAAATATAATAAATACATTACTGTAATTTTAATCTGACAGTAAGGGATGCTGAAACTATTTGAAAATAATTTTTAGACAAATATTTTTCTAAAATTTTTGATGACACTACTATTTAAAACTTTCTTATCCTCTACTTCCTTAATTCATTATATACGAATCGTTACTTTTAATGTTTATTTCAAAATAAAAACCAAAAAAATAATTTATGTTCAAAACTGAAGAAAATATATACAAAAACACATCATGTAAACCAAGAAATAACCAAATTCAGCTCTAGGACAGCGTGGTTTCAGCAGAGAAACACAAGCAGAATATGCAGCGTAAACTATTGTATTATAGGTAAAAATTTACGTTATACGTTTCTAAACTATTGTACAAAACAATACCAATAAATAGACAATACCAATAAACAATAATAGATGTCTGTAGTTGAAATTAAAATTAAAACGACAACATTGCAATGCTATGAAGCAAATCCGATTTTGCGATGCGACCGGTTGAAGAAGCGGTAACATCGTCTCAAAATCGACGATTGCCGGCTCTAGGGTTAATTTAAAATCAGTATTTCGAGACAAGAAAGAATATTTTCAGTAATGCAACTACCAAACAATAATTTTTTTGTTTAAATTTTCGAAACTGTACGCTCAGCACCACTGAGAGTGCAATCCTCGTTTATGATAACTACGTATTAAGAATTATTTAACGGTTGGGGGAAATTATTTTGCCAGGAGAGGCATCCGGTGGTGCATTCTTCGGATAGGACTACGGATGTTATCGGTCATTCAGGCCAGCTGTTCCCTTCTGAATTTTCACTTTAGACTTCGTACAATTGGGTAGTTCCTTACGATTAGGACACGGGATATCTGGTTGGGATGTGTTGGTAGTCAGTTGCGAAATTTACTACAAAAAGACTCGGTTAGTAGTTTTAAAATGGAAATTTTGAAATGGTGTGGAGGGATTCAGTGCTTTCATGAAAAGAAGTGCCAGAAGAAAATCTTAAACAATTTTAACTGAAAGGTATATATCGACTGTAAATTACTCTTTACCGCTGCTCCAAAGAGCTGGACATCATAAGTCCAGATTTGACCCGAAAAAGGTTTCGTAAATTAAAATTTCGGAACAGCGGTTTAATTTATGATCGAGAGATTATTTAGGAGAAGATTAAATTCTAAACGATTTGTTCGTGATACTTTTAAGTTAGTCGTCCGTCAAGCCACAAGCCATGATATCGCATGATTCTTTCGGTCATAGAAAAAGGAAAATAGCTTAGAAATAAGACTGCAAAATGCAGCTGTGTTTGCTGATGACATGGTTATGATTCAGGAGAGTGGGGATGACATACACTGAGCACTCTTCACGTTCGCCTAAAAGATGAAAGAATACAAAATGAACATTTCAACAAACAAGATAAAAGACATGAAATTCGGTGGAAAGAACCCTATAAAATCCTAAATAGTAATTAATGGACACATACTAGAGCAAGTGAATTACTATAAATATTTTGGAACTATGTCTTATACGAAGATGACTATGACATGGAAAACAAACCAATCAAATTGGGGAAGACCTGAAACAAGGTAAAATATTTTATAAGACGGTGGCAGTTCCAGCCTTGGCATACGGCAGCAAAGCATGGGTGATGAGAAGGTTGGAAAGAAACATCCAAATGCGGAAATGAAATTTTTAAGGTATGTTAAGGGTTGTGCAAGGGTAAACAGAATCAGAAGTGAAGATGTAAGGCAAGAATTGGGAATTTCTTCACTTAAAGAAAAAATAAAATTATACCTCACCATATGGATCGATCATTTAAACAGGATGCCAGAAAGCCCTCTGTTTAAAAAGAAAAAGGTAGAGAAAAATAATACAGAAATAAGATAAAAATCTTGAGTGAAACATTCACACAACTTTCTCTTCCCAGTGTAAATAATGAAACATATTACTTATGTTTAATCTTTAGGAAACAATGTTATAAAGAACCAATGTGTAGAAGGAAGGAGATCTCTCCTAGCCGTAGAAGACTTCCTGACTTGCCAATTTGAGGGCCTGGTTTGGAAAGAGCTCTGCAAAGTTGTTCCGTATAGTGACCATCCGAAGCGGCTAGGCACGCAAGAAGAATAAATAATGTAGTATGAAAAACAACCACTTTTAATTATGAGTGAATGCCGCAAAATGAAAATCAACTACTACATAACTTAAATCCACATTTAACACTAATTGACATTAAACTCTAGCACTGTTAAAATAAAATGCTTGAAATAAAAGTTGTAGGTTTTTAATTTTCTGTAATTTTGATCAGAATACTACAGTTTTGTCGTAAAATACATACTAACGCCGCAATATTAAAAAATTCCATTTTATACCGTTTTTTTGAGAAAACTACAGAAAATCACAAAATTGATGTTTAAACTAAGCGTTATAGAAAAAAATGACTAAAATAAAAGTTGTAGGTGTTTAGTTTCCTACAACTTTAATTATATACAGTTTTGCCCTAAAATGCAAAAAAAAAAAAATTTTTACGAGAGTACAGCCCCCAAAGATTTAATCAGACTGGGCGCTTAACCTATCTTGTATTGCACTAATAATTTAGTAAATGTATAGTATTATAGTTAAAAATTTAGTCAAATGAGATGTACGTAGTAAATTGATTTTTAAAAACGTATTGTAGGAGCCATTTTCGAGAAAAATCTCAAAAAATTGAAAAATTGCACGAATAAACTACTACTTCCGGTTGACCAACATACGGCAAATACTTGATACGTAAAATCATGCTAGAAGGCAATGTTTTCATGTTACGAAATTAATTTTTTTTTTAAATTTCCTCAGTGAGAATGGGATTACGATTAATTTAATATTCATGACATATTTTTATTTTAGTATTCTTACGTGATAAAAAAGAAAGGATCTCATTTTCATCATGTTTTAAGAATTCGCAAACTCAATAATGTTGTAGAAATGAGCTTCAAATTTTTATAACTCAGAGCCTTTACCATTATATTGTAAAAAGAGAATCTGAACGTAGACTTCATTTTCCTGACGTTTAGGCTTGTAGAAGTTTGAATAACCTTTATAGATAAGAATGCGGGCGAGAAGTTTTCGTTTCAAAATATAAACGAAGATTCTATAATTCCATTTGGAGAAATCCTCAGAGTTTGATATATTTTGCACAAGGGATAACTGACGACGGCGTATACAGTAAAGTTGTTCCGTTAAGGCCTCATACAACTTACGTATTAGATATTCAAAAAGTTTTAAGTCGAGCATAACATCGTGAGAAAGTTAGATTTTAGGAAGGGAATCTGCCAAAGGCATATTTCCTCTGGCTTGCTAACTTCGGGAAAAGTTTTCAGTAACAACTGTAGGAAGCAAATATTGAACCTGTAAATCCTTCTTACAGTTAAACCATTAGGCCCCGTTAATTACACCGTCATTCATCTCCTCGACGTCGCATCATTTAGCACCTGTCTGCTAACCTTATCTTAAAATTCTCTCTTAACTTTGATATTCACCTAACAAAGCTGGCTTTTCTTTGTTCACTACTGTAATAACTCAAAATGAAAATATTTACTCGCTTATATTTTAACCTTTCCCAAAACTGCTTAAGACAAATAAATCTGTAGCTTACTGGAAAGTATTAAAACGCCGTTGGTACTTAATATGAGCCAACTAGTACGAAGTTAAGAGGATTTTAGATGTATCGATATTCGGGTAGCTTTGTTCACGTGGAATTATTTTCAATCAGTAAGATTACCAAAATAGTCTATACATTAATTTCCTAAAGACTCCGCATTGCTTCTACAACCAAGATATCCTTCAAATAATCATTATTTTTACGTATACAGACTTCTCAAATTTTATATTTTTATTGACCATAATAAGTTATGATTTCTCGGCCTTTCCTTTCTTCGCTTACCATCGAAGAAATTCATAATGATACTGAATATCTCATAATTGTCTGATACATTTCGCCTTTCTTCTGTGCAGTCTTGTAATGAGTCCTCTGTTGCATCCTAGTCCCAGTAATGATTCATTGTTCGACTTTTCCTCGATCCAGCTGATCTTTTGCATCCGGATCGGTAGCCTCATCTTCATGGCTATTGTCTTTTTCAAGTAATAAAATAATCCAAATAAACGTTTTTACTAATTTTTTCCTTACCTCAACATTTATTGTCTTATACTAAAACTTTTAGTTGTCATAATATTTTATAAGTTTCTTTTATGTTCATCTAAACTCTTCTATTTCTTTTCTTCTTTAGCTAGGTATAGATCTCTTCTAATTTCTCCCAAGATCTCCGGTTGTGAGTAGTCCTCTTTCCCAAAACTACTGTTTTACACCACTAGGCCATACACCTATCACCACCAAAAATCATTGAATTCTATTGAATACAATATTTTCATTCTTTAACACCTTTCTCCATAGCTGTAACACCAACCTTCCACCCTTTTTTGAGTCATTCTCACTTTCTCCGTCTTCATGGAAATTATAGCTAAATATTAGGAGGCAACCTGCTCTCCCCCATTTGCATCAATGACCTTAGGCTATCAGATGTTTTTTCTTCAATTTTGTCAATTCATAATCAGTTTTCATCCACTTTCTTTAAAAGTTTTCTTCATTCTTAATTCTAACTAGTACAGCCAACTGGTAACTTTTTCACCAGAAATAGCTGTTATTCCACTTTTAGCACCTGTCTGCTAACCTTATCTTAAAATTCTCTCTTAACTTTGATATTCACCTAACAAAGCTGGCTTTTCTTTGTTCACTACTGTAATAACTCAAAATGAAAATATTTACTCGCTTATATTTTAACCTTTCCCAAAACTGCTTATAAATAAAAACTGCTTATAAAAAATAGCTGTTATTCCACTTTTAACTCTTGGTTGAAGAGTTCAGATCTCGAGATAAATTAAGCGGCTTTCAAAAAGAATTAATATTCTCGTCTAAGTTCCACAAGATACGTGATTATTCGATAAAACTGGATGCAACATTCTGCTGGCGACCAACTCTGCCAATTTTTTTCCAAAATATTATCGTGTGTTATATCATCTGATACAACTTTACAAAAATAAGTTAATACAATACTTTTAAAGATATCTAATATTTTGAACAAAAATTAAATAAAGACAGTGTGACAAAATAACAAAATTCTACAAGGTACATGAAGCGTTAAATCAAAAACTAAAAACTATTGTTACTATAACTATTGTTCTTGTTTATTTTTACGATTTTACGGTAAATATTTACATTCTTCTTGTTTTTGTTTTCAACTGTTGTTTTTTTAAACATATTTTTTTAAATGAGAGTATCATTCTCTGCTCCAATTCCATGAATTTTAATTAACCACAAAAAAGTTATAGTGACTCGATTGTGAAGAAAATAATACAATTTAACACAAAATAAATTTTTTAGGCTTTTTTATTTTATTAAAAAAATACTAATGTAATATAAAAATTAATATAAATTTAAGAAATATATTTCACAGTTCACAATATTTATGTTTGCAAAGTTATTAATGCGTCAACGGATAATAACTATCAAAAATTAATTTTAAAAACTACTGTGTTGAACTGAACGAAATACGAATGCATGAAATAAGTAGAAAATAGGTCAACAACCTATCTGTGCCACGTAGATTGTGGTAATATTTTTTATTTGCGGTTTTCAAACTGATGAAAAAATAAAATATCATGTTGGCTTAATTTAGATTATTTTATTTTTATTGATACTGAAAATCATTTCGGATGATTATTATTTCTGAAATATTAAAACAGTTCAACGTTTCTATAAAAATATAGTAATAAATGTGAGGTTATTGAATATGGTTTATTTAAACAATTCCGTTAACGGTATTTAATTGATATCTTGATAAAATCACGATTTCTTATAAAGAAATTCTCTTTTGGAGATTACGTTCACGAACTAATATAAATGCTCATGAAAGTCATTTCATGTAGTTCTGATAATCATAATTGAAGATTTCTTTGTAATTTTTTTCTATTGAATTTTGTCTTTGTTTCATATTTTAAAATTATTATTGATAGAAAAATGTGATACAAACATTTTACTGTTATCTGTATCTGTTATCTGTCGGTTTGACAAGAAATGAAAAAAAAAATATTTCCAGTAATTGAAGAACAATACTTTCAATATCTTTTTCAAATCTGTTAAATTTTTTTTATCAAAATATATACAAATACATATGAATTGTTTCAGTGATGAACAGAAGATAATATCTTCATAATTAAAGCTGCAAGAGGCAAGTATTTATTTCTTTGTTTAAAGATGCACACCGGTTAGTCAAGAGTAAACAATAGTACAAATTGAACTTAAAAAAGTACAACTTACAACTGACACTAAGGTACAACTTAAACAAACATCTTCATCTTCTTCTACTTCTACCAGGGATAATTAAACATGCCTGTTCCGGTCTAAACCGATCAAAAAACTGACTCTAGGCATCTTTTTCAAGCTCTGACCACACCCCTTATTACTTCAGATCTGTAAGGCAGTGATTCGATGAGATTCTTTCTGGAAGCATCTCCTGAACATGGTCCCTCCATAGTCTTCTGTACTAATATGATTATTCATTGGTTAGGCTCTCAGCTCTGTTCGAATGTTTTTAGTCTGAAGCGTGTCTAATCCGAAACAACCCTTGACAGCTCGAAGGAATCTCATTTTTGTTGCCTCCCAAAGCATATTTTGACGAAATTAGAAAATATATTATTATTAGGCATATTTTTATGATATTATCCGGTCCTGATCCGAGTCTAACTTTCGATGCTTGCCAGGGATAAAGTTTTCCCCAGGCCGAGTTACGAGCCCCGCGCTGGGTAGTCCAGTAGTGGGGTTACCACTTTAGAGTCTCTAGACGGGCTTTGGTTTTCATTTGGAGAACCACCTGCTAGGTTTGTCCGTCCTCTCCACCTTTGGGAAAATTCCTCCTCTACCTTCGAGACCGTTAACCTTTTTTTAGGCCTCCACCTGCCCTGGATTTTATTTGGGTTGATTCCCTAGGCTCTTCCGGCCTCCTCGCCGTTCGAAATCCTACATCACCGCCGTGAAGACCGTTGACCAGTTTTCCCAGCGAGGCTTGGGAAGACCTAAAAAGAGATGGATGCCAGAAAAGATCATTGAGCGTAATCCTTGACAGATGATGATATTTAAATTTAACAATTGCTGTTTACATTAACTTTATATTATATAGTCTCGGAATAAAAACGATATAAGACCTTTTATGTCAAAGAAGAAACCAATTTTCATTTTTTGAAAAATTTGTCTCAATATATCTAAAAACTAAACATGAGTTAAATTTTCTGTCCTAAAGAGAGGGCTTGCTTACCTTTTATTAGTTCGTGGTATTTTGGTGTTATTTTAGATACAGCAAAACAAATTTCTTTTTCAATATTAAGTTTAGCTCTATATTTACATTTTATTACAGATACAGCAGAAAACCCAAGCTCACAAAGGTAAGAACTAGTGAACGGAATCGTACTATGATTCTTTTTTGATGCTGCACCTAAATTCAAACAAAGACTGGAACTTAGATTTTAAAGCTGAGTCCATAGAAAAGTTAATAAGCTGGGGATCCTCCTCAACTTTTACAAAAATTCAAATGACAAACTGCATCATCACGTCCGTTACGTTCGTAATTGCTTTCGCAGAGAAGAAGATAAGAAGGTAAAACGCTTAAAAGGAAATGATTGCGTACGCCAAGGCACGGTGCCCCCGGGCGCCGCGGCGCACACTTTAATACCCCTGCTCTAGAAATTCAAACCAGCCTGTCTGCTGATAACCTAAACAATACATTAAAAAAATTACTAACTAACCGATTTTGGATTTTAGTTATGTAGGTGTTGATTGAATAATTTGCTACCGTAATCAATGAAATCAAATCCTACAATATTCCTTTGGTTGTCAATCGTTAGTTTGATTTTTAACATCGTAATAGAGAAGAAAATATACAGTAAATAGATTTTGTTTACTTTATGACTTATGTAATAACTTACTAATATTATTGATCTTATTCATGACAATATTGAATCCAATAGAAATAAGACGTTTTATTTGAGATTATGCTAGAACAAATAATATTCTGCAGTAGTAAATAATGCTCTACTTGATGCATACAATTATAAAAATAACTTAGAAACAATTACAAGTAATTGTAATAATGTGTGCCTCCGTCGTACCATTTACTACACAAATAAATATATTATTCTTTATTTATTCTATCACATGATTATGAAAGATAGTTCACGCAACAAATGCGTGTTTATTATGTCTAGCACCTACCTACCTGTTGTTTTCTAAACCTAATTTAATTGTTTGCTGAACTGAATTACTTTGTCAAGGACTTTTGTCTCACCTTACCCGTCCGTCCGTCCCTTCTCCTTCCTGCTTCTTATTATAAAAGCACGTGTTAATTTTTAAGTTACATTACTCTTTCATACAAGTACTTAAATGTTTGGCAAAGTTTTATTAACTCATAAACCATTTTGAATAAGAATTCTGTTATACATTTTAAACGTTAACATGCATGTACATTACCTATGTAAATCTTATGTTGAATGAAGTTAAAGTAAATGTAATAGTGTAATTACAATTCCCTTGTTTGTGAATACAAAAAGAAAATACATAATTAGAAAAATATTGTGTGAAACATTCACACGACTTTCTCTTGTCACAGTAAATAATGAATTATATAAACCGTGTTTAATCATGAGCAAACAATGTGAAATTAAAAATTTAACCTATTTTTAATCATAACGCTAAATGGAAATTACTAATTTACGCTAAATTAACCTCTGTTGTAAAAACGTCTTATACTGAAAGTTCGAAGTTTCTTAACTTTTTATAACTTTGGTTGTGTACCATATATAGGGTACTGGTACTATTGCCATTGTAAGGCTGCAATCTTACAAAAAAAAATTTTCAATTTTAATGAGAAAATCACTAATTGACACTAAAAGCATTCGAGAAAAACAATGCTGAAACAAAAGTTGTATGTTTTTTATTTTTCTACAACTTTAATTAGGTACACTTAACTTTTTGTTCTAAAATTCATAATAAGGCCACAATCTTAACAAAAGAAACATTCCGAGCACATTCAGAGCAAAGTCCCACCTCCACGTTTTTCAGCAGACTTTTGTCTGCGTATAAACTTACCCTATCTTTTAGAGCATTAACAATGTAGTAAATGAGGCGGTTTTAAACAAAATCGTAGGAGCAATTTTGTGAAAATTGTAAAAGTTAAAAATTGAACGGATTAACGATTACTTCCGGTTAACCGATTTTGATGAATATGTTTGTGTGGTACCTAACTTAAGTTCCAAGTTTCCACTTCGTTCGATATTTCTTGAGATATTTTTCACCACTCACACAGACTCGTAATGAAAACAATAATACTTTTCTTCCCTATATCTTTATATAGGGCAAGAGAAAGTAAAAATAGAAGCTCTGTGCCTACAAGCAGCCTTCGTGGCGTAGTGACAGGGTGCTTGGCTGCAGAATATATTTAATAAGCTTCTTTTCTTCACACAATCAAGGATTAGTCTCCCGCCTGTTCCCACTCAAAACAGTGGCAAAACTGTATTATATTATTACCATCTCTTGCGTGGCCTCCCAATATCTCTGCTCCCATCCGGGCTGTATTACAAAACGTTGACGGGGATCCTTTCGTCTGGCATTCTCTTTAAGAGCTTCCACCATCGATTTCGATATTCTGCAATATTTTCCCATTCACATTGTAAACATCGAGTTCCTTTCTTTTATCCTCATTCATTTTTCAGTTGGTCCCTACCATTGCAATACTTTGTTATCAAGATTCGCATCTCTGTAATCTATTCTCTCGTGGTTTTGTACTGACCCAAGACTCACTTCTATAAAGTAGAACCTGGAGCAGACATTACCTTGTAAAATTTTATTTTACTTTCTTTCCTCGTTTTCCTACCTAGAATTCTGCTAATACTTCTGAAAACTGCTTGGAATTTTCCAACTTTCTTCTGTACTATAACCAAATCTTGATCAAATCCGATGTAGCAACTTAAATAATATCTATTGCAATAGGCCTACTTATTTCAGCAGTACTTGTTCTAAAACAAATTTAAACCTAGTGGGATATTTACCCGTAAATGCCATTATCTTTGACTTTTTACGGAAACTTTGAAATCTTATTCTTGCAAATTCATTCAAAACACAGACTCTGAACCTCATCCTCACTTTCTTGTACAATCCACAAAAAATCATTCGCAACCAAATAAAATGTATTCTCAAAGTTTTACAAATAATTTAAAAGTAATATAACACAGATAATCTTTTGTTTCCTAAAAAAGTTATAAATTTAATGTTTTATAAAAGAGGACATGTTCGGGAAAGAGATGATGTAATGCTGAATATAATTTACGAACTTATTTCGAAGAAAATAGGTCTGGTTATAGTTTTGGTAATGTTGTGTATAATTTGGCATCCCACATTTTTCTTTAAAGGAGTCGACGAAACAACGACTGTCATTCTATATAATTAGCATTCAGAGCAGCTGAATAATCTGAGCGAAACGAATGCACTAATTGACCATTTTTTTGTCTACAAATTAAAACAAAAACAAAACACTTGGAAACTAACGAACTTCTATTTTTGAAAAGATAAATAAATTACATGACTTAAGGACTTTTTATGATTTGCGTACCATAAATCGTGTCTTATGTTTTTTTTTTAAAATGTTCTCATACTTTTTCCATTAACAAACCTGCACTCTAACCTCGTTTCCCCTCTTCTATGTACCTTTTAATGTTCTTGTTATATTTACTAGAACCAGTGTTCTTCTAGATCCTCCATTTTTAATATAGCTTTTTAATTTGGTTTGTTTTATTATTATTTTAATAAGATCTTTGTAATTTTAACATACGAGGTGTGGCTATTAAATAACGAGACTGACGTTGTAAAAAATTATATTTTTATTTTATACGTAATCACTTATTGTCACCTTCAATATACACTCCTTCTCTATCCCCCCAACGCTCCATGCAAATTTTCCATTGTTGGAAACAAAGCTGGAAGTCATCTTCTGTCAGCTCCTTCAGGACACGTGCCACTTTCCCTTTTACAGCTTCCACAGACTCAAATCTTGTCCTTTTTAAAGCAGATTTCACCTTAGGGAACAAGGTAGAAGATAGTAACAGGTGATGAAACGTGGTTTTTTACTTATGATCCGGAAATGAAGCCCCAATCCATGCACTGGAAGAGCCAAACTTCACCGAAAGCAAAAAAAGCTCGAATGAGCAAGCCAAAATTTAAAGCTATGATGATCTTTTTTTTTATATCCATGGGATTTTGTACCTTCACTGTGTTCCTGAATATCAAACAATTAATCAGTATTACTACCTTGAGGTACTTTCTAAACTACGTTAAGGAGTAAGGAAAAAACGCCCCAAAATGTGGAAGGACAAGATTAAGACCGCCTTATCTGTCAAGAGGTTCCTAGCCAAGTACAGCATCTCAGTGTTAGAACATCCACCTTCTTCACCAGATCTTTCACCATGTGACTTCTACCTGTTCCCTAAGGTGAAATCTGCATTATCATGGACAAGATTTGAGTCTGCGGAAGCTGTAAAAGAGAAAGCGGCACGTGTCCTGAAGGAGCTGACAGAAGATGACTTCCAGCACTGTTTCCAACAACGGAAAATTTGCATGGAGCGTTGTAGGGATAGAGAAGGAGTGTATATTGAAGATGACAATAAGTCATTAAACATAAAATTAAAATTAAATTTTTTTACGACGTCAGTCTCGTTATTTAATAGCCACACCTCGTATAATTTTTTGATTTGGTTTGTTTTATATTATTATTTTAATAAGATCTTTGTAATTTTAATATATACCTATAAAAAACACTTTTTTTAAGAAATGAGTTTTCAAAACATACTTTTATTTGTTTTTTTTTTTAAACTGTAATTACTCTCCCATCCGACCACCTTACTTCACGGCAAAATAATATTAAAGAGTTTTAATTTGACTTAACATTACCTTGACCTTAACATTACACGTTTAATCCAAATCACGATTGTACATTTAAAACAATTAATACTGGAAACAGGAATTTTGATGAAATTATAAACCACAAGTGAGGAATCACAAGGGATAGCCTAAATATTATCTGAGAATAATTAATTATTGCTATAAGAAAAAGTAGATAAAATCTTTTTCTTAAAAACTATTTCGTTCTTTAGATATTTTCTTTGCACACAGACCAATCGTTAAAAATATGTTTTTTGGGTTCATGGGGCCTGAAAAGGAGTAATTCCGGTGATAACTCGATTTCGAAAAACTGTCATGAAAACAATATTTTCCTTCTTTATATAAAAAATTAATGTAGGGGAAAAGAAAGTAAAAATCATATAAATCTTTTAAAAAATACATGGTATACGAGTATATACCATAGCAAGTAGCTGATTAAATATTAAATTAAATAATTAAAATATAAAACTAAAAACTAATTGTTTTCTTTGCAATTTCTTTGTTTCAGTGTTGAAGTAAAAGTACGCTTGAATGCACTCCGGAAACAGAAATCCTTATTCGGTAAACGTATGTTGCAGAGGCAACCTCCTAAAGAACAACCAACAAAAAAGAAATCAACGGGTGATGTGGAATGAAAATAACATAAAGAACGGAAATTGTTATTCTTAAACCAGTTAAAATCTGAAAAATAAAAACACCAGTTCCAATATAATTAATAATCCTTAATTTTTTTTTACATTCCTTGATATTTCTCATTTTAGTTTTTCTTATAACTGCAAATGTTAGTGAAATTCAATACTGTAATTAGGCCTACTTATTTGTTTTGGAAATGTTTTCCATTGTACAAATCAATCAAAAATTAAAGAATTCTGTTGTTAATAAATAAAACTTTTCTGATCTTGTTTTGATCTTTTTCTGATCTAAATTGTTTATTTAATTCTTTAAGTTTTGGCTTTGTAGATAAATATAGGTATGTTTCCAATAGTTGATGTTCAGTGTACGTCCTGATTGGATGCACGAAGGTGCTGGAAGGCTTGGGCGTAAATTTGTTTATTTAATAAAAGGAGTTTTTATTAAAATAACAAAGATTGGTAGAAGCACAAATTATATCAAAAGCAGGATCGCTCGAGCTAGAAGGGCTTTTAAAATGAAAAATAGCTTATCGACTACAAACACTGATTTACAGATTAGGGAAAAATTCTTAAAACACTATATTTGGAGTGTAGCACTACACACTATAACACATTATACGGGAGCGAAACGTGGGCGATTGGGGCTGTAGATATGAAGAGGATAGAATATGGTGTTAAGGAAAATGTAAAAGATTAGGTGGGCGGACAAAATAAGTAATTTAGAGGTTCTTAGGCGAGTGGATGAAAATATTAGTACATGGTACGACTACACGAACATTTTCATCAAAATCGGTCAAGCAGAAGTAATAGTTTATTCGTACGATTTTGTAAAAAACGATTTTCTACGATTTTGAAAAAATCGTCTCATTTACTACATTTTTGTATGCTCTAAAGATAGGGTTAGCGCCATGTTACCTGAAACTCTTTAGAGAAGGCTGTCCTCCGTGGTTAAAATGTTTTTTAAGATAACAGGTTTATGCATTTTAGTGCAAAACTGTGATTTTCTAAAGTTGTAGAAAATTAAAAACTTACATCCTTTATTTCAAACATTTGTTTTTCTACAACGCTTCGTTGAGCGTCAGTTAATGATTTTCTGTATCTTGTTCATCAAAATCGGTAAAAATTCGATTTTTTTAAGATTGCAGTTTCAGTAGGCTCTAAATTTAACGTCAAAATTTTAAATAATCAAAATTTTAGGAAATAAAAAACCTACAACTTTTATTTAAGCATTATTTTTCTATAGTTTTTCTATAGTATTTTTCTATAGGTTTAGTGTCACTTTTGATTTTCCGTACGTTTAAGTTCTACAAAGGTTGATTTTCATTTTGCGTAATTCACTCATGATTAAAATTTGGCTATGTTTTTCATTTGTCATGTATTTACTGATGATTAAACATAGTTTACACTGGCAAGAGTTGTGTGAGAGTTTCACACCATATTTCTTTTAAACTGAAGCACTCCACTTGCACATTTGCTATAAACCATCGCTTTTATTTCCAAGTTCCCGATTAACGCAGGAAATATAAGATTAGTGTCTTTCTTATACCCAGTTAATGAATATTTACCGCCTCAATGCCATACATGATCATCGAAGCCCCCAAGAAAACTACGTCTTGCTGTTCAGTATACATTTTTTCATTCGGATGAATTTACACCATTTTGAAGAATCTGGTAAGATGCACCTGTTCGCCGACCCATTCGGAGAAACGGAGTCTTTGGTAGATTTTTGGTGTCTATCTCAGAGTGTCTCTCCGTTTCGAAGGTTGGCGAACATCATGGGGATGCTTGTTATATTGGTAGCTATCCAAAACAGTTCTTCTGAGCTTTTGTTAAACCACACAAATATTACTAGTGTAAACAATGAAAATATCACTATCGAGTTCACTTTTCATGTTATAGTCATATAAAATGCGACTAAACAATTATAATTGATGTATTCATTCTTGGGATCAATCTGTTGATTTAGGAATAAAATATTTTTTGAATCTACGTCAAAAATCTGGAGAGCTAAGTAACTTTCATTATTCGGTTTTACACTTTTTAAGAAGTTATTTAATACATTACATTTTTACTTTATCTTGCCTATATAAATATATAGGAAGGAAAGTATTGTTTTTATGTCAATTTTCCGAAATCGAGTTTTCACCGGATCTACACGTTTTCGTTTAGAAACTGCATTAACGTGTTATTCATGTGAAATATAAATGTTTCTGTCCATTGTTTTGTTGTATTTGTTTGCCATATCATATTTCGTCAATATGAACCCACGCGCCTTTTCAGACACTGACATGCGCTGTTTTGAATACTGATAGTTCTGTTAATTAATTCGATAATTATATAGGCATATCATTGCCGTATATTTTACAACACTTGATTTATTACCTTCAATGGTGTATTCAACCTAAGAAATATGCCGGGGCGCAATCACTAGTAATAATTTTACAACCTACAATTATTATCAATTTAAAAAAAATAATAATACAAAACAACAAAACAATGCCCAATTTGTTACACTCTTTTATTTTAGATATTATTTGTTATTATGTACTTTTGCTCATCCAGCCGAGGTAATAGAATTAACTGCTTACCTATTTTTACGACAAGTGTGAGGCAATGGGTGAGATCATGAGAAAGGATTACTTCAAGAAAATTTATAAGAACAAAACGAGAGTGTTGTGGAACAGTAAGATTGGTTTAAAAGAGATAGGAAATGTAAAAGTAGGCAACTAAAACATACAGGAAGTTGAGGAATTCGTAAGGAGTAAAATAACAAAGGATGGTAGAAGCACAAATGATATCAAAAGTAGAATTGCTCAAGCTATAAAAGCCTTTGAAATAAAAAACAGCTTACTGACCACAAACAGTGGTTTACAGATTAGGAAAAATTTCTTAAAACATTATGTTTGGAGTGTAGCATTATACGGGAGTGAACCGTGGTTGATAGGGGCTGTAGAAAAGAAGAGGGTAGAAGCTTTTGAAATGTGGTGTTATAGGAAAATGTTAAAGATTAGGTGGGTGGACAAAATAAGTAATTTAGAGGTTCTTAGGCAAGTAGATGAAAACATCTGATGATATGGAAACATCTTACCAGAAGAAGGGATAGGCTAGTGGGGTATTTTTGAAGACATCCAGGTATTGGTCTATCAATAATGGAGGGTAATATTGAGGGAGTAAATTGTAAGGGGATGCAAAAGTTTATTTAAAGGAAATTACAAAAGATGTAGGGTGTTACAGGTATGTAGATATGAAACGACTTGCGCAAGGTAGAACAGCTTGGAGAACTGCACTAAACCAGTCGAGAGACTGATGACAAAAAAAGCGTGAGGCAGTAGCTCTGTTTCGACTAATAATTGGTCAGCCAACTCGTGGTCTTCCAACCTCTTGGCCACCACCAGGAGCATATGATAATATTATTTTTTGGTGCTAAACGCATTGTAGAATGTTTAAAATACAATTTGTAGGTTTTTAAATAAGTATATACTCTTTTGCCCTAAAATTTATATTAAGGCCACAATCTTAAAAGAAAAATATTTTTACGGCGAAAGCACAGCCCTCCCAAAAATTTCAGCAAACTTCAGTAGCGAGTCACCTACTAGGGATTTGACTGCAATACTACCATTTTAGTTGTAATTATTTTTATAAATATTATATAATAATTTTCAAAATTTACCTATTATTTTATCCTTGAGAATTACTACAACACTGTATTACTATATAGTATAATATATACTATACGAGTATTATTCCTTTAAGAATGAGTCCAAACACGGTGTCATTGTGATAATCCTAAGCATTTCCGACGTTGGATTTTATTCTAACTGTCTTTCTTCAATAATATTAATAAATTTAATATTAATTAATTTAATTATAATTATTATTATAAAGTAATTATTAGATGAGTAGAGCATAAAAATCTTAAATAAGGCGATTTAAAACAAAATCGTAGGTGTCGTTTATGAGAAAATCGTAAAAATATAAAATTTCACGAATAAACTACAACTTCCAATTGACCAATTTTAATGAATATGTTCGAGTCGGGTTTTCTAGTGATATCTAACTTATGTTTTAAGTTCAACTTCGTACAATATTCCGTTCGTGAGATATTTTGTTCACATATACGTACACTGAACAATCGCTAAAAACTTATTTTGGGTTTAGCGGGCCTGAAAATGTGTAGCCTATTTCCATTGAAAACTCGATTTCGTAAAAACTTCACAAAAATTATACTTTCCTACCCTTTATCTTGCACTAAATAGGGAAAGAGGAAGTAAAAATAAATTTGTATAGGTTATTTTTATTTAACGTCCGACTGTTTTGCAATTACTGCTAATGCAGACGGTGAGAAGGGTGATAGATGAAAATGAGTGATGAAAAAATTCCAGACCTGACCGGGAATCGAACCCGGGAAGATATGCATAGGTTGCGACTTCATTAGTTCCTCCATGCACCATAATTTAACTCTGAAGGGAAAGGTACTTTGTGAAAAACAAATTTCAAAAATTAACGTCTTGTAATTTTTTAAAAACTTGTGGTGGTTTGTCTGAATTTTTTTTTCATTAACGTGAGATCACTAGAAATTTTTTAACAATACTTTTTTATTCTATATTATATAAAGATAGAATTACAAGGACACCACAAGTTATCAATAAAAGAGTTGGCTAAAAACAACATTTGTTGATTTATTTTCAAATAACATATTATTGTAACCAGTTTTACACTTGTTAATATCTGTATAAATTATTTAAAAACAAATTTCTTGCTCATTATTTTTATTTATTTAAAAACACTCAAATAATCTGGCAATGTACAACCTCTACCGATAATTTTTATCGATTATTTTTTTAAATTTTATAGACAATGTAGGCCTACCTTTTCTCTTTCAAATTAACATTGTAATTTTATGATGTAACCATTAAAAATATTGAATCTTTAAGACGGTTTGTTTTAATTTTATCATGACAAAATTCTTGGATGGTTATCAAACCGTTTGGGAATTTAATATTGAATTATTTTCTTATGATTGAAATTTTAAGGAATTTTAAAATAATTTTTTTATGGATTGAAATATAAATAAAATAAAATAATTATGGTTTTAGCTTAGTTATGAAAAAATTTGTTTATATTGCATCAGCTGGTGGATGTTGTAAATTTGTTAGCTATTAAACCACGTGCAGTGACGTACAGGGAGACTAATGACTGCTGACACAAAACTATTAGTATTTTAAACTTCTCTAAAATGTGTAACAAAGTAAAATCTAAAAGAAATAATTAGATGAATGTGCAATATAAAATATATGTACCAAACTCTTCACCTTGTAAAGATATATTCAAAATAATAAATGAAAAGTAAGCATTTAAAGTACGTTCTAAGAAAAAAAAGTTCAATTTACTTTTGGAATAATATTTGTCATAATTATTCATTACTACTTTAATGGATTGATTTTCAATTATTTTTTTCTTTTAACTTTGCAGTTTTTAAATAGATTTTATTATTAACAATTTATACAGCTCCTAAATTATGTAATATTATGAGAATAAGATCAATTGATTATTAGTTATTTGAAATAAATAATGAAAATTTTCATTAATTAACTTCTAAAAATAATCACTAGAAATCTTTTTAAACAAAATAATATATTAATATTACTCGATTAATGATTTTTAATAGTAGCAATTAAGAACAATAGCAATCAGGTTTTCTTGTTTTTGTACGAACTGTTTTCGAACATTGGAAAAAATGTGTTGAATAAAATCCGTTCTACTAAATAAGTTTAGTATTTTTAGTTTTATTTGAAGTCGCAGCAATGGCTTGGTTATTAGCGACTTCTGTGAGTTTTGGAACTGTAACGGTGGGTTTTAACTTGAAAAATTATCAGACCCTAGCCGTGAATTGAACGCGGGACCTTCCGGTTTGTAAACTCGCGCGCTAGTCCTATGCCAAGAAGGCAGCCACTTTTAATTTTACAAGCCTGAGTTTTACTCTCTGTTGCCCTATATTAATGTATACGGAAGGATGGTATTGTTTTCATGACGATTTTTCTAAATTGAGTTTTCACCAAATACACGTTTTCAGACTCCTGATTGCAAAAAAGAAATATATTTTTACTTTTACTGTGTGTGTACAAAATATGAGATGTAGCTATTAAATAACGAGACTGACGTAAAAAATTTGTTTTATTTTATTCATAATCACTTATTGTCATCTTCAATATATACACTTTCTCTATCCCTACAACGCTCCATGCGAATTTTCCATTGTTGGAAACAGTGCTGGAAGTCATCTTCTGACAGCTCCTTCAGGAAACGTGCCGCTTTCTCTTTTACAGCTTCCACAGACTCAAATCTTGTCCCTTTTAATGCAGATTTCACCTTAGGTAAAAAAATTGTTTTTTTTAAGATTGTAGCCTTAATATGCATTTTAGGGCAAAAAATGTGTATATAGCATGTGTATTTATGTGTAAATGTGTATAATTAAAGTTGTTCGAAATTAAAGAAAATAACTTTTATGTCTCTGAAAAGTAAGAAATTATTTCGTTTTCTTCAACAGTACCTAATACATTACTACATAAAAGAGATAAGTTGGAATTTATGTAATTCTTTTTCACCGAAATGCATAATAAAATAATTTAAATTAATTTTTAAAGATAATTCGTTTTAATTTACCATTTCTTAACCCGCTTCTTCCACTGTACAAAACCAGCCAGTTCTTTCAGGGTTGAAAGTCCCCAAAAGAACCGGCTTTTTTAGATCTTAACCTACTTGTCTACCCGGAATAATTTAGGATGAACTGATGATGAATTTCAAAAAGATTTTTCAATTTTCTTTAAAAAGTTTATTATTAATTTTTTATTTGGAACTATATTAGTTATAGACGTTATATTTCAATACCAGTCATAGAAGGTTGTACAAGGTAACAAACGTATTTTTTAATTTAAATTTGTAAGTTATGAGTCATCTCTGTTTAAGCTTACGAAAAACTCTGTAGCAGAATAGATAAACTTGGTTAATATAAATGACAAAGAATACAAAAGGCAAACGTTCTGTTCACACATTTGAATAAATAAATACATCTGCATAAATTCTCTTATTTCGTTTTACATGGCTGATGTAATTTACTGTATTGGTTGTTAACCGATATTATGAGTGAATAATGTTTTGGTTAGCGCACACGTGTATCATATTCGTTTGTGCCGGTAACATTTTTTTTATTTGTAATCGTTACAATGAAGACTTAATTTACTCATTGACATTTATATTCTTATTGAAAAAGTTTTGTTAAATTGTAAACTGAAAACTATGTTGTCTTAATTTCAATGTGAATCACTCTTGTTTGTAAAAGAACAGCTGAGTCGTTATAATTATCTAATTCGGACAATATGGTCGTATAAATCCTTGATCTATTGTTCAGCGAAGAGCTAAACATAAACAGGATACAAGCTATTTAAAACAAATTTTTATGTTTAATCGCGTGCAGACCAAACGCATGTAGTAAGCATCCTACTCACTATTCTTCCGCGCTGGATGCCCTGACTGACAAGTCAAAACCGAGAGTGAGTTGCATCCATTCCATCCTCACAAGAATTCACAATTTTAATAAAAACGTGTTTACTTAATAAAAATTAACGTATAGGTAAGTGGCGGATCATAACTTCAGCAATAGGTTAACAGTTGAAAAAAGCCGAGAGAAACTAGTGTACTAATAAAAGTATCTGTGAGACTCCCGAGAGTAAAAAAATGTAAAATACACACATACGATGTGTGGCTATTAAAAAACGAGACTGACGTTGTAAAAAATTTAATTTTAATTTTATGCATAATCACTTATTGTCACATTCAATATACACTCCTTCTCTATCCCTACAACGCTCCATGCGAATTTTCCATGGTTGGAAATAGTGCTGGAAGTCATCTTCTGTCAGTTCCTTTAGGCCACTTCAGTTCCATGCCACTTTCCCTTTATCAGCTTCCACAGACTCAAATCTTGTCCTTTTTAATGCAGATTTCACCTTAGGGAACAGGTATAAGTCACATGGTGCAAGATCTGGTAAAAAAGGTGGATGTTCTAACACTGACATGCTGTACTTGGCTAGGAACCTCTTGACAGATAACGCGGAATGAGATGGCGCACTGTCTTGGTGGAGAACCCATGATTTGTCCTTCCACATTTCGAGGCGTTTTTTCCTTACTCTTTAACGTAGTTTAGAAAGTACCTCAAGGTAGTAATATTGATTAATTGTTTGACCTTCAGGAATCCAGTGATACACAATCCCATGGATATCAAAAAAACAACCATCATTGTTTTAAATTTTGACTTGCTCATTCGAGTACTATTTTTTTGCTCTCGGTGAAGTTCGGCTCTTCCAGGGCATGGATTGGCGCTTCGTTTCCGGATCATAAGTAAAAAACCACGTTTCATCACATGTTATTATCTTCTATTATTTCCGTAAGGTGAAATCTGCATTAAAAGGGACAAGATTTGAGTCTGTGGAAGCTGTAAAAGAGAAAGCGGCACGTGTCCTGAAGGAGCTGACAGAAGATGACTTCTAGCACTGTTTCCAACAATGGAAAATTCGCATGGAGCGTTGTAGGGATAGAGGAGTGTATATTGAAGGTGACAATAAGTGATTACGTATAAAATGAAAATTAAATTAATTTTTTTTACAACGTCAGTCTCGTTATTTAATAGCCAAACCTCGTATATCAAAAAAATTACTGCGATCTATACACACTTTGCTAATTTACATTAATTTAAACAAATTTACTTCGAAAATGAGTCATTTTACAGTGACAAATATTCCTTTACAAGTATTTTTGTTTTATTTAAAACAACAAATAAAATATCTAAGCGAGTGCTATTTGGTAAATATTAAAAGATAACCCACCGGGTTGGTCTAGAGGTAAAGTTGTCACTACATGTCAGCTGTTTAACAGCTGATTTTCGGAGATGACGGTTCCTGGTTCAAATCCAAGTATAGGTAGTTACTTTTATACGGATTTGAATACTAGACAGTGGTTAACGATCTACTTTGATGGTTGGGATTCAATTTACCATACTCTCTAAGGAATTGTCGGTCTGAGTCTTTACAAGACTCATTTACACATCATACATATCATTCCCAGCTCATTAGATATGGGGTGCTAATTGTTATTAAATTGAACCGATTTCAATGTATACACATTAGAGATAAAAAGAGATAATATATTGCTCTAAATCGCATCGCCTTTAATAAATTTATTTATGTACAAATAGTTAATAGGTAAAAGAATTAGTTTATCTATATTTATAAATAGTAAATTATTTTAAATTTGCCAGTGTAAATAATTTAACGTGTTAATTTCTATGACCTTGCAATAATCAACATAGCTTATGTTCCACGTGTTTGTTAGTTTTGCGCTGTCCTATTTTACGAGTATTTATAGCTTATACGGGTTCTAAATAGTTATAGTTCAAGTTCATCTACGTAAAATTAAAACTATTGTTGCTTAATCATGCTGAAATTTAATTTTTATTTTAAACCCTTTACAATAAAATTTTACTCGATTTTGAATGAAAAATTGTTCATTGAATTTAAATAATTCGTATCGTTGAAGTAATTACATCATTTCTAATAAAATTATTACCCAAATTTTTAAGCAGTTTCAACAGAAAACCTTTAAAATTTGGCTTTCTAAAAAAATTAATGTAGTACAAAATTTGTGTGGTTTTTGTATTTTTATTTGTTGGGATCGACTCTCGGTTAGTGTAACATTTTTAAATCATTATCTGAATTAGCAGTAAAACACGTTACTGCATTCGCAGTAAGATCGAAAGTAAAACAAATTTTTACTTTCTCTTACAATATATGAATATTAAGAAAGGAACTATTGTTTTCATGTCAATTTTTCAAAATCAAATTTACACCAGAAATACATGTTTTCACTTGAAATTTTTGTATGCACTATTATTCGTAACAATTAAAAGTTTATAGATGTCTATTTAAAAAACAAGATGATCATTCGTATTTATAAACAATTATCTTTAATTGATTTAAATTAATATGGTAATAAAACAGATGTATCTGGAAAATCCATTTATTCTTATTTGTTTCCTATTGTTAAATTGTACAAATCCTATTGTAATAGAACTGATGTAAGAAGTTAAACTTTTCCTGGTAAAAAACTGCCTTATAATTTTTTTTTTTATTTAGAACAGTAAATATTGATTTATTCATTTTTATCGTCTCAAATTATGTAAACTTCAAAATTCTGTGACACATTCCTTACGATATTTTTTGTAGGATTACTTTCCTATAATTAATTTTTTTATTTATTATTTAATACACAGAATAAAATGAACAATCTGTCCACGTCAGAGACAATAAGCAAATAGTTTAAAAATGAAAATAACTTGTCAGAAGAGCACCCAGTGTGGTACATCTCTTTACAAAAATAACAAAATGTTTAACACCATAAGAAATTGAAATTTGATTAAACTGTTGAAGCAAGTATAAATTAATACTCGTATTAACATACAAAAAAAATGAATGAAATTCAATTTTTTTCAATTTTCAATTATTTATTAAATACAAAATACATTTTGTTTACTAATTCGCTCACAGGACGAGCCTTTGCGCGGTAACGAGTTGTACATTATTACAAAATATTGATAAATAATTACTAAAAATATATTTTAATAATTTTAATAAATAGCTTTTTGAATCTTATAGTTACAAAATTTATACATTCAAATAAGATTTACTAAATACCACTATGAGTATTCCTACTTTATTTAAGAAAATTAAACTATCAATTTTCCCCATAACAGACAGGTGGAGTGTCAAATTATTTACAATCAATCTGTTCGTTGCAGGACTAAAATAAATAGTTCTGTTTCTTATCACATGGTCAGCCAATTAAATGACTGAATCATTTTAAGAACAGAAGAGGTAGAGGTGTAAAAGACACTAATCAGAGTTATCTCCTCTGAAAGTAATGAATTCCATTATACAGCCAGACCCTGTGAAGAGTGGAAATGGTGCAGAGTGGAAAATTTGTGGTTTTCAGAGGGTCCGGCATGCTGATAAGCGTATTTTTCCAATCAGTGAGAAAGAAAATTGTAAACCACCTCACTCCTCGTTTTACTTAGTAAACCTGTGCAGGTTCAAACCACCTTTTCGGCTGTTGACCTAAACAGCAACAAACTATCAATAAATATTCCACAAAAATATCCTCTCAGCTCATTAAACACTATGCAAGGTACAAACTATTATAGAAGACCATTAATTAATTCTTCTAATAAAAATAAATAAATAAACCGCAAATAAAAATCATTTGCTTTTTTTGGAATAGGTCATTGGATGAATTTTTTAAACGTCGCTCAGTAGTGCTGTTGTTTAGAAGACTGATAGCTTCGTGATTAAAATAGTGTTCCGATTTAATTTTGTAAATGTTACTCTATTTTGTAATTCTTCTTGTACCGTGTTCATGTCTTGGTGTAATATTATTTATTACGTACCATGAACAGTCGATGAATGTTCGTAAAAATTTAGTTTGGAATCTCTGTAGAATTCCGATTTTGCTAGTGCTAGCTGTTACCCATTTAACTATGTACTCAATTATTAAATTTGTACTTGGGAATACTTAATAAAGTGCCAACTTCATCTATAAAGATTTGCTACGACTTTGGTAAATATCTCTCTATTGTGAACCACCCTCAAAAGCGTGTAAACACTCATATTTATCCAGTTTCTAATATTTTTCAACAACTAAGAGCATCTCCTTCGTCCAGTTTTGCACCAAAAAGGGAAACAAGAAAAAATTGTAAATGATTTTTAAGGAAATAAAATAAATTCATTTGAATTTTTATATATTTGGCACTTGCCCATAATAGTCAGGTGGAGTGTTAAATTATTTGCACTCAATCTGCTAGTTCTACAAAAAGTAGTTCTTTTTTTATCAAATGGTCAGACAATTTAAGAACAAAAGCAGACAAAGCATTTAAGAACAAAAGAGGTAGAGGTATAAAAGACACTAGTCAAAAGTTATCTTCTCTGAGAGTAATGAATTTTACAACACAGCCAGACCCTGTGGTGAATGAAGTCAAGGTGTCATTTGCACGATGGGAAGTAGTTGCTTTTCAGAAAGCCAAGAATGTTGATAAGCATACTTTTCTACTCAGTGAGGAAGGCACAGTGTAAACCACCCTGTTCCTCGTTTTTCGTAATAAGGTCTCTAGAGGTTCAAACTAGCCTTTTGGATGATGACCTAAACAACAACAACATATTTGGTACGTACACCGTTTGGTTTGTCCTTAAATGCGTCTTAATGCTATAATTTTATAAAAAAAACGATTTTTGAATGAGAGTGGGGTAACAAAAAACTTTATCAGAGTTCACTTAACGAGATTATAAAATATAATTGAGAGAATTTTGCGCTATTAAGCTAAAAGCTGATTTTGAAAAGATATGATTCATTATATTTTATTTATTCACGCACACAAACATCTGTAAAAAGTTAATAGAGAAGTTTGTAGTTTGTATTGTAGTATATTAAAAAAAAGATGACTATCAATTTTTATTTTTTATTATTTATCTCTTATTGATTTAAGTTATATGATAATAAAACAGACGTACATGGAAAATCCATTTATTCTTATGTGTTATATTTTGAGTTTATTATATTAATAATAATAATTATTATTATTATATTATAATAACATCATAATACTGAGTTAATTATTTATAAGAGAGGGCAGAAAAGGTGGATATCCTTCTAAAATTACCTTCTTGGCTTCAAGGATCATGAAAGTTGGTGAGTTCAAATCAGGTATCGATTTTTCACGATAAAAATACATGATCTGGGTATTACCTGGGTGAAAGTAAATATCTGGGTAAACGCTATATATATTTTTCGTTGAAAATTTATTGTGGTGACCTATTGCATAATCTTTTTTGCCATTACGAAACAATACCATGAAATAAGTTTTCCTCGTTATACCAGTTTTTTTTGTAGTAATCTAGTTTTAAATTTTTCCATGCTTCCAATTACATTATATTTTTCTATGCAGTAATACAGTGATTTGCAATTTAATAATAATAATATATATTTATCATGATTATAAAATCTTCACGTATTCACAGGCTGGTTCCCTAATCACCAACTTTTCCAATTTACAATAAATAATTATTTGTTCACTATTATTCAAGTAATACATTGCATTTACCTATATAAAGTAGACGCTTTTTTAAGGAATTACTATCCTCTGTATAACAACCTGCATTAGACTTTTACAATTCTAAATAACCTTTTGATTTCATTGAGCAGAGCCACAAAAACACATTTTATTAAAAATATTTTATAGAGCTGTGATCCCTACATAAATGTTATAAAGTAATACGCAGATGATAAAAAGAGCTGACCGTTAATCAAACCCGGTATCCCGGCACAGAACCCAGTTGCGCCCGACCATTAAACTATCACTAACATAATTATTTGTAGTTGTTTAGGTTGTCACCTGGAAGGCTGGTTTGAATCTCTAGAGGTTTTACTAAGTAAAACTCGAAGTGATGTGGTTTACCGTTGCTTTCCTCACTGAGTTATAAAAGTATGCTTATTAGCATCACAGGCACTCTGAAAAACACATATTTTCCACCCTGTAAATTCCACCTTCACTTCATTCACCACAGGGTCTTTATAATGAAATTCATTACTCTTAGAGAAGATAACTCTGACTACTGTATTTTACACCTCTTCGTCTTCTGTTCTTAAATATTTCAATCATATAATTGGCTAACCATGTGACAAGAAACAGAACTATTTTATGTAGTCCTGGAACTAGCAGATTGAGTTCAAATAATTAATCAGATCAGATTAGATTTTTAAATTCAAACCGACGGACCGTCTTAAGTTCCATGATTGTTGTTGATGTTGTTGCTCAGGTCATCAGCCGAAAGGCTGGTGACCTGAAAGCTCTATAATATATATAATATACAGGCTTTAAAACGAGGAATAAGGTTGTTTACCATTGCCTTCCTCACTGAGTGGAAAAGTATGCTTAGCACCATGCCAGAACCTATGGAAAGCTTGTACTCTTTATACTGCAAATGACACCTTCACTTCAAACACCAAAGGGTTGGTGGTATAATGAAATTCATTACTCTCAGAGGAGATAACTCTGACTAGTTTCTTTTACACCTTCATCTCTTTGTTCATAAATGATTCAGTCATTTAATTGGTTGACCATGTGATAAGAAACAGAACTATTTTTTGTAGCCTGGAATTAAAAATGAAGTGCAAATAATTTAGCACTCCACCTGTCTGTTATGAGTATATATTATAATTTAAAATAATTTGGCCACCTCGTTTGGTCAGACGACACCAATCGTCTGTAAAATTTACAAAATTAAACCCAGAATTTTAAAAGCTAATCCCTGAATTTATGTTGAACAATACCCATGCATACCCATACTAATGAACCAGATAATGGTTTAACTATAAAGACAGCTAAACGTATATGTTTTTTTTGAAATATATTTAAGAAATAATAATGTATTGTAAACTGCATGCTTTTAGTTGCACCATTTATTACAAGGAGAACAAATATCGTGTACACGTGCGAGAATACATTGTGAAATTATGCTATTAACTACCGTAACAATTTAAATTATCAATAACATTTACAATTAAAGAGCTTATGTTAACAAAAAAAAATTAAATTTATTATACAATTCGTTTTGAGATTGGCCTAATAAAAACGGACACAAAAACCAGGAAAATTAACTTCTGAAACGTTTTACCTGATTCTGAATTTAGAATTATTTGGAATTCCCCCACTACTTTATACAATGCCGAATCATTTAAAATTTTAAACACGTGTTATTCAAATTAGTGTAGTGGTGTTAAACAAAAAATTATTTTTTTAAGCTTTTATTTGTATTGGGAACCGTACTGTACTGACAAATACCCAATTTGTTCGCTACTTTTCACTGTATTTTTGGACGAATTAATACAGTAAATAAATAAATAAGTAATTTGGCGCGAATTTTTGAACAGGGACCCCCAGTGGGTTTGTTCAGGGATCTCTGTCTGCTGATCACCATAAAAAGTCGCTACTCAACCAGTGTTGCTCAATAAATAATAGTGACTTTCTACCAGCTGACTGACTGGACTGGCCCAAAGGCCTAAAATAAAATGTACCCACTGGGTTGGCCTAGATGTAAAGTCGTCGCCGTGAGTCAGCTGTGTAACAGCTGATTTTCGGAGACGAAGGTTCCTGGTTCAAATCCTAGTAAAGTTACTTTTATACTAAGGTTACTGTAAGGTATATAAGATTACTTTTATACGGATTTAAATACTAGACAGTGGTCAACGGTGTACTTTGATGGTTGGGGTTCAATTAACAAGACTACATATCATTTACACGTCATACACATCATCCTCATCTCATTGGGTCACAGGATTGCTTATTGTTCTGAATTAAACAGATTATAATGTAGGCCTTTTACACATTAGGGACAAAAAAATAAAATTTTGTACATCTTGACATCTAAATGGGCTGACTAAATCTATATTACGTACTTGAAAGTGAAAATATTTTTGCCCAGTTATGTTTCATCTCTAACCAGTCAGCTTTTTTAGGTGGTTTTAATTATTTTTAGTTTTACTCGTATTGTTTATCAATTTTTTTATTCGATTTTGTTTAACTTTTATGAAAATGAAGCAAATTTAGCTTTTTTGTTTTACGTTCGACTGTTATACGTTTTAAGGCTAATGCAGACAATGATGGGTGAAAGATGAAAATGAGCGATGTAAAAAATTCATTATTTGAAATGGCAAGAATAAGTTGTGTGCGTATTTCACACCAGATTTTTTATTATTTAATGTTAGATATAACCGAAAATCGCAGCCGAGACTCTTACATAGTTATTTTTACTTTTTCTTCTCCTATATTATGATTATACTAGTGTAAAAAAGGAAAGTATTGTTTTCATGTCGATGTTTCAGCGGAAATACACATTTTCAGGCCCTCTGAGCACAAACATTTTTAGCGATTGGTCTGTATGTATCCGTGTGTCTTTGTGTGCGTGAAAAACCAAGAGTATTATTTTATTCGTGCAATTTTTCATCTTTTTGCAATTTTCTCAGAAAAAGGCTTCTACATATTTTTTTTAAAAATCGTCTAGTTTACTATAAATTTTTTGTGTTT
Organism: Catonia carolina; assembly: GCA_035578175.1. Lineage (NCBI taxonomy): Eukaryota > Metazoa > Arthropoda > Insecta > Hemiptera > Achilidae > Catonia > Catonia carolina. The sequence continues at coordinate 38,718,890 of JAQMRL010000001.1, forward strand.
AAATTCTTGAGATTCTGTGCTCTCGTGGTAAAAAATGGTTTTTTTTTAAAATTGTGGCCTTAACATGCACGTTAGGGCAAAAATCTTTATTACTAAAATTGTAGGACAAACCGATATAGTTAGGCATAACATAGGTAGGCATAACATTTTACGACAAAAGTGCATATAATCAAAGTTATAGAAAATTTAAAAACTTACAACTTTTATTTTGAACATTTTTTCCACAACACTTAGTTTGGTGTCACTTACTGATTTTCTGTATTTTTCTCATCAAAACTAGTAAAATACAGGAATTTTTAAGATTTCGGCCTTTTTATGCATTTCATGACTAAAGTATTTATAGGTAAAGTTATAGGAAATAAAAAATCTACAAGTATTATTACAATAACGTTTTTTCTAGAGAGCCTAGTTTAGAGTCAATTCGGTAATTTTGGTCATTCACTCGTGTTAGAAACGCGTATAAGCCTGTTAACTTAATACATATTACAGAAATAAACAAACATTACTTAAATTACATTTTAAATAACTACAATACGTGTATTTCCGGTGAAAACTCAAATTCAAAAAATCGACATGAAAACAATACTTTTATTCCCTATAAACATTCATATACGGAAAGAGAAAGTAAAATTACATTACAATTATTATTACACTGAACTCATAACACGGGTGGGTGAACCCATGGGGTGGGCTATATACGTATATACTTGGAAGCGAATTGTTGCGTCAATGAATCAATTGTACAAGAAAATTAAATAATACTTAAGATTATAACAGTATCCATTCTAATCGTTTATTGTTTTTTTTTCGATTTCTCATTAATTACTGATATGTAATAATTTTAACAAGGCCATCATTTGATGATACAAGCCTATCATGTTATATTACATCAGTCTTAACATTTCTTTTGTTGGCCTAGGCTTACAACTAAATAATTTACCCAAGTTACGCACTGCATTTGAATGACCTATTTACAAAAATTATTTTGATCAAGAAACTCAAAAATAATGAGAACAACATAAATTAAATTCTCTAATTGTCCCAATTTGATAAGTATGGCCGTAACGGCGTAAACCTTTAATCGTCAATCAAATTTAAAAACAAATTAATAATGTTTTATGTTCGTAAAAAAAGTTTCAAAATATTTTATGATGTAAATGATTCATTTTATGACTCCACTCATAAAAATTTCATCTTCTATCATTATTATTTTTTAGTCGTAATAAGGGTTCATAAAAACAAATGTCATAAAAACCAAGGTTCGATGATGAGTAATTTATTTTCCAGTCTATTTATTACGAAGCTAAACGAAGAGTATGGAGTCAGTGCACACATTCAGAAAAGAAAGTACAGAGAAAAGATCTCCATGATCAATGGTAATCACAGTCAGATATAAATTGAAAACTGGACATAAAAAAAACATTAATAAAATGATACAACCCACCGGGTTGGTCTCGAGGTAAAGTCGTCGCCAAAATCAGCTGTTTAACAGCTAATTTTCGGAGATGAAGGTTCCAGGTTCATATCCTAGTAAAGGTGGTTACTTTTATACGGATTTGAATACTAGACAGTGGTTACCGGTTTACTTTGATGATTGGGGTTTAATTAACCATACTCTCTCAGGAATGGTCGGCCTGGGTCTGTACAAGACTACACCTCATTTACACGTCATACACATCATCCTCATCTCGTTGGGTCATGGGGTTGCTTATTGTTCTAAATTGAACAGATTGCAACGTATACAAATTAGAAATAAAAAAAAAATAAATAAATAAAATGATACAATTTTGCTCATAACGGGCAGGTGGAGTGTTAAATTATTTGCACTCGATTTGTTAGTTCCACAGCCACAAAAATAGTTGTGTTCTTATTACATGCGTTATTATATATGACTGAATCATTTAAGAACAGAAATGATGAAGGTGTAAAAAAAACTAGTCAGAGTTACTTCCACTAAGAGCAATGAATTTCATTATACAACCAGACCCTGTGGTGAATGAAGTGAAGGTGTCATTTGCAGGGTGGAAAGTTGTGGAAAGATGCTTTCATAGGGTTCAGTACGCTGATAAACATACTTTTCCACTCACTAAGGAAGGCAGAAGGCAATGGTAGACAACCTCATTCCTCGTTTTACTTAGTAAAGTCTGTATATTATAAAGTATAGGCTATTTTCAAATCAGCCTTTCGGCTGATGACCTGAACAACAATCGTGGAACTTAAAAGACGGTCCGTCGGTTTGAATTTAAAAATCTACGTTCGAAATTTAAAAAAAATCTGATTTGAAATACTCACACGACTTTCTCTTGCCAATGTCAATAATGTAAAGTATAACCTATATTTAATAATGAATAAATAATACAAAATTAAAAACTAATTTTATTTGCATCTTAAGTGAATGATGCTAAATAAAAATCAATTTCTGGTTGACTTAAAAGTACATCACTAAAAGTCAAATCACTAATTGACGCTAAACGAGGCTCTGTAGAAAAAATTCAACAAATGAAGCTTGTAGGTTTTAAATTTTCAGTAACTTTGATTTTATAAGTTACACCTTTGTCGTAAAATGCATACAAAGGCATGCACTTTTAAAAAAAACTTCCATTTTTACCGATTTTCAATAAAAATGTATGTTTATTTTGGTTTTAATGTTTTTAAATACTTTTAATTAATCGATAATAATCATTCGGGAGGATTTGTGACACAGAAAATTTTGTGAAGAACAGACATTTTGTTGTAATTAATTAGTACCAGATACGGCTGTTCTAGTCAAGGTTTTTAGGTAGTTTTTATTGATCACTCCAAGTAAATGCCCGGTCACCCCTTTTATTTTCTATGCAGTAGTACCTATAGTTTTTCTAAACCTTAGGTCAAACTTTATACGTAAAGTTTACGTCATATATTATAAAATATTGTATTTTACGTGATAATGAAAGCTTACTACTTAATTTATTTAATCACTTTATTCAACGCAAGTGGTTGTATTGTAAAATCCAATGAAATCCGAAAAAACTGAGGGTACAAACCAGATTTTTAACCAGAACGTGACAAAATGAAGTAAAGGTAAAATTTAAATAATATTGTATATAATTTTTACTGTAATCGTGATGTATGATTCAGGAAATTTTAAATGCATTAATAAATTAACCATTAAGTATTATTCAGGTATGATTATGATAGACACAAAAACAAAACCCGTCGTTAGTTATTCGATGGACTTGGTGATAAGTCAGTGGCAGAGCGATTCCGTTACCGGCAGCGTTTAAAAGCGGTATATATCAACAGCAACATGTTTTAAAAAAGACAAGACAAACTGCACGTTCTATACCTCGATGACTTACCGGTTTTTATTCTGTAATCACGCTTTTCTAAGAAACTGCAAGGCAATTTTCAACAAGAGAAATATACTGCAATTTTTTTTTAATAGCCTTAGTTTTTAAATCCACACGTAAGCAAGGTTGTGTGTGTAACATAATAATAGTCGCAAGTCCTGACTTAAAATTACAGCTGCTGAAAATGATTACAGTTACATCAGACTATTAATTAACGCTTATTAACCTCGTTATGACCATTCAGTATTTTTCCATCTAGAGTATACACTTATATAGCATAATATAATAGTAAAAAGAAACTTATTTCCAATTTGCTAAATGTATTATTATCTTTTTTAGGCCTTCACAGAATGTATTTATTTATGTTGGTAATGTAACTACATGTATTTTTGCATGATTCATGACTAAAATCGCATATCATAATGCAAATGAAAACTAATACCGGCAATTGCAATAATTTTACAAAATTATACAGTACCTACTCGTTTTCCCTCCGGAAATTTTATTCTTAATCATTAATCCTTAGAAATTTCGATTAAGTAAAGTTTCTTTTTTTATCAATCAACAGATGTCAGTTATCAACGTATTAAGTACAGTTACTACAAATTTGTAAGTTGTTTAATTTCATTTTATGTTCTATTCGTATGCATAAGTAATCAATGTTTTTTTTGACTGTATTTGTTAACAACTACAACCAATAGTATTTGTGATGTATGTTTGATTGTAATATCCTGTTTTCGTCTTGATTGAGGAAATTACCCAATGGCAAACCCTCGTCGCTGTTTTAAGTAAGACCCCCATTCCAGCATCTTTTAAATCCTTTGTGGATTTGGCAGTAGGTGTGGTTGTGACAATATTTGTATCTCTGGATTCGTGTGATTTATTAATTTTAAATGGAAAAAATGTATTTAATTTGTTAATGTCGTGTAAACTCTGTCTCCGTTGAGGTCTCAATGTACTCTTATGACAGAGTTTCGTACGTAGTAGGTATTATACGAGTTGTGGCTATTAAATAACGAGAATGACGTTGTAAAAAATTTTATTTTAATTTTATACACGATCACTTATTGTCACCTTCAATATACACTCCTTCTCTATCCTTACAACGCTCCATGCGAATTTTCCATTGTTGGAAACAGTGCTGGAAGTCATCTTCTGTCAGCTCCTTCAGGACACGTACCACTTTCTCTTTTACAGCTTCCACAGACTCAAATCTTGGCCTTTTTAATGCAGGTAAATGCAGATGTATTATGTATAAAATAAAAATAAATTTTTTTACGACGTCAGTCTCGTTATTTAATAGCCACACCTCGTATGTAAGGTATTAGGAACTGTTATTGTTTAGATCAGCCTAGAATGCCTGGAAAGCCTGGTTTCAACCTCTAGAGGCTTTACTAAGTAAAACGAGGAGTGAAGAGGTTTACCTTGCCTTCCTCACTGAGTGAAAAGTAACTTATGCTTATCAGTACACCAGGCCCTCTGAAAAGCATTTACTTTCCACCCTGTAAATGACACCTTCACTTCACTCACCACAGGGTCTTGCTGTATAAATTAAATTCATTACTCTCAGAGGAGATAACTCTGACTAGTGTCTTTTACACTTCTACCTCTTTTGTTCTTAAATGTTTCTACAATACAATTGGCTGACCATGTGATAAGAAACAGAACTATTTTTGTAGTCCTGGAACTAGCAGATCGAGTGAAAATAATTTATAATTTAACACTTCGCCTGCCTGTTATGGGCAGAGTATTGGATTATTAAATAACTAAGACAAAATAATTAACATAAATATGTAGTTAATTAGTTTACGTATTACAGTAATATTTTTTTGAAAGCAAGTTCTTATGTTTGTTCAATTAGAGGTAACATAGAAATGGTCATTACTCCTAAAAATTAAAGGAAATAATGCCGTTTTTATTTAATTTCATTTAAACAGTATAAGATTCTTACGAATCACCTGATGTATTTTTACTTGTTTGGCTTCTTACTTTTACTTCCTCTTCCATAGAGTGAACTTCTTCCTCATACGCCCTCTCCTCATGTTCTTACTCAGCAGAATAAATTATCGGCAAATCACGCTAGGTTTCTCGAAAATTTTATATCCTACTAAGGCTTAAAGAATCTATTATAGCTACTAAATATCACTGGGCAACGAATTGGTCACTGTGTTGAACCAATTTTTACCTTCTTTTCCCCTCTATGAATATGCAAAAGGAAAGTTTTGTTTTCATGTCGATTTTTCGGAATCGAAATTTCACAAAAAATACATGTTTTAGTGATTGGTCTGTATGTGTGTGTTAGTGAACGAAATAGCAAACGAAATTGAAACATGAAACTTAAGTTAGGTACCACTGTGGAACGTGACACGAACATTTCCACCAAAATCGGTCAACCAGAAGTAGCAGTTTATTGGTGCGATTTTTCACTTTTTGCAATTTTCTCTAAAACACCTCCACCGGTTTTTGTAAATCGCCTACTACATTTTTTTGTGAAACGCTTAGTTTAGCGTCAATTTATGATATCTGTATTTTTTCATCAAAATAGGTAAAATATGGGATTTTTTTAAGATTATGGCCTTAGTAAGCAATTTCCGGTAAGATCATATTTAACCAAAGTTATAGGAAATTTAAAAAAAAAATTACAAATTCTATTTCAAGCAATTTTTTCTACAGACAAAACAACAGCTATCTCTTGTACTTTCTGACATTGGGTTGTAATGGACGACGGACATCAGAAAATGATATGATAGCAATTTTAAAAATTGTCACTAATATCCATAAAGCTAAGGCAGAACTGCTTCATAGTTTAAAGATATTCGTTTACATAAAAACTTAAAGAAAAATTCTGAAGCACCAGCATATTGTCTTTTCGCACACTTTCTCTAACATTTATCAACTGGCCATGCGAATACAACGGTATTGTATTAAAATTTGACTCAATTTTTGATAGGTGACGTGTACCATTATCCTCTGATCTCAGTAAATATTTTTAAATTTTCAAGGAAATACTTTTTTTAATTTTTTTTTAACCACCAAAAATTTCCTTGTAGTATTATATAAACAGTTCCGAGGGAGGTGGATGGTTGTCTGTTGATGTCGGATCAAGTGGCCAGGCGGCGGGGGTTTTTGGTTGGTAAGGCGGTTGCGGCCTCCTTGGGGCTGGACGAGGACGCCTCAATTGTCATTAAAAATTTTGTATTTTAATCTTCATCTTAATATGAAATTGGTGATCACGGTTGGATTAGAGAATGTTAATCTTAAGGCAGTGGTCGTCAAAACTTTTGGGTCCACGGCCTTCTTAACCTCTGAGCTTAATGATCCACGGCTCCCTAGGTACATGACATCCGACTCCAAGTATGAGTATAAATTAGTAAACTTAAGATTCAACTCAAATTAATAAGATTAAGAGTATTTTATTTCTACAAATCAACTAATAACACATTTCAGTCAACTTTTAATTTTATGACGATTCCAGTAAAAATAATAAACAGTTCAAAAAAATATTCTTGTAACAAAATTAATGAGAAAGATGAGACTGGTTTTTCTTGATCGATTCTTCAAATTTAGGCACAAATTTGGAAACTGCAACTCCCATCTCTTTCTCGATGTTCAATCGCGATCTGTATTTCATCGCCGCCAATGCTGAAAATCCTACCTCGCATAAGTAAGATGTCACGAAAGTAACAAAAACTCGTAGTGCCTTGTTACCTACTTGTGGATATTCCTGCTTCACCAAACTCCAAAACTCAACTAGTGACGATGAAACGAACTTTGAATTCAATGTGGAGTCTGAAGAAATATCAATTAGTTACTACTGTTCTTCAGAGGTAAGTATTGATGTTCTCCCATATTATGTTGTTTTCTTCCATGAAATATACATTTCGGTAGTTTTATTTTATTTTTGAATTTAGATATACAGTTCAAAGAAAATTAACAAAGACTGAAGTAAATCAAATATAAATTTTACTAAAAACCGCGATGCCGCTGGGAGCCGCGACCCACAGTTTGAAAACCACTGTCTTAGGGGATAACTTTTCAATAGCCAATGTATGGAGTTATTTATGTTTTTGGATATACTGATCGTCTTTAAAGGTGTTCACCTTACGGAGGTTGTCGACTCTGGAAATTTTACTGTATGCACTTGTGATTTATTTGTTAAAATTGCTCCTATTTCCATTGATAACGTTCATTTTTACTTTTTTATGCATTGTCATTCATTATTTTTGTGCTTTAAATATTTGAAAGTGATACTAGAACCTATTTCACTTTATTTATTCAAACAATGGTTTATAAATCATTTTTTTACATATGCCTAAACTTTTAAAGAAATAATAGAGAGCAATTACCTGTATTTTGTGAACAATTCAATTCTCTTCCGGCGCTTTTAAGTGCCTTGGTTTAAGAATAAAAACACTAACAATGCTTTCAGGTTGCATAGCATTATAAATTTATACATTGAATCTCTTTTGTTGGGTGCTACTTTCTCAGTTATTATTAATTACGCTGTTTAAAAGCAGTTTCTTACATTAATTTTCCATGTATTGTAATTTTGTACGGTACTTAAAACGCTTTGAAAATATTTAACAGATTACGTCAAGCAAGAAATCAATATTTATAAAACCTTCTTTATACTGTAGAATTTTCTTCACCCTTCTTTATTGTATAACCTCTGCAGAATAATTTTAGGTAATTTATTGCCTATTACGAAACATTGATGTATTTTGATATAAAGGGTAGAATATTTACGTGTAGACGTACTAACTGAAATCATCCTTAAGGGGAGACTGTACTTTGTATCCCCCCCCAATATTAATTTGGTATTTTTAGGTAGATTTTTCATAGGATTGGTAAAAAATAGGGAAATTAAACTTTACACACCATAGGTGTCGGGTTTCTTCTCGACCTACTGGCATTTATTCAATTTTAAATTTTTTAATCTTTGGACCATACCATTTTTTTAAATATTACGAGTAACATAACATATTTACAAATTGTTTTCTACGTTTTTTGCGTATTACTAATTTTTGGAGCACCTGAAAAATTCATAAAAATGTCGGTATATGTGGCTACACAAGATAATTAAATGGTAAAAATTTCAGCCTGGTAGGTTCATTGGTTTTTGAGAAAAATGTACCTAGTGTTAAAAATCTAAATTTATGAGAAAACACAGGAAAAAAGAAGGCACAAATCAAAAACAAAATGTACAAAAACAAGTAAATTTCCCATCAATAGTTGTTTAGAAAGCTGAACCAACAGCTGAGAATAAAAAAAAACAGTGATTCAGGTATTTTAAAACTAAAATTCTCTTTGCACTAAAACGAGCAGTATAAAATTGTGAAAAATATTCGTTCTTGGTAACATGATGATTTTCTGTGTAAACTTGATAAAAACTTAATTTTTTAATAAAAAAAATAATTTTTCTAATGTAATTTAATGTTTTTCACTGGTAGATCTAGGCCTAAACTATTAAAAAACATAGAAAACCAAAAATCGAAATTTTGAGTTAAAACCATCGTGCCATCTCCCCATAAATTAGTAACTAACCGATCACTACGCTTCATACCAAACAAAACTTAAAGCTTTTAACATTTGATATAAACTTATATGTTGAAAACCAAATCAAGGCTGTACAAATAAAACAAATTAGTACTGGAAACAAGAAGTTGATATAATTTTTGAATCACAATCATTTATGGTGTTTTCTCCATAACATGGTATTTTAGATAGAATATCATGTTTCTCTAATTAGCTATTTCTCAAAAAATACTAAAGCTATTGACTTGAAATTTTTAAAAGTTTCTTACAGTACTGCAATACAACTACTATTGGGAAGATTTGTACTGATTTGTTTTTTAAAACCCCAGTTATAGCTGATTTTGATACTTTGAGTGTCCTACGTCGGTAATGATGATAAAATACATATTTTCTTAATTAAAATTAATAATTTTACAAAAACCTTTTGTCTAAAGTTACATTAGTTTTGGCTTATTCCTGTGATGCTAGTTTACTAGCTGATTCTAAAATGCATTTGCAACTAGTGCGGAGGTGACGGTTCCACGGAGCTAGTTACTTAATATCAGTCCTCTGAAGTCATACACGTGAGTTGTGTTCTATATTGCAACTTACAGGATCGGCATCAACCGCACGTACTGCCATATCATCAGCAAACATAGCCATAGTTTTGTATGGATACAAACTGGTATGTCACTGGTGCTTACAGAAAGCAGCCTTGGTGCAAGTACGCTTCCTAAACTGAGAAATTTCTCAGTTTCATTTTCATTGTTCTCGTCTCTGACATCTATTAAGAACAACTGAACAGAATTCAATGCATTTAGGTAGATATAGAACATAGTAATGTATAATGTACGCTATGTATTTTTTATCGTTAACTAAGGGGACGTTCAGTGGGAAGGCAAAATAAACAAAACAAGAAAGCATGAATAATTCAGTTTTATAACACCATAAAAAATATTACATAAAAAAATATGCAGATATTTTAACGGCAAACAATTTTAGTTACGTATATGATATTTTTCTCGTTGTCGCATAATAACACGTAACTGCATAAAAATCTATCTATACGTAACTTTTAACAGTCAAATAATAATTTTAAATTAAAAATCTGGAAGGAAAATTTTGAGAAAAATGAAATGCTCTATATAAAATATTTTAATAATTTTATTTAGTATTGCAATGGTTAATTTGTCACCAAAAATGAAAATCAAAGTATCGTGAACTAGTACGCTCAAGTAATTTACAGCCGCTCCAGTGGGTTCTAACATCGACATTATGCTACATAAATGTTTTTCATAAATAAATTACAATCGTGGCTATTTTAATATATAACTATCGTGTATTATTTGGTTTGATGATAGTTTATAAAAAAATTGAGTGCAGTTTACAATCATAATACGTTAACACATTCAGTGTTAGAGACTCGCCTAGCGGGTCATGGGTAGGTGTTACCGCCAGGCTGCCGTCTCACCTAGCGGGTTCTGTTTTGTTATCATTATTTTAAAGTAATTCCGGAGGGACACCGCCTGTCGGATATCAGTCTGCAAATTCAAAATTATACACTTTGCCCTAAAATGCTTATTAAAGCTGCAGTCTTAAAAACAATTTTTTCTACGTGAGCAGCCTTCCCAAGAATTTCAGCAGACATGGCTCTTGTAGAGTAAAAAATTTAGTAAATGATGTGATTTTTAAAAAAATTGTAGGAGCCGTTTTTGAGAAAATCGCACGAATTAACTACTTCTTCCGGTTGACTGATTTTGATGAAAATGTACACTTGTCGGGTCCTCTTATGATAGACTACCTAACTTAAGTTCCAAATTTCAACTTTGTACGCTATTCCGTTTTTAAGATATTTTATTCACACACAGACACACACACACACACACCACCACCACCACCACCAATCGCCAAAAATATGATTTTTGGTTTCAAGGGACCTGAAACCGAATTTATCCATGATTTGAAAACTTCAAATTAAAATTCAAAATTTCAAAAAATCGACATGAAACCATAACGTCCCTTTCTTATATTTCATATAGGGGGAGAGAGAGAGTGAGAGAGAGATTCAGTAAAATAGTTATAGTGAATTGGTGCTTTAAAAGATTTACAGGGATGTTAAATTGCGCTTGCCGTGCTTTTTATGTATTTTCAATCTTAACATATTTTATTATGCTTAAAGATATAAAAACATTCGCATTTAATGGATAAACCCCATTTAAATAACATGTATTTAAGAACTGGTTGAAATTATATTTTCTGCATGTGTACCAACTGTCAGAAAAACGTGATTTCAGCAAGTACTTACTACTGCTTTCAGTCTAATGGAAGTTGAGTTTACAAGAGGAACGCGAGAGTGTAGCCCGGTGATTCATTGTGATGTGAGAGAAGTAATAGAGGAAGGCTGCACTTATATGCTCGTATTTTCTATTCAATTCCCCCAAGGCAAATAACCACCTTCATCAGCAGACAATGAAGTTTAACAGTGAAAACCGAGCGAAGAGAGTAATTGTTCAGAAAGCCTTGATTGATCCTGAATCAATCGACTTTGAAATAAAAGCATGAACGTAAAACGAGAAAGATTTATAGACGAATGTAAAGATAGACATTCGTACATTCTGCTATCGTAAAACAAGGTGGGCCAACATCTCTCTGCACTGCACAACTTTAATCAACTTAAATTTAGAACTCTCTCGTGTTTCTCGTAATTAAATTCCGTGCCATTATTCAATCGCAATAAAACAGGATTACTATACACGACAAGATGAAAAGTAACGCACATAAACTGTATTAAGACTCGAAACTTTTTTACTTTTATCACTTTTCCGATATTGATTGTTTTTAAAAGCTTTTACTGAAAGTTCCTAAGCAAAAGAGTAGTATTGTTTAATTCGGAAATGCGTATTCAAATAAGAGATAAAAAATTTTATTAGTTTATAAAATTCATCCGTTGTTATTTATTTTCTTAACTTCTAGTACCATTTGTACTTTCTCTTGCCTAAATGGATGTATAGGGAAGAGAATTGCCCAAAACAGGCATGTGGAGCGTTAAATTAATTACACTCGATGTGCTAGTTCCAAGACTACAACTTTATTAAGACTTGAGACTGTTTTATTTATATTACATTTTCGTTATTGATTGTTTTTAGCTTACTGACTACAAACATTGAATTACAGATTAGGAAAAATGTATTAAAACATGTTTAGAGTGTAGCATTATACGGGAGTGAAACGTGGGTGATAGGGGCTGTAGAGAGGAAAAGGATATAAGTTTTTGAAATGTGGTGTTACAGGAAAATGTTAAAGATTAGGTGGGTGGACAAAATAAGTAATTTAGAGGTTCTTAGACGAGTGGATGAAAAAAGAAATATATGGAAGCATCTTACCAGAAGAAGGGATAGGCTAGTGGGGCATATCTTAAGACATCCAGATATTGGGCTATCAATAATGGAGGATAATATTGAGGGAGTAAATTATAGGGGGAGGCAAAGATTAGAATATATAAAGCAAATTTCAAAAGATGTAGGGTGTTACAGGTATGTTCATATGAAACGACTTGTGCAAGATAAAACAACTTGGAGCACTGCATCAAATTAGTCGAGAGACTGATGACAAAAAAGAAACTAAAGTTTTTACAGGAAGTTCCTAAGCGAAATAGAATTCTTTAAATCGGAAATGCGTAAACGAATAAGAGAGAAAAAATTGATTCTTTTATAAAATTCATCCATTGTACTTTTCGTAACTTCTAGTACCACTTTAACTTTCTTTTGCTCTATATGGATGTATAGGAAAGGGTTACTCATAACGGGCAGGTGGTGTGTTAAATTAATTGCACTCGATCTGCTAGTTTCAGGGTTACAAAAATAGTTCTGTTTCTTATCACATGGTCATCCAATTATGAAGCATTTAAGAACAGAAGATGTAGAGGTGTAAAACACATTAGTCAGAGTTATTTTCTCTGAGAGTAATGCATTTCATTATACAGCCAGACGCTGTGGTGAATGAAGTGAAAGTGTCATTTACAGGGTGGAAAGTAGATGCTTTACAGAGGACCTGGGATGCTGACAAGTATACTTTCCCACTCAATGAGGAAAGCAATTGTAAACTACCTCATTCCTCGTTTTACTTAATAAAGCCTCTAGAGGTTCAAACCATCCTTTTAGCTGTTGACCTTAACAAAAACAACAACAATATAAATATTTGACTTTCTTTTGCAAATAATTGTTCATTAGCCTGCATAGAATTAATATAAACATAATTTCTTAAAATTATTAACATTATTTAAATAACAGAATAATAACATTATTATATGAGAGACCTGTTTTATGAAAATTCTATTAGCCTAAGTCTCGAAAAAAGAAGATAAAACGCTCATGGGAAATTTAGACTGAAGGAGAGTTTCTAGTTTCATGAAATCACATCTGAATGATGCAGAGGCCTGCTAAGGGATGCATAGGCCTACGTGGAAAAGGACATGGGACACTCTTCGATCTAAAATACCCATCTATATGCACAGTAAAAATTCTATTTACTGATACAAAATTCTAATCTAAATTCACATTCCCAGGCTCACTTAACAATGTAACATCTTATTTGAACAAAACAGAATGAAATGATTTCTTTAAAATTAAGATCAACTAAACATTACAAAGGAATTTCAAATTTTCCTTGATGAAAAAAGAAAATCAATACTGCAATAAATGAAAAATAAGAAACTATATTCCATCATAATATATAAACTACATGGCAAAAAAATATTTTTACTTTATTCCACGTCTTTGTAATACTACGTATAAAGTGTGAAAAATTTCTTATGTGGACAAATTAGCCTACAAATGTATTTGTGATATTACTGTAAATTATATTATTATGGATATGATTTTATTTCAAAATGCAACGATATATGCTTCTTATAGAAATATTTGGACTAGCACATTTTTTCATAACTGCATCCACAGGTTTACAGAAGAGATTATAGGACAGATAGATATTGTTAAATTCATTATTTACAAATTAATTTATTACTACTACTTACTTACTTAAATGACTAATGGTAGCTTATCATGGTCTAATTCTACGTCTATGAAGTTGGCCCCTCCATACAAAAATTTAAAAACTATTAAAATCGATTGTTCTACGTTTGATCTGGAAAAGTTTTCGTTTATTTCGCTAAAATAAGCCAGAAAATCGAAGAAACTGGCGGGGGCTAGCGTAAAGTAGGCCCTCCTACTCAAAATTTTAAACTTGTTTGGGTAGATCGATAGCCCTTCGTTTGTTCCGGATTGTTCCGCAAAAATTTTCGTTTGTTCCGCTCAAATAAGCGAGAAAATTAAGGAAAACTTAAGAGTGGTGGGATAAACCAGCGTATTCAATATTTTAAACATTTTTTTGGCTTATACCGATAGCCCTTCATTAGTTCCGGTTCGTTCCGCTCAAATACGCGAGAAAAATCAAGGAAAATTTAGGAGTAATGGGGATAAATCAGCGCATTCAATTTTTTAAACATTTTCTTGCCTATATCGATAGCCCTTAATTGGTTCCAAAATATTCAACAAAAATTTTCAATACGTGGAATATTAAGGACTAACTGAATGTCATAATTTTCACTTTTTACTATCTGTACTTGCTGAGCAAAAAAGGGTTTTTTTTTATTTTTGTAAGGGGGCCAACTTCATAGACGTTCTAACTCTGTCTAATATTCATTATAATATTTTAGTGTAGGTTAATCCTAGTATAGGTAACATGGATAGGGTTTTTAAATTCAAAAGAAAGTTATTAGGTATAAGGTGAGAGCTAACCACCTCACCTCATGCAGGCCACTCTCTATGAAAGTATCTTTTAAAAATAGCTTAGAGTTCCCTCACTCTAAATTTTTCAGGTAATAATGTATGTTAGACAAAATACTTTTATCCAAAATTTCAATGCCCACTATCATAACACAAGAAACAAAAACCTTTATTATTGGGCTAAACACAGCACTAAATTATTTGAACAGAATCTTACTTATGCGGGGAAAAATACATCAATAAATTACCCCAATTTTTAAAATGTGATAATTTACATTCCTTTAAAAAAATCTGAAAAATTACGTGATTGATGAAACGTTTTATAGTGTACAAGAATTATATATTATATAAAAAATAAAAAAGATAAGAACTCAAAATAAATAAACACCAAAAGCATAGAAGCGAAAGCTAAGGAAATTATGCACTATTGTGTAAATATTAGAAGACGACCGGCACACTATTAAAAATAAGTTACAAAAAAGCCTTACTTTTTTGTAATTAATTTAATTTAAGTAACTTTATTGTATTTATTAATTGGCTAAGTTTGTTAGTAATTATTAATGGTGTCAATAAATAATTGTTTTAAGTTTAAGGAATATATTTTATATTATTAGGTATATATATCCAGATCCCGAACGATCCTTGACTTAGGTGTTACAATATGATTTCAGTGGAAAATTTAAGTCGGTTCATTCGCTTTAAAGCCCAGTTGACCATATTTAAATTTAAAAACGTTTAACAAAGGACCTTTTGTAATTTACAATCATATTATATTTGTGATAGTCTATCAAAAGTAGAATTGCTCAAGCTAGAAAAGCCTTTGAAATAAAACACAGCTTACTAACTACAAACATTGATTTACAGATTAGGAAAAATTTCTTAAAACATTATGTTTGGAGTGTTGCATTATACGGGAGTGAAACGTGGGTGGTAAGGGCTGTAGAAAAGAAGATAGAAGCTTTTGAAATGTGGTGTTATAGGAAAATGTTAAAGATTAGATCGGAGGAAAAAATAAGTAATTTAGAGGTTCTTACGCGAGTGGATGAAAAAAGAAGTAGATATGGAAACATCTTACCCGAGAAAGGGATAGGCTAGAGGCGTATATCTTAAGACATCCAGATATGGGGCTGTCAATAATGGAGGGTAATATTGAGGGAGCAAATTGTTGGGGGAGCCAAAGATTAGAATATGTAAAGCAAATTACAAAAGATGTAGGGTGTTAAAATATGTAAATATGAAACGACTTGCGCAAGATAGAACAGTTTGGAGAACTGCATCAAACCAGTCGAGAGACTGATTACAAAAAAATTATATTTTTGGAAACCTTACGGAAACCACAGAAAAATTAGCACAACAAAAAAATTTAATTCATACCATTCCAAAAATATTTAGGCTATATTAATAATTTATTTCAAAAACTCGTTCTAAAAAATTCTAAAAATTATTATATTGAAACAAAACCCAATCAATAGTTTTTAAATATTCGTTTTTATTAACTTGCAGAAAATTTTAATCCAAATTTTTGGAGATTAAATGTGAATGATATAGCAAGTTTTAAATTTGAATATTTTATAACGAGAAATTAATACAAAATTAACGGATAACGTAACATTATGTAGTAGATCTGACACACACAATCAGTGGAAAAATTATTGGCTCTACAAAAAATAAAATAAGATGATGAAATAAAATTTAGTCAAAATTCAGTGACTTGATAATTTAATTACCGACAAATTAAAAAAAAACGATAAAATGATCTACGTTAAAACACATAGTGTGTTAGTAATAAACATGTTTTAACTGTTAATCAATTTACTTGTGTGTGTTTGTGTAGAACTACTCACAACTCGATCACCTTGAATATTACAATTTATTGGTTAATAAATGCAATAAATATTGTTTAAATGTGACAATGAAACACATACATAGTTTAATATCGTGAAAATGAATCATACATACCCCACCTGAATCACATTTTAACGCACGCTGCAATTTTTTCTGTATCTGTTTTAATGCATGCTATCTGATTCACCCTACAAAGCGGCTGATGAAATATTATCTCACTTAGCGAATGTTTTGTATGACATTACAGAAGACAAAGCAATATTAATAATCTATAAAAGAAATACAATAATATTCTGTATAATTTGAATAATTAATTATTTATTACAGAAATGAATTTTATCAACCCCAGAATAGGAATCGAACCCCAAATATTTGATGTGGAAGAACGCTTAAATTATATTAAGGGGACCCGCCGTAAAGTTAATGTAAGGAACATTTTCTCAAAAACTGTTAGAGTTATCCTGTCCAATTTTCTTGTGGTTACTTTTCAAGCTATATTTTAAACCCACTGAGTTAGTAGCATTTTGATATATTGTCAGGAAGATTTTTTTTTTAATTCCTAATGTGTGTACGTTGCAATCTATTCAATTCAGAACAATAAGCAACCCCATGACCCAATGAGATGAGGATGATATGTATGAGGTGTAAATGAGGTGTAGTCTTGTACAGACTCAGGCCGACCATTCCTGAGAGAGTATGGTTAATTAAACCCTAACCATCAAAGTACACCGGCAACCACTGTCTAGTATTCAAATCCGTATATAAGTAACTACCTTTACTAGGATTTGAACCAGGAACCTTCGACTCCGAAAATCAGCTGTTAAACAGCTGATTTGATTTTGGCGACGACTTTACCTCTAGACCAACCCGGTGGGTCATCAGGAAGATAAGACTTTTTTTTAAAATTACCACTTCGAAAATCATAATTTTTTGGCTATTGAAGTGGAAAATAAATATGTAAACACATTATTTTACTGTAATATTAAATTATTACATTGAAATTATGGTATCAAAGGCTGTGCTAAAATTTCATTAAAATCTATTCACAGTTGACTGAGAAAATTTTCCTTATGTGTCAAAAATGTTATTTACGGGTAACAAGAAAAAACTAAAAGAGAACACATTATACGTTAAATAATTCAATGATATTTTTTACAGTTCAGAGGTTAACATATTACATTCACAGGCGATCTGGTGCAAACTTAAAATTTTAAAACAAAATATATCGCTCAAAATAAAAAAAAATATGTATTTATCTGTTGTTACTTCTGACCAACCCACCGGGTTGGTCTAGAGGTAAAGTCTTCGCCAAAGTTAGCTGTTTAACAGCTGATTTTCGACGAAGGTTCCTGGTTCAAGTCCTAGTAAAGGTAGTTACTTTTATACGGATTTGAATACTAGACAGTGGTTGCCGGTGTACTTTGATGTTTGGGGTTCAATTAACCATACTGTCTCAGAAGTGGTCGACCTGGGTCTGTACAAGACTACACCTCATTTACACGTCATACATATCATCCTCATCTCATTGGGTCATGGGGTTGCTTATTGTTCTGAATTGAACAGATTGCAACGTACACATTATAGGAATAAAAAAAAAAATTATCTGTTGTCATTCAAGAAAATAGAGATGTTATGCAATTGGTACATTTAAAAAATAACGTAGGGATTCAACATATTTTTAATTTTAAAAAAAACTGCAAAACCCCTAACAAATTATATCTATACCGTTGGATGCAGAAAACTCTGAATTTTAATAATTTGTAAAAACCTGGAAATGTGAAAATTTTCAGTTTATTTCGTTCCGGGTACCCTGAAAGCGTTGTAAACGTACGTAAACAGCTTAACAAATTTAAAATAAATATTCTAATTTTTTCCGTAAAATTAACTAGAACTTTGTTATTATTTTTTAATCATGTAAGTAACTTAATATAGGTATTTTATTTTTTGGACGAAAATTATACTAGTCATGATTTAACGCACCGGTTTAGTCTCGTGGTGAAATCGTCGCCATGAATCAGCTGTTTAACAGCTGATTTTCGGACACGAAAGTTCTTGATTCAAATTCTACTAAAGGTAGTAAATTTTATTAGGATTTGAACACTAGACAGTAGTTGTACTTTGATGGTTAGAGTTCGATTAGCCATACTCTCTCAGGAACGGTCAGTCTGAGTCTGTACAAGACTATACTTCATCTAATGTCATACATATCGTACTTACGTCATTGGATCATGGAGTTGCTTATTCATAAATTGAATGGGCTTTAAGGAAGGGAATTGAAAATGATACAGTGCTGCCAACCTCAACAGTGAGACATTACTCGTACATTTCACTACCATGCAGTTTCTACATACATTTTGTAAGCTGTGGTTTATTCCGAGAAAATGTTTTTATAATACCTTGTAAGAAGTAAATGTGATATGTAATAGTGCTTATAACTTGTAACTATTTCTTGGAAAACTATTTATCACTCTTATTATTTACGTTAACATTTTTAAAATCTCGATCCTCCTCGAAAATTCTCCAACGCACATTCCCTTTAGATATTGTCACAATACATTTCCATTGCGTAGAGAAAATAAATTTAGGCTAAGCATAAAACAATATTACTTTCATGTATGCGTGTGCAATACAAAAATAATAATATAATTTAATTAAATATAGGCAACGTGCAGGGAAAAACCTATTTCCGAGGGTAAATAAGCAATTTAATTAGTTTGCACGCTTAAACACTAAACGATAACATCACCAACCCAAAAATTCAATAAAGACTTGTCAGTTAACAAATAACACACATTGTGCATTTAATGGAAAACTGTTACATGTTGAAACAGCGTTCTGTTAATTGGTTTAATCGCCACTATGGCCGTTTGCGTTTAATGCCAACCAACCATCGGCTAGCTGGCTACCTCTGCAGATAAGAGAATAAAAAATAATAGGAATATTGCTTTGTTTAAAAATGATTCTGTAACCGTAGTATATTTAATAACTGATTGTTATCATTCTTTCCTAAATAATTTTTTGATAAACTTTTTACTTTTTCTTGCCTATATGAATATATAGGAAGGAAAGTATTGTTTTCATGTCGATTTTTTGAAATCGAGTTTACACCGGATCTACACGTTTTCAGACCCTGAACCCAAAAAAACATGTTTTTAAGGTTGGTCTGTGTGTATGAGAACAGAATATCTCAAGAACGAAACATCATACGAACTTGAAACTTAAGTTCGGAACCACTAGAGGACCTGACACGAACATTTTCATCAAAATCAGTCAACCGGAAGTAGTAGTTTATTCGTACCATTTTTCACTTTTTTGCAATTTTCTCAAAAACTGGTCCCACGATTGTTTTTAAAATCACCTACATATTATTCTACATTTTTTATTCTCTACAAGATAGGGTAGGCGCCAGGTCTGCTGAAATTCTTGTGGAAGCTGTTTTTACGTAGACTAACAATATTGTTTTTTTAAGATTGCAACTTTAATATGCATTTTAGCGCAAAATGTATATAACAAAAGTTGTAGACAATTTAAAATCGTATAACTTTTATTTTACACGTTTTTTTGTATAACGCTTTGTTTAGCAGTAATTAGCAGTTTTTTTTATCACAAAAACGTGTAAAAATCGATTTTTTTTAAATATTTCAGCTTTAGAATGCATTTTACGATAAAATTGTATATAGTCTAATCAAATTTATAGGAAATTAAAAGATCTACAACTTTTATTTAGTGCATTTTTCTTTACAGAGCCTAGGTTAGCATAAAAGAGTGATTTTTCGTATTTTTAAGCCAAACTGAAGTTGATTTTCATTTTGCTTCTTTCACTCATGATTAAAATTCGGTTATGTTTATTTAGGTTAGTTTTTTGCTTATTTTTAATGTTTTATTACAAATGTTAGGTTTATTGTTAATTATTTGCATTGGCAAGAGAAAGTTGTGTGAGTGTTTCACACCAGATTTTTTGATAAACTTTTTTCTGTTTGAGAGGGGTTTCAATGCCTATATGACTAATTTTAACATTTGACCCGTTTGATCAGCAGACAATAAAGATATTGGCTTCACATTTTTGGTGGCAATTTTTAAAACTGTTATCTATCTTTTTCCGATGTCCGTAAGTCCGTCACATCCAGATATCAGAAACTACAAGAGATAGCAACAAACGGTTTTGGATTCGTAATCTGCTACACAAAACGTTAATGGGCCTGGATTGGGTTCACAGTTCCGGTGTTTACCGGAAGTAGCCCAAAACTGAAAGTCAAGAAATCAAAGTCGGAATTTGGAAAAAAAATAAAGTCATTCGATTCCTGTTAAAGAGTAGATACAGAAATCACTAATAAATGGTTTTTGCCATAGGTCAAATGTAAGACTTTTCTTTCTTACAAAAGCTAAGTATTCTTGATCTGCTTACAATTTTGTTGTTTAGGTCATCAGCCGAAAAGCTGGTTTTTACCTGTAGAGGTTTTACTACCCTAAAACGAAGAGTGAGGTGGTTTACCATTGCCTTCCTTTAGGTCATCCGCCGAAAAGCTGTTTTGAACCTGTAGAGATTTACTAAGTAAAATGAGGAGTGAGGTGGTTTACCATTGCCTTCCTCACTGAATAGAAAAGTACGCTTATCAGCATGCCGGGCCCTCTGAAAAGCACGTATTTTCCACTCTGCAAATGACACCTTCACTTCATTCACCACAGGGTCTGGGTGTATAATGAAATCCACTACTTTCAGAGGAGATAACTCTGATTAGTGTCTTTTACACCTCTACCTCTTCTATTCTTAAATGATTCAGTCATTTAATAGGCTGACCATGTGATAAGAAACAGAACTATTTATTTTAGCCCAGCAATGAACAGATTGAGAGTAAATAATTTGACTCTCCACCTGTCTGTTATGGGCAGCTGCTTACAATAATATTTTCTTTAGAAAAAATTGCCACCACCATGAAACGCGTCGTTTCATGAAAGGGAATTTTATCCTAAACGTTTTTAAACCTTTAAACAAAGTAAATAACGTTTAAAGGTAGTTTTTTTGCATTGGAGAGTGAGTCACGGGCTGGATTACACCAGTCTGGGGGTCAGATCTGGCCCGCAGGCCGTACTTTGCTCATCACAAGTGTACAGTCTCTCTGTACTCGGTACATACGCTACAGATTTAACAATAGTAAGAGAGGACTTGTTTTGATATAAACTGCCATTTTCTAAAAGGATTTTTATTTGGTTTTTTCTTTTAGATGATGGACGCATCCTACATTTAAGCAACAATAATCCTCTAACGGTAGAAAATGAAGTAAGTATGACTGAATTAAAAAAACAATAATGATAATAATAAAAGTAACAATATAGAAATAATATTGAGTCCAGAAGGTAGTTAGTACGTATTAGCTCGTCTTAGAAACAGTTACTGTACTTGAGTGATTAATGAAGTTCCATTTCTAGTCTGGTAAGGAAACTTGTCTCTTTTAAACGTCTGTCACTCAATGCACTGAATAGCTCAGGCTGTCATTTACAAGTGTGGATTATATTAGTTTTCAAATACCAAGAGTGAGATGTAAAATAACTACTTTGATGGTTTCTTTGTCAACCAATAGTAAGTAACCTTCTCTGTCAATTAACTACTGTAATATGAACATACAAACTGCATAATAGATCAAATGTTGTGCCAAATTGCATTAAAAATATTTAAAAAAATATTTTTAAAATTCGAGAGTCTCCCATGGCCACAATATCCAATCAGAGGTAGTCGTTGTATTTGCAGAAATACAGGCCAAGAAAAATATAAACGTCAAATAAAATTGAAGGTACTTGAATAAAATGAACGCTTATCGTTTTAAGGAGATGTTCCCCACCACTGGTATGTAATCATGCGGTCTTGGGTTTGAATCCCATTCAGGCACGGCATATTTTCATACGTTACAAAAAATCATTTTATCCTTCACCGTCTGCATTAGCAGTAACTGCAGAACAGTCGGACGTTAAACAAAAAAAAACTGGTATGTAAATTACTTAGCCTACCTTTTTCATAATTGTCTTTTTATCTAGAGCTTGTTACATCACCGCTAGAATTTTGAAAATTGAATCGTTAAATTTACGAATTAACCCACCGGATTGGTCTTCTGGTAAATTCGTCGCCCCGAGTCAGCTGTTTATCAGCTGAAGAGATGATACTTTTATACGGATTTGATACTAGACAGTGGTTTACCGGTGTACTTAGATGGTTGGTGTTCAAACTGACATTACTATCTCAGGAACGGTCGGCCTGAATCTGTACAAGAATACACCTCATTTGCACGTTATACATATCAACTTCATCTCATTGGGCCACCGGTTTACTTATTGTTCTTAAATGTAACAGATTGGAACGTACACACAGTACGGATTAAAAAAACGTAAAATTACGAAAAATATTTAGCTCAAAAATTAATTTAATTCTCTGAAAATTTCACACCTTGTTTCATTTAGTAAAGCTTCAAACTTTTTAGTTGCCGACTTAAACAAAACGTTTTGGTTTTTCTTTTTGCAGTATCGGTGACTAATAAGATCTAGTTTAAGACTAACACTAAAGCTACAGTTTACTAAGAAAGCGTTGTCGTTATCTACCGGCCTTAATGTTGGAGTGAACGTCGTCCTGAAACATTGTCAATGAAAACCAAAATCAGAAGTGGTTGTTTTCTTACAGAGCTTCGATTGTGAGCGTAACGTCAAGTTGTATTGCCGTTATTTTCACTGAGGCCGTCATTGCGGTATCAAATAGTTGTTACCCGTTTTTTACAACTAGCTAGCGACTATATTGAAAATAAAAATGTGTTTTGACTAACATAAACAACGAAAGTTGAATGATTTTAACAATCATGACGCTCTGTTTAATGCTCGTACTCAATAGAGTTTGTATTTTATTTTTATTTTGTAATCTTGAGTGCTCATTACAATTTAAATGGTAACGGGCTAAAATTTGGAATGAATCCTTAGTAGTGTAATTTTTAAATACCTCACTTACGTCCAACTGATAGTTTTCATTTTCCTAATAAATGTATAATGCTATGTCCAGATCGTCCATTTTCACCGCAGTAGGTATGTCAATCTGTCCGTAGGAAACGCCCGTCGAATCACGCAGTATTATGGCCGCTTTATAACGGCACCGCTTTTTCAGGAAACCGTAGCTTCAGTATTTTTTACTAACGTAAACTACTCTTTAAAATTATATACTACTAGAGAGATACTCAGCAGAATCTCCGCATTTTATCTAAAACAATTACTTAAGTATTCTACACTTTCTTGTGCACGTAAATTTCTACACATATTTTGACACTTTGATTACTCGTTAAACTGCTTCTTCAATCTAACACTGACACTGCACTACCTCAAATGGTTCCTTCCTGTGCTTAACAGGAACCAAGGTTTTATGTGTTGGTTTTTTTTTTTGAGTCTGGTACCAAGGCTTACTTGATACCAGATCATCGTAGTCAAGTAGCTAGAATGCTTCATATTTTTCATAGCGATGGTGTCTTTTCTCATGCTTTTTCGCGAACCGTTGAATTTTGCTGGATACAATGTCCATTCGCAGGTCTTTGTGAAAGGCGTTGTTCCTTATAAACCTGGGTTAGTCAAAGATGTTTCTCAGTAACTTGTTTTGGAAGGGTTGTGTTATGATGTTTACATTAGGCCTACCTTGTTTTTTACATTCCTTAAGTTGCATAATAACGTCCAAATAGGTTTTGTAATGATGATGATCTTCTCTCCAATAGCCACTATAGTTCGTTATACCTTAAAAATTATTATAATAAAAATTTCTGAAGAATTTGAGGTTAAGTTTTTAAAAGACTATATCAAGTATTTTCGATGATAAATCTTGAATTCTGAAAGAGACATCGAATATTGTGATTTTTTTTATCCGGTTTGCTGATTGATTTACTAAGGTATTTCTTAACTGGTGTAATTTATAAGGTTTTGAGGATATTTTTACACCTGTCCGAATTGGTTGGCCTGGACACATATTTAAGGTTTCGACGGAGATGACAAATTTAAATATAAGGCACGTACCTGTAATTTAAAAATTACGTTTAATTATTCTGTTAAATTTTTCGTAAAACATGAAGATGAATTGAAGTGGTATTAAAGGATTTTTTTCATAATAGTGCTTTATCTTTCTTAACTGTAGCCTCAAGAAAGTAGAAGAAAAGAATGTTTAAATTTGCATGAAGTCGTTTCTAATAAAAAGAGTACTTTTAAAGTACGGGTTTGTTTTCTACCAAGTTGAAAGCGGAGTGATATTAAGTGCGGTGTTCTGGAAAATCAGTGAAGAGCCTTCTTCCCGCGGGACTACTATCACAATATCCACTATCTCAAATTTACTTTTTTTCTTATATTAATCTCATCGTTTTACAAACTTAATTTTCTCGTGAATAGTACTGTAGATAGACAACAAAGTAAATAATAATGTTTCAGATTTTTTAATATGCTACTGTATTTTTAATTGTAAGATATTGTTTAAATCGAAAAGAATTGTAAAGTGTAAATAGTCCGGGATTAGATTCTCGAAGAGGATTGTTGATGACGTCATCCATTACTATAATTAAAGAGACAGCGAATAGTATTCTTTCAATTACTCTAAAATTATAAATAATAGACTAGTTATTAAATTTACATTCGTCAGACAAGAGTGTTGTAATCTAAAGCGCTAGATTACGCTGAACTACACTGTGAGAAGTCCATGGTTTGATTTTAGATCAGGGTGGAAAAAATTAGTGAGTGAAAACCTATCACATTGATTATGTACTATAACTTAATATATTCACTAATGACAAAGTTTTCTCAACGGCTAGAAATTGTATTATATACCTTGAGACAAACCACGAATATACCGTACAAATCATCTAAGTTAACAAAGCTCAGTTGTTGCGCAGAGTATGGATATACGAGATTAATTGCCCTATATAGATTGTAGATTGCTGGTACATTAATTGCCCTTTAAAGATTGTCTATATAGATTGAGAAAGCATGATATGACTTGTTGGGAAGAATAGCCAACTAAACCCCAACGAACTAAAGACTGCAGATGAGATCTAGCCAATAACAACCAAGGTCGGGTGTGAGGTTGCCCCTTCGCTAAGTCACACTCTGTTCCACCGAACTCCAGATGACTTTTTGTTTGGCTGTCATCCACAGCAGGACCACAACATGAAAACGCAGGATACGATTAACGAAAATCAATTGGCTCTGTGCTGTGATATAAGTCATTATGCTCCGCCTTCATCTGCAGTCTCTAGTTCGTTAAGGAATAAATACCCACTTCACCGTAGTAGTGACATCACCGAAGGTTGTTGCGCAGGGTGGGGCTAGATTTCAGGCTCAGTGGGAAGGCGTGGCCTGCTGGGAGGAATAGCCAATCATACATCCCGTCAAACGTACTACTACCAGTGACATCATCAAAGGTTGGACTACTGCCCATCTATGCGTTTACGTTAATTAAACTTATATAGATGAACTATTCTTAAATTTAAAATATAAAAGAAATCTGCAGGCTCTTCGATATTTTTATAGACATTAAGTTAATCAAAACCTCAATAATTTGACTGTTAACCGATGTTTTGATTTGGTGCGAGAACGCAAACCAATGAAGCGCTGCGGTTGTTCTTTACTTCTTAACACAAACATGAAAAAACAATTTATTTTATTTCGATTTTTCTTTAAGTAATTGTGTGCTGAGAAGTTAAATTTACTTAATTTTTCCTATTATTTTTTAATGCTTAATTTGTGTACGTTGGAATCCGTTCAATTCAGAACAATAAGCAACCCTATGACCCAATGAGATGAGGATGATCTTTATGGCGTGATAATGAGATGCACAGTACTACAGACTCAGGCCTATCATTCCTGAGAGAGAATTTTTTGAAAATTAAACTACAGCAATCAAAGCACACCGGTAACCACTGCCTTTTATTCAAACCCATAAAAACATGACAACCTTTACTAGGATTTGAACCACGGAACCTTATCTTGAGTCTCCGAAAATCAGCCGTTAAAAATCTGACTCACAGTGACGACTTTACCACTAGACCAGACCGGTGGGGATATATATTTATAGTATTATTCCCATATTGATTTTCCGTAATTGAGTTTTCACCGTAAATACAGGTTTTTATGTTCCCTGAACTCAAAAATCATGTTTTAAGCGGTTAGGTTTACGTTCATGTCAGTATTTGAGTCTGTACTAAATATCTCAAGATGGCTTAAAATATCTCACGGAATAGCGTATGGAGTTGAAACTTGGAACTTAAACTAGGGAGGCCACAAGTTGATCTAATTTCAACAACTTTTTTTTAAGTTCGCACGAATAGTTTTTCTTCAAAAAAGGCTCCGATGATATTTTTAAAAACACCTCATTTACAACATACTGTATACCATGCAAAATAGGGTTAGCGACATGGTCAGCGCTTATTATAGCGTCATTTAGTGATTTTCTGTATTTTCTCATCAAGATCGGTAAAAGATGGGATTTTGTTAAAGATTGCGGCCTTCAAAGTATGTGGTTTTCGACAAAAGTTATAGGTAAAAAAAAGCCTGCAACTTTTATTTTACGCATCTTTTTCTACGTAGCTTCTACATAGTTTAACGTCAATATTTTTAGTAATTTTTTCGTATTTTTAAGTTTGAAGGAGGTTGATTTTCATTTTACGTGATTCACTCATTATTAAAATTAGGTTATGGTTTTATTTATTAAACTTAAATTATTTTAAATCAATACTTTTATAGAAGAAAAGACTAAAATGGTGAACTCGTAATATTATATTAAAATAAGTTAGTAGTTTTAGCGTTACTTTTCATAGAAAATAAAATAGCAAATCTTATTCACCTCTTTTGCAATCCTATGTATAAGCTCTTCCAATTCCTAATATACTAAAATACAGAGTGTCTGTATGGTACAAAGTATAGAATACGATAGAAAAGCCATTTTCTAAAAAAAAATTCCATTTTCACAAAGTTGCGGCTTAGGTGGTTTACAGGATTTCTGAAATGACTGATGCGGAAAATGAAAGGGTGTAACTCTATTTACACTATTCATCCTAACAGATAGATCAGACTTCGTAAGTAGGCTACGGAACAAAATTAAGAAAATAATTTGAAAAGATCTAAATTAAAGATAAAATTTTTGTAAATTTTAGGATTGTGCGCATTTATAGTAAATTAGACCAGCAAACACCCACAGCATCATTTATACTTTATTAATAGAACAAGATCAAGTAGATTAATAAAAATCATATTAATTAAGCCCATTTAATTTATTTGTCCATAGCAGGCAGGTGGAGTGTTAAATTATTTACACTCCATCTGATCGTTTCAGGGCTACAAAAAACAGTAGGCCAACTGTATTTTATCAAATGGTCAGCCAATTACATGAATAAAACACGTTGACAGCTATGTGACCCAAATATGTGTCACATTTGTCTTTAAAAATGGGCTTCATGCATCAAAAATGAGTCACAGTACATTACTCATATTTGAGTCATGTAGGCTATTACTAATGTGGTTTCAAAAGCTGGGGTTTCAGAGAGTGACTCTGTACACAGCCTGTTAAATTAGTTGAACTTTTTCAAATAATAGGATATTGCTATACAGGTAGTTTTTCTTGTTGTCCTGTACTAGAAAGCTCCTATTATTTGTTATTTATTATTTATTTTGCTTATTTTGGTTGATTGAAATAGTCTAGTATACTCTGCAAGTAAACCCAGTTGTTTTTTATTGTGACGCAAAAATGGGTCACATGGCTCTGAAATGTAAATCATCTCAGCAGGCCATGTGATTCAAAAGTGTGTCACAACTTTATTTTACAAAAAAAATTAGTATTTGTTATTAAATAAAATAGGTAAAATAACAAGAAAAATGAATAAAATGTGAAAAAATAAAAAAGTACGATGGTCCCGCTGTAAGTGTCACAAAATTTAGTGAGGTAGTCAACGTATTAAAAAAGAATTGGTAGAGGTGTAAAAGGCACTAGTCAGTGTTATCTCCTCTGAGAGCAATGAACTTCATTATACAGCTAGGCCCTTTGGTGAATAAAGTGAAGTTGTCATTTGCAGGGTGAAAAGTAGATGCTTTTCAGAGAGCCTGGCATGCTAATAACCATAGGCTATTTTTCATAGGTGATTTTTTTATTCAGTGAGGAAGGCAATTGTAATCCACCTCACTTCTCGTTTACTAAGTAAAGCCTCTAGAGGGTCAAACCAGCCTTTCGGCTGATGACCTAAACAATAACAGTTCCTAATACCTTATAATTGTGATGAAACTTTTGTAAAAAACAACAATCTAATTGTATTTGTTAGTGTAGGCTAAATTTAATCACGAAATTTGGTAAATAAATAATTAATTATTAAAGCTATGAAGTAAGCCGTTTATTATTTATCATACCCAGGTCCCGAACGAACCTAAGGTTAGGTGCTACAAAATGATCTGAGCCGGGAGATAATTTAAAAAAAAATTAAATTAATAGTTTTACAGGTATTGTAGTTCCTTCTGAAGTTAATTAACCCTGCCTGCATCGTATATATATTTTATTTTATTCTTTGTTCACAAATAGATAAATTATAACTTGTTTTTATTTATGACTATAATAATTGTATTTTTTTCTAAATGGATCATTAGTTCAAAAACATTTTAATGTGTTATCGTATCCTCAAAAATATTTTTAATTGGGGAAAATAATGAATTTTCCATAAGAGTGTATTATTTTAGTACAGTAAAACCAATTTCTTAACGATTAACTATTATTAATTACTAATGATAACTATTAAAAAGCAATATTCATCTAAATGTTTGTTTTATTTATTACTTTACCTGGAAATCTGAGTAATTATCTATCTATTTTTGCAGAAATAAAAGGCTTACATTAACTTAATGAAAAATATGTTAATTTCCATGTTACCTAATTTAAAAAAGTGCTACTGTGTACAGATATTTTGAAAGAAATTTAAAAAATTGACATGTAATTTTCGAAATCTGGTTATGACCCACTATATATTTTTATAGAGATGAGAACACATCAATGTATAGATAGGATTACAATCAGCTCCACCTCGCCCTTCTTCCAGCGTTGCCCCAAGTACAATTAAGAAAGACTAATGAAAGGTTAGGTAACGAAATAAATAGAAAAAGTAATCTATAAAAAATATAATGAACTGAAAATCAAAACGAACTAGTGTATTATTCAGTAGATCTAAGTATCGTAGGGTACAGATACATACTGTAACACTTAAGCTAAAGTCCTATCGGGATCTGGGTATAAGAAATAATAAACAAACTTCATTTAAACTTAAAACAGTTATTTATAGATTTACAATTTACAATTAATGACTTTAATTAATTAGATTTACAATTAATTACTAAGCTTAGACTAGTATTACTAACAAATTACAAATAGATTTCTTCACTTACATTAATACAAAACTTAAGTTTAAAAATGAGATACCATCACTTAACAATTAAAACAATTATTTTCCATTTAACAACCAACTAAATACATTACAAACATCAAACATCAAACCTCGTCACCTGAAGACACAATACGGAAAAATTAGGAACGTTTATAGATTCAAGTATCTCAGGGAGATAGTACAACCAAAATACTAACGAAAAGGAAACGAAAAACAGACGAGGAAAGATGGCCGGCGAACTCACCACTTGTATGAGAAGAAAGCACTCTCAATGTAAGGTAAGATTAGACATTATAATGCGGTGATAAAACTTGTGTGTGTGACTGTATGCGAATGAGTGCCTCACAATAACGGGGTCTAAGAGAATAAATTTGAGTAAAAGAAAAGTATAATGTGAGAAAGACCCTTCGCAAGATATTTAGTTCGAAGACAGTAGACGGACAACATTAGGCCACGAGGTCGAAAAGAACTGTACAATAAATATGAACGAATAATGGAAACTATTAGAAAAAGAAGACTAAAATGTTACGGACACCTGTATAGAATGAATGACAACCGGTTGCCAAAACAAATATTTATTTTATCCGAGGCGGCGAGAAAAAACTCATATTCTCTCCCTCACGATGGGGGAAGTAGTGTTGGATTCAATTGAGGCGTCCTCGTCCAGCCCCAAGGAGGCCGCAACCGCCTTACCAACCAAAAACCCGCCGCCTGGCTACTTGATCCGACATCAGCAAACAATCCTCCACCTCCCTCGGAACTGTTTATATAATACTACAAGGGAAATGTCGGGTTAAAAAAAACATACTGTCAGCGGGGCGTGGAAGGGACCGTAGCCTAATTCCCCTCTCGCTGTTACTGACCAACACTCACTCTCTCACTTTCATTCATCTCTTTCATCACCAGCTTAAGAAATTAGTGTGCCTACCTTACCTACTGAGATCGGGACAGGATTGATTCACTGTGGGAGAGGGCGACCCAGCTGATCTCTATATGTCTCCTTCCTCCGTAGTCTCCCGACCACCCTCTCCGCAAACTGAACGACCAACATCCAGCTCAAATATTTAAGCCAATTAACAATAATTTTAAGGTGTCAGATAAATGGTCTAAAGAAGTAATGAAAGATATTAAAAAAAACCTTAATAAACTGAGAAAACTTAATGAATCGAACCAAATTCAAACGATTAATTACGGACTTTAAGGGCTTTCATGAAGACCAAAAACAGAACATTGAGTGGATAGAAGAAATGAGGAAAGCTTACAGTGAGCGAATACTGAGAATGTAAGTTGAAAAAAGCGCTGTCAAAAACGTTTTCTAACGTAAACCAAAATGACGTGTTCCAAAATTGGTTCTACACGACGAAAAAATTATACAACTTACTCCTGTACGGTTTTTGTTGAAAGTTTTTGGAAACTTCTAATTAACGAATAGCGTTTAATAAGAATGCGGTAAATGGCCTAGTGACATACGTAATAACAAAAAATTTCATATTGGGAACTGATATTGTAATAAACAAACGCCCTATTGAACTTTATTACGCTGAGTGTTTTGGGTGAATTGTTATTAATTTAAACGAGGATATTTAGTAATATCTTTTATGTATGATTATAATTTTGGTCATCAATAATCAGTGATCGAACCGATATTACTTTACAATTTAAAGTGACTTTCTATTCCCGTCATTTCTCCTGGATTGACCAGGAGGTGTTATAATTGCTTTTAATTTTTACTATCTGATTCATCATTATAAACATGTTTTATAGGCCTACCTGGTATTTTATTGTGTTATTAATAAAATTTAATTAATGTATTTAGTATAACTAGAGAAATAATGGATTTTTTAAAAATTTATTTACGTAATAAAATAAAACCAAACAATGAAACAATAAAAATGAAGTTAAAATTACTAACGCGTAAACATAAAACTGATAACACTATGCGAAAAATTAAATGTTATTTCTCTGGTTTGAGAGCAAACAAAATATCAGCTTGTTGTGATATTGTTTCTTTATAATTTTTTTTAGATATTTAAAAAAAAATAATAACGTGAGAGGAAACATGTAGGAAAAGGTGACACCTGGGAAACTAACACATACATCATCACGTACGTATTTTACAAAAAACAAGAGTCACAATATAAGGAAATTAAGATTCACTGATGAATACAGCTGATTAGAAAATTCTACGTAAACTTGTTTAATTTATAAGTAATTTAACAAAAACCTCTTCCATTTTTATAAGTATAGAGAATGAAGTTTCATCCGTTTCAAGTAGCCTACATCGTACGACAATCCGTATTAACTTCCTCGTAACCGTTCTATTTCTATTATGCAGTGTCATAATAAAAGAACGGTGGGGTTGCAGTAATTCAGATAAAGACAGTAGGGAAATTTTGAAATGTTTTATTGGTAGTTCTGATACCCTCCAATCCAAAAGTTTGTGCAACAGTTCTAACCTCGACTTAAGGTTTTGAATTGTTCTTTTGGCTGTTTAGACTATGTTCACGGATAAAGAAAAGACAAAGTGTCTTAAGTTCTTGACTGAATTGAAGTCTGTAATTTCAGTTCAACGTGAATTTCGACGTGATTAGTGAAATTTTCCACCACATGAAATTAATATACGACGTTGCTTCGAAGCTTCAAGTTAGGTATTCCGAACACAACCATACACAATATTGTACACAGAAGATTGAAATTATATGCACATACATTCAGCTACTGCAAGAATTGAAACCTGATGATGGAGTAAAACGTTTCAATTTCGCTGTTGAAATATCAAAAAAAAGTTAAGGAAAACGAATCATTTTTACATGATGCAACTACAGACAGTTACATTCGTTATGAATGTGGGTGTTGATAGATATAATCAGGCATATGTGAAGCTGAAAACTCAAATGTGATTTTTAAGAAAATTATTTTACGATGATCTTGTATTATAACTCATATTCCAGGTTCCTTCGGTATCTGATTATTAATAAATTATCAACAAACTTCTCATTAAACTTGTGACGCTATTTATTAACAAATTACCATAAATTATTACGGTTAGACTACTTGTAAATTACAGTTAAATTACTTAAGAGTGGACTTAATTTAATTATTAAACTTAGGACTTAACTAAACTTAAAAACTAGAAAAGATGGCGATTTATTTACAATCAAAATAATGAATTCTTTATCTACACAGTTGTGTTTTACACAATCACAATAACAAACCACTTGCGTATCACAAAAATAAATGCGGCATCCAAAACTGGTTTTCTAATTTTTTGTTTGACATTTCAAATTTTCACGATACCACTTATTTGTTTTCATAATTTTTTTTTACTTTTTATTTATTTAAATTATTATTAAATTATAATTATTATTATTAATATTAATTATTAAATTATTATTATTTATTTATTTATTTAAATTAATCAATCAATGGAGCGCTCGGCTTTCATAGATCCATCTTTAGAAAGACGGAAAAAGGACCAAATAAATAGTTAAATAATTACCAAGTAGAAGTATTCAGAATAGACGAAAAGAATAAAGCATAAATTACACTCGTATTCTACTTTTTCTAGATCACTGAATTAAAATTTCATTTATTAAGAAAAGCACCTTCAAAACTCGTACAAAAGCTAATTTTGTCAAAACACAGTAACATAATATACAGACAAAATAGCCGCTTCCTTTTTTCGCACAATATTTTTATCATTTGTTTTTTCTCGTGGTTTACCGTCTGAACAAAAAAATTAAACTAAACTGAAGTTATATGGGTTATTAATTGACTGCCTAATAGCGGCCTAGGATAGCAAAGATATACAGTAGAATTTCAGTAGTCCGGCCTGTTCGGGACCGAGAGGGTGCCAGATTACTGAAAATGCCGGATTACTGGATGTGTTGGAATATTGGAACTATAAATTATAAATTTGAAAAAAAATGAATATGCATTGATTTCTATGTAATTTTAAATTAAATTAACTAATTAAAAAAGGTTTGCTGAGTACTTCTGTAGTCATTGCACTAAACATAATTGTCGGCTATTGACATCACCTAGTGCGGTGTGGGGGTGCTCGTGTTCTGAGAATTATGTTTCGTTGTCAATTCAGCATGAAGTATAGAGTACGACCCAGTTGTGGGTTTTGGATAAAAGGCCAAAAATGATTCCATTTAACAATAATTAAGGTCCGCTTATTCATTTCTTTAATCAAATCCTAAACATAGTCTACATGTTATATTAAATCTGTCGTAATTAGGTCGAGTTGATTTCCCTAATTCAATTTAAATCTTTTACCAAAATCTGTTCTGGGTAAGGTTTCATACTTTTAGACCTAATATTTTAAGGGCCGGATTACTGGAGGTGCCGGACTACTGCACAGCCGGACTACCGAGATTCTACTGTTATATGAGCCGTTGATTAAGCCTGTGTTTAAAGATGGGTTATACTTTTCATTATTCAAACTGGCAAAAAAAAGTTGTGCGAGTGTTCTACACCAGATTTTTGTCTTTGTAACCGACATATTATTTAAGGTTGTTCGTTAATGTACTTGTAGGCTGATGTGGTGTCGCATAAAATATGTCTTATAAGAAGAGCCCGGGTTAGGCTACGGATGTTTCACGACAGAATTAAGGGATATTTTACTTCCTTCCTTATTTAACATCACATTCCACTCATCAGTTAATGAAGTAACAGAGGAATACATTATAGTTAGGTGTTTCGTAGACGAAACAAAGGTAGATCTATCCTTTTGTTTAGAGAAACTCCGGCTGGAATAATTAGGATTTAAATCAGAGCAAGTAGGCTTAATGCCTTTCTCTTTCGCCCCCAACGTAGTAATAATGTCGGGAATTAGACTTCTTGACTGCCTCAAGAAATATCTCTTGAGAAAACCCTTTAGAGCTTTACTGAATCCCCTCAAATATTAATGTCTACACATGCATTACACTCTCACTCCGGCAACTAATGAGTTTTGCATAGACAAACCCTCAACGCTACATTGTTTAGAAGTGAATTGAATTAAAGGACAATTTTTAACACTTTTAATATTTCTAAAAGCTTTTCATTTCCATATTCTAAACATCTTTTATAGTTTTCTCTTTTATTTATTTGTATCCTGGAAACTCTTAAATTGTGTAATCTCTAACACGTACTCTCTTCAATAAGTTATAAAATTTTTATCAATTAGGCCTATTGTTTTTGAGATCTATCATGTGTTTCTTTATCTTAACTAACTGCTTTATCACACACCTTCTATGGATTTTTTAGTGTAGTTTTTAATTCATTTTGTATCCAAAACACTAGAATTTTAGACTTTTTTATTCTGATCTATGTATTAATCATTTATTTTTCTGAAATGTATAAATGAAAAACTTCGACTTACAAAAACTTTACAATTTTTAATCAAGTCTCTTGAAAGGATCTCTTAATCCAAATTTTTAGTTTTTATTTTATTGAACCACCTTTCAGTCATTCAGAGCAATAAATAAATAAATAAACTTTATCGTAAAGTAATACACTATACACATTCGAGTATATTTATGAATACTATAGTCAAAATCTTGATTAATAGATTGGAAATTATTTTTATAATTACAGTGTTCATGTTCACACGTTAACTGAATTGCTCATTAGTTTACACTTTCAGTTAAAAAAAGGAATGAAAAATTATTACACCAATCAAGTTTGTAGTAAAATATCATCTGAGGCATTTGCATTAAAACAAATTGCCAGATTAAATGATAAATAATTACTAATGGCAGCTTATCATGGTCTAATTCTGTTCCATAACAGTTATGATATTTTTTTAGTATGAGGTAATTCTAGTATGGGGAATATGGATAGAGTTCTTTTAAATTCAAAAGAAAGCAATTAGGTGTGTAGTGGGAGCTAACCACCTCACCTCATGCTTTTCATTATTCAAGGACCTTAAATTAAGTTACTTACAGTTCCCTAACTCTACATTTTTAAGGTGATGGTTTATATTATGCAAAATTTTAATGTCCATTATCATAACACAAAAAACAGGAACGATTATTGCGTGGCTAACCTCAACACTGAAATGTTTGAACAAAATTTACTTATGCGGGGAGAAAATACATCAATAAATTACCACAATTTTTAAATCTTGCACTTTTTTGAATTTGTTTTACAAAAAATTTGAAATATTACTTGATTGATGAAACTTTTTACTGTATACAAGAATTTCTTCTTAAATGTAGGTATTTTAATACAATAAAAAATATAAATAACTGAAAACAAATAAACATACAAGCTGTCTGGATTGTGAGGTGGATCTTTTTTTTTAGTTTAACGTCCGACTGTTCTGCAGTTACTGCTAATGCAGACGGTGAAGGATGAAATGATTTTTTGTAACGTAAAAAAATATGCCGTGCCTGAATGGGATTCGAACCCAAGACCGCATGATTGTGAGGTGGAGGAGGACAGTGCAGTACATGCGATTTTCGACTGCAGAAGATGGATATCAGAGTGGGAGAATCTGGGGACCAAGCATGGATCGCCGATTTCTCCGGAAAATCTCTGTAATTTTCTGATTGCAGAAGAATAGAGGAGAATTGAGGAGTGCATCCAAAAGGTGATGAAGATCAAAAAATCCCAGCGGCGTTAGTCCCGAAAGAAATCACTCAAAAAGGGGGAAAATGGGTGATAAGAAGAAAAATTATTCAGCTAATAAGGAACCTCCAGCTTGTTGTGAAGTTATGCCTAATGGTGATCCCGCGGCAAGTCGGGATGGAATAGAAAGGAACTGAGAGGTTTTGGCGGATAGTTGCCTTCGGCAGAGTTTCGCATACCCCAGGTAAAGACCTACCTGGGTACCGGTAAATTCGGTTTCCTCTCGTAAAAAAAAAACAAAAACACTAAAAGCACCAAAACACCAAAAGCATTAAAGCGAATCTAAGTAAACTGTGTACTATTGTGTAAACATTAGAAGATGACACAATTATTGTAGTAGTAGATCAATATGTGATTCAAATAATATGCATATTCAGGTGTTAATATGCATATTAATACGTGTACGAGTAATTAATACTAATTACATAAGTATTCGTATTAACTTATAATTTTTTGACATGTCCTATACTTCCTCGGGATTCTTCTTGATTAATTTAACAAATAAAGAAAATTTCATTTTCTTGGTAGTGTTTCCTAAGAAAAGTAATGAACATTTTCTATAAAAAATATTGTGACACTGATCTCTAAGGTCCATTTCGGGATCTGGGTAAATTAAATAATTAAACATTATAGTTTAAAATTACAAATAAATATTTATTAAGCACTATAAATTTTACAATTACTACAATTAAATTACTTATAATAAATAACCAACTAATTACAATAAATTGATAACGTAAACTTAAGCAACTACAAGATTATATTTATTTTTACTTAGGTATTTAAACTAAGTCCTACTTACAAAATTAACAACGTTTATACATGTCTACAATTTACGCTGGATCTCTTGGCAAGCGTAGTCGTACACAGTATAACTCACTGAGATCAAAACTCGTTGATGGCAAAACAAAGACAAACTGACTCCAAAACGCAGGTGCTCTCTTATATAAATGAAGCAGTGATTTTCGATGTAATAATAAAAATACAAGTTTTGAAAAACGTAAACAACTCATAACTGAATAGAATGGTTAAAAAAAGAGCCAATTATCTAAATAGATATCCGGCTCCTTTAGGTAGCCGTTCAACAATAGGCTGGCATGTAGATACATAACCATTTTTGAGTTATATTTTTTTGCAGAAATCCTATTTATTATTTACATTAACACCTTTTCAATCTCGGTCCTTCTCGAGAATTCTCGAACATTTTTTTCTGTTATATATTGTCACAGTATTTTCTAGGTAGTGTGTCCTAAGAAAAACAATGAAATTTTCTATAAAAATATGTCTCCTCTTTGGTGGTTTTCTGTTGGCATCAAACTGACATACTTGAAGAAGCTGTTGATAGCTTCTTATTTTGAACCGTTTGATGGTCTCTTGGAAGAATATTGTAATTAAATTACGACACATTCGAAATAGGAACAGAAATAAATGGATTTTTTGAGAACAATAATTATAGTAATATGGCCAAGATGTTTATTTGAAATATGGCCTCGGTATTAGTTCGTGATTTTGCTTAGTGAAAGGTAT
The DNA here is from genome assembly GCA_035578175.1 of Catonia carolina. NCBI lineage: Eukaryota > Metazoa > Arthropoda > Insecta > Hemiptera > Achilidae > Catonia > Catonia carolina. The sequence goes on from JAQMRL010000001.1 coordinate 38,756,921, forward strand.
AATTTGGAAATGCGAATAGATATGGAAACGGCATCAAAAAATTAAACGCATTTGTTACGTAACCGGCCGGCCGGCCGACTGTATAACCAAACATTCTCTTCTGTTGTTTGAAGCCGAGTTAGACTACATAATGCTAATGAATCAATTAAATTACCAGTACACATCGTTTATACGAAACGGTTCATAAATATTGAACAGGCGCATTATTTTGAAAGGTTAGGCCTTGGGCGGTGTTATTTCAAGAACCTCGTGGCGCACTAGATGTAGCTCTTTGCAGAATCACGCTGGTAGCGAGTGTTATGTCCCACGATCTCTTTCTTACTTACTAACGTACTTATATACCTTACCGTCCGTGACCTCCACGTACTGTAAATACGCCGAGATTGTTTACAGAAAAACAAACATGTTCTTTTGCTTAGATTACAATATTATTCTCGTAATTTATTCTCTTAACCAAATTTTTAAGCAGAAATTAGAAATTAAATGGTTTTTAATAGGGGGTTTCACAACACAAAACATAAAAAAAATCTGGTGCGAAACACACACACACGACTTTCTAGTGCCAATGTAAATAATGAAAAATAAAACCTATGTTTAACCCTTTCAGAACCAACGTCCGGAAAACAGGACGTCGATATATTTTACGTAGATTATAATATCCTATTTACCGGACGTCCGGATAACCGAAGATTTCCAAAAAAACTTTTAAGCAAAAATTAATGGAATAATGGATTTTGAAACCGCCTCCGTGGCGTAGTGATTAGCGCGCTAACCTACAAAGCGAAATATCCCGGGTTCGATTCACGGCTAGGGTCTGGAAATTTTAACACGTTAAAACCACCGTTAAGGTACCAAAACCCACAGTTGTTGCTAATGACCAAGCTGTCTGGTTAATTGAATGAGTGTTGAATAAATACACAAAATAAAGGATTCAATGTATGAAATTTGAACACGTTTTATTCAACACACACGAACACAAGCGGACTGTATCACTGTTCAGCACACACTCACTCACCTGCGCACTGGTCCACGCACTCGAACTAGCTACGCGCATGGCAGTAGCCAGCGCCCATTCACACACACATTTTCGCAACTCAACACATTCACACACAAATAAAACATTAATTAAATATTAACCACTGTCAATGCGACTTTAAATAAGCTGAAAAAAACTATTTTGAATATTTTTACTGTTCAACGATTTATTTTTTATGAACACAATAAAAATTCATTTTTAAGAGGACATTTTATTTTTCTGCAACGTTGAAATTTTGGTTGGCAATGGCAGGTTTACGTCTGCAAGTTTTCGAAATAAGGGCTGGCACTTTTTGTACACCCTTATTCAAATTAAATGACACTTAAGATCAAACGTTTAAATATTGTTTCGGCACTGAAATGGTCATTGATTAGTAAAAAACAGAGTGTAAAAAATTTAACCAAATTTTAATCATGCGTGTATGACCCTAAATGTAAATTAACCTCTGCTGGAATTAAAAATTAGATTAAAATTAAAATAAGAAAGCACTACCTAACTGATGATACAAGAAAGTGCTAGCTAACTTCAAGAAAAAGTACTTGAAATAAAAGATGTAGATTTTTTATTTTACGACAAAAGAGTACATGATTAAAGTTATAGGAAATAAAACAATCATCAACTTTTATTTCTAGTATTTTCTTATACAGAGCCTGTTTTAGCGTCAATTAGTGATTTCCCATATTTTTTAAGTCGAACAAGGTTGATATTCAAGATTCGTAATTCATTCATGATTAAAATTAGATTATATTATTTACAATGGCAAGAGAAAGTCGTGTGAGTGTTTCACACCAGAATTTTGTATATTGTTCTGTTCTTCGCGAAGGGTTTTTACAATTTTCAGTGTAGGTATTCTTTTCAATTCCGGTATCTCGGATGATCTCCCTTATACCTCAACGAACTGAAGACTGCAGATGAGATCTAGCCAATAACAACCAAGGTCGGGTGTGAGGTTGCCCCTTCGCTATGTCACACTCTGTTCCACCGAACTCCAGCTGACTTTTTGTTAGGCTGTCATCCACAGCGGGACCACAACGTGACAACGCAGGATACGATTAACGAAAGTCAATTGGCTGTGTGCTGTGATCTAGATCACTATGCTCCGCCTTCATCTGCAGTCTCTAGTTCGTTATGCTATAGGTATTTAAAGTCCATAACAAATTCTATTCTGTATTTTCTAGATTAAAATTACCGGACATTGGGCATTTACTAAATATAAATAATTCAGTTTTCCCATGGAAACTTGGAGGCCGATTTCAATACTTTATTTAGGCTTTCATATTTCGAAATGAAAAATCGAATCTCCAAAACATGAATCCACGATTAATTAATTATATTTAAATTATAACAAAACTAAAATGTTGTTTTGACATTTTAATGACGTGGTTATTTAATTGTCCAACCTTTTTTTCGATTTCAGATAATTTCACGAAAAAGAAATGTTCGGGTCAGTGGTGCAATGGTGTAAAGCTTTATGTTACGATTAACGTATGTGGGATGTCACCGTTTTAATTCCTGGTTGTATTATAAAAAAATACACTAAAAACTCCACTTATTCTGAATTATAACCCACCGTATTCACTAATGATCAAGTAGTTGATAAAAATTTCAAAAGTGTTACATTTTTGTGTTATATTTTCACTGAGAAAATATTCGAGCGAGACTATTAAAATGTACTTGTCATAAAAAGTTATGGTATCATTTCTTTCAAATTTCACCATCGTTAAAAATTAGTTATGAAACTAACTTATTCTAAAAACTTTCAAAACTTGTAAAAATACGTTTTGTAAAAGTTGATAAAAATGCGCTAGTCTTCGTCAAGTGACAAATGCATAACTTAGCATGTTTTTACTGAATTCGGATCACGATTTTATTTAAATTCCTATTTATACATATGGAGTTTCTACCTACATGTCACCCCTATGAAATGGAACAATGCCCGTGACGCCATTCCCACTCATCACAATGTAACAGTGGTAGTTGAGGCCAGGGATGAATGCATTTGGTTTGAAGAGTAAGCCTACTAGTAGGCACTGAGATCGAATCATCATTATTCTTCCGATACGAAGCGTACGCAACGCGCTAACGTTGCTTTTTACGTGACTGCTATACCCACAACTTGTAAAGTTTCTCCCTTCGGTTTCTTACTCTATGTGTACCCGTACGCAATTCGTTGTTGGCAGAAAATAAAGGAGGAGTACGACGGCTGAGTTTTGTCAGAATCCGTTTAATAAACTAGATTGTTCTGCATAAAACTTTACACATTACATATTTATTCTTTCGATATACTACGTCAATTCCCTATAGATTCTGTATGAACTTTACTAAAATTTAAATTAAGATAAAAAAATCTCAACAGATTACAGTAAAACACCGTTCTTTTTACTTTATCAACTAATAACTCCTGTTTAATCTACAACCGTTTTCATTTCATGCTATTCATTGAGATCTAATAATTGTGTCAGAGTATTCACGAAGCTACACTTTAAATAATATTCAAAATTATTACTACCGCCATCATAAAAACCTTCATAATTTTACAAGGCCTCGGGCCAGCCCAGTCAGTCAGCTGGTAGAAAATCGCTATTATTTGTTAAGTAACACCAGTTGGGCAAGCGACTTTGTATGGTGACCAGCTGACAGCCATCCATGAACAAACTCTACTGGGAGTCCCTGTTCAAAATACAGGCATCAAATTGGGTAGTTGTCAATAATCTTCAGTTCCCGATAACAAAAAAAAGCAAAAAAAATTACAAAATATGACTTATTTCAAAAAAATAATTTGTCGAAAATTTGTAATGACTTGACATACATAAAGGAGTGATTCTCAACCGGTGGGTTGCGAACCCCTGGAGGTCATAGGACGTGTCTGGGGGAGTTCCAAAATACGGGGAAAAATAAGAAACCATTATTATTATAGTTTATTTATTTAATAAAGAGACAAAAATTGTACCTACTTTTACAACTTTTACCAATTAAATTAACGCAAAACTTGGGCTTGTTTGGAATTAACCAGTTTTTGAATGTCTGAATTTATTTTTGTAACACATAAAAGATGTCATTTTCCAGTGTCAAAGGATTTCTTAATTTAGTTTTCAAATTTACCATTATGGAAAATCCTAGATTACAGTTGTAGGATGTGGCAAATGGTATAAAAAGTTACAACGCTCCTCTGGACAGTTCTGGGTATTCATTTTAAATATTTATCCAAAATTTGTTGGCACAAGGATTGTTGAAAGTTAATTTCATTACCTGATCACTTGATAGCTCTATCAGTTCATGTTGAAGACGAACACTTAGATCAGCATTTTGTACTATTTGCTCATTAAACGGATTGCCTACCCACAAAAATCCACTCATATTCTTCACTAATTTTATTCATATCCTTAAGTAAAAATTACAACTATTGTAGATTAAAAAAAATTAACATTATAATATTTTAAGGGCATCGGCAAGATACTCAAACTAAAAATCTGGTGTGAAACACTCACACAACTTTCTCTTGCCAATGCAAATATTAACAATATATCCTAACATTAGTAATAAAACATTAGAAATAAACAAACAACTAACCTCTAAAAATATAACCTTATTTTAATCATGAATGAAAGACTCAAAATGAAAAACAAACTCAGTTCAGCTTAAAAATACGGAATATCATTCTTTCACACTAAACTAGGCTCTGTAGAGAAAAATGCTTTAATTAAAAGTTGTAGATCTTTTTATTTCCAATAAAATTAGTTATTACACTTTTGTCGTAAAATGCACACTGAGGCCGAAATCTTAAAAAAATAGATTTTTCACATGTTTTCGTGAGAAAAAAGCAGAAAATCGCTAATTACTGCTGAACTAAGCGTTATACAAAAAAATCTTTGAAATAAGAGTTGTAGGTTTTTAAATTCTCTACAACTTTTATTATATAAATTTTTGCGCTAAAATTTATAATGAAGCCGTAATCTTAAAAAAAAACTATTTCTTTACGTGAAAACAGCCTCACCGAGAATTTTAGAAAACATGACGCCTACCCTATCTTGTAGAGCATAAGAAAATGAGTAAACCAGGCGATTTAAAAAAAAATCGTAGGACCAGTTTTTGAGAAAATTGCAATAAAGTGAAAAATTATACGAATAAACTACTACTTCCGGTTGACCGATTTTGATGAAAATATTCGTGTCGGGTCCAATAGTGGTATGTAACTTAAGTTTCAAGTTTCAAGTTTGTATGATGTTCCGTTCTTGAGATATTCTATTCACACACACACAAGCAGACACACAGACCAATCGCTAAAAACATGTTTTTTGGGTTCAGGGGGTCTGAAAACGTGTAGATCCGGTGAAAACTCGATTTCGAAAAATCGACATGAAAACAATACTTTCCTTCCTATATATTCATATAGGCAAGAGAAAGTAAAAAAAGGAGTCGCAGAGTCTAAAAAATTCAGAACCACTGGCATAGAGAATGAGACAAAAGGAGAGAGCAGTTACCCTACTACAGATCTCTTTCATAATATTTCCAGAAATATTTACGTTAATTTAAAATATTACAGGAATAATTGTTTTTACAGCTTACGTAAGACTATTTAGACAATCGTGTCAAGGAAAGAAAATATATGAAATAATATATTTTCTTTCTCCAAATTTTTTTATTCCATCTGATCTGCTCTTTCTGCGTCTGAATATATTGTAAAACCTAAAACTAGGTTCGTTTGAGATATGGGTATAATAAATAATACACTACAAACTTCTTTAAAGTTATCACAATTATTTATTGACACAATTAATTATTAAACTTAGAAAACTAACAAATTACAATAAAATTTCTTATTAATTACAAAACATTAAACTTAAACTAAATTAACTAGCAATAGTAATAATTTTATAATCATTGGGAATTTTTTTCCGATGACCCAATGAAATAAGTATTATGTGTATCACATGTAAAAAAGGTGTAGTCTTGTACAGTCCCAGGCCGACCATTTCTGAGAGAGCATAGTTCATTGAACCCAAGTGTCAAAGTACACCGGTAACCCCTGTATATTATTCAAATCCGTATAAAAGAAAATTATTTTATTAGGATTTGAACCAGGAACGTTTGTCTTCGAAAATTAGCTGTTAAATAGCTAACTCGCAGCGACGACTTTAGCTCAAGACCAACCCGGTAGGTTGTAATCATTGAATGATTTTTTTTAAAGAAATGAAAGAAAATGTTTAGAATTATTGAAAAATTGCTTCACCGTTGTAAGTTTTTATGTTACACTTCAGTTCAGCATTTTGAAATTTTCTGTAAAGAAGTTATATTTAGTTTGGGTTTGATTTTCTCAAAATTAATATACCCTTACGATATATTTTATGAGATATGTTAAAATTTTGGACAGATAACAGGATTACACATTTACATAGACTGCACTACTTTCTGTCAAAACCTTGTGACAACCAGGCCGTTTGTTTGACATGTTAACTAGAGTCACATTGCTGCCTACATAGATAAATATATGTTTTAATAAATTAATGTACGTATACGAGATGCAGTCATTAGATCAAGTTATTTTTATTTTTAGAAACCCATTTTCCAAATCATAAAAGCAAGTGTAAAATTTAGTGCTGGTGCAGAATTTACAAAAAACGTTTTTGTTATTACTGATTTGTGTACATTGCAATCTGTTCAATTTAGAACAATAAGCAACCGCATGACCCAATGAGATGAGAATGATTTGTATGATGTGTAAATGAGATGTAGTCTTGTACAGACCCAGGCCGACCATTCCTGAGAGAGTATGATTAATTGAACCCCAACCATCAAAGTACACCGGTTACCCTGTCTAGTATTCAAATCCGTATAAAACTAACCTACCTTTAACAGGTACGTTAAGAAAAAGATCTCCGTGCTGTAAACTTTGTAAACATTAATTGTAGATAAGAATAATTAATTGCTATTATAACTAAAAAAATAATTTATTATAATTAATTGTTAAGTAAAATAATCTTTATTATGAGTTAAGTTCGTTTAAGCTTTAAGTATTAGCCTAATTTAATTTAAGTAATTCAAATGTAATTTGTCAATAATTTAAGCACAGTAACTAATTGTAATTTATAATTTTGTGAATAAAAAATTGTAATACGTTTAAAGAAGTCTATTATTCATTATACCCAGATGTCGAACTAACCTAGACTTAACTGTTGTAATATTTGCAGTATTATGTAAATGTAAGGTGTATTATGTGTATTATGTATTGTAAGGTTATTCATACGTAAAATTGTTTTTTAATAAAGTATTATTGTTATTATTATTAATTAAAAAATTAAAAAAGTGTTTTCTTGGAAATTTTCATAAAAGATAACTACATATAATTAGGCTACTTCATTTAGAGATTTATTTTATGGCTTAAAAAAAATCGATTTAGAATTTTTAATCTAATTTGAAACAATTAAATTAAAAGGAATAATATCCTAAATCTGTATTAATCCGTATAAATGGGTAGAATAACATTCGCAAAAAGAAACTCTTCCACCTCTTTTAATGTAATTGAGCCTATATAATTAGCGTGATTATCTTTTCGAGGAATAATGCTCTTGTGGAGAATAAATGAAATGAATTATTTCTTTATACAATACTAAGCTTTAAATTTTATTCAGCTTTTATATTCCTTCGCACTCAATTTATTTTGCTGAAGTTTTATCTTTTTTATTTCGTTAAAAGCCTTGGGTCATTTTAAAACGAAAATGAAACGAAGAAAAAACCTAGTGTAAAACTGGGTATTAATTCAAAGTTTTTCTTAAAGAGAAACCTGATGGAAAATTGGTTCATTTTATGTTGAATCGTACCATTGTTGAACACAGAATGATAACAATTGTTCGTACAGCATTAAGCTTATTTAGCAGTTTTATTAATAGACTACGTTTTTGTCCATAACAGACAGGTGGAGTGTTAAAAATTATTTTCACTCGATCTGCTAATTCCAGGGCTACCAAAAATAGTTCTGTTTCTTATCACATGGTCAGCCAATTATATGATTCAAGCACTTAAGAACAGAAGAGGTAGAGATGTAAAAGATACTAGTCAGAATTATCTCCTCTATGAGTAATGAATTTCAGTATACACCCAGACCCGTGGTGGATGAAGTGACGGTATTGCAGGGTGGAAAGTAGATGCTTTACGAAGGACCTGGGGTGCTAATAAGCATGCTTTTCCACTCATTTAGGAAGGCAATTGTAAAATAACTCTCTTCGTTTTACTTAATAAAGCCTATACTGAATCAAACCAGCCTCTCGGCTGATCACCTAAACAACAGTACCAATATAACGTTAGTGATTGGTACATGAATGATATAATTTGATTTTATCATTTCAGGAATTCACGGCAAGTTCAGGTCTTTTAACAACAACTTGCTTGATTGCCAAAAACCCACAGAAACGGTACGGTTTCCAATAGCCTCGTAATATCGTTGCTAAGAAAAGCGTCAAATTCTAATCATCCGTCATTACCGACGCTGCAAAGGTAGACTATTAGTATTTACTTTTTTTAAATATTTATAATTATTACAGTTGAAGAGATTGGTTTTATAGAATAGATGTGACAATTGCTCATCATTTCGTGAAGTTTAAGAAGAAAGTCGTTCCAATATTGAAATACATCGTTAAAAATTAACTATAACTTTTTATTTAACGCCAAAAACATCCTTATATTCGTTTTTAGGTTTCTTTTTAACTTTTACTAGTTTTTTTGACGTGAGAAATACTTATTAACTCAACGTTAATGAAATTTTGGTACAGTTATACCCAGTACCGTCTCCTAGAAAGCTGAAACTTTGGCAAAAGTAAGCTGGTTGTCTTTGATTATAACTTGAGTATCATTTGCACAATACTTTGTCGGTTGTTAAAAATTTCGTTTTCTGAAGGTATTCTTTTTTAATAGTTTACTTTAACTTTTCGCTTGACGTCAAAACCGGATATGGAGCCGGGACCTCATCAATTAACGTACTATTGTAATTGACTATCCTTTAAAGTGTTCTAAATGCTGCACTTAATGCTACACGTATCTATTCACGTCGGAGTTCTGTCACTGGACTATGTCTCCACTCACGTTTATTTATCATGTTATTTTTTTCCAAATTTTGTGTTATCACATTCACTGATTGTTTTCAACAGAATGTGAATTTCCTAAATAGAGAGAAAAAAACTATTCGAGATTCTGGTTAATACGTTTCTAGAATGATTTGCCCGCTGACTAATTGAACAGGCTAGCACGGAATCTTTAAAATAAAAAGAAATAAATTTGATTGTGCAAAATAACAATGTATCAGTTAAAAAAGAAAATATAATAATTTATGTAGGCGTATTTGTATAAGAAATACTCGTATGCTTTTATAGTACAATGTTAATGTTGTATTGTTGATCTACCTACACTATATGTAAATTAAAGTAGTATCTTTATTGGTGTCTTAAATTTCCAATTTAATATTCTTAACTATTTCAATGTTTTGTTTTTTTTGCAGGGAGAAAGCAATTAATTTTCTTTATATTGAAAGACTTCAAAAGACTTTGAGATAGCTGAATATTACTTCACTTGACTGCAGATCCAAAACGTGACCGGCTCCTCCCTAGAGGCTTGCAAGTACGTATTTCGTACCGCATGTCATGCCACTAGAGACTTCTCAACCTCAGCTGCAGGCAGCTCCTCCCTGCAACCTTACAATTCACAACTCATGAATAAATAAAATACATCTCAGATTACAAATTAAATATTCATATTAGACTAACAATTACGTCATCTTCTAATAGAAAACTCTTTAAAACACTATATAATGTATGTGCAATTTATTTAAATTATTGAAAACTAGAAAGACCTGTGCCAATGTTCTTCAACTTTATAATTTATAACGCAAATAAACTATATAATAATAGTTTTAACCGACTACAAATACCGGAATATTTTACTTTATAAAATCGGTCAGATGTAATAATTTTTTCTCTAAATTATTAACTCAAATTTTTCTGGGTCAACCCCAAAATATTTACCACTAATCGAACTACAATGAACTATATACACATGAGGTAATAATGATTTTGTTATTTCTTTCTCTCGCCCTATATGACATATTTAGGGAAAGAAAGTATTGCTTTCATGTCGATTTTTCAAAATCGAATTTTAACCGAAAATAGACGTTTTTAGGCCCCTGAACACAAAAACAAATATGTTTTTACGTTTGGTCTGTGTGTGTACAAGATATCTCAAAAACAAAGTAGTACACGGATTTGGAACTTAACTTAGGTACCCAATACAAAGGGGATAAGACACGAACATTTTCATCAAAATCTGTCAACCGGAAGACAAGTTATGTAGTTTTTTATTCGTGCAATTTTTAACTTCACGCAATTTCCCCAAAAACTGGCTTCTACAATGTTTTTAAAAAATCGGTTCATTTACTACATTTTTTATGCTCTACAAAATAGGTTAAGCTCCATGTCTGCTGAAATCCTTGGAAAGGGTATTCTCGTGGTAAAAAGTGTTTTTTTAAGATTGCGATCTTAATGTACATTTTACAGCAAAGTGTATATAAATGAAATGTATGAAATTAAAATACAACCTAAAAATTCTATTTCAGACAGTTTATTTTGCAAAACGCTTAGTTTAGCGGCAATTAGTGATTTTATGTTTTTTGTTCATCAAAACTGGCGAAGAAATGGGATTTAAAAAAATTGTGGCTTTAGTATGCATTTCACGACAATAAAAGTTACGTATAGGAAATCAAAAAATCTTCACTATTTATTTCAAAACATTTTCTCTAGAGAGTTTAGCAGCAAGTTGTAATTTTCCGTATTTTTAAGTCCTACAGAGGTTCATTTTCATTTCTAGTCATTCACTCATGAATAAAATTAGATTAGGGCCGCCTCCAAAGCGTAGTGGTTATCGCGTTAGCCTACCACGCGGAGGTTCCGGGTTCGATTTCCGTCCAGGGTCTGAAAATTTTCACAAGTCAAAACCAACACAGTTACACAGTTGTAGTAATATAATCCACCGTAGTCGCTCATGACCAAGCCGTTGATATGACTTTAAATAAATTAATTAAAAGAAACAAATAGGTTATAGTTTTCATTTTATATTTTTTACTAATGTTAAACATACGTCGCCATTATTTACATTGACAAAAGAAATCCGTGTGAGTGTTTTACACTAGATTTTTTTACGATTTAATTCAAAATTATATTTTATTCCTTTTAGTTTGATCTCTTTGAAGAATTATTCGTACTTTTTTGCAGGTTCCTGTGAATATCTCCTCTTCCCAGTCACTCTCCCTAAGATTTCTTGCTGTCATAGCATCCTGAAATGCAAAGAGGTGTAACTTAATATAAACGTCAATAAATATCATGATACTCGTGATAGGTAAATGACCTGGTATGATAACTCATATTAGAATTCCAAGAATCGTTTTGGAAATAATTCAACAGACAGCTTCGGGTATCTTGGATACCGAATAACAGACAGCTTCGGGTATCTTGGATACCGAATGAACAACGTTCGAGTAACACAACAAAAGATTAAATCACATATTGAACAAACCCTTACTACCTTTATAAAAATTTATTTTTTATTTCCTAGTATGTGTACGTTGCAATCTTTTCAATTCAGAACAATAAGCAACCCCATACCCAATGAAATGAAGATGATATGTATGACTTGTAAATGAGGTGTAGTCTTGTACAGACCCAGGCCGAACATTCCTGAGAGAGTATGGTTAATTGAACCCCAACCATCAAAGTACACCAGTAACCACTGTCTAGTATACAAACCCGTATAAAAGTAACTACTTTTACTAGGATTTGAACCAGGAACCTTCGTCTCCGAAAATCAGCTGTTAAACAGCTGACTCACGGCGACGACTTTACCTCTAGACCAACCCGGTGGGTCCTTTATAAAAAAAGTAAAATTTTGTGCAGTAGGCATCTTAAACTCTCGTTCCGAATTAGATTCATCCTCTGCTATATGTTTTTAAGGGGAGATGGCACGATGGTTTGAACTCAAAATTACGATTTTTGGTTTTTTTATGTTTTTCAATTGTTTAGGCCTAGATCTGCCAGAAAAACGTTAAATTACGTCAAAAAAATAATTTTTTTACGAAAATTTAAAGTTTTATCTAGTTTACACAGAAAAATTATTATGTTGCCAAGAACGAATATTTTTCACAATTTTATACTGCTCGTTTCAGTGCAAAGAGAATTTTAGTTTTTAAAATTTCTCCATCCCTGTTTTTTTTTGTATTCTCAGCTGTGGGTTCAGCTTTCTAAAGAAAACTGTTGATGGGAAATTTAGCTTTTGTGTAAATTTTATTTTTTATTTGTGCTTTTTCTTTTCTTGCGCTTCCCCGTAAATTTAGATTTATAACACTAGGTACATTTTTCTCAGAAACCAATAAATTTACCAAGCTGAAATTTTTACCAGTTAATTATCTTGTGTATCCACATGTACCGACATTTTATGGCTTCCTCAGGTGCTCCAAAAATTAGTAATACGCAAAAAACATAGAAATCAATTTGTAAAAATTTTATGTTATTCGTTAATGTTATTTAAAAAAAATGGTATGGTCCAAAGAATAAATTGAAAAAATGTAGGTATAAGTAGCTCGAGAAGAAACCTGACTCCTATAGTGTGTAAAGTTTAATTTGCTTAGCTTTTACCAATCCTATGAAAAATGTACCTAAAAGTAGCAAATTTAACATTGGTGGGATACAAAGTACAATCTCCCCTTAATGTTATTCTTTGGGATAGAAGATTGGGTTCTGAACTTAAATTAAATTTTTAAAAATTGAGCCTTTTGAGATGTAGTGGTATACGAGATTACTGCGGATGCCATGAATAGATTAAATTAAGAACACAAAAGTCTTTAGGAAGTTGAATAAGAAAATAGAAACTATGAATATTATGAACCCATCTTTTCTTTGGTCTGCCAATATCTCTGTTTTCCACTGATTTGTATTTTTTGGTAAACTAGATTGGTGAATTTCTGGAATTATATTTAAATAGTCGATCCGTAGGGCACGACACAATTTTATTTGTTTACTGAGTGAAATAATTCCCAATTATTGCCTTATATCTTCATATCTGATCCTGTTTAGTCTTGTACAACCCTTGACATACCTTAAGAATTTCATTTCCGCTGTTTGGATGTTTTTTGCTCCCTTCCCCTTATCATCACTTCACTGTTATATGTCAAAGCTGGAACTGCCATCGTCTTATAAAACTTTAATTTTGTTTCGGGTCTTGTTTTAGTTCATTTTGGCGGATTTTAAGACGAATAATAAAAATTTTAAACTCAACCTACAGTAGTTTTTTTATACAGTAATCAACTAAAACCATTCCGTTTAATAAGTTATAATATCAGTTTTCTAATATTCAACAGATTTCAGACTTTGTGGACACCCAGTACATAAAAAACAAAAATTATCTTAAAATATATTTTTTTTTATTGAGGAACTTAATCCCTATTTTTGATAAAATCACTTGACTTTTGAACGAAAATCGAAGGACATTCTGCGTTATGACGTATTGTTAGTAAATATATTTTTCTAAATCATATCAAATAACTACAAAATTATATTTTATCATCAAATACACACAAAAACAATAAAGCCTAACTGCAATACACACAATAAGCACATTACAGATAACTTTTGGGCTTTTTAACACTTTTTTTTAATTACTCTAATAAATATTTTTATAAGATGTTAATATTAATGCATTTTTAGTCAGATAATAATTATATTAATTTATATTATTATTAATTATTTTCTAATTATCTAAATATATCGGAAAAAATTATAGATAATTCAATATTTAGTATACATATAAATAGAAGGGAGTTTGTGACGTCAATGTTATATCAGCCAGACAATTCGCATGATAATATTTTATAATGTCCATTCCATCAATAAAATATACTGTTTATTTTTAGACAAAGCTAAGCTTCCTATAAATCAATACAGTATTCTTTATTGTACACATAAATAACAATCATGTTTTTGTATTTCATTAATTAAATATTAATTTAAAGTCAGTTCTAACTTTTTGTATTCAATTTGTTGTTTTTGTATTTATTATTATTATTATTATTATATATTATTATTATTATTATTATTATTATTATAACCGTTGTTGACGGTTGCGGGGTTGATATATTCAACAAGAATATAACAACGTTCAAGAGGAAAATTGTATTATGTTGGATGGGTTGATCCAGTTGGGACAGCCATATGACAAGTTGGTAAGTGAATTGAATAGCCTACCAGCGTTAAGTCATATAGGACTCCTGTTTTGATAATTGGTTTTTCTTTTTTACTTGGCTGTTAGCTTGGTTGTTTTTCTTATTGTTAGTGTTTGTATTCTTTCTCATTGTTATCTTTCCACGCTGTAGGTGCGGTATCATTGCCAATCCCTGCACAAATTTACTTATAAGCTTATAGGCATTTGTAGTTAGTTAGTGGTTTTTTCTTTGACCCCCCCCCCTGGATTTACGTCCCGATAGGTAAGTGCAGCGTTTCAAGGATTTCTGTCTGTTCCTGCACTTCTTGAACTCATGTAGGTCGCCCCGCTTCCCTGTTAGTCCCTTTCATGGAGGTTGGGATGGCTGTAAGGGGTGAGTGGAGGCCATCATCAAATTATTATTATTATTATTATTATTATTATTATTATTATTATTATTATTATGCCCAAAACGGGCAGGTGGAGTGTTATTTTAATTGCACTCTATCTGTTTGGTCCAGGGCTAAAAAAATAGTTCTATTTCTTATCACACAGTCAGCCACTTATATGACTGAACTATTTAAGAGCAGAAGAGGTAGAGATGTAAAAGACACTAGTCAGAGTTATCTCCTCTGAGCGTAATGAATTTCACTATGCAGCCAGACCCTGTGGTGAATGAAGTGAAGGTGTCATTTGCAGGGTGGAAAGTGAGTGCTTTTCGGAGGGCCTGGTATGCTGATAAGCATACTCTTTCAACTCAGTGAGGAAGGCATGGTAAACCACCCCACTCCTTGTTTTTACTTAGTAAAACCTCTAGAGGTTCAAACCAGCCTTTCGGCTGTTGACCTAAACAACAATAACACATTATTATTATTATTATTATTATTATTATTATTATTATTATTATTATTATTATTATTATTATTATTACAGTGAAACGTCGCTTAGCCGAAATATAAGGAACGGAACCGATTTCGGATAAGCGAATTCCGGATAACATACAGTAATACTTATCTGGTCTAAAAATAGTAAAAATAATTTTATAATATTTTTACATCTGTTTATTAGCATGTATATTTTTAAACGAACATACATACATACGTATATATTTCATGAGAACAAATATCAAAGAAAACCTATTTTCTATCTGCTCTATCAGATAACATTTCATTGATAAATATTTTTGTTCGTACCGAATTTAAGTTTTGTAATTAATTTAATTCATTAATGTAATTGTAATTCTTTAGTGATCTAAGTTTAATAATTAATTGCAATTATTAGTCGAGTCAAAAAATTAATAATTGTGATTAGTTTAAACGAAGTTTATTCGTTATTATGGATCGGTTGGTTTAGATTTGCCTTGTAATTTATAGTTTACTAATTAATTTACTAATTTACTTTATAATTTTTAAAAAAATATTTGTAATATAGAATAAGCAAGAATATTGTAATCAGTAATCTGTAATTAATTCATAAGGTATTGACAATTTTTAAATAATAACTTATTATTGTAATATTATTTCATCACTGTCCTTTCCTGAGCACAGGCTTTGTCTAATTCAGGAAGTAATTTCTGTTCATTTAGCTAAGAAATTGTACATATTGTAAAATTAATAAAAATGGAAATAAATAAATCAATATTATACCCAGATCCCAAACGAATCTAGGCTTAAGTGTTCCAATATTTTGTAGAAAGAAGATAAATGTTTCATTCTCATTTAATTTATGGTGTTTTTATTCGTAATAAAAGGAATTAATTGTATTATTAAATACGTCTATTATCTATTCAGTTCCATGGTTAAAATTATCTGATATGATTTACCATAAACAAACAGATGTTCATGTATTCTGTTTCCTGTTCAAACAACAATAGTGAGCTCGAATAATACGATTGAGTGAACATTTAGGACGATCAAGCCACCACAGAAATTGAACCATTTGAAGGTTCCCTCTTCTAATAATTCCACTCAATATAGAAGCCATAACATCTATAAAACTACCATCAAATCTATTTGTTCCCACTCTTGTTGTCCATTATCCAGTATTACTGTTCAGTGTTACTACTTACTACTAGTAATATTGAAACATTTACTAAATCAATATTTATTAAATTTTTCAGATATTTGAGATTTTTGGTGGAAATTTTTTAAATTTTCATCTATCATTTTTTCGTTTGTCCGCCCGTCCGTCACACCCAGATGTCATAAACTACAAGAGGTAGCAACAAACGGTTTTCGGATTAGTAATTTAGTACACAAAAAGGTAGTGGGCCTAAATTGGGTTTGAAGTTCCGGTTTCGACCGGAAATGACCCAAATCGGAAGTCAATAAATCAAAGTCAGAAACTACGAGAGATAACAACAAACGGGTTTCGGATTCGAAATCTGCACAAAAAGTTAGTGGGCCTAAATTATGTTTGAAGTTTTGGATTAGACCGGAAGTGGCTCAAAACCGGAAATTCAGAAATCAAAGTTGAAATATGGAAACAAAAATATTGTCATTCGATTTCTTTTAAAGAGTAGATACAAAAATCATTGGGTTTGACTTTCCAGTTTCGACCGGAAGTGACCCAAAACCGGAAGTCAATAAATCAAAGTCACAAACTACAACAGATAGCAACAAACGGTTTTCGGATTCGTACCTAATCATCAAAAAAGTTAGTGCACTATTTTGACAACACCTTTTATTCCCAATTCAAGTAACAACTAACTCACTACAAAGGCGCTAAATATTTTTATACCTGCGGTCTCCAAACAATCGAGAACTTTGTAGAGAGAACCAAAATAAAAATAAACTACTGATTTCGATTTCTAAAAATTCCTGTTCCATTCATCGCAACCCATTATCGTTCAAAACACAATTTATTACTATGAACAATTTATTCCCTTATCTATCTCTAGAACATCACTTTACAATGTTACAATGTAACATAAAGCTATAATTAGATTTTAGAATATTTAAAAGGAAATGGACAACAAATTATTTTTTTTAAGAAGGAGCTTAAGTATGTTTTAGGCAACAACCTGTTCAATAACAGGCGAGATGTATCAGTTATCATTACGGTGGATGTAATAAATCACGATTCCAATTCTTTTCAGCCTTCTAACAGGGTTACCTGGGAGATGTGAAGAAAACAGATTACTTGGGATCACCTTGGATAGATTACCTAGGAGATGTAAAGAAGACAGGTTTTCTGGGATTACCTTGGATAGATTACCTGGGAGATGTAAAGAAGACAGGTTAGCTGGGATTACCTGAAAGATGTAAAAGAGATAGATAGATACCGTAGTTAGATTTTAGAGCAATTGTGTGATTAGAAATTGTTTCATAGAATTTTATGTAAGGTTTTTCAACTAGTTCATGTACGTACGTCATGTGCTTAGATAAACAAAAATTAAAATAAATAATATTAATTTATTTCCAAAAAAACTTTCTACATTAATGGAAAACCTTATACATCACGTTTACATATTTTTTATCTCTACTTTTAAATTCATGCAAGAGGTAGTAAATTAATATATAAAACTACAAAATGATGGTTTCCCATTTCCTAGAACAAGTCAAATATTAGTGCCTCTCCTTCAAACACTAAGTCTTCGAGAATCAAAATATCAGGATATGAGCTCACAGATACAATGGTGTAATTGTTTCTTTCGGAAACAATACTTCTGTAATTCAGCTTTAAACTTTAGTATAGTGTTCCGTTTACTTTTATAATTTTGGGAAAGAAGGTTGAAAAGTTTGGGGGCCAGGTAAAAACATTTATTTTGAATAGCGGTTTTGTGGCTCTGTTCAAAAGAATCAAATACTTGTTACTTGTCCTGTAGTTTTGGATTTATTTCGGAAAATTCGATGCGTTTTTCTGCCCCTGTATAATTAGTTCCCGAGCAAAAAAAGACCAAGTCTAATAATTCAAAATTTGAATAATTTTTCAGAAGGATAAAGTGGTTGATTTTGTTGATTACTTGCAAAATAAGCCTTTCCTTTTCTTTCGGAGAGCCTTAATTGGATTGACAAGTACCGCCCTATTCCAGAATTCCCTAACTAATTAAGCAGTAGAAAACTATACAGCTATAAGTTTTTCTGATCAAGTGCATCTCTCAACTTCTTGAAAATAACGATTAGTTGCCTTAAACTTCGGTAAAGAATATGTATGTACACATTTTAGTGAAGAAAATGTTTATTCCCAATTTAATTTACAGTGTATAAAGAAATCTGAATAAATCATTATTTGAGTATTATCTTGTTTCAACGCCATTTATGTTGTAACGTTTAAGTTTAAATCAATATCTAACAATTTCAGAATAAATTGATTTTTTTAAATTTTGAAGTACAATTGAATTTTATATTACATTTCAACACTCCTTCAGTTTTAGTTTTTCTTCTTTTTCATTCCATTTTCTGCGTTAGCTATTCGTTGAAGCGTTAAATTTGTACTCCGTTCATTCCAATAATTACGTTTGATTTGCTCTAATCATGTTGAAGTACTTCCTGACTTATTCTGATATCAGTCATTAACTTCATTTTGAACTGCCAAGTCCCTATCCCTGAAGGTTACTCCTACCTTCATGTGAACCTGTTGGGAATTGATAAATTATAGGTAACAAAGAACTGCTGTGACCCCGAAGAAAATATTTTTTTACGATTTCAATTTTCTTGAAAGGTTGTCATGTCAATCTTTAATCAATATCTAGTGATGTGAGGGTAAAATCGTCATCATTGTCAGAATCGTGGTTCTATAGAAACATTCTCAGGAAGTTTTTGAATACGTGTAACCGATCAGCTGTTATGATGCAAGGCAGTGAACAGAAGCAGGTGTTTTGCAAGTCATCAGGTGCTCTATTGTCATGGGAGTCTGAGAGAGTACAGTGGATAGGGAAGACAGTTTTCTTAACTAAACAGGTGCCCTTCTCAATTCTATTGAAATTTACGCTCTTATTTCTTACTTTCTTTCTTCTATCAATCTTTCCCTCTTTGTCTGCTTTTATGCTTGCCCTTTAGTTATTTTCCTTTTTCAGTCTAGCTGGCATACCTGTGGTAATCTTCTAGAGGGGCCGTTATTCACGCCTCAAAGCAGGTACTTTGCCTCCTCATCCAAAACCCAAACAAAATCTCATTACGTATTCAGTACCACAACAATGAAAGAATGCATCACCCGATTTTCAAAGACAATTTGTTATTTCAAAAAACCAGGAGAATAATCATAGTAATTTTTCATGGTGTATGGGTATCGAATATTTTTAGGGGACGTAAGTAATCATGTGAATTTAGAACTGTATAAATAACTACCAGTGTATACTGTTATTGTATACCACGAAAAACGTTTACAGTATTGTCGTTGGTTTCGTTCTCTTGTCGATACTGTATAAGCAATATTAAGGTGTTGGATTGTGTTTATTTTAGTGATAAGTTGTGGTTTTACTTGGATGGCTACGTAACAGTTAAAACTGCCGAATATGGAGCACTGAATATACTCACGTGTTTCATGAACGACCATTACACGCACGTAAAATTGGTGATTGGTGCTCGTGCTTTTGACAAATCTGTGGATGGTATGGTTTATCGTGGTTTAATCTATCAGTTTATTGCAATATTAGATTTAAGGATGGATCCCACAAGACCGCACTGGGCCCACGCCACGTGACGGCGTCATCCGGAGAGAGATTAGAGAATAGAAGTGATCCAGCTAGTCCCCACATCACCGCACCGACACAGCCCACCGAGCCCGCACCGTGCGCAACTAGTTTTTGTTTAGTTTTTGACGGACACGGCCCGTGCGCGGTACAGTGTTCGAGTTTATTTTTTGGTTCGTACTATATTTTATACTATTCGAATACTATTATGTTGGATTATATTATATTCGTACTTTAACAAGCGTAGAGGAACTAATTGAGGTCAGCAAGTTTCCTGTCTTGTATAACCAGTCAAATTAAAAATATAGAATATAAAGACAGAATTTGGAGAACAATTTTGACCGCCGTGGAGATCGCTTTTATAGATAATCTCCAAAATGTATCTTGACCCTTCAGTTTCTCTTGAAGTTTCACTTCCAGGTGATTGAAAGTGTGCATCGATATTCTAAAATATTCATAAAACTTCGTCTCATCGCATATTAGATGTGGGAGCAGCAAGTAAAATTTCCCTTCAACACATCTTTTTTTCTATCGAATCGTCGTGAACCCACATTCTTCTCCTATTTCTGTGATGACTACTTCGCCAATTAACATCTTCTTCCTCTAATGCAAGTGCTATCATCCCTTATTCACTATTTTTAAAACTTCTTAACATTTTTCTCAACGAAACAGCTACATGAGCTTCAGAAATAATACTAAACTACTAGTGTGTTGTCAACTCGCGAATCAGGTGTGGACAAGTGGGGACGAACCGTCACCGCAAGTCGGCCGACTTGCGGTGCGGGACGGTGCGTTCTTGTGGGGTCTAACCTTTAGACTCGTTACACACACAGCCGGCATGCCGGGCCGACTTGCCGGGCCGGTTTGCTGGCCGTAGTCAACCACACTATTCAAACTGGCGGCCGAAAATTGGGTAGTTTAGTCGACAGTCCTGGCAGCAAACTGGCTAGAAACCGGGCCGGTTTACTATGTAAAGCAACATTGTTTTTTTTTGTTTTGTATCCACGAGACTCCAAAAGGGAGTATAGGACATGTCAAAATAAAACTGATAAACAAAAAGTTTATCACAATGATAAATTCATCACTTACCACCAAAAATTTGTTTCCGCTACTGCTTAATTCAGTAGGCTTGTCATGAACCCCATTGTACCAAATAGCACACAAAATTAAAAAGTCAAACACAATAATAAATTCATCACTTACCAATAATTTTTTTTTTCGGCAATGGTCGACTACAATTGATTCCAATAAACTCAATAAACTCCAAATAATTGACACCAATGGTCAACTACACCACCGGCTTGCGGGGCCGGCAAGCCGGCTGTGTGTAAGAAGTCTTACGCGAAAATAATTTTTGTTCTACCAGTATAATGCCAATTGCCGTGAAAACGATGCGTCCTTTTTGAAACACTCTTTATTCAGAATATACAGTGGTTTATCCAACCTCAATAATATTTTATTGCCTCTCTAAATATTTTATTATTACTCTAAAGCTAGCAATTGCGCCCGCGCGTAGCGTGAGTAATTGCTTGTTCATTTGAAAATTATACTAGATGTTACATGAGAAATAATTTATCCCATTATGTTTATTCATTACTTTCTTATTTATTTTATTATGCTTACTAAAAACTTTTATGTAACTCGTGTGTCTATCTACTGATTTAAAATTTATCAACATCAGCATATCATATAGTCAGCAGATGGGGGAGGAAAACACAAAATAATTGAATTGCATTAGGCAACTTAGTACCTTATATCAGCACTGCCAACTCAACAAATTTTACCATTTGTAATATTTAAATAAAATCTAATACTAATCGGTTTAAAAAACAATGGGGTCGTTTACACCTCATCGAAATTTTTAAGCGATTCAGTAGTGCCACCCGCAACACCTAATCAGCTTTATTTTATTCATTGTTGTTACGATAATCAGCTTCAAGGTTTTTTGCAATATTGCAATTTCTTTGCTTTCTTCACGTGAGTCATTATCTAACACATGTACGCACGTGTTCAAAGGTAAGAAATACGTAATGCAAATTAATTTGCAAGAGTTTAACTCCTTGTAACTTAAAAAAGAACTATGGAGAAAGTATTGTATTTTTTTTTTTTTTTTTTTTTTTTTTTAGCTTGTACGGCCACAGGGGACCACTGTAAGTTCATTTATTGTTCCTTTTCACCCTTAACCTCGCGTGGTAGTTCTTTATTCGGTCAGATCTACTCTTCCTCTCCGCTTCGGATATCACCATTTTTTTCTTGTTGGTTTCCGTTCTCTTGAATTTTATCTTTCCGTCTCTCAATAGGTTGTAATTTCCAGACTTCTCCTCCAAATCCTTTCTCTCTATATTCAGCTCCCTCATGTCGTCCACAACCATTCTCAGCCATTATAATAAAATATTACGAAAATTTAAATTATTTTTTTGTCTATTTCTATGCCTATCCATTTCAAATGTTAGCAATCATCACAGCATAGTTTGTTGCACGGCGGAATAGCTTTCTGAGTTTTCTCCAAACCAAATTCTCAGATTTTGAAGCTATGTGACCCATCTTCTGCCAGCTCCTCTTTTCCCCTAACAGAATAGTCTGAAGTAACGAGAATCTGGATTCATTCCTCATGAAATTTCCCAAGAATTTAATCTTTCTGTAGTTAATGGTGAAAACAGAAATTATAAAGAACATTTTTTAACTGATATCCAATTTTACTGCCCATAACAGACAGGTAAAGTGTCAAATTATTTACACTCAATCTGTTCGTTGCAGGGCTAAACTAAATAGTTTTGTTTCTTATCACATGGTCAGCCAATTAAATGACTGGATCATTTAAGAACAGAAGAGGTAGAGGTGTAAAAGACACTAATCAGAGTTATCTCCTCTGAAAGTAATGCATTTCATTGTACAGCCAGACCCTGTGGTGAATGAAGTGAAGGTGTCATTTACACAGTGGAAAATATGTGCTTTTCAGAGGGCCCGGCATGCTGATAAGCGTACTTTTCCACTCAGTGAGGAAGGCAATGGTAAACCACCTCACTCCTCGTTTTACTTAGTAAAGCCTCTAGAGGTTCAAACCAGCCTTTCGGCTGTTGACCTAAACAACAACATCCTATTTTAAATATTAAAATATTTGGGATGTGACTTATCTTTCGCAAACAAGCAGGAGTGACGAATAAACTAAATAAGTTTAAGCATATTTTATTGATGATTCATAAAACTTTGAAGCACAGAACTAGGAAAAAACATATTTAAAAATGTTAAAAACGATCGCGATACAAATATGTGGTACAGTATCCAAGATTACGGTATGGTTTAGTATTTATTATTATTAGTTAGGTGTGAGACTACCGACTTTAAAATACAGAAAATCACTTATTGATGCTGAAAAAGGCTCTGCAGAAAAAATACTTGATGTAAAAGTTGGGTTTTAATTTTTCATAACTTTAATTGTATGCACTTTTGTCGTAAAATACATTCTAAGGCCGAAATCTTTAAAAATCCCACTCTTTTACCAATTTTGGCAATATAAGCAAAATACACAGAATCACTAATTGACGCTAACCTAAGCGTTGTAGAAAAAAATGTTAGAATTAAAAGCTGTAGGTATTTTAATATCCTACCATATTAATTACATACATATTTGCCTTAAAACCTTTACCTTTAAGGCTGCAATCCTAAAAAAAGAAACTAATTTTTACCAATGAGAACATAGCCCCTAGAATTTTAGCAGACATCGGCCTTGTCTTATCTGATAAAGCATAAAAAATTTAGTTAAAGAAGAAATTTTTTTTTTAAATTCGTAGGGGCAGTTTTTAAGAAAATTTCAAAAAAAGTGGAAAATTGCACGAATAAACTACTCCTTCCGGTTGATCGATTTTCATGAAAACGTTTGTGTCGGATTCCCTAGTGGACTTAAAGTAATTTCCAAGTTTCACTTTGTACGATATTCTTGAGATACTTTGTTTCAGGGGCCTGAAAGTGTATTTCCGGTGAAAACTCGATATCTGGAAATCGACATGAAAAAAAAATACTTTCCTTCTCTGTATATCCATATACGGAAAAAGAGTAAAAATGTAACTGCTTAGAAGTAAAATAGATTTTAATAATTTTAAATAAATAATAATATAAACTATTTCTATTTTCATCGGTTTACATTTAAATTGTTAGTTTCAGTGTCATTTGAAGAACGGAAGTTAGGAACAATTTTGAAACAAGATTATCAAATTTATTGACAATGAACTTAAAATAGGCATAATACAAAAATTTATTATAAAATGTATCAAGGCCTCCAATCCGGTTGAGTTAATCAGTTAATCAATCAGCTGGTAAAACGTCACTATGAAATGTTAGATTACACTAGTTGGAGGAACAACCTGGTACGGTAGTCAGCTGACAATAACCTTAGTTATAAATTACTACAGATGACCTATATAAAATTTAACGAAAATAAATTAAAAATAAGCTAAAAGCATTGAAAAATTGGGAGATTATCAATATATAAAATATAATTACCAATAACAGATAAAAATTAAAAAGCAAAAAATAATTCAACAGGCTTTTGCAAATACAAAGAATAATAGATTATTATTTAAGGAGATAAATCTAAATATAATACTGTTAAAGATAAAAACTAAAAAATAATACAGTTAATCTTATTCCAAAAATTATTGAACCTTATTAATCACGATCAAAATTATTTGGCGGTGTAACTTTGAAAAATAAAATAAAATATTTTTGAAAATAATAATTTATTTGTTTTAAATTAAATATTGGGTACAGGGAGTTCATAAACTGTGATTCTCAATTTTGGGTCTTAAGTTTTCTTTTTTACTTTCTCTTGCCTATATGAATATATAGGAAGGAAAGTATTGTTTCCATGTAGATTTTTCGAAATCGAGTTTTCACAGGATCTATACGTTTTCAGACCCCTGAACTCAAAAAAATGTTTAGCGATTGGTCTATAAGTGTGTGTGTGTGTGCGTGCGCGCGCGCGCGTGTGTGTGTACAAAATATCTCAAGAACGGAACATCGTACGAACTTGAAACTTGAAACTTAAGTTACATACCGTTACCGGACCCGACACGAACATTTTCACCAACATCGGTCAACCGGAAGTAGTAGTTTATTCGTGTAATTTTTCACTTTTTTGCGATTTTCTCAAAACCTGGTCCTATGATTTTTTTTAAATCGCCTGGTTTACTCAATTTTTATTCTCTACAGGATAGAGTAGGCGTCATGTTTGCTGAAATTCTGGGTGAGCTGTTTTCACTTAAAAACATAGTTTTTTTAAGATTACGGCTTTAATATGCAATTTAGCGAAAAAATTTATATAATAAAAAATGTAGAGAATTTAAAATTCTACAACTTTTATTTCACACATTTTTTTGTATAACGCTAAGTTTAGCGGTAATTAGCGATTTTCTGTTTTTTCTCACGAAAACGTGAGAAAAATCGATTTTTTTAAGATTTCGGCCTTAGTATTCATTTTATGACAAAAGTGTTTATAATCAAATTTCTAGGAAATTGAAAGATCTACAACTTTTATTTAAAGAATTTTTCTCTACAGAGAGTAGTATTGTGTGAAAAAGTAATTTTCCGTATTTTTAAGCCAAACTGAGGTTGATTTTCATTTTGCGTCTTTCATATATGATTAAAATTAGGTTATGTTTATTGAGGTTAGTTTTTTGTTTTTTTGTAATGTTTTATTACTATTGTTAGGTTTATTGTTAATTTTTTGCATCGGCAAGAGAAAGTCGTGTGAGTGTTTCACACCAGATTTCTCCATTTTCTTTAATACTTCCGAAAATATTTTTTTGGAAAATCTTATGGTTTTTTCATAATTTCGCCGAGTCTATTTCTATCTTCTATTGCATATGTTCCTATGTTTAGTCATTGTAAGATTTAATCCACTTAAATAAATTTCTTTTAAACTTACAAAAATATTATTCATTAACAATATAATATGTTATAATGAGTTATTACGCTTTGCCTATTACCTATATTACAAATAATATAATGTAATTGAAATAAATTACATTTCAATTACTTAAACTAGATTGATTAGGTTACAATATGTTATTATAAACTGAAATTTTAAACTAAACTTAGCTATAAACAACACAAATAAATAAATCAAATAAATAGTTCTGTTTCTTATCACATGGTCATCCAATTAAATTACTGAATCATTTAAGAACAGAAGAGGTAGAGGTGTAAAAGATACTAATTAGAGTTATCTCCTCTGAAAGTAATGAATTTCATTATACAGACAGACCCTGTGGTGAATAAATTGAAGGTGCCATATTTTGCAGAGTGGAAAATATGTGGTTTTCAGAGGGCCCGGCATGCTGCTAAGCGTATTTTTTCACTCAGTGAGAAAGGAAATTGTAAACTACCTCACTCCTCGTTTTACTTAGTAAAGCCTCTAGAGTTTCAAACCAGCCTTTCGGCTGATGACCTAAACAACGTATTTGAGTCATTCTAATATACTCCAAACACATGTAGTCTACTTCTTTACTTTTAATACCGATGGTGTATTTTCTTCTTCCGGTACAGTTGTTCCCTTTTGCATCCTCCAGCTCTCACCCTGCAAAACTGTTAAGTTATTTAAAGACTTCCTTATTTTATTGACACTTATTTTATTCTAACATTTATATAATTAGTAATAATTTATTTTATAGTAAAATTATCATTGAAATGGAATAAAAATAAATCATTGTAGTATTATCATCGTATTACGTTAGTTTTAAAAATAAATCGTGCCAAATATAATAAAAGACAAAAAAACTGAATGACATTTAAAACGCTCTCTTTAATTAGTATCTGTAAGTGACCTCCGAATGTCCTGTCAGAAGATAGATCTACTCGTATTATACTACACAGTATTATATAACAGTTAATGTATTAAGATAATACAATGCAATAAAGATCAGTAGGCCTATGTGTTGTCTTGCCTTTGTAATCAAAACTGAATAATAAAAAAATTTAATTATTAGTATTCAATAAATCGTTATAATAATGTTACTCTACAGTTTTATAGCCGACATTGACTTGCTCTAAAAAAGGGAAGTTCCGGAGTTATTAAAATCGCATTTACCTCGACAGATATTCCTATAATCTCTATATTACAAACGAAAATTTATGATTACTATAATTATTATGGTAGTTTCAAGGTAATTTTTTTGGCATTTTGTAATTTTTAGGTATATTTAGAATTTATAATACAGTATTTTAAATTATAACAATTATTTTTAAATATATTTTGAATAAAAAAAACAAATGGAAACGATTATTTATGTACAATTAATGCATTATGGAAATGATTGGAAAAAGACGAGTAAAATTTTATGAACACCTGTTTAGAATGGATGAAATCGGTTGACAAAACAAACTTTTGTTCTGAGGTGTTTTTTTTTTCACCAAAGTGGTAAATTAACCTATCCAATTATAGGTTTCCAGTGTCCTATGATAGGTAAATTTAGTGTCTCTTTTTGAAAAAAATCAGATCCTCCAGAATCAAATAAATAAGATATGAGTTCACAGATTTAAAGGAAAAACCTTTAAATGATTACATACTGAAATTTCGATCGTGTGCTCCCTACCGATTCTAAAGAGCTATTTATGTAATTAAGCTTTAAAATTTCGTGCACTTTAATAATTTTGGGGAAGCAGGTGGTACAGTTTGGAAACTTGAAAAGAAAAAACCTTTGGTTTAGCATTTTTGTAACTCTGTGCTAAGGATTGTTTAAAATAATAAATATTTTTAATTTTCGCCCATTCATATCTTATATTACAGTATACAATTTCGAATAAAGGAGTAGAAAAAAATATTTATCGATTTTAATGAGCTTTATTTTTCTCCACCATGCAATTACTTATGTAGGAAGGTTCAATTTAGAGGTGAGAAAGTAAATTATAAGTCCATCTGAAATGAGGCTATTAAAAATTGGTCAAAAAGTTAACCTATGGCCTCAAATGAAAAAACCAGTTTATTTGGCACTGAACATAAAAATGGTGCATCAATCAGTGGATTAAAGTAAGTGAGGTTGTGTTTGCACGTGATCACGTAATCACGCGATTTAACATTATCGCAAGGAGCACTAATACTTTATTCAGTGATTTTGTTTATTTTTACAAGGTCCTCAACATTTGGCCGTCTTAAAATGAAAGGCTTGTCAATGTCTTATAAATAACACGCCTACGTGAGATTCCCATCGTTGAGTGTCTTGGATTTCTAGGACAAAAGGCCTCAGGCGTTATCCTCTCTATTCTGGGACAAATGATTTGCAACTAACACACTATTGGTTTTCTATTGTTAACCAACTCTTATGTACTACATTATTACCGATGTTATAATTCAGTCCCTCTCTCACCCAGTCAGCCTTTCTCACTCATCCTGTCTCTCTCTCTCTTCCTCTGAAACAGAAAGCTTTCACTTTGGATAAATAAAGTGTCGGACATCGTTTATTCATTGCTGTTATCTCAATACACTACACAATTTACCACACTTTGAAAGGAATATACAAGTAGGCTACTAATTATTAATTTCCAACATTTTAAATCTGATTCAAAATATTTTTCAATAAATTAGGTAAATATTTGTAATTAAATATTTCATTCATTGCCCACAAATGGCAATTGGAGTGCTAAATTATTTATACTCGGTCTACCTGTTCCAGGGCTAATAAAAATAGTTCTGTTTCTTATTACACGGTTAGCCTGTTGTATTGGCTATGAAATGATACGATCAAACGTTGTAGGTTTTCTAATTTTCTGCAACCTTGTGTATAGTTTTGTTATAAAACACATACGTAATACCTGTATAGATAGTGAAGTCACGAGATTGCTTTTTGCGTATGTATGGGCAGTGGGAAAGGGAAGTAAAGATTTTCAGAGCTGCCAACCTCGACAGTGAGATACTACTCGTATATTTCACTACCGTCCAGTTTCTGCGTACATTTTGTAAGCTGTGGTAATTCCGAGAAAATATTTTCTTTATAAACCTTACAAGAAATAAATGTGACCTGTAATATTGTCTATAGCTTAATAACATGACTACCTTATTCCATTGGAACAAAATTTTTTATAAATGAATCGCCTTCTTTACTATCGCTGTCACCGGCGTCTTCACTATCAGTCTCATTAGTATCTACCTAACCGTCTCTTTTTTAACCAGGTGTCAACAAAACTGTTGAAGAATAGCTTCTTCACGTCTTTAATTTCCTTCTTTATTTTCCGACTTGTGGAAAGAGAAACATCACAGTAGTTAGCCACTCGCTCATGGCTTTTGTTAAGAGGCAGGGAAAGGCATTTTTGTTTAGCTTCAACTTCATAGCATTTTATTACACTGCAAATTAGATTTCGGTCAGTACTGTGAATAGTCTGCCCACGTTTTCGAGAAACTAACATTTCTGTTTACTGTAACAAACAGTTATATTCGTACAGTTAACCGACAAAAGGTTCCGCGATATACTACTGAATATGCTCTGGGTATAGTACTGTCTGTCTATAACTGATGGCCTCCCGCAGAGAGGAGCAGAATCGGCCCGCTACTAGCCTTCTCAGTAACATTTCATTATGTACTATTACTAACTAGAACACTGAAATTGGTTCATAATGAAGTGTTATTAAGAAGGCTAATAAAGGACCGATTCTGCTCCTCTCTGCGGGAGGCCATCAGTTATAGAAAGACAGTATAAGTTGTTGTGTTTTCTGTACTGAAATTAAAGCTGTCGTGCATGCGCACTGATACTTTCCCCCTTTACCCCTCGTTGCAAACAAGGGCAAACTCGTGACTCAAGTAACTATTATAAGGCCACAATCGTAAAAGTAAATTACCACGACAGTATAGCCCCCTCCAATTTCAGCAGACGTGTTACTTACAAACTTGTAAAACACAAAAAAAAGTGTTCTAATATTTCACTCTTAATGGGTAGATACAGAAATCATTGGGTTTTAAGTCCCGGTTTTCACCGGAAATGGCCCAAAACCGGAAGTCAACGAATCAAAGTTGGAATTTTGCAACAAAAATAGTACCAATCAATTCTTCTTAAAGAATAGACACAGAAATCATTGGGTTTGAAGTTCCGGTTTCGACTGGAAGTGACCCAAAACTAGAAGTCAAGAAATCAAAGTCGGAATTTGGAAACAAAATTAGTGTCATTCGATTCCTGATAGAGTTGATACAAAAATCACTCATGGTTTTTGCTATAAGTCAAGTCAAACCTTTTTAAAAATTCCCACCAGCCATTGACCTGTCGACTTATGAAAGGGATTTTTCATTTTACATTGTTTACTCATTGGAGTTCATTATCTACATTGGAAAGAGAAAGTCGTGTGAGTACTTTACTCCAGATTTTGAAAAAAATTTTACCTACTATGAGATGAAAGCTAAAAAATTAATAAGAAAGAAAAATTCCGGTTTTGTAGACTCAAGATATTAATGTAGATATGGTATAAAGTAGAGTTCACGTCAATAAATACCCTTTAAAATGATCATCGATCTCGACTTTCTCCTATCGTATCTTATTGTTATTATAATTATTCTCTAGGATGTAGGAAGAAAGTTTTAATAATTTCCTTCAAATCAACGTTCAAGGTTATTATTTTCTATTGTCCTATCGTGAGTTGTAGATCTATAAGTTCGTGTCATTTTGAAAATGATCATTTGGAATCGTGTTGACAGACCTATGATTTACATTATAAATGATGGTTGTTAACGTATTTCTTAACTGAAAGAATGTAAAATTTATTTTCTTAAAATGATACAGTATAATCTATCTATTATTATTTAAAGATTTAAATTTTTTTTAAAGTTGTTTTTGTTTTAATTCTGATTATATTCTTTTTACTAATGCAGACACTAAAGGTTGACAGATTAAACATTTTTTTTCTCTTTAATTCTTTATTACAACTGTAAAATTTTACAACAAGCAAATGTGATGATTATGACATAGTGTAAATGACATGATAGGCATGAGAGGGGTAGGGCCCCCATTGGTGCCTCCCCAAGAATGAAATTTGTATATCAAATTAGCAGGTCTCTACTCCAGCGTCTTTTAAGGCGTCTAGGGGGATTATCAGGTAAATGAATGGAGGAAAGTGAACGCACCAGGGGGTTCTCGTGTTCGTGTGACTTGGCGTTTGTATAGGTATTCAATGGAATTTTGTACAAGTGGTGTTTTCAAATCTGTATGTAAGGTTTTGTTGCTAACGTAAAGAGGTGCATTTGCTATAAGGCGTAATGTTTTTGACTGGAATGCTTGAATTCGTTGCAAGTTAGAGGGTTTGGTTATACCGTAAGTTTGGGAACCGTAGGTTCACATAGGTTTCAAAAGAGAACAATATATGCGTAATTTTTGTGCCATTGGTAATTTTGATCGTTTGTGAAGTATGTATTTAGTATTATTCCAGTAGGCTTATTTAATTATCTACAAATATAGTGAATATAGTAGGGAATATAGAAGTTTAAGTCGGGAATTCAGTAGTAAACGTTTCCGTTTGATATGTGTGCTCCAAGTTAGTCGTTTATCAAAAGTTAGACCGAGATACTTGACCGTATCTGTTTTTGTGAGAGGTTCATTGTCTATCTATACTGGTGGGCAATCACCATGACGGAGTGTGAAAGACACGTGAAGGGATTTTGCCGTATTAAGTTTTATTTTCCATGTTTTACACCATTCATTTAAATATAAATATAATGGTTTATATTTATTTAAATTTCATTCATTTAAATTTAATATAAATGGTTTTACACCATTCAGATTAAAATTAACGATCAAAAATGTTTGGTCTGACCGGGTTTCGAATTCAGTTTCTTCGACATAAAATGTTGTTGAGCTGATCACTGATTCATCAGTTTTTCATGAGGATACAAAAAGTTAAAGACCATATCATCCATGCTCGATTATAAATTAACACATTAATGCTACAATAGTAAAACAATCTGGTGTAACACACTCACACGAATTTATTTTTCCGATGTAAATAATGAAAAATATAACCTAATTTTAATCATGAGTGAATGACGCTAAATGAAGAATCAACCTCAGTTGCACTTAAAAATTCGGAAAATCTTTAATTGACAATAAACTAGGCTCTCTGGAAAAACATTCTTGAAATAAAAGTTGTAGATCTTTTTATCTCCTATAACTTTGAATATTATACATTTTCGTTATAAAATACATACACAAGCCGTAGTTTAAAAAAAAAAAAATTGTTACCGATTATGATGAGAAAAATACAAAAAATAACTAATTATTGCTAAACTAATCGTTGTAGAAAAATATACTTAACATAAAAGTTGTGTGATTTTTAATTTCCTACGACTTTAACTGTACGCTTTTGTCGTAAAATGCATATGAAAGCAGTAATCTTAAAAAAACGTAGTTTTTACCTCTAGAGCCCAAACCGCCCCCAGAATTTCAAGAAATCCAGAGCACAAACCCTTCCCCCCCAAGGATTTCAGTAAACATGGCATTACCCTATTTTGTAGAGCATAAAAAATTTAGTAAATATGGTGATTTTAAAAAAAAGTCGGTGGAGCTGTTTTTGAAAAAAATCGCAAACAAATGAAAAATTGTGCTAAAAAATGAAAATTGTGAAAAAAATGAAAACGAAAACTTGTGCTAATAACTAGGTACTTCCGGTTGACCGATTTTGATGGAAATGTTTATGTCGGGTCCCCTTGTGGTACCTTATTTAAGTTCCAAGTTTGAACTTTGTACGTTATTTTGTGCTTGAGAAGTTTTTTTAACACATAACACACCAGTCGATAATATTGTATATTTTGTGGTCACGAGGCCTGACAACGTGTATTTCCGGTTAAAACTTGATATCAGAAAATAGACATGAAAACAATACTTTGCTCCCCCATATGATTTATGTAGGACAAAAGAAAGTAAAACTACAGTAAAATGTTGCTGTTAAATTGGGGGGTAATCAATAGTGCAGAGTTTTTAAGTTTTCATAAAAGCTAAAATACATATATTTTGATTTTGATCAAGAACTTTTTTATTTAAACAGTAACCCGTTGTGGATAACTACTTTCCAGTTGTACGATCAGGATGAGTAGGCAATTAATCGAACTGGAACACCTAGTGCTGTTTTTTCATAGTTGACCGTCATCTGGAACCCACAAAAAATTGCTCACTCAACCGGTGTTACCTAAAAAATTGTTTTATTATAAGTATTTAAAAACAATATTTTTTCTCCATCAACTACAGCCAAAATATCAAGATAGAAATTTTACAAAATTCAGACATTTTTACTTTCTCTTACCCTATATGAGTACATAGGGAAGGAAGTAGGTATTGTTTTCATGTCGATTTTTCGAAATCGAGTTTTCACCGGATACACACTCTTTCAGGCCCTCTGAACCAAAAAACACGGTTTTAACGATTGCTCTGTATGAGTCTGTGTAGGTACGTGTGAACAAAATATTTCAAAAACGGAATATCGTAAAAATTTGAAACATGGACTTCAGGTACAATAAGATGACCCAACTCGAATATTTTTACTAAAATCGGTCAACCTGATGAAATAACTTAGTATATTTGTATGATTTTTACTTTTTGCGATTTTCTCAAAAACGGCTCCTACGATTTTTTTTCAAAATCGCCTCATTTACTTTAATTTTTATTCTCTACAAGATAGGGTAAGCAACATGACTGCTGAAGTTCTTGAAGAGGTTGTGCTTTCGTAGAAAAAAAAAATTTTTAAGATTGCGGCCCTTAGATGCATTCTAAGGCAAACGAGTAGTTATTTATAATCAAAGTTGTAAAGTAATGTAAAAACCTACAACTTTTATTTCAATCATTGTTTTGTACACCGCTTAATTTAGCGGCAATCAGTGAGAAAGTTTCTGTTTTTCTTTTCATCAAAGTCGGTAAAAGATGGGTTTTTAATATGGAGGCCTTAGTACGCATTTTACGAAAAAATTGTACATGATTAATGTTGTCGGAAATTAAAAACCTACCACTTTTATTTAAAGCATATTTTAGCGGAAATTACTGATTTTCCATATTTAAGTTCTATAAAGCTTGATTTTCCATCGTGCGTCATTCATTCATTATTAAAATTAGTTAATTTTTTCATTTTTACATTGTTTACTCATGATTTAATCTGTTATATTGTTGATCATCTACATTGGCTAGAGAAAATAGTGTGAGTGTTTTACATCAGATTTTTCTTTTTTGTAATTTCTTACAAATAGTAGGCTACATATAATTAAATTAGCCTACTGGAATAATTCCGTGGTTCATTCACTGCCTTACTTTTAAATTGTAATTGAATTTTTTTTATATAATTCGCTTGTAATGAATAGCTTTTACCCGTAAGCAGATACAAATAATAGTAAATTCTGTATTGTCCCCATTCTCATATTTTGTGTTTATTAAAATACAAATTATAATTTACGGAATCAAAATTATATATCTACGTTTATTATTACAAGAAAAATTATACGAACAATTATGATAATTTCTTGATTAATTTTCACCCTAGAAAGAAACAAACCAGTTTCTTTTTTCTCAAACTGGTTTTATTAAAGTTTTAAATTACATACATAATTAATTTTTAGATCATCGTTAGGTTATAGGATTTCATCTTTTTATTGTACAATAAAGTAAAAAAATGTAAATTTTATATTTATTCAATATTTGAAAAGTTCATTTTTAATGTGTATTATTTTGTTAACGGTTTCAAATTGTGTTGTTATTCTTCCCAAAAGTTAGTATTTAATCAATGAACATACGATCGATTTTATTTGGTTATTTTTTAGTTCATTTAAATACTCATCAATCAATTATTTAAATCACGGTGTCACTTGTGACACTGATAATTATAATAAGTTAGATTATGACAAGCATTATGATTATGATTATGATTAAGTGTTTAATGGACACTGTACACTATTAGGTAATAATTTGTAATTAATTAATTTTAGTACATTGTTTGGTTGTTCTAGTCAACATTTTCATTGAATATTCAAAGATAATCGTTGTCTTTTGGCGTTCTTTATTGTAGTAACTGCACATTTCCTACCATTTCCAATCCCAAAATTTTTGACCCGTAATAATAAACTACCTATAATGTATATTATTTAAAATAGCCCTACATTAGAAGCGATTTTGAGTTTTAAATATACGAGGTGTGGCTATTAAATAACGAGACCTAAGATGTAATTTTTTTTTTTTATTTTATACATAATCACTTATTGTCACCTTCAATATACACTCCTTCTTTATTCCTCCAACGCTCTATGCGAGTTTTCCATAGTTGGAAACAGTGCTGGAAGTCATATTCTGTCAGCTCCTTCAGGAAACGTGCCGCTTTCTCTTTTACAGCTTCCACAGACTCAAATCTTGTCCCTTTTAATGCAGATTTCACCTTAGGGAACAGGTAGAAGTCACATGGTGCAAGATCTGGTGAATAAGGTGGATGTTCTAACACTGAGATCCTGTACTTGGCTTGGAACCTCTTGTCAGATAACGTGGAATGAGCTGACGCACTGTCTTGGTGGAGAACCCACGATTTGTCCATCCATTTCGGAGCGTTTTATCCTTACTCTTTGACGTAGTTTAGAAAGTACCTCAAGGTATTAATATTGATTAGCTGTTTGACCTTCAGGAACCCAGTGAAGGTACACAATCCCATGGATATAAAAAAAAGCAATCATAATTGCTTTAAATTTTGACTTGCTCATTCGAGTTCTTTTGCTCTCAGTGAAGTTTGGCTCTTCCAGTGCATGGATTGGCGCTTCGTTTCCGGGTTATAAGTAAAAAAACCACGTTTCATCAATGTTATTATCTTCTACCTGTTCCCTAAGGTGAAATCTGCATTAAAAGGGACAAGATTTGAGTCTGTGGAAGCTGTAAAAGAGAAAGCGGCTCGTGTCTGAAGGATCTGACAGAAGATGACTTCCAGCACTGTTTCCAACAATGGAAATTTCGCATAGAGAATTGTAGGAATAAAGAAGGAGTGCATATTGAAGGTGACAGTAAGTGATTATGTATAAAATTTAAAACAATTTTTACAACGTCGGTCTCGTTATTTAATAGCCACACCTCGTATAGATACTTTACAAAGATTATGAGGATCACGTAAATAAATAATTTCGTAAAAAAAATATTTACTTTCTCTAGTTATATATCGCCATAACAGGCATGTGGAGTGTAAAACTATTTGCTCTCGATCTGCTAGTTCCAAGGCTGCTAAAAATAGTTCTGTTTCTTATCACGTGGTCAGCCAATTATATGATTGAAGGATTTAAGAACAGATGAGTTAGAGGTGTAAAAGACACTGCTCAGAATTATCTCCTTTCAGAGTATCACCTTTGAGAGTAATGATTTGGATATACAGCTGTGTTGTGAATGAAGTGAAGGTGTCACTTACTGGGTGGGAAGTAGATATTTTTTTCAGAATGCCTGGGCGTGGTGATAAACATACTTTTCCACTCAGTGAAGAAGGCAATATTGTAAACCACCTTACTCCTTATTTTACTCAGTAAAGCCTCTAGGGGTTCAAAACAGCCTCTCGGCTGATAACCCAAACAACACACTTGCCATACAAGAATATACAGAGAAGAAAAGTATTGTTTTCATATCAATTATTTGAAATCGAGTTTTCATCCAAAAAAAACATGTATTCACGCCCCTAAACACGCCCCCCCCCCCAATGAAAAACATATTTTTAGCGATTGGTCTGTGTTTCTGTGCATGTGTTAACAAAATGTCTCACAAATGAAATATCGTAATAATTTGAAACGTAGAACTTAAGGTTAGGGGAGCCGACGCTAACATTTTTCATCCATATGGTCAACCGGAAGTAGCAAGCAGTTTATCGTGCGATTGTTCTTTTTTGCCATTTTCTCAAAAACGGCTCTCGACGATTTTTTTAAATCGCCTGATTTACTAGTTTTTATTCTCAACAAGATTGGGTAAGCGTAATGTCTATTAAAATTCTTGAAGACCGTGATCTCACGGTAAGAAATGATCTTTTAAAGATTGCGACGTGATATGCATTTTAGCGAAAAAGTGTACAAATTAAAGTAGTAAGATATTAAAAAAACTTTGTTTCTACAATGCTTAGTTTAGCGTTATTTAGCAATTTTTTGATTATGCCTAGTCAAAATCGATAAGAATGGGATTTTTATCTTTATTGGGATTTTTATTTTTAAAACGGGAATATCAAAGAATGTCCTTTCAGAAACAATATTTTCGTTACAACTAAGTAGCACCTCAATAGTA
Organism: Catonia carolina; assembly: GCA_035578175.1. Classification (NCBI taxonomy): domain Eukaryota; kingdom Metazoa; phylum Arthropoda; class Insecta; order Hemiptera; family Achilidae; genus Catonia; species Catonia carolina. The sequence continues at coordinate 38,794,053 of JAQMRL010000001.1, forward strand.
GTACCTCGTTAAACACAAGTTAATTTAACATTACTAAGATACAAAACCAAACGAATCCTGATGTTTTGCTCGTTATTTCCAAGTTCTCGCTAAAAAGCAAGCTTGTAATTTCCGAGTTTGGCTGTATTTACAACGATCTTTGTAAATTATCTTAAGACTTTGAAATCAGCGCTGAATCATCAGCGAAAGCCAAAATATTAAAAAAATCAAATTTAGGCTGATATAATAATTTGTTTCATACAATTATTCCTTTAGTCAAAGATGACATTAATACACAAATTGAACAGAACTTTGTAATTTATGAAAAAAAAATATTCATTTTGTTTTAGAAAGAATAAATTAAATTGAGTAGAACTTTATGGATCTTTAAAGTCCTTTGGGAATGCATTTGTAATACGAGTAGAATGTATTTTATAAAAATGTGACTTAAAAAGAGAATGGGATATGAAAGAGGGTTAGAGATACTCAATTTAGTGATACACGTGGCTTGGTTACAAAAGTTAGAGTGATCTTGCATAACAGTTTATTATAATAATCCTTTAATGTATTTTAAACTCGTCTTTAGAAAAATCTAACAAAGTAATCTTACAAAATAAAAGGTATTTTCAAATTTACCTTTATATAATACTTTATTTATCTTTATAAAATTTTCTATTGGTTGTTACGAAACGTGATTTTTTATATTGAAATAAATAAGGAGATCAAATTCATAGCGAATGTATTGTATTTTGTATACAGCGTACTAGATTGTGAACCCGTTTCTCGGGTTTGAAGTTTTAAATTCTAGGGTATGGGAATTATATCTTAGCCCATTGTTACTATTACTCATTGTCACAGTATAGGCCTACTTAAATGGTTCATGCGATTTTATTAAATTATTAAATGTATAAGAGGTGTGGCTATTTAATAACGAGACTGACGTTGAAAAAAAATTTTTTATTTTATACATAATTACTTATTGTCACCTTCAATTTATACACTCCTTCTCTATTCCTACAACGCTCCACGCGAATTTCCCATTGTTGGAAACAGTGCTGGAAGTCATCTTCTGTCAGGTCCTTCAGGACACATGCCGCTCAAAAATGTTTGTACTGACACTTTGTAAGCGATTGAAAATGAACCAATTTTTTAGAAACGATAGTAACATCCGATGAAACGTGGTTTTTTACTTATGATCCGGAAACGAAGCGCCAATCCATGCGCTGGAAGAGCCGAACTTCACCGAGAGCCAAAAAAGCTCGAATGAGCAAGTCAAAATTTAAAGCAATGATGATTGTTTTTTTTTTATATCCATTTCTCTTTGTACTTAGTAAAACCTCTAGAGGTTCAAACCAGTATTTCGGCTGTTGACCTAAACAACAGCTTGAATGAAGAATTGATCCAGCGGCAACCCTCAAGTTATGCTTTCATTACAGACAGGTTCCTATTCCAACGTCTCCTTAGTCTTTTACGTGGACTGTGTGGTAAGTGAGAAGTAAAAAAGTGTTAAGAGGTTAGAGTGCACTATTAATTTAGCATGGTAATGAGCGTATAATTCCTTAATCGTTTGTCGGTTGTCTTGATGAGTAAATCTCCATTAAGTGCGACATTACTCAAAAAATAAAGAAAGTAGTTTGTTATCAATCGTTAAATTTTATGAAAATGGTTAAATTTTACTAAAATGGTTGAAGTTTTTTTCTGCATTATTTATAAATTACGACTGCAATTACTCCAGTTACTACAAAACAAAGAAGACATAAATTGTTTAACATAGTAAGAACTGAAAGTTTATGTTATACTGTATTACGTTTAAAGTATACCTGTCATTAAAAACAACTATTGTACAATTTTCTAAAATGAACTTAGATAATAAACGAATTAGACAAAGTTAATTGATTTTAAGTTATGTTCATTTCAATTCAAACGAACACACTTTATTTGAAAACTTAACGGTCTTTAATATAACTTGGCCGATTCTTACATAGTTCATTTGTTTCTTCTTCTTGATATCAAGGATTACGCTCCTGTCTGTTCTGAACTCACTTCTAGGTCTATACATATTTAATACTAATTATCGTAATACTATTAATCATATTTAATACTCTATAATCTCTGATTTCAGATATTATAGAGATTTATCACAATTTCATAATTCTACTACTGCCATCTTCCTCGTGGCCTTCCAATGTCCCTTCGTCCATGTAGTCTATAGTTCTTCATTTGTAAGGGTATTCTCTCTTCCAGCATTCTGTCCAGATGCTGTCTCCACGTACCACGATTAATTTTTATTCTTTCGTTCAAGCTATATATTCCTAATTCGACTCTTATTTCTTCATTCCTTATATGGTCTAATCTTGTGAACTCTTTTGTCCTTCGTAGGAACCTCATCTCTGCCGCCTGAATCGTGCTCTCTTATGACATTGTTAACGCGGTTGCGTGCGTGGTGCGGTGCGTTTGTCTCCGAGCCGAGACAAAAACGAAAACAAGGAAGTATCTCGCGGGTCCCTCCTCCAGAGCAGTGGACTCTACGCGATGCGTCTTCTGTTGTACGTCTTGTGGACTTTTTATTTGGTTGGCGTACCCGGAATGCGATGTAAAGAAATACAAAATGAAGCAGCTTCTTACATCATTTTTTAGTGCAAAATAGAACTCGTGATGAGTGGGGGGTAAAAGGGGAAAGACAGGAATAAGGGATAGGTATACCCACTACACTTCTGTCTTCTTCCATGGAGCGATTACTTCACAGGAAACTTCACGGTTGTATGCCGTTTTCCGGGTGCGCGTAAAGGTGATGCAATTAAAGCGGACGGACGGACTGTCTACGGTGCGTATTGGCGAGCGAGTGTGTGGTCAACGGTTATAATACAAGCGACAGCGGCGCCCTCAACCCTGCAACTATACATCAAATTGTGGCGCTACCAGATATTGTAGTGACCCCAGATTCAGTTCCATAAAGGACAATATGAATTGCCATCATGAGAGTATTTCTTTTGTAATTTTTACTTTCTCTTGCCTATATGAATATATAGGAAGAAAAGTAGTCTATTGTTTTCATGTCGATTTTTCAAAATCAAGTTTTCACCGGATCTATACGTTTTCAGACCCCCTGAACCCAAAAACATGTTTTTAGCGATTGGTCTGTGTGTGAACAGAATATCTCAAGAACGGAACATCGTACGAACTTGAAACTTGAAACGTAAGTAAGACACCACTACCGGACCCGACACGAATATTTTTATCAAAATCGGTCAACCGAAAGTAGTACCTAGTTTATTGGTGTAATTTTTCACTTTTATGGGATTTTCTCAAAAACTGTCCGATTTTTTTTTAAATCGTCTGGTTTACAAATTTTTTTATGTTCTACAAGATAGGGTAGGCGCCATGTTTGCTGAAGTTCTTGGTGAGGCTGTTTTCACGTAAAAAAATTGTTTTTTTTCAGATTGCGGCTTTAATATGCATTTTAGCGCAAAAATTTGTATAATAAAAAATGTAGAGAATTTAAAATCCTACAACTTTTATTTCAAACACTTTTTTTAACGCTTAGTTTAGCGGTAATTAGCGATTTTCTGTGTTTTTCTCACGAAAACGTGTGAAAATCGATTCTTTTTAAGATTTCGGCCTTAGTATGCATTTTACGACAAAAGTGTATTAATCAAATTTATAGGAAATTAAAAGATCTGCAACTTTTATTTAGAGCATTTTTCTCTACAGAGCCTAGTTTAACGTGAAAGAGTGATTTTCCGTGTTTTTAAGCCAAACTGAGGTTGATTTTCATTGTGCGTTTTTTAATCATGATTAAAATAAGGTTATGTTTATTTGAGGTTAGTTTCTTGTTTATTTCTAATATTTTATTACTAATGTTAGGTTTATTGTTAATTATTTGCATTGGCAAGAGAAAGTTGTAAGAGTGTTTCACACCAGATTTTTTGGAAACATGAAGCTCTTCGTCAAAACTCTTGTGGTAGCCCAAGTACAGAAATGTTCTGACCAGTTCAATGACAGAGTTATTAATCACACTCTCAGAAGATATTGAATCTTAGAAGGTCTCTTTTTTCAAAAGCTATCAATTTAGTTTTCTTAATAAGTATGAAAGAAAGATTGTACAAATAGCATAGATTCTAGAAAATAACGGAAAAAACGATTTTGTTTCGACTATCAAAATTTTATTTTCAGCAAACAAAATAGTATCCAGTGAGAGACAACGACTTATATCAATAGTCGATTGATAAACTTTTTGTTTTTCCCTAATAGTGTACGTTACAATCTGTTCAATTAAGAACAATAAGCAACCCCGTGACCCAATAAGATAAGGGTGATATGTATGAAGTGTAAATGAGGCGTAGTCTTGTACAGACCCAGGACGACCATTCCTGAGAGAATATGGTTAATTGAACCCAACCATCGGAGTACACCATTGATTAACCACTGATAACCACTGATTAATACTCTGATTTTCATTCTATTAAAATAGTGTCATTTTTTATAATATTATACCAGAGTAAAGATGATGTAATATTGTAAAGTGATATTTTAGAAATGGCTAAGTTCTTAAGTTTTGTAATGATTTAATTAATGCAATCTAATATTTTATTTGTCAGTAGTTTAAGTTTAATCAATAATTGTTTAAATAAATAATTAATTGTTATAAATTTAAGGAAGTCTGTTTATTATATCCAAATCCCGAACGAACCTAGGCTTTGTTGTTACAATGATTACAATATAAGTTAGTAAAGTCCAATATTGTCAGATGATTCGTCAGTAAGTTAGTGCTAACTTGATTTTGTAGAATAACTTATATTAATCAAATTAATTTGTTCGTATAAGAAAGACCATTTATTATAATATGAAAACATATTTCAGCCCATTAAAGTATAACGCTACGGGTACCAAATTGCAGATAAACTAAGCACAATGCGTTCGGAGTAATATATAATCATGAGGAGTCGGCATAACGTGTATAACATGGTATTATTGTTTGCAACGTGTTGGACGTTAATGACGATGGATGACCGCAATAATTTCGTACGATGATGATGATTTCATGATAATAATGATGATGATGATGACTTTGTGGATAATATTGGTGCTATAAGTTAAGTCCATGTTGCTCCTGCGCCGCTGAGTCTCAGCTGGCACCCGCATATGAAATCACTTCCTGGTCGGCAAGCACGCCCACCGGGGCACCGGGGGGCAGCGCGTGACCCAGCTCTACCAACCGGTTCCTTACCATATACAATCAGTTTGTATTTTAGCAGTCATCAACCCTACCTGCTCTGTTTCCGGCTGAAAAACAGCTTTATTCTTTTATTCTCTATAACTGTGGTAAATAACAGATCCACGTGATACAGCTTAAAAAACTGGTATACTTAAATAAATCATTCTTAACATTTCCAAAATGAGATATTGGTTTTAAATCCCTTCAAATCGTTTCTATCAAATCAGACCTAACATCTCGTCCTGTTCTTACAACTCAGTGTAATAAAACCACACCTCAAATTTAAATTCTCTCTTTGTTTTCAATGTGCATCTGTAATTCATTAAAATTTTCTATATAATTTTCATTGCAAATATAGAATAATTAATTAAAATCTCAAATAAAATACAATGTTGCTGTTTAGGTCATAAGCTGGAAGGCTGGTTTGAACCTCTATAGGCTTTACTAAGAAAAACAAAGAGTTAGGTAATTTAATAATGCCTTCCTCACTGAGTGGAATAATATGCTTACCAGTATGCCAGGCCCTCTGAAAATCATATACTTTTCACCCTGCATATGACACCTTCAATTCATTCACTACATGATTTTTCTGTTTAAGGGAAGATGGCACGATGGTTTTAACTCGAAATTTTCATTTTTGGTTTTTTTATGTTTTTTAATAGTTTAGGCCTAGATCTACCAGAAAAAAACATTAAATTACGTCAAACAAATAACTTTTATTAAAAAATTAAGTTTTTATCGAATTTACACAAAAAATGATCATGTTCCCAAGAATGAATATTTTTCACAATTTTATACTGCTCGATTTATTGCAAAGAGAATTTTAGTTTTAAACATATCTGCATCACTGTTTTTTTTGTATTCTCAGCTGTTGGTCCAGCTTTCTAAACAACTGTTGATGGGAAATTGACTTGTTTTTGTACATTTTGTTTTTGATTTGTGCCTTCTTGTTTCTTGCGTTTTCCCGTAAATTTAGATTTTTAACACTAGGTACATTTTTCTCAGAAACCAATAAACCTACCAGGCTGAAATTTTTACCAGTTAATTATCTTGTATATCCACATATACCGTCAGTTTTATGACTTCCCGAGGTGCTCCAAAAATTAGTAGTACGCAAAAAACGTAGAAAACAATTTGTAAAAATTTTATGTTATTCGTAATATTTAAAAAAAAATGGTGGTCCGAAGATTAAATTGAAAAAATGTCAGTAGCTCGAGAAGAAACCCGACACCTATTGTGTATTAATTTATTATGTATTTATTTTGTATTTAATTTCTTTATCTTTTACCAATCCTATGAAAAATGTACCTAAAAATAGCAAATTTAACATTGGCGGGACACAAAGTACAGTCTCCTCTTAATGAAATTCATTACTCTCAGAGGAAATAATGAGACTAGTGTTTTTACAGGTCTACCTCTTCTGCTCTTAATGGTTCAGTCTTATAATTGGCTGACCATGTGATAAGAAACAGAACTATTCTTTGCAGCCCTGGAACTAGCAGATCGGTGCAAATAATTCAACACCCCACCTGCTTGTTATGGGCAATCAAATATAATAAATGATTTAATTAAAACCTCATATAGTATATTCTGCCCATAACATACAGGTGAAGTGTCAAATTATTTACACTCAATCTGTTCGTTGCAGGGCTAAAATAAATAGTTCTGTTTTTTATCACATGGTCAGCCAATTAAATGACTGAATCATTTAAGAACAGAAGAGGTAGAGGTGTAAAAGACACTAATCAGAGTTATCTCCTCTGAAAGTAATGAATTTCATTATACAGCCAGACCCTGTGGTGAATGAAGTGAAGGTGCCATTTGCAGAGTGGAAAATATATGCTTTTCAGAGGGTCCGGGATGCTGATAAGCGTACTTTTCCACTCAGTGAGGAAGGCAATAGTAAACCACCTCACTCCTCGTTTTTACTTAGTAAACCTCTACAGGTTCAAACCAGCCTTTCGGCTGATGACCTAAACAAAACAACATATAGTATCTTACTTTGTAAGTACTGTATTTAAAAAAAACAACAACAGAAAACTATTGAACTGTGTATAAAGAGTAATCTATGTGAATTTAGTAGTTAAATAAGTTTTCTGATTATCTCGCAGTCTTTGTGTTTTACTATTTCATAATTTGGCTGCTCTTCTTATAGTATTCGTAGATTTGTTTAGAAAATAAACTGTGTAAAAATGTTTTTATCCCTTATCCTATGTACATTGTAATCTGTTCAATTTATAAATAAGCGACCTCATGAGCCAATAAGATGAGGATGATGTGTATATGACGTATAAATGAAGTGTAATTTGCACAAATCCTGGACGACCATACCTAAAAGAGAGTGGTTTATTGAACCCAACTATCAAAGTACACCGATAACCACTGTCCAGTATTCAAATTCATATAAATATAACTATCTTTACTTGGATTTGAGCTAGGCACCTTGGTCTCCGAAAATCAGCTGTTAGAACACGGTGATATCTAGAGCAACCAGGTGGGTCGTGAAAAATAAATATAACTTGTTTGTTACTCTTTTTTAACAGAGGGTTGTGGTTTAGCAGTGTCACTGAGTATTGATATTTATCATGAAAGCTGCTTAGACCCGACTGACGTCTGCTTAAGCATACTGAAGAGATGTTAACCGGCCGTATCAGGCTCCTTGTCGCAGCGGATTCTGTAATGCTCGAACAAGACGAAGAGATTGCAGAATGTGCAAATTTTTGTTACCCTGATGTTGAGAACAAAAGATTTTCAATTTTTTGCTCTATAAGTTCAGGAGTATTCTTTAGAGAAAAGTGATAAAAGTTCGATGGGACTTTCAAGAGATACAACTCTTTGCTAGGGATATTTAGGGATTTTCCAGGGAAATGGGCTAATTTTAAAAGAGGTATACCTGGAAACAATCATTAATGAGATGAAATCGATTAAAATTAGGCATATTAAATGGTACATTTTCTCAATACTTTTGTATGGAGGAGAATCGTGAACTCTACATGAACAAGTAATAGAGAAGAAGTTGGAGGCTTTCAAGATGTGGGTTTATAGGAGAGTTCTGCGGATATCGTGGACGGAGCACGTAAGGAACGAGGAGGTACTACGGCGACTGAACAAGAATAAAGTTAAAAATTAGAGAGGTACAATATCTCGGACACACAATGCGAAACGACCGTACGTTCTGTCGCAGCTCATCACACAGGACAAAGTTGAGATCCGGGACGCCGTCGCATATCTTGGCTGCAAAATCTCAGAAAGTGATTTGGAAGAACATCAACTGAGCTCTTTCGCACAGCTGCAGACAGAGTGAGGGTTCCCGTTATGGTTTCTGACATCCGGAACGGATAAGCACTAGAAGAAGAAGAAGAAGAAAATGAACAAGTGATAGAAGAGGTGCTTAGCAGATGAACAGTGTTACTCACCATATTACTGACTTAAAGGACTTTCTTTCAGAGAAACCGTTAACAGCTAATAGACGGTAAACTTGCAATAAAATTATTTCAAGAATCCGTGTTTCCAAAAAAAAACTCTAGAAATGTTTAAAATAAACATAAATTATCTATCATAACCATAAACGACACAAAACAAGGCCCTAATTAAAACATAAATTACTATTTAAGTATTTTTTGTCTTGTTATGTATTTATGACATCACGCAGGAACTACCTGCAATGATGATTCATTTTAACATGTTTTTTATTTTATTTTTTGACTAATTAGTTATTTAAGTTTGACAAATATTAATGAGTAATCTTTTTACATGATTGTAAATTAACAAATAAATACGCAATTACGTTAACATATTACTCGTATGTAACTTATTTCGCGTAATTTCTAGAAAATTCTAAATGGAATCAGGTAAATTATTTTTTCCTAGGGGTTTTATCTAGGTAAATTCGGTGTTTGTTAAAGACCAGAAAATTTAGACGGTTACCGAAAGTCTACATCATCACTTTGTATAATATCAAACTACATTAAACGTAAAACACTGTTTTTTGTAATTAGTGTTGGATTAATATCATGGTTATCGCAACCATGGTGGATTCATTGTAACTGTGAATTACTTAACGTTTGAATGATACAAATATCCAACCAAGAACCTAGCTGTGTATTGAACATGGAACCTACATCATAGCAGTTTTGAATCTATTGCTGACTCAGCTATTAAGAAACCAAATTTCAAATTGTTAAATTTAACCTTTTATAAAATGTTATTATTACAATATATTTTTGAAATTTATGGAAAAAGACCTTTTCAAAAAGAAAAGAGAGGTGGAACTCGGACTGAGGTATTGGGAAACTGTACTAGCTGCTTGGGTAAAGAGCTTCCTTAGACAGTCTAACAAACAGTTGCTAATCCTATCTGGACGTAAGCAGTATGTAACTCTGGGGATGTATAGTACTAGCAAAGTAATAGTATTATAAATATCATAATTACAACGCTTCCAAAGTAGGTTGCTAAGAAACATCGTCGACTTACCTTGGTTTATCAGGAGCAACGATCTCCGTACAGACCCACATGGACTTAGTCCTAGAGAAATACAGAGGCTCCCAGAAAATATAAGAAATATTTCGCAGGTTGCTGTGTTCATGTGGTAATTTTTTTTCAAGATTGCGGCCTTAATAGGGTCTATGCATTTTAGGGCAAAAGTGTATGTAGTCAAAATTGTAGAAAGTTTAAAAAAATACAGCTTTTATTTAAAACATTCGTTTCTATTACGCGTAGTTTAGGGTATATTAGTGATTTTCTGTATTTTGCACATGAAAATCGGTGAAAAGTGGGATTTCTTATGGTTGCGGCCTTTGTAGGGCCTATATACGTTTAACGTGTAATTATTATCAGTCCCTCGACTGGTTTGATGCAGTTCTTCAAGATGTTTTATCTGGCGCAAGTCGTTCCATATCTATGTACCTGAACAGCCTACTCTTTGTGTAATTTTCTTTAAATATTCTAACCTTTGGCTTCCCGTACAATTCACTCTTAATATTACCCTCCATTATTGATAGAGCAATACCTGGATATCTTAAAATATATCCCACTTGCCAATCCCTTCTTCTGGTAAGATGTTTCCTTATACTTCTTTCATCCACAGTCTACGATCCTCTAAATAACTTATTTCGTCTACCCACCTAATCTTTAATATTTTCTTATACAGCACATTTCAAAAGCTTCTATCCTCTTCCTTTCTACAGCCCCTATTAAAGTTTTAGAAAACTACAAAACCTATTACGTTCACTTCAAACATTCTATTCTACAACGCTTGGTTTAGCTTCAATTAGCGATTTTCCATACTTTTAGTTTTACAAAGGTTGATTTTTCATTTTCCTTCATTCAATCATGATTAAACTTAGGTTATGTTTTTCTAACTAATGATAGACCTATGGGTTATTATTTACATTGGCGAGAGTTATTATTTACATTGGCCTCTTCCTTTCAACAGCCCCTATTACGGTTTTAGAAAACTAAAAACCTATAACTTTTACTTCAAACATTCTATTCTACAACACTTGGTTTAGCTTCAATTAGCGATTTTTCATACTTTTAGTTTTACAAAGGTTGATTTTTCATTTCCTTCATTCAATCATGATTAAACTTAGGTTATGTTTTTCTTACTAATCATGTGGGTTATTATTTACATTGGCGAGAGGAAGTCGTGGGAGTGTTTCACACTAGATTTTTAAAATTTGGTTTAATGTAGATTATAAATAAATTTACACGAGTGTATAATAAAACATGTTTTTACACTTTTTCATAAGAGGAATAATAATAAACGTGCACAACAATTGATAACGGGCAATACGTACTTGATTAACTTTAGTGTAGGTTGTTCATGAGGTGTTCAGCTGTCCAATGAAATACTTTTTAAGTGCTTCCCTTTGACCTTCATGTAAAAGATGATAAATTTTACTGTCCGATCGGGATATAACCGGTTAAAATAAAGTACACCATTTCAAATCTCAATGATCTTTTCAATTGGAACAAATTGTTGATATAACTAATTATATTTAATACTATCACTTGAAAATAAGTATTATATTGATACACATAAACAAAGTTTAAAGTGTTTTGATGGTAAACACTTTACAAATTGCACTTATAAATCGTATGACATACCGCATTAATAATAAATGTGTAAGTTATTTGACTGATTTCATGCTATATATACACTAAAAAAATTCAACTAAATCTAAACAAAGTACTTAAAATTTTTTATAAAGTTAAATTGTTTTAATCAAACACGTGCGACTTTTCCCTAAAATGAGTTCGTTGGTTTATGTTGTTAATTTTTTGATTTTGGTTTACATAGATCAGTGGTCAACTAAATTTGATCAAGCTCCGTTTAAATTTTAATGAGACTGCCACGGTCCGGCCAGCTTTTTACTTAGACCTACCTTGCCAACTGTAAAAATTTAGATATTGCAATCATGCTAAGTCTTAATTTTATAAGTCTATAAGTCTATATAGTTATAATACTGGTGGTTTCGAAAAGGTTTGAGTAATAAAATGTAACAACAGTTTCACACTTGCCCATAACAGGCAGGTGGAGGTTTAAATTATTTACACTAAATCTGCTAGTTCCAGGGCTACAAAAATATTTCTGTTTCTTCTCACATGGTCAACCAATTATTTGAAGCATGTTTCAGAGTAATGAATTTTATTATACTGCCAGACCCTGTGTTGAATGAAGTGAAGGTGTCATTTGCAGGGTGGAAAGTAGATGTTTTTCTGAAAGCCTGGAATGCTGATAAGCATACTTTTTAACTCAAGTGAGGAAGGCAAGTGTAACCCACCTCACTCTTCGTTTTAATTAGTAAAACTCAAGAGGTTCAAACCAGTCTTTCGGCTGATTACCTAAACAACAAGTTTTTAACTACTGTAGGCTCGAGTATAAAAGTTGTAGTTTTTGCATCACGGCGCTATTACGAGTTGCTTTCAGCCTGATTGCGGCCGTAAACTTCTCCAGCGAACATTAACGCTCTTCAGGGAAACTTATTTGTCGTGCTGACATCAGCAGTTCCTCTCGGCAAGCACATAGCCTAAACATAAAAAAATTCACATCACAAACATTGTTACGACATTCCAGTGAATAAATAAATAAATAAACAATTTTTTAAAGTGCATCAACATCTTGGTCATTGGCGACTCCTTTGGGTTAAGAAACGATGGGTTTAACCGTAGAATAATTTTCTAGACCCTAGCCAGGGAACGAAACCTGGTACATCTGCTTTAAAGCGTAACACGGTAACCACTGAGCTACGGAGGCAGCCAAATAATCTTAATTGTCACTTTAAATGGAAATTTTATTAACTCTTATTAAATACAGAGTTCTACCAAACGGATTTTTATAATTTTTCATAGTTTTAAACAGAATTCTTTCTTGATTTGCTCAAAAGTTCTAAACTTGAAATTGAAGCTGATATGACTTTCATTTTACGAAATGAAAAGAGTAGATTTCGTTAACAACGTAGCTGTAATACAGCGTAAGGTAATGCGGTTGTCCCACATTTACCCTTCTATAGCCATATTACTATTTACACTCAATCTGTTCGTTGATGGGCTGAAATAAATAGTTCTGTTTCTTATCACATGGTCAGCCAATTAAATGACTGAATCATTTAAGAACAGAAGAGGTAGAGGTGTAAAAGACACTAATAAAAGTTATCTCCTCTGAAAGTAATGAATTTCATCATACAGCCAGACCCTGTGGTGAATGTAATGAAAGTGTCATTTGCAGAGTGGAAAATATGTGCTTTTCAGAGGGCCCGGTACGCTGATAAGCGTACTTTTCCACTCAGTGAGGAAGGCAATTGTAAACCACCCTACTCCTCGTTTTACTTAGTCAAACCTCTACAGGTTAAAACCAGCTTTTCGGCTGATGACCTAAACAAACAGCCATATTCCATAGGCATACAGTTGTGTCATCTCTCTTCTCATCTCGGAACACACTCATTTAGTATTAGACATTGGGTTAACGTGGTTTTATTTACAGTTTTAGTTTAAAACCGTTCTTTTCAGGACGAAACTATCGTACTACTGTGCTTTTTTTCTCTCGCCGTTCTTCTAACAACTGTTAAGTTTGTTATTATCTTAAATCATTTGTTTAATGATAGGTGTTTGAAACCCAAGAATATTGTCCGAATTTATTCCATCCAGTCTGCTAGTCTATATATATAAAATTCGATCTATGTGTGCGTGTGTGTGTGTGTGTGTGTGTATGTTCACTTTTATCTCCTAAATTACTGGATCAATTTTCATGCAGTTTTTTTATGTTGTAACTGTGATGCCGGTGCAGGTTTTAGGCTATTGAAACTCTTAAAAAGTTAGCCCTAAAGAGTTGAAAATAATGTTTATGTCATACATTAAGGCTATTATGAGATTAGATAATCTGCTGCTTTTAAACCAGCTGATTTGATTCAAATAAAGATTTGTCATAAATAAAGTCATACGCTTTAGCAAATAGCGACGTGGTGGTAAGGATCAGCTGGTGACAACATCACATGATAATTTTATTGAATTTATTATGTAGATACGATTTTGTATTGTTGAGTATTTTATAAAAGTAAAGTTCCGTGTTTCTTTAATTTGTTTTAATTTTCTTTTAATTGGTGAGTGATCAATTGCTTTGATATTTTATTTTGACTTTTATTTTATTCAACGTAGATTTAAGTTTTTGGTTTTGACAATTTTTTTGTGGTTGTTTTTTTGTTTTTTTCATTTTCAAAATGCCATCAAAAAAACATCATTAGGAAGAAAATCTTCTAAAGCAAAAAAAATTTCAAAAAGCAAGAACTGCTGAAAAGTGATTACACCATTTTTCGCGTGCAAAGCCCCGACGGGACATGCTAATTGTAATAATATTGCTTAATATTTTGGTTACCAGAAATACGTCTACGCTAAAATATAATGCGACTATTTTCCCTTTGTTTAACGGTTGCTTGGGAAAGAGTTCATATAAAATGAAAGATTCATCAAATATTCATTGCAATTGAAACGTTCTTAGAAAGCCAAGCACTTTTCTTTAAAAAGTACTAACTTTTACGAGACGACATCAATAAATTAGTGACCGTTAAATACAATGGATTGTTAATACACATTAATAAAACATTTTCTCTCTACTTGAAAGTGTTTCCGGTTATATTAAGCTATATACTCAGAAACAAAGTTACTTTATTATTTTATTAACTTTACGTATTATTTATGAAATACTTTATTGGATTAGTTTATTATACTAGAATTTATATTGTAACACTTAAACAAAGGCTCTTTGGGATCTGGTTATAAAAATTAATAAACAGTCTTCCTTAACACTTTTAACAATCATTTATTTACATCATTGTAATTTACAATTACCTATTTATTATGCTTACTAGTTACAAATTACAATTAGAGTAGGTACTTAAATTAATTACAAAACTTAAAGCTTAAACTAACTTAACTAATAAAAATTATTTTACATTCTATTATCATTGTTACTTAAATTTTTTGTCATCAGTCTCTTGACTGGTTTGATGCAGTTCTCTTAGCTGTTCTATCTTGCGCAAGTCGTTTCATATCTTCATACCTGCAACACCCTACATCTTTTGTAATTTGCTTGAAATATTCTAACCTTTTCCTCCCCCTACAATTCACTCCCTCAATATTACTCTCCATTATTGATAGAACAATACGTGGATGTCATAAGTATACCCTCTAGTCTATCCCTTCTTTTGGTAAAATGTTTCTATATGCTTTTTCTCATCCACTCATCTAAGAACTTCTAAATTACCTATTTTGTTCATCCACATGATCTTTAACATTTTCCTATAACACCGCATTTCAAAAGCCTCTTTCCTCTTCATTTCTACAGCCCCTATAACTTACGTTCCGTTTCACTCCCGTATAATGGGAGTGAAACACCATTACTCTTCAAAAATAGTGTTTTAATAAATTTTTCCTAATCTGTAAATTAATGTTTGTAGTCAGTAAGCTGTTTTTTATATCAAAGGCTTTTCTAGCTTGAGCAATTCTACTTCTGATATCACTTGTGCTTCTACCATCCTTTGTTATTTTACTCCCTAGATACCAGAATTCCCCAACTTCTTAGATGTTCTCGTTGCCTTCTTTAAAATTTCCCATCTTTTCTAAATCACTCTTGCTGCTGCACTACACTTTCGTTTTGTTTTTATTAATTTTTATGAAGTAATCCTTTCTCATGATCTCATCCATTTCATTTAAGATATCCTTTAGTTCTTTCTTTGTTTCGGCTAATACTACGATATAATCGGCGAATCTCAGAATTTTTATTTTTCTTCTTGACTTTTTATTCCTGCGTCAAATTTTTCCTTCACTTCATTTATAACCTCTTCTTTATACAAGTTAAAAAGTAGTGGTGACAATGAACATCCTTGTCGTACACCTTTTCTTACGGTAGCCTGTTTCTCGTACCCCTCAATTCACAAAACAGCCTTTTGATTCTTATGCTGACCGTAGATAACTTTCCTTTCCTTGCATTTAATTCCTAGCCTTTTCAAAGTTTTAAACATTTTACTTCAGTCCAGATTGTCAAATGCTTTCCCTAAATCTACAAATGCCATATAAGTAAGCAGTTTATTTTTCTTTATCCCTTTCTCAATAATCAATCTTAGTGCCAATATTGCATCTCGTGTTTCCATTCTCCTTCAAAATCCAAATTTGCCATCTTCCAAGACTTCTACTCGGTGTTTTATCCTTCTGTATGTAATTCTTGTTAATATCTTGAATACATTGCACGTTAGGCTGATAGTTCTATAATGTTCACACTTCTCCGCTCCTAACGTTTTTGGTATGGGAATCATAACTTTTTTTTTAAGTGCGATGGTACTTCTCCCTCATACATTTTGCACCCAAGTTCGTACTATTTGTTCTGCGCAACTTCTCCACAATGAAATAATAATATTCTTATGGTATGATTCTTTTATGTTGAACTGGATTTTAAAAATTGTAACGTTTATTCTTCGTTCTTTTTAGGATCCGATTCTTCATAAATAACGAAACTTATTTCTAAACTTATATTAATGATTACCTAAAGTTAATATAACTATTAGTAACTAGCTATAACTATTAGTAAATTTCAATAAATTATTTAACCTAATAACAAACTAAACTGATGAGTAAGCCTACAATATGTTTTAAAATTTTAAGATTGATTTTAAATCTTTTTTGCATATGTTTTTAGTTTTCTATTATTGTTTCTATTTTGTAAAGAATTTCCAGTTTAAAGGCTATTGGTCTAATTTTTATTTCGCAAATTTTTTATATTGTAGAATTATTTGGAGTGGAATAAGTTATTGAATTTCCTGAATCTCGTTTCTATTGAACCTTTGACGTTATTCCTTTTTTTCAATTAATTTTACAAATAGTTACTTGAATTTATCAACAAATTTAATTTTGTCTTAAGTAATTTTGGATTTATCTTTTCGAAAGATATGTTTTCTTGTAGATAAAAAAACAAAAAAATTCGTTTGATTAATCTTTATTTAGATCTAAGTTACTTATTTTCACAAAGTGACATAATAAAGTTAAAATTTAATTCTAAATTTTGTTTGTATTTTTTTTATAATCTGTCCATATGATATAAATTAGTATGTTACTGCAATAGAGAAGTGATATTACATAAAATATGAACTGTTTAAGTCAAAATGTGTTTGGTGTCATTGCCCTGGAGAGAGTGACTTAATATTTAACTTATTAGTAAAGCAGTATTTCTAGTTAACGACAGTCGTTGCATTAGTAGTTGAGTTAATAATAGTAGTAATAATGTTGGACAACGCCCGTGGCAGCCAACTATGTAATATTTCAGCAGTACAGATGTGTTATGTTATAAAAACATGATTAAAATTTAATATTACCAGTCAGGCAAAAAACTTTATACAGTACTGTACCTATATTTTATTGTTGTTTTCAAGTAATTTTCTTTTTACGGTTCTAGAAGGAAATAGGTTGTTGCAAAACATAGTAGCTAAGATTTTGTTGGGCTCAATGATAAGAAAATTAAAGGTTAGCAGAATGAATAGCGATTTGGAATCGTATAGTGGTAAAGCACTAAAAGGAGAAAGTCAATTGAAACCGCGTTGACCGAGAAAGACGGCAAAAGCAATACAGCAGCGGGCAACGACCGCTACTTCCATTGCCTGCTTACTGCTATACTCTATAGACTACTACTTGCTTATTACCTTATTATTATTATTATTATTACTATTAGTGTTAGCGTGATCATCTGTTTCATTATTTAACACATAATCTTATTATCTTTCTACATCTATATAAAACCTCTATCGGTTTGTTTGACAATGACGTGAGTACAAAAACTTTGCTTCTAGCTAATAGAAATCTACTCTATCGATTGTAAAAAGTACAGATAAATTGGCTTTTTGTTTCAATTGTTACTGGTCGATTATTTATTGCTCATGACCTCTTGATTTATTTTTATAAAAATTAATCATTATTCATCGCTACAAGAAATCAGGTAAACAATGAAAAGTGGATTGAAACTAATTTGATAAAAAAAAATATTGAAAAATATGGGTTTCTGTATAAAAATTCATTTATTTATTCACATTTTTAAATCATTTATATTTCCTTCTACCTAAACGATGAATATTTCCTTGATATTTGGAATTTTTTGCCCATAACTGGTAGGGGGAGTGTTAAATTATTTACACTCGATCTGCTAGTTCCAGGGCTAGTTCTGGTTCTTATCACATTATCAGGCAATTAAATGACTGAATCATTTAAGAACAGAAAAGGTAGAGGTGTAAAAGACACTATTCGGAGGTATCTTCTCTGAGTGTAATGAATTTCATCATTGTAGAGCAAGACCCTGTGGTGAATGAAGTGAAGGTGTCATTTGCAGGGTGGATAGTAGATGCTTTTCAGAATTATAGGTGTGCTAATAGGCATACTTTTCCAGTCAGTGAGGAAGGCAATTGTAAACCACCTCACTCCTCCTTTTAATTAGTAAAGCCTCTAGAGTTTCAAAACAGCCTTTCGGCTGATGACCTTAACAAAAAATTTAAATTTTAAAAACAATACACAAAATCCACAAACTCTGTAAAACCAAACGCTTGAAAAGTAATAGATTTTTTATTTTTTATTACGTTGATTATGTATACATTTCTTAAATCCATACTAAGACCCCGATATGGAAAAAAATTTTGTTTCCCGATTTCAATGAGAAAATACGGAAAATCACTAACTGATGCTAAACTAAGCCCTGAAGAAAAAATTTACTCGATAGGAAAAATTGTAGGTTTTTAATTTTCTATAACTTTGATTATGTAGAGTACTTTTATTGTAAAATGCATATTAAGGCTGAAATCTTCAAAAAATTAAGTTTTACCACGAGAACACAGCCCCCTTTCCACGAATTTCAGCGAACATGCCACTAAACCTATCGTGTAGAGCACAAACAATGTAATAAATGAAGAGATTTATTTTTAAAAAAAAGACGTCATTCTCGTTTTAGGAAAAATTGCACGAATTAACTACTGCTTTTAGTACACCGATTTTAGTTTAATTTTTTCGATTTTTAGTTAAAACTATTTTAGTTTTTCTTTTTGTTAACAGTTTGGTCTATTTAGAAACGCACTACTGAGTGTTGTTTATATTTTCATTTTAAGAACGTTATTACTCAGACTTTTATAATCTTTGCTAACACGTGCTAAAATCGTTAGCCAAAGTCTAGAATTGTAACATTAAAGTTACAATTACATAAAAAAAACTGCAAAAGGATATTAGTAGCTAATGTGTTTTTTTAAATAGCGTGTCCTTTAATAAAGTTCTTGTAATAAACTTAAGCAAACACCATCGTTATTTTTGTAGGCCTACATC
Source organism: Catonia carolina (assembly GCA_035578175.1). NCBI lineage: Eukaryota > Metazoa > Arthropoda > Insecta > Hemiptera > Achilidae > Catonia > Catonia carolina. The sequence continues at coordinate 38,813,089 of JAQMRL010000001.1, forward strand.
GGATCTCTGTAATTCCAAATTTTGTAACAGTCCCGTGGAGTTCGAACAACTGAAATTTTACAGGGCATAAAACATCAAATTATTTTACTAAATATGATCTAAAATTACTGATACTTTTTACATTAAATTTTATAATATTTTCCAAAGGAAAACAGGTTTCCCCTAGACACTCTTGTCACACGTGTACCGATTTCATTAGAATGTATAATTTCATTATGTATAGCTGTTTTCATGCGAGTACTATTTAATAAAAATACTAATGTTTATACTTATATTTTACAGTCAACACTCAGAAAGAAGGTTCTAGAATAAAAATACAATACTATAATTATCATCAATTCCAAGAAATAATTTTTTCGTGAATCAAATAAATTCGATGACAGCTAAACAAACTGTTTCACCAATTTTGTCAAAGTTGAAATTTAAAAGACCTTTCGAGGCGTGATAGTTACAACAGTAAACAGTTGTCTGATTTGCCTTCGGCTAAACTCACAATAAGGTCTACTTCTGCGAATGAATAAGAACAGAAATAGTTCCAAGTGACTACGTGTCAGAAAGCACACAATGTTTACACGCTACTTCTCACAATATTATGTGCTATGGCAGAAAAAAAATATATAGGCTATACCTTTGCTGGCTGGGCCATCATCCAGCAGGTAGGAAATTTACCAAAAAAAATCTAGAAACTCTACGTGATCAACCTGTTTGTAACATTATCACCTGTTTACTGTCACAAGTATATAAATATCCAAAGATGTTATCTATTTTGCCTTTTAAAATCTCCACTTTTATTTCTCAATGTTCGTCAACTAACGTTAGCCTAGCATAAATTCTTAACACAATTTGATTATGTAGTGCAACAAATTTAATGATAATATAAATATAACCCTCCGTTAACGGAATTTTTGTTGGAAATTACCAAAAATCGGTGAAATTTGTATTTATTACATTAAATATTTGTTATAGAAAACATTTTCAAATAAGTAAAAACATTTTACAACATTTTCTGATGCAATCGATTACCTGTTATTGACTTAGTAAAAACTTTTACAAGCAATAATATTTTTAACGGAATTTTACAATGTTATTCTCCCAATAGTACTCAATTCTGACACGTTCTTTAGGAGTAATAAATAAATTCGACCTTAAATTGTTTTAGGGTAATAATTTTTAAAATTTTTGGTGTGGAACAGACACAACTTTCATTTGGCAAAGTCAATAATGAAAACTATAACAGTACGTTTAATCATGAGTTAGCAATGTAAAATTAAAACATATCCTAACATGTGTGCCCATAGCAAGAAAGTGGAGTTTTTAAAATTGTTTGTACTAGATCTGATAGTTCCAGGGCTACAAAAAATAGTTCTCTCTCTTATCACATCCATACGGAATTTCACAGAATTTTGTTTCTATGTTTTAAAATGTAGTTCTATTCTTATCTCATAGTTAGCCAATTATGCGAGGTGTGGCTATTAAATAACGAGACTGACGTTGTAAAAAAAATTTATTTTAATTTTATACATAATCACTTATTGTCACCTTCAATATATACTCCTTCTCTATCCCTACAACGCTCCGTGCGAATTTTCCATTGTTGGAAACAGTGCTGGAAGTTATCGTCTGTCAGCTTCTTCAGGACACGTGCCGCTTTCTCTTTTACAGAGCTTTCACAGACTCAAATCTTGTCCCTTTTAATGCAGATTTCCCCTTACGGAAAAGATAGAAGATAAGAACATGTGATGAAACGTGGTTTTTTACTTATGATCCGGAAACGAAGCGCCAATCCATGCACTGGAAGAGCCGAACTTCACCGAGAGCCAAAAAAGCTCGAATGACCAAGTCAAAATTTAAAGCAATGATGATTGTTTTTTTTTATATCCATGGGATTGTGTACCTTCACTGGGTTCCTGAAGGTCAAACAATTAATCAATATTACTACCTTGAGGCACTTTTCAAACTACGTCAAATAGTAAGGAAAAAACGCCCCGAAATGTGGCTGGACAAATCATGGGTTCTCCACCAAAGACAATGCTCCAGCTCATTCCGCGTTATCTGTCAAGAGGTTCCTAGCCAAGTACAGCATCTCAGTGTTAGAACATCCACCTTATTCACCAGATCTTGCACCATGTGACTTGTACCTGTTCCATAAGGCTAATCCCTAAGGTTAAAAGGGACAAGATTTGAATCTGTGGAAGCTCTGTAAAAGAGAAAGAGGCACGTATCCTGAAGGAGCTGACAGAAGATGACTTCCAGCACTGTTTCCAACAATGGGAAATTCGCATGGAGCGTTGTAGGGATAGAGAAGGAGTGTATATTGAAGGTGACAATAAGTGATCATGTATAAAATTAAAATTAATTTTTTACAACGTCAGTCTCTTTATTTAATAGCCACACCTCGTGTAGTAAAAGTTGTAGAAAATTAAAGAAAGTAAATTATAACTTTTATTTTAAGTACCTACTTTTTCTGCAGCGCTTAGTTTAACGTCAATTAGTGATTTTCTGTATTTAATATCGGTAAAAATTGTCATTTTTTTACGATTGTGGCCTTAGTATGCTTTTTTAAGGCAAAAAAATAAAGATCTCAGTTTAGCGTGAATTAATAATTTTCCGTATTTTTAAAAGATCAGAGAGGTAGATTTCAATTTAACGTCATTCATTCATAATAATAATAATTAGTTTATGTTTTTTCAATTTACTTTATTTACTCATGATTAAAATATAGGTTATATATTTTATTATTTGCATTGGCAAGCAAAAGTTGTGTGTTTTATTGATGTGTTTTCAACCGATACTATATAAAAGTCCTGTACGGTCGTTTAGTTAGATTAATTTCCGTAATTATGTACATAATTATATAACAGTAATTAAAGATAAACGTCAATAAATAAAAATAATTTTTACCGCTGTAAATACTTCTGTAAGAAAACAAGTGAATGTATATTTAATAATAATTAAAAATTAATAAATGAGCTCGTTAATGATCCCTGTAAACAATGTGACCTGTTCTATAGTGGATTAAAGTGACGATCGTCACGTATACACTGTTGTTGTTTTGATGCATTTTATTATAAAACTAATATTAGGACTTCCGCTTAAAAAAAAACATGATCGTCTCGGTGGCGCCGAGCTAGAGTGCTACATTTCAGGTAACAAAACTACAAGTCTAACTGCAGGTGTATCTGCGTGTGAACAAAATATCTCAAGAACGATATATAGTACAAAGTTGGAACTTAAAAATTAAGTTAGGCCATTTAAGTTCGACTCAACTCTATGGCAGTGAAACTTGGGTGCTATCAAAGCGAGAGGAGAGTAGATTGCAAGCATCTGAAATGAAATTTCTTCGCCATACATATGGGTGTAGTAGAGAAGATCGTTACAGGAATACCGAGATAAGGAAAGAACTCAACATCTTCTCTATAAACAACAAGGTATTCCAGAACAGAATGCAGTGGTTAGAGCATGTAAACAGAATGCGGGTGGATAGGATACTTAAGCAGACACTGGGCTATAAGCCGGAGGGCAGGAGAGAACGAGGACGCCCGAGAAAAAGATGAGCAGATTTGAGAGTTTCGGAACAGGCAGAGATGCCTAATCCTTGAAAGGCAGAAGAAAAAAACCATTTAAGTTAGGTAGTGTTATTTTGTATTCAGGTCTTTCCCGTAATGGTCTACGGGACCCAGACACGAACATTTTCATCTAAGTCGATCAACCGGAAGTAGTAGTTTATTCGTGCAATTTTTAATTTTGAGACCTGTGCTCTCGTGGCAAAAAATAGTATGTTTTAAGACTGAGGCCTTAATATGCATTTTAGGGCAAAAGAGTATATAATTGAATCTGTAGAACCCTCACATGTCATTCTCTTGCCAATGTAAATCAAAAACATTTTACCGACGTTTACTCATTAGTAAACAATCTAAAATGAAAAATATAGCCTTATTTTAATCGAGTGAATGATGCAAACGGAAAATCAACCTCTGTTCAACTTAAAAATACGGCAAAATCTCTAATTGACGCTAAATTAGGCTCTGTAGAAAGAGGTAGAAAAAATTTGTAGATTTTTTTTATTTATGTAACTTTAATTATAGGGGTCTATGCAATTTTATCGTAAAATACATACTAAGGTCGCAATGTTTAAAAATCTACTTTTTACCGATTTTTATTTGAAAAATTCAAAATATTACTAAATGACGCTAAACTAAGTGTTGTAGAAAAAAAGGCATGAAATATAAGTTGTAGATCTTTAAATGTTTTACGACTTTGATTGTATAAACGTTTTCCCTAGAATACATAGTTTGGCCGCAATCTTTTAAAAAACTTCTTTTCTTACGACAACACAGCCTCCACAAGAATTTCAGTAGACGTGACACTTGTTTTGCTTTATTGTAGAAAATAAAAAATGTAGCAAATATGGCTATTTTTAAAAAATCGTAGGACCTGTTTTTGAGAAAATCCCAAAATTAAAAATTACATGAATAAACTACTACTTTCGGTTTCAGTAAACCGATTTTAATGAAAATGTTCGTGTCGGGTCTTGTCGTGGTACTTAACTTAATTTTCAAGTTTCAACTCCGTTCTTAAGATCACACACAGACCAATCGCTGAAACATTGTTTTTGGAATTCAGAGTGTCTGGAAACGTCTATATCCGGAGAAAAGTGGAATTCGAAAAATCAACTTGAAAACAATACTTTTCTTTCTCTATTCATACAGGGCAAGAGAAAGTAAAATCATCAACGATGACGTATATTTTGTACATCTGACATCATTGATTTACGCAAATTCTAAATAAACAAAACTACGTTATTTTAGGACAAATCACAAACATATTTTTCTGAAAGTCTTTCCGTAGAACGTAATACATTCATGAAAATGTTAGTTGTATTTTGAATTTCTTATAAATTTTAAGTTTAATTTTTTTTTAGGCTACACTTATTTATTTATTAAATATGTTTATTATTCCATTTTATGTCATTAAAACATATGAAAACCATATTTTTTCTTTACTTACGTGAAAATTGTTTTTTAAATGATAATAATATTATTGTTTCATTAAGATAATATCAATTATCACCATCATGCCATATTCAATATGACGTTCTTCATTCAATGACTGCAATTACTTGTGAACAATAAGATAACATTTATTTATGTTATTTTATTTAGTTATCTAATTAAAAGGCCGGCCGCATTGGCGCAGTTGGTAACGTGCTCGCCTCTCATCATGCGGTCTTGGGTTCGAATCCCATTCAGGCACGGCATTTTTTCATACGTTACAAAAAATCATTTCATCATTCACCGTCTGCATTAGCAGTAATTGCAGAACAGTCGGACGTTAAACCAAAAAAAAAAAAAAAAAAAAAAAAAAAAAAAAAAAAAAAAAAAAAAAAAAATCTAATTAAAATAGCCGTCTTGTTCGCATAAGTGAAGTTTATTTTAAGTAAATATTGAAAAATAATTAATAGTGTGAATAAATAACGCAAATCTGTGTAATACTGCACTTGTAAAGATAATAAGTTTACAGGGTGATTCACGAAAATAATTTCGTGGATGAATTTAGATGGAAAAATAAGAAAAACGTTATACATGATTACCCATAACAGGCAGGTAGAGTGTTAAATTATTTGCACTCAATCTCCTAGTTCCAGGGCTACAAAAAATGGTTATGTTTCTTATCACATGGTCAGTCAATTATATGACTGAGCATTTAAGAACGGAAGAGGTAGAGGTGTAAATGCACTAATCAGAGTTATCGGCTCTAAAAGTAACGAATTTCATTACACAGTCAGACCCTGTGGTGAATAAAGTGAAGGTGTCATTTGCAGGGTGGAAAGTGGATGCTTTTCAGAGGGCTTGGCATGCTGATAAGTATACTTTTCCACTCAGTGAGGAAGGCCACCTCACTTTGAGGTGGATTACCCCAAGGGTGAGGTAATTCCTCTCAAATCCTCGTTTCACTTAGTAAAGCTTCTAGAGGTTCAAACCAGCAGCCTTTTGGTTGATGACCTAAACAACAACAATAAACATGTGTCCGAAAAGGCATCGTTAGCGTTTTACGGCTAGCGGAAGATTTTGGCTCATCTCATGAAATATGTCTGTAATGAAATTTTCGGACGTTAATTAAGAGTCAAAATGGTTGTTTCTTATGGTTTTTACATGTGAAAACATGTTAAATAAATACTAAAACCATTTCTTTAGTAGTTTTTAAGTAATCTTAGTTAAATTAAAATAAATAGGGGTAAAAATTCCGTTTTTTAAGTTTGTCGTACAATAATATTGTAAAAATAACAATAATTACAACTATTAAATTGATGATAATAAAGGAAAAATACTCTATCGGTATTAATACTGTTCAATTGCCAAACATCAACATTATTATATGAAGAAGTTGTACTGTAAAGTGGTTATCATGATTTCGAATCTTTGCTGGTACTTCGCGAAGACTGAACATTTATAAAGATATTGGGTTGTTTAGGTCATCAGCTGAAATGCTGGTTTGAATGTCTAGAGGCTTTACTAAGTAAAACGAGGAGTGAGGTCGTTTACCAATGCCTTTCTTACTGAGTGGAAAAGTATACTTATCAGCAAGCTAGGCCCTCTGAAAAGCATCTATATACTTTCCACCCTGTAAATGACACCTTGACTTTATTCACCGCAAGGTCTGGCTGTATAATGAAATTCATTAATCTCAGAGGAGATTAACTCTGATTAGTGTTTTTTACAACTCTAACTCTCCTTTTTTAAAAATGCTTCAGTCATTTAATTGACTGACCATGTGATAAGAAACAGAACTTTTTTTGTAGCCCTTAAACTAACAGATCGAGTGCAAATAATTAACACCCCACCTGCCTGTTATGGACGTATGTAAATTTATAGTGTATTTATTTCATCCAAAAATTGGTTTACTAGACGTACGTCATTTTCCTCTTAAAATGGATGTAGTAGCTAAGTTTTGCATTTGGAAAACGGCATCTGTTTGTTACAGTTACTTTAGTGTTACGGTTGTGTGAAATACGAGTATTACTACAATTTATTTAGCTAAACAGCTTAATGTTAAATAAAACAGATTCTTAAAGAATAAATAAACTAGAATATTTTGCTAGTATGCGGTAAAATTATGAATTAGTAAATTCATTATATAATATTAAAATGTAGTGCGATTCTTTAAGTAATACTGACAACTGCACTACATTCAGTTGTAACAAATTAAACTGGTACGAACAGTTGTCGTTTAAACCAAATCTCAGTCAAATAAATATAGCTGTGACAAAATCGTAGACAGGTTTGTATAACATTTATGTTTCTAAGAATTAAAGAGACCACTTTCAATTTTTAATAATTTTGCAAATTACATACTAGTATTCTTTTAGAACGGTCGTTAGAAGTAACATCGCTGCGCGATAGTGAACATTTGTCTCATTAATGACCCGTAACACCAATTTGGCACACTTTACACAGCGGATGGAGCGTGGAGTGACGGCTTCATGACGTCAGCTTTATCACTTCTTTACTATTACTATACTGTACAGTACGATTCAAACGGTCCCCTTGAGATGCCACTTCGGTAAACTTTCATTATCAAAATCAGTTTATCAATCATCAGAAACCTCGCCGAAGATTCTTCATAATTTATTTTTTTTTTTACTATCAGAAATTTACCCTTACAATGGCGTCCTTATATTAGGACGTCAAGATTTAGACTAAAAAATGCCAGCGTCGTCCTTTTATTAGTACATTGACTTAACATTTCATTGGATTGTTATTTTTTACTTAAATTTTATAAACAACGTATGAAAATAATGAATAAGAAATGTAGATTGAGAAAATACATGTAGATTTTTTTTATGAATGTAACTGATTAATATTGATTAAAACACAGTATTTTTATTTTTTACAATACCTACATAAATGATTTTTTGTGATTTTGGCATAATTAAATTGTCTTTAAAGTGATATAGGCCTAAATGAAATTGAGTAACATAATTTTTTAGGGTGATTTGTTTTTAAATTAAAAAAGAAATTTCCATAAAAATGGCTACGTATCATTTTATTTTTAAACTGTAAGAAATATGTTCCAAGTTGAATTTCATACAAGATCAAATTTTTTTATGAACAAAACAAAAAAATCATTAAGATACCTTGAAAAATAGCCATGTTATGGTTAGATATAATATAAAATCCTACAAATCGCACAAAAATAGGCTGGCATTTTTTAGTCTAAATCTTGACTTCCTAATACTGTATTAGGATTTTACACTGTAAGTGTTAAAAAGAAACGAAGTTTTTCATTTTTTTACATTTATTGGTAAATGGAAACACTTTTGTCGTAAAATCTATACTAAGGCCTCAATCTTAAAAAATCATAAATCAAAAAAGAAAATTGCGTATAAAAGGTTTGACAGTTTTTTCACTTCTTCGTCGTCGATGAAGCCCTTCACTCTATAAGATGGTTCTTCAACTTTTCAAACAAATGAAAATCTGACGGGAAAAGTCATGGACTATATTGAGGAGAATGGTTCGTAATCTTCCACCGGTAGTAGGTATACGAGTATATTTCAAAAGTGAGACTATTGTTTTTGCAACATCCAAGCGTGCTTTTAAGCGAAAGAAGTGACTTAAAAAAAAATTTCAGAAGTAATATGTTAAATTTTCTTTTGAAATGTAAAATTAATTTTGTACCGCAGAGATAAAGAAGTTTAACTCCAAATTTGGCAAAATTTTGTTAAAATTACCTTTAAAATCAGAAAGAAATGCTCTATCTAATAGCATACAATATTAACTCCTTCCCTAGGCTAACTTGCAATTTTAGAGCTAATAATAACCGTATTACCTTCAATTGTGTAGCGGTGTACAAGATTTGCAAAATCACTATTGAATGTGTTTTACTGATTGTACTCAAATTTTGCTTAAATTTTTGTTGTACTTAGTATTATATTCATCTGTTACTAAACAGTACTGAGTAATTTTTGAAATTTTTTCAAACGTTTTGTATAAATTGCTGTTTCTTTAGAAAGGTAGTGTTAGCACTAGGTATTTCACTAAAGTTTGGTTTTTGTTGTGATTTTTTTTTTTATAAAATCAACTAACATTGGAGTTAACACTAATGTAGAACGTAAACAGTTAAAAAAACGCAGAAAGCTGTAAAGAGTAGACTATTAAGTCCTGTTGTTGGTGGAAAGGAGTACAGACTTTGGTAAAGTTATAATATAATAAATCTGTAGATAAGAAGCAATTTCTTTAGAAATTGAGTGTTTTTGTTACAAAAATGAAAATAAAATATTTCTACTTTTTGGCTCTCCTGAAAAATCATGAAACACCCTTAATTAATTCCAAGTAATATGAAACAGGTTGATTCATCGAGAATTTTAAAATTTGTCTAAAATTTAAGCTCATTGTGTATAAAAATATTTGTTTAACCCAGTAGACAAATTTTTAAATATTCCAAGCTAATTTACAGCTCAACGTTATAAATTCATGTCATTATTTCATATCTTTCAAAAAAATTTTACTCAAATACTGAATTCATTATTGAACTTTTACTCGTACATCAATAGTTTATCTAATAATAGGCCTAATTGTTAGAAAATGAATCATAATGCACTTGGAACGTGTTCATCAGCAAAAAATCAGAGAATTATGTCATTAGTCCCGTGATGTTGAGATCAGGGTTATCAGCATCTAGCTTTTTAATTTTGATTTAATTGTGGGAGAATTTCAAATATTTTAGATAACTCTTTTAATGAACTACTTTACTGATTTCATTGACAAATAAAAAAGAAATCATTTAACTTCCTAACAGATAAAATATGTAGTAGTTCATACATTTTAATTACATAACTGGTATTTAAATTTGAAGAAAAAATTTAATAAGATTATTCATAATTTAACCGTAAAATGTTCTAGAAGTTAATAACTTTTGATAAGAAAAATATATAGGTCCTATTCTTAAGTATATAACCGAGTCAATTTTTCTTAGTGACGCGTGAAAAGCGAATGATTTTAGAATAGGTTTTTTTAGGAATTGCATGGTGACACTCAAATTGACGTTATTAAGTATTTTATTTATTTTTAATAAGAGTTTCTTGTTAAGTAGTGACTTTTATATTGTAGCCTAACAGAAAATTAAATTAACTAATTTACTGACCTTTAACATTCATTGACGACATGTAAAAGTCGCAGCTCGAGCAAAGAAACTAACTTAAATTTTATATGCATTGTTCTCGTAAAATGCATGTTCAGGTCACCTTTAACCACCACATGTTCAGGCCCATTTTTTACCGATTTTGCCAAGAAAATAGAGAAAATCTCCAATTGAAGCTAAACTAACCGTTGTAAAAAAATTTTGAAATAATAGTTGATGGGCACAGAACAGAAAAACTAAAATACCAAAAGAAAAACACTCCATATTATAAGCTAAAACTAGAAAATACCTGGAAAGCGTGTTTTCAGTCAATGAAAGAAAAGCAAGATTCGATAGAGCGAAAAAATAGTGGGAACAAAAACTTCAAAAGAGATTTAAGAAGTAATTCGCTAGACAAGACAAGTGAGCCAGTGTGGTCAAGAAAAAAATCTTGAAGGGATCTACAAGTTTATTTATATACGAGGTGTGGCTATTAAAAAACGAGACTGACGTAAAAGGTTTTATTTTTATTTTATACATAATCACTTATTGTCACCTTCAATATACAATCTTTCTCTATCCCTACAACGCTCCATGCGAATTTTCGATTGTTGGAAACAGTGCTCTAAGTCATCGTCTGTCAGCTCCTTCAGGACACATGCTGCTTTCTCTTTTACAGCTTCCACAGACTCAAATCTTGTCTATTTTAATGCAGATTTCACCTTAAAGAACAGGTAGATGATAATAACATGTATCAAACGTGGTTCTTTACTTATGATCCGGAAACGAAGCGCCAATCCATGCACTGGAAAGCCGAACTTCACCGAGAGCCAAAAAAGCTCGAATAAGCAAGTCAAAGTTTAAAGCAATGATGATTGTGTTTTTTTATATCCATGGGATTGTGTACCTTCTCTGGGTTCCTGAAGGTCAAACAATTAATCAATATTACTACCTTGAGGTACTTTTTAAACTTCGTCAAAGAGTAAGGAAAAAACGCCCCGAAATGTGGATGGACAAATCATGGGTTCTCCACGAAAGACAATGCTCCAGCTCATTCCGCGTTATCTGTCAAGAGGTTCCTAGCCAAGTACAGCATCTCAGTGTTAGAACATCCACCTTATTCACCAGATCTTGCACCATGTCACTTCTCGTGACTTCGTTCGCTAAGGTGAAATCTGCATTAAAAGGGACAAGATTTGAGTCTGTGGAAGCGGTCAAAGAGAAAGCGGTACGTGTCCTGAAGAAGCTGACAGAAGATGACTTCCAGCACTGTTTCGAACAATGGAAAATTCGCATGGAGCGTTGTAGGGATAGAGAAGGAGTGTAAATTGAAGGTGACAATAAGTGATTATGTATAAAATTAAACTTTTTACATCGTCAGTCTTGTTAGTTAATAGCCACATCTCGTACTAGGGCAACGTTTTTAAAACGCTTTGCTTTGGAAGGTAGGACCATTTATGATTTCAGTTAAGTAAATATTATATTGCAAGCTCTAATAGGATTTTTTGACAGCAGTAAGAAAATGTATGTGAACTAAAATTTTGCTCCTTTCCCACCAAAAACCTTCAAATTGGAAAGAATAAAGAAAACGGATTCTTTGATCGCCATGAATAAACCTGCCCAGAATATAATAAAATATTGGTATACGATAGTAACTAGGTAGGGCTAATAAATATTATAATATTTTTGAAAGGGTTTTTAAAATATGTTATTGCACTGTACCTACAAAACTTTTCTTAACTACAAAGGAGTTATCCGTAAACGATATTACAGAAAAGCATTCCAGTGTATTGACCTTCGTAAGTAAGTAATCCACGTATTTCTGTTGTACATTTTTATGGATTTTACCCTCTATTTGAAGAGTTCTGCCGGTCTTTATTGATCTCTAAACTACACAGGTAGTATACAGTTTTAGAAGGGAACACTCCAAAAATAAAAATTTTAAAAGTAAAATAAGCAATTATGGTGCGATGTATACTGTTTTAAATAAGGAAATTTAATCTTTTTATTATTGTATTCTCCTAATGGATTTTTCAACCGGTGACAAAATTATACCGTTATAAATTGAGCAGATTCTCCAATCAATCAATGTCAATGTCACTCATAAACATTACCCTATTCTGTATGTTTCTTAGGACATAACAATGTAAATCTATTTAAGTATCTATGGTGAACTGCACTGATTAAACAAAAAAAAAATGAAAATGACCTTATTATCTTTGAACATGTTCGTAGAAATTATTTATCTATTTTTTTTGTTGCTGTTCGGTTGTACATTAAACGACTATCTATTTATTTTTTGTTGTATTGTACAACTTCGTTTATCCGCACTAACTGGGATCAAAGGCAATCCGGGGTAATAAGCAAAACAAATTCTTAAATAAGCAGACTTGGCGTTTATTACGATAGCAAACTGTGTTTTGTATCAAAATTACATAGAATTGTTTAAAAGACATAAAAAAATGGGGCAATAACTTTTCAAATCATTTTCACCAAGTATTGGTCCACTGTCTTCTATTTCAAACTCGTGTGGCGTTCGAATGTCAGTCAACCCTTTATCATTAATTAAAGGCTAGTTTGAACCTCTAGTGGCTGTACTAAGTAAAACGAGGAGTGAGATGGTTTACAAAATTGTCTTTCTCAATGAGTGGAAAAGTACGCTTATCAGCATGCCGGGCCCTCAGAAAAGCATCTGCTTTCCACCCTGAAAATGACACCTTCACTTCATTCACCGCAGGGTCTGGTTGTATAATGATTAAATTTATTATTCTCAGAGGAGATAACTCTGACTATATAACCTATACATCGGGAACGGGAAACCTTTGTACCAAAAGGCTGAATTTTAGCTGAAATTAATTAGAAAACATGTAGGAATACTTCTCAAAACGTAGTATTTTTCCTCTTAAAATTGATCGTGCTGCATGTTCTGAAATATGAACTTAGTGAAAAATACGCTAAAAAACGAACACATTATTTTGTCTGTTAATCGCTAGAAATGCCTAATACACTTCCGAATAACTACGAATTAAATAACAAAAAACCAAGCTTTATAACGAGCCGTACCAGAAATATGTATGTTTCTTACCTTGTGAAATACGTGGTCCCAAACAAGGCTTCATCTTTCAGTTTACGTACTATAGTGTCTTCTACCTCTTCTGTTCTTAAATGCTTCAGTTATAAGTAATTGGCTGACCATGTGATAAAACACAGAATTATTTTTTGTAACCCTGGGTAGAACGAGTGCAAATAATTCAACACTCCGCCTACCTGTTACGGTCAAAAATAAACTTTATAAAATTATACTTTCCAAGTAAGTTGACAGTTTCGACGAAGAAGACAAAGGTAATGGCATTTAGAGGGAAAGAGCCAGTCAGAAGAAAAATTGTTATAGATAATAATATTTTGGAACAGATCTCCCACTTTCTGTATCTAGGTTGCAACATTACATACCAACAGGATAAAGATGCTTACAATAAGATGCACCGATTTCAGCAAATATGCGGAACTATCCACCGCACTTTAAAAAATAGCACCAGCAAAAACATGAGGGTAAGATTTTATAAAACATTAGCAGTGCCGACTCTACTCTATGGCAGTAAAACTTGGGTGCTACCAAAGCGACAGGAGAGTAGATTGCAAGCATCTGAAATGAAATTTCTTCGACATACTTATGGGTGTAGTAGAGAAGATCTTTACAGGAATACCGAGATAAGGAAAGAACTCAACATCTTCTCTATAAACAACAAGGTATCCCAGAATAGAATGCAGTGGTTAGAGCATATAAACAGAATGCAGGAGGATAGGATACCTAAGCAGACACTAAGCTATACGCCGGAGGGCAAGAGAGAGCGAGGACGCCCGAGAAAGAGATGGGCACATTTGAGAGGTTCGGAACAGGCAGAGATGCCTAATCCTTGAAGGCAGAAGAAAAGGAAGATACTTTCCAGGTTCTTGCACGCCTATCTGCTCATAAAACTTTCTCAGTTATTCGCACAATTAGGCTAAGTAGGCTATATTTGTGAAATTTTTAAATTTTTGTAATTTTAAAATTTTGTTACTCTCCAAATTATTTTATAAGATAGATTTTGCAGTCTACATACTAAGTCCATTAATTCATTTTATTAACTCTGAACGTAATCATCTAGGTCAGTAACGAAAAATATGTAGCGAGTGTTTGGCGACATATCAAGTAGATTACATCGTCATAGGATAACAAAATTATATTTCTGTAATAATGAGGTTAAAATATTCTTCTCCTCGAAAAACGTTACCTCAAACTTGAAACGTGTCAAGATTTTTAATCATGTACTATTCTTTTTCGATTTAAAATACAGGAAGTTCAGTTACTTCTTGAATATTTCCAGATTAGTTTTTTAGGTTCCTAAAGTTATGCTTAAATCTTTCATATTGTTTTTTTCAATTTTTTCCATCCATTAATTTGGCAGTTTTTGATCTCATAATTTTTCTGTGATACCATATATTGACAATACAATGTATCGTGACAATATCTAAGGGGAAAGTGTTTGTTCCAGATTTCTCTAGCAGGACTGAGTTTTTAGATTTGTTAATATAAATAGTGACAGTAGATAAACTGGGTTATTTCCAAGAAGTAATTAGGAATAGTAAAGGATTACTGTTGTGTTGGCTACCTGAGAAGGGTCTGAGTGTCTATTTAGACAATTAGCTGTTGTATTGTGTGTGACTTTTATTCAATTCGAACGTATTTAACATTTTATTAGTAGAGACATCCAGAACCCGAGAGAAAGCCTTTGTATTTTCATTATTATTTAGAAAATCTTTGTTAATCGTAATTTCAATGAACTAGTTATTTAAAGGCGCTACCGTTAGTTGGTCAGTTAGTCTTGAGTTGTCAACAGCGAGTGAGTTGTGTAGCCAACTGGATACCGCGAATTAGTTTATGTTTTGTGAGATCTGATTAGTTTACTGTAGACATCATATATTTGGTTGTAAGCAGGATTTAGTTAAGTGTAACATAATCTTGTTACTAGTAAGTTCATATTTTAATGTTATTAATTTATTATTTATTTTAAATACATTGATTGTAGTAATATTGTAATCTATTAGCAGATTTAAGTAAGGCTATTTTAATTGTAATAATTTGTAATTATGTTGTATGTGATTCTAAAAGATAGTTTGTTAATTAGTTATTTTACCCAGATCCCGGAACGGACCTTTGAAATAAGTGTTACAGCATTTTATCATGCAGTCAGATATTACGCACAGTACAGTACCGCCCTACAATATGACGTCATCTTTTACTCTTTCCTTTTCCAAAATTTTGAAAATTATTTACGTACAAATTACAAAAAAGTTATGTCACTTCCGATTTCCACATAGAAAGTTATGTAAATCTTTCAAAATTCAAACAGATCGTCCAATTCGTTAAAAAAAAAGATTTTACCTTCTTTTTCTTATAACACATTCAGTTATACTTGGATCATATTTCTTCCTTTCCACTGGAGATTATTAAATAGATGTCAACGAATTTCATGTTTCTAGTACTAATTTTGGTGCTATTAAAGTGATGTTTTTCTCAATGTGTAAGGTTGTGTTAGAAGTTAAAACCTTTAAGTATAATATCCCGTGAATCAGAGGGAGCAGGAGGTTGCTGGTTAAACATAAATACAGTAAAAGCTCTCAAAATCAGACCTGGAAAAACTATTAAGCAGCTTTTCTTATAAATTTTCAAAAGTATAAGTTAGTTTTAAGTATTTGAGTTATCTATTTTTACTTGGATTAAAGTTTCAACTGCCCATGACAGGCAGGTAGAGTGAGCACTCGATCTGCTAGTCTAGGGCTAAAAAAATTCTGTTTCTTATCACATGGTCAGCCAATTATAAGACTGAAGCATTTAAGAATAGAAGAGACAGAGGTGTAAAAGACTCTAGTCAGAGTAATCTTCTCTGAGAGTAATGAATTCCATTATACAGCCTGCGGTGAATGAAGTGAAGATCTCTTTTACAGGGTGGAAATTAAACATTTTTCAGAGGCCCTAGGATGCTGATAAGAATACTTTTCCACTCAGTGAGGAAGGAATTTATAAACCACCTTACTTCTCGTTTTACTTAGTGCAGCCTCTAGAGGTTCAAACCAGCCTTCCGGCTAATGACCAAAATAACAACAAAGTTTAAACGTTTAAATAAATTTTACTTTTTCTGTAAACACTTTTTACATTTGATGTGTAACAATTTTTTAATTAATAAAGTAAAAATAATTGGAAGTGATTTTATAGATTAAACTTTTAAAGTAATTTAATTAGCTTAGTTACTGAAAAGTGCAACCCATTGTTTGAATTAAACCAAGCAGACTAGAATATCATATGTATATTTGAATGAAGTAACCCTAAGATACTTTCGATTTTGTGGGTTGTGAGTCGACATTTAAACAAATTTCAATTAACAGAAGTGCGGTTGAGTTTCGTTCGTGAGTAATTAGTTCTACTTCATTAATTAAAGAAGTACTAGCTAGATTATTTGGAAGTTAGACCAACCGCCTGCCGGGAAAGGTAACGCAAAGAGAGTGGGTTTAATATAGTACACTAATACTGAGTAACTGCCCACAAATGGATCCATTGGCCCCGTCCGTAATTAGAACTGTCAACATAACGTATGGCCTAATTTGCATTGCAATGTCCGAAAGCAATAACTCGAACTATCAATATAGGAACAGCCTTACAAATCTTTACACAAAAGAGATGAAAATTTATTGAATTTTCTTTTTTTCTATTTAGCTATCTCTCTTTAATCCTTTATTTGGAACTAAATAGAATATTGTGAAAATAGGCAATATTTGAACCAACAAAGGTTTTTATTAAATTGGGTTTGACAGGTATATCTCGGAATAGTTAGCCGGACCAAGATCAATTGTTGTCCCTTGGGTAATAAAGGTTTTTATTATTTCTTGAGCTGATTATTACTCCTTCCTCTCTTCATTTCTTTAATCTTATATTTATTTATTTACGGTATTTTATTTTTTCTTTAGATTGCTCTGGAAAAGTTTAGGAGTTTCAATTTGTAGTTCTTTTGTTCTCTAATTCTTAGTTATTCTATAAATTTTTACGACCAATATTATAAAAAACCAGAACGTTCTGTTGAGTCAGTTTAGTTCGGAACGCTGACTCATTTTTTCAGACCCCAAGCTCCAGAGAATAATTTTTTTTGTTTGCATATCATATTTTCGTGTGTGATGTGAATTTTTTACGTCTGGCTGTGTGCATGCTGAGCAACTGATGATGTCAACACGACATAAACTCAGGTTTCTCTGAAGAGTTGATGCTTGCTGGACAAGTTTACGGTCGCGATCAGGCTAAATGCAACTCATGATAGCGCCGCACTACAAAATACAAAAACCTACATTTTTTCCATACAGGCCTAAAGAAGTTTAGGCTCGTGAACTGTCGTTTCATTTTTTGCTCGAACCTTATCAAAATCGACGTTTATTACTTCATCATGCAACTTTTACTTTTAGTTTAGGCTCGTGAACTGTCGTTTCATTTTTTGCTCGAACCTTATCAAAATCGACGTTTATTACTTCATCATGCAACTTTTTGAGGATTACTTTATCATGGTTCCTAAACATAAATTTCTACAGTCGGTAAGGTTGGACTAAGTAAAAAGTTGGCTGGATCAGTGGCAGACTCTTTACTTAGTAAAACGAAAAAACACGTTTTAAAATACTTAAAATATATATTTAGTTGATAACCACTGGGTCATCAACTAAATCGGATCAAAGGTGTAGATGATGGGGTGACCTGTGTTGAGGAAGTAAAACCCGATAAATTTAGCCTGGAAAACAGTTTGGCCTGCCTCTGTCAAAACCGAAACTACAATAAACATCACAAAATAAATTTAGTCAACCTGTTGACATTATAAGAACAATTTCTTTGAGGATTTTCTAAAATTGAAATAATATCAATTTATTTATTTATTCAATTTAATTTCAATTGTGATCTTGAGTAGCCTATTTAATAGATCTACATATTTTGACAATCGACAAAGAATTGATCGGTAATGAACTTTTGGAACCGGACATCAAAATCATTCAAAAATCTTAAAATGGTAAAAATTTAAAATGTTTTAATTTGAAAAAACGTTAATGTTCCTATTAATTTGTTGAATTTTTAATGTCATGGTTAGAGGGTTAAATCAGACAAAGTTTTTTGTTAATGATTTCCAGTTATTTTACAGAATTATAAAAATATAAAATTTTAATTAGTAGCCTATATAAATTAATTTTTGGTAGATGCCTCTAGCTGTCATGTTTTTATGCAGACTACATTTTTTAAGTGTTATAGATGAATATGCAGTCTCCATGGAAATATTAAAGTTGAATTCCCGCGAAAATGTAAAATTTAATTACATTTTATTATCGTGAGTTAATACAGTATTTTATTTCACATAAACCATTATTTTCTTTACTTTAATGAACAAAACATAAAACAATCTAGTGAATGTTACAATAGGCTATAGCATTATTGGTTTGATGTCCTCGCTAAAAAGATTTGCCCGTCCCTGAAATTTATATAGTCTCGCGGTCAGTCAATTATTACTTAAGAAATATAACAAAATCTGTGGTAAATAGAATTGAGGTTGATATGTTCTTGACAGTTTTATTACTTCCTTGTTTAATTTTATTGCTATTAATTTCAGCCTATTGGTTTTGCTCGATATCATGGATTGCTTTGTCATTTATTAAAACAACGATTTGGTTTATTATTTAATCTATACCAAATTATTTCGACGTTGATTACTTAATAATGTAAATATTTGATAATTATTTTGCAAAAAAAGGAATTCATGAAAGACCAAATGTCATAAAAATGTCAAATATTTTTAAATAATATATAATCTAAAATGCAACAGTTTGTCAACATAAAATCACTTTACAATTAGGTTTACACAAGTAAAGAAAACCTGATAACATTTTATAACTGCAGTAGATCCTCAATTTACCGGTCTTGTATTTAACGTGGCTCAGATTGAACATCAGATTTGAGAAAAGAAAAATTTTGCCCAAACCCTTACGTCACTTTCGTTCTTGTGAGTTTTGATTGGATAATTTATACTCCTACATTAATTCATAAATACGGCAACACTTGATTTTATATAATTATTCACTTCGGTAATTTCTGTCCGTTGCAGGGCTAAAATAAATAGTTCTGTTTCTTATCGCATGGTCAACCAATTAAATGGCTGAATTATTTAAGAACAGAAGAGGTAGAGGTGTAAAAGACACTAATCAGAGTTGCCTCCTCTGAAAGTAATGAATTTCATTATACAGCCAGACCCTGTGGTGAATGAAGTGAAGGTGTTTACCAATGCCTTCCTCGCTGAATGGAAAAGTACGCTTATTAGCATGCCAGACCCTTTAAAAAGCACATATTTTCCACCCTGCAAATGACACCTTCACTTCATTCACCGCAGGGTTTGGCTGTATAATGAAATTCATTACTTTCAGAGAGGACAACTCTGATAAGTGTCTTTTACACCTGTACCTCTTCTGTTCTTAAATGATTCAGTCATTTAATTGGCTGACCGTGTGATAAGAAACAGAACTATTTATTTTAGCCTTGCAACGAACAGATTAAGTGTAAACAATTTAACACTCCACCTGTCCGTTATGGGCAGATGTCTATGTCCTAATTATGTACATCTAATCACTGATAGGCCTACATTTATACTATGATTTGAACCACGGAACCTTCATGTCCAAGTTAGTAACGTGCTCGCCTCTCATCATGCAGTCATGGGTTCAAATCCCATTCAGGCACGGCATACGTTACAAAAAAATCATTCCATCCTTTACCGTCTGCATTAGCAGTAATTGCAGAACAGTCGGAAGTTAAACAAAAAAAAAATTCATTTCCGAAAATCAGTTGTTAAAGAGTTGACTCGCGGCGTCGATTTTACCATTAGACTAACTCGGTGGATAAGGTTTAATTGTAATTGTTAATATAAAATTTAGGTAGTTTAAGATTTAAGTTTTTGTAATTAATTTAATTTAAGTAACTCGATTGTAATTTATTAGAAATCCATGTTTAATACCTAATTAATTGGGTCAATAAATAGTTGTTATAAATTTAAAAAAGTATTTTTATTATTAATAATACCCAGATCCCAAATGAACCTAGGCTTAGTTGCCATGCAACAATAATGGTACGTGGGTACATAAACGAATGGACACATAGAATATACAAAATTTACAACAAAAAACAAATATGATATTCGGATATTCAAATACCTATTAAAACCCGGTAGATAAGAATTCCGAAAACGTATAAAAAACTAATTTTATAGTAGAACTTTATGCTAATAGTTTTCAAATAGGCTAACTAGTTGCGATATAACCATGTAACATATTCAATCAGATAAATTTGATGGGCCTATTAGTTAAGCACGTAGTGTTTTATTATGTTTCACTGGATGACCAACTTAATTACATTTTTGAGGGACGTTACTTGCGTGTTTACCAGTACTACTTAACGTTCATAGTACCGTAACTCAATACACAAGTCACTCGGATAGAATGTATGTAACGAAATTAGTGAAAATTCACACATTAATATCAGCATTTATAAACAATGTGGTTGTTACTACCTTGTTTTATGATTTAATGACCGAGATGTACGTATAATTACCATCAAAGCACTAATGTAGTAGTGTACGCTATAAACAATAATACAGTATTATCATGACAATATATCCTCTACAACTCGTAACTATGCATGAGATTTTGCTTCAACATACTCAATCAACCTCACAAGCTTCGTTACCCGTTATCTAAACAACGAGAAGGGGATACTTGATAAGCTTCAGTAATTTATAGTCATATTGTATGTTGTAGGCCCACGCTAATGATTTTCACAAATCTCTGTATCATAGTTCACCAGTTTTTTTCACAATTTACTCCTACAAATCTGAAACAAAAGAAATTAAAAATTTATTCAATTAAATCTTTATATATTTTTAGTGAGGAAGGCAATGGAAAACCACCTCACTCCTCATTTTATTTAGTAAAGCCTCTAGAGGTTCAAACCAGCCTTTTAGCTGATCAGCTAAACAACGTACATTTTTAGTTATATTCATTCAGTTACTTTTATTCGTATTTGAATACTAGTCGGGGTTACCTGTGTACTTAGATGGTTGGCGTTCAATTAACCATACTTTCTCAGGAATGATTGACCTGAGTCTGTACAAGACTCTACCTTATTTACACGTCGTAAATATCATTCTCATCTTATTGGGTCATGGGGTTGCTTATTATTCTAAATGAACACATTTCATCGTACACGCGTTAGGGTTAAAAAACCAATTACATCTTACCTACAACCTATTATAGGCCTAATGTGTTCACCACGCAGACCTTTTCTTAAAGTACAATGTATACAATATTTTCACACTAATTGCACTCCGTATGTCAACTTGAACTGAATGAATTCAATTAACTCACCGACAAAAGTAGCTTAGACCTACTGTATATATTAAGTTTCTAGAAAGACACAAAACAAAGGATTTCTTCCAAATTCTGGAAGAAATAATAAACAGGTAGGCTAAATTGTACCCGAAAAAGATATAAAAAGATTTTCAGAAGTTTTGTAAATAAATCATAAAAGAGTAGACTACACATATATAAAATGAGAAAACACTAGAAATTGAATAAAACTTCACAAAAGAATACAAGTAATAATAATTAGAGCCGATATCACCACTGCACCCTTTCCAGGTAGTAATTAATACTAGTCACATACCAGTACACTCTTTCGTACAATACCAGGTACCTAATTATCTCTCCTTAACCATTTCGTAGCTCCACCATTTCTAGCCTACTGTCGATTTCTTTATTATAGATACCCGAGTTTGGAGCCTTGTTTCTTGAAAATAGTTTGTTCAATTTTAACGTACTGTACAACAAAATTTAGCTGATTTCAATCTGCGTTGTTACGTGCAATTTCATATTTTTAGCGTTTTTTAATATTGCAATTTTAGGATGAGAAAAAAGAGGCGGTTTCCTTTGCTACTGCAACAGACCGAATGCATTTACAGGGTTATAACTCAAACACCGTTTGACCAATTTATTTTAGATTTCGCCGTAATATAAACTTGTATGTTTTTATTGTATGTAAGAAATTTCAGACTTGTTGCTTTTTTAAATTTTGAGTTCTTAGTAAAACTCTGAACCCCTGTTAACTCCGTAACCGCTCATAAATTCGGCAATTTCAAAAATTCATTGTACTTATTCAGTATAAAAAAATGAATACAAATTCAATAATATTATGGAACAGCGATAAACCAGTTATTCGGCAGAATTTTTTAAATATTTAAATAATAGGTAGATGATGCAGGGGGTTGGAAGAAGCTTAACCACTTTTAGCTTCAATTAGCCACTTAGTCACAAGTAGCTTCGACTAATTTATCAGCTAAGAAAGCTTAGTCGTCTACCAAGCCAAGGCAATTTAAGTTAAACGATTTAAAATTAATTTTTTTTTAATTTTAAATTTAAGTTTAATATAACTTTATAGGGTATCATAGAATTTTATTTCCCAAAGAAAGTTTTAAAACGTAGGCTAATTTACAAACTTTAAGCAAAAATGATAAAAATTTGAGTAATATCGTTCTTGGAAAGAAAATTCAAAACACACTCAGTAGTGTGTTTCAAAAAAAAACTAAACTGAAAACAAAAAATAAAACTAAACTTGACTGAACTATGCATTAATCTTGAAACATGAAGTTCTTGAAGCTGAAGATGGAGATGATAATAATGACGATGATTAGTAGTTGAAGTAGGAACAACAAAAATTATTAACGAAATCGTAAAGGTAAGTTGAAGGTTTTAAGTCTGTGAGTATCTTCGGTAGTGTCTAGGAGGTTAATTACGAAAGAATTTTGATGTGTTATAACTTTTTTAAATGTTTCTCGGTACGTTATTTAGTTTATTATTTTATGATGGGCAGTTTTAAATCGTTGTGAACTATTTCATTGGTTACGTACCAGGGGGCTCCAGAGATTGGTCTAAGGTATTTTGATTGAACTCGTTGTAGTATTTCTATATTTGAGGAACTAGCTCCATCTTATATCTCTAACCGGGAAGTCCAAACTGATTTGAGTATTACTTTGTACAAGAGAACTTTATTCACCTTATATCTCTAACCCGTAAGTTAAACTGATTTGAGTATTACTTTGTACAAGAGAACTTTATTTACCTTATATCTCTAACCCGTAAGTCCAAACTGATTTGAGTATTACTTTGAACAAGAGAAGTTTATTCACCTTATATCTCTAACCCGGAAGTCCAAACTGATTTGAGTATTACTTTGTACAAGAGCACTTTATTCACCTTATATCTCTAACCCGTAAGTCCAAACTGAATTGAGTATTACTTTGTATAAGAGAACTTTATTTACAAGAGAGAGTTGAGACTTACTGACTAAGAGCCAGAACAATTGTAACCTCAGCCCAAGTTGTGTTCGTTTCGTCCATAAAATGAATGACTTCTCCACGTGAGTCTTCGATCTAAATGTAAACCCAGATATTTAACTTCTTTTTACAGGAATATACCGTTCAAGGTGTCCACTGGATATGTTGGTTTTTTTAAGGGGAGACTGCACTTTGTATCCTGCCAATGTTAAATTTGCAATTTTTAGGTAAATTTTTCATAGGAATGGTTAAAGATAAGAAAATGAAACTTTACGCACTTATAGATTTTGGGTATCTCTAGCTACTGGGATTTTTTCAATTTAATCTGTAGGACCATAAAATTAAAAACAAAATTATGAATAACATGGAATTTTTACAAATTTCTTTCTACGTGTTTTTGCATATTAATTTTAGGAGCATCTGAGGAAGTCACAAAAATGCCAGTGTATGTCCATGTACAAGAAGAATAACTGGTAAAAATTTCTGCATGGTAGGTTTAATAGTTTCCGAGAAAAATTTACCTAAATGTAAAAAATTTAAATTTCCAGGAACAGACAAAAAACAAAAAGATACAAACCAAAAACAAAATGTACACAAACATGTAAATTTCCCATCAACAGTTGGGTAGAAAGCCAATAGTTTTGAGAATATTAAAAACAGTAGCCAATGCAGATATTTTAAAAAACTGAAATTCTCTTTACACTTAAACGAGAAGTATAAAATTACGAAAAATATTCGTTCCTGGTAACATGATAATTTTTCTGGGTAAACATGCTAAATACTTAATTTTTCATTAAAATAATTTTTGTAATTTAATGTTTTTCTGGTAGATCTAGGTCTGAAGTACTGAAAAACATAAAGACCCGAAAATCGAAATTTTCAGTCAAAACCATCGTAGTCTCATCTTGTAAATGTTAAGTGTGTTGACTTATCAATATTAATCTTCATTAATCATTAATCCTACATCTAATGAAAGACTATATTAATGTCATTTTAGTGATTACACTGGGATAATAATAAACGAATGATAAATACTAGTAAAAGTTAATTTTTATAAAACATACGGCCGAATAGATATTGTCTAGGATAATAGTAAAAATACAAATACAATAATAATCTAACAACCAATAATTACCCAACCTAACCTTTAGATACAAGTTTAATAGTAAACTGGGTAATATTAATAATAATTTATTAATGTATTACATTAAAAAAACTACAGTTTTTTTTTATAAATAGGGAGTTACTGAAAGGGCGTTCACCTTAATTCTCTACGTTGAAGGATATATACAGCCTAATGCAGTGAGCAGTAGGTATTATGAATACGGCACTGTGAGGCGAATTTAGAAAGTTTTCAAAGAGAGACGGAGATTGATTGTTGGACTAATTTACTGGTTACTCGAAGGAATAATATTATATCGCTGTAGCTCAATTTATATACCTTCAGTGTAATATAATACTGTATTTGTCCGTACGAATGCTGTTTGTGTCTTAATAAATCCGGTCTCTTCGATTTAATATAATCTGTAATTTGTCCGACCCCCACCGTAACTAATGGTCTCCTCAAAAATTAATGAGTTTTTCGTCATTCCGTCTTTTGTGGAAGAATATTTTTAATAATACAACTCGTATAAATGATACCCTTTGTAGAATACCGTGAATGATTTTTAAATCATCCCCTCCCCTTTTTGCTCCTCCTTTAAACTCTTAGTAATTAATATATCTAGGATAAGAGAAAATATAAAAGTCAAAAAAGTTCAGAAAAAAGAAAAGCTGTTTTATTTATCCACTTTAAGAACCATCATACGAAGTGTGGCTATTAAATAACGAAACTGATGTTGTAAAACATTTAATTTTAATTTTATACATAATCACTTATTGTCATCTTCAATATACACAATCCTTCTCTATCCCTACAACGCTCCATGCAAATTTTTCATTGTTGGAAACAGTGCTAGAAATCATCTTTTGTCAGCTCCTTCAGGACACGTGCTACTCAAAAATGTTTGAAATGAAGCTCGCAAAAATGTTTGTACTAACACTTTGTACGCGATTGAAAATGACCCAAATTTTTTGGAAACGATAATAACATGTGATGGAACGTGGTTTTTTACTTATGATCCGGAAACGAAGCGCCAATCCATTCACTGGAAAAGCCGAACTTCACCGAGAGCCAAAAAAGCTCGAATGAGCAAGTCAAAATTTAAAGCAATGATGATTGTTTTTTTATATCCATGGGATGGTGTACCTTCACAGGGTTCCTGAAGGTCAAACAATTAATCAATATTACTACCTGGAGTACTTTCTAAACTACTGTACGTCAAAGAGTAAGGAAAAACGCCCCGAAATGTGGAAGGACAAATCATGGGTTCTCCACCAAGACACTGCACCAGCTCATTCCGCGTTATCTGTCAAGAGGTTCCTAGCCAAGTACAGCATCTCAGTGTTAGAACATCTACCTTATTCACCAGATCTTGCACCATGTGATTTCTACCTGTTCTCTAAGGTGAAATCTTCATTAAAAAGGACTAGATTTGAGTCTGTGGAAGCTGTAAAAGAGAAAGCGGCACGTGTCCTGAAGGAGCTGACAGAAGATGACTTCCCGCACTATTTCCAACAATGGAAAATTCGCATGGAGTGTTTTAGGGTCAGAGAAGGAGTGTATATTGAAGGTGACAATTAGTGATTATGTATAAAATTAAAATTAAATTTTTTACAACGTCAATTCGTTATTTAATAGCCACAACTCGTATAAGCCAAAAACGTATTTATTTGAATTACAAGTTAAAGACTTTATACTCTTTACTCCATCGTAAATCACAGTTCGATGTGATGTATGGATCCTTTGATCTATTGTTGGGCGAAAAGCATCAAACGTAAACTGGACACAAACTTTTCAAAACTAATTTCCACATTTAATCACATGTAGTTCCTACCAAAAACAAAACTCTTGTCATACAACGAGACACTGTTTACACGACCATTGACAAATTTTTAATTATACACTCGTTTCCATTCAAAATTAATAAATGACACGAATCCAGAAATATGAACCATAACACCCACACCTACCACAAAATTCACAAAGGAGACTAAAAAGATACTGGAATGGCGATCTTTTATAAAACAGCGACGACATTTTCCCTTGGGTTATTCCTCAATTAGGACGTTAAACACGTGCCTCATAAATACTACTAGTGGTATGAATGCATTATTGTAGTTATTATGTTGTGTATGTCAACAGCCGAAAAGCTGGTTTGAACATCTAGAGGTTTTACTAAGTAAAAACGAGAAATCAGGTGGTTACTATTGCCTTCCTCACTGAGTTGAAAAAGTATGCTTATCAGCATGCCAGGCCCTCCGAAAAGCACCCAATTTCCACCCTACAAATGACACCTTCACGTCATTTACCACAAGGTCTAGCTTTATGAGAAAATTCAATATTTTCAGAGGATATAACTCTGACTAGTGTCTTTTACACCTCTAGTTCTTCTGTTCTTAAATAGTTCAGTCATATAATTGGCTGACTATGTGATAAGAAACAGAACTATTTTTTGTAGCCCTGGAACCAACAGATCGAGTGCAATTAATTTAACACTCCACCTGCCCGTTATGGGAATGTAGTTATTATATAAATACAAAAAATTAATTAATTTATTTTATCTATAGAATATTTTAAAAATTGTCTTACATTTTTAAACAGTTTTGGCTTATTCCTGGAACTTTTGGATGTTGTTGGTTTTTATAAAAAAAAAATAACGATACTTTCATTTAGAATTGTTTACAGAGATTTGTTACAAATAAATTATTCACATTAAATCATTTCAGTTACTACTGAAAGAAAATTACAGATAAAGCACCTTTACCAAGACAAAAACCTAAACTTCATTTTCTACTCAGCTGATATGTTACAATATTATTTCATTTTTCATTTTGGTTTATTTTAAACCAAGTAAAGGAGCTTAAAACATAATGGAAGCTCTTTCTTCGGCCCATACTTTCTTCACATATTTTCGTCCACCCGGTGTTCATTCCCGTCACATTTTTTGTAGGGACTCCAGATGGCCTCGATACCTTTGCCTATGTTCATACCGACGGGTAGCCTGGGAAAGAACTGGAAGGTCTGTGTGCTTCTTGAGAAGCGACGACGGTTGACTCCCATCTGTGCGGATGGTTGTCACCTGTGGTAGTTTTATTTAAGAGACACTCCATCATCATGCATGATAATGTTACCGCAAAGAAATTAAAATGGAGCAGATAACTCCATCCGATTTTAGAAATATGGTTATACGTTGTAGAACTCTCCTTTTCAATTCGGTAGATCAGATGCTCCACCTAACCATGACCACCATGGAAGGCGCAGCACAAAATCCGTTCTTACTGACCATGTCATCTATTCCCATTTCTAGTCACTCCAAACTCTTTCAGAGTAGAAAAACAAGCCAAACATCCATATTATATTGACAAGTAAGAATTACACTATCAGAATACTGAATTAACTCATTTTGACCATTTTCTGACTTCCTTTTTTTCCCGGGCACCCTAGATATAACATAGATAAAAACTATTTTATTCAAGTTATGTTTTCTCATTCTTAATTCAATGGCAATTTACGTTTTTCAGCAAAAAACCATATTGGAATAAGATTTCCTGAACTTCATATTATAAAAGTTGTAAGTATTTTTTTCATCCCTAATGTGTAAGTCGTGTATGTTCAATTTAGAACAACCCATGACCCAATGAGATGAGGATGATGTATATGACGAGTAAATGAGGTGTAGTCTAGTTCAGACCCAGGTCCACTAACCCTGAGAGAGTACGGTTAATTGAATCCCAACCATCAAAGTACACCGGTAACCACTGTTTAGTTTTCAAATCCGTATAAAAGTAACTACCTTTACTAGGATTAGAACCAGGACCTTCGACTCCGAAAAACAGCTGACTCGCGGCGACAACTTTACCTCTAGACACGTCCGGTGGGTCAAAAGTTTTTTTAAGGTGAGACTGTATGATGATTTTATTGAAAATTTCGATTTTTTCTTTTTATATTTTTCAATAGTTCAGACCTAGATCTACCAGAAAATCATTAAATTACGTCAAACTATTATTTTAAATGAAAAAATTAAGTTTTTAGCAGGTTTACCCAGAAAAATTATCATGTCACCAAGAACGAATATTTTTCATAATTTTATACTGAGCGTTTTAGAGAGATGGGAATTTTGTTTGTTAATACATCTGCGTTATTGTTTTAAATATTCTCAGCTGTTAGTTCAGATTTCTAACCGACAGTTGATGGGAAATTTACTTGTTTGTGTGTACGTTGTTTTTGATCTGTGCCTTTTTATTTTTCCCTGTTCTCATAAATTTAGATTTTAAAATTTAGGTACATTTTTTTCAGAAACCATTAAACCTAGAAGACTGAAATTTTTACCAGCTATTCATCTTGTACATGCTCACATACCCACACTTTTATGACTCCTCAGATGCTCCAAAAATTCGCAATATACAAAAATCGTAGAAAAGAATTTGTAAAAGTTTTATGTTATTAATTATTTTGTTTTCAATTTTCTGCTTCAACAGATTAATTTGAAAAAAATGTCAGTAGCTAGAGAAACTCGACAACGATTAAGTGAGTAAAGTTTCATTTTCCTATCTTTTATCATTGCTATAAAAAATATACCTGAAAATAGCAAATTTAACACTGGCGGGATACAAGGTACAGTCTCCCCTTAATATAAAAAACTGCATTAAACCAATAGTACAAAAATAGATAAACAAAAAGGAAGTAAACTTGCTACGATTTTTCTATTAAAGATTTCTCTGTCCGTCGTCGCTTAAGCCGAATATACACAATTCAAATTGGTTGTTCAATGTAGTTGAATCAATGAAATTGAACATTAAAGGAAGTAGACTGGCTTTCTACTATTGTTCAATGCTATTGATCAATATATGGTAGATTCAACGAAATTGATTCGTGTAGATCGGTATTCAACGTGATTGAAAAGGCGGTGAATTGCATTTTAATTTTTAGTATGATAGCATTAAAGTTTGTCTAACAGTTGTTCGAATTGTTTAGTGGACATACGTAAATGATTTTTAAATGTCTCGTGGTCTTTTTTTAAAATTCTTTTAATAAATTTTTAGAGGCGCCGAATTAAATTCTACGCAATATCCCCGGTCGTGTCAATAACGCTTTTTTGTGAATCTTTGCGTTTTTATTACAGACTCGATTAAGTTTTCTGAAATTATTTGAACTCCTAATCTAATAGTTTCATTTGACTCCATGCTTTTAACATTAACTGTTCAATTATATTGAACCATGTAGAAAAATTCCATTCAATGTGGTTGTATCAATCTCATTGATTTAACTAAATTGACCCGTGTATATAATAGGGCTTTGGTGTAGGAGATATTTGTTTTTTCTCTTAAAAAATTATCATAATCGATCTTTAAGCAAATCCAGCGATCCAGCGCAAATCAAGGATTGTTATGATGAATCATCTAGGCCCAATTAGTGTTATTTTGTATAAAACCAATACATGAAGTTTGGAGGTCTTTTAAAAAAGGCTTTTGTCCAGTAGCAGTACAAATGTTGAACTAATGGATTCCTTCAAGGTTGGATTCTCCATTTACTAAAAAGAATTACATACAAAATTGTATATAACCTCTGTTTCTAATTGTTCCATAACCTGAGCTAATCGAATACAAACGGATCTATTAGGCCTCATACTATTCTTCTAGAGGGCTAGATGAAGTGACCACAGTTCATAGATAAATGATATCATATAGAAAAAAAAATTTCATGTAACATCCGATTCTATAAATTTATTTTTTTAATGTATAGGGAAGGAAAATATTGTTTTTATATCGATTTTTTACCGGAAGTACATGTTTTCCGGTCCCGTGAACCCAATAACACGTTTTTAGCTATGGTCTGTGTATGTGTGTCAGTGTGTTTGAGAACAAAATGTCTCAAGAACGAAATATCGTATGAAGTTTTTCGGAACTTATTTAAAGTAGGCAACAAGGAGACCCCAACACAAACATTTTCATCAAAATTGGTCATCCGGTTATAGTAATTTATTAGACGACTTTTCATTATTCTGCAACCTTCTCAAAAACGGCTACTATGATTTTTTTTTAAAAATCGCTTTAATTAAAATTTTTTAAACTCTACAAAATAGGGTAAGCGTCAGGTCAGCTGAAATTAGTAGGGGCTGTGCTCTCGCGGTAATTTTATTTAAAGATTGCGGTTTTAATATGCATTTTGGAGCAAAAGTGTAATTAAAGTTCTAGGAAATTAACACCTACAACTATTATTTCAAAAACTTTTCTACAACGCTTAGTTTAGTGTCAATTAGTGATTTTCTGTATTTTTCTAATTAAAATCTGTAAAAATGGTGTACTTAAAGATTACATACCCAGCACGCATTTTACAAAAAATGTGTAAAGCTACATAATCAAAGTTACAGAAAATTAACAAACCTACAACTTTTATTTCAAGCACTTTTTTCTAAATAGCTTAGTTTAGCGTCAGTTTATGATTCTTCGTATTTTTAAGTCAGAGGTTCATTTTCATTTACCACAAGGATGTATTCTTCATCTACTAAAACGAGTTACATACGAATTGTATATAGGCCCTAACCTGTATTGAAAAATTAAAAAAAAAATCGCACGAGTAAACTACTACTTCCGGTTGACCGATTTTAATGCAAATTTTCGTGTCGGGCCCCTACTGTTACCTATAATGTGTCTACAGCTCGGTGGCACCTACCATAAACCGACTCTTACACACACAAACACACACGCAGCATCCCCTTACCTGCCATAGCCTGCCTAAAAACTTTTCTTTATTTTTCAATAGATGTTGTTTAGGTCATCAGCCGAAAGGCTAGTATGAATCTCTAGAGGCTTTACTAAGTAAAGCGAGGAGTGAGGTGGTTTACAATTGCCTTTCTCACTGAGTGGAAAAGTATGTTTATCAGCATGCCAGGCTCTTTGAAAAGCATCTACTTTCCACCCTGCAAATGACACCTTCACTTCATTCACCACAGAGTCTGGCTGTATACATTAATTTCATGGGAAATAACTCAAACTAGTGTCATTTATACCTCTACCTTTACTGTTCTTAAATGATTCAGTCATAATCGGCTGATCATATGGTAAGAAACAGAACTATTTTTTGTAGCCCTGGAACTAGTAGATCGAGTGCAAATAATTTAACACTCCACCTGCAGTTGCCAAGAAACAGAACTATTTTTGTAGCCTTGAAACTACCAGATTGAGTGCAAATAATTTAACACTCCATCTGCCTGTTGCCAAGAAACAGAACTATTTTTTGTAGCTTTGGAACTAGCAGATCAAGTGCAAATAATTTAACACTCCATCTGCCAGTTATGGGTAATTCCAATACATATCACTGTGTTGTTGTTGTTGTTTAGGTCATCAGCCAAATGGCTGGTTTGAACCTGTAGAGGTTTTACTAAGTAAAACGAGGAGTGAGGTGGTTTACCATTGCCTTCCTCACTGAATGGAAAAGTACGCTTATCAGCATGCCGGGCCCTCTGAAAAGCATATATTTTCCACTCTGCAAATGACACCTTCACTTCATTCATCACAGGGTCTGGCTGTAAAATGAAATTCATTACTTTCAGAGAATATAACTCTGATTAGTGTTTTTTACACCTCTACCTCTTCTGTTCTTAAATGATTCAGTCATTTAATTGGCTGACCATGTGATAAGAAACAGAACTATTTATTTTAGCCCTGCAACGAACAGATTGAGTGTAAATAATTTTACACTCCACCTGTCTGTTATGGGAAAAATAAATAAATAAATAGATTAGCAGACAAAATTTCTGTAGGTTTATATTTTTATATTGTTTTTTCACAGCACTGTAAATAAAAAAACAATTTCCGCTTTTAATTGATTGTTAGGTCTAAACTGTTGTTATACGAAACATTATTAAGCCCGTGAAATTACTGAACTGAAAAAATAAAATTAAGATCAAGCCATCAAAAAACAATGCTGCTGTAGAACGATTAGTGCTGGAGTTGGTACAGCGGTGAAGTTGGAGGGGGTAGCGCTTCTGCTGTTGCTAGCAGCAGCGGGCAACGGACTGTTGTCCCACTTCTCGGTTCCTCACCCCGAGCTTGCCTTGACTGAACTTATAGTTGCACTGTAGCCTTGTCCTCCTCAACTGTTTGCCGGGCCGGCCGGCAGTTCGCCTGCCTGCCAATCACATCATCATTACTATACTATTGAAGTTGTATTACTGTATAATCCACGGTTACATGACTAGGCCAATAGCTGTTTCAACATTTTTTTTAACAATTTCGTGTCGAGGCAAATTGTTAAAATTGAATATGTAAGGTGAATGAATAAACGGATCTATAAACAAAACTTAATTGAAGCACGTTAAATTAAAAAAAAAAGTATTTTATATATATATGTATTTTTTTTTGACTATACAGGGTGATTCACGAAGATATGCAGAAACTTTAAGAGCTCATTGTACATGAAAAAATAATGAAAAACGTTTATATAAACATGGGTCCGGAAATGCTTAGTTTCCGAGTTACGGCTAGCGAAAGTTTCTCCCGGGTTTCAGCTCACCAGGTGAAATGAGGTCTTCCTGAAATTGTGGTAAGGTAGATTAAGGGGCGAATTCAATCATTTCTTATGATTTTTAATCTGATAAATTGAATAAAATAGGTCCCAGGACTGTAAGTTAAATATTTTTTAAGAAAACCAGTGTTAAATGCAAAAAATGGAGTGAAAACAAATTTTTTCATCTTTGGGCAAGAATAACTTTGTTATTTCACCAAAAAACAGTTAAATTTTATGAATAAAACATCTTGAAAATTTTATTCTGAACAAACCGATGTAAATAAAGTACACAGAAAGCGAATTGATGTTTGATTAAATTAATTTTTATTCATAACAGTACAAAGTAAAATTAACCGGAGAAACAAAGATGAAAAATTGTATTTTTTTCACACCATTTTTTGACACTGGTTTTCTTAAAAAATATTTAACTTACAGTTCTGGGACCTGTTTTATTCAATGTATCAGATCAAAAACCGTAAGAAACGATTGAATTCGCCCCTTAATCTACCTTACCAGAATTGCAGAAAGCCTCATTTCACCTGGTGAGCTGAAATCCGGGCGAAATCTTTCGCTAGCCGTAACTCGGAAACGAAGCATTTCCGGACCCATGTTTATATAAAAATTTTTCATTATTTTAAAATGTACAATGGGCTCCCAAAGTTTCTGCATATCTTCGTGAATCACCCTGTATAAGATATTTTTCTACCCATAACACACAGGTGGAGTGTAAAATTATTTACACTCAATCTGTTCGTTGCAGGGCTAAAATAAATAGTTCTGTTTCTTATCACATGATCAGCCAATTAAATGACTGGACCATTAAAGAACAGAAGAGTTAGAGGTGTAAAAGACACTGATCAGAGTTATCTTCTCTGAAAGTTATGAATTTCATTGTACAGCCAGACCCTGTGGTGAATGAAGTGAAGGTATCATTTGCAGAGTGGAAAATATGTTCATTCAGAGGGCCTGGCATGCAGATAAGCGTACTTTTCCACTCGGTGAGGAAGGCCTAGGTAAACCACCTCACTCCTCGTTTTACTTAGTAAAACCTCTAGAGGTTCAAACCAGCCTTTCGGCTGTTGACCTAAACAACAACAGACAGGTGGAGTGTAAAATTATTTACACTCAATCTATTCGTTGCAGGGCTAAAATAAATGGTTCTGTTTCTTATCACATGGTCAGCCAATTAAATGACTGGACCATTTAAGAACAGAAGAGGTAGAAGTGTAAAAGGCACTAATCAGAGTTATCTCCTCTGAAAGTAATGAATTTCATTATACAGCTAGACCCTGTGGTGAATGAAGTGAAGGTGTCATTTGCAGAGTAGAAAATATGTCCTTTTCAGAGGGTCTGGTATGTTGATAAGCATACTTTTCCACTCAGTGAGGAAGGCCATGGTAAACCACCTCACTCCTCGTTTTACTCAGTAAAACCTCTACAGGTTCAAACCAGCTTTTTGGCTGATGACCTAAACAACAACAACAACAACAGCAAGATATTTTTATTTGAAACTGTATAAAATTAATAATAAGCAAATTTGATAAAAAAAGGTACAAATATTGACTATTTGTTATATTTGATTAAAAAATGTTTTTGATTCAATCATCTTCCATTTTGTAGTAGGTATAACAACTATAATTTTTCACATTAAAATTATGAGGAATCATCACGGGCCGCAAAACATCAGTTACCGGGCCGCATGTTTGAGACCGTTGCTTTAGACGTTTCTGGAAGGTCTTTTTGCAGCCCACATTCTCAGCATTTGCTCTCTGCAGCTTTTTCTCTTTTCTTCTGCCCTCACCCAGGATTCTATTTTTTCTCTTCATGGAAGCGCTTAAAGTCCGCATTTAGTTTTCTGAATTTGGTTCGCTTCATTAAGAGTTTATTCCGGTTTTCTCAGTATCCTTTCTGACTTCTTTAAGGAGAGATGGTTTTAACTCAAAATTTCGATTTATTTGTTTTCTATGTTTTTCAATAGTTTAGGCCTAGATCTACCAGAAAAACATTAAATTAAGCCAAAAAAATATTCTTTATATGAAAAATTTAAGTTTTTAACAGGTTTACACAGAAAAATTATCATGTTACGAAGAACTAATATTTTTTCATAATTTTATACTACTCGTTTTAGTGCAAAGAGAATTTTAGTTTTTAAAATACCTGCATCACTGTTTTTTGTATTCACAGCTGTTGGTTCAGCTTTCTAAACAACAGTTAATGGGAAATTTATTTGTTTGTTTATATTCTGTTTTTGATTTGTGCCTTTTTATCTCTTGCGTTTTCCCATAAATTTAGATTTTTAACGCTAGGTACATTTTTCTCAAAAACCAATAAATTTACCAGGCTGAAATTTTTACCAGTTAATTATCTTGTATAGCCACATATGCCGACATTTTTATGACTGCCTCAGGTGCTCCAAAAAAATTAGAAATACGCAAAAAAAGTAGAAAACAATTTGTAATAATGTTATGATATTCGTAATTTTAAAAAAATGGTATGGTCCAAAGATTAAATTGAAAAAATGTCAGTAGCTCGAGAAGAAAACCGACATGTATGGTGGGTAAAGTTTAATTTCCTTATCTTTTACCAATCCTGTGAAAAATGTACCTAAAAATAGCAAATTTAACATTGGCAGGATACAAAGTACAGTCTCCCCTTAAAAATTTGTCAGAGCTGTTTTTGAGAAAATGTCAAAAAGTTGAAAATCGCACGACTTAACTACTTTTTTCGGTTGATCGATTTTGATGAAAATATTCGTGTCGGGTTCACTTATAGTATCTAACTTAAGTTTCAAGTTTCAACTATGATGGAATATTGGTTATATTAGTCCTATTTATAAGAAGGGAAATAGGAAGGAATGTGGAAATTATAGAGGTATTAGTGTTACAAATTCAATGGCAAGATTGTATGGCCGAATTTTAAAAGCAAGAATTGAGCGGGATTTTGTTGATGTGGAGGAGCAGAGTGGTTTTAGAGTTGGTCGATCATGTATAGATAATATCTTTGTTTTGAGACAGGTAATGGAAAAAAGAATGGAGAGGAATATGTCGGTACATATGCTTTTCATAGACCTGGAGAAGGCATATGATAGTATCCCACTGAATAAGCTGTTTGAAGTTTTGAAGAGAGTGAATCTACATAGGACGTATATTAGAGCCATTTATAATATGTATAAAAGTTATGAATGTGTGGTGAAGATAGAAAATGAGGTATCAGGCAGTTTTCTGGTGACCAAGGGTTTGAAGCAGGGTTTTTGCTTGTCTCCCACGTTGTATAAAATATATGTCCAGGAAGCTTTAAGGGTGTGGAGAGGAAAGTGTGGAGGAATGGGCATAAATATGGGGGAAGAAAATTTATACACTCTTTTCTTTGCGGATGATCAGGTGGTGTTGGCAAATGAGGAGGAGGATATGTTGTACATGTTTAGGAAGCTGAAGGAGGATATCTGAAGTGGGGGATGAAGATTAATATGACTAAAACGGCTTACGTTGTGGTTGGGGAGAGGGGAGAGGATTTGGTTGAGGAGGGAGTTTTGGTGAGGAACTTTGCGCAGTGTAAATACTTGGGAGCACTTATCACAGAGGACGGCAGGTGTGAGGAGGATATAAGGTGTCGTATCGGTCAGGGAAGGGCAGCAATTCGAAAGCTGAACGGTCTGTTGTGGTCTTCAAAAGTTAGCCTGAAGACAAAAAAGATGCTTTACAGTACAGTTGTGGAGCCAATTGCGACATATGGAGCGGAGTGTTGGCAAATGAGTAAGAGGAATGTACAGCGATTGGAAGCTTTAGAAATGGATTTTTTCCGCAGAGCATGTCGTTTGTCTAGATTAGATCGAGTAAGAAACGAGGATATTAGGAGACGGGTAGGAAGATCTAATACAATTATGAAGGGAATTGAGGACAGACAGTTAACATGGTATGGGCACGTTCAGCGAATGGATTCAGATAGATGGCCGAAGAGAGTGTGGGAATACTGTCCAGCGGGAAGACGAAGAAGAGGAAGGCCCAGGGGGTGATGGAGTGAGGGAGTTCGAGGGGCCATGGAGAAAAGGAATTTAAGAGAAAATGACTGGCGGGACAGGAGGCTGTGGAGATCGAAATGCGGGATGCGGAGCAATCTGTAGGAACCCCGCTAAAAGTAAAAGTAAGTTATATAGGGCAAGAGAAAGTAAAAATGCCTCAAATACAGTTGAGTTAACCTCCGTATCAGTTGTTCGTAGCTCAACTACGTAATTTACATTTTTATACGCTTTTTCGAAGTGTATGGAATTCTCTATGGCTTTAGAATACATTGATTTAGTGTGCCATAAAATTACTACACTAATTAATGCAGGGAGATGTTCATCGATACTCTGAAAGTACAGAAATAAATTCCATTTAGATGAAGTGATGAACAAATTTTATACTTGATAAGAAGATAACGTATATTAATTTTTTATTCCATTCCTTTAGTTTCTACTATTGTTTTTCTACTACACCCGGTCGATTAACAACTTATAATAAGTATAAAAACCTGGTGGGAAACACTCACACACTTTCTCTTGCCAATGCAAATAATTAACAATATAATCTATCATAGGTAATAAAACATTATAAATAACCAAACACGGCCAACATTCTCAAACAACAGATATTTTAAAAACTAAAATTCTCTTTGCACTAAAACGAGCAGTATAAAGTTATGAAAAAATATAAGTTCTTCGTAACATGATAATTTTTCTGTGTAAACCTGTTAAAAACTTAAATTTTTCATATGAAGAATGTTTTTTTGACGTAATTTAATGTTTTTCTGGTAGATCTAGGCCTAAACTATTGAAAAATATAGAAAACAAATAAATCGAAATTTTGAGTTAAAACCATCTCTCCTTAAAGAAGTCAGAAAGGATACTGAGAAAACCGGAATAAATTCTTAATGAAGCGAACCAAATTCAAACAAATAAATACGGACTTTAAGCTTTTTCATGAAGAGAAAAAATAGAATCCCGGGGAGGACAAAAGAAAAGAGAAAAGGCTACAGAAAGCAAATGCTGAGAATGTAGGCTGCAAAAAGACCTTCCAGAAATGTCTAAAGCAGCGGTCTTAACATACGTGGCCCGGTAACTGATGTTTTGCGGCTCGCGATGAATCCTCATAATTTCAATGTGAAAAATTATAGTTGTTATACCTACTACTTCTAATTTTTTACCTCATGAGAAAGAGTGTTATTACTCTTCTATTTTTAATGATAGATACAGTACTAATTTATAGTGGTTTATTTTTCTGTGGTGTGTAGAAGATAATTAAATCAAAAACATTTTTTAATCAAATATAACAATGACTAAAAGTTACCTATACGATAGAAAAATGTTATTATGTTTGAGAAGAAAGAAATTTCATTTTGTACTGTCTACCCTGCAGTTTGTGGTAACTCAATAAATGTTGTTCAGAAATTCTGAATTATGCGGCCCGCCAAGTCTTTGTAAAATTTTTAAGTAGCTATCTGGAGGCTATGAGTTTTAGACCACTGGTCTAAAGTAACCTGACGTGGTCTAAAATTGGTCCATACGAGAAAAAATATTGATAAGGAAGACGTATGAATGTTTCACACCAATTTTTACTTTTTCTTGCCAATATGAATATGTAGAAAGGAAAGTATTGTTTTCATGTCGATTTTTCGAAATTGAGTTTTCACCGGATCTACACGTTTTCAGACCCTCTGAACCCAAAAAAAAATGTTTTAGCGATTGGTCTGTGTGTGTGTGTGTGTGTGTGTGTGGTCTGTGTGTGAACAGAATATCTTAAGAACGAAACATCGTACGGACTTGAAACTTAAGTTACACACCACTACCGGACCCGACACGAACATTCTAATCAAAATCGGTCAACCGGAAGTAGTAGTTTATTTGTGTAATTTTTCACTTTTTTGCGATTTTCTCAAAAAGTGGTCCTATGATTTCTTTTTAAAATGGGCTGGTTTACTAATTTTTTTATGTTCTACAAGATAGGGTAGGCGTAATGTTTGCTGAAATTCTAAGTGAGGCTGTTGTCACGTAAAAAAATTGTTTTTTTAAGATTACGGCTTTTTAATATGCAATTTAGCGCAAAGATTTATATAATAAAAGCTGTAGAGAATTTAAAATCCCACAACTTTTATTTCAAACATTTTTTGTATAACGCTTAGTTTAGCGGTAATTAACGAATTTCTGTTTTTTTCTCACGAAAAGTGTGAAAATTTGATTTTTTTAAGATTTCTGCCTTGGTATGCATTTTACGACAAAAGTATATAATCAAATTTATAGAAAATTAAAAGATGTAAAACTTTTATTTGAAGCATTTTTCCCTACAGAGGCTAGTTTAGCGTGAAAGAGTGATTTTCCATATTTTTAAGCCAAACTGAGGTAGATTTTCATTTTGCGTCTTTCACTCATGATTAAAATAAGGTTATGTTTTTTGAGGTTAGTTTTTTGTTTATTTCTAATGTTTCATTACTAATGTTAGGTTATATTGGTCATTATTTGAATTGGCAAGAGAAAGTTGTGTGAGTGTTTCACACCAGATTTTTTTTGATATTATTATTTTCACCCCTTTCGTCTCTCTAATCTCCATTGATATTCGCGTATATCACTGTATGTAAATTGTTAAAGTAAACAATTGACAATGGGAGTAACAATAAAATAGTGTTTTGAAAGTAATATGAAATAGAAGTAGTTTTTTAATGATAGATACAGTACTAATTTATAGTGGTTTATAGTATTTTATCTAGATAAATATAATGTTTTTTGTGTTGTTAAAATAAAGAGAGCATTGTCCTTAAAGCATACATACAACAACCAAAGTATAATTCCCAGTTAGTAGTTATAAAGTTAACGGCAACTTATTATTATCTTATCTGTAACCTGAATGATAGGTTTCGTGAACAATAATTCTCTGTGTGTACTCTCTCTTACTTCACAATGTTGCTTTGTATCCCTTTGTGGTTAAGATCGGATATACAGTATTTCATATTAATTTAAACAATATCTTTTTTTAAAAAAATCTGGTATGAAACACTACTTTCTCTTGCCAATGTAAATAACGAAAAATATAATGTTTAATCATGAGTAAACAATGTAAAATGAAAAAATAACCTAATTTTAAT
Organism: Catonia carolina; assembly: GCA_035578175.1. Classification (NCBI taxonomy): domain Eukaryota; kingdom Metazoa; phylum Arthropoda; class Insecta; order Hemiptera; family Achilidae; genus Catonia; species Catonia carolina. The sequence continues at coordinate 38,853,361 of JAQMRL010000001.1, forward strand.
CACGAGTGAATGAAAATCGACTTCATTTTGTCTTAAAAATACGGAAAATCACAAATTGACTGTAAACTATGCTATATGGAAAGAAATGCTTGGAATAATAATGTAACTTCATTTTTTATCCATAGTGTGTGTACGTTAAAATCTGTTCTGTTCAGAACTGTAAGCAACCCTACGACCGAATGAGATGAGGATGATGTGTTTGACGTGTAAATGAGGTTTAATCTTGTACAGGTTCAGGCCAACCTGAGAGAGTATAATTAATTGAATCCCAACCATCAAAGTACACCGGTAACCACTCTCTAGTATTCAAATCCGTATAAAAGTAACCACCTCTACTAGGATTTGAACCAGGAACTTCAATCTCCGGAAATCAGCTGTTAAACAGCTGACTCGAGGCGACGATTTAACCTCTAGACCAATACGGTGGGTCATCTTTAGTACTATACACTTTTGTAGTAAATTGCATATATAGCCTACTAAGGCCGCAATCTTAAATTAACCCCGTTTTTTATTGATTTCATTGATAAAATACGGAATATCAGTAAATGACGCTAAACTAAACGTAGTAAAAAAAATGTTTGACATTAAAGTTGTTAAATTTTTACAACTTTGATTATTTAGGCTTTTGCCCCGAACTGCATTTTAAAGCCCACAATTTTTTACTAAGAGTTTACAGACTCCCCACGAATTTCAGCAAATATTCCTCTTACATTAACTTATAGAGCACAAAAATATATAGTAATATGAAGAGATTTTACACAAAATCGTAGGAACAGTTTTTGAAAAACTCGCAAAAAGTGAAAATGTATGAATAAACAAACTACTAGTTCCGAATGACCGGTTTTGATGAAAATATTTGGGTCGGGTCCCCTTACAGTACCTAACTTAAGTTTCAATTTCGTGCAATATTCCGTTCTTAAGATATTTTGTTCACGCAAATCAAACACACAGATCAATCGGTAAAAACATGTTTTTTTGGGGGGGGTTGGGGGGCCTGTAAACGTGTAGCATATTTCTGGTGAAAACTCGACTTTGAAAAATCGATATAAAAGAAATACTTTCCTTCCCTATATGATTTACTAGTATAGGGCAGGAGAAAGTATAAATCTGAACGTATAGAAGAAAATAAGGAAAAAATGCGGGAATTTTAAAAATTACGAAGGAAAAATATTGTTGTGATTTTAATGATTATGAATAGAATTGTTATTGTTGTTTATTTAAATATAAGCTGGAGGTAACACGAAGGGTCCAAATGTAAGTTGTTTCTGTTGTTCTAAATTATTTGGCAAGCCTAGGACATTATTTTTGACACGTGGAAAGAACTGTAGTACGTATATCAATATTTATTTCGTATAAACATCATATGCCAAGTTGTAGGTTATTCATACTACGTGGTTTTCAAATCTGTTTCTGATAAATTAAAAAAAGATTATATTTGAATTTTAAAACATATCTCATTTTCTGATTAAAATATAATGATCTGATTAATTCGAAAGAATTCTCTCTTAAAAAACATCTTTCCATTTCGTAATTAAGAAATAAGTATTTAAAATTTTTATTGTGAGCATTATTAATAATTAAAAAATTATTTTCAAGAGAATTTTTAATATTCTTATAGTTGTGAGGCGGAATCCGAAAAGAGACCTCGCGTCGAAAATTTTATATTTTGAGCTATTAAACTTTTTTTTAAATTAGCATTAAATTCTGACAACTTTTATGCAAAATTCAGAATTTTTTTATCAAAATTGTGTAAGTTACAGGAGCATAAAAGTTTTTGATAAAAAAAATTGGTGTTACATGTATTTTAAACTTTTAAATAACTCTTTTTAAAAAATTTACATATTTAAGAACAAATTACACTTGAAATTATACTAATTGTTTTTAAAAATTCTGATTTGATACTGCTGAAGGTTTTTTTACACAGAAGTGTCTTCTCTTCTATTAAGTGGTTCAGTAACTTAGTCTGGTAGGTTTGACTCGAGCTCAAGATAGCCACCGGAATGTTTCGGCATTCTTCTTTACGAAATACCTTGGTTCTTTTTGAATAGATTTTTTATTGCGTAGTCATTCCTACCAGAGTAATTACATTGAAAATACAACGGGACTAAGTAAACTATATTAATCTACAAAAACCTTAAATATCGATGTATCGACCCTAACAGCCTCATTTTTCACTATATTAATCTACAAAAACCCCAAATATCGATGTATCGACCCTAGCAACCTCATTTTTCTTCTGAGCAGAGGTTTCTTTTCCCTTTTTGATTTTAAGAGTCTTTTAAAAAGGCTTATTCAGGGCTTTTTAATATTCGAATAAACGAATAATTCGTTAATTCGAATATTAAAAATCCCTTTCATAGGGTACATTTTTGGATGAAATACTGTATTGATAATCTATACCAACCATATAACTCTTTATCGCTTGGTATTTAGTTGGATTTGTTAATGTGTTAGGTAAGGCCGTGTTTATTTTTTGATTGCCGTGCAAGCTATGCAGTATTTGACGTACAAACGTACGTATTTACTGGTTATGTGACCAAAAGTAAGAATCATTTTAGTAATTAACAATATCAGCAATTGAACATTTCAAAACTTTTAACTTTCATCGAAAAGCTGAAATTATAATGATAGTGGCAAACCGTGTTAATAAGTGAATAAAAACAGAAACAGAAATTTAATGTGTCCGAAATACCTCTTACTTCGTCAATTAGAAAGAAAATAAAATAACGGTGAAAGAGATTGAAGGTAACTGAAAAGAGGCGCATTATGGAAGTTCTACAAATATTTTAATTAAATTTGCTTTTAATCAGCTGTGGCTACTCAGGTGAAGTAGCTGAAGAGCCTCTTCACCTATTTTCTGGATAGTATCGAGATTTATTTCTCTCACAAAATAAGTAAAATTTATGTTATTATTTTTTATTTTACAATAAATTAAGAATTAATTTTCATGTAAAAAATTACTACGTAAAATAATTGTATCTGCTTAGAGCGCTTTATAATGTTTTAAATAGTCCTTGTAATGGCGTTAATATACGTAATAAATACCCAAGTGATGAGTTAGACGGATGGCCACCGCATAGCGGGTTGCCATGACAAAGGACGTTCAGAGCCAAATATGCACGCTTAGCTCTCTCCACCTGTCTCCGAATAGTGAAGAGATTAGGGCGGTCGACCAGCCTTCTGCACCTACATGTTTTTTGTACGTGTTCTTAAGTTGTTTTTGAATTGCGGTGTTTTGTTTTTTAAGTGCTAGTGCTGATAAAGAGGAATGTTGGAGTCGATTACTCAGCAGGTGGCAGAGAAGATGGAGCGAAGCTAGGGTCGGGGAGTGGACAAGGAGGTTCATTCCAAATGTCGAGGTGTGGATAAGGAGGACATTTGGTGATACCACCCACGAGCTGACGCAGTTGCTAACAGGACATGGTTGCTTTGGGAAATATTTGCCTAGGTTCAAACTTCATGAAGTACAGAAATGTCAATTGTGCGATAGTGAAGAGGAGGAGTCCATTTCACATATTTTTGAAAGATGTCCCTATTTTGGTCTCGACAGAATGGAGACGTTTGAAAAGATAGATCAACACCTATCTTTTCAAACGTCTCCATGCACAGTGCTCCATCCACAGTGGATCCCAGAGAGAGTAGAAGCAGCGATGCTGCAGGATGAGGAGAGCTGGAAGTTGGTCGCTCAGTTTACGGAGAGGGTAGTCACGAGACTGCGGAGGGAGGAGACATATGGAGATCAACGGGATCGCCCTCTCCCATAGTGAATCAATCCGTTCCCGATTGCAGTAGGAAAGGTAGGCACACTAACTTCCTGAGCTGGTGATGAAAGAGATGAATGAAAAAGGAAAGTGAGAGAGTGAGTGTTGGTCGGTGACAGCGAGACGGGAATTAGGCTAAGGTTCCCTTCCACGCCCCGCTGACAGTATGTTTTAACTTTTTTTAACCCGACATTTCCCTTGCAGTATTATAAACAGTTCCGCGGAAGGTGGAGGGTTGTTTGCTGATGTCGGATCAAGTGGCCAGGCGGCGGGTTTTTGGTTGGTAAGGCGGTTGCAGCCTCCTTGGGGCTGGACGAGGACGCCTCAATTGAGTCCAACACTACTTCCTCCATCGTGCGGGAGTGAACATGAGTTTTTCTCGCCGCCTCGGATAAAATAAAAAATAAAAAAATTACGGTGTCGCATAGTTGTTTTGTATGTATGTGTTTTACTCACCGTGTGTTACACTATTTAGGAACTACTATTTTCAACTATTTTAGGCTACAAGAACTAAATTAGTGAATTTCATTAAATATGAAATTTAAAAGATGTTGCAAATTGTTAGAACATGAATGAAATATTACACAAAATGTTTGGTATGTTGTTATATGAAACTTACATTTTGTCAATCTACTGGCATGTTCGTCAGTTTAACTAAATAAAAAGGGTGTGTCACTCATGGTACATCAAATTCGATTTGCATTTATGAATCATTCTTCACATTTGCATTAGAGTGTGAGGATGAATTAATTTTAGTGTTAGTTAGGCAAGCTGGTTTTAATATTGCAAATAACAGTATTTCTGTTTAAACGCTTCGTTTAATTTTTAATTAATTTATAAAAATTACGTAAGTATTTTAATGGGTTTTTATTAATTTTTATGGTTTTTTAATTTTTTGAATGTTGGATAAGTCGAAAATATTAGTTGATTTTGAAATTTTCAATAGAATTTTAGATCTCTCTTCATTTGCCCAAAACAGGTAAATGGAGCATTAAATTATTTGCACTTAATCTGTCAGTTTTAGGGATATAAAAATAGTTATTTTTCTTATCACATGGTCATCCAATTACGTGACTCAACTAATTAAGAACAGAAGAGGTAGAGTTGTAAAAGACACTAGTCAGAGTTATCTCCTCTGAAAATATTGAATTTCCGTTTATAGCTAGACCCTGTAGTAAATGAAGTGAAGGTGTCGTTTTCAGGGTGGAAAATATGTGCTTTATAGGGCCTGGCATGCTGATAAGCACACTTTTCAGCTCAATGAGGAAGGCATTGCAAACCACCTCACTCCTCGTTTTACTTAGTAAAACCTCTAGAGTTTCAAACCAGCCTTTTTGCTGATGACCTGAACAACAACAAGATTTGTTTTTAATAACTAGGTTTACCTGAATTTTTTTTATAGATTTACTAAACAGTTTTGAAATAGCGACGATATCAGATCGATATTTTTTTCCTGATTTCATCATATACGATTTGAACGAATCTTAAAGATAATTTTATTATGAGTTACAATCCGTGTAAATAATTAACGGATTTTTCTTTGTTTTAAACTGTGGTTTTTGTGATTGTGTGCCAAATACTATATGAATATCTGCATATCTGTACCCGAGAGAATGTCTTAGATTGACTGGAAAAGTCTGATCGGAGAGATGTATGGAAATTTTAGTGAAATATCATTCGTAAGATAATGTCTTCGAAGATAGTAGACGTACAATACAAGAACAAGTAATATTAAGAACAAGAAAGAACAAGTAATAGTAAGAAAATATAGCCTAATGGACGAAACTAAATCTATACAACTGATTCCTGACTTTAAGAGCTTCCACTAAGAACAAAAGCTGATCGACGAATGAAAGTATGAAAGCCTACTCAAAACAATACTGAGAATGTGGGCTGCAAAAATATGTTCCATACATGCGTAAAATAGCTCTAAGAGAAAACTTATAAGTACTGTTTTTGTGTTTCGTGTCATAGGCAATGAGAACGTACAATATTAACAGTGCGTGTGCGTCACCATTAGTAAAAAAAAACTCCAGTTTAGGCATAATAATTAAAATAATTCCGATAACAGGCAGGTTAAGTGTTAAATTGTTTACTCTCGATCTGCTACTTCCAATGCTACAAAAAATAGTTCTGTTTCTTATCATATGGTCAGCCAATAATATGACTGAAACATTTAAGAACAAAAGAGGTAGACGTGTAAAATACACTAATCAGAGTTATCTCCTCTAAGAGTAATGAATTTCATCATTATACAGCCAGGCCCTGTGGTGAATGAAATGAAGGTATCATTTGCAGGGTGGAATGTAAATGCTTTTCAGAGGGCTTGGCATGCCGATAAGCATACGTTTCCACTCAGTGAGAAATGCCAATGGTAAACCACCTCACTCCAGGTTTTACTTTGCAAAGTCTCTAGAGATTCAAATCTCCCTTCGGGCTAATGACCTAAACAACGCATGTATTATTATTTTACATTGATAAGAGAAAGTCGTTTCAGTGTTTCACACCAGATTTTTATTTATTTTTATGTCGTTCGGTGTGACATTTCTGTTTCCCTTTTTTCGTTATCTTTTATGAACTACTTAATTTCCAATACTTAAGTGATCTCATAATTGACTTATTTAAATGTTTAATTTTTTTTTTGGATTTAATCATATAAGTTAGGTCTGACATTAATTAATGAAACTCGTGACTACATATATAGTGTTAGGCGTAAACGCAATACAGGCTTAAATTTGAACGAAAGGTCTCTAGATAAGGAAATTACATTACTGTTACAAGTAATTAAGGTCAACCTTGTTTCATTGTTTTCGTGAGTTCAATAATATAAAAATTATCTTTCGCAGATCATGTAACAGCTTATTATTCAATCTTTCGCTGGAAGTCGTTTAATAAGTAATATACCTTGCGTCTTGTTCTTTGTTCTCTAAATTCTCATAAAATTTCAATTAACGTATGTTACATTACATAGTACATCTATCTTTCTACTTTATCCATTAAGACATTGATTACAATAGTTTTACACATCAACATCCTTGCTATAAGGTAAATGTTGAATGAAATACAGTAATCAGCAATTAACTTATCCATTTCAAAGATGATGAAAATGCGATTCTAAAATTTTTTTTGAATTTATTTAAATCTGGCCATAATTTAACACATAAATGAAGATTAGTTTTCCATTCGTTACTACTTTCGATACGATGTAAATAATTACTAACCTTGTTAATAATAACTCATTTTGCTAGAAATGAATGTTGTTGTTTAGGTCATCAGTCGAAAGACTGGTTTGAACTTCTAGAGCAAAGGTTCCCAAAATGGGGGTCCTTTTTGTTCGAAATTCAGTAATTTTGGAACGAAATTTTCTGGCATGCGTTTCATACCCAAAACATCCGAAAATGTTGCTTGACATGATCTAAAAGATGTTGTTGTTGAGGTCATCAGCCGAAAGGCTGGTTTGAACCTCTAGAGGTTTTACTAAGTAAAACAAGGAGTGAGGTGGTTTACAATTGCCTTCCTCACTGAGCGGAAAAGTACGCTTATCAGCATGTCGGGCCCTTTGAAAAGCACATATTTTCCACTCTGCAAATGACACCTTTACTTCATTCACCACAGGGTCTGGCTGTATAATGAAATTCATTACTTTCAGAGATATACCGACTTCATCAGCAATCTCTCTGATAGTGTTCTGCGATTTTTCAGAATCATTTTCCTCATTTCTACGACGCTATCGTCGGTTACTGATATGCTAGGGCGTCCAGGGCGGTCGTCATCTTCAATGTTTTCACGGCCATTTTTTTACCTTTTTAACACTCGTAAACTCTTGTTTTACTCATAGTAGATTCATCAAAAGCCACTGTCAACATTTTGAATGTAGTATTACACTTGATATCATTTTCACACAAAATTTTATGCAAACTCTGATCCATTTTTTCGGAAGTAACAAATCGCCGAACGAATCCAAACACATGAACTCTGTTCAACTATTAACAATAAACTGTACATTCAAAATGGCTGCAAATGCGAAAGTATGTTAAAAACAGGTGTACCAACAAGTTAAAAAAAAATTTAATTGGATTTACAAAACCCGTGAAGTTAAAAAATTCCCTTTTTTTATCAGACCCATCGGATTGGTCTATAGGTAAAGTCGTCGCTATTTCTTCTTCTCAGGGTGCCGCTCCGGTCCGGAGGTTGGCGATCATCATGGCGATGCGTACTTTATCTGAGGCTATACGAAACAGTTCCAGTGAGCTCTTCTCAAACCAGGTTCTTAGATTGGCCAGCCAGGATATTCTTCTTCGTCCCGGTTTTCTTTTCCCGTCAATTTTGCCCTGCAGAATTTGTTGCAGCAACTCATATCTGTGCTCGTTACGCATTATGTGTCCCAAATACTGAAGTTTACGTGCCTTTACTGTGTTAACTAACTCGGCTTCCTTGCCCATTCGACGTAAGACTTCCTTGTTGTTGATTTTTTGGGTCCAGGATATTCTCAGTATTCGTCTATAGAGCCAGAGTTCAAAAGCTTGCAATTTGTTAATTGTTGCCTGTGTTAATGTCCAGGCTTCTACTCCGTAGAGGAGGACTGAGAATACATAACACTTCAGCAGTCGTAATTTCATTGGAAGTGTCAAGTTATGGCTCTTGAAAACCGAACCCATGTTATTGAAGACACTTCTAGCCTTTGCAATACGACATTTTATTTCCTGCGAGTTATCCCACGTCTCGTTTATGCATGTGCCCAGATATTGACATTGTGACACTCTTTCTATTCTAACCCGATTGACTACAATATGATCGTGTGCACCAATCTGTTGTTTGCTGATGATCATCACTTTTGTTTTGTTAGGATTTATCTCCAATCCATATATTGCACTAACCTCTGTTAGCTTGTCCATTACTTTTTGTAGGCCTTGTATGGTGTCGGCAAATACCAGCGTGTCATCAGCATATCTTAAATTGTTCAATCTGATTCCATTTATTGATATTCCCTCCTCTATATTATGTAATGCTTCTCTGAAAATACGTTCGGAGTACAAATTGAACAGGATCGGCGACAAAATGCATCCCTGTCTCACACCTCTCAAGATTTTAACTTCATCTGTGTGGTCTTCTCCACATTTCAGTACCGCCGTTTGGTTCCAGTAGAGATTTGTTATTATTTTGCGGTCTTTTGCGTCTATTCCTATCTCCTCCAGTATCGCCATCATCTTCTCGTGCTTGACACGATCGAACGCCTTTTGATAATCAATCAGACAGGCAAAAACGTCGCAACTCACATCCCTACATCTCTGGAACAGTATTTGCACACTAAATAGAGCCTCTCTAGTCCCAACCGCATTCAGGAAGCCGAATTGATTGGGCGAAATTTGCTCTTCACAAATTTTATACATTCTTTTATGGATTATTTTCAAGAATAACTTTAGGAGATGACTCATTAAGCTTATTGTCCTGTGGTCTTCACACTTCTTAGCACCTTTCTTCTTTGGTAAAGTTATAAATTCTGACTTCAACCAGTCCCTTGGAATGATTCCTCTTCTATAAACGGTGTTGAAAATTGTAGTTAACCATTGCACTCGTTTTTCATCCATCAGTTGAATGATCTCTGCAGGAATTCGATCCAGTCCTGTTGCTTTTCCCTTTTTGAGCTGTTTAATGGCTGCTTCTACTTCTTCCTTTAAAATGTCCGGGCCATCTGTATCCTTGATCTCTGGCTCCACCTCCTGTCGTGCGTCATAAAACAATTTTTCGAGATATTGTTTCCAAGTGTCTTTCTTTTCTTCTTTATCAATTATTATCCTTCCGCTCTCATCTACTAAGTTCCCATACGTTTTCTTCCGAAACATTCCCGTTGCTTCCTTGACTTTGCGATGTACATTAAAGTCATCATATCTCTTTTGATATTGTTCTATTTCCTCACACCTCTCCCTTTCCTCCTTCTCCTTGGCTTCACGTATTTTCTTTCTTATAATGTTTTGCATCTTTTTATATTTCACTGGATGTTGTTTCAATTTTCTTCTTTCATCCATTAGGCTCAGAATTTCCTCTGTCATCCACGATTTCTTCTTCCTTCTATCTACTTGTAATTGTTGTTGTTTGACTTCTTCCACAACTGCCTTCAAGTTCTCAATCTCCGTTTCCACATTGAGATCGTGGCTCTCATTTACACAGTCGTTTATTATTTGTTTAACTTCTTCTTTTATCACCGGATCATTCAGCTTCCTTATGTCCCATCTCTGTTCCTTTTTAGGTATTATCTTTTTCATTCTAAATTTGAAAGTACCAACCAGAGGCACATGATCGGATTGAATGTCTGCTCCAGGATACGTTCTTACATTTATACATCCATTCCTAAATCTCTTATTAACCAGTATATAGTCTATTTGATTACGTATTATTTGGTCAGGTTTATCCCTAGGTGACTTCCAGGTGTATAGTCTTCTTGGTGGTTGCTTGAACCATGTGTTCGTGATTACTAATTGATGTGTTTCAACGAACAGTTCCAAAGTGTCACCACGGTCATTCCTTCCTCCCAGACCAAAAGCACCCACCAACTCAGATGTCCTACCTTTCCCAATTTTTGCGTTAAAATCGCCCATTGTGATGAGTATTTCATGTTTCTTTAGTTTTTTTATAATGTCATTTATACTTTGATAAAATTCTTCTACTTCCTCATCTGTATGGTCCGCTGTGGGAGCGTATACTTGAATTACGTTGATATTTACTGGAGCCGCTCGAAATTGTACCAGCATTACTCGTTGTGATATGGGTACAAAGTTACTGATGCATTTAGCCATTTTGCCCGTCACAATCACTCCGACTCCCTGCTCATGTACTCCTGTTGATGTACCCGAGTACAACACAGTGTGTTCTGCAATTATGTTTACTCCTGTACTCGGCCATCGCATCTCACTAATGCCAAGTATATCTAGTTTCATTCTCGTCATTTCTTGTATAGCATTGCGTATTTTACCCGCTTGACTCATTGTTTTCACATTCCAAGTTCCGATTCTGATGTTTGCCTTTTGTTTAATCTTTTTCACTGCCGTGCTTATAACTGTCCCTCCCGGAGACCCGATTGAGGGACTTACTCCGGATGCTAATTTGGTTACAAGCATTGCCATGTAGATTACGAGGGCCTAAATTCATTTTGAATCTTTAATGAGTTGTCTGGGTCCTAATCAGTCGTACTCATCCCTATGCCGTTGACCGCTTTACAGCTCTTCCGCCTTGGGAGCCCGTTTCCAAACTCCAGGGCAAAGGGGTGCCCTTACTATTATTAGCTCATCCGCCCTAGACCGTTGGCCTCTAATAGTTGATTGTTTCTTCCGACAATCCTTCGGTTGGGTATAGACCCTGTATAAATTCGTCATATCTGACTACCCTCACTTGGTTTAGCCTGTAGGTCACTACAGTTTACCGGGGTGTGGCGCTTGGAGCCAACAAGTGAGAGTTGGTTGTCTCGTGAGGACCAGTTCCAAAGAACCTCCGCCAGTCATATGACTCTTGGAGTGACCGTTCTCAGAAAAAGGTACTACCTCTCCGACACAACCCTACACCCCTCGCTATTTAACAGCTGATTTTCAGAGACGAAGGTTCCTGGTTTAAATCCTAGTAAAGGTAGGTAGTTACTTTTATACAGATTTGAATATTAGACATTGGTTACCAGTGTACTTTGATGGTTGGGGTTTAATTAACCATACTCTCTCAGGAATGGTCGGCCTGGGTCTTTACAAGACGACACCTCATTTACACGTCATACACATTGTCCTCATCTCATTGGGTCATGGGGTTGCTTATTGTTCTGAGTTCAACAGATTGCAACGTACACACATTGTAGATTAAAAAAAAAAAATTTATCAAACCTCGTAACCACAGCTGTAAGATATTGTAACCAATATTGTAAGTTTAAATTATTTTTTAAAATTTGTATGATGGACTCATGGATTGACATTATTAATAATTTTTGATGATTTTAATTTACACAACTGCAAATTTAATATTAATTTAATTTGGGTGTAGTTAAGATACTTGGTAGAATAAAGAAGTACTGTAATACTACTGTCAAAGATTCATAGGTACAGTATTATGTATGTAGACCGTTGTTTATAGTAAGGATAAGCCTAATTCTGTTGTTTTCAAGCATTACCTCGTGCAGCTATTATTACGTAGATTTAAGTAAGTCTTACACAAAAATATGTTTACAAAGATAATATTATTGATTCTCGCTGTTAATACCTATTAACGAACATCCAATTTATTTCATATTTCAAATTCGAAATACTACATCCCAGTTTCTTATAGATAAGAACAAAATTTTTGGATAAGATAGGATTCATGCCAAGTATCAATCGAATACAACATTTTGAATCACAAAAATATATTTACAAAGATAGTATTAATGATTCTCGCTGTTTATACCAGTTAACGCATACCCAATTTATTTCGTATTTCGAATGTGAAATGTAACATGCATTTTCTTATATACGGGTTGTCCCACAGAATTTGAACCATAGGGAAATAACCAGCCCATAACGGACAGGTGGAGTGTCAAATTATTTACACTCACTCTGTTCGTTGCAGGGCTAAAATAAATAGTTATGTTTCTTATCACATGGTCAGCCAATAAAAAGACTGAATCATTTAAGAACAGAAGAGATAGAGGTGTAAAAGACACTAATCAGAGTTATCTCCTCTGAAAGTAATGAATTTCATTATACAGCCAGACCCTGTGGTGAATAAAGTGAAGGTGTCATTTGCAGAGTGGAAAATATGTGCTTTTCAGAAGGCCCGGCATGCTGATAAGCGTACTTTTCCGCTCAGTGAGGAAAGCAATTGTAAACCACCTCACTCCTCGTTTTACTTAGTAAAACCTCTACATGTTCAAACCAGCCTTTTGGCTGATGACCTTGACAACATCAGGGAAATAACATTAATTTTCATTAGTTTGTTGATGTTTTCTTCCCACGAATAAATGAAAACTTGTTAAAATCAGGAATCATCAAAAAATGTTTCTTCTTCTTTTTTCAGGGTGCCTCTCCGTTCTGAAGGTTGGCGACTATCATGGCAATCCTTACCTTACTGGTAGCTATCCGAAAGAGTTTTTCTGAGCTTTTGTTAAACCATACCCTCAAGTTGGGCAACCATAAAATTCTTCTGTGTCATAGACCCCTTATAATGTCGATTTTTCCTTGCAGAATGCGTTGGAGCAATTCATACTTGCGCTCATCTCGCATGATATGACCGAGATATTGCAGCTTTCGCGCCTTCACTATGCTGACCAATTTCGCTGTTCATTCGACGTAGCACTTCAACATCAGTAATTGTCTACGTCCAGGATAATCGCAGCATTCTCCTACACAGAAAATGTTTAGTCCTATAGAAAATATCAATTTTGATACATTTTAAGCTGTATAAATAATAGCACTGCCCATAACAGACAAGTGGAGTGTCAAATTGTTTAAACTCAATCTGTTCGTTGCAAGGCTAAAATAAATAGTTCTGTTTCTTATCACATGGTCAGCCAATAAAAAGACTGAATCATTTAAGAACAGAAGAGGTGAGGTGTAAAAGACACTAATCAGAGGTATCTCCTCTGAAAGTAATGAATTTCATTATACAGCCAGACCATGTGGTGAATAAAGTGAAGGTGTCATTTGCAGAGCGGAAAATATGTGCTTTCCAGAGGGCCCGACATGCTGATAAGCGTACTTTTCCACTCAGTGAGGAAGGCAATGGTAAACCACCTCACTTCTCGTTTTACTTAGTCCTCTACAACCTCTACAGGTTCGAACCAGCCTTTTGGCTGATGACCTAATCAAACAACACAAATAATAACAGTATTAGTATAATGATTATTTATTAATATAACATTTTCTAATGATTCCCGATTATAAAATGTCTTCATTTATTCGTGGGAAGAAAATATTAACAAACTAATGAAAATTAATACTATTTCGTTATGGTTCAATTTCCCTGGGCGGGTATATACTACATAATATAAAATATGAACATAATTTTTTGAAAATATTGGATTAATGCCAAATACTACATTTGAAATGACTCATTGTATTCCAATGTATTTTGACGTTTAACTTACGTTGTTGTACGTTCATGCTTAACGTACAAAAATCAATTTGATAAAAGACGATCACCAATTAACCCTTATTCAATAAACTTTTATATAAATGAATTATAAAACCGCCATATACTTTTTTGTCGGCCGCATTGGCGTAGTTGATAACGTGCTCGCCTCTCATCATGCAGTCTTGGGTTCGAATCCCATTCAGGCACGGCACATTTTCATACGTTACAAAAATCATTTCATCCTTCACCGCCTGCATTAGCAATAATCGCAAAACAGTCGAATGTTAAACCAAAAAAATATATAAATATACTTTTTCAAATTAAATTTGAAAAAAATTATTAAAAATGTATTATTTAACAGGATTCCATACGATTGTTGTTTAGGTCATCAGCTAAAAGGCTGGTTTGAATCTGTAGAGGTTTTACTAAGTAAAACGAAGAGTGAGGTAGTTTACAATTGCCTTCCTCAACTAATCCATCTGATTATAATTATTTAAATTTATATGTAATAATTATTTAATTCATTTTGTGATAAAACATGTCATATTTTAATAGAAAGAATAAAATTATTGATTGATTTAAGTAACATATCTGAAATTAAAATGTTATAAGTTATTTATTAAGATTCCTGGTTAAACACTACAGTTTTTTTTATTCGACATTCATTTTACATTTCATCTCTTCTCCTGAAATGTTTAAAAACCTTTTCTTTTTATGTAAGAATATATGCAAACGAAAATCAAATGACATAAAATTCAGGTAACATATTTGAAATTTAAGGACTTTAAGGACTTCCATAAAGAACAGAAATAGAACACCCGGTGGATAGAAGAAAGAAGGAAAGCCTACACTGAGTGTAGGCCGTGAAAAACACAAGCAAAGAGAATCAAATAATTCCGAGTGAAGCTTAAAATTCCCCTGGGTAAACATTTATTCATTTTCATTATCTCAGCGAACGCTGAGAATGTAAGCTGCAAAAAGAGATTCCATAAACTTTGAAGTCACTTCACGCGATCTAAAATTGGTCCTATCGAGGGAAAAATTTTTCAAAATATATTCAGTTAATAAACTGTTATTGTCACGTAAAAAACAGAAATATTACAGTTATGTTGTTTAGGTTATCAGCTGAAAAGCTGGTTTGAACCTCTAGAGCAGCGATTCCCAACCATTTTTACCTCGCGGCACACCAACTGAAACCCATATTAAGTCACGGCACTCATGATACACTTATTTTCGTAATTAACTATAATTATATGCTTATTTTATATTACCGCCTTTATACATCAGGACACAACTAGTAAATAATTAGAAATAGTGTGTGTTTACTGAAGAAAACAATGAAAAACTACATTTTAATACAAACACAATATATATTTTAACTGTTAAGCGTGCAATACATAAGCGGTGAGATAAACGTTTTTACGTAAACAAGACTGTGCGAAATTTTGCGGCACACCTACATAGGCTACACACATAGAAGATCGTTACAGGAATACCTAGATAAGGAAAGAACTCAACGTCTTCCCTTTAAACAACAAGGTATCTCAGAACAGAATGCAGTGGTTAGAACATGTAAACAGAATGCGGGAGGATAGGATATCTAAGCAGACACCAGAGGGCAGGAGAGAACGAGGACGCCCGAGAAAGAGATGGGCAGATTTGAGAGGTTCGGAACAGGCAGAGATGCCTAATCCTTGAAAGGCAGAAGAAGAAAAAGAAGACCTACATAGGCCTCGGGGCACACTGGTTGGGAATCTGTGCTCTAGAGGCTTTACTAAGTAAAACAAGAAGTGAGGTGGTTTACCATAACTTCCTCACTGAGTAGAAAAGTATCCTTACCAGCATGCCAGACCCTCTGAAAAGCATCTACTTCCCACCTTGAAAATGACACCTTTACTTTATTCACCACAGGATCTGGCTATATAATGAATTCATTACTCTTAGAAAAGATAGCTCTCACCATTGTATTTTACACCTCTACCTTTTTTGTTCTTAAATGCTTCAGTCATAAAACTGGCTGACGATGTGATAAGAAACAGAACTACTTTTTGTAGCCCTGAAACTAGCAGATTGAGTGCAAATAATTTAACATTCCACCTGGCTGTTATCGGAAAATTACAAATATATGACGTGGCAAATTTTGGAATAAGGATTGGGAAAATTTGCTACTGTACAGAAAAATAAAATTATGGCTGGGATGCATCAAGGGAAACTGTGAAAAACCCTTGACTAGCTCAGCTATTCAGTTGCAAAAGAGTAAAAGTCTCACACCATATCAGCCCTGAAGTTCTTCAATCACAACGTTCTACGTCGAACTGGACTGAGCATACCCTCAATCTTTTCTTGCATAATATTTTGCAGCATTCAATATGTTTCGACTTTCATCAAAAAATGACCAGGTACTCCAGTTTTCTACTTTTCACAGGAATTTTAATTTTAAATTTTCAAGATGAAGGCGATGTTCTTTACTCTATTTGTCTAAAATATCTTCAATTATCTCCTGTAACACCACTTTTCGAATGCTTTGAATTTTTTATCTAATTTTCAGTTCAGCGTCTACACTCCAAATCCATATTTGTTGTTTTGATCCCTAATAACTATACGTTGCAATCTGATCAATTTAAGAACAATTATACACCCCATGACCTACAAATAAAATAGTCTTTTACAGACTCAGGTCGCCTATTCCTGAGAAAGTTTAGTTAATTGAACCGCAACTATCAAAGCCTTTAAGTCTTACGTAGAAAGTCTTTCCCTGCATAATTTTTTGCAGCATTCAATATTTTTCACCACTCATCATATGACCAAAGCACTCCAGTTTTTTACTTTTCACAGTAATTTCAATTTCCATATTCAACATGACATAGACCGCAATGTTCTTTCTCTATTCATACGAAATGTCTTCACTAAGCTCCTGTAACACCACATCTCGAATACTTTGAATCTTTATTTATATACTTTTGGTTCAGCGCCCAAACTCCTACCCCATAATTTTTTTAAATTTCTGATATGTGGCCTGTTATTTTTTTTTAATCTCTAATGTGTGTACGTTTAAATCTTTTTGATTTAGAACAATATGTAACACCATGACCCAATGAGATGAGGCTGATACGTGTGACGTGTAAATGAGGTGTACTCTTGCACAGACTCAGGTCACCTATTCCTGAGAGTGTGGTTAATTGAACCCCAACCATCAAAGTACAATGGTAAACCACTATCTTGCATTCAAATCCGTATAAAAGTAACTACCTTTACAAGGATTTTAACCACGGAACTTTCGTCTCCGAAAATCAGTTGACAGTTGACTCCCCCAATAAAATAATATCACGGAAAATACAAGCAAATAGATCAATCTCATTCCGAATAGAAGTTTAAAATCCCTGCTGTATAAAATTTTATTCATTTTTCTAAAGGCGTTACATGTTGGTTTGATACAATAGTATTTTAATTAAATACTGATAATGTGCGTTTGTGTTAAGTTATAAGTAAATGTAAATAAAACCATAAAATAACGGTCCTATATTTTGTAATTCATAATCTTTTAATGATGTTTATGACAATTTTACTTACTGATAAATTGTTTACCTGAATTATTTTCTTTAAAATTTCTCTTTTTGTCTATTACTGACAGAAGTACAGCAGCTATATCAATCGACTAAAATTTGTCAACAATGTTGTACAGATCTAATTCTGAGTGTTAAGAGTACTATTTGAACATTTTATATTGTCTAAGAAACTGTATTTATTGCAAAGTAGAATTTACAGTTCATTTTATTACAGTTTCATTTTTACTTTCTCTAGTCCTATATGAATATAGAGGGAAAGAAAGTAGGCCTATTGTTTTCATTTCAAATTACAACTTTATTTTTGGCCTTGCTTTTTCCCAGCAAAGTACTCTTTTGAAATTTGTGTTTGAAAGTTCAATCAACTTTTACGGTATATTTTTGTTAAAATTTTGTTTTGAAAGTGGTCTAACTTTTAATTTATTATAATCTGGAATGGAGACAATATTGGAATGGACTTTACTTAAATTAAGTACCGGTATTATATTACTAAGTATAATATTAAGTATGTTCAGTACAATACAATATTGTAAGTAGAAGAAAAAATTGTAAGTAATTACTTAATTCTCTTATTTCTGTATTCGCTAGTTGTGTTACATTCAACATTAGAACCTTTTTATTATTATTATTATTATTATTATTATTATTATTATTATATTTAGTTCATAATATAAAATTGTGTATTAGTATTTTTATTTCAATTTTTCGAAATCGAATTTTCACCGGATATATACCTTTTCAGACCCTCTGAACCCAAATAGCATTTGCGTGTGTGTGTGTGTGTGCGCGCGCGCTTGTGTGTGGGTGGGTGGGTGGTTGCGCGCGCACGCATGCGTGTGTGAACAAAAAAGGCTATCTCGCGGAATATTGTACAAAGTTCAAACTTTGATCTCAAGTCAGGGACTCGACACGAACATTTTCATCAAAATCAGTCAACCGGAAATAGGCCTACTAGTTAACTCCTGAAATTTTTCACCTTTTTGCAATTTTTTAAAAAATGGGTTCAAAAATAGGAAATTAACAAATCATGTGTACGTCGTTGCAATCAGTTCGATTTAAGAATAATGTAATCAACCCCATAAATGAGATGAGGTTGATATGTATAACGTTCAAATGAGATGTAGTCTTGTACAGACTCAGGTGAACCATTCCTAAGAGTGTATGGTTAATTAAACTCCAACCATCAAAGTACACCGGTAACCCCTATCTAGTATTCAAATCCGTATAAAAATACCAACCTTCACTAGGATTTGAATCGCAGAACCTATGAAAATCAACCGTTAATCAACTGACTCTCTGCGGCCACTATACTAGTAGACCAACCTGGTGGTTAAGGATAAACTGAATTTTCCAGGTTCACTTTCCGATTGTGTAAAAGCTTTGAAATTTGATTAGGGTTTCATCACCAGAATTCTACTTTCTAATAACCCGATAATAAAGCGCAAGCCTTAAACAAAATCAGAATTTTGACCTGGAAGGGGGTTTGGTCATCCTTAAAATATAAGGCTTCTTAATTACGTTATTAGGGATTGAAGCGTGGGTGATAGAGGCTGTAGAAACGAAGAGGATAGAAACTTTTGAAATGTGGTGTTACAGGAAAATGTTAAAAATTAGGTGGGTGGACAAAATAAGTAATTTAGATGTTCTTAGGCGAGTGAATGAAAAAAAGAAGTAGGCCTATATGAAAGCATCTTACCAAAAGAAGAGATAGGCTAGTGGGGCATATCCTAAGACATCCAGGTCTATGAATAATGGAGGGTAATATTGAGGGAGTGAATTGTAGGGGAGGCAAAGGTTAGAATATATAAAGCAAATTACAAAAGATGTAGGGTGTTACATGTATGTAGATATGAAACGACTTGGGCAAGATAGAACAGCTTGGAGAACTGCATCAAACCAGTCGAGAGACTGATGCAAAAAAAAATTATACGTTATTAAGTATAGAAAATTATAACATTCGACTAGTTCATGTTGAACAATACTTGTTATTGTGACAAATATTATCAGAATTGGTGTTTAAATTTGGACAAGTTGTTCATTTGTTAATCCTATTGGCTCTAAAATGATAATATCACTTATCTAATACAAACAGGTTAATATAAGCTCTGTACATTTATATTTAGTGATATAATAATTGTCAACATGTTTATTATAAAACCAATCATTTGGTTAAGTAATATTAATTTGTTAGTGGAGAGTAATCCTCGTGGTATTAAAAGTTGATTCAGGCTACTCATTATGATTAAAATAATAATTACATTAAATCGAGTAAACAGAAAGCTTAACATGCGAAATTCTTCAAATAAAATTTTACCTAAAATTGGAACTTTGGACAGTTATTTGCTTTACTGTGGTGTTTCAATTACATGTGACCTTGTGAGCCATTTCCGTAACGATTGGGTGTAGGCCTGCGCCAAACCCAGATTAATCAATTTTAAAGGTTTATCTGTTATAACGTTTTGAGATAATTATTTCCTGTAAAGGTTGATTACCATAAATGAATTTTATTCGTAAATCAAGAATCATATCAGTATTTGTGCCAAATCCCAAATCAGTTCATGAAACTAACTAGTAAGACGAAATTTTTTAATAAAGTCTTTAAGGGGAGATTGCACGCGTGTTTTAACTCAAAATTTCTATTTTTGGTTTTTTATGTTTTCAATAGTTTAGGCCTAGATCAACCAGGAAAACCATATATTACGTCAAAAAAATATTTATTTTATGAAAAAATGAAGTTTTTATCAGGTTTACCCGGAAAAATTATCATGTTACGATAAACGAATATTTTTCATAACTTTATACTGCTCGTTTTAGTGCAAAGAGAATTTTAGTTTTTAAAATATCTGCATCACGGCTTTTAATATTCTCAGCTGTTGGTTCAGCTTTCTAAACAAATGTTGATGGGAAATTTACTTGTTTGTGTACATATTGTTTTTGATTTGTGCCTTCTTGTTTTTTACCTTCTCCCGTAAATTATTATTAAATTATTTCCCGTAAATTAAATTATGTTGTTTAGGTTATCAGCTGAAAAGCTGGTTTGAACCTCTAAAGCAGCGATTCCCAACCATCTTTACCTCGCGGCACATCAACTGAAACCCATATTAAGTCACGGCACACTTGATACACTTATTTTCGTAATTAACTATAATTATATGCTTATTTTATATTACGCCTTTATACATCAGGATACAAATAGTAAATAATTAGAAATAGTGTTTACTAAAGAAAACAATGAAAAACTACATTTTAATGTTGTTGTTTAAGTCATCAGCCGAAAGGCTGGTTTAAACCTCTAGAGGTTTTACTAAGTAAAACGAGTGAGGTGGTTTACAATTGCCTTCCTCACTGAGTGAAAAAATTACGCTTATCAGCATGCCGGGCCCTCTGAAAAGCACATATTTTCCACTCTGCAAATGACACCTTCACTTCATTCACCACAGGGTATGGCTGTATAATGAAATTCATTACTTTCAGAGGAGATAACTCTGATTAGTGTCTTTTACACCTCTACCTCTTCTGTTTTTAAATGATTCAGTCATTTAATTGGCTGACCATGTGATAAGAAACAGAACTATTTATTTTAGCCTTGCAACGAACAGATTGAGTGTAAATAATTTGACACTCCACTTGTCTGTTATGGGCAGTTCCTGGTCTCTGTTATTTTAAAAAAAGATGATTTATCCACGATTCAAAGAGAAGAGAAGAAATAGGCACTTGTTTTGGATGACGGATGATGATTAAGTACCCAAACAAGTGTTTAGTTGTACGCCACTTGAACGTTGTACAATTGACCAGTCGATTACGGAAGAGATTATCACAACTTATGTAGTAAGATGTGATAAAAAAGTAAGATTATTAAGTCTGAAGTCCGAACAGGCCTGGAGGTATGATTCGTGTCGTTTAAAATGTTGATGAAGAAATGATAAAATATGTAAGTAAGAAATTACATGTACGGAACAAATAATTGTAAATTATCTGTTAAATCGGCTGTACATTTCCATTGTGATATCATGAAAATATGATACAGAATAAGATTTAGAACTAAGTACAATTTTATTCAAATGAAGATCTAAAGAAAAATGTTCGTAACAAGTACTTTATAAAGTAAACTTGTTTGACGTGAAAAAATTGACTGGCTAAAGCTTTGAGTAGAAAAGTGACTCCAGATAGGTGATGCTATCTGCAAGAACCCTGGAAATAGGAAGTTATGGAAGGCAGGACGCAAGAGGGTCGTCGTTGAAGTGGCAAGCCCTGACATCCCTTCCAAACCATCCTTGTGTGCTTCCGGAGGGCGAATATCCCCTCGCAGCTTCCTATCTCACTGTTGTCGTCGGCGTATACGTCGGCCTGCTCTTTTATCTGCGTGAAAGCCTTCTAGCCTTTCACAAAGCGCGTGAAAATATCATTTCGTATTTCTACCGATGTATACCCGGTCTTTCATCTATACGTTGTCGATTTAATAAAGTATTATTCCTGTTTCGAGTTGCAGTAACTGCGACAATAGAATGTTGTACGCTTTGTTCTCGTCCTGATTTATTTTCAACCTTAATATTTACTTCAGAAATAAATTATAAGTATAACCTTAAAATATTTTCGGAAATGTTAATATTTTACTGTGGTTTATAGTTGTTATGTTCTAAACATATTTAAAAGATAAATATTGTTTAAAAATTATGAAATAATTAATTTCTAAGAAAATAAACTCAAAACAAAAACATTCTTGGAAGTCCCAAAATTATGCTATATGGGACTGCGTTCTTGTGTTAAAAGCTGTATTTTTAAGATTGCGTTATGCATTTTAGAGTAAAAGAATATATTATAATCAAATTTATGGAAGATTAGAAACCTACAACTTTTCAGTTAAGGTTTTTAAGTGCTTAGTTTAGCGTCAGTTAGTGATCTTCCATATTTTGCTCATTGTTATCGGTATAAAATGGTTTTTTGTAATAAAACTCAAAGAACTAGCATTTTGGCTTTTAGGGCTTGCCGTTTTCATGTTTTTCTTTCTTTACACCTTCACAACGTTTTTTACGCAAATGTTTATTGACAAAACGTTACACATACCCATAGAGTCACAAAGAATTTATTAAATTTTAGATCGGGGTCCTATGGTGATTGCTACCCCAAAAATATTTTTAAAACTTTCGGAGTATAAATTATCCTTTTAACGGCATGTTATTTAGCGAAGAAATTACATAAAAATTGGGTAACCCGAAAATTTTTAGGTCGTAACCCCAGGTCGCCTGAGAAAACGAAAAAACTAAAAGTATCATGCATTCAAACCTCAACATTCAAAGTTAAAGTTTTGAAACTTTAAACATTAACCTAAAACTTCAAAATTTTAAATTTTGAAACTTCAAACTTCATCTTTAAACTTTCATTTCTTCAAATATCAAAATATTGTGATCCACGCAACCCCTTTGGCGGCCGAACTTCACCTTGTGGCAAATGGTTCTGATCCACTTATGAATTCTGATCCACCGACCCCTCTGAGGCCGAGACACGTAAGCGACGCGAAGCGCCGCTGGAGTGGCGAGTATCCAATTAAGGCTGCAGAGTGAGTACAATTAAAGTTATAGAAAGTAAACTCAGAGGTTGATTTTCATTTAGCCTCATCCACTGAGATGATTAGAATTAGGTTGTTTTTCATTATTATTATTGGAAAAAAAGTCATGTGAGTGCTTTACACCATTTTTTTTAAAATAATCGAATGCACAGCTCTTGGGTCAATTTACATAATTTTTTCCCCTCGTGTATTGCCAACCACGTGAGGTGACTTTAGAAGTTTTTTAAAGCTCTTTTTGCAGCCCACATTCCCAGCATTCGTTCAATGTATGCTTTTCTCCTTTCGTCTGTCCACCTGGTATTCTGTTTTTGCTCTTTATGGAAGCCCTTAAAGTCCTTAATTAATTGTCTGAATTTGGTTCTGTTCGTTGTTAAGTTTTCTCGGTTTATTCCGGTTTTCTCAATAACCTTTCTGATTTCTTTAAATCATTTATTCGACACCTTAAGTCTATTGTTTAGTGTCTTAAAAATTTGTTTTGTGAACCGGTTGTCATCCATTCTACACAGGTGTCCGTAGATTTTTAGTATTCTTTTTCTAATCGTTCAGTTTTTTTTGTACTGTTTGACCTTGTAACCTGTATTATTCGTCTACACTATTTATATTATTTTGTGTACAATATAAGCTTTCAAGTAAGTACCAATTATGAGCAAAGAAAAATTTTCGTTTGAACTGAACATGTGATAAGAATTTTGATGGACTTTTGCGTTCAACGTTGAATTAAAGTGAAAAGGAAAGAAGGAATGTTAGTTAGTGTCCATCCATCTTTAGAATTGAAAGGTCGAAAATAAAAACATTCATTTTTTTAGTTCCTTTAAAATTATAAGTTATCGATTTATTGAGGATAAATAAATAAAAATTTAAAATTTGTATCTTTATTGTTAGCAACTTTTTACGATAGGCTACAAAATTTATTTATGGCTTAACGTCCTGTAAAATTATTTATTGGTAGTACGTCGTAAAAAGAAAATTTATCTCATCATATACTGTAAGTTCTTTTGTACAGTTTTATTTTTGTATTTATGTTAGATTTTATAGTTTTCAACCGATAAAATTTGTATCAATGTGCTCGCTCAAAAAAACTGATGGGATGACCTTATATTAATTTTAAAACGTGCAGTAAATAACATGTTATTCCAACGTACATAGTTAATCAAATTTTTGGTTTATTTACGAGCTTGTTTTTTTTTGTTTAAAAAAATACGGTACAGTTTACTTAAACAACTTGTGCTGTTATGTGAAAATTTAATGTTTTGTTTTTAAATTCTTTATCAATATCATTTTTAGTTTGTTATTTGTTATGACTGTTCTTATCTTCCTTAATAACATTATATTCTAACAATGTAAGGCTTTACTTTTTTACAATATCATGTTTACCTTTTACTACTATTCTTTACAACTTTCATAAATTATAACCTTTTTGAAATTTCAAGTCTTAATACCTGAATTTCATTATAAAATAGTTATCTTGTTAATGATAATAAAATTATTTCGTTATATATTGTACTTCAATGATAATAGTTAATTATTTCAATATAAGTTTCCTCAATATTATTATTCTGACAATTAATTGACAAGTAATTATTTGTCTGTCAAAAAACGTACATTTTGACTTTCTCTTGCCCTATATGAATACATAGGGAATTCTACATAGGGAGGGTAGTTCTTTTTTTCATGTCGATTTTTTAAATCGATTTTAACCGAAAATTCACATTTTCAGGCCCTCTAAACCCAAAATAACTGTTTTAGCGAATTTTCTGTGTGATGAACAAAATATCTCTAGAACAGAACCTTACGAAGTTGAAACTTGAAACTTAATCCACACCGGTGTCAGATCACAAGGGGACAAACATTTTTATCAAAATCGGTCAACCGGAAGTAGTAGTTAATTCGTGCAATGTTTCAAATTTTTGAGATTATTCCGTCCACCGGTTGTTATTTACTTGCTCTTCATGGAATCCTGTCCGTAATTAGGTATTTGTCTGCATTTGTTTCAGTTCATCAAGTTTTGTGTTTTTATAAAAATTTTCTGCGTATAAAACCTTTATCAGTAGGGTCAGTCCTTTAAGTACTGATTTATCCACGTAGATCATTCCGTACGTTGAACTTCTGAGAGGAGTTCCATTTTTACCATTACCTACCTTAGGTAGTTTCTACTAGTATAGTTTATTGACTAAATCTGAGATTTCCATTTGAGCTTATCTTGAAGGGACTACAACTCAATGCAGGACAGACAAATTACAGCCACACAAAGAAGAAATATTGAACAATATTATCTAATAAAGTGACAGTTGAGCCACCATGTCGACCTACCCTACAGTCAGTCGCCTACATGAATTTTTAATTCCGATCATCTGGTTCATGTTGAGATAGGTTATGTCAACTGACGTGTGAGAAAGGTAGATCTATTGTAACTGTAGGTAACGGCTTTCAGTCACAGTCAGACGTGTTCGGGTGAGCCGATGTTCGTCCCGCTGTTTCCCTGCCTATTCTATTACTTCATTGTGCTGCACTGCATAATGGTAGGCCTAAAAATAATTCCGCACCCGGCTTATCACTGGCATCACCTGGTCATAATTTCATACGACGACAATAATGTTATTGAACCAATGTTTGTTTAGAAACATCGATCAATAAAATGTCACCGCCTTCAGTTTTCTTTCTTGTATCCTTAACATTAAAATAGGTTAAAACAATTTAAGATAAAACATTTACAAATTCTTCATCAAATATTTTTTATACCATGTATTCATTTTTTTGGTCTCTTCTGTTTTCTATTTGCCACTATCAAAACCGAATTCTCTGAAGAGTTGTACAAGCGGTCATTCTCCTACTCCCTGCCTTTCTGAATACGCAAGACAGTGGTAAACCACGCATATATACGCACATACAAGTCCCATGCCAGTCCTAGTATATATGCTACACATTTCTGTTGTTTTATTCACAGAATTTAATAATGGCCAACCGGCTGCATCACGCGTAAATGAACAATATAATATTTTTAAATGGCAACTTCAAACCTTCGTACCATGTACTAGCGCGAAGTTGTTTAAATTGCTGACACGTTCTTCTTGAACAACCCCAACGATCCAGTTGGCCATTTATTTTTAAAATCATATATCGTGATCATTATCACATCTGGGAGTATGGAACCGTTTTCTGAAGGATCTCTATAGCATCTTCCTCCGTCCAAATACGTATTATTAAGTAAATCTACGAAATTCATACTAGACTGTGAACAGTACTCACTGTAAAATGGGAGTAGAGTTGAAATTACCGAGAAATGTTGCTGGTCAGATTGACGCGCCAGACGCAGGATTGGGAGAAATGACCGCATGTGCAACCCTTCAGGGAATTCGGATTTGGTAGTGGCATACAGAAAACAGAAGAGACCCCATTTTTTAGTTAGCTTAAGAGCAGAGCTCAGCGTAACACCTTTGAGCGTTATCATTAACCTACATAGAGGGTCTTGAACCGATGGGAAGAAGAGATTTTTCTCGACCAAAGACAAAATTTATTTATTTACTAGCAATTGTAACCACGCATAATTGTTGATCTCGATATGATGGCTTAGGTTAAATAATCTTACTTTTTTCTGCTTTCATTTCACTCTTGGATTTTATAGTTATGCCTTTCGGAAAATGATAACCAATTCTTAAATTCCATAATCTTTTTAGGAAGGTATACACATTTTTACTTTTTAAGGGTAGTCACCCTTTTTTAACCCTAAGACCGTAACCCTAATACACTTCACATTCTCTCGTTATCATTTTGACAAGTTGAATAATGAGTTAGTTCTGTAGCTTTTTAAAAATATATCGTAATAATTTTACTTTCTGAGGGTAGTTACTCTGTTTCAACTCCTTAAGTTAGTGTTGCCATAATTTTTAACCCCAATTTCCGGACGCTCTCTGAAAAGAGTTGAAAATATTTTTTGTCAGTGATATAAGTGTGTAGCAACCACCAACATTGCTGAGACTTGCATATCATATATTTTATCTTATAAAATATTTTTACTATCACTCAAATAATCTTAACTTGATTACTTAAGTTGATTAAAATATGGGGTTCTAAGAATTGACCTGAGGGAAGTTTATGGCTCCAGCAAATGGTAGTGATGATGCAAACCAGATTTCTTATAACTTTCTTCGTAAGTTTTTTAACCAGATATCAAGAGATTTTTTTCTTAGGCTCTTGTACTTCAAATCCAACTCCAGTGATTAACTTGCTAAGCTGAGCAACCCATGAAAAGGTGGGTAACCAACCCACCATGAATTGGCGCTTCGTTTCCGGATCATAAGTAAAAAACCACGTTACATCACATGCTATTAGGCCTATCATTTCCAAAAAAATTGGGTCAATTTCAATCGCGTACAAAGTGTCAGTACAAACATTTTTGCGAGCTCCATTTCAAACATTTTTGAACGGCACGTGTCCTGAAGGAGCTGGCAGGAGATGACTTCCAGCACTGTTTCCAACAATGAAAAATTCGTGTGGAGCGTTGTAGGGATAGAGAAGGAGTGCATATTGAATGTGACAATAAGTGATTATGTATAAAATTAAAATAAAATTTTTTACGTCAGTCTCGTTATTTAATAGCCACACCTCGTACACACGTATATTAGAAATAAACGAATGGAAAGGAAAATAAATACATAACTTATCAAAAAACAAAGATTTTTATTCATTATTATATTTTTTATAATTTATTTTATACAAAAATTTACATTTATCTAAATTTGTTTAGAACTGGACAATAAATTATGATTTATCATTCTTAACAAAATTTACACAAGTCTTTTCTTAGGTTTCGTATTGAGAGTTTGTATTTGTTGACATGACTTCCGCAATATTTAAAAGAGAGCCGTTACTTTTTTCAACTATTTCGTTTTCAGAGTTTGTCCCGAATGTATTTTCTCTATACTTTCCCAGGTCGGCATTGAAAAGTATATTATTAATATGATGTTGAACAAATGCAAGAGTACGAGGATCATAATTTCTTAATTTATGAACAATATAATCACCATATAAACTACACTCATCTCGTTTTTCATGTACATCTGTTAATTTTTTCACTAATTTACATAAGGTATTAACCCTCGGATCATCATTCCGAAATTTTCTTTTACCCAACAACCGGCGTCTTTTAATGAGACAATCTCTGGATTCAGTGTCCCGATGAAAAGTAGTGGGTTGCTCAAGTTCTTCGGGATCACCCACTTGGACTTGATCGTCTTCAGGGACGCTGTACAGAATTTCTAGTTCCTCAGGTGTTTGTATTTCAGTTTTTATGACATTATTAAAATCAAATTCTTGGGCATCCGCATTTTCCACCATCTGGAAAAGAAATATTAAAGTAAAAAGAATAAAATAAACATTATCCAATAGGTACTATCAGTCAAGGTCGTATTACATGAGGAGATTAAAAATGATTTTTATTCAACTTCGCTGTACTTATCTGACAGAAAATACAGAACTTCAATAAAACAAGTTATGTGAGTGTTCCACACACACACAACTTTCTTTTGCCAATGTAACTAATTAAAAATATTGTCTAAAAATTAGTAAACAACGTAAAATGAAATATACAACCTAATTTTAATCATGATTGAATGAGAATAAATGAAAAACAAACTCTGTTCGACATAAAAATTCGGAAAATTACTAATTGACGCCAATTGAGGCCGAAGAAACGAATGTACGAAATGAAAGTTAAAGGATTTTTAATTTTCTATAATTTTAATTATATTTATTTTTGTCCTAACATGCATAAGGCTGCAATTTTTTACCACAAAAGCACAGGTCCCCTTCAAGAATTTCAGCAGACGTGCAGCTTAGCCTATCTTATAGAGCATAAAAAATGTAGTAAATGAGGAGATTTAAAAATCATCTTCCTCACTGAGTGAAAACTTATGCTTATCAGCATGCCAGGCCCTCCGAAAATCACTTATTTTCCACCCTGCAAATGACACCTTCACTTCATTCATCACAGGGTCTGGCTGTATAATGAAATTCATTACTCTCAAAGGAGATAACTCTGACTATACTCTATTCAGTCTAAAAGCTGTCCTACGAATGCGTTTGTAGTGATGTGTAATACTCCAGGGTGTGTCTGTGTGTGGTACATGAAAACCATCGGGTGACTCGCAACACAATGTTGATGTTTTGAATACCATTCAATAATATCATCTTGTATAAGAGATTGTGTATAGTACAATTTATTTTTGTTTTGTTACTTGTATCGTGTTTTGAAACTTCAATTTAAGTATTTTACCCTACATTAAACTTTGAAATGAGTGACGAGGATTCAACTTCTGTTGTGAAACACAAAAGTGGAATGCGTTTAAAAAAGGGAGAAAAAGCAATTATTTTAAATGTATATTTAATTCCTGCGTATAAAAAAATTTTCTTTACTCATTAAAGACATTGGAGTTGACTGGTGTTATCTAAATTCAGTATTCACAGCATCAGGAATGAAATTAACACACAAGAAAACTTCTAACACTAAACAAGAAACGGAAAAGAAGAAAACTCGTTATGAAGCAGTGCGATGAATTTTTGAAAACGGCAGTTAGACTTTAAGTGCACAGTGTTTTTCAACTAACTGAAGCTCCGACCTTACAAGAAATGTGGTCACTTATCAGTGATGATACGATTTACCAACAATTTAAAAACCATCATTTTACAACATTTTAAAATTAATCAGTTTTGGGTTTTTAAACGAGTGCTCAAAATATAATTACGATAAAGGATGACATATTTTTGTGCAGAAGGAAACATTTGAGAAAAAAAGGATTTTTAAAAGTAGGACGAAAAATTTATTACCTTCACGAAACGTGGATTAATGAACTCGTAACTATTGTTGTATTTTTGTAATGTCAATATAAATTTGTACCATTCTATAAGATCCACTGTATGACGACCTTGACAAGATAGCTCTTACACTAAATAGAGTAAAGTTAGTGTCTTTCACACCTCTACCTCTTCTTTTCTTAAATGCTTGTCATATAATTGGCTGACCGTGTGATAAGAAACAGAACTATTTTTGTAGCCTTGGAACTAGCAGATCAAGTGCAAATAATATAACACTCCATAACTGCCTGTTATGGGCAATAAAAAAAATAACAATAAGGCTGAAGAGAAAATGCAGACCTCATGAGTGGGCACATGGGATATTTGTACAGTCAACCGTACAGTCCCGTAAAGTGTACGTAATTGTACGTATTTGTACAGCTCCGTGTTCGCGTATTCAGTATTCGCGGATTTCAAATTCGATTGATGAACTGAAGCAGTCTACATTAATGTCTTGATGGTAAAAGCTATTGACATAACTTATTCGAGCCCAAACGATACCGAAAGTACAAAAATCTTGTCCGTTGTGATTTGTGTGATCGAGCTGTTAGTTAGATTAGTGTTTAAAAACATGTCAATAAAATGTTCTGTATAAATCATTCCTGAATAACATACTTTTATTACGCACATGAATACAATACCTACGAAACATCGATTTGCTGGTTTTAAAAGTGGTAAGTTATGCATTTTTAAGTACATAAATAGCATGTAAGTATGAATCGCTTGTTAGAGAAACAACATGAGTCCAACGAAAGTGATTTTTCAAGAAATAGGCCTACAGAAACTATTTTTCTAATTTTATTGTTACATATTGCTGTAAACTATTTGACATGAATTTGAAGTACTTCTTTAAGAGTAGTGTATTCATTTTTATAAACTTCATTTAATTTTTAATGGATATTATTAGACGAGGGAATTTTCCAGCATGGACTTGTGGTTTTCCTCAAACAAATGTATATTGACGAAATAAATATACCTAATGTAACTTGTTTTACTTAGGATACTCCAGTCTATTTATATTGTAATATTAATTTACAGAATATTTGTTTTAAGATTATATTGTGTTATTAAAAATGTAGTTAAATTTTTTATCCATTTTAATTTCAAGAAAAACAATAATTAATGCTACATTTCTTCGGGTTTATCATTTTAATCTGCTGATGGCCATAAAAATATTTCTAATGTTTTTCTCAAACAAAATATAATTTTCTGCAGGTTAAATATACTACTATAGTAGCTGGACTAGTGGTTTTCTCTATAAAATAATAAAAATGTAATGAATATTCGATTTTTAACACTAACTCAATTTTGATAAAAATGGACATGTGTGGTTTCTCAAACAAGTGATTCAAATAGTACTGTCTGTCTATAACTTGATGGCCTCCCGCAGAGAGGAGCAGAATCGGCCCGCTACTAGCCTTCTCAATAACATTTCATTATGTACTACTACTTACTAGTACACTGGACTTTTGGTACATAATGAAATGTTATTAAGAAGGCTAGTAGCGGGCCGATTCTGCTCCTCTCTGCGGGAAGGCATCAAGTTATAGACAGACAGTATGTAAGTACTACGTGTAGGCATTGATTATTAATTTAATTCAGTTTCCGTATTCTCGGGTTTTGTATGTATTCCGTACTCGCGGCGAATTTTCGGAACCTAACTCCTGCGAATTCGGAGAGTTTACTTTACATGAGATTTATCTTACATGAAAATTAAACAAATCTACATAATTAGCTCTTAAAATATTTCAATTACCTACTTCGGGATAATCATAATTTGCTACCCATAACAGACAGACGGTGTCAAATTATTTACACTCAATCTGTTCGTTGCAAGGCTAAAGTTAAGAGTTCTGTTTCTTATCACATGGTCAGCCAATTAAATGACTGAATCATTTAAAAACAGAAGAGGTAGAGGTGTAAAACACACTAATCAGAGTTATCTCTTCTAAAAGTAATGAATTTCATTATACAGCCAGATCCTGTGGTGAATGAAGTGAAGGTGTCATTTGCAGAGTAGAAAATATGTGCTTTTTAGAGGGCTTGGCATGCTGATAAGCGTACTTTTGCACTCAGTGAGGAAGGCAGGGTAAACCACCTCACATCTCGTTTTACTTTGTGAGAATTTTAATTTTAATTTCTGGATGAATAGGATTATAAAATAGATCCTTCCGAACTAAATGAATTTAGTAGTGAGTTTTTATCAATGTACGCATTCGAATTAAAAGAGCAAAGAGGTAGGCCTACTGTCATTTGGGAACAATTTTAAGGGAGTTGGTATGCCTATCTTTTTACTCAATATTAATGTTGGTGTACTTGTCTCAGCAACCTTAACAGATAGAGCCTTATTTTTTTCAATTAAAGATTAGCCTGCGCTTCACGGCAAACTAAACTTAAAACGTGTAATTACTCAAACGAACTTACAAGTTCACAAATCATGTATAAATAAAATAAATAAAATTTATTGATTTTTTTAAATTTATTTATTGTTTTATTTTTTTTATTTTTCATAAATTTTTTTTTTCTGTATAAATAAAATTAATTTTTACTGGAAGCAGGTATTTGTTTGTATCAGTAGGATTAACCAGAAGAAGGGAAGCAACACGACTAAAAATAACTGATTATGTACTAACAAAATTTAAATAGCTACACGAATAGGCTGAATCACTGAAAACATTTTATAATTTTTAAGTCGAACAAAAGTTGATTTCAATTTAGCTTCATTCACTTATGATTAAAATTAGACTACATTTTTTTCATTTTATATGATTTACTAATGATTAAACCTAGGTTATATTTTTCATTATTTACATTCGCAAAAATAAGTCTAATGAGTATTTCACACCAGATTTTTTAATAATTTTTACGATGATGGAATAAGACACCTACAAATCCGATGAGGAAAATGTATTTCTAGGTCAGGAGAGTACGTACAAAAATAATATAATATTTGTAAGCTTAGGTAAATAAAGTAAAAATTTTAAAATAACGAGTCCCTTTTTTATTTTATATACTGTACCCTCCTAAAAGCCAAACGTGAGATAACTAATGTAAAAACTCACTGTAATGTAAAATATAGTTGTTGTTTAGGTTAACAGCCGAAAGGCTGGTTTGAACCTCTAGAGGTTTTACTACGTAAAAACGAGGAGTGAGGTGGTTTACTATAGCCTTCCTCACTGAGCTGAAAGAGTATGCTTATCAGCATGCCAGACCCTCCGAAAAGCACCTACTTTCCACTCTGCAAATGACACATCCACTTCATCCACCACAGGGTCTGGCTGTATAGTGAAATTCATTACTCTCAGAGAAGATAACTCTGACTTTTGTCTTTTACTCCTATATCTCTTCTGTTGTTAAATGCTTCAGTCATGTGATTGGCTCAGAGGAGATAACTCTGAGTAGTGTCTTTTACACCTCTACCTCTTCTATTCTTAAATAGTTGTCTTGTAACTAGCTGACTATGTGATAAGAAACAGAACTTTTTTGTAGCCCTGGAACCAGCAGATCGAGTGCAATTAATTTAACACTCCACCTGTCCGTTATGGGCAACAAATATTAGTACAACAGTAAATTGGAATAAAGTTACGACAAAGTCCTTGTTGTACCAATTTTTTCACACGAGTGTTTTGAACATAATCGCAAAAAAATTGTCAATCTGAAGTAACTGGGACCGGAGATTCAAATCATTCCGTTAGAACTATTATAAGAAAATTATGGGTTTGTTTTTAGTTGACTATTGAAATTTACCTTTATAATAATCATTTTTGTACATAGGTTTACACTTAATTGAAACCTACAGTAGTTCTAAAATTAGGATTAATAATTATAATAACAGAAACTGTATCGGTTAAAAAAACCAACGAATTCACTTATTTAATGGTGAAAACTTTGCAAAAGAGTATAGACTCTTTATAAAGTAAAAAAACAATTTACGATAGTGAAACATTTTTCACGGGATGATCATAGTACACGCTTAATATCCACTATTTTTCTTATAGTTAAAGTTTTTGATTAAAATAGTTTCTCACTTTTTTATTTTAAAAAGTTATATTTTTCCTGAATCGATGCATTTTGTACAACCAGTGCTTATTTAAAAAAAAAAATCTGGTGTGAACACTCACACGACTTTCTCTTACCAATGCAAATAATGAACAATATAACCTAACATTAGAAATTAAACATTAGAAATTAAATATTAGAAATAATAAAAAACATAACCTTATTTTAATCATGAATGAATGATGCAAAATGAAAACCAACCTTAGTCTGGCTTAATAATACGGAAAATCACTCTTTCACACTCAACTAGGCTCTGTAGAGAAAAATGCTTTAAATAAAAGTTGTAAATCTTTTAATTTCCTACAAATTTGATTACATACACTTTTGTCGTAAAATGCACAAGACCGAAATCTTTAAAAAATAACTTTTTCTACAGATTTTCATGGAAAAAACCAGAAAATCACTAATTACTGCTAAACGAAGCATTATACAAAAAAAATGTTTTAAATACCGTTGTAGATTTTTAAATTGTCACTAACTTATATTATATACATTTTTGCCCTAAAATGCATTTTAAGGCCGCAATCTTAGGAAAACCATTTTTTTTATGACAGAATGACCTCCCCAAGAATTTCAGAAGACATGGCGCCGACTCTATCCTGTCGAGTATAAAAAATGTAGTAAATGAGGCAATTTTTGAAAAAAATCGTAGGACCTGTTTTTGAGAAAATCGCAAAAACGTGAAAATGACACGAATAAACTACTACTTCCGGTTAACCGATTTTGATGAAAATGTTCGTGTCGGGTCCTCTAGTGCAATGTAACTTAAGTTTCAAGTTTCAACTTCGTATAGTGTTCCGTTCTTGAGATATCTTGTTCACACACGCACACACAGACCAATCGCTTGAAACATGTTTTTTTAATTCAGGGGTTCTGAAAACGTGTAGTCTATATCCGGTGAAAACTCGATTTCGAAAAATCGACATGAAAACAATACTTTCCTTCCTATATATTTATACAGGCATGAGAAAGTAAAAAATTAAAATTAAAGTGATGACTATTGTAGGAAGTTCGTAAGAATGTAAGATCCACGTTGGCAATCAATAACTTTGTTATTCAAACTTAAGCTCTCATATTGGTTTTGATTAGAGCTTGACGTTGACTATTTTATGTAGTCACTTGTAAACACGGTGCTACTACCATTTATGTAGCGAAATATTCACCAAAACAAGGCGAAATCCACCATTTTATGTAGGGAGAACAAGGTGTCTCCACCAAAATTATAGTGAAATGCTAAAAAAAAGTAGCGCATTAAAACCGTGTCACCAGACACTGAAAAGAAAACACTGCTAGACTGGTACCACAGGGACATAGAAAATACCTTCACCGCTCGCCTTAAGAAAAACAGAAATACATCGTTTTCAGATAATATGCAGAACGATTGCAACTAAACTGAAAAACGGGTTCCCAGACATAAATTGATGAGATTTTTTTAACGTAATGACAGTTCCGATTCTTTTGTATAACATCGAAACTTAAGCTCTTAAAGAGAGAAATAAACAGAAATTGGAAGCTGCAGAAATATGTTTTACACGTAGAGTAAGGGATGAACGAGAGGATAGGATTTTAATTGCTGAAATAAGAAATGAGTTTCAAATAATACGGGTAAACGAGAGAATCATTATCGCAATAAATCATTGCGAATCATCTTTATTGAAGATTTGAAATATCTTCAAAGAATGAAGATAAAATTTTAGAACCGGTTCTGGGATACAGGCTTGAGGGAAGAAGAAGCTTGGGAAGTCCTCTACAAAGCTTGGAGTAATTTATTTTGATTACAGCTTTTTTATGAAACAGATCATTTTGATGCCGGAACAGGCTGGATGGGCTAAGCGCCCTGAAGAGAAGAAGAAGAATAAGAAGAAAACTGTCAGTTTTTTACTTTCTGCCTTGTTGCATCACTGGTTCATTCAAAATAAAATTGTTTCATTTCACCTTGGTTTAAACAAACAAAAAAAACTTTCGTTTTATCTGAAATGAAGGCATAAGTTTCGATTACGTTAATACATTTACACATACCTAATATTGTTAATATTTTCAATATTAAATTTTATTTCATCCCAAATGTGTATACGTTGCAATCTGTTCAATTTAGAACAACAAGCAACCCCTTAACCCAATGAGATGAGGATCATGTCAATAAGGTGTAGTCCTGTACATACCAAGGCCACTCATCAAAACACACCGGTGAACATTGTATAATATTCAAATCCGTTTAAAAGAAACTAACTACCTTCTACTACGATTTCAATCAGGAACCTTCATCTCCGAAAATCAGCTTTTAAACAGCTGACTCGCGGTGACGCGACCAACCCAGTGGGTCATGGAGAAGAAAGAAAAAAACCGAAGAACCAGATCTTAGAAGAGTTAATAAAGGATGTGAAATTCAATTATATGTGTACATGAAAAGAATGGTTACTTAAAGGAACTCATAGTGGCAGCCTTTAGAATATTAATTAATGAATTTAATGTTCATTCAGCAAGTTGATTGCCGGTTCTGATGTTTCAACTCGGAACACCGGATAAAAGAAGAGATCTTTTACTATATTATGATCGTTTATTTCTAGAATAAAAAATCATAGTACCGTTGCTATTTTTATTTTTTTATTTATTTATCTTCATTAGCAACTGTGAACATTATATCACAACCAGCTAAATTGAAAGTAAACAACAATTAAATGTTGGTTTGCCAGGCTTTTGGGAGGGTAGGGCTCCCGGTAGAACCTCCTCCAGACATTATCTCATTGATTTTGTAGCGGCGTGTTCTATGTATTCATTTCATGTTTATTTAGAAGATATTTATTCCAACGTCTTTTCAGTGGTCGTGGAGGTTGTGTGGTAGATGTGGTGTGATTAGTCGTAAAATTTTTTTTGAATTTAACAATGAAGTGTTAAACGGTTAGTAATTGAAAATCTTTATGTAAAGTTTTGTTATTTACTTAAAAGGGTGCTTGGATTATCAGTCTCAGTGTCTTGGACTAAAACGATTGAATGCGTTGAATATTTGATGGTTTTGCAGAGTCAGATATTTGGCACCCTCAAGACCAAATGAGTCGTAAAATGTGAAAGTAGAAAGTAACCGTTGATGAACAGGTAACCTTGAGCGTTTATGTATCAGAGAGTAAAAAGTTTCAGTTTCAAATTTAGGGTCTTTTTAACAAGGTGAGATTAGTATACCTAAGCAGACACTGGGCTATAAGCCGGAGAGCAGGAAAGAACGAGGACGCCCGAGAAAGAGATGGGCAGATTTGAGAGGTTCGGAACAGGCAGAGATGCCTAATCCTTGAAAGGCAGATGAAGAAGAAGATGTCTTTTTATGTGAACGTACCATGTAAGTCGGCCGAAAAATAAGCGACAGTATTACTATAACGTTGTTATTAATAATTATGAAACGCTTAAATGTTTTACATACCAAATCGGAGTACTCGGTTAATTTTGGACGATACACGTCATTTAAAAATGACAGTGCTTTGTACGCGAACCATGTAGAATCAGTGGTGTTCTCAATCACGCCGCTGTAACTCCTTCGAATAATTTTTTGTCTTTCTCTTCTGTAAGACGACAGCAGTGAAGCTACTTTTCTCTTTAATTCAGGCACAGGTATGCTCATCACTTCGGCGATTTCTTTCCACGCGCCTATTTTTCTGCTGTTGAATTTATAATCGTTATGAAGAGGATTCCAAAGAACGGGACGAGTTTCATATTCACCGATAAGTTGAAGAACGGCGTCATCGGACCACTCCATTCTATACGCACGCACAACAAAATACGGTCGACAAGAACACGAACGGTACACGATCGATGGTTCAAGCACGTTATGAGTGTTCGGCTTGTTTGTAAAACGACACACGGACAGCGCGCATGTCGTTTGTAGCACGGTGTGGGGGAGACCATATTGCTCGCACACTTGAGCTTGTAACGATCGACCCAGCACTTCGTTCGTCCCTCCGCGCGTGGTTTGTTTGCTGACAAACAGAGTTCCTCCTAAAACGTAGTACAGTACACAATTCAGTTCACCCGATATAGTTGTACATAATTGAAATTTAAGCTAATATAACCTTTATTTTGAAATAGTTTTATTTATTTTCAACTAAAATTAGTAAAACAACTATTATTTTTCGTAATAGGTATGTTTTTATTTTACGATGTTCCTTAAGAAATTTTAATTAAAATAATATATACCTACCTAATAAGATCGGCAAGTTACTGCGAATTATAACGTCTAATGAAACTTAAGAATATTTTTTTTATTTAGAGTTTTACTTAAAATAAACATTTTTATAACCCAATCAGTTATTATGAAGGGGGGAATATATTTAATCGAGTTAGTTTATAAGGGGAACAAATACGGTATGAAAAATGGCCTGAGCTAAACAGTCGGATCAACCTATAATAATATGCATAATTGACACCCGACGCTTAAAATGATTAGTTACTTTTAATCTATTGGGTGTCCGTTAAGACTAGAAACAGCTAAATTTCAGAAAACTGAATAATATCTTGATACCAAAATAATTTTATTTGATTACTATGTCGAATAAACTAATCTGATTTGTTTGAAGTTTATCGGACATCTTAGATTCGGCATAATGAATTTTAATTTCTTATTTTAAGGTTATATAATTCAAGATGGCTGACAGAAATTTATAAAAGCAGCTCAGAGTATTTTTTCTAATACAGTAATTAACTGAAATTATTCTTGGTACCTAAATCGATATGATTATCTAAAATTCACCCCTTTTATACTATAATGGTCGTCCAAAGTTAAATTAAGCTACTACTTAATTTATGGATAATTGGTTCACATATTTATTGAAAACGTTTATCTTTTGAACAGGTACATACAATGTACTGTAATTTTAACGGGAATGTTTAAAGAGAAGTTTCTTAAAACTTAGTCGTAATTTCCTCTTAAAGAAAAAATAAAGGAGAAATAAAAAAATTCCTTTCATGAGACGACGCGTCTCATGGGTGGCGGCAACTTTAAAAAAGGCTTACCTTTGACTTATGGGAAAAACCATTAGTGATTTCTGTATCTATTCATTAAAAGGAATTGAATGACATTATTTTTGTTACTACCGATTTCCGACTTTGATTTCTTGATTTCCGGTTTTGGGGCACTTCTGGTCGAAACCAGAACTTCAAACCCAATGATTTCTTTATAAATACTCATTTAAAAGGAATCAAATGACACTATTTTTGTTACTAACAAATTCCAACCCACCGGGTTGTTCTTGAGGTAAAGGCGTCGCCAAAATCAGCTGTTTAACAGTTAATTTTCGGAGACGAAGGTTCTTGGTTCAAATCCTAGTAAAGGTAGTTACTTTTATACGGATTTGAATGCCAGACAGTGGTTACCGGTGTACTTTGATGGTTAGGGTTCAATTAACCACACTCTCTCAGGAATGGGCGACCTGAGTCTGTACAAGACTACACCTCATTTACACGTCATACGTATCATCCTCATCTCATTGGGTCATGGGGTTGCTTATTGTTCTGAATTGAACAGATTGTAACGTACACAAACTAGAGATTACAAAAAAAATCTGACTTTGATTTTTTGACTTTCGGTTTTTTGCCACTTCCGGTCAAAATCGGAACTTCAAGTCCAATCCAGGCCAACTAACTTTTTGTGTAGATTATGAATCCGAAAACCGTTTGTTGCTATCTCTTGTAATTTTTGACATCTGGGTGTGACGGACAGACGGACAAAGGAAAATGATAGATGAAAATTTTAAAAATTGGCACCAGTGAGTTTCACGTTATAAAATGAGAATTGAAGTAATATTTATTTCTTAATTCTGTTTCACCCACAAAAATATATGAAAGCGTAATAAGTTAAATAATGAAGTACATAGTTACCTTGTCTGGTTCTTCGGAATGTCTAGCAGAATCTTTATTCATCAAAAACTGAAGACTTTTAAAGGCGAACCATTTAGATTCGTATGGAGTTTCATTTCCGGGAAAATACGTTTTTTGACGTTCGCGCCTAAAAGAAGCAAGAATTGAGTTCATTTTTTTCTTAACTTCGGCGATACTAACTCCCATTTTTTTCGCAATATTACTCCATGCTTCATCCCGTCTATTTTTGAGTTTAAAATGGTCAGTTTTTGGATCCCACAATACCGGATTGTTTTTGTAACAATTAATAATATTAAGAACACATTCATCTGTCCATTCTATGTTAGGCATTAGAGCAACGTTATTCATAATAAAAGCGCACACGAATCTTTCTACGTACAAATAGCTCTCCGAACTGAGCCAGAGCAGTACGTCTTCGAGTTGCTGTGGTGTATCGCTTCTCACTATCCGATCACAACCGAGCGCTAGCGAGCAAGGACGAACAACGAATTAGAAATGACACCGATTTTATTGATATACAAACCGTACCGCCTCCTTAGTGTAGTGGTTAGCGCGCTAGTCTACCACGGAGAGGTCCCGGGTTCGATTCCCGGCCAGGGTTTAAAAATTTTTACTAGTCAAAATTCACTGTTCTCGATGCATTACTCTCAGTAGTCGTTAATAACCAAGTAGTTTATGCGACTTTAAATAAAAATAGGTAATTAAAAAATAAACAATACCACTAGTTTACTAAGTGATTATTATTATTGTAATCTTGTACGTATAGTACGCATGGCAATAACCCGCTATCTTAGTTTTGTTTTTGTTACATTAACTTACTTATTATTATTTTTCACTTTCTCTTGCCCTTTTTTCATCTATCGTGGAGTTCTCAAAACTGTTTTATCTTGCGCAAGTCGTTTTATATCTACATACCTGCATCACCCTACATCTTTTGAAATTTACTTTAAATTAATATTCTACTAACCTTTGTGCCTCCCCCCACAAAATTCACTCCCTCAATATTACCCTCCATTTTTGATAGAGTAGCAATACCTGGGTGGATCTTACCTCATATGAATATATAGGAAAAGAAACTATTTAGCGATTGGTCTGTGTGTATGAAAAAATACCTCAAGAAATATTATGATTAAATTGACCATGATTAACCCACCGGGTTGGTCTAGAGGTAAAGTCGTCGCCAAAATCAGCTGTTTAACAGCTGGTTTTCGGAGACGAAGGTTCCTGGTTCAAATCCTAGTAAAGGTAGTTACTTTTATACGGATTTGAATGCTAGACAGTGGTTACCGGTGTACTTTGATGGTTGGGGTTCAATTAACCATACTCTCTCACGAATGGTCGGCCTGAGTCAGTACAACACTACACCTCATTTACACGTCATATATATCATCCTCATCTCATTGGGTCATAAGGTTGCTTATTGTTCTGAATTGAACAGATTGCAATGTACACATATTGTGTTGTTGTTTAGGTCAACAGCCGAAAGGCTGGTTTGAACCTGTAGAGGTTTTACTAAGTAAAACGAGGAGTGAGGTGGTTTACCATTGCCTTCCTCACTGAGTGAAAAAGTACGCTTATCAGCATGCCGGGCCCTCTGAAAAGCACATATTTTCCACTCTGTAAATGACAACTTCACTTCATTCACCACAGGGTCTGGCTGTACAATGAAATTCATTACTTTCAGATGAGATAACTCTGATTAGTGTCTTTTACACCTCTACCTCTTCTGTTCTTAAATGATTCAGTCATTTAATTGGCTGACCATGTGATAAGAAACAGAACTATTTATTTTAGCCCTGCAACGAACAGATTGAGTGTAAATAATTTGACACTCCACCTGTCTGTTATGGGCACGTACACATATTAGGAATTAAAAAAAAAAAAATTGACCAAACGTAACGCACGTAAGTATTAACCAACAGAGGAAGCACCACTTTTATGGAAACCGACCTTATGATAGCCAAACAGTGGCGGGAAGTGCTGTCAACCCACTTCTACAGGTGAAAACTTTCCTGGAATATGTTTAAATATATTGCCATAACTTTTATGACTATTAAGACATATTTTGGTGAAAATCGTTTTTAATTTAATTTTTTTAATGTTTGGATATACTATCTGCTAAACGATCAAAACTATTCAAAACCGTTTGCGGATATACCTGCAAAACGACTAGTGGGAGAAATGTTTTAGCGGATATATCCGTCAATAGTACGCAAAGGGTAAAAGATGAACAAAAATGCATAATTTATAATGTTTTGATTTATAAATAAATTTACAACAGATTTATAAAATTAATTATTATTAATTCACCACAGGGTCTGGCTGTATAATGAAATTCATTACTCTTATAAGAGGTAACTGTTATTAGTGTCTTTTACACCTCTACCTCTTCTGTTCTTAAATGCTTCAGTCATATAATTAGCTGATCATATGATAAGAAACAGAACTATTTTTATAGCCCTGGAACTAGCAGATCGAGTGTCAATAATTTAACATTCTACCTGCCTGTTTGCAATGTACACACTTGTCTTTTACACCACTACCTCTTCTGTTCTTCTTAAATGCTTCAGTCATATAATTAGCTGATCGTGTGATAAGAAACAGAACTATTTTTCATAGCTCTGGAACTAGCAGATCGAGGGTAAATAATTTAATACTCCTCCTGCCTGTTATGTGTTATGTACACACGTTTGTTGTTTTTTGTTTAGGTCAACAGCTAGAAGGCTGGTTTGAACCTCTAGACTAGAGGTTTTACTTAGTAAAAACCGAAAAGTTAGGTGGTTTACTATTGCCTTCCTCACTGAGTTGAATGAGTAGGCTTATAAGCATGCCAGGCCCTCCGGAAAGCATCCACTTTCAAACCTGTAAATGACACCTTCACTTCATTCACAACAGGGTCTGGCGGTATAGTGAAATTCATTACTCTTCGAGGAGACATAATTGGTTGACTATGTGATGAGAATCAGAACTATTTTTTGTAGCCCTGGAACCAACAGATCGAGTGTAAATAATTTAACACTCCAACTGCCTGTTATGTGCAATGTACACACGTTTGTTGTTTGTCGTTTAGGTCAACAGCTAGAAGGCTGGTTTGAACCTCTAGACTAGAGGTCGTCTAGACAAACGAGGAGTGAGGTGGTTTACTATTGCCTTCCTCACATTAGGCATTAAAAAAACCAAATATTTAACGTAAACGAATATAATCCAAATTAACATGTTTTACAATACCAGCCATTTGTGATTATTAATTAAACAATTTTATGTTAGGCATTTTGATATAGACCAACTTTTAATGGAGATTAATAATTCTACAAAGAACTACAGAATCATTATGTTTTTACAGGGTAATTTTTCATTAGTATGGTAAAGTACAGGCCTATATGTTCTCGTTTTCGCACATTGTGTTTTATCAAACATAATCAATCTACTCAATTGCCTAGAGTACTTGTAGTACAAAAAGCCTGCTATTGTTTAATAAAATGCCTACATTATGAGAAAAAACAAGAAGATAATAGAAATGGGAAGTTGTTTCTCATTTCTGATTAATGGCAATAATTTGCAATTTCTTAACTTCAACTGTGAAGGATTCTGTTACAAAACATGAGTAGTAAAAAAAATTGTAGTTATTAAACTTGACGTTTCATTATACAGCATAATAAATCATTTGTAATATATCAAAGTTCACGCATTTACTTCTTGCATTTTTCTAATACGCATTCATAAACAAACTTGTAAGTTGAACAAGTAAAACGGTTATTAGCAGGCGTTACCATCGCTACATAACCTATAAATTGTAATTTGAGTAAACTATTGTAAAAGTCTACTTGAGTTATTATCAGCAATTATAACAGGTTTTTAAACTTAAGAAAACATCGGTATGAATCTTTTTATCGTGTAATATCTGCCATTCTATTTACTGACCAGTTCACGGTGAACCGTTCCTAGAAGGTTTGAGCCTCATTTGTAATCGTATCACTTAAAAGTGGTTAATAGAACTGTTGAGGGGGGAGCTAACTTCACGCTAGCTCCCGGCAGTTTTCCTCGATTTTGTCACTTATTTGAGCGGATCAAATGAAACTTTTTGCGAAACAATCCGGAACAAACGAAGATCTATCGATCCATGCAAAATGAAAATTCAAAAAGTGTTTGGGGGGGCTAGCGTGAAGTTAGACCCACAGTTTCCCTCGATTTTCAGAATTATTTGAGCGGATCAAACGAAATGTTTTGCGAAACAATCCGGAACAAACGAAGATCAGTCAGTATTTTATTCTAAAAAGAAGAAAATGTTAAAATTTCTGTGTGAATGTAATATAAAATTATTTTATACTATTGATATCTGTTAGCATTTTATTTCTAAGAAGAAGAAAATATTAAAATTTCTGTGTGAATATAAGATTAAATTATTTTATATTATTGATATCTGTTTGCATTTTATTTATAAGAACAAATGTTATATGATTTATGTTATTAAAATTGTATAAGCAGATTTTATAATGGTAAATAAACCCAATTAAAATTAAATAGTAAACTCTACTATTCTTACCAA
The DNA here is from genome assembly GCA_035578175.1 of Catonia carolina. Classification (NCBI taxonomy): domain Eukaryota; kingdom Metazoa; phylum Arthropoda; class Insecta; order Hemiptera; family Achilidae; genus Catonia; species Catonia carolina. Next base: position 38,897,650 of record JAQMRL010000001.1, read on the forward strand.
TTTTATCCTGTGAAGAATTTAATAAAAAGAACGCCAACTAATGTGTTTTATTGACAGTTAAAACTTATGGTCTAAATTAAAGCGAACGAAATTTGACGTTAGATGAGCTATTTATGCATCCTAATGACGTGATAAACAATACAAAGTAATTTTATATATTTACTTTAATTTGCATTAAAATTATTTTATTATTACGGTATTTACTTTTTTGAATAAATGTATTGGACTAACTTTTGTAGCGTGCATAAAAGAATTCTTCTGATATTTTTTTTTTTTAATTTATACTTATATTATCATATTATCAATTTCTTGAATATTAACTGTCACTTTGGTTAACGAAAAAGAAAAATTAGGTTTTACAATTAAGTATTCAATTTTTACACCCTAGCCGGAAATCCATGAACTTTGAAAGACAAGATTTTGTAGTCAAGCACTTTACAGAAGAAACTATTGATATTGTTCTTAACATCTTTTTATTATTTATTACTTTCTCTTGCCCTGTTACAAAAAAACGAAAAATCGTACTGAGTTGAAACTTTAACCTTATTTATGTTTAATAAGAGGACCAGATATTAAGATTTTCATTAAAATCGGTCTACCGGAAGTTTACTCGTACGATTTTTCACTTTTTGCAATTTTTTCAAGAAAACTGTTCCTGAAATTTCAATAACACTACATCTTGCCGCCTTTGTGGCTTAGTGGTTAGCGTGATACGCTGGAAACCGGACGTCCCGGATTAGAGTCCCGGGGCGAGTCATGAGAATTATTACACTTTCAAACCCATCATCCCTTAACGAATATAATTGTACAATCATAGCGAAAGTAGTCATTAATGACCAAGATGTTTATGCAACTTGAAATAAATTTTTTAAAAAACCGGAGTTGTATTTCTACTTTCTCTTGCCTATATGAATATATAGGAAGGAAAGTATTGTTTTCATGTCGATTTTTCGAAATCGAGTTTTCACCGGATCTATACGTTTTCAGACCCCCTGAACCCAAAAAACATGTTTTAGCGATTGGTCTGTGTGTGTGTGTGTGTGTGTGTGCGCGCGCGCGTGCGTGCGTGTGTGTGTGTGCGTGTGCGCGCGCGCGTGTGTGTGTGCGCGTGTGTGAACAGAATATCTCAAGAACGGAACATCGTACGAACTTGAAACTTAAGTTACATACCACTACCGGACCCGACACGAACGTTTTCATCAAAATCGGTCAACCGGAAGTAGTAGTTTATTCGTGTAATTTTTCACTTTTTTGCGATTTTCTCAAAAACTGGTCCTACGATTTTTTTTAAAATCGCCTGGTTTACTCAATTTTTTATTCTCTACAAGATAGGGTAGGCGCCATGTTTGCTGAAATTCTGCGTGAGGCTGTTTTTACGTAAAAACATTTTCTTTTTAAGATTGCGGCTTTAATATGCATTTTATCGCAAAACGTTATATAATAAAAGTTGTAGAAAATTTAAAAACCTACAACTTTTATTTCAAACATTTTTTTGTATAACGCTTAGTTTAGCGGTAATTTGCGATTTTCAGTTTTTTTCTCACGAAAACGTGAGAAAAAACAATTTTTTTAACATTTCGGCCTTAGTATGCATTTTACGACAAAAGTGTATATAATTTAATTTATAGAAAATTAAAAGATCTACAACTTTTGTTTAGAGCATTTTTCTCTACAGAGCCTAGTTTAGAGAGAAAGAGTGATTTTCCGTATTTCTAAGCCAAACTGAGGTTGATTTTCATTTTGCGTCTTTCACTCATGATTAAAATTAGGTTATGTTTATTTCTAATGTTTTATTACTAATGTTAGGTTTATTGTTAATTATTTGCATTGGCAAGAGAAAGTTGTGTGAGTGTTTCACACCAGATTTTTATTTAAGTTAAAATCGTATCAATATTTATAACATTAGTGACGACTACTACTGTGGGAATAGTTAAAATTTCCAAACCTAGTCGGTAATCGAATCTGGTTTCGATCTAGCATACTAAACTCATTAACACGAGGTGGCCAAATTTCCAAACCTAGTCGGTAATCGAATCCGGTTTCGATCTAGCATACTAAACTCATTAACACGAGGTGGCCAAATTTCCAAACCTAGTCGGTAATCGAATCCGGTTTCGATCTAGCATACTAAACTCATTAACACGAGGTGGCCAAATTTCCAAACCTAGTCGGTAATCGAATCCGGTTTCGATCTAGCATACTAAACTCATTAACACGAGGTGGCCAAATTTTCCGGAAGTTGTTTCATTGATAATAAAAAGAGAAATAAGGAAAATGCCAAAGGTTTCGTTTTAGGATATACGTACAACCGTATGATGAATTCAATTAAATTATTGTCGTATTGACCTTGCCTTTAGTCGATAGTGGGTCAAAAATTGAATTGCTAATTTTAATTTTGTGAACAAAGGCCGCATGCCATTAAAGGTAATATTAGAAGGGTAAATTACATCGATACTATAATATTACATATAAAACAATATTTACATTTTGACTTCCTCCCGCTCATTCTTTAGTAATCTATGAAGTGAAAAAGTATTTAGATGGTGCAAACTTTCTATAACCGGATGTTGACAGTGACACCTTGAAGCCAAAAAAAAAATTATTAAGTACTCTCTTTCGTACGATCTCCTCCGTTGTGTTATCTCTCTGTTTACTCCTCCCTTCTCTCCTCCTCCCACCACCCCTTCCCTTGCACTTCCTCTCACCATCTCTTTCCTTCCCCTATCTCACTGTATCTCAAACTCTTTCACTCTGTCATAGCTGGACTCAACTCAAAAATGAATATTTTCTCTACCTAAGAAGTTTAATTAAATAATTCAAATTTTAAAACGAGTTAGAACTTTTTTAACAAATGTAAGCATCTTGCAATTTTCTCAAAAATTGTTTCTACGATTTTTTTAAAAATCTCCTCATTTTCTACATATTTTATGCTGTAAATAAAAAATATAGGTTAAGCGCATTGCCTACAGAAATTCTTGGAAAGCCTGTGATCTTGTATTTTTTTTTTTTGATTGCGCCCTCAATACGCATTTTTGAGCAAAATTAACGAAGTTGTAGAACATTTAAATACCTACAACTTTTATTTCAAACATTTTTTGTGAAGTGCTTAATTTAGCGTCAATTAATGATTTTTTGTATTTTTTACATAAAAATCGGTAAAATCAAGGATCTTTGATATAGCGGCCTTAGTATGCATTTTACGACAAAATTGTACAAAATAAAAATTATAAAAAATTTAAAAATCTAAAACTGTTATTTTAAGCATTTTCTTCTACAGAGCTTAGTTTAGCGTCAATTAGTGTTTTCCGTATTTTTAAGTCAAAAAGAGGTTGATTTTCATTTTGTCATTTCACTCATGATTAAGATTAGGTTAGGTTTTTCATTTTACATTGTTTACTAATGAATAAACATTGATTATTATTTACATTGGCAAGAGAAAGTCGCGTGAGTATTTCACACCAGATTTTTTTGTTTATTTAGATTCCGGATTAAATTATTATTATAATATTGTTTAATCATGCAAAATATTATTAACTAATGTAAACAAACAGTGTTAAAGCATTGTAAACATTGTTTTAAATTAAATTTGTAATACAGTACTTTAAGCGTATCAACTTAGGCATATCTAAAATAGATACAGGTTATATTTATTTACTACAGCAAATAATCGATTTGAACCTTAGGCTTTTATAAATAAATAATAAATATTCTTCACTGCTGTTATCGATATGAAGTACTACATTGAGAAAGCGTTGCTATAGTAGAATATTTTTGATAACTGATTATCCCAACTCATGCATGGGCTTTTGAAGCCATAAAAAAACATCCTTTGTAGCTCCGTAAACTAAGCAGACATCCTTTGTGAAAGTTTTCGTTTCGTTTATTTGATCAACAGTTTGGTAGTTATCGATTATGACGGATACGGAACAGTTTCGGAAGTTTTCACACCAGAGATGGTATGTGCCTTTTCGAAATCACACTAAAGAAAAATCGAGCTAAAAATCAGCGATTAAATTATGTGTTGTCTGTGAATAAAACAAGTTGTATGGGGTATATTCGTATTAAGGGCTGTTAAGTCATCATAAAAATGTACTTGTTAGAAAAAATTTCTATTGACGTTTTTAGGAAACTAAAAACGTACTTCACTTGTCTACATACCCGCCATTCACGTCTTAGCACTTTTTTATTAACATTGTCCCACCTTTTCTAATCTCTTTGGATAGAAGTTTGCCACCTGGGAATTGAACCAGTTGACCACGGCAGTCTTCCGTTTCTCGTCGTCTTCAAACCGTTGTCCACCAAGCCAGTGATTTTCGAGTGCAACAAGAGGAAATAGGTCTCAGGTGCATGGTCGGGACTGAAGAGTGGGTGATCAAAGAGTTCTCAATCAAAATCTTGAATCCACTCTTTGGTTCGGGAAGCGGAGTGAGAAGTGCGTTGCATAAAGAAGAACTACTCCGGAAAACGAATTCCCGCGCCGCTGATTTTGGATCTCACTTCTTGGTTTGATGAGCTTTTCGCAGTACATATCAATTGTTATTGTACCAACGTTCCATAAAATCAACGAAAAACGCTCCTTTCTCTTTAGAAAATGTTAGCCATCATTTTCCGACTCGAGTAAGGATTTCAGCTTGAACTTGTTTTTGGTTTTGGTGAAGTCGAATGACACCACTGCATTGATTGTTGGTTTATTTCTGCATTGGTATCCATGTTTTCTCGTTGCTAGTTACAGTATGGGAAAACAAGTGGGAGGAACTTAAGACTAACGTAGTCAGCTGGTTCAATCCCCAAACGGCGAACTTTTGTGCAGAGGGGTTAAATATGTTAGTCAACGTTAAGAAAAGTTCTTAAATATTTTTCTCATAACTGCATCCAAGAGACCCCAGAAGGGAGCGTAGGACATGTCAAGATAAAACTGACATGTCAAAATGTTAACAATAGGCCTATGTTAAATTTAATACTTACAAATTCATTTATTACCACAACTTACTTGCTTACTTCCATAAACATCCAACCATTTCTATTAAATAATATACAATTTGCCTCAGCTTTTATTTTGAGGCCTACACTTGTATTTTTCAACCAAAAACTATTTAGAAAGGAATCGTGTACACTGTAAATTACCACAACTTTTTAAAGTTTGTGGTAATTTATTGATGTATTTTCTACTTGCATAGGTTGATTTTTCTTCAAACAATTTAGTGTTGTGTTTAGCAACAAAGTAATAAATTCTATTTCTTGTGTTGTAGTTGTGGACATTTAAATTCTGTAATAGATACTTTGCTTTTCGTACATTATCACTTAAAGATGTATGAACTGTAAGCAAAGTCCCTTTAATAGTGGTCTGTATGAAGTTAAGGGGAGACTGTACTTTGTATCCCGCCATTGTTAAAAATTTGCTATTTTTAGGTACATTTTTCTAGGATTGGTAAAAGATAGGGAAATTAAACTTTACACGCTATAGGTGTCGGGTTTCTTTTCGAGCTACTGACATTTTTTCAAATTAATCTTTGGACCATACCATTTTTTTTTTTAATTATGAATAACATAACATTTTTACAAAGTGTTTTCCACGTGTTTTGCGTATTACCAATTTTTGGAGCACCTGAGGAAGTAATAAAAAATGTCGGTATATGTGACTATACAAGATAATTAACTGGTAAAAATTTCAGCCTGGTAGGTTTATTGGTTTCTGAGAAAAATGTACCTCAGTGTTAAAAATCTAAATTTACGGGAAAAGGTAAGAAACAAGAAGGCACAAACCAAAAACCATATGTACTCAAACAAGTAAATTTCCCATCAACAATTGTTTAGAAAGCTGAACCAACAGCTTTATTAAAAACCGTGATGCAGATTTTTTAAAAACTTACATTCTCTTTGCACTAAACGAGCAGTAGAAAATTAAGAAAAAATATTCGTTCTTCGTAATATGATAATTTTTCTGTGTAAACCTGATAAAACTTAATTTTTTCATAAAAAAAAATATTTTTTAACAAAATTTAATGTTTTTCTGGTATATCTAGGAGGCCTAAACTATTGAAAAACACAAAAAACCAAAAATCGGAATTTTGAGTTAAAACCATCGTGCAATTTCCCCTTAAGTGGTTGGCTCTCAGGATACACTTAATAGCTTTTGAGAATTTTAAAAACTCTGTACTAAAACTTAAAACTAACTGTATGGCGACCATGTTAAGAAGTGAGGTAGGTTTGTAGGTAACTAAAACAGTCAATATAAAATTTTTTTATCCAATAAATACGGTTTATATTTTTTATAACGGAATGGTCCTTACTTTACGAATATGCCTCGTATTTCAGAAATATTTTAAACTAGTATTTCTGAAAAAAATGCTTTGTTTTTGTTACATCAACTACACTAACACATAGAAAAATGTATTTTTCTAAATTTCCATTTCCTGACGGTATTTTTGCTGACAAATGAAATTAACCCCCTCCCCTAAATTTTTAGTAAATGACTGATGCAATATTTACATTTGTTACAAACTAATTTTCATACAAAGTTCAAACACGATAAAACATGAACAGAATGTAATATTTTATTAAAAATATATCTATCTGTTCCTAACCTTTTAAAATTTTTTATATGTTATTTTAAAAACAAAAATAATCTTACTATTGTCCTCGTGTAATTTATCTAAACAAAATGAAATACTCAATGAGTAATTTCGGTACATTTATCTTTAGTAACGTTAAGATTTCTTATTAAAATTAAAGAAAGCCAAACAATATTATTATCGTTCAGTTAATTAATTTATCTTATACTGTATAATTTATTTTTAAATGTATAATTTACTACAATCAATATTGTTTTCTTTAGTCAAGTTTATCAACCTTAAGGTAACTTTTGAGTAGTATTTTTTAATCTGTAAATTGAGTCGCCGAATGCCAAAACCAGCTAAATCCACTCTGAACAATTTTTCAGTAAACACCAAAAACTGATTGCCTGTCTCACATCAAAGATATTTATTTGATTTTTTTTTAAAAAAAAAGGTAAAAAATATAGCTTGTTTTTGTTAAAGCAAGTATAAAATGGTACAAAAATTACAATTACTGAAGCCAGTTAAATATCTGGTATAGCTGGTTTTGGAACAGTAATTATGATTTGGCTGCTTTTGGAAACTTACTGTCCACCATTTTGTTTTTAATTTCGGTTCCAAAAGCAGCTAAATTGTGTTTGCCATTCCAAATTATGTTAAAAACTTAAGGTTAGGTTAAATGAACACAATAATTTTCTTTTTAAATACAAAACCAAGAATTTATTAATTTGTACAAAGAGTTTATGAAAATTGGTTTATTTTATAAAAAAGAAAATCACTCCATCGGCTCATCCTCTTCGTTCAGCTCAAAATCATCATCATCTTCTTCACCTTCATTATTGTTAGTAGGCAGTTGGAATAAGTCCTTGAAAAACTTCAACTTTGGCTCTTGCTGCCAGTCATTTCCATAGTGTAGATCTAGTAAGCATTTCACATCATTGATTTTTGCTTGTTTCACTGGGTTTCCTTCTTGTATAGCTCTCAAAACTGCACTATCAAAGTTTTTTCCCCTTTTCATGACCGACTTCCTCTCGCCTATTTCAAATACATAGTTTGCCTCTCCTTGAATCAGAACGGAGTTTGGATTATTTTTACTTCTTGAAAAGAGAAACTTCTTTGCCTTTTGAAATTGGAAATGCCATTGTCCTGGCGCTTTTACAACAGCATCGGTTACACTTTTCCAATCACTCACAGGACAATCTGTTCCGAGTTTCACAACAGTACAGTGCTTTTCAATTATTTCAGTGTACTCGTCGGGGTTATTGATGACACTTAGATCTTGAAATTGTCGTTCTAGGACTCCAAAAACACGGTCAGGGGGGATGAAAGAATGACCGACTACTGGAAAGAGTAGTACAACTTTAGTAACATGTTTAGGTGCATCTTTCAGGAGCCAACGAGCAATCATTCCCACAACAGTCGTGTTCTTATTTTGGCCACCACAGCCGTCAGAGAAAAGTTTGACCGTGGTGACATTTTCCATGTTAGCGCTTGTTAACCTGTGGTAAACAGCGGATGCAATTTGATTGGACCCTTTGGCGTACTGGTTTTCTGTCCAGAGGTAAGAAAAAGTGTTTTCTGGATTCAAGGGGACTTTAGAATGTCCCTCACAGATTACAAAATTGTACAGATAAAGCTGGCGCTTATAGTACGCCGCTTGGTCGGGTATTTTCGGCAGTACTAGATTCTTCTGACAATCATAACTTAGAATAAGCTCTGCATCATTGTTTTCCTGCAAAAGTTTGTAGAATCTTTCAGCACGAACTTTGTGGGACTTTAGCTCGAGCTTTAGAGTTTCACGTTTGCCTGGATCTTTTTCTGTACTTAGTTCACACTCAAGCCTTGTACAAGTTGAACACTTATCAGTGTAAGGAGCATCGAAACCAATGTTAAAGTTCTCAGAAAAAACAAGTCTGAAAAAATCGTATTCACATTTTAGTTCTTCAGTTGGGTGGCACTCAATATACATTTTCCACATTTTTGTTATGTTAAGTTCACTTGGAAGGTACTGCCTATGTTTGTTTTTGGCTCTGCAATAGTGTTTTTGGACTGGAATAAATGTTTTAATAAAAGCTTTGATGCTCTCTTTCTTTATGTTATATTTATCGACCTGGCGTGCTCCTCCACGGGTTTCAGAAGGCACGAGTCCTGTTTCAAGGTACTTTTTGCAGATCAATTGCACTCGGTTTTTACTCTCTTGCAAAATTGTAAGTAGTGCTGCCCGACATACTTTAACATTCTCAGTTTTGTTGTTCCTCTTTTTAGGTAAGAAAAAATCTGTACTTACATTCCTTTTTGATTCGGTACCTTCAGAGAGACGAGTCCTTTTTGCAGAAGAAACAATGACGTGCTGAAGAATAAAATTTCTCTTTGATTGAAGGTCAGCGTCTTTGTAGTATTGCCGATGGATCTTTGTAACATCCTGTAGGGAAAGTTCTGCACAGCGGAACTTGCTTTTGGCCAAATGTTTACAGCTAGGCATCTGAGGAAATCCCTTCGGGCGATGTCTGAAACAAAATAGAGATTATTAATTTTCTCATATCTCAAAAAATAGAATACAGTATGGTTTAATTATGTACTAAATTTAGTTTAAAACAATAGATTATATACAGTTTAGGTGGAATGAGTGTTAATGTTAGGTTAGTTTAGTGTCATTGGTCCAATAAAAATGTTAACTTACCTAGCAACTTTTGCAACAGTTTTCTTCCATGCTGTTTGGTTCTTCTTCCTTTTCTTGGCCAAAGGACCAGGAGTCTCTTGTATTAACTCTACCTCTTCCATATTTTGTGGAGTTTCCACTGTCTTGCCCACATTTTCTTGTTCAACGATTAAAACTTCAGCATTCATAATATCAAATCCAACGTCTACTTCACCTTCTAAAATACCTCCTGAATCTTCAGCTTCCATATTTACAACACACAACAAAACAGATAATGCTTTAGAAAATAATGTTATGTTTTTGCTTTTTAATAAAACTATTTCGGCTTTTGGAATTATTAATTAACTTAGCCAACAAAATAAACAGTATTAATACATGAGAAAATATTACCAGAGCACTAGCAACTGTTTCTTGTGATTTAGCTTACTTTGGCACAGAAACATTATACATTGCAAGTTAATGGCGTATGGTATAGCTGGTTTTGGAACAGTGTCATTTGTGTGGATATGACTGTTTTTGGAACCGAGTGGCAGTAGGATATAACTGCTTTTGGAACAGTTCTCACTTTTCAATATTTGTTTTAAATATGAATTAGCTGGATTTGGAACATTTTGAAGTGACAAACCTGTAGCCTAGGTAACACAGAATCCAATGCCATCAAAATCTCAACTTTTTTAAATTTTGGATTTAGCTGGTTTTGGCATTCGGCGACTCAATTTTTTTTGTAACTCCACGTGCAGCTAATTCAGATTTCTTTTGAAAATAAACTACTTTTAGTTCCTTCTGTGTACAGTATTCAATTTTTTTTATTGGTTTAACGTCCGACTCTTTTACGATTACTGCTAATGCAGACGGTGAAGGATGAAATGATTTTTTTGTAACGTATGAAAATATGCCATACCTGAATGGGATTCGAACCCAAGACCGTACAGTATTCAAGAGTATTCCATAATTTTAAATTCTTTTAGATATTGGAAAATCCCGGTCTCGACTCCCGGTAGAAGATCATCTGGTCTTACATGAGGAACTTGTATCTACATACAAGATCTTTATAAAATAATATTTAAAAAAAATCTGGTGTGAAACACTCACACGACTTTATCTTGCCAATGCAAATAATAAATAATATAACCTAACATTATTGAACAACGTAAAATGAAAAATGGCCGCCTCCTTGACGCAGTGAATAGCGCTACTAAGTGGAGGTTCCGGATTCGATTCCCGGCTAGGGTCTGGAAATTATTTCACGCCTAACGCATCATTACAGTTTCTTAACCCACCTTTGTTGCTAATAATCAAGCTGTTGATTCGACTTTAAATTAATAAAAACTGTAAAACATTACCCAATTTTAATCAAGAGTGAATGATGGAAAATGAAAACCAACCTCAGTTTTGCTTAATAATACGGAAAATTGTTGAAAAAACTTTGACGCTCAACTAGGCTCTGTAGAAAAAATGCTTAAAATAAAAGCTGTAGGTTTTTCAATTTTCTATAAATTTTATTTAATACACTTTTGTCAAAAAATGCTCACTAAGATCGAAATTATATTGTTATTTTAAATTTAATAGATTTAAAAAAATAAATATATAAGAACATTTTTGATTATTTTTAAATCAGTGGGTGTTTGAACTTCATAGAACGTCAACTCCCAACTCAAGATCAATTTAAAAAGAAATTAATTATAAATTAAGTATTATTCAAGTAATAAGTATAATGCATTCATAATATTAAGGAATAGTAAACGAAGTCATTTAAAATTTGACATTCTTTATAATATGTAAAACAAGGTCTTCGAAAAAATATGAGCTATTAACATATTACATAAATTACCTTAAATTAAGCACAAAGTTTGTTTCTGTAATCAGGCACGTAGCCAGAAATTTTAGTTCGGTGGGTGCTGAATCTGAAGAATCGAACCAGGGACCTGCGCCACATTAGTCTCTTATGCAATTGACCGGCCCGTTGGCGAAGTGGTTAGCACAACTGGCTTCTACGCCGGGGTCCCGGGTTCGATTCCTGGTCAGGTCTGGCATTTTCTCATCACTTATCTTCATCTACCATCCTTCTCACCGTCTGTATTAGCAGCAATTGCATAACAATCAGATATAAAACAAAAAAAATCTTATATAATTTGAATTTCCGTTCGAGGGGGCTGAAGCCCCTCAATATTCCCCCCTTGGCTACTTGCCTGAAAATAATTCGTAGCATACTTTAACTTAAAAAGAATTTATCAACAACTACTAAGTCCCGCCCTTTGACTAAACGGCAAACAAAACTTACGTAGCATTAAACTTTTCACACAACATTGAAAGCATATCACGCTGTACAAATAACATCATGTATAGCCTACTAGAAAATAGTAACAAGAATTTTTTTGACACTATGAAGCACCGTATGAAGGGGATACACACCTAAGAAATGAATATGTGAATAAAGATGTACGATCTCGTTGATTTTTGGGCGGACCATAACTTTCTATTCAGAAATCGAATGTAATATTATTTTTAGTTTATTTGTTTCCTTGATGTATTGAAAATCTCTATAAAATATTTTTAACCCACTTATATAATATATTTGTACAGTAATTTTAAAACATCTTGAATTTTCTTTTGCACTAAAACTGAACTTCTTTTTTGTAGCAGCAATATTAGACTACTCATTATTTTTAGTAACAATACTTTAGCACCACTAAATTCAGGCCCATAACAGACAGGTGAAGTGTCAAATTATTTACACTCAATCTGTTTGTTGCAGGGCTAAAATAAATAGTTCTGTTTCTAATCACATAGTTAGCCAATTAAATGACTGAATTATTTAAGAACAGAAGAGGTAGAGGTGTAAAATACACTAACCAGATATATCTGCTCTGAAAGTAATGAATTTCATTATACAGCCAGACCCTGTGGTGAATGAAGTGAAGGTGTCATGTACAGAGTGGAAAATATGTGCTTTTCAGAGGTCCGGCATGCTGATAAGAGTACTTTTCCACTCAGTGAGGAAGGCATGGTAAACCACCTCACTCCTCGTTTTACTTTGTAAAACCTCTGCAGGTTCAAACCAGCCTTTTGGCTGATGTCCTAAACAACAAATTCAGGCTGCTGTTCCCACCTCAGCATTACAGTTACTAAGGCAGAAAAGGCCTCAGTTGAGTAAAAATGTATTTTTTTCCATCGATAGTGATCGGATGACTGACGTTCGGATAATCGACGCTATTGTGTATTACAAACTAATTATTTCTTTACCAACTTGAAAGGTTACAAAAACGAAGTAAAAAGGGTCATCATATATTATTTGCTAAACGAAGGTGATAAGTTTTGTTTACATTTGTGCAGATATTATACTCCAATAGCACAGCCCAATCCCATTTTACAAATAAATAAACAACTGTAGTCGCTGATTGCGTTGAGACCTTGAACTCCTCTTCACACGTGCTCTCAAAAATAGTTCTACATGAACCACAATAAAAACATATCACAAATAGACGCAATAACTATCTTCTTTATAGCAGTTAATAGAGGAAGCCATTCTATACGTGCAAAGCATACACAAAACAAAACAAACACAACTCCCAGCCGTTTTAATTATACGTACGATGTATCATTACCGATTATATTTAATTAAAAAATAATTTTTCGGAAGTTTCAGTAAGCGAAGGACTAATTAAAATTTGTTCATGAATTTGTTTTTTATCTATTTCATTTTTTTGATTTTTCAAGTTTTAATACATCACAAAGCAAGAAACAGGCAGTATGCCGCACGTATTGGTAGCAATTTTTACGTTCTCTTGCGTATATGAATATATAGGAAGGAAAGTATTGTTTTCATGTCGATTTTTCGAAATCGAGTTTTCTCAGGATCTACACGTTTTCAGACCCCCTGAACCCAAAAAACATGTTTTTAGCGACTGGTCTGTGTGTGTGTGTGTGAATAGAATATCTCAAGAACGGAACATCGTACGAACTTGAAACTTAAAACTTAAATTAGATACCACTGGAGGACGCGACAAGAATATTTTCATCAAAATCGGCCAACCAGAAGTATTAGTTTATTCGTGTAATTTTTCACTTTTTTGCGATTTTCTCAAAAACTGGTCGTACGATTTTTTTTTAAATCGCCTGGTTTATTAAATTTTTTATGCTCTACAAGATAGGGTAGGCGCCATGTTTGCTGAAATTCTTGGTAAGGTTGTTATCACGTAAAAAATTGTTTTTTTTAAGATTGCGGCTTTAATATGCATTTTAGCGCAAAAATTTATATAATAAAAGTTGTAGAGAATTGAAGGTTTAGCAGTAGTTAGCGATTTTCTGTACTTTTCTCACGAAAACGTGTGAAAAATCGATTTTTTTAAAGATTTCGGCCTTAGTATGCATTTTACGACAAAAGTGTATGTAATCAAATTTATAGGAAATTAAAAGATCGACAGCTTTAATTAAAGCATTTTTCTCTACAGAGCCTAGTTTAGCGCGAAAGAGTGATTTTTCCGTATTTTTAAGCCAAACTGAGGTTATTTTCATTTTGCGTCTTTCACTCATGATTAAAGTTAGGTAATATTTATTGAGGTTAGTTTTTTGTTTATTTCTAAGGTTTTATTACAATTGTTAGGTTTATTGTTAATTATTTGTATTGGCAAGAGAAAGTTGTGTGAGTGTTTCAGAGTAGGTTTTTTTTACTGTCTGTATTTTCTTTAAAAAGACATAAAATTAGCGCAGTTTGATTCTAATATATAAAAAAACATTTTACATTTATAATTACTGTCAAAATTCAATTATTAATAGAAATGTTAATATTATTATCGGGGGGGGGGGGGGGTCGCAAAATATTAATTTTATTTATTTTTACTATTTGGGGGTCGCGGAGAAAAAAAGGTTGAGAATCACTGCACTAGATCAACCCGGTGGGTAAATTTATGATTGCATCATTACTATTTTAAACCATATCATATCGATTTAAAAAAAAATCGTGTCGAATTGAATCCGACATTTCCATTATCCAAAATTGATATAATTAATTATTTCGGTTGATCGAGATTCTGTAGTATTCCTATGTAATATTTGTTTATCATTATGCCTCTCTCTATATCTCCCAAATATATCTCCGATATTATTTATTGGGCTTATCACTACGGTTGTTTTTTTCCTGCCAATAAACAGTAATTTAATCACTCTATTATTTCATTGTAAGATAAACATTATTATCGACTTTTGGTAATAATTATGAATTTTATAGACGAATAAAACTTGAATATGAAGATCAATAAAAATATTGTCAATAATTACTTTACAGTTCCCATAAATTTACATAATATTTGACTATAAATACAGTTAGTAAAACAAAATATCTTACGAGTACAATAGGCCCTATTGTTAATACCACTGTTATTACTACTTTCTCTTGCCATGTGTCAAAAATATGTACGGAAAGTTATGTTTTCATATAAAGTTTTCACCGAAAATACATATTTTCAGGTCACAGACCCAAAAAATGTGTGTTTTTTAACGATTGGTTTGTGTGAACAAAATAACTCAAAAACGGAAAATTGTACGAAATTCAAATTTGGAACTTTACATAGGCAAATGAAAGGCCTGAAACGTACATATTTTGGGTCTTTTCTGTTATCCCCTCCAGCATAATTTTTCACATTTTCTGTATATTTTGTGTGTATGTATTCTTGAAGTATTTTTAACAATAAAAACGGGAAATATAGTTACTGTATTTAAAAAAATAATTTATCAATATTTTTCAAGTTACAGTTTTTTTCCTTTTTCAAGTTAACTTTAAACTATTTATTGAAATTATTAAATTATTTAATAATATTTTATTTAATTATGTTACATTAATTTAATGATTGATTAATTAAATGACGTTATGTACTCAATGAGTTCATAATTCATTATTACGTACAGTAACAATATTGAGAAAAAGAAATGTATTACCCTACCTGTATTTAACCTTAAGATTCAACTACATAGCAGGCTTGTTTTGATCGTTTTATGAATCATCAGTGTAGCAATAGTTGTGTGTTTACATGTGCGTCCGTACGTTCTACACAGACCTGTTTCTCCTATAAAAAGAGTGTAAAGCCTGGTCTCGCGGTCCAGAGCAAGGTTTATGGACCCTACTTTTTTGAGGAACAAACCGTAACAGGACAATCATATCTTGCAATGCTACGGAAATGATTATTCCCACAACTTATTGACTCTTGACAATTTCATCTATCAGCAAGATGGAGCATCACCGCACTGGCACAATAACGTGCGCAGTTTCCTCAATGACAACTTGCCTCAACGTTGGTTAGGGCGTACAGGACTGCGAGACCAGGCTTTTCACTCTTGGCCTCCTAGGTCCGCTGACATAACACTATGCGATTTTTTCCTGTGGGGATATGTTAAACAACTTGTTTACGTTCCTCCTTTACCTCGTGACATTGATGAACTAAAAAACAGAATGTCAGCTGCTGTAGCTTCAGTGACAGAAGACACCTTACGCTCAGTTTGGGATGAATTTAGCTATCGGCTAGATGTCGTCCGTGTAGCCAATGGAGGACATATTGAACATTTATGATAGATTTTCATAAACTTATGTCTTTTGTGAGTAATTTAGTATGTAATTTGTTGGTGTTAAGCCATTCTTCTTAATAAATAATCTATATAAAATCGGGTCATTCTTTTTGGTACCATAGTATATTTACTGTATGTAATAATGAAAAATAAACTCATTGAGTACATTTCACCATTAAATTAATTTAACATCATTAAATTAAATATTATTAAATAATTTAATAACATTCAATAAATAATTTAACGTTAACTTGAAAAAACCAACTTAAACGTTAATTTAAAAAATATTGATATACGATTTTTTTGATTTTTTCCCTTTTTTATCGTTAAAAATACTGTAAGATAACCGACATACGATATATCCACAAAATGTGACTTATGCTTTAACAGCAAATACCCGTTTCAAGATTTTGACTTTTATAAATTTTTACAGTCGGTAAGGTAGGCCTAAGTAAAAAGCTGGCCGGACCGTGGAAGACCATCAAAATTTTAAACGGACCTTGATCAAATTTAGTAACGATTACTGGTATAAGAGTTCTAACAGTGAAAGAATTTTTCAAATCAGACAGTTTTCGAGATTATCAGGTACAAAAAGCAAACACACAATACTTGTTTATATAATTAGTTGATCTATTATGATCTTAGTTTATATTTGATCTAGTTAACAGCTTCATGAGTTTGAATTTATTATAATAATGTAACAATCTGAATTGGATTCTTTTGTAACGTTTCAAATGTTCATATTATACATCGTTTCAATTGTTCAAAAACATTATCGTAATCTGCGGTTTAAAATTGATTGTAGAATTATACAGATAACCGACTGAAAAAGTAGTACGTCCATAATGAGTATTAAATTGTGGTTATGACTGAAAACTGAGAGTGATAAAGTTAACCAAATTTCAGTCACTCACGCTGAGCGGTTGACTTAGGTCGTTAGTCTGAGTTGTGCTGAAAATGTTTGCGCGTGTTTATACATTCGATTACTATACCATTGCTACTATCATGCGACCTTATAGATAAGGCAGTGTTACAAGGACAATGCTTTTAAGATAAGCAATAAAAACACCAGTAGCCTGGCCCCCTTCCCCTACATTACATTCTACTCCATTAAGTGTAAACATATATTTTATCTTATTTATGGATATAAATTATTACACTCCAGCCTCACAACTTTAATTTCCCCACAAAATACTTAAGACATTTTATTGTTATTTTCTTGAATGATGGGTAAAAAAATATTTTATGGCAATTTTTGGATATTTTTCGATTCGCTATAGATTGGCAAAAAATTAACTTAAAATTAGATAAAAAATAATTCGAATAGCAAAAATTTAAAAATAGAAAAATGTAATACAATAGTTTTAGCACATGATATTAGTGTTATAAGAAAATTGGGGAATTATGCTATCTAAGGAGTAAAATAAAACAGGATGGTAGAAGCACAAATTATATCAAAAGTAGGAGTGTTCAAACCAGAATGGTCTTTAAAATGAAAAATAGCTTACTGATTACAAACGTTGATTTACAGATTAGTGAAAATCAAAAAGTTTGACAGAAGAATTAGTGATCGATGGGCTGATATTGACGTGCTTTCGCGTTCACCAGATATAACGCCAGTGGATTTTTGGGTTTTGGTGTGTCAATCAAGGAGTCTGTTTATTCTAAAAAGACAAATATTATTGACGAACTGAACGATTACATTTACGACGCCTCTCACGATTTGGTCAATGAATACAGATCTTTACTGTAGAGTGGATAACAGTGCTTCTAAAAAACGTCAAAAATATATTAATGAGATGGAAAGTAATTTAAAGATAAAAAAATAATTTTAAGTACCTACCTATTGTCTGTAATAAATAGAATGAATTCAGTAATTTTTTAAAAAAGTGTCAATAATTTTTATGCCACCTGTAGATACAAATATACGTATTTTATCCCATGTGTTTAAGTTGCAATCTGTTCAATTCAGAACAATAAGCAACCCAATGAGATGAGGACCATCAGAGTACACCGGTAACCATTGTCTAGTATTCAAATCCGTATAAAAGTAACAACATTACAACGATTGAACCAGGAACCTTCGTCTCCGAAAATCAGCTGTTAAACAGCTGACTCGTGGCGACGACTTTACCTCTAGATCAACCCGGTGGGTCTAGATACAATAATTATCAGGACATTATTATGTACGGAATGGAAATGAAATTGAACCTTTTAAATAATATTCCAGTAATTCAAATAAAAACAAAATAATATTTAAAACTCCCAAAATCACATATGACCATCCAAAGGGGCAATTCAAAGATTTTTAATTTAAGGGGAAATCTTTTCTTTAGTTTTCACCCCAATAGAAGCACTTTAATCTCTTTCGCTCCTGTATCAGTTTCATATTATTTGTTGATCTGGCAGCCCTCATTTTCTGTGCTGTGATCAAGTTAAACTAAACAATATCACAATAATTACTTGATATCTACCGGACAGGTGGCAAATCTAAAGTTAACAAATATAAAAATTTGGTCTGAAACACTCAGGCGACTTTCTCTTATTAATATAAATAATGAAAAATATAACCTATGTTTAATCATGAATAAACAATTGTTGTTTAGGTCATCAGCCGAAAGGCTGGTTTGAACCTCTAGAGGTTTTACTAAGTAAAACAAGGAGTGAGGTGGTTTACTATGCCTTCCTCACTGAGTGAAAAATTACGCTTATCAGCATGCCGGGCCCTCTGAAAAGCACAGATTTTCCACTCTGCAAATGACACCTTCACTTATTCACCACAGGGTCTGGCTGTATAATGAAATTCATTACTTTCAGAGGAAACAACTCTGATTAGTGTCTTTTGCACCTCTACCTCTTCTGTTCTTAAATGATTCAGTCATTTAATTGGCTGACCATGTGATAAGAAACAGAACTATTTATTTTAGCCCTGCAACGGACAGATTGAGTGTAAATAGAATAAACAATGTAAAATTAAAAACATTACTTAATTTTGACCGTTAGTGAATAACGCTAAATGAAAACCAACCACTATAGAACTTAAAAATATACGTAACATCATTAAATTGACGCTTAACTAAACCTACAGAAAAAAAAATAGCTTGAAATAAAAGTTGTAGGGATTTTAATTTTCTATAATTTTTATTATATAAACTTTTATCGTAAAATGCATATTAAGGCAAAAATGTAAAAAAAAAAACAATTTTTTACCACGAGAGCACAAACTCGCCAAGAATTTTAGCAGAAATATCGCTAATTTTATCATGTAGAGTATAAGAAATTTAGTAAATGTTGCAATTTTAAATAAAACCGTGAAAGCCGTTTTTGAGAAAATCGCAAAAAAATCGCACGAATAAACTGCTATTTCGTTAACCGATTTTTATGAAAATATTCGTGTCGGATCTTTTAGTGGTATCTTAAGTTCCAAGTTTCAAGTTTGTGCGATATTCACTTTTTGAGATATTTTAATTAAAGACACGCGCGTGCGTACACATTTAAACACAAACAAACAAATCACTAAAAATATGTTTTTTGGGTTCAGGGTGTCTGAAAACGTCTAGTATTACCGCTGAAAACTAGATATCGACAAATCAACATGAAAACAATAATAATTTTCTTTCCTATTTATTCGTACAGGGCAAGAAAAAGTAAAATCCAAAAATAAAATGGTTGTTATACTTTTTTAAGATTCCTTATAATATTTAATACGCATGATAAAATTTTTCTCATGCGTATTGAGTTTTCAAAAGCTAAATTATTTTTGTTAATAGTAGGCCTATACAGTGGAAAATTAATAGGAATTGTATTTATTTAAGACAAAATTGTTTGTATTTCTTGTAGATACAGACTGCTTTAATGTAGTTTAGTAAAATGTAAACCACTTTAAATAGGCAAATAAATTATTTCTCAAGTCAACAATTTAATGACTTTACAATGAGATTCATAAATCGGTAAATATTGAATAAAATTGTTCCACTAAAAAAATATTCAATTTACTATTAAAGGCTTGTTTTGTTGATAGCATTTACTCACTATTTTACATTATTAAAAAGTGGAAACTAATGTGATGTTCGGGTTTTGAGACTACACACACGCGCACGCGCGCGTGGCACGCCTATACTATACATATATACTGTAGTATTTTCTCATACTTAAATTCCTTCAGCTTCGTATGAAGTCAGTAAAAGTTTAAGCCTCCATATTTCTTCATATAAAATCAACGGTTACCATAACTAATATCTTTGAAATAGAGTGGGTTATGTGTGACCTCTGATTTTGATTAAGTTTTGTCCTTTCATGCTTAATCATATAATTTTCCTAGCCTGTAAGTAGACCTAGATACAGTAATTTGTTTCATTATAAAAACTGTCGCTTTTTAGACCGTTTTGGCTGTCTCCCGGGATTCATGGTAAAATTCCGGATGACAAACCAAAGTTTTTTTATTTCTGTCGATGGTTTTAAATATTTTTCATCATTTAAATGTGTAATTACATTTGATACCTTTTCTCTTGATCACTAATAATAATCAAATAGATGTTTTAAAATCAAACTATTTTCTTACATGGCCAATTTTAGACCATGTGAAGTGACTTTAGACGTTTCTGGAAGCTCCTTTTGCAGCCCATATTCTCTGCATTCGTTTACTGTAGGTTTTCCCCTTTCTTCTGTCCACCCGGTATCTGTTTTTGCTCTTCATGTAAGCCCTTAAAGCCCGTAATTAATTGTCTGAATTTGGTTCGGTTCATCACGTTTTCTCGGTTTATTCCGGTATTTTCAATATCATTTCTGACTTCTTTAAAACATTTATACGACACCTTAGGACTATTGTCTTAAATGTATTAAAAATTTGTGTTCATCCATTCTATAGGCCGCAGGTGTCCGTAAAATTGTCTTCTTCTTTTCTAATCGTTTCCATTAATCGTTCATTTTCCTTGTACAATTCTTCTCGATCTCACAACCTAAATTATTTGTCTACTATCATTGGACCCATTATCTTGCCGAAAATCTTTCTCTCAAATTTCTCTGGTTCTGTAAGACCAGCCTTCCCGGCTGGTCATTCTAACCCACTCTCGCGTACAGATTCACAGGTTTTATCATAGTATTATAATGTCTTTACCATCAAATAAATAAAAATATATATATATATATATATATATATAAATTTTTTGGCAGTGTATCGTAGAACGGCTTTAAAATTAGAGTGAACCCTAGTATGGTTCATCTGCTATTTATTACTCGAATTTTTTTTTGTTTGTTTAAATTCCGACTGTTCTGCAATTACTGCTAATGCAGACGGTGAAGGATGAAATGATGTTTTGTAACGTATGAAAATATGCCGTGCCTGAATGGGATTCGAACCCAAGACCGCATGATGAGAGGCGAGCATGTTACCAACTACGCCGGCTATTACTTGAATCAATACCGGTCTCTATGAGACCTCAAACTATAGTTAACTTTTTGGTATAATATTTCAAAAAGTTAATATGCCAAAATAAATTAATATTTTTTTGTTCCTCGTATTTTGTTTTTGTTTTCCTACCTTGTGTGAGTGTTCTCTCACTTCCAAAGTGTTCTCTGTTATTATTTTCTGATAGAATCCTTCACAAGTTTTAAGTATGCATCTGAATTTATCTCTGCCAGTAATTTCGTACAATTTATGTATTTTTGTAGATACTTTTTTGATCGGATTAAATCAGTTGATGGTTTTCTTATGTTTGTTTGATAACCAATGAAGAAAGTTATTCGGTTACAATTTTTTATTGTTACAGTGGCTGTTCTACCAGAGTTAGGCCAATTACTATAACCCAAAATCCCATTCATTTCTGTTAAACACGTCTTTATCCCTTAAGAGGAGACGGTACATTGTATCCCACCAATGTAAAATTTGCTATTTTTAGGTACATTTTTCACAGGATTGGTAAAAGATAGGGAAATTAAACTTTACACACCATAATTGTCAGGTTTCTTCTCGAGCTACTGACATTTTTTTTCAATTTAATCTTTGGACCATACCATTTTTTTAAATATTACGAATAATATAAAAGTTTTACAAATTGTTTTCTACGTTTTTTGCGTATTACTAACTTTTGGAGCACCTGAGGAAGTCAAAAATATCGGTATATGCGAATAAACAAGCTAATTACTGGTAAAAATTTCAGCCTGGTAGGTTTATTGGTTTCTGAGAAAAATGTACCCAGTGTTAAAAATCTAAATTGATGGGAAAACGCAAGAAACAACAAAGCAAAAATCAAAAACAAAATGTACAAAAGTAAGTAAATTTCCCATCAACAGTTGTTTAGAAAGCTGAACCAACAGCTGAGAATGCAAAAAAACAGTGATGCAGATATTTTAAAAACTAAAATTCTCTTTGCACTAAAACAAGCAGTATAAAATTGTGAAAAATATTTGTTCTTGGTAACATGATCAATTTTTCTGTGTAAACTTGATAAAAACTTAATTTTTTCATAAAAAAAATTATTTTTTGACGTAATTTAATGTTTATTTTCTGGTAGATCTGGGCCTAAACTACTGAAAAACATAAAAAAAACCAAAAATCGAAATTTTGAGTCAAAACCATCGTGCCATCTCCCCTTAAAGACATAACTTCCTAAATAGCTCTTATAAAACCAACATCCACACATTTCTGCACAGTCCTTGTTGCCTTCATTTAGTTGTAACGCATACAATGCAAACAGCAGACTCGTGGCGATAACTTTACCTCTAGACCAACCCGGTGGGTTTACAGGTCATAAAATAGTCAGAACACATTGCACTTTTGTTACTTTCGTAATCATTTAACGAACGAATTCTCAGTAGAAAAAAAACTATAATTTTTCTTCTAAAGAATTGAATGCTTTGTTTCAATCGTTTTGGATAATTCGGGGATTGATTAAACCAGAATCGGATAATCGGGATTTTGTTACGTGTTAATAAAAAAACGTTTGTTTACAGTTCCCGTACCTGGAATTAATTAGGCATTTTGCCGTTTAGAGAGCTACATTTATATTATCAAATAAGTTTTGTTTGTTTATTTTGCTTTGCTAGTTGTTTTGAAGGAAGTAAATTTTATCATTCAGTGTAAGCTCCTGCGAATACAACAACAAACAGAGAAAATTATCAGAAAGTGAAAGCGCCAAGAATAAAAATACAAGCTACAAGCCCACCTTTGTGTACACAGGCTTTCGCTTTGATAATACTACTCGCAACGCGGGCCTATAATACTGTTTAAGCTCAACTTGTATGTTATTTTATTTTAAAAAGAGCGGTAAACCAGATTAATTTTCTTGTGAATCTTTTGCCAGTTTACTCATTTTTATTTTGTATCTGCAATAAAAGTAAATCTTAAACAAGAAATTTTATATACAGTTTATACGATTATAGATAGCTATTTACAAAAATAAAAATATACAAATAAGCAATTGCTCCAATTTAAACGTTCCCACACTATTGTTCTTAACAGCCAGGTGGAGTGTTAATGTATTTCCACTCGATCTGCTAGTTCCAGGGCTACAAAAAAAATAGTTCTGTTTCTTATCACATAGACAGCCAATTACATGACTAAAGTAAGAACAGAAGAGGTAGAGGTGTAAAAGGCACTAGTCAGAGTTATCTCCTCTGAGAGTAATGATTTCATTATACATCCAGACCCTGCGTTGAATGAAGTGAAGGTATCGTTTGCAGGGTGGGAAATAGATGCTTTTCAGAGGGCCTGGCATGCTGATAAGCTTACTTTTACACTCAGTAAGGAAGGAAAATTTAAATCACCTCACTTCTCGTTTTATTTAGTAAAGCCTCTAGAGGTTCAAACCAGCCTTTCGGTTGATGACATAAATAACAGCAACAACCCCACTACAGAATTGTAACGTTTATTTCGGATTCTTTTTAGGATCTGATTATTTCTAAATAATAAAAATTATTTTTTAATTCTCTGAAAAGCATCTAATTTCCACCTTGCAAATGACTCCTACACTTCATCACCACACGGTCTGGCTGTATAATAAAATTCGTTACTCTCAGAGGAGATAACGCTGACTAGTGTCTTTTAAATTTCTGCCTCTTCTGTTCTTAAATACTTCAGTCATATAATTGGCTGATCATATGTTAAGAAACAGAACTATTTTTTGTAGCCCTGGAAATAGCAGATTGAGTGCAAATAATTTAACACTACGCCTGCCTTTTATGGGCAAAAGTATGATTTACATACGGTGTGGTAAAGAGTACAAAGTTTTCAATTTGTGTTTCAACCTTTTAATTTCATAACTTTTTTTAAGAAACAATTCTTAAAAATAGTATAGACAGTTACGGCTTCTAAATAACTGAGAAAATAGTTTTCCTGAAATAATTATATTTCTTTTGTTCAAACAAACAATTAATTTCAAATTTACTAATATGTTAAAACACGTTATTAGACACAAAAAAGGTATGATTACGTGTTAAATTTTAGTATTTTCGTAAATTAATTATTCAGTGTTTTAATATTAATTATTTTGGTATTACTAATTAAAATTTGTTCACCCGTTGTTAATTATTACAGCTTACCTTTAGGTATTTTATTTTTAAATTTAGATAATTATTAATGGAAGTGAAAACAAAAAAACATGGGAAATAATATAGACGGTTTTAGTTTTTTTAATATAACCTTCAAAGTATTTTTACATTTATTTTTCCGGTTATTAGTCATTCACACTCATTCCGGAAATCCTAACGTTTTCCTTTTCTTACATTTTTCAGCCTCGGTGGCGCTGGAGTAGAGAGATCTAAACTAAAGCTGAAGGTCCGACGTTCAATTCCTGCTAAGATGTGGGAAAGAAATCCATGTGGTTATTACTCAAATACAGTGTTACAAACCAAAAGTAGTAGTTTAAAGTTCTTGAAAATCTAGTTAGTAATAAGTGCGTGAACGTATGCTTAACTGACTGGCTGCGTCTCTTTGGTGCATTACCCCATAATTTTGGAGTAGTTACGCGCCATTTGTCATAAGAAGCTTGCTACTGATTAAATTACGCTTGCTGTATTTCTTACTACGAAAGAATTTCGTTTTGTTTGAAGAAGTCTATATCAAAAACTACCGAACCAAAAAATTGAAATTATAGTCTTAGACTTGTCCTTTTCTGAGTTGACTCGTATGATTGAATGATTTTTATTTAAAAATTCGGACATTTCCACACCAAAATACCCAGTTTTAGCCGGGTTTCCGTTAATGAATTTTTAAACGTATGATTCTTCATCCATACTTTATTTAAAATATCGGCGTTCACATAGAGGCCTATGTCAAACATCAGTTTTTTCAGTTTACAATTCTTTTTTTAAAAAAATATTTTCAAATCTCTTTGGTAGATTTATGAAGCAGTTTAGCAATGATGACTCACCTATTGATGCTGTATTATAAGCCATTTACTGAGTTAGGCTAGTTGATGCAATTAAAAACATAAGAAATATTTTTTATTCTTATAATACAGCCAATTCCTTTTATTTTTGTATACATAATTTTTTAATTTAATTCCTTTTTACTGAAACCCAAAATATTCGTAAATATTTTAATATATTTTTTTGGAATGCCTTCCGAACGTATAGAAATACCAGCACAACATAAATTATCACTTGTTTATCAAATCGGAATGACAGAACCAGATATTCTTTATACTTACCTGTTATAAATTTGTAATAACATCTGAACTTGGGTAACATTCTTTTTAAAAAACAAATACATAAATAAAACGAACAAATCGGTAGAAATAAGAAAAAGAAGAATTGGATTCTTCGGGCATCTGATAAGGATAAACAAAGAAAAACTCAACAAAAAACAAATATTGTAAACAAAAAAAAATACAGAAACAAATCAAAGTGTTCAAAGAAACAGAAATAGTTTTAATGACTATAAACATAGATAGAGATGAAGAAAAACAATAGAAGAATGTAAGTTGTTTTTCCTCAGGAAAAAATTAAAAAAACCAGTGTGGTTTTGAGCTCCAAAATAGGAGCTTAAGCAAGAAATTTTTTTATACCTAATGTGTGTACTTTGCAATCTGTTTAATTCAGAAAAATAAGCAACCCCATGACCGAATGAGATGAGGATGATGTTTATGACGTATAAATACGGTGTAGTGACGTACAAATCCAGGGCAACCATTCCTGGGGGAGTATGGTTAATTGAATCCCAACCATCAAAGTACACCGGTAACCACTGTGTAGTATTCAAATTCCTATAAAAATTACTACCTTTTGCTAGGATTTCCACCAGGAACCTTCGTCTCCGAAAATCAGCTGTTAAAGAGCTGTTTCGCGGCAACGACTTCACCTCTAGACCAACCCGGTGAGTCACGAAGAAAATTTTTTTATTATTCCTAATGTGTGTAGGTACGTTCCAATCTGTTCAATTCAGATCAATAAGCAACCCCATGACCCAATGAGATGAAGATGATGTGTATGACGTGAAATTGAGGTGTAGTCTTGTACAGACTCAGGTCGACCATTCCTGAGAGAGTATGGTTAATTGAACCCAACCATCAAAGTACACCGGTAACCACTGTCTAGTATTCAAATCTGAATAAAAGTAACTATATTTACTAGGATTTGAACCAGGAACCTTCGTCTCCGAAAATCAGCTGTTAAACAGCTGACTCGTGACGACGACTTTACCTCTAGACCAACCCGGTGGGTAGAAAATTAAAGGAATTTTTGGATATTTAGATACGTTTTTGTTAATTTGTTTTTGTTGTTTTGATAATTTTAGATGGAGCAGTTTGTTAAAGCATGAAACCGAATGCTGAATTAAGGATACAGAATTTAAGGCAATCCTAGTGAATTTTAACAGAATCGTTGAGATAAAATTTACAACTTATTGTTGGCAATTTTTAAAATTGTCGTCTATCTTTTTCTTTTGTTCAACCGTCTGACACACCCAGATGTCAGAAACTACAAGAGATAGCAAAAAACGATTTTCGGATTCGTAATCTACACAAAACGTTAGTGGGCATGGATTGGTTTTGAAGTTCTGGTTTCGACTGGAAAATACCTAAAACCGGAAGTCAAGAAATTAATTTCGGAATTTGGAAACAAAAATAGTAACGATTCCTCTTAAGGTGAAACTGTATGATGGTTTTAACTGAAAATTTCGATTTTCGGTTTTTTTATGTTTTTCAATTGTTTAGATATTGTTCAATAAACAACCACAACCAATAAACCAATAGACAACCACAAAACTTTATATTACGTGAAAAAAAATTAAGTTTTAGGAGGTATACCCAGAAATATTATCGTGTCACCAAGAACGAATATTTTTTATAATTTTATACGGATCGTTTTAGAGCAAAGGGAATTTTAGTACTTTAAAAATATCTGCATTACTGTTTTTAATACGCTCAGCCATTTGTTCATCTTTCTAACTAACTGTTGATGAAAAATTCACATGTTTGTGTTGTACGTTTTGTTTTTGATTTGTGCCTTTTGTTTTTTCGCCTGTTCCTGCTAATTTAAATTTTTATCATTTAGGTAAATTTTTGTCGGAAACCATTAAATATACCAGGCTGAAATTTTTACCAGTTAATTATCTTGCATATGCACATATTCTGGCATTTTTATGACTTCCTCAAATTCTGAAAAAGTTATTAGGTAATATGTAAAATACCGTAGAAAAAATTTGTAAAAATTTTATATTAGGCCTAGTCTTTATTCTGTTTTTAACTTTATGGATCTACAAATTAAATTGAAAAAATATCAATAGCTAGAGAAACCCGACATCTATAAGTAAGTAAAGTTACATTTCCCAATCGTTTATCAATCCTGTGAAAAATGTACCTAAAAATAGCCAATTTAACATTGGCAGGGTACAAAGTACAGCCTTCCCTTAAAGAGTAGATACAGAAATCACTAATGGTTTTTGCCATAAGTCAAAGGTAAGCCTTTTTTAAAATTTCCACCAATCGTGGGACTCATGAGTCTCATGAAAGGGATATTTATGTTAAAAATTATTATAGATTAATACTATATATATTTCTCCAGCCCTGTAAAACTGGAAAACATTATACAATACCGTAGACAAGTTTGTTTTATACCTGTTATACAGACAAGTTTTAACCTGTTTAGCGTGTCAATCAAAGCAAACAAAATAACAGCATAAAAATATCCATAAAATTTTTCTGGGCAATGAACTTCTTTTATTAGACCGTTTTTATTTACTTTTTGGAATTTCATTATATACTACCAAGTACATATTCCTTTATTACTGAATAATCAACTCTTTTAACTTATACATGAAAAATAGAAATTGTGTTCTTTTGATATTTTCACTTTCTCTTGCCTATATGAATATATAGGAAGAAAAGTATTGTTTTCATGTCGATTTTTCGAAAACGAGTTTTCACCGGATCTACACTTTTTCAGACCCCCTGAACCCAAAAACATAATTTTAGCGATTGTTCGGTGTGTTTGTATCTATGTGTCTGTGTGTGAACAGAATATCTCGAGAACGGAACATCATACGAACTTGAAACTTGAAACTTAAGTTACATATTAGGCTACTACCGGACCCGACACGAACATTTTCATCAAAATCGGTCAACCGAAAGTAGTAGTTTATTCGTATAATTTTTCACTTTTTTGCGATTTTCTCAAAAACTGGTCCTACGATATTTTTTTTAAATCTCCTTGATTACTAAATTTTTTATGCTTTACAAGATAGGGTAGCCGTCATGTTTGCTGAAATTCTTGGCGAGGCTGTTTTCTGGTAAAAAAATTGTTTTTTTAAAGATTACGGCTTTAATATGCATTTTAACGCAAAAATTTATAATTTTATAGGTATAAAAAAAATGTAGAGAATTTAAAATCCTACAACTTTTATTTCAAACATTTTTTGTATAACGTTTAGTTTAGCGGTAATTAGCGATTTTCTTTTTTTTCTCACGAAAACGTGTGAAAATTTGATTTTTTTAAGATTTCGGTCTTAGTATGCATTTTACGACAAAAGTGTATATAATAAAATTTATAGGAATTTAAAAGATCTACAACTTTTATTTAGAGCAGTTTTCTCTACAGAGCCTAGTTTAGCGTGAAAAAGTGATTTTCCGTAGTTTTAAGCCAAACAGAGGTAGATTTTCATTTTGCTTCTTTCTTTCATGATTTAAATAAGGTTATGTTTTTTGAGGTTAGTTTTTTGTTTATTTCTAATATTTTATTACTAATGTTAGGTTAATTGTTAATTATTTACATTGGCAAGAGAAACTTGTGTGAGTGTTTTACACTAGAATTTTAGTTTAAATGTACGTTGTGCATGATTCGACTGTTGCGATGATCGCAGAGCACTATCATTATGGTTCTGTTGTCCTTAGAGCGATTATCACTAGAATCGCTAGCGTTGATTACGTGCGTCTGGTCCTAAAGGAGACATAATCGCAGTCACGGAGCGACTATTTAATTATTCCTGGGTCCATTTACAATATCAAAATACTGATTACAATTTACATATTTTATATTACATATCTTGGATTACAAGCCTAATAGAAATTGAAACTGAAGTTTAGACAGTCTGAAGAACTCTTAACTTAATGTCACCAAAGAAGTGATTAGTTATCAATATTTTGAAGTAACCTTCCTTCGGTCTTCTTTTAAAAGATGCTATGTTTGCCAAGTCTTGGAGGACTTAACATACCTAAGATTTCTTCGTCTTCTATTTCTTCTACTAAAAGGTATTTTAGCAATAAGTTTTTATTTCTACTTAAACTCATCACTACGTTCGGAACCGTTTTTGATAACAGTCACGGCACAACTGACAGAATAGACGCTTCAAGCACAACATTTCCGCGGTGATAATAGCAACAGTCGCTTCAAGCAAAATGTACCTTAACAGAAGAGTGTACTTTGTATCCCGCCAACGCTAAATTTGCTATTTTTAGGGACATTTTTCACAAGAGTGGTAAACGATAGGATGAAACTTTACTTACTTGTAGATGTCGGGTTGCTCGAGCTACTGGCATTTTCGTAACTTAATCCGTTAAACCATAAATTTAAAAACAGAATATGAAATGACATAAAATGTTTACAAATTTTTTTACGGTATTTTACATATTAATAATTTTTGTAGCTTTTGAGGAAGTCATAAAAGTTCCGGAATATGGGAATGTACAAGATAAATAACTGGTAAAAATTTCAGCCTGGTATATTTAATGGTTTTCGAGAAAAATGTACCTAAATGTTAAAAATCTAAATTTATGGGAACGGGCAAAAACACAAAAAGGCACAAATCAAAAACTAAATGTACACAAACAAGTAAATTTCCTATCAACATTTGGTTAGAAAGCTGAACCAACAGCTAAGAGTATAAAAAACAGTAGGCCTAATGCAGATATTTAAAAAAACTAAAATTCCCTTTGCTCTAAAACGACCGGTTTAAAATTATTTAAAATATTCGTTCATGGTGACACGATAATTTTTCTGGATAAACATCCTAAAAACTTAATTTTTTCGTTAAAATATATTTTTTTTCACGTAGTATAATGTTTTTGTGGTTGATCTCGGTCTGAACTAGGTATTGAAAAACCTAAAGAACCGAAATTCGAAATTTTCAGTTAAAACTATCATACAGTCCGCCTTAAGTCACTTACATTAGGACGAAAAGAAGGAAACTGGATATCGTCTTCCACAAGTTGTATTAGCTATTAGGGCTTAGCTCAAATTTGTCAGTCATACGATGCCCATATTCAAATCGGTCATTAAACCAATGAAAAATTTTAAAAATATTAAACCACCGGGTTGGTCTAGAGGTAAAGTCGTCACCGCGAGTCAGCTGTTTAACAGCTGATTTTCAGAGACCAAAGTTCCTGGTTCAAATCCTAGTGAAGGTAGTTACTTTTATACGGATTTGAATATTAGACAGTGGTTACCGGTGTACTTTGATGGTTGGGGTTTAATTAACCATAAGTTACTCTCTCAGAATTGGTCGGCCTGGGTCTGTACAAGACTGCACCTCATTTACACGTCATACACATCATCCTCATCTCATTGGGTCATGGGGTTGCTTATTGTTCTGAATTGAACAGATTGCAACGCACACAAATTTTGAAAAAAACCAATATGGACATACGGTATCGCTATTTGGGGTACAGCAAGCATATCAAAATATTGAAATTTTGGAAAGGTTTCAAAATAAGGTTGCAAGAGCTAGCTCTATTTAACATTCATAATGATTTTATTTTTCAAGACATCAGCCTCAAATCAGTTGAAAAAGAAATTTCTAGAATGATTAGAAAATACTGCCATTGTCTAGAAGAATATCCAATCTATCTAGCTTTGGACCTTTACTTGATAATACCTTACGTGTAAATTTAAGGTTAAAACAAACTGATTTTCTAGATTTAAGTGAGAGATTTTAAATGTGTCAATAATTATTAATTCCAATGTATGTCAACTCGCACAAAGTATGCACTGTCTTTAACTATGTTTATTAGCCTAATTATTATTTCGTTTGTAAGTAAGCATGTGTGTGCGCGCGCGTGAATTGGTTGTTTATTCTTTGTTAGCAATAAAATTGCTAATCAGTGGATTAGTAACTTATCCACTGATACATTTTCAATATTTATCAGTATTAGGCCTACTTATTATAGTTCATAATGAATCATTTATTTTTAAATAAAAAAAGTTTAAATAAATAAAAGAAAAGTCATGTCGACTCTTCGTTTTATAACTGTAACTGTAGTTACTGTAGTAACTGTAGTTACTCGTTAGTAAGTACAGTGCCCTACTGAAAAATATCAAATATATATCAAGTAATAAAGAGAATTGCTCTTTGCGTCATTTTGAGCGTCATGAAGCGTCACTTTGAGTACTTGGCACCCAAATACATAACCTGCTCTCGAACCATTTAAAAAATCTAACAGGTTTAACATTTTATAAAGAACTAAAAAGATAGATAGCCAAAACAGGTAGAGAGAAAATAGCAAAAATGGTCAACAATATTCAAATGTAGTCTAAAGAGACAGGAGAAAAATAAAATAGTATATTTATTTATTTATTTTTATTTTTTTAGTTTTTAAATGTAATAATTAATTTTAGGTTGTATTTAATTATCTTTATTTTATTAAAAATAGTGTAAGTTTAATAATTATTAAAATGAATGTATCATAATTGGTACAATCGTAATCTTAGTAAATAGCGTAGTATTGGTTAAGTTATTGTAGTAAATATAGTAGGTATTATTATTAGGCCTATTACCAATATTATTGCTATTATTATTACTATTACTATTACTACTATTACTATTATTACTATTGTTATATTATTGCTATTGCCAATAGTTAATACTTCAGTTTTTTGATATTTAGGTATTAAAAGTTTCCAACCCATCCCAGTACATGGTTTTGTCCATAGTTGGATGGGATAATGTCCACCACCTCTAGTGTAATAGGATAGAGTAGTATACTGTAAGAAATTTTGTATTATGGTTATTTCTTTTTTATGTAATGTGTAATATCATGGGAATAAATAAATTATTATTATTATTATTATTATTATTATTAATAATAATAATAATAATATCGTGTTGTCGTTTATCGTGTTGTGATTTTCAAACCCTGACTCGCATTAAAAGTCAGGACCTTCCGCTTTGCAGTTCAAAATAAACCAGCTCTCAAAACCACTTCACCACAGACAGAGGATATTTCATATGTACTTTATTTAACTTCTGAAAAAAATAATGTTCTAACAGTCAGATGTGAACTGCAATTATTAACCTTGTACTACTGGCGCCCTAGAGTATAAGTCAGTGGCGCCTAGTCTGATAGACCCAAAAAAAAACTGTTTCATATTTTGAAACTGTGTGTTATAGACAATACAATATTCCACAATGACATTGAAAGAGGCCTGTAAATAAAGTGACCAGAAATTTTGTGACAATTCCTTAATCTGATGTGAATATAAAAAAATTCATATTTTTCTAGAGTACGAGTATTACAATGACTTAAAAAAAATGATGCGTACATAAGTCTTGGATTATAGGTAGGTAATGACATGAGATGACACAAAAACGAAAAAATTTCAGAGCTGATCGGGATTCGAACCCGGAACTCATGGCATAGAAGCTGTTGCGTTGACCGCTGTACATAAAATTCAGAAGCAATAACATTTAAAGTACCTAATAAAAAGTAAAAAAAGTGAAAAATCAATAAATCCAGTATAAACAGATGTTTTTGTTGTTGTTGTTTAGGTCATCAACCGAAAAGCTGGTTTGAACCTGCAGAGGTGTTACTAAGTAAAATGAGGAGTGAGGTGGTTTACCATTGCCTTCCCCACTGAATAGAAAAATACGCTTATCAGCATGCCGGCCCCTCTGAAAAGCACGTATTTTTCACTCTGCAAATGTCACCTTCACTTCAGGTTCACCACAGGGTCTGGCTGTATAATGAAATTCATTACTTTCAGAGGAGATAACACTGATTAGTGTCTTTTACACCTCTACCTCTTCTGTTCTTAAATGATTCAGTCATTTAATTGGCTAACCATGTGAAAAGAAACGGAACTATTTATTTTAGCCCAGCAACGAACAGATTGAGAGTAAATAATTTGACTCTCCACCTGTCTGTTATGAGCGTATAAACAGGTAATAAATAAATTAAAAATTAAATTTTGCCCATACGGTTAGGTGTAGTATTAAATTATATCCACTCGATCTGCTAGTTTCTGGGCTTCAAAAAATAGTTCTGTTTCTTATCACGTGATCAGGCAATTAAATGACCCAATCATTTAAAAACAGAAGAGGTAGAGGTGTAAAAGACACTAGTCAGAGTTATCTCCTCTTAGAGTAATGCATTTCATTACACAGCCAGACCCAATAGAAAATGAAGTGAAAGTGTCATTTACACAGTGGGCAGTAGATGCTTTTCGGAGGAGGGCCCGACATGCTGATAAGCATACTTTTCCACTCGCTGAGAAAGGATAGGTAAACCACTCCACTTCTCCTTTTACTTAGTAAACCCTGTAGAGATTCAAACCAGCCTTTTGGTTGAAAGAGCCCTGGACTTTTTTGTAGCAGATTGATGCAGATTGAGCAGATTGATTGGATGTGCTAAACCACAGAATTAAGGCCCCGCCCCTTGGTGTAGCGGTCAGAATTATTAACGTTTATCCCGATGGTCTTGGATTCGATTACCGGTCATATCAGGTGAAATTTTTACATCATTCATTCTCTCATCTGTATAATTCATCGTAAATTAGCATTATTATTGTTAGAACAGTAAAATTTAAATGAAAACCCCTTAGAATGAGTAAAATTATAAATTCTAGGCGGAGAAAATTTTACAATCCTGAAATCAGACAATTGCGGATTTTTAGGAGCGTTTGGTAGCTGTCTGAATACCTTATTTCTGGGAATGAAAGCAATCTAATTCTTAAGCGCCACTGTTATTCACAAATTCTACAAAATTATTATTTTTTTCATTCCAGTCAGCTTAGGACTACGATAGGTAATTAAAATTGTGTTCCTCCTAACATACCTAGTTCAAGTATATCCACCTTCGAGCTTCAGTTTTCTTTCCTATTATTGCTGTATAGGTCATCAGTCGAAAGGCCGGTTTGAAACTCTAAAAGCTTTACTTAGTAAAACGAGTAACGGTGGTTAACAATTGCCTTCCTCACTGAGTTAAAAAGGATGTTTATCAGCGTCCAAGGCCCTTTGAAATGCATCTACTTTCCACCCTGTAAATGACACCTTCACTTCATTCACCACAGGTTTTGGTTGTATAATAAAATTCATTACTCTCAGAGGAGATAACTCTGACTTGTGTCTTTTACATCTCTACCTCTTCTATTATTAAATGCTTCAGTGGCCATATAATTGGGTGATTATGTAATAAGAAATACAACTATTTTTTGTAGCCCTGGAACTAGCAGATTGAGTGCAAATAATTTAACATTCCACTTGCCTGTTATGGGCAATGTTTCAATTATTGGATCCATTGTTCTTCTTGATACTCTTCTTTCTACTCCTTTTTTCCTTTTCCTTTGCCTCCTCTCCACCATGTCTAATGTTTATGGTTTAAGTATTCTATATAGATATTTGTTCATTCGCCTATCGGAATAAAAAAGTAATTAGCATCTGGATGATTGAAATCGTATTTACGGAACGCACCATCAGGATTGAATATTTAAATTAAAATATAGGCTATGTATATTCATAAAAAGTGGATTACAACTAAAGAAGAGAGGAGAAATTGGGATGGATGTGTTGGTTTATATTACTGTAGGGGGAGAGGATTATACAGGAGGCCTATATATATGTTGTGTTTAGTATAATAAAAAATAAAGGACCAGAGGAATACAAGTTAAGCGTAGAGAAACTAAATACGAGACAAGCATAGAGAAAGAAAGAGTTTTGTTTGTGCGTGTGTGTGTAGTGTGTTTGTGTGCAAGAGAGAGAGAGAGAGAGAGAGAGAGAGAGTGATAGAGTGAGTGAGAGAGTGATTGATAGTGAGAAGAGAGAAGAAATAAATAAATAAATGCTGTAGTTAGAAAGAGATAGACAGTATTGTTTACAACATGTAGTAGAAAGAAAGAAAGACAATGAGAAAAAGAGAGGATGATAGTGCGGTCACGTGATGTATTCATACAAGGCAGTAAGACCGTAGGCAGTGGTGGCGTGATCCAGCCGTTTCTGTCTATTAGCTTTGTTTAACCGCACTCTCTTCATTTCAGCTCATTTGTGACTCAGTTTCGATCAACCGGCTAGCCAGCGTGTCTTTTCTTACACTTCATTGTTTCAATTTTATCGAGAAATAATCAGTGCATCATACTTTAACAAACGGAAATTAATTGTGTTGCCTTCATTAAATGTATCAGGAATTTGAAAACCACCTGTTTTAAACCCATTCATACCCTCATGATTTCTGATTAATTTGTTTTTTTTTCAAAATTGAGTCATAATGTTATCGTAATTACTGTAATTACATTTCATGGTGTAGTTTGGCTGATATTGAACTGGAAACTAAAAATATATGTTTACTTACAAATTAAGCACTTCATGTTTAGGTTAATACATTTGTTTGAATTAAAAACAAACATTATTCCACTTTCTCGTGCTGTTTGAATCATCAGCCGAAAGACTAATTTGAACCTCTAGAAGCTTTACACCTCTACCTGTTCTGTGCTTAATATGCTTGTCATATAATTGGGTGATCATGTGTTGAAAAACAGAACTATAATTTGTAGCCCTGGGACTAGCAGATCGAGTACAAATAATTAAACACTCCACCTGCCTGGTATGGGCAACCTCTTCTTATAGTTATTAAAACCAGGGTCTCAAATTGACGAGTCAGGAAATTCTTCTTTGGCCGGGAGTTCTTTATCCTTCTATATTTTCTTGCAGGATGCGTGTTCGTATTCATATGTTTTTGATTTCTCATGATGTGCCCGAGATACTGAAGCTTACGACATTTGACGATGTTAATTACATGTGGCGATCTTTATTAGTCCTTCGAAAGATTTTCATGTTGGTTTATTCCACGTACATACTGTCCTCAAGATTCTTCTATACAGCCAAAGTTCAGAGACTTCGAGCTTTTTAGTAGTAATTCTGTTTAAGGTACAAGTCTTCACACCATACAAGAGAACCGAAAATACATAGCATCTTAGGAGCTGCAGTTTGGTGTCTAGCGTTAGGTTGTGGCTCAGAAGTGAAGACATTTCTGACCTTCCCAATACCAACACCTTATCTCCTTTGACTTTTCCTATTCCTTTATGATAATGATACCCATGTAAGATATTTGGGAGACTCATTCTACGTCCTATTCCTGTCTTATACATATTATACAGATGAAATCTGTCCATCTCTCTTTTCCTCGGGCGTCTTCGGTCTCTCCTTCCCTCCGGTTTGTAATCCAGCGCCTGCTTAGCTATATTACCCTCGCTCATCTTGTCCACATGCTCTACCCATTGAAATTAATTTTGCAGTACCCAATCATTTATGGACAACATGTTGAGCTCTTTCCTTATCTCAGCATTCCTATAACGGTCTTCTCTACTACATCCATATGTTTGCCGTAAAAATTCAATTTCAGATGCCTGCAATCTGCCGTTCTCCTCTGCCTTTGCTAGCCCCCTAGTTTCGCTGCCAAAAAGTAGGGTTAGCACTGCTATTGTTTTATCAAATCTCAATCTCGTATACCTACTGGTGTTGTTTTTTAAGGTTCTGTGGATAATCCCGCGTATATGTTGAAATCGGTGCATCTTATTGAAGATATCTTTATCTTGTTGATACGTTGCAATTCAGATGCTGAAACTGGGATACCTGTTCCGCAATATTGTTTGCTTTAACAATTTTGCTCCTGACTGGATTCTTTTCTCTGCCATTACGCCATTGCCCTCATCTTCTGCGTCGAAACTGTCAGCGTAAACGCTTGAATTTATTAAAATCTCAACCTCGTATCCCTACTAGTGTTGTTTTATTAGGTTCCGTGGATAGTCCTGCATATATCGAATCACCATCGGAATCGGTGATCGTATTGAAGGCATCTTTATCTTGTTTATATGTTACGTTGCAACCCAGATACTGAAAGAGGCATACCTGTTCCAGAATATTGTTCTGTATGTCCTCAATAATTGTTCTCTATACATGCTACAATTTTGCTCCTAACTAGATCCTTCCCTCTGAATGCCATTATCCTCATCTTGTATCAAAATTGTCAGCTTAAGCCCTTAAACTTCTCCTTATATGACCACAATTGAAAAGGTCGGGAGAACACAATACTAACCCACATCAACATAATTTTAAGCAATGTCATTTTAAAAGTTTACTGAAATCTACAAATCAAGTTTTGGAAATTTTGTTAAACATTTGTTACTTTCTGTTAATCTAGATTCTTAAGATCGTAGGCTAATTATAGTATCCTGTTTAAAACGTTCAAAACAATTTATTTTTACAGAATATTTAAGAAAAATCATGCTGGAAATTTTGTGGGTTAGCACTTTCTTCAACCGACCCCTTTAATTATCCCACTATCCTCTTCGGTGTTTACCCGATCTTGTTACTAAGACCATCGTTATGGTTTCAAGAATGGAACCAGAATTCAGACGATTGCACGGTAGTTTTGTATAATTAAGTACCTACCAACAAGCAGGTCAGTACCACCAAACTTTAGTACTACCCGAATATGAGAGGATCCGGAAAATAAAAGTCCGAATAAAAGAGGTTCTAAATTACAGTCAACTCCCGATTATCCGCACACATCGGATGAAATTTTTTTTATTCTTTTTTCTTAACGTTATCCCAAATAACGTCCCAAATCCTAAATCAAGAAAAAGTGTTTCAATTCAAAAAAACAAAAGCAGATGACTGCCTTTTTTAAAACGTTGTGACTTCTAATACAACATAGCTTCTGCACATCATTTGTAAGTAAACAATATTTTTATGTTTTTTTTTCTATAAATACATTGTATGTAGCTACTAATTTTAAAACATTACAGTAAACAAACATTTTTATGGACAAAAATGATTAACAACATTTAAAATTTTAATATTATATTTTGTAATTTAAGCTAGTGTTTTCATTATTTTACATATTTATGTACTTAAAGTAACAAAAAATTAATAAAGATTTTATACGTATACTACCGTATATGCCTACGCTTTTTTCGTCATTTTGCGGATTATCCGCGGAATCGGATTATCCGCGGCACTCGTGCCACTCAATTCCGCGGATAATCGGGAGTTGACTATATTATTGTTTTAACGCACATCAATTCTGAATTTAACACCGTACTGGATATTATAACAGAAGAAAGAGCATACAAGAAAATAACTGAAATATGCTACTCACATACAACTTGTGACCTCGAGATCACTTGCTCATGCTTCAACATGAATCTTACATCTACTAAAGTGTGTAGGGCAAGCTGAATTGTATTACAGTGCCAGACAAGATAACAGAACTGGTCACGATTAGCCATTTATTCAATTACTGTATGTAGTATTAAAGATATAAAAGTAATTTTAAAGTAACTTATTTTATTTTATTATTGTTGTTATTATTACTGCTACATGTACTTCTAACTGAACTCTTTAAAGGTCAGTAAACCTCTGGTACCACATAAGTACCAAATACTATATTTCTGTAAATAAATAAATACATAAACAAATAACCAACGTAGGCTAATAGTAATCAAATTTATTGTTTACCATTTTTACTTTAACAAAATGTTGTTATAAATAATAATATATTATTGTATTTTACAGAAAATTACACAAAGTAAAATAAATAATAAGCTTTATTCGCCTAGTAAATCTCATTCCACAATCTCTGTAATTAGGTCAAAAAAGTCATTGCAAACGTTTCCCCTACGTTATTTAATGTGTACATTGACCACATCTTCAAAAGATGGAAAGATGTCGTTAGTAAAGGTAATAGAATAAGTGAGGACAATTACTTGAATGTGTTACTGTTTGGGAACAATATGTGGATAGTCCAGGAAAAGACATACGAGGTGTGGCTATTAAATAACGAGACTGACGTTGTAAAGATTTTATTTTTTATTTTATACATAATCAATTATTGTCACCTTCAATATACACTCCTTCTCCATCCCTACAACCCTCCATGCGAATTTTTCATTGTTCGAAATAGTGCTGGAAGTCATCTTCTGTCAGCTCCTTTAGTACACGTGCCGCTTTCTCTTTTACAGCTTCCACAGACTCAAATCTTGTCCCTTTTAATGCAGATTTCACCTCAGGGAACAGGTAGAAGTCACATGATGCATAATCTGGTGATAAGGTGGATGTTTTAACACTGACATGCTGTACTTGGCTAGAAACCTCTTGACAGATAACGCGGAATGAGTTGGCGCATTGTCTTGGTGGAGAACCCATGATCGTTTCTTTACTTCGGGGCGCTTTCTTTACTCTTTGACGTAGTTTAGAAAGTACTTCAAGGTAGTAATATTGATAATTGTTTGACCTTCATGAACCCAGTGAAGGTACACAATCCCATGGATATAAAAAAAACAATCATCATTGCTTTAAATTTTGACTTGCTCATTCGAATTTTTTTGGCTCTCGGTGAAGTTCGGCACTTCCAGTGCATGGATTGGCGCTTCGTTTCCAGATCATAAGTAAAAAACCACGTTCATCACATGTTATTATCTTCTACCTGTTCTCAAACGTGAAATCTACATTAAAAGAAACAAGATTTGAGTCTGTGGAAGCTGTAAAAGAGAAAGTGGCACGTGTCCTGAAAGAGTTGACAGAAGATGACTTCCAGCACTGTGTCCAACAATGGAAAATTCGCACGGAGCGTTGTAGGGATAGTGAAGGAGTGTAGCTTATATTGAAGATGACAATAAGTGATTATGTATAAAATAAAAATAAAATTTTTTACAACGTCAGTCTCGTTGTTTAATAGCCACACCTCGTAAATCAGTTTATGCCCTAAATAAGTTACGTAAAAGTTACAATTTCAAGGTTTCCAGCTCTAAATCGAAAGTTAAGGTATTCAGTGGAAAATCATCTGTTAGAAAAAAGGCAGGTAGGTGATGTAGTGCTGGAACAGGTCTCCCACTGTGGCTATTTGGGATGCGACATTGGCTATGTTGTTAATCACAGACGTTGAAAACAAAATAAACAGATTTCA
This sequence comes from Catonia carolina, assembly GCA_035578175.1. Classification (NCBI taxonomy): domain Eukaryota; kingdom Metazoa; phylum Arthropoda; class Insecta; order Hemiptera; family Achilidae; genus Catonia; species Catonia carolina. The sequence goes on from JAQMRL010000001.1 coordinate 38,938,023, forward strand.
AGTTAGGCCTAGTACATGTGGTGCCAACAGCAGAACACCGCAAAATAAGACTAGAGGGGAAACAAAATTGAAATTTTATAAGGTGATGTTGACTCCAAATTTCTTTATGGAAGTGAATCTTGGGTCACTACAAAGTCACAAGAGAGCAAGGTTCTGGCCGTAAATATTAGGTTGCTATTAAGGACAAAAGAGTGAACAATTTATACCATGAAAAGAAACGAAAAAATAAGAGCCGAATTTTTAATATACATAGCTTGAACAAAGAATAAAAGTTAATCGTGGCAAGTGGAGACAGCATCTGGAGAGAATACCCATGTAAGTGAAGAACTATAGACTAGATGGGCGAAGAGTCATTGGAAGGCTACGAAGAAGATGGTCAGTAGTTAAATTACGGAACGTTCGAAAAATCTCAGAGAACTGAATTAATCAAAATAAATAGCTAATAGCTAAAAATAATATAATAGATAAAAATGAGTTTTAAGGGTTTCCATAAAGATAAAAAACAGAACACTGGGTGGACAAAAGATAGGAGAAAGCCTCAAATAAACGAATTCTGAGACTTGGGCTAGACAAAGAGCTCCCAAAAACAACTAACGTCAGTGAGGTCTAAAATTGACCCAATCTGTTGACGTTATTACAAATTATAATGAGGATTTGGTTCCATTGAGGTTAAATTTGATGCTGTGTGTAAACGTGTTTGTGTGAATATGTTTTCGTTTTTATTTTTATTTCAAGTACACTTAAACCCCGTTAATCCGAACTAATAGGGACCAACCCCCGATCCGATTAACCGAAATACAGTGCAATCATACACACAAATTATCATTAAAAAAAATTAATTTTAATTCATATAAATGCGTTTTGAGTGAACTGTCCACGCGTGAGTGGACTCAAGGCGTGTCTATTAACTTAATCTATTTCAATTTTTTCACCAAAATTAAAAAAAAAAATCTTTTCATGTAAAGCATTGTTTACTTTCGTCCTCTTGATATTAAAATTATAAGAGTCCAGAACGTGTTCGGATTAACCACATTTTTGGATTAGCGAGGTTCGGATTAGCAAGGTCAACATGTAAACTTTTTTTTTATGTATGCTAGGCTAAGTTGCATAACACTTTTTTCCTTGTCTTTAGTCAAGATATTCTTTGTAGGTAAGGAAGTTATTTATAATAATTCATTTTTAAGTTATTTTTAATATTTTATAAATATTGTACTTTATTATTGAACAAAAAAATTTTGTCAACAATTTTATTGACGATCTATCTAATCGACAGAAATCGGTGACAAATGTTGACAACTGACAATACCAGGAGTATCATTATTAGAACGATTTTTCTTAACTTATACTCCTAAAGTTAGGAAAGTTCATTGTAACAACTTTTAAGTTTGGGTCATTTTAACAGTGGGGTAATAATTTTTTACAAATTATTTTGCACAAAATCGTGTTTTTCGTTTAACTGAGCGTTAGATGAAATATCCATTATAAAGCAGGAACAATTTGTTTTATTGTTGTTTTTGGTATTTTTAGCCTAACCTACACCTTTTTTTATCTGAGGCGGCGAGACAAACTCATGTTCACTCCCTCACGATGGGGAAGTAGTGTTGGACTCAATTGAGGCGTCCTCGTCCAGCCCCAAGGAGGCCGCAACCGCCTTACCAACCGAAGACCCGCCGCCTGGCCACTTGATCCGACATCAGCAAACAACCCTCCACCTCCCTCGGAACTGCTTATGTAATAATGGAGAGTTGTCAGGTTAGGTTAAGGGGTTCAGAGCTCTCTGATCACGGCTACCAAGAATTAGAGATTCAGGATTTAGGTAGTCATGTCCCAAATCAAAAAAATATTAAAGAATTTAGGCAGGAAGACCAAGGGAATATTAATTGTTTGTTACATAGTTTATCCAAAGAGGATTGGAAGACGGTTTTCAATTCATCTGATATTAATCAAAAATATCATAATTTTATTGAGACATTAAAATTTCATTATAATAATAGTTGTCCAATTAAAAAGAAAGATGTAAAAAATATTGTCAGTGAAACAGATGAGTGGGTCACAGGGGAAATTTTGCAAATGAGGTCTGAAGTTAGAGATGCATACTCAGATTTTCTTTCACATAGGACTACCTTTAATGAACAAAGGTACAAAACTATTAAAAAACATTATGCCAGAGAAGTCCAGAGTGCTAAATGTAAAAAAACTGCCAAAGTTCTTCATAATTCACCAAATCTAAACTCAGCAATATGGGAAATAATTAATAAGAATCGAGGTGTAGTTAGCAACAAAAGTTTTACTGACATACCTAATATTGTTAACAAAAACAATGAACTTATAGAGAATGGTATAGAAATTTGTAATTATTTTAACAAATATTACCAGGAAGTAGCTTTAAAACTTAAACAACAGATTGGGGAAACAGTGGGATGTTATGATCCAAAAGGTAACAAGGTAGTTAATCAATTCTTATTTAGCCTAGTTTCAAGGGAGGAATTAGAATCAGTTATTGATAGTTTGAAAAGTAAGAAAACATGTGGGTTAGATGGGATTTCTAGTATAATTGTTAAAGAATGTAAACATCTTTTAATTACTCCTCTCCTTCATTTGATTAACTTCTCACTTGAAGCAGGTGTATTTCCAAACAAACTGAAGGAGGCTAAAATATTGCCTATATTTAAGAATGGAGATAGCCAATTAGTTGAAAATGATAGACCCATAAGTATTTTAAACACAATCAGTAAAATTTTTGAAAAGGTAGTATTTATTAGGTTAATCAGTTTCTTGACTGAAAACCTAATTATCTCAGAGGATCAGCATGGTTTCCAAAAAGGTAGATCAACTAAAACTGCAATTGTTTCACTTGTGGAGCAAGTAGTTGATATATTGGACGCCGGGGAGAAAGCATTGGCAGTGTTTCTGGATCTGAGTAAAGCTTTCGATTGTGTTGATCATGAAATTTTATTGAAAACACTAGAGTCATTAGGCGTTAGGGATGTAGAGTTGAAATGGTTTCAATCTTACCTTATTAATAGATTACAGTGTGTGGAGTTAACTAGGGTTGTTAGAGGGAAACTTACAAAAGTTGTATCTGGAAAGCTTGAAGTCAAAGCAGGCGTTCCACAGGGGTCAGTTTTAGGTCCAATTCTGTTTCTATTGTACATTAATAGGTTACCAGAAGTCATACCTAATGGCAGAGCTTTGTTGTTTGCTGATGATACTTCAGTAATCAGTAACAGTTCACTGGTAGATGCTCTTGAAGTAAATACACATGTTAACATAGAGTCCGTAGTGCAGTTCTTGAATCAAATGTTATTAACAGTTAATGGGAAAAAGTGTCAGTACTTGCAGTTCAAAAATAAACATAACGTTAAAGAAAGTAGAGAAGTGGATGTATTTATTCATAATAATAGTTTAGAGCATGTAGAAACAGTGAAGTTCCTGGGCGTATCTCTAGATAGATCTTTGTCTTGGGACTTCTATACCAATCAAGTTTGTAGTAAAATATCATCTGGGGTATTTGCACTAAAACAAGTTGCCAGATTAAATGATAAAAAATTACTAATGGCAGCTTATCATGGCCTCATTCTGTCTCATATCCGTTATGGTATTTTAGTATGGGGTAATTCTAGCATGGGTAATATGAATAAGGTTTTTAAAATTCAAAAGAAAGCTATTAGGTGTATGGTGGGAGCTAACCAGCTAACCTCATGCAGGCCACTATTTAAGGAGCTTAAATTGCTTACAGTTCCCTGTCTCTACATTTTTGAGGTGATTATGTATGTTAGGCAAAATAATTTTATGCAGAATTTCAATGTTCACAATCATAACACGAGAAACAGGAATGATTATTATGTGGCTAATCACTCCACAAAATTGTTTGAACAAAAACCTACTTATGCAGGGAGAAAATTCTTAAATAAATTACCCCAATCTTTAAAGTGTTGTGAGGATTTGAATTCCTTTAAAAAAAATTTAAAAAATTACTTGATCGGTGAAACTTTTTATAGCATACAAGAATTTCTTTCTTGATAGTAGTGATACATAGTGTGTTTCTTATACGTATTTCAGGTGTTATATCTGACGACATGTCCTATACTCCTCCTGGAGTCTCCAGGGCGCAAAAAAAAAAAAAAAAAAAAAAAAAAATACTACAAGGGAAATGTTGGGTTAACAAAAAATTTACATACTGTCAGCGGGGCGTGGAAGGGAACCGTAGCCTAATTCCCCTCTCACATCTTAAAACTACACCTTAAAAGTAATTTTAAAAACCCTGATTTTTCAGTACATTATTAACCGTCTGCATTAGCAGAAATTCCAAAACAGTCAGACGTAAATAAAATACTTTATTAGGTGTAAGTTTTCTGTTTTCTTCTTAGCGAGTCCATGTAAGGGGTCATGCAGAGCACATACCTACCAAATAAAAAGTTTCTAGGACCGATTTCGTCCTGCTATACGATATGGAAATATGGACTTTGAGTATGTAGTCCATGCTTCGTTTAGAAGAATTATTTTATTACTACTATTTTTGTAAAATTTTGTAATTACCTTTTTATAATCCCTAATGTGTGTACGTTGCAATCTGTTCAATTTAGAACAATACGCAATCACATGACCCTATGAGATGTGGATAATATGTATAACATGTAAATGAGGTAAGCTAAATCTTGTACAGACTCAGGCCGACCTTTCCTACGAGAGTAAGGTTAATTGAACCCCAACCATCTAAGTACATCTAAGTACTAAGTCTAGTATTTAAATCCATATAAAAGTAATTTCCAATCCCTATTAAATTACCCATAAATCCCGGTCCATCATCCGAGGCATCATGAGGTTTGCCAGTAGTTAAGAAAATCCTCTGGCCGAGTTACGTGCGCTGCACAGATTAAGCTCATTAATGGGGATGCCACTTCACTACATTTGAGCCTGCAGGGCAGTTCTTCGAGAAGCTGCTCTAGGCTCTTCCGCCTCGTCTGCCTTTAGAAATGTTTTCCATATCTGCCTTTGGAGCCGTTGACCATCTTCACTAGTTTTGTCCATCCTGAGTATTTTATTTGCTCAGCACCCTTCAACAGAGTTGGCGAGTGTCCCCATCGCCAGGGGCGGCCCCCGGTAGCTGACCCAGCAACAGCCACGGGTCGATCCTACTCTTTGGCAGTGAAACTTGGGTGCTACCAAAGCGAGAGGAGAGTAAATTGCAAGCATCTGAAATAGAATTTCTTCGAAAACGTATGGGTGTAGTAGAGAAGATCGTTTCAGGAATACCAAAATTCGGAAAGAACTTAACGTCTTCTCTATAAACGACAGGGTATCTCAGAACAGAATGCATTAGTTGGAGTATGTGAACAGAATGAGGCAGGGCAGGATACCTAAGCAAACTTTAGGCTATAAACCGGAGGGAAGAGAGAATGAGGACGCCCGAGAAAGAGATGGGCATATTTGAAAGGTTCGGAACAGGCAGAAATACCTAATCCTTAAAAAGCAGAAGAAGATAAAAGTAATTTGCCCTTATTAGGGTTTGGATCATGGGACCTTTGCCTTCGAAAATCAGCTGAAATGCGGCGACGATTATACTACTAGACCAACCAAGTGGGTTTTCGTAAAAATAATGACGGAAAATCGCAGTTATTAAAGAAAATCAATAAAGTAATTTTTAAAATAATAAAATTTGGATTGTTTTACTTACTTTTGAACAATTTTATTATTGATACTAATAGAAAAGTTGACAGATGAATAAATCTAGATCAGATAAAGAACTAAGCCAGAACTCCTGACATAGAAACCGCTTTTCTTGACCACTGCGCCAACAAAATAAAATCATGGAATGACTTTCTGTCAAATTATTAAAATAATTGGTGCCCCAGTCACTTTCAATTAGTCAACTAATAACAAAGGGCCAAAATCACATGACAAAATAACAGCAATAAATTTCGAATGGTATATTTCTTATATTTCTGTTGCCACCGTGTCAGGTCGTAGTCCTTAAAGCTATAAATCTTTCTGTGTGACCTGAAGAAGGAGAAGTGACCGTAACCTGAATCACAGCCTCCTGGACTTGTATAGAAGACCATTCATTTATTGACCTGTCAATCCAATAGAGAGAAAAAACCAAAACTCCATTGTTACATCAATTTTCTTGTTGATATGGATTTTTTAGTGAATTTTGAAAGTAGCGTCGTCAATTTTGGCAATACAGATAACATTTGTGATACATCAGTTAAAAGGATTGGTTTTTGTTTTGAGCAATTTTAAGTAAAATTGGTATCGCAAGTCAGCTGTTTAACAGCTGATTTTCGAAGATAAAGGTTTTATGGTTCAAAATCATAGTGTAGTTGACTTTTAAACGGATCTGAATAATATTCAGTGGTTACTAGTGTACTTTGATGGTTGGGATTCTATTTACCATATTCTCTCGGGAATGGTCGGTTCAAGACTACACTTCATTAACACGTTGTACATAATATTCATTCTCATCTCATTGGGTCGTGGGGTTGCATATGTTCTTAAGTGAACAGATTTCAATGTCCACAGATTAGGCCTAAGAATTAAAAGAAAATTCTTCGGAAAAAAGTAAGAATGAAAGTGGAGTATTCAGATAGAAAAAATGGTTAGAAAGAACGAAAAAACTTTTAAAAACAGGAAAAATAAAAGAGACTAATTCGTTCGTTGTTTTTGTGCATAGTTATTCTGGATTTTTTGCAATACAAACTCTGGTGTGAAACATTCACACGGCTTTCTCTTGCCAATCTAAATAAAATTTTTGCTGTAAATGTAAACTAAGGCCCCATTATTAAATAATCCCATTTTTTACAGATTTTGATGAAAAAATTACAGAAAATAACAAATTGACGCTAAAATAAGCAATGTTTGGCACATATACACACACAGACCAATCGTTAAAATCATGGTTTTTGGGTTCAGGGAGCCTGAAAACGTGTATATCCGGTGAAAATTTAATTTTGAAAAATCGACATGAAAACAATACTAGGTACTTTCCTTCCCTATAATATTCTTATAGGGCAAGAGAAAATAAAAAGAGATTTTGTGTTGTTGGCCTATCGGTTATATTGAACTAATATTAAAGAAATTGAAGAGGTTAAAAATTTTAAAGAGTATGTCAAAAGGCTTACAGTACTCCCAAATAAGATGCACTACCAATTCCGAAACAAAAGCTGTTTATATTCTTGAATTTGTTATATTATAACAATAAAACTCATGTAAGATTCTAACTACACTACGAGTGCACTTCAGTATGTATTAATATTACTTTTGCTTCTGGTCTTTAATTTTGTTAATGCATTGAAAGTTTACAAGTAGATTATATCTGAATAAAACAATATTATGTAGTGTATTGTACTTCACGACGGTAAGCTTATTTATGCAAAGTACATTTTCGAATGGCAAAATAAAGAAGGCAAGATCAGAAATAAAAGTACTACTGCAAACATAATAGATGAGAAACACTGAATGGAAACGTTACGCTATAAAAATGAATTCAAACATAAAAATTGAACGACGCTAACAATTAGAACCAGAATTTCACTATTGACAGAATAGGGGTAACTCTCAGCAGGAGGGGTAGTTGTTAGATGCTGAAACCGGGCCCTAAAGAAAAGAGTTGAAAAAATTAATATCATCAAAAGCTTTCATTCTCTTCATCTCTTACACAGAAGTTGATCCAGATGGTGGGAAATTACCTTCAGCTTTTTTACATTCGTTTAACAAAATATCAAATAAAATTTTAATGCTGGATGTCTTTCATAAGATTTCACCCTCTTACATCGAAATAATTGTTCAAATATTTCAATCGAAATACCGATCCATATTTATCATTTCTACCCCATTGCCCCAATCGCTCCCTCTTTCTATAGTACTAAAGGAGAAAGTATTGCGATGGGATTAACTACACTCAGTTTTGTAAATTCATCTTTGGTTTCATGACCCCTGAAGCCAAAAAAGTAGTTTTTTTAAAGGATCTGTTGAAAAAAGGGAATTTTCAATGAACATGTGAAAATGTATTTTAAAAAAACTGGTGTGAAACATTCATAGGTACGACTTTCTTTTGCCAAAGTAATTAATGAAAAACAAACTAACCTAAATTTAATCATTAGTGGATAACGCTAAAATAAAAATCTACTTTTGTTGGCTTTCAATACATATTAAAATTGCAATCTTAAAAAACATATTTCATCACAAGAGCACAACCCTCCACAAATTTCAGAAGAAAAGCAGCAAATCGATCACAAATTTCAATATGCCGGCAGCATTGGCGTAGTTTGTAACGTGTTCGGCTCTCATCATGCGGTCTTGGGTTCGAATCCCATTCAGGCACTGCATATTTTCATACGTTACAAAAAATCATTTCATCCTTCACCGTCTGCATTAGCATTAGCAGTAATTGCAGAACAGTCAGACGTTAAACCAAAAAAAAAAATCGAATTTCAGAAGAAAACTGGTACTTTCGGTTGATCGATCTAGGAGAAAATTTCGTTCCCGCATATAGATACTGAAGTCACGAGATTGTCTTTTGCGAAAGGATGAGCCGTGGGGTAGGGAAGTGAAAATTTGACAGTGCTGCCAACCTCAACAGTGAGACACTACTCGTACATTTCACTACCGTGCACTTTCTACATACATTTTGTAAGCTGTGGTTTATGCCGAGAAAATATTTTCTTCATAAATCTTATAAGAAATAAATGTGACTTGCAATATCTATAGCTTAATTACATGACTGAAATGTTTGATTTACTGTAATTACCAGCTACCTTATTCCACTGGAACGAAATCAAAATTTTGTATGAATGAATCGCCTTCTTTACTATCGCTGTCACCTTCGTCTTCATTGTCAGTCTCACTAGTATCTACCTAACCGTTCTCTTTGCTTACCAGGTGTTAACAAAACTGTTGAATAGCTTCTTCACGTCTTTAATTTCTTTCTTTATGTTTCGAATTATGGAAAGAGATGATTACAGCAGTAATACTTTTATATAGATTTGAATACTAGACAGTGGTTACCGGTGTTGTTTGATGGTTGGGGTTCAATTAACTATATAACTCAGGAATAATCGGCCTAAGTTTGTAAAAAAACTACACCTCATTTAACACGACATATACAGTATATCATCGGCATCTCATTGGGTCATGGGGTAGCCTATTTTATTGTTCATAATTGAACATATTGTTCTCCGTACACATAAGTTATTAGGGATTAAAAAAATCTTATTTCCCATTAAAAACTCATATTAAGTAAAATTATTACAACTCTTCGTTATAGATGGTAATCTTTTTATTATGGTATACAAAATTTTAGAAGTGCTGTCTCAAAAGAAAGGTGTTTTTGTACTTAACTATCACTCCAGTGTTCACAAATTGATTTAGAAATTTGTAGTTCATTTTTATTGAAAAGTTAGTTTCTTCAGACTAATAATGTCAACAAGTAATTTGATTTCATAGAACACAGACAAACGTTCTTTGTTATTTTGAAGATTTATATTGTTTCCCCATTTTATTTATTTTATTAAATTCGGACCCACCGGGTTGGTCTAGAGGTAAAGTCATCGCCAAAATGAACTGTTTAACAGCTGATTTTCGGAGAGAGGGTTCCTGGTTCAAATCCTAGTAAAGGTAGTTACTTTTATACGGATTTGAATACTAGACAGAGGTTACCGGTGTACTTTGATGGTTGAGGTTTAATTAACCATACTCTCTCAGGAATGGTCGGCCTGGGTCTGTACAAGACTACACCTCATTTTTACACGTCATACACATCATCCTCATCTCATTGGGTCATGGGGTTGCTTAAATTGAGGGGGGTCTAAATTGAACAGATTGCAACGTACACAAATTAGAAAAGAAAATTAAATTCGCATGAACAGCTGGGTCTGGGTCATTAGCGACTACAGTGGGTTTTGAAACGCAATAATATCAAGACCCTAGGCGAGAATTGAACCTGGGGTCTCCGCTTAGTAAGCTACTACGATAACCACTACACCACGGATACGGCCATTTTTGTTTCGTACACTTCATTGTAATTTCTAGTGACACTATAACATTATATTTGGTTTTGTTACATCACGTTCAGTAGAACATAATTTTAATTTAATATTAAGCCTACGTCCTAGCCTCCTTCCTTCGTGAAGAAAGTTCTAAGGTATCTTGATACCTTTTTTTTTGGTTGTTTTTGTTGTGTATTTTATATATGACTTGACCTTAATGGTCGTGTTGGAGGGTATTCAGTAGTTTTCCTTAGCCTACCTGCCTGAGGAAACGATGGGTGAATTGATCGTTGTTAAGTTTTGACAAGAAGGGGAATTCTCCCCCGACCGCATCGCCTACCCTGCCCGTCTTCTTGTCTCCTCACGTAGCAAACTTTTCAGGCAGGAATGAACCTGTTCCTTTACAACATTCAGTTTGCTTTTATTTGCTCCTATTGTCAGCCACGGTTGACAGCTATAATTTGCCGTGAAAAACGTTTTGTCATGTTAATTTGAAGAAAGAAACTCGAATGATGTGAGGCTTTATAATTAACATAAGCTATATCTATACTTCTTTATTTCTATCTGAAAAATATGATCACATGAAATCTTTTTGCAAAAATAGTCCCTATAACTAACTAATCATTATTAAACTAATTTTTATAACTAAAAACTAACATACTAAGCAAATAAAGGTTACCACAATTTTTCACAAATGTACAATATTTCATAAAACTAAAACAAATTTCATGCAGACAATGATATTTTTAAAATGTTGTTTATTATGAAACGTTTTATTGTATCAGCCGTGGCCCGTGAATAATTAGTTGCTAAACGAAAATTCTGCCCATAACAGACAGGTGGAGTGTCAGATTATTTACACTCAATCTGTTCGTTGCAGGGCTAAAATAAATAGTTTTGTTTCTTATCACATGGTCAGCCAATTAAATGACTGAATCATTTAAGAACAGAAGAGGTAGAGGTGTAAAAGACACTAGTCAGAGTTGTTTCCTCTGAAAGTAATGAATTTCACTATACAGCCAGACCCTGTGGTGAATGAAGTGAAGGTGTCATTTGCAGAGTGGAAAATATGTGCTTTTCAGAGGGCCCGGCATGCTGATAAGTGTACTTTTCCACTCAGTGAGGAAGGCAATGGTAAACCACCTCACTCCTCGTTTTACTTAGTAAAACCTCTACAGGTTCAAACCAGCCTTTCGGCTGATGACCTAAACAATAACAACATTTTTCTTGCACAGTTCATCTCGTCTCTGTAACCTGCACTGTTCATCAACTATCTTCGAACCCATTAATGCTGAGGATTTTTCTCAAATTTCTCTGCTTCTCATAAACCAGCTTTCTTTGTCATTCTGAGCCACTCAACGCCACACACGATTTGTAATAATATTATAACATCTGGTTCTTGGTTTATTTTGAAATTACTTTCTTCTTGTACAGTAGTTCCTCGAAGTTCCTCGAAGTACACCGGCCATCTTTTCTTATCTGTTGTTGTTCGCTTCGGTACTTTCAAAAATGAAAATACCTAACAATATTTGTTTATTATTGATACATTAGGCATTACATTGGTGGTAAAGTCGTCGCTGCGTATCAGCTGTTTAACAGCTGATTTTCGGAGACGGAAGTTCCATGGTTCAAATCCCACTAAAGGTAGGTACTATGAAGTACACTGTTAACCACTATCTAGTATTCAAATCCGTTTAAAAGTAGGCAAGATACATAAGACATTACACTGGTGGTAAAGTCGTCGCTCCGAATCAGCTGTTTAACTCCTGATTTTCGGAGACGAAGGTTTCATAGTTCAAATCCCACTAAAGGTAGGTACTACGAAAGTACACCGGCATAGTTGGGGTTCATTTACGATACTCTGTCAGGAATGGTCTGCCTGAGTCTGTACAAAATTACACCACATTTACACGTGACACCAATCATACTCATCTCATCGAGTCATGAGGTTGCTAATTGTACTTAAATTTAAGAGATTGCAACTTACACACATTGAATATTTAAAAAAATTGATATTACAAGACAAATAAGAAAAATCTATTAAAATGATTACTGTATTATATAACTGCCAACAGATAAAGTATTGGATGACCTCGTAAGAGATGGGCATCCCGACCTCTTACAGAAATAGCAGATTACCAAGCCTAAAGTTGAACCTGACCAGGAATCCTAAACTGTATTATTTCTGATGATGATATCTTAAATCTAATTCCAGGGGAGATTGGTTCTTCTCAGGGTGTCTCTCCGTTCCGACGGTTGGCGACCATCATGGCAATGCTTACTCTACTGGTAACTATCCGAAGGAGTTCTTCTGAGCTTTTGTTAAACCATACCCTCAAATTGGCCAACCATGAAATTCTTCTGCGTCCTGGTTCTATTGTCGATTTTTCCTTACAGAACTCGTTGGAGCAATTCATACCAGCGTTCATCTCGCAAGATACAACCGAGATATTGCAGCTTTTGCGCCTTTAGATTAGATCGTTAGATCGATGGATTAGATCGAGCCTGCGATTGGTTAAAAAAATGAAATACATGTACATTTACAATTCCCTTCGTATGTTTCCAGAAATACCACTTAAAAGCTGAGAAGTAAAGATAATTTAAGAACTTTATGATAGCTAATATAATCTTATTACAATGTAATTCATCTCTGATTGCGACATACTTAATTAGACATTTAAAAATAAACAAAAAAAAATATATTTTTAATTACCAAACTATAGTGATTCATAAAAACGAGCAAAACTTTTAATGAATCTAATTTTGTACATTTTTCTTAGTTAAATTACAACATTTGTTCACTATTAATAAACTGTATTTACCAATTTATCTTATTTATTATGCAAATATGTTTATGTTAAAAATAAAAAGAATTGTAATTTTTTAGTTTTCAAATTTTTTAGTTTATTTTAAGAATTATTTTGTGTATTATACGATGTAAAGAATGTGTATATAGGCTAAATACAACAGGTATGTAATTTATTTATACAATAAATTTTCGAATACATATTATAAACTGAATTTGTGATAAACGTTATTACTTGAAGCTGGTAAAAGTGTGAATCCTAGTAAAGGTAGTGATTTTTATAGGGATTTGAATACAAGCCAATGGTTACCAGTGATGGTGGTGATCAATCAACCATCTTTTCTCAAGAAATGGTCGGCCTGAGTCTGTACAAGACTACGCCTCATTTACATCCTCATCTCATTGGGTCATGGGTTTGCTTATTGTATTTAAATTGAACAGATTGCAAGGTACACATTTCTATTGTCATCAGTCTCTCGACTGATTTGATGCAGTTCTCCAAGCTTTCCTATCTTGCCCAAGTCTTTTCATATCTACACATCTGCAGCACTCAACGTCTTTTGTAATTTGCTTTAAATATTCTAACTTTTGTCTCCCCTTACGATTCACTTTCTCAATATAACCCTCCATTATTGATTGACCAAAAATCGTCTCCGAAATTCAGCTGAACGAAAGATCCATGGTTCAAATCATAGTAAAGGTAGTTAATAGCCTACTTTTAAACGGATTTGAATACTAGACAGTGGTTACCGGTGTACTTTGATAGTTGGGGTTCAATTAATGATACTATCTCAAGAATGGTCGGCCTGAGTCTGTACAAAACAATACCTCATTAACACGTCAAACATGCCATCCTCATCTCATTGGGTCATGTGGGGTTGTTTATTGTTCTAAATGGAACATATTACAACGTACATTCATTAAAGTTTAATAAATAAATATAAAAATAAGAAAAATAATTCATAACTAAAATGTAGGTATTAAGTTTTTCCGAGCGGGAATCGAACCACTACACCACCTGGCGACCAACATAAAACTTGTTGCGATGAATATATTGTTAATTGTATTAAAAATATTCTTCATGCCGAATTAAATTGAATATAGTAAACACATGTCTGACGTCAAAGGAAACAATTAGCTAACAAACACTTCACTGGTTATGTCCTTCTATCGCAGGTCATCTTGAATTCTGATAAGCTTAACATAGGGGCCAGTTGTTTCCTGTAGTTGAAAACGAAACGTGAACCGCGACCACACGGATAAGTTTATTAATAACAACTCTATAAATAAACGCGGAATTACGGAACTGCTTGATCCGTTTTAAGCTTCCTCCTTTAAATTGTTGTTAAAAATAACAAAAGTTAAATTTTGATTTAAGGTTCGTCTAAAATATAGGACCGAATTATGTAAATCGATATAATATAGAATCGATATTTTTAATTAGAACAAAACCTAAATTAGAGAACTGTTTTAAAATACAACATAAAAATACCGTAGGGGAATTTTTTTGTTTAACGTCCGACTCTTCTGCAATTACTGCTAATGCAGACGATGAAGGATGAAATGATTTTTTTGTAACGTATGAAAATATGCCATACCTGAATGGGATTCGAACCTAAGACCGCATGATGAGAGGCGAGCACGTTACACCAACTACGCCAATGCGGCCGGCATTGTATAGTAGACATAGTACAGTAGGGGAGAGGAACCAAATATGGAATACCATTTTCATTTTTCTGGGTTTCTATGACTTTTTTGAAATTACTTGAATTTTATATCAATAGTAGAAATAGTTTATTTTACAACTAAAAAAAACAAAATCTTAAATTTACAATACAATTTTTTTTAAAAAAAGTTTCTTTAGCGACATGATTTTTACAATTCACAAAATAGGATCTTAATATGAAATACATTGGGTTATAATTTGGAATACTTGAAATAGATACATAATTTGCCTACTTAGTTTTTAAAGCACCAAAGTATTAGTCCAATCAGTTTATTCACAGTAATCGCAGACAAAAAACAACCTTTCAGCACTAGTGCATTGTTCATGATATCAATTATTACACCTCGAGCATTGAATCCACTTTTCACCTTTTTTATCTTCATTATAATCACCTTGACAAAACACGCTGTATTTGGTATGTTTGAATCCGGTAGTTGTTTCTGTCGGTATAACCAATGGTGAAAGAAGATCAGGATTTCCAAAGTCCTGTCTGGAAAAACACTAGTATTCCATAATAAGAACCTATTCCATATATGGCTCCCTCCTCTACCAAATAATATTCATATGCTGAGACAGAAAACCGCGTTGTATCATCATCACCATCATCATCATCTGTCAAGGATTAGGCTCAATGGCCTGTTCCAGCATCCATCTCTTTTTAGGTCTTCCCAAACCTCGCTTCCCTCTAGGTTTATATTTCTATGCTCGCAGAGGAAATCTGTGTGTTGGCGTGCGAAGTAAATAGTTGCACCAGTTTTTTTTAGATATTCTTAACAATGTGACTGAAAATTTAACTCGGCCCGTAAAGCTTCGTTATGTACTTCATCTAATCGAGTACAACCTTTGACTCCCCGGAAAATCTCATTTCAGCAGCCTAGATACGAGATTCATTCCTCTGTAATGACACCCATGAAAACTTTATCACCGCTCGCTAATCTATAAGTAGTGCTCCATTTAGCTCGAGCTTAATCGCTAGCCTCAAACGTGTTGTTAGTTGGAAGTGCGAATTATCACATAACACGAATGTGCCATTGTAGTTATTATATCAGATAATAATATTACAGTCGCCATAGTTAACCAAAATATCCAAAAGTTTTTATAAGGGCATTTTTTGAGATACTTAGTAGAATCATAAAAGTATAAGTAAAGTATGTAAGTGGGTTTACATGAACAGAAAAAATATGATCTAAAATATTAAATGTCAACAACAAATTCAAACAATAATGAAAAGAAACAAAAGTCGCATTGATATACTAAATTTAATACAGGTTACCACCGGTATTAATGAGCAAAATACAGGAAATCACTAATTGACGCTAAATTAAGCATTGTACAAAAAATTGTTTGAAATAAAAGTTATAGGTTTTTCAATTTTCTACAACTTTGATTCTATATACTTTTCTTGTAAAATGCATATTTAGCCCTCAATCTTTACATTTTTTAATGGTTTAACGTCTGATTGTTCTGCTATTCTGTTAATGTAGACGGTGAAAGATGAAATGATTTTTTGTAACGTATGAAAATATGCCGTGCCTGAATGGGATTCGAACCCAGGACCGCATGATGAGAGGCGAGCACGTTACCAACTACACCAATGCGGCCGGCCAATCTTTAAAAAAACATTTTTTACCATTACAGCATAACCTCCCCCCCAGAGTTTTAGCAAATCATATCCCTTAGAGCACAAAAAAATGTTTTTTGCATGCAGGAGACTCCAAAAAGGGAGTATAGGACATGTCAAGAAGATGTAAATAAAGTAATTTAAAAAAAATCGTAGTACCGTTTTTAAGAAAACCGCGCAAGATAGTGAAAATTTGCACTAATAGACTGTATTTTCCAGTTGACCGATTTTTGATGGAAATGTTCGTGTCGGCACCTAATTTAAGTTTCAACTTCATACGATATCTATTTTCAGATACTGTATGCTGTTCACATACAGACCAATCGCTAAAAACATATTTTTTTGGGGTTCATATTCATAATTTTTAATTTATTTTGTATCTGTACTCCACCTATAGGCGACAAGAAAAAAATTAAAATCTTAAAATCAGTCCGATCATATCCAGAACCTGAACCTGAATTCTGAAATCTTGGAATCATTCCGATCATATCCAGAACCTGAATCTGAAATCTTGAAATTAGTCCGATCATATCCAGAACCTGAATTCTGAAATTTATCAAATCTCGTTCAGCAATGTTTGTGTAATATCGTAACCAACAGATAAACATAAAAAAACGAGTAATTTTGTAACATAATGTATAACATAAACAAATAAAGATGGACATTCTGTGACATGTCAGCAGAAGTAGTTGAAAACTACTTTTTGACTTCAAGGGGGGAGGGCAATGAAACGTAAAGTAATTATAAAATGATTTTTTTACCTCTAAAAACAACGCATATTATTATGATTTATACATTAGTAATGCAGAATTTAACAGAGTTTGTGTCGTTCATTGTCTTTTATGTAACCTGTTTTACAAAGTGATATCATGTGTGCTTTATTTTAGCTCCCAGTAATTGTATTTTCCTGTATTTCCGTAAGATCAACATCTGGAATTAATGCGAATAGCTACGTGTGTTATATCACATCGTATTAAATCAAGTCGGCCTTTGTTGAACCTATATACATTGTGTAAATCAACAGCCTGCAACTTAACTGTGTGCTAACAGTACAGACTGTTGTTCAATACTTAAAAACAGCTATAAAACCATAAATTTTGTACAAATTCTTTTATTTTATTAGTAATTAAAACTGACATTAAAATATGTTTACATTCTTTTCTTTTAAAACGAGCTATCTTAACTTATACTGTGTTAAAAGCAAACCGACTTTCTGTACAAGTGACGTTTTATCGTAATTCTTAAAACCTGTAAAAGATACGACTTATTTATTAATTTATTTTGTTCCAGATCTATCTTCTTTTGTTCCTTGTATGTAAATGTATTCATTGGAATAAAAATAAGTTTAAATAAACCCTCTAAATATCTAAAATCCGCAAGTAATATTTCAAAAAAGTTCTCAAAAACTAAAGTATGTATTGTATTTTTAATTTCCTGAGTAAAAATGTAGAATTTAATATGTTGAATCAGCCCGAAATATTAGGTTACAATAAATAATTTAAAAATTTTAGTATTTTTGGCAATAAATTAATATTTTTTATTTTTTTATTTTGGGAAGTCTGGTAAAAAAGCGATCTCAAATTCGACTTCCAGTCAGGTGTGGGAATTTTTCATCACTTATTTTCATCTGTCGCCAGAATAAAAAAAAAATGTAGAATTACAAGACAATTCTTTTAATTAAAAATAATTTAGTTATCAACTCTTACAGTAATTACGTGTTCAAAAATATGTAATTAAAATTTTAACACATTTTTCGTTAATCTGGAGGCTGTCTTACTTGGTGGTGTCCTCCTCATTTTATTTTAAAATTACAAAAAAAATTGTGAACATTTTTGCTGGTTGTTTATACAGTTGCAAAATGAAACAAAAAAATGTTATCAGAAATATAATGTTGGTACCAGGGAAACGCACATTTCAAACAGTAGGCTAGGTCTATATAAAATACGTATATTTAAAACAGTTAAATTCTGAAAATTGATTTTTTTCCATTTTTCTGAGTCTACCCTTAAATTGATTCTTTAATTGTACTAAAATCGTTGGGGGTAAATAAACCCCCCCCCATTTTAAATCGAAAAAATTTGAAAATTTTGCACGCATATTTCTTTATACCCACCGGGTTGGTCTAGTGGTAAAACTTCCGTTCGAATACCTTCCTAAAGGTAAATCAACAGGTTTTCTTTGTATGTAATGCAGACTAACAAACTTTTATTTGTTTAACATAATATGTAAGTTCTGTGGGCAGATAACAAAATTTGACTGAAAATAACTTAAGACAATTGCGTAACAAAACTTGGGGAAATAACTTTGTGTGGAAGCCACCGCCGTAGCGTAGTGGTTAGCCAACGTCGCAGAGGTCGCGGAGGTCCCGGGTTCGATTCTCGTCAGGGTCTGAAAATTTTCACAAGTCAAAACCTACTGTTCTCGATGCATTGCCCACCATAATCGCTAATAACCAAGCAGATGTTCCGACTTAAAAAAAACCTTTTTATGGAAACCAATCACTCATGTTAGAACAAAAACACCACTGGGTGTGTCAAATCAAATTCAACTCTACTACGTGTTTGTGATAAAAAAATCCAACTAAGCAATGAACAAACTTGGTGATTTACGACAACGTGAAACTCCCATTAACAAATAAATTAAATCTTAAAAAATATTTTACATTTTTTGTTTAATTACTTTAAAATATTTTCACGTTAAGGTAATTTTCCAAGTACAAAAAAATGTTTCAATGTTTAATTAGCATTCTTATTATAGTTGTTTAACTGAACAATTTGGAATACTCATTAAAATTTAATGTCAATATTATCACACCACATAAAATGATAATATTATACTAACTGTAGTACTAAAAATAAAAAACACAAACGCCTACGTGTCTGAGTTCATTGATAGATTATTTATTATTAATAATGTATAGAACAGGATATTGATTCAATCAAAATTTAGGTTATCTCTATGAACTTTGTTTTTCTAAAAATTTAATTACAGTTTCTGATAAAAGTTTTGTTCTTCTGTAAAATAAAATATGACCGTATTTTATACAATATTATTTCAGTAATTATTTACAGTCATTTTATTAATGAAATTATTGTTCGGTTTAACAATGCTGTACTGTACATTGACAAGTTATTTATATTATCCGTCTTATAAAAATAGCAGTTATCGAAGAACGACATAAAGAAAACTGTCTTGCTTTTGCACATGACAAATCATTTCTAAGAACATGGAAACAGCAATAGAACATATCAACGAGTTAAAAGAACAAGCAGCAAAAAAGCAGAACTACAGATTTCCTTCGAGAAAACTAAATACATAACGAACATTAAGGGGAGACTGTACTTTGTATCTCGCCAATGTAAAATTTGCTGTTTTTAGGTACATTTTTCATAGGATTGGCAAAAGATAGGGAAATTAAACTTTACACACCATAGGTGTCGAGTTTCTTCTCGAGCTACTGACATTTTTTTCAATTTAATCTTTGGACCATACCATTTTTTTAAATATTACGAATAACATAAAATCTTTACAAATTGTTTTCTAAATTTTTTTGCGTATTACTAATCTTTGGAGCACCTGAGGAAGTCATAAAAATGTCGGTATATGTGGATATACAAGATAATTAACTGGTAAAAATTTCAGCCTGGTAGGTTTATTGGTTTCTGAGAAAAATGTATCTTAATGTTAAAAATCTAAATTTACGGGAAAACACAAGAAACAAGAAGGCACAAACCAAAAAAAAAAAAATGTACGCAAACACGTCAATTTCCCATCAACAGTTGTTTAGAAAGCTGAACCAACAGCTGAGAATACAAAAAACAGTGATGTAGATGTTTTGAAAACTAATATTCTCTTGGCACTAAAACGAGCAGTGTAAAATTGTGAAAATTATTCGTTCTTGGTAACATGATAAATTTTCCTTTGTAAACTTGATAAAAACTTAAATTTTTCATAAAAAAAATAATTTTTCTGGCGTAATTTAATATTTTTTTACTGGTAGATCTAGCCCTAAACTATTGAAAAACAATCATTTCATCTTTCACCGTCTGCATTAGCAGTAATTGCAGAACAGTCGGACGTTAAACCAAAAAAATAAAATAAAATAAAATAAAAAAAAAATATTGAAAAACATAAAAATTTAAAAACAAAAATTTTGAGTTAAAACCATCGTGCCATCTCCCCTTAAAACACTCCCGCGTCACTTGAAGGCACAATACAGAAAGAACTGTAAAATTTGATAGCTTCAAGTACCTCAGGGAGTTAATACCAGAGAAAATAAAACGAACAACAGCTGACAAGGAAAGATGGCCGGTGTACTCCGAGGAACTCCATCATTTGCATAAGAAAGTACTCTCAAGACAAGCCAAGAAGAGACATTAAAATAGTGTGATAAAACCTGTGCATCTGTACGCGAATGAGTTCCTTAGAATGACCGGGTCTAGAGAAGCAAAGAAATTTGAGATGATAATGAGTCCGAGAATAGTAAAAGTACAATATAGGTTACGAGACCGAGAAGAGCTGTACAAGGTAAATGAACGATTAATGGAAGCAATTAGAAAAAGAAAACTAAAATTTTACGGATACTTGTATAGCATGGATGACAACCGGTTAACCAAACAAATGTTTAAGACACTGAACTATTGACCTAACTTGTCCAATAAATGGTTTAAAGAAGTCAGAAAGGATTTTCAGAAAACCGGAATACGAAGTGTGGCTATTAAATAACGAGACTGACGTTGTAAAAAAATTAATTTTAATTTTATACATAATCACTTATTGTCACCTTCAATATACACTACTTCTCTATCCCTACAACGCTCCATGCGAATTTTCCATTTTTGAAAACAGTGCTGGAAGTCATCTTCTGTCAGCTCCTTCAGGACGCGTGCCGCTTTCTCTTTTGCAGCTTCCACAGACTCAAATCTAGTCCCTTTTAATGCAGATTTTACCTTAGAGAACTGGCAGACGATAATAACATGTGATTCAACGTGGTTTTTTACTTATGATCCGGAAACGAAGCGCCAATCCATGCACTGGAAGAGCCGAACTTCACCGAGAGCCAATAAAACTCGAATGAGTAAGTCAAAATTTAAAGCAATATGATTGTTTTTTTTTATATCCATGGGATTGTGTACCTTCACTGGGTTTCTGAAGGTCAAACAATTAATCAATTTACTACCTTGAGGTACTTTGTAAACTACGTCTAAGAATAAGGAATGTGGAAGGACAAATGGATTCTCCACCAAGACATTGCACCAGCTCATTCCGCTTTATCTGTCAAGAGGTTCCTAGCCAAGAACAGCATCTCAGTGTTAGAACATTCACCTTATTCACCAGATCTTGCACCATGTGACTTCTACCTGTTCCCTAAGGTAAAATCTGCATTAAAAGAGACAAGATTTGAATCTGTGGAAGTTGTAAAAGAGAAAGCGGCATGTGTCCTGAAGGAGCTGACAGAAGATGACTTCCAGCACTGTTTCCAACAATGGAAAATTCGCACGGAGTGTTGTAGGAATAGAGAAGGAGTGTATATTGAAGGTGACAATAAGTGATTATGTATAAAATAATAATAAAATTTTTTACGACGTCAGTCTCGTTATTTAATAGCCACACCTCGTTGTTGTTGTTGTTTAGGTCAACAGCCGAAAGGCTGGTTTGAACCTGCAGAGGTTTTACTAAGTAAAACGAGGAGTGAGGTGGTTTACAATTGCCTTCCTCACTGAGTGGAAAAGTACGCTTATAGCATGCCAGGCCCTCTGAAAAGCACATATTTTCCACTCTGCAAATGACACCTTCACTTCATTCACCACAGGGTCTGGCTGTATAATGAAATTCATTACTTTCAGAGGAGATAACTCTGATTAGTGTCTTTTACACCTCTACCTCTTCTGTCCTTAAATAATTCAGTCATTTAATTGGCTGATCATGTGATAAGAAACAGAACTATTTATTTTAGCCCTGCAACGAACAGATTGGGTATAAATAATTTGACACTCCAACTGTCTGCTCTGGGCAGCCACACCTCGTATGCCTTCACAATAGATTATCCGATATTTCTTCAATCCGACGTAGATTCCGGTCCAACTAAAGTTAGTTAAGCAAGCTAAAGCTGTGCCGTATTATAAAGAATATTAAATATATATATATATATATATATATATATATATATATAATTTACGGAACAAAGTATCACATGCGATCACCGATCAGTTTTATTGACTTGACCGGTAGTTGTATTATACATAAATAACTACAGTATAATTATTTAACAGTCTGGCTATAAATGTGATGTCTGAAATATAAAATTTCTTGAACTTCATAGTACTTCTACATTTTTTAATTATTTAATATTTATTCAGTATATAGACCTAAATAAAGTACGAGACTCCTTAAAGAAAGAAAATTCTGGTGTAAAACTTATTATTACAACTTTCTCTTGTCAATGTAAATAATGTAAAACAACGTAAGTGAATGTCGCTAAATGAAAATCAACTATTTGATGAGTAAAATGAGGAAAAGCACTACTAAGCTTTGCAAAAAAACCCATGAAATTTTATAACTTACTAGCATGCCACGTCGCGGCTTAGCTCGCGAAAAATGGTGTAATCACTTTTTTAAAAAGTTTATGTAGCAGATATTGTTTTCCTTCGTTTCAGCAGTTCTTGTTTTTGATTTTTTTTTGCTTTTGAAGATTTTCTTCCTAGTGATGTTTTTTTGATGGCATTATTGAAAATGGAAAAAAGTCATATGGTGCAAGATCTGGTGAATAAGGTGAATGTCTAACACTGAAATGCTGTTCTTGGCTAGGAACCTCTTGACAGATAACGCGGAATGAGCTGGTGCAATGTCTTGGTGGAGAACCCATTTGTTCTTCCACATTCCTTATTCTTTGACGTAGTTTACAAAGTACCTCAAGGTAGTAATATTGATTAATTGTTTGATCTACAAGAACCCAGTGAAGGTACACAATCCTATGGATATCAAAAAAAAAACATCATTGCTATAAATTTTGACTTGCTCATTCAAGCTTTTTTCGCTCTCGGTGAAGTTTGGCTCTTCCAGTACATGGATTGGCGCTTCGTTTCCGGATTATAAGTAAAAAACCACGTTTCATCACATGTTATTATCGTTTCCAAAAGAATTGGGTCATTTTCAATTGCGTACAAAGTGTCAGTACAAATATTTTTGCGAGCTTCATTTCAAAAATTTTTGAGCGGCACGTGTCCTGAAGGAGCTGACAGAAGATGACTTCCAGCACTGTTTCCAACAATGGAAAATTCGCATGGAGCGTTGTAGGGATAGAGAAGGAGTGTATTTTGAAGGTGACAATAAGTGATTATGTATAAAATTAAAATTAAATTTTTTACAATGTCAGTCTCGTTATTTAATAGCCGAACCTCGTACACACAACCAATTGGTAAATATGATTTTCTGGGTTCAGGGGACCTGAAATTGTATCTCCGGTGAAAACTCGATTTTGAAAAATTGACATGAAAATATAACTTTTTTTATATGTATTTCATACACGCCAAGAGAAATTATAAGGTAAAAATCCCATTCATGAGACGACGCGTCACGTGCATGGCTGGTACAATTTTTTAAAAAGGCTTACCTTTGACTAATGGCAAAATCCGTTGATGTATTTTTGATCTACTCATTAAAAGGAACGAATGACACTATTTTTGTTTCCAAATTCCGTCTTTGATTTCTTGAATTTCGGTTTTGGACCGCTTTTGGTAAAAACCGGAACTTTAAACCCAATCCATGCCCACTAACTTTTTGGGTTAATTACGAATCCGGAAACCGTTTGTTGCTATCTATTGTAGTTTCTGACATCTGGATGTGACGAATGGTCGAACATAGGTAAATGAAAGATGAATTTCAAAAATGTCCACCAATAATATGAAATCTACGATGCCTTTACTGTGTAAAACTTATCTACGAGTTCTCGTATTAATTTTATTTTGAAAGAATTAATAGGTTAAGTAGTTTTTGGAGAAATTATTCCTTTCTGTTAATATGATGTAAGTTACGGTTCCAAGTTACCTAAAAGTATTTCACCTGCCAGTGACTGAAATTTATTATGACCTATTTAAGTAAAAACAAGTTTAAAACTATATTTTTTCCAAGTAAAAATGTTTAGAGGAAATTAGGAAATAACCTGATTTAATTATGATAATTCTGTAGGAGGTTTCCCGGTCTCATGATAACGTCGATAACATGGTTACGTATACACAAACCACCGGAAAATAATTATTTGATGAGTAATAACAAGCACAGGCGAACGTCATTTAATTCATTTTTCTGTGAATTTTCATGAATTCATTTTTTAATTTATTTGTAACTATTATAGGTCTACCATTCGTTTAGAGTGAAAAAATATTGCATTTAAAAAAAATCCCTAACGTGTGTAAGTTGCAATCTGTTCAATTCAAGAATAATAAGCAACCCCATGACCCAATAAGATGAGGATGGTATGTATGAAGCGTAAATGAGCTGTAGTCTTGTACAGACTCAGGCCGACAATTCCTAAGGGAGACTGGTTAATTGAACCCCAACCAACAACGTGCATCGGTAACCACTCTCCAGTATTCAAAGTATAAAAGTAACTACCTTTACTAGGATTTGGACTATGGAACCGTTTTCTCCATAAATCAGCTGTTAAACAGCTGATATTGGATTTTTCTGCCCATAACAGACAAGTGGAGTGTCAAATTATTTACTCTCAATCTGTTCGTTGCTGGGCTAAAATAAATAGTTCTGTTTCTTATCACATGGTCAGCCAACTAAATGGCTGAATCATTTAAGAACAGAAGAGGTAGAGGTGCAAAAGATACTAATCAGAGTTATCTCCTCTGAAAGTAATGGATTCCATTATACAGCCAAACCGTGTGGTGAATGAAGTGAAGGTGTCATTTGCAGACTAGAAAATGCGTTCTTTTCAGAGGGCCCGGCATGCTGATAAGCGTACTTTTCTATTCAGTGAGGAAGGCAATGGTAAACCACCTCACTCCTCGTTTTACTTAGTAAAACCTCAACAGGTTCAAACCAGCTTTTCGGCTGATGACCTAAGCAACATTGGATTTTTAAGGTGCAAAAATTTCAATACCTAATGACTCTTAAATCCAAAAAAGTGTTTTATAAAGATGTCCATCTGTTTTTTATTCGTTTCGGAGAAAGAACAAGTGGACTAATGTGACTCAGGCTAGAAATAACCCCTTGCACAATTTCTATTAAACAGTAAACTATTTCAACGTTCAGTAGGCAACTAAAAATTGTACATGCAAACCTTCTTGAGTATGCACAATACCCCCAATAATAATACATCGGTTCTGTATTTTTACTTTCTCTTGCCTATATGACTATAGGAAGGTAAGTATTGTTTTCATGTCGATTTTTCGAAATCGAGTTTTCACCGGATCTACACGTTTTTAGACTCCCTGAACCAAAAATAACATGTTTTTAGCGATTGGTCTGTGTGTGTGCGCGCGCGTGTGTTTCTGTGTGTGAACAGAATATCTCAAGAACGGAACGTTGTATGAAGCTGAAACTTGGAATTAGGTTAGATGCTACTAGAGAACCTGACACGAACATTTTCATCAAAATCGGTCAACCGGAAGTAGTAGTTTATTCGTGTCATTTTTCACTTTGCGATTTTCTCAAAAATGACTCCTACGTTTTTTTTAAAAATCGTAGGAGCCGTTTTTGAGAAAAACGCAAAAAAGTGAAAAATGACACGAATAAACTACTACTTCCGGTTGACCGATTTTGATGAAAATTTTCGTGTCAGGTCCTCTAGTAGCATCTAACCTAATTCCAAGTTTCAACTTCATACAACGTTCCGTTCTTGAGATATTCTGTTAACACACAGAAACACACACACACACACACTACTCAGACCAATCGCTTAAAACATGTTTTTTTTGGATTCAAGGGGTCTGAAAACGTGTACATCCGGTGAAAACTCGATTTCGAAAAATCGATAGGAAAACAATACTTTCCTTTCTATAGGCAAGAGAGAGTAAAAAATAGGATATGATTTTAATTTGACATTTTTAGTATCAATTAAAAGTAGGTTTTATTGCTCATTATTAATTAGCACGAGAAAGTCGCGTGAGTGTTTCACCCCAGATATTTTTACATCTTTGATTATAGACTACTATGAGGTACAAAATTGGTAGAGTTTAATGTGTAATAATAATTTCAGACATATCCGGAAATCGAACCAAGGAATCTTTTGTTTTGTAGTTTGTAGTTCAGTCTATCACTCTAACCTCTTAGTCGGCCAACAAAAATTTAGTTGTGTATTAATAATACGGTTTCTTTGATCAAAATCATAGCGGTTAGTGAAATACGGAAATTTATTATACAAAAGCCTTTATATTTTATAGAGAAAACTGTTCTAATTTCCCTGGTTACACATTTTATGTAACAAGTTACATCAACCTGTCAATGAATCATTTATTTAAATGATAACCAATGTAGACTGAGTGGCTTCGATAAACTCTTCATTTTTTATTACTCACTCATGCACACGTCTGCCAATATCCGGTCGTGCTAAAAAGAAAAAAAACGGAATTTAACAGATAATGACACTTGTGTGTACTGGTTAATTACTTTAAATGTACTACAATACATATCGAATTTCTGAGTAGTAACCTATTGTAAACGAAGTTTAATTACGGTTCATTTCATATCTTTTATAAATTTCATTAGGTTACCACATGGCTTTGATTCATTTTTACTTTCTCTTGCCTATATGAATATATAGGAAGGAAAGTATTGTTTTCATGTCGATTTTTCGAAATCGAGTTTTCACCGGATCTATACGTTTTCAGACCCCCTGAACCCAAAAAACATGTTTTTAGCGATTGGTGTGTGTGTGTGTGTGTGTGTGTGTGTGTGTGTGTGTGTGTGTGGCGCGTGCGCGTGTGTGCGTGCGCGCGTGTGTGCGCGCGTGTATGCGTACGTGCGCGCGCGCGCGTGTGTGTGTGTATGTGTGTGTGTGTGTGTGTGTGTGTGTGTGCGCGTGTGAACAGAATATCTCAAGAACGGAACATTGTACGAACTTGAAACTTGAAACTTAAGTTACATATCACTACCGGACCCGACACGAACATTTTCATCAAAATCGGTCAACCGGAAGTAGTAGTTTATTCGTGTAATTTTTAACTTTTTTGCGATTTTCTCAAAAACTGGTCCTACGATTTTTTTTAAAATCGCCTCATTTACTCAATTTTTTATTCTCTACAAGATAGGGTAGGCGCCATGTTGGCTGAAATTCTGGGTGAGGCTGTTTTCACGTAAAAACGTTGTTTTTTTAAGATTACAGCTTTAATATGCATTTTAGCGCAAAACTTTATATAATAAAAGTTGTAGAGAATTAAAAATTCTACAACTTTTATTTCAAACAATTTTTTGTATAACGCTTAGTTTAGCGGTAATTTGCGATTTTCTGTTTTTTTTTCTCACGAAAATGTGTGAAAAATTGATTTTTTTAAGATTTCGGCCTTAGTATGCATTTTACGACAAAAGTGTATATAATTTAATTTATAGAAAATTAAAAGATCTACAACTTTTAATTAAAGCATTTTTCTATACAGAGCCTAGTTTAGAGAGAAAGAGTGATTTTCCGTATTTCTAAGCCAAACTGAGGTTGATTTTCATTTTGCGTCATTCACTCATGATTAAAATAAGGTTATGTTTTTGAGGTTAGTTTTTGTTTATTTCTAATATTTTATTAATAATGTTAGGTTTATTATTAATTATTTGCATAGGCAAGAGAAAGTTGTGTGAGTGTTTCACACCAGATTTTTTAACTGAGATTCAGGGTATTGTGTTAATTTTATAAACACGTATACTAAATCAACAGAACATATGTTGTTTTTTTTTAATTATGTCATTTTTACTTTCTTTTGTCTATATGAATATATAGGAAGGAAAGTACTGTTTTTAAATCGATTTTTCGAAATCGAGTTTTCACCAGATCTACACGTTTCACGCCCCCTGGACCCAAAAAATATGTTTTTAGCGATTGGTCTGTGTGTGTGTGTGTGTGTGTGTGTGTGTGTGTGTGTGTGTGTGTGTGTGTGAACAGAATATTTCAAGAACAAACATCGTACGAACTTAAAACTTGAAACTTAAGTTACATACCACTACCGAACCCGACACGTAGCCTACATTTTCATCAAAATCGGTCAACCAGAAGTATTAGTTTATTCGTGTCATTTTTTCACTTTTTTGCGATTTTCTCAAAAACTGGTCCTACGATTTTTTTAAAAATCGCCTGGTTTACTAAATTTTTTATGCTCTACAATATATGGTAGGCGTCATGTTTGCTGAAATTCTTGATGAGGCTGTTATCACGTAAAAAAATTATATTTTTAAGATTGCGGCTTTAATATGCATTTTACCGCACAAATTTATATAATAAAAAATGTAGACAATTTAAAATCCTACAACTTTTTTTCAAATATTTTTTTCTGTATAACGCTTAGTATGCATTTTACGACAAAGGTATATATAATTAAATTTATAGGAAATTAAAAGATCTACAACTTTTATTTAAAGCATTTTTCTCTACAGAGCCTAGTTTAGCGTGAATGGGTGATTTTCCGTATTTTCAATCCAAACTGAGGTTGATTTTTATTTTGCGTCTTTCACTCGTGATTAAAATGAGGTTGTTTTTTAGAGGTTAGTTTTTTGTTTATTTCTAATGTTTTATTACTAATGTTAGGTTAACCCACCGGGTCGGTCTAGAGGTAAAGTCGTCGCCAAAATCAGCTGTTTAACAGCTGATTTTCGGAGACGAAGGTTCCTGGTTCAAATCCTAGTATAAGTAGTTACTTTTATACGGATTTGAATGCTAGACAGCGGCTACCGGTGTACTTTGATGGTTGGGGTTCAATTAACCATACTCTCTCAGGAATGGTCCACCTGAGTCTGAACAAGACTACACCTCATTTACACGTCATACACCTCATCCTCATCTCATTGGGTCATGGGGTTGCTTATTGTTCTCTATTGAACAGATTGCAACGTACACACATTAGGAATTACAAAAAAAAAAAAAAAAAATGTTAGGTTATATTGGTCATTATTTGCATTGGCAAGAGAAAGTTATGTGAGTGTTTCACACCAGATTTTTACACCTAGTTTAATTCGAAAAAAGATTAAATATTTTCGTTTCTAAATTTTAGATTTTTTTTTTTTTTGAAAAATTGAGATTCAGGGTATTGTGTTAATTTTATAAACGCATGCTAAATTAACAGAAAATAAGTTGTTTTTAATTTTGTCATTTTTTGTTTGAATTATTATTTGCCAGCAGATGCCTTCAGGAAAATTTCAGTATGATTTTTATGGAATAAAATGAATTTGAAAGTATTAAAAAATATGAGTATACAAATTACATATCTAATGTAACTAAATAAATAAAATTATGCTGAATCCAATGTTGCTAACTTAAACAGAAAAACTCATTGCAATGTATAAAGAATGTGACTACACAGTTTAATTTTGACCATAGGGACAAAAATCGATTTGTTTCAGCCAAAATGACTGAATTTTATCTCCATCCCTTCTTTAAGATAAAATTTAATTCCCTACAATTTTTGAACTGAACATTGTGTCAGATATACAATTTTATATGTACACTGCATCAAAATTCATGTTTTCCTAAAAGTATGTGGAACTTACCACATATTGAAGGTCCCATGGACTATTTGAATGCCAAATATAGAGGTTCTCAGGAGAATGGAGAAAGATATGGAGGGCATTTCCACCATCAAGTGTAGGAAGCTCCAATATTTTGAATACATCATGCAGAATGACTCATGATATTCATTACTACAAGCCATTCTGCAGAGAAAAGTACATGAAAAATGAGGAACTGGCAGAAGAAGGGTGTCATGGCTTCGAAATCTGAGAACTTGATTCGGAAAATATCTCAGAAGAGCTATTTTGCAGTGCAATGAACAAAGTGAGAATATCTGTGATGGTCACCAACATTCGGAACGGTTAGGCACCTGAAGAAGAAGATGTAGAAGTGTAGAACTTACCAACTGACTGACTAGGCTCACCTGAAGACCACCTTTTTTAGCTAAAAATTGTTCGCTAATATTCCTAATGTAAAAATACTGTATTTTTCGCAAACCTTTTATAGGTGTAGATATTTTTTCTTTTTATTCCTGATTTATTTTTCTCAACTTATACGTTTTGTTGGATTCACCATCATAGTACTACATAAAATATAAAAATTAAGACTAATGTAGTTAAAACCCTTTGAAAAGACCCTATCTCTTTATATCACTAACACCTTCTGAAATATTTTAATTAAATTAAGTCTCAACTTACATATTTTATATACTCTGATAATGTTTCCACCGAAAAAATGTGCAAGTTAAGGAAAATTAATCATTGAAAAAAATATTAAAAACTACAGCAGCTATAAAAGTTTTGTGAAAATTACAGTGTTTATCCATAAGGATTAATTTGGATGCACGATATTTTATGAAGATTTCTTCATGAATTTTCAGTATTGATTTAACGTAGATAAATTTCAGCAAGATACAGATATTGCCTGCAACAGGTAGGTGGTGTTAAATTATTTTTGCACACATCTGTTAGTTCCAGAGCTACAAGAAAATAGATATGTTTCTGATCACATGGTCAGTCAATCACAAGACTAAAAAGCATTCAAGAACAAAATAGACAGAAGTGTAAAAGACACACGTCAGAGTTATCTCCTCCGAGAGTATTTCATTATACAGCCACACCCTGCGGGGAATTAAGTGAAGGTGTCATTTGCAAGGTGGAAAGTATATGCTTTTCAGAGGGCCTGGCATGCTGATAAGCATACATTTCAACTCAGTGAGCAATTGTTAACCACCTCACTCCTCATTTTACTCAAGTTTTCTAGAGGTTCAAACAGCCTTTCAGCTGATGACCTAAACAATGATAAATTGCTCATAACTTGGGGTATTTTTTTCATAGCCTCCAGATGGAATAATTTTTTTCTAAACAGTAATTTTACTTTATTAAAAGAATATAGGTTAGGAAAGTCAACAATTAATTTTTGTGGCAGTTATAAATAAAATCTATAATGCACAAATAGGACACCCACATAAAAAATTATACACCTTTTAATCATGTAAAATAGTTTGTTAACAAGTTAATTATATTTTCTTTAAATTGCTACAGCAATAAACAATTTCAATTTATTATTGTAATTGATCTATAATAAATAGAATATTACAGTCCAATCATTATTTTAAATTTTATTAAAATTGTTTACCACAAAAGAAACAAACTTACTATAAAGCAACATCATATAAAATGACAAGGCTATTAGTATGCTAACCTCAAGGCTGAAAGAATTGGAAGGATTCCCAACTCGGTAGCAACAATATGCCCATGGTCAACTAGTGTTCACCATGCCAATGTACAACCATGTTTATTTTATAGGCTCCAATCGTAACAACAACGCCATTAATTCCAGCCAATACAAATGATATGTGCTTCCAAAATAAAACCTTTAGTTGTTTATTTAATATACTTTTCTTCGTCGTACTGAAATCCATTGCCACGTGCACAAAAGAACGCAATTCTCATCATTTCCAGTTTGTGAAGATATTTTTATGTTATGTACACTTCCTTTTTAAGGACAGAAATTTTTTTTAATTATTCAGCAATTTAAACCAGCCTGTTTGTGTAGTGGTTAGAGCAACTGTCTTCTATGACAGAGTCCTGGGTTTAATTCCTGGTAATTTTTTCATCACTCAATTTTACCATCTGCATTAGCAGAAATTGCAAAACAGTCCAGATGTAAAACCAACAAAAAGATAAAAATCAATTTGAACCACAACTTTAGTTTCACGATAATGGTTTATAATTATCGTTCAAAACTTTTTAGTATGAAATATACTAAACGAATTTCGATCTAGATCAAAATTTCACATAAATTTAGTAAACTAAAAAAGACATTAAAAAACTTAAAATTTTTATTCATAACAGAATAATTTTAAATTTTAAAATAACTTTGAAAGTTTATTTAAAGATAAGGTACAAAGAATAAAAAAATCAGATTTAAAAATTTTAATATTTTTTTATTATTTTTTAACCATTTTTTAAAATTTCTTTTCAAAGTAGAGCTTCATAACAAAAAGTACAAAAAATTGATTTCTTTAACACATAAATTGATTTGCAGCTAATATTGTTAAATGATGAGTGAAATAACAAACTAGATGAAAATGATTAAAAAAAAAATGAATGGATGAAACAAGTACTTGCTTGAAGCAAGTACATACAATACTGAAGGCAATGGTTATACAAAAACAAAAAAAAACATTCATTACAAAAAGAATATCATTATTACATTATGAGATCAGGAAAGTATCTACAAGTAGCTTGATATAATTAAAAAAAAAAAAAAAAAAAACAAGATAGGATAATGGGATTCATTTCATATTGTATTATAATTCCTTTTTATATATAATCTATATGCCGTATATTTATATATATATATTTTAATATAATTGTAACACTAAACAATGACATATCAAAATAATAATTATAAACAATTACAATAATCATCCCTTGATCATATATCATATATCACAATGTTAGAACAATAAAAAAAGTAACTCAATTTATCTTTAAGGCCTTTTTGTGGTAAGCAGATGCAAGAAAACAAAAAAATTAGTAAGACTTTAAAAAGTTAAGACTGTTAATACATTTAATTTTTATGTAAATCAAAATTTAAACAATTTTTAAATAGATCTTGAATCTGCCATTCACTAAAAAAATATAATTATAGTACGTAAAATTAACGATAAAGTCTGTGTTTGGAACCATGTATCTCATCTAGTAAAAAACAGAAAATTTCAGGTACGGCTCGTTTAAAGTTTGATTTTTTTTTATTTTATTCAAATAAATTACGAAACACAGGAGTGCATAAGGCATTTCTTAACGATCTGGAAAGAAATATGTACCCGTTTTTTAGGCACCTTTTATAGTTCATCCGGAACTAAAGAAGTTTTTTTTTGAACGTTTTAATTCCCTTATCCTTATTTCTTCAAAGGCTAAATTTTAGCTAAAATTAGTCAGAAAAATGCAGGAACACTCCTCTAAAAATTCATCGTGCTACATATTCTGAAACTTTTTAAGTGAAAAAAAACAGATACATATTTGTTTTCAAATCGCCACAAAATGCATAATACACTCCTTCGTTTTGAAATATATATGAATAAAATAACAAAAAACCACGCTTTAAAACGAACCGTACCTGAAATTTTCATTTCTTTTTTACTTGGTGAGAAACACGTTTCTTAACACAGGCTTCACCTTTCATATTACATACTATATTAATACAATATTATTATATCACAATGTAATCAAAAAATATATATAGAAAGAAATTTAATTTAAATAATATTAAAAAAATAATAGGCCTTAATGAAATTAGAGGTATATTTTAAAAATATAATTAATTAATAATTAAAAATAATCGTAATAATCACAAAGTACAGAGGTGAACGGTATTATTATTTTTATCCGAAGCTATTTCGTTAAAACGTATTAACGAAAAACACTTTTTAATAAATTAATCGTTCTCCTCATTTAGACTTATCCACGAAAATATCAATTTATAATTAATGAAAGACAACACAACCTCTTAATACGCTATCAATTAATCAATTATACATAACAGGTCCTTTAATACTAACAATGACATACACTATACGAAAACACTTACAAATATTTATCTCTGATATCGCTATCACTACTCGATTATTCAACCAGCCATTTTCAGCCCACCTGTCGCAATCTCACGCGATTTACGATACACGTTAAACTATA
This sequence comes from Catonia carolina, assembly GCA_035578175.1. Classification (NCBI taxonomy): domain Eukaryota; kingdom Metazoa; phylum Arthropoda; class Insecta; order Hemiptera; family Achilidae; genus Catonia; species Catonia carolina. Next base: position 38,972,018 of record JAQMRL010000001.1, read on the forward strand.
ACATTATATTATAAAGATATACACATTAATTAATAAAATACTATTTTCAATTTATCGAAAAAAATATATTCCTAAATATTAATTAATCACAATCGAAAAAAATATTATTACTTAAAATTACAATTACTAATAATTATAATAAAAAAAGCTTCCTTGTGAACTGATATGACTGAGCTGATTTAACTTATTTTATACGTATGATAACATCAACATTGTACTATGTGGCCTTTGCTCTGGTGATCCCTCAGTAAAACATTATTTTATCACGCTTGACTATCACAAGCGAGAAACACAGGAAGACCTGAACCAAAACTTGTTATCGATAATTTTATACACGGTTCTAAACACGTCATCAACAAAAATTTAAATCATAATAATAAATTTTGATAAATTAAGTTCGGTAAGGAAAATATTAACATGAAATATAAGAGAAATTTAGAAAAATTTTAAACAGTTTCAAAACAAATATAAAATAAAATTCATTTTAAACCTAATTTTAAAAAATAAAAAATCTATGACTACAAAAACTACTAATATATTATAAATTGTTTGATAAAATATTCTCATTATATAAAGTATAAATTATTTTTTATAATAAATTTGTTTCTTTATCGATAATTAATTATAATAATACTATGTTTTTTTAATATATTTATTTTTATATATATGTATATTATTTATTTTTAAAATATATTTTCATATTTTATTTGCATGACTAAGTGAAGATTGCAAATGTGCTGGTTCCCCCTGAGCACTCCATCAGTCTTGACTCTCATTGGCTGGCGCCAGGAGGCCGATGGGACTCCGGACTCCGGCAGCATGGCCCCTGTTGCTCAGTCCAGGTACGACCTGTATAGCTTCTTTTTTTCCAATGCGAAACCAGGACTAATCATTATCGTTCCTCCTTTAGTCAGATTCTTGATGAATTGAGGCAATATCGAATGCCATGTGCTACGGGCATCTTGCGTTAACGTCAGGAACAGTTCGAATGTTGAAACGGTGTTAGGATCGCATTTTATTGTTCCTATCCGACGACATTCCTGATCTGTTTCAAAGTTAATAAATAATGTGCAACCTCTGCAACAAACAAGCGAAAAAAATTTGTTAATTAACTAAGAAATTATACAACACAACAAAAGAATAAAAAAAATTTAATGAAATTGGAACAATTATGTTCATAATGATATCTAAAACCAATTTTTATTTCAAAAAGATTTAGATACCCCAAATAATTTTAACAACGTTTACCATATTATGTTTTGGATTACCCTGGACAGTCCAGGACATTTTGCTGTTTTGATTTAAAGATGGATAACTTTGTATGCACTAATGCTATACTGATATAAGTTAATTTAAAGACATCTTGTGTGGACAAAGTTATTTACTAAAAAAAGCCCTTTTCAAAAAAAATTTCTGAGATTGAAATCCAGAAATTATGGTAAGCCTATATTTATAACAAAACAAATTAATCTTACGTATTGTAATTTCTTTCCACATTAACACAAATTAATTCTTAACTGAGGTGTTATATGTCAATTAAAATTGTGGAGAAAAAATAAACCATTACCATAAAAAAATTAAATTAACCCAGGACTATTACAAGTAATCCATAATTATCAACAAACACCCATTTAAAACTTTGGTAATACAAAATAATCAAAATGAAAAAAGATTAAAATAAATTTTTTATAACTTAAAAATCAATTAGAAACATAATATTGTAAACAATATGCATCTAAAAATAAGAGACTTAATTTCATATTTTAAAATGTTTTGTGCTGCCCATAACAGACAGGTGGAGTGTCAAATTTTTTACTCAATCTGTGCGTTGCAGGGCTAAAATAAATAGTTCTGTTTCTTGTCACATGGTCAGCCAATTAAATGACTGAATCATTTAAGAACAGAAGAGGTAGAGGTGTAAAAGACACTAGTCAGAGTCATCTCCTCTGAAAGTAATGAATTTCATTATACAGCCAGACCCTGTGGTGAATGAAGTGAAGGTGTCATTTGCAGAGTGGAAAATATGTGCTTTTCAGAGGGCCCGGCATGCTGATAAGCATACTTTTCCATTCAGTGAGGAAGGCAATGGTAAACCACCTCACTCCTCGTTTTACTTTGTAAAACCTCAACAGGTTCAAACCAGCCTTTCGGCTGATGACCTAAACAACACAAAATGTTTTGTACCAAAATTTGGTATTTGCTGAAAAATATTACTTGAACTGTTTCTTATAAATTCAGTTTTAACAAACTGTCACATTATAAAAAATTGTACTATAGGATTTTGTACATGTTACATCATACATTTCTATAACCAAATTTAATATATTGATTTAACAAAATCAGTTATTTCATCATGAAATATTTTATTTTTAGTTAACAGAAAAATTGTCTTAAAACTGATTAAAAACTATAAAAAAATTGAATTATTCTTACCTAAGTCCGCAGGGTTCATTTTCAGCCATCCTAAGAACATCTCTGGCAATACGAGGTAATAGGTCAGCAGGAAGGAGGACTTCACCACAAGCCAATTGCGCTGATTTAGCAGCTCTTAATTCTTCTTCTAATCGCCTGGCGAGTGCTTGGCATGCACCTCCATCTTCTGTTTCTACTCTTTCATCGCTAGGTAAAGCGGCACCTAAAACAAAAAAATAAACAAAGATTATTAATTAAATTGTAAAAACAATTTGTTTTGATAAAATAATTAATCAAAAATAGCAAGTCCAAACATTTCTGGAATTTGACAATCTTCTGTCACGGAATAAATAGGTAAAACAAAAATTAATTGATGAATAAATACTTTAAAAATCGAATACCAAATAATTCATCATAAAAAGACAATATTACTAGTAATGTAGAGAAGTCGAGTAATATGCCCACCTATCTCGACAGCTTTAAAATACCTAATTAAAACACCGGCCGGCAAAATTTTAATGAGATTATTATAAACGTAATTAATTTGGTTACTATAAAAACACAATTAAAATACTAATTTTAATGAATTACAGTATTTAAAAAGTTCGTTTAGTTAAAAACCAAAACGGAAATTGATATTGGCCGGCATAAGATCAAACTACCGGTAGGCTAAGTAGAGTTCGTTAGATCCACCTAATTTTAATAAAATGTATTTTTCAACTGTAATAAAAACCTAAGTAAATCATAATTAGTTATATTACATTCGCCGGATAAATAAAAAATCAATATCATACGAGCAATAAAAAAAATTACTAAAATACTTAACGTGTCTGAATTGATGTGTACCTGGCAACCACGAATTACTGATGCAATATTGAAGTTGCACATGTAATATGCCGGTAGATCGATCTATTAAATATTTTGCAAACTTTTATAAAAGAATTGTGTATTGATTTCCTTTAAATTATGTTTGACCTAACATCTCATCGGATTAAAATTTAATAACAAATGTATTAATTACTTTGTGTAATTTAATAATTACAAAAAATATTTAATAATAATCTAAAGTAATTAATTTCACATATAAATTACATGACAAAACTGAAATTATTAGTAACTTTAAATTACATTTTAAATACATACAAAATTTTATCGATAATTAAATTTTACAACAGATGTAACCGTTACGATCATTTCGAGATTAAATAAAAGTTAAAAATATTATTTCAATACAATATTTTCAAGAATTTAAAAATTGTGAATAAAGTAATACAGATTTTAAAATAAAACAAGAATAAAATGGTTCTGGTGAAAGTTGTTTTTCAGCTCACCTATAGAAAAATCGACGTTAACTGGACACGGTAAAATTTCCATTGTAAATTAATTAAAATTAACACCGTCTTATTAACTACGAATAAAGTTACAATACTGTATTCAACGCTATAATAAAATTTGCACTAATTCAACAATCGGACTAGATTAACTATTCAATACGTTAGCCGAATACGCTGAACCACTTGCGAATGCCGGTCAGCGAACGACCCAGCACCTTTTGTACGTTCACTCGTTGAAAACGGTTAGAGAACTGATGCAACTCAACAGCTGACGAACAAAGACACCGGTTAGCCGGTACCCCTTCCAACGTTACATCCCCACCACGGTTCCAACACAAGTAGGCCTACGTGACGAACAGCTCGCTTCTCCGCTGGTGGGGAACTTCCATTCCATTGTTGTCAAACTTACCCCAGTATAATTTGAATGATTGGGAGCTCTCACAAAAAAGAGAATTCTGTAAATACATATTAAAAAAATGAAAAATACCCTTCTCAACAATATCCAGAAAGACCATTTAGCTTGGGTTACGTTCATAAAGAACCAAGCTTTATTTTCTTTTTTTTCATGGCAATACGCCTTTGAATACAAAATCTTTTAAAATATCCATTCTTTAGTGCACATCATAGCATAGTACATACGTTGGAAATTTTCCTACATGAAAATATTTTACTAATAAACACAATGTTCGCGCATATAAAAGCAAACCGAATAATCAATAACATAATTCTGAAAACGGGAATGTATTAACAACATGTAAACCTACCGAAAAATATCATTATATATTTTGTATAAGTTAGTATTTTCAATTCAGAGTTATTGTTCACTTACGTTACAAAATTTATCATAAAGATTTTGTATGGCCAAATTATTTACTTAAATATCTAACTATTCGATTTAAAAAAACTATACGTCATTTTATACTATGCTATTTCGTAAATATATTGATTAAAACCTTAAAATTGACAACACAAAAAATATAGGCGCCCTCCGTAGCGTAGTGGTTGGAGCAATGCACACTGTAAAGCATAAGGTCCCGGGTTCGATTTCCGGCTAGGGTCTTCTGAAATTATTACAATTCAAAACCTACCGATTATGTACCGTACCCCATAGTAGCCGGTAATAACTTAACCTACTGATTCAAATTTAAATTAAAAATCGTTAAAGATTACCTTAATTTGGTTTTTTTATAAGTTTACTCCTGAAATTTGAAAATACCGGTTTGGGTTTACATACTCCGGTTTATTTATGTACTTTTAATACAATTATTATCCGTTTATTAGTAATGAATTACCGAAAAACAAGTAACCCCCGGTCCCAGGTTCGATTTCCAGCTAGGGTCTTCTGAAATTATTACAATTCAAAACCCACCGATTCAGTACCGTACCCGATTGTAATCGGTAATAATTAAAGCTGCTGATTCAAATTTAAATTAAAAATCGTTAAAGATTACCTTAATTTTGTTGTTTTATAAGTTTACTCTTGAAATTTGAAAATACCGGTTTGGCTTTACATACGCCGGTTTATTTATGTACTTTTAATACAATTATCCGTTTATTAGTAATTGAATTACGGAAAAACAAGTAACAACGAAAAGATTACCTTTTGAAATGCCCTTTTACAAAATTAATTAAATATTTAACAATATAATTAAAATTACTGATTTTATGGTAATACCTGAAAACTACAGATATTAAAACTTCAAATAAAAATAACCTCTATATCAAATTTAAACCGGAGAATATAAATCTAAAATTACATACGACATCAATGACAAAAAATTAATTAACAATATTTTTGATTTCCCTAAAAACAATTTCCGACATAAGCATAATCGAAATATTTGGCCTATAAAATAATTAACATAATACATTTCCTCTGTACCCTACAATGTTTCCACAGTAATTTTATTAATGTTTTGTCTACCTGCTAAATACAGTGTTGAAACTAGGCATGAGATAGAATAATGAAAATAACAGACTATCTTGAAATTAACAAACGTGTTTATACAGTTTGGCCTATTTTTTAGTTACACTCTTACAAGTTGCCTATTAAATTAAAAATAAATTCTACAGGAAACAACATTTGGCCTATTCCTGTATTTATTTATTAACTATCTATTAGTGATTTAAAAGTTGTTGACAAAAATATAAATTTATTAATTTAACAATTAACAGAAAACTAAAATTTATCAAACAAAACAATTTTATAACAGTGTATCTTTACTTTAGTAAATTACACTAGAAGAAATATAGAGTTAGTTTAAACGATTTACAATTCTGTCAAACTGAACTGAAAATTATTATAACAAATAGTTATTTATTAAAAATATTTTAATGTCGATTTATATTATTTCTCAATTTAATTTATTTGTATTGATCATGAGTAGATAAAGTTGTATATGTGAGTTTAAAAGTATAAATTACTGACTATTACCGAAATATAAGAAAAAACAACCGACCGGCAAATAAAATTAATGTAAAACGACATAAATTCACACATTCTTGGAGATTGTTATTATGAAATTAGAAATCATAGAATAATATTACTAGTACGTAATACTTTTCCCAAAAAAATAAATTTAACCATTTAACGTAATTATTATAAATTCGAACAGTATAATAATTTAAACTGCCCATAACAGACAGGTGGAGAGTCAAATTATTTACTCTCAATCTGTTAGTTGCAGGGCTAAAATAAATAGTTCTGTTTCTTATCACATGGTCAGCCAATTATATGACTGAATCATTTAAGAACAGAAGAGGTAGAGGTGTAAAAGACACTAATCAGAATTATCTCCTCTGAAAGTAATGGATTTCATTATACAGCCAGACCCTGTAGTGAATGAAGTGAAGGTGTCATTTGCAGAGTGGAAAATACGTGCTTTTCAGAGGGCCCGGCATGCTGATAAGCGTTACTTTTCTATTCAGTGAGGAAGGCAATGGTAAACCACCACACTCCTCGTTTTACTTAGTAAAACCTCTACAGGTTCAAACCAGCCTTTCGGCTGATGACCTAAACAACAACAATAATTTAAAAATCTATTAACTGTTTTATCAGAGTAACTTATTTTGTTAATCGGCATTATTGGAGTATACAAGGAGTAAAAATAGATAGCTGCCCTGCTATATTTTATCAATTAACTTCAAGTTGATTAAAATATAGTTCATAGAAGTGCCTGTTGTTTAGATAATTCATATCTAAATATAGTACTATTACTACTTCACAGGCCTAGTTTCGCCTAAATAAATCAACGTTATTACTTATAAGTTTGGCAAACGGCCAAATTAAATCTTACAAATAATTGCCGGCCGGCACGAAATTACAAACATACAGATGAGCAGATGCCTGTTTTCAAGATACAACAAAACAAAATACATTCAATATTAACCACTTTAACTAGTTAACATTGGAATTAGTGTATTTCTCAAATTATATTTTTATGAAACGAAAACCTAGGCCTGCTTGAAAATATTTTACATTTTTTGATATTCTTAAATCATTAACAAACACAAAAACGATAGTAAATAACTGATACCTAAATCCCTTTACATTTATTAGGTTTTTCTCGCTACATATATCAAACAGTGTAATTAAAACAAATATGGATCAATACAATACGTTATTTATATTTATTTTTATATTAATAAAGTTCTAATCGTGTAAATTGTGTACGAAGTTAAGTTTAATATTTATTTATTTAATCGCACATCCATCAATGATGTTAATAAAATTATATTTCAAACCGTCCGAGGATTAAAACTAACATAGCTATAAATCTGCACACGAATTAAATTGATTTTTGTATGGTAATACATTTTTAACGTAAGATTTTTGGAACGAACATGTTTACAAAAATTTAACGTTATTATATACGAAATATTTAGTCAATGGCTGATTAATTCTCTTAGAACACTACTGTAACGATTATCTGGGGATTCAAAATGGGTTTCTTTTCAACATAATTTTTGTAATACGACCTATATATTAATAAAATTAAAAATTTCGTTAATTTGACGAAGTAATGATATTATTACATTAATGTTATTAATATATGGCATATGTGGTTATAGAACAAAGACTTCAGCTGAAACCTTGACAAAGAAACTGAACAGCTGTAAGGGGTGGGGGCGAAAATCGTTATTTCAGGAATAGAGTCGGCGCAGGCGTTTGGGGTTTCTCTTTGTTCATTCACTTCACCCAGTTAAAAATATATATATGTACCGACCAACGAATAAGTATAATTACAGATACTTTATAAATATATTTATAACAATCTATAAATTGCCTTCATTAACATAATGAGAACCATTAGTAAAATTTCATAAATTTAACTGCTTTATAATTGCTAAGAGTTGCTTATCACGAAACAAAATTTAAATTAACAGCGTCAAAATCTTATTTTAATACAATTATTTATTATTTACCGGTCATGTACGTACATAAACAATGAACAAGACTAATTTATTTTAGGTTAGTTAAATACGGAACTGTAGAACAACTAATACTTTCGAATTTCATAAAAAATACTACTTTGACCATAAAGAATAGAGTACAGAACACCACTATAAAAATCTCTTACCTCCAGAAATGGGGACAGTGTTCCGGTCAGGCATTATGTTCTCAATCACGTCACAAGTCATCTTTTGTTTCACTGGAGTAACAGAATTTTGTTGTTGTAAAATGTCAGAAAGTTTATTAAATACTTCGTTTAATTTAACGTCACGATGTGGAGAGTCTTCCAGATAATGTTCTATGTGTTCTCCTTTCATCATTTTGAATAAACTAAATAAGGATTGCTTATAAATTAATTTGTACAAGACAATAAATTATAATAATGACTAGACTATTTTGATACGATAATTTGAGACACCATCACAAGCGGGACGGGAAATGTAAAAACTAATCAGTTATAATACTGCATTTGAAAAAATAAAAAACTAACTTTAAGCCGGTAAACTCATTTCATACCGACTGCGACCCGAACACACCAAGTGACAGATACACAATGAAACTGTAGCAGCACTGGATTGACTAGAAACAGCTGATTCTAAAACAGACGTTGTGATTGGTCGGCTTCTCGACCAATCGAATAAGCTGACACAAGTTTGCTGGAGAATTGACCGAGCAGCCGCTTGGCAACAGGAGCACTGTCGTTCTGTTTATGTTATTGCCGTGTTCTTGTATTCCATTTTTTAAGTGCTTTATACTTTCAGTTTGCAGAAAACGATCCATTTGCTTTATTTATTTATTAAAATTGTTACAGAGTATGTCCATATAATATATAATACAAATAATATTTTACCGTTTTTAGTAAAAGGTTTTCATTTACGAATCATTGAGTGTTGCATGTAGTAAACAAAACATCAAACTGGTTTGTGATTTTCTTTCTTCTATAGATCCATTTCCTACAAGTTGATCGACTTAAACGATTTCTTATTTTTTGTTTTCCAGAACAAAATAGTACACAATTGAATTGTAAATGTACAGTGCAGATACTGTTCACTCCAGGGTTTCTAGATTCATTGGAAACTTATACAGTATTTAAAAAATAAATAAATCGAAAACCAGCAATAACTGCAGCGTCCGTATTACCTTTTGTCAAAAAACGAATTGTAATTTTTCCTACTCAGAAAGGGATCCTAATTTGAGAACATTGTGAAACTTTTGACTGTTCCCCTCATGCATCGGTCCGTAGATTGGCTGTATTGCTTCTATTGTTTGTTTGTTTACCTCAGCATAGTCATCACCTCTACGAAGAAAGCGTTTTGTATAACAGTGATTTCACGGTGAGCAATCGTCACTGAATACTCGTCTTTCTCTGCAGTTCTTTCTCCATACATAATTTCTTCCGTCTTTTTCTCTCTCCTCTTTGTTTGATGTTCATTTTTTATCAATCGGGCGCATTCAGTAGTCGGGTCGGAAAAGCATGATTCACGTAGGCTAGCTATTGTTATCCTCTGAAAATTCATAATGTTGAATTCACTGTCTTTGTCCATTCTTTTGTCTTGTTTTAATGTGTATTGTTTTATTGTAATAACAGGATAATACTGTAGTGGACTATGATGAATAAGAATATAGTCTATGATTGCTATTGCTTATCAAATTCTACCTAGTAATTAAACTGAACTGTAGGCCTACAATGATTTATCTTTTTTTTAAATTTCAAAATCTAGTGACTCCGCCCCCACTAAATAAGCGATTTTGATCACAAAGAACTATTTAAATAATTAAAAATAAATTCTCTCAATCAAGTATTAGGCTCCCGCCTGTTCCGACTCATAACAGCAACAAAACCATTGAATTATAGCCATCTCTTGCGTGGCCTTCCAACATCTCTCCTCCCTGAAGGTCTGTAATGCAATACATCGAGAGAGATCATTCCCTCATGGATTCTCCCTACGTGCTCCCGTTCATCGATTTCGATATTCTGCAATCTCTCATTCAGGTTGTAAACATCCAATTCCGTTCTCATGTCCTCATTTCTTAGCTGGTCCCTACGATTGCAACCCTTTGTTTTCCGCAGGAATCGCATCTCTGCTGCCGGTACTCCGCTCTCTTGTGGTCTGATACTGATCCATGATCACTTCCATATAGTAGGACTGTCCTAGTCCTATTCTAGTCATTACTGATCTGTACGATGATTTTATCATTATTTAAAATTTGAAAATTTGTAGGACTCCACCCCACTGACTATAAATAAGCGATTTTAATCCACAAAATAATTATTTGCAATTCTTCTTCAATTTTATCCGAATGTCTTATTTGGTTTTTTGCCTAGGTTTCTGCTAATATTACCGCACACTGCTTGGAATTTGCCAAATTTCTTCTTTTTTTGTCATCAGTCTCTCAACTGGTTTGATGCAGTTCTCCAAGCTGTCTATCTTGCGCAAGTCGTTTCATATGTACATGCCTGTAACACCCGACATCTTTAGTAATTTGCTTTAAATATTTTAACCTTTGCCTCCCTCTACAATTTACTCCCTCAATATTACCCTCCATTATTAATAGTCCAATACCTGGATGTCTTAGGTTATGCCCCACTAGCCTATCCCTTCTTTTGGTAAGATGCTTCCATATACTTCTTTTTTCATCCACTCGCCTAAGAACCTCTAAATTACTTATTTTGTCCACCCACCTAATCTTTAACATTTTCCTATAACACCACATTTCAAAAGCTTCTATCCTCTTCTTTTCTACAGCTCCTATGACCCACGTTTCACTCCCGTATAATGCTACACTCCAAATATAGTGTTTTAAGAATTTTTGTTTTTGGTAAAACATTCTTTCTTTTCTATCGTTATCCAAATCTTGATCAAACCCGATGTCACAACCTAAATAATTGCATTGTGATACTTGTTCGAGCCGGCCGCATTGGGGTAGTTGGTAACGTGCTCGCCTCTCATCATGCGGTTTTGGGTTCGAATCCCAAGGCACGGCATATTTTCATACGTTACAAAAAAATCATTTCATCCTTCATCGTCTGCATTAGCAGTAATTGCAGAACAGTCGGACGTTAAACAAAAAAAAAAACGTGTTCGAGCACGCCATCATTTACCAGAATTTTAGTCCTAGTACGACATTTACCAGTAAATGCCGTTTGACCTTTGACGGAAACTTTAAAATTATATTTTTTGTATAATTCATTCAAAACATACACCGATAGAGATCGGTGATGGCTAAATGAGGATGAGCTTCAGAGGAAATTCAACCTCACTCTTCAGAATTAAATTATTTGAAACAAATTCAGTACTGGACGTCTGGATGCAATGATTAGCGAGCTATACTGCAAAGCTGAGGTCCGGGTTGTATTTCCAATCAGGGTTTAGAAATACTGCATTCAAACTCACCGTTCATAACCCAAAGCAGTCTCTAATCAAGATGTTGATTTTTTACAAACATTTTTGGCCTAAGTTCATGTTAAATGCCATGACAGAATGGCGAAGGAGCAAAATTTGAGACAAATTAAAATTTCGTTTAATATTTTCCTTATTTTAAATTTTCGTTAACAAATTATCGGTTAACGCTTTATCATTGAAAACAAATTTGCAATTGTTATGAAAAATTCCTCCTGCATGGGCTTACTAAAGCTGTCATGTAATTCCGTACGAAATGAATATACAATAAAAGATGTGACTAAAAGCAGTACATTGTATAATTACGAAAAACAATAATTAATTATCCCTTAGTTTTGATAAAAACGTTTAAAGGCCTATTTATCATATTAATAATATTATTGTCTGGATCAATGTACTCTTTGAAAAATGATGACTCACTAAAAGCAGTACATTAAATTCAATTATACAATAAAAGCTAAATACAGTACATTGCCTTCTTTAAATTGAAAACGTACGCACTGTATTTCAGTTCATTTATTCAGGTTTAATTATCATGTTTCCGTCTACTTTGCAAAAAAAAATTCGATTTAATTATTTGGTAAATTTATTCATAAGAATTTTGCTTGAAGCGAGCGTACAATAGTAACGTTTAAAATTTTTAATACGCGGAACTATTTTTTCTAGACAATGATCCTCACACGGATGGATAACATGGTGGTAGATATTCAAATACTAAATACACATACTGGGCCCTGAAATTCAAACATTATACTGAATAATTTTTTAATATTAAATACTGTATTACCCCACCGGGTTGGTCCAGTGGTAAAGTCGTCGCCGCAAATCAGGTGTTTAACAGCTAATTTTCGGAGACGAAGGTCCTGGTTCAAATCATAGTAAAGTTGGTTACTTTTATAAGGATTTGAATACTAGACAGTGTTTACTGGTGTACTTCGATAGTTGGAGTTCAATTAACCATACTCTCTCAGGAATGGTTGACCTGAGTCTGTAGAAGACTGTATATATCCCTTGAACACGTCATACACATCATCCTAATCTCATTGAGTATTTGAGTTTTTTTATTGTTCTTAAATTGAATGGATTGCAATGTACACACAATAGGGATTAAAAAAATACACTGTATTGACCGCCTCTGTAGCGTAGAGGTAGCGCGCTAGCCTACAACGCGAAGATCCCGGATTCGAACCCCAGCTAAGGTTTGAAAATTTTCACAAGGTAAAACCAACTGTTACATAAATCACCGTAGTCGCTAATAACCGAGCTGTTGATGCGACTTTAAATAAACTAAAAAATAAATAAATATTGTATGAATATAAAATAATAGCATGTTAAAATACTTATTGAATGGTCCCGGATTCGTTTCCGGATACGGTCTGACTCCAAAATACTAACCCCTCATTTTTTACTATTCCTTAACCTATTGTGGGTAACCTTTTGTCGGCCGCATTGGCGTAGTTGGTAACGTGCTCGCCTCTCATCATGTGGTCTTGGGTTCGAATCCTATTCAGGCACGGCACATTTTCATACGTTACAAAAAAATCATTTCATTCTTCACCGTCTGCATTAGCAGCAATTGCAGAACAGTTGGACGTTAAACAAAAAAGAAAACAAAAATTGTGGGTAGCAAACAACAAGCCACTATTCCTTAACCTACTGTGAGTAGCTAAGAACAGGTCCGTTGGCGTAGTGGTTAGCGCAACTGGCTTCTACGCCGGGGTCCCGGGTTCGATTCCCGGTCAGGTCTGGTATTTTTCATCACTCATTTTCATATATCATCATTCTCCACAGCCTGCTGTATTAGCAGAAATGCAAAACAGTCAGAAGTAAAAAAAAAAAACAAAACAATAACAAGAAGCCTATTAACGAAAATTCAAATAATGTAAGAAAATTACGTTGGTAATTAGCTTGTTTTTTTTTTTTTGTTAGGAACTGTTTTCTATTATAAACAAGAAATACATGATTTTGTCGCTTGCTTTGTTTTTTGTGTAGTTTAGTTGTGAACAAATCTTAAACCTAGTAGCGTTTGTTCATGGATGGCTGTCAAATGGTCACCATACACTACAGTAGTGGCTCACCCAATCAGTTACTTAAAAAAAATCAAAGAACTCTAGGCTGGTGTGCTGTACTGAAGGCCCATGAAGTGAATTTGTTTTATTCTTTTATTTTGTTTTTATTATCATGAACTTTGTGTATTTGTGACAACCACCCAATCTGATCGATAGACTATATTGTCCATAACAAGCCGGTGGAGTGTTAAATTATTTGCACTCGATCTGCTAGTTCCTGGGCTCCAAAAAATAGTTCTGTTTCTTATAACATGATCAGCCAATTATATGACTGAAGCATTCAAGAACAGAAGAGGTAGAGGCGTAAAAGTGTTTCCTCGTCTGAGAATAATACATTTAATTATACAACCAGACTCTGCGGTGAATGAATTGAAGGTGTCATTTGCAGAGTGGAAGTAGAAGCATTTCATAGGGCCTGGAATGCTGATAAGCATACTTTTTAACTCAGCGAAGAAGGCAATGGTAAACGACGACCTCACTCTTCGTTTTTCTCAGTAAAGCCTTTATAGCAGCGATTCCCAAACAGTGTGCCACAAGGCTTACTTTGAAGTGCCGCGAAATTTCACGCAATCTTTTAATTATATATTTGTATTTGTAAGTTTAAATTAAAATGTAGTTTTTCATTGTTTTCTCTTAGTAAACACACACACCATTTCTAATTATTTATTAGTCGTGCCCTGATGTATAAAGACGCTAATATAAAAAAAATCACATAATTATTGTTAATTACAAAAATTAGTATATCAATTGAGCCGTGACTAAATAGGATTTCAGTTGGAGTGCTGCGAGGTAAAAATGGTTGGGAACCGCTGCTCTAGAGGTTCAAACCAGCATTTCGCCTTAAGACCTAAATAACACAGACGAAAATCAAAAATCACAGTGGAATGGATTATCCTTCGAGGCAAATGTTAAATAAGATGTCACATCGCTTGATAATTGAAACGTTTGGTTCTGTAATGTCAAATCAATCCGAAAAAGAATACTATTTAGATTTACGTCTCATTTTAAATTGCATATACCCTGATTAATAAAATAAAAATAAAAAAATACAAAAATAACTACAGTAGTAAAAAACGAAATTTTATTTAACGACCTGACAGTTATAAAAGATGTTAGTGGGTAGATACTATTTTTTTGTTCTGGACCCTTCTAGATGAGTGGAATTTCCCCTCTGGTAGGAAGGAAACTAGCGTGTTGTATCCAAACAGGGTTGGTTGGGAGGGGTTGGAGGCAGTTAACGTGGCAATAATCTTCATGCAGTAGAACCTTTGGCAGAACCGTGGAACTTTCCATTTGTGTTCTATAATAATTTCTAGCATGTGTGCGTGTGTGTGCCTACGTGTGACCGTACGTAATGGTTATGAGTGCTCGATGAGCGAGAAACGAATAGTAATAAATGTTTAGCCTATAACATCTTTTTTGAAAAGCCTCTTTGTTATTTTATACAATTTGTTAAAAATTTTGCCTCGGGGATTAGGTTCAGTTTATTTTAGAAAATATCCAACACCGTTGTAATTTGTACTAGAAATTAATATTTCTGAATATAATTATAGTACATACTATTGTTAAAGCCTGTAAGGATAACTTTATATTTATAAATTATTATAATCTACAGACATTTTGTATAAGAAAGTCAAAGGTTGTCAACGTTATTAAGCCTTTCAGTGCCGAAACAATATTTGAATGTTTGATCTTCAGTCCCATTTATTTTGAATAAGGGTGTACAAAAAGTGCCAGCCCTTATTTCAAAAACTTGCAAGCGTAAGCCTGCCATTGCCGACCAAAATTTCACCGTTACAGAAAAATAAAATTTCCTTTAAAAATTAAATTTTTATGTTAAAAAAAACAGAAATCGTTATAACACTATAAATATTCAAAATAGATTTTTTAGTTTATAGACAGCTTAGTCGTAAGCAACTACTGTGGGTTTTGGTACCTGAACGGTGTTTTTAACGTGTTAAAATTTCCACACCCTAGCCGGGAATCGAACTCGGGACCTTTCGCTTTGTAGGCTAGCGCATTAGTCACTACACCAAAATACAAGTTTCCATTAATTTTTGTTTAACGTTCGGTTAACCGAACGTCCGGTAAACCGGATGTTATCACTACGTATAAGATATCGACATCCTGTTTTCCGGACGTTGGCACTGTAAGAGTTAAATTCGGCCACCGAGTCGTCGTGTCAACCTTTTTCAAAAAAGGCCACGTATCTTTACTAGCCTGTGTATTCACATTATGTGCTGGCCCATTGATATTTTTATTTTCTCAAATTTTTTTGTTAGATTGATTAACAACCAAGATCTTAGTAAGTATTATCATTTTCACTTTCCCATAACAGGCAGGTGGAGTGTTAAATTACAGTAAAGTCCCGATTATCCACGGAGTTGGATGGCAAGAGCACCTCGGATAGTGAAAATCGCGGATAAATGGAAAAAAGACTTCAAAGAGGTGTGAACACGAAAACAATTTTATTTCAGCATAAGAACTTTGTTTTATTGTAAAAAAACATAATATATATTATATTTATGTAAAACGGTTCATATAATTATGTACATTACAGCAGAAACCTTTATCTACATCTAAATCACAGAAATAAAGAACAGTCAACAAAAAACTATACTGTAGCCCTACTGTTAAAAAGTGTTCAGTTACGCCTTTTTACTCTCTTGCCTATATGAATACATAGGAAGGAAAGAATTGTTTTCATGATGATTTTTCGAAATTGAGTTTTCACCGGATACACACGTTACAGATCCCCAAACCCCAAAAAAGTTTTTAGCGATTGGTTTGTGTAACTACTACATTGATTGGTTTGTGTATTGTGAATAAACTACTACTTGCGACTGACCAATTATGATGAAAATGTTCGTGTCGCGTCCTCTATCAGTACCTAACTTAAGTTTCAAGTTTCAACTTCGTACGACGTTCCGTTCCGTTCTTGAGACATTTTATTCCCACATAAACACACGCACGACCAATCGCTAAAAACATGTTTTTGGGTTCAGGGGGGTCTGAAAAGTGTATATCCGGTGAAAACTCTGTTTCGAAAATACGACATGAAAACAATACTTTCCTTACTATATCCATATATGCAAGAGAGAGTAAAAATATCAATTTTTATTTAAAATTGCTAAAAAATACTAAAATAAGTTAGTTTGAAAAAAAAGACTAAAACCTGCTAAAGCTGATTTTGAACACCCCAAAATTATTAGGTTACAATATGATTTTTAATAATTGGTCAGTTCTTCAGACCGCTTATATCCACGACCATTTCCGTCCGGATTCCGACCGGTGACCTCTCCAAATAATAAGAAAATAATTTTTCCGGTCATTATTAACTAACGATGTGTAACATTTATTACAGCACAATTCTTTAAATGATTAATAATTTAATTTGTCATTTATCTTTTTATTGGTCTTAACACTTTAAACAAATCATTGTGACGTCAGTTTTTTATTGATTGAAATCGCTAGTATATTTTCTAGAATATTGCAATAAGCCTAAAATAAAAAATATTGTTCATTGTGAAATAAGATAATTTTTGTTTATTTACCATATCATAATGTCGTATGAAAGTAATAAAAAATCTATATTTAGAAGAAAAAACGATTTGGATTATTTTTACATGAATTGCATAAATTTTTCGTAATAGAGAATCAATTTATATTTTAATTAATGTCGGTAATTCGCATAAATTTTCTCGGTAATCTTTACAGAATGGAGGTCTCCGTGGTCCAGTGGTTAAAGGTCTAGACTTCAAAGCGGAGTTCCTGGGTTCGTTTCCCTACTAGGGTCTGGAATTATACTTTTTCTATCAATGATTCTCTTAAATAGGTACCATTTGATCTTATCTACGAATTCAATTTTTTTCTTACGATGATATTATTTTAGTTATCGAGAAATATTTTTGTAAGCGGACTTTTTTCACAGTTATTTAAACTGATAAATTTGAATCCTTGCTTTTTTTAGTCTTGACAAACTGAATCATCTATAAAGGTTAGGCTTTGTATATAACATTTTTCTTTCTTTTTGCCTTTTGAGGATTTTGCTTTTTCACTTTTTACTTTCTCTTGCTCTATATGAATACATAGGGACGGAAAGTTATGTTTGCTTGTTGATTTTTCAACGGATATACACGTTTTCAGACCCACTGAACCCAAAAAACATGTTATTAGCGATTGGTCTGTATGTGTGTTTTGTGAACATAATATCTCAAGAACGGATAACGTACGTAGTTGAAACTTGAAACTTAAGTTAGGTACTGATAGAGGACCCGACACGAACATTTTCATCAAAATCGGTCAACTGGAAGTAGTAGTTTATTCGTACGATTTTTAACTTTTTTATGATTTTCTCAAAAACAGCTCCTACGAATTTTTTTTAGAAATTGCCGTATTTATTACATATTATTTTTATGCTCTACAAGATAGAGTAAGCGCCGCGTTTGCTGAAATTCTTGAGTGGCCTGGGCCCTCGTTGTAAAAAATTATCTTCTTTAAGATTGCGATATTAATATGCATTCTAGAGCAAATAATTATAATATTAAAGTTGCAGAACAATAAAAACCCTACAACTTTTGTTTCAAACATTCACTTCTACAGAGCGTCAATTAGTTTCCGTATTTAAGTCGAACAGAAGTTGATTTTCATTTTACGCCATTCACTCATGATTAGAATTAGGTTATGTTTTTCATTTATATTGTTTACTAATAATATTAAATAAAGTTAATAAATGGTGTATTATTTATATTAGCAAGGCAAAGTCGTGTGAATTTCACATCAGATTTTTACTAAAATAGGTTAGAGCTTGACACAATAAAAACTAAACAGGCCGTCTCCGTAGCCTAGTGGTAGCGCGCTAACCTACAACGTGGAGGTCCGGGGTTCGATGCCCGGCCATTATCTGGAAATCTTCTCAAGTTAAAACCCACTGTTCCATAATCCACCGTAGTCGCTAATAACCGAGCTGTTGATGCGATTTCAAACACACAAAACATCTTGTATACTTTCTGTAATCCGTTTGAGCTCAAGTTCAGTCTCTTAGTAACCCAGCGTTTTCAGCCAAGAAGTTATAGAAAGTTTCATGTCACAAGTTACTGGAATCTACTGAGGTTATAAATCTGTATCAATCAATAATGCACATGTCAAATGAAGTACCCCTAGGGATTATCGATAACCGAATACTCATAAATATTTTACCTGAATTAAACATTTATCTCCTAGTGCATATGGAATTCAAATCAAGAATTATCTGACTGTATGTATGTACTTGTATTGTCTAAGGACCGAGTGCAGGAGGTCTCCAGAGAGTACTGTCTAATGCAGCCTGTTTTAGCCAGTAGCTACCCTTAGGCAACCTCCGTTGAGTACGTAGGGTAGATGGTAATTAATTGCTATTTCATCAGACACAACCCAATAGTACATTTATATAATTAATTACAGGCTAACAAACCAATAAATTGAATTGTAAGAGAGAAATAATTGTTTGATTAGTCTATCCTTACTTCTTAGCTTTATTAACACGTAAAATATCCTAGTAAAGGTAGTTACTTTTATACAAATTTGAATACTAGGCAGTGGTTACCGGTGTACTTTGATGGTTGGGGTTCAATTAACCATATTCTCTTAGGAATGGTCGGACTGTGTCTGTACAAGACTACACCTCATTAACACGTCATACACATCAACCTCATCTCATTGGTTCATGCGGTTGCTTATTGTTCTGAATTGAACAGATTGCAACGTACACACATTAGGGATTAAAAAATAAATAAAATCAGCTGTTTAAACAGCTGATTTTCGGAGACAAAGGTTCGTGGTTCAAATCCTAGTAAAGGTAGTTACTTTTATACGGATTTGAATACTAGGCAGTGGTTACCGGTGTACTTTGATGGTTGGGGTTCAATTAACCATACTCTCTCAGGAATGGTCGGACTGTTACTGGACAGCGATCTTCTCAAAACGTTTTAAGTCACTTTTTTATAATACTACTTTTTATCGTTTTCAATTGTTGTAAATGTTTGTACAGATGTGAATTCAATAAATTAAATGTGAAAAAAACTAGATTTAAATCGGAGTTCAGTGAGATCTAACATGATTTTTTTTGTTTAGCGTCCGACTGTTCTCCTATTACTGCTACTGCAGACGGTGAAGGATGAAAAGATTTTTTGTAACGTATGAAAATATGCCGTGCCTGAATGGGATTCGAACCCAAGACCGCATGATGAGAGGCTAGCACGTTACCAACTACGCCAATGCGGCCGGCAACATGAGGATATGTAGATATAAAGAATAATTGTTCATTGGAAAGGAATCACAGTAACCTTACAGTATTTGAGTATTCTATATATTTCAAAATCTGATTAGAATTGATTTTAAGAAATGAGAATAGAGTTTTAAAATATCTTTTTTCAGAATTTAATAAAAATAATAGCTCTATTTCAAACAGAGAGAGTTGTTCTTTTGCCACAAAATTTTTTTTAAGACTTAGGCCTACAGTAATTTTATTTCTCAAAAATTTTACACATTTTTACGCAGCTACATCTCAAATGCCTCCAGTTTCCTTGGGATGGCTTTATTTAAGGTCTAGGACTTTACACCGTATAGGAGAACAGAAAAAACATAACATCTTAGATGCCTCATTATTTTATTATAGGTAATTATTAAAAATCACCAGAAATGGCCAAGAATAAGTAAGAACACTTACCAATTGAGAAGTACTTTTATGACTTTACCACATCGTCAGATCCTCATAACACTTAAGTTACACAATTATAACTTACTTTTTTAGAGATGGAAACCTGTTTCAGAGGTGACGATGTGGCAAACCATGAAAGTAATCTAAATTGGTAAGTGTTCTTATTCATTCTTCGACCGTTTCTGCTAGTTTTTAATAATTTTATTTAAAATAAAATATAATTTGCCGATAACGGGGAGGTGGAGTCTTAAATTGTTTGCAGTCGATCTGTTAGTCCCAGAGCTACAAAAATAGTTCTATTTCTTATCACATGGTCAGCCAATTATATGACTGAAGTATTTAAGAAAAGAATAGGTAGGAATGTAAAAGACACTAGTCAGAGTTATCTGCTTTGAGGTTAATGAATTTCGTCAAACAGCTTGACCCTGTGGTGAATGAAGTAAACGTGTCATTTGCAGGGTGGAAAGTAGATGCTTCTCATATGGCCTGGCATGCTGATAAGCATACTTTTCCACTCAGTGAGGAAAGCAACTGTAAACCACCTCACTCCTCGTTTTATATTGTAAAACCTCAAGAGGTTGAAACCAGCCTTTCGGCTTATGACCGAGGCAAAAAAAATAAACATTTTAATTTTATCTGTATACTTTTAAATGCATATCGAGGTTAAAAAATGAACCTATTGTGTTATCGTTTCCTATGTACTAAATTGGGTAAAATGTCATTCTGAAGATCAGCAAAAAATTACGGTTTATTGAATATTTCACAAAATTTTTAATTTACAAACTCGTTTTGAACTTTTCCCCAACAGACCGCTGGTTTAGTAAGGTGGTAGACACAGTACCAAATCTATTACAGAACTTATTGCATTATAACGTGATTTCTAGTGAAAGATTGTTACTATCAACCAACTAAATTAGAAATGTAAATTTCCCCTTCTGTTTTCTCTGTCCAATCTCGAGCGAAGCCATCGTAATCACGGCTCTTGATTGCTACGTCTACCTAATTGAATAAAAGACTGGAAACCGTCTCTGTAATAATCATCAGTAGGCGTCTGTAATTATAAAATGGTTCGGGATGGAGCTCTTTCGTTATTACTGAGCTTCCGGACACCAGTTATTCAACCCCTTTCTAACTAAATTTTCAATTGATTCCCGCTAACTCAAGCGTCAGGCTGTTATAAACTATATTATTTTCTAGTTATATTTCATGCCCAAAACGGGCAGGTGGAGTGTTATTTTAATTGTACTCTATCTGTTTGGTCCAGGGCTAAAAAAAATAGTTCTGTTTCTTATCACATAGTCAGCCACTTATATGACTGAACTATTTAAGAACAGAAGAGGTAGAGGTGTAGAAGACACTACTCAGAGTTATCTCCTCTGAGAGTAATGAATTTCACTATGCAGCCAGACTCTGTGGTGAATGAAGTGAAGGTGTCATTTGCAGGGTGGAAAGTGAGTGCTTTTCGGAGGGCCTGGCATGCTGATAAGCATACTCTTTCAACTCAGTGAGAAAGGCAACGTTAAACCACCTCACTCCTCGTTTTTACTTAGTAAAACCTCTAGAGGTTCAAACCAGCCTTTCGGCTGTTGACCTAAACAACAACAGTTATATTTCAATACCTACATTTTTAGCAGATTTCACGATTGAGGTCATCGCCATACCGTGAATTACCAAAATTTCCTTCAATGTTTCATCGAGTCCACATCAAAAATGAAAAAATTCGTTGAAATTCATTATTAATAAGTATCTAAATGGTAGAATTAGGAACTATATTGTGTACAGTCATGTACAAAATATACTATCACAAATTTTTCGCTAGAGAAGCACGAACATATTTATAGTATCAATAAGTGTTGAGTGTACACGGCTGTTTTACCGGGTACAATATTTTTCTAACATTCACGCATAAAAAAAAGAGTGCTGCTAAAGAATAACTACTTCATTTGATTCGGTGATATTTTGCAGTACTAGTACGGTTCCAAAATTTAGGTATAAGTACATCATAGGCTTCAAGTACTGAGCCAGGATTTGGTTCGGGGGGGACTGAGTCTGAAAAGATAGTTGCTAAGTCTTGCGCAAGATATAACAGCTTGGAGAACTGCATCAAACCAGTCGAGAAACTGATGACAAAAAAATCGATTACGAGTTTGAAAGTGAAACCTCTGTAACTTTATATTCTGGTATTCGCGGAACCAAAAAACTGATGGCAATATAGTTACGATTACGTAGTTATTTATGTTTCATTATTTACATTGGAAAGAGAAAGTTTGTGTGTGTTTCACACCAGTTTTTTTAGATATTTAGGCGTTATGAATATGTATGTCAATTTTTCTACAACTAAGATACATTTTCGGTAGGCTTCATGAATTATAGTGTAAGAAGAAAGGCTTACTAAGGATTCTGTTTTATACTGATGGTACGTTGTAGCTGTAAAAATGGTGTACAAAAAAAGTTTAAAACAAACGGCATGGCTGTAGCACGGGTGAGCGCAGGGAGTCCCAAGCACGTACCTTCAGGCCTTTCTATTGTGAAATGATTTCTCCACAATTCCTCCTTACACCTATAACACTAACTGAGAAAAGAAACGCCGTAGGAGATAAATTAATAACTTGTTAGAGGCCTTGGGATCCTAATGAATGTATTTCAATTTATTACTTTAAAGAGTACAGAGTTCTAAATCTTTATAGAATAATGGAGTTAATTTTTTGTCATCTTTTCTTGTATAGCCTATCTTCTCCTATTTCTAGTGTTACTATTTTTCTCTACTATTTAATTTCAAAACGTAGTACATTTGGTTCAGATAACCAAATAAGTATTATTTTTACTTTCTCTTGTTGTTTGTTGTTTAGGTCATCAGCCGAAAGGCTGGTTTGAACCTGTAGAGGTTTTACCAAGTAAAACGAGGAGTGAGGTGGTTTACTATTGCTTTCCTCACTGAGTGGAAAAGTATGCTTATCAGCATGCCTGGCCCTCTGAAAAACACATATTTTCCACTCTGCAAATGACACCTTCACTTCATTCACCACAGGGTCTGGTTGTATAATGAAATTCATTACTTTCAGAGGAGATAACTCTGATTAGTATCTTTTACACCTCTGCCTCTTCTGTTCTTAAATGATTCAGTCATTTAATTGGCTGGTTATGCGATAAGAAACAGAACTATTTATTTTAGCCCTGCAACTAACAGATTGAGTGTAAATAATTTGTAACTCCACCTGTCTGTCATGGGCAGGACTTTCTCTTGCCCTGCATGAAATATACGGAAGGAAAGTATTGTTTTCATGTCGATTTTTCTGAACCCAAAACAAATATTTTTACAGATTCTGTCTGTTTGTGTGTGCGCGCGTATTTGCTAGGACTTGTGCATGTAGGTGTGCGTGCGTACGTTTGTGTGAGTGTTTACAAAAGTCTCAAGAATAGAATATCACATAAAGTTGAAACTTGGAATTTATATTAGGTATCACAAGAGGATATGGCACAAACATTTTCACCAAAATCAGTCAACTGGAAGTTGTAGGTAGTTTATCCATACAATTTTTCACTGTGTAAAATTTTCTCAAAAACAGCTCCCCACAGGTGATTTTTTGTTGAAATCGCCTTGTTAACTTCGTTTCCTGTGCTCTATAATATAGGGTAAGCAGATTTAAATATAGGGAATCAAATTTCAGCAGATATGCATCGGCTGAAATTTGTGGGGAAGCGTGTTCTGATGGTAGCAAATGTTTTTTTAAAAAAATTGCGGCCTTAATACGCATTAATACACTTACATTATACACATTAACATACTTATACTCTCTCAGGAATGGTCGGCCTGGGTCTGTACAAGACTACACCTCATTTACATATCATACACATCATCCTCATATCATTGGATCATGGGGTTGCGTATTGTTCTGAATTGAACAGATTGCAACATATGTTAGGATAAAAAAAGTACATTTATTAACAGCTGATTGTCAGAGACAAATTTTGTGTGGTTCAAATCTCAGTAAAGGTTTTATACATATTTTAATTACAAATAGACAGTGGTTACCGGTGTACTTGTACTTGGATGGTTGGAGTCCAACTGATATACTCTCTCAGGAATGCTTGGTCTGAGTCTGTACAAGACTACGCCTCATTTATACATCATACATATCATCCTCACTCATCTCATTGAGCCATGGGGTTGATTATTGTTCTTAAACTGAACAGATTGCAATGTACACACATTACGGATAAAAAAAATACATTTTAGGGCAAAAGTGTATGTAATCAAAGCTGCATATAATTAAAAAACCTATAATTTTTTTACAAGCTGTATTTTACAGTGATTTGTTTAGCATCAGTAAGTGATTTTCTGTATTTTCTCATTAAAATCAGCAAGATGGCATTTTTTAAAGATCATAGCCTTTTTTTTATTGATATGGAAATTAAACAACATCGCAAGAAATATTTTAAAAAAGTTAGAAGGGTATCAAAATCCTTTCGCAATTTATTAACCTCAACAGCGAAGATACTTTCAATTTGAAACATTTTAAAACATTGGATTTAACTTTATGATTTTATTAATCTTTTAATCTTTTTTTCTAGTTCTACCAATCATTGTCATCTCATAATCAGCATCATTATCACTTCCATCATAGTCATTGTCATCTTCAGCTTCAACTACTGCTTGAGTCCCACCTCGGTGTATTTGGTAGGAATGCAGTGCATTGTTATAGTAGTGGGAGAATGAATGAGTGTATGAATGAATTAGTAGTGTTTCACAGCTGCTGCATTTGTAGTGGTAGCGTGTACTAACTAGATTAAAAAGATATTCTTATTCAGTGCATTAATTTAAGAAATACCTACCGGGTTATTAACTTAGTTGAATTCATAATATTTAACTTACCATTTTATAGCAAAACATGTAAATAAATAATTGTAATAAATACAAACAAATACGGTAAATACGGAAAGTTTGAAAACGAATGTTTTGTATCAGAGTAATACAACAATCGTTCTCCCAGCATGCATCACTCATTCATTATACCTCACCCATACCCTTCACCCTGCATGGAGCTGGAACTCAAGCAGTACTTTATGTTTCAAGATATTAATGCACAGTTCAGTCAAGTTTAGTTTTAATTTTCATTCATAGTTTAGCCTTTTTAAAAAAAAAAACACTACTGATAAATTAGTGTTTTATATTTTCATTCTATAAACGTTATTGCTCAGATTTGTATTATCTTTGCTTAAAGTTTATAATTACAATAAAAAAATCTAATTGTAAAAGAATTACATTTTGTTAAAAATAAAAGATTTTGACAATCGGTCAAAATTTAGCTCAAGTGATAAAAGTATTTTATATATTTTAGTAACAAAAATTTATTTTTCTTTGTATGTTTGAATATTATGCACAAATTGAAGCTAATAAAATTTGATCTTCTTTCTGGTCTTATAGCATCAATAAAATTTTCAGTAGACTACTTGTTTTTTTTTTAAATTAACATTATTTGCAATCAGTTTTTTAAAAAAATAAACTATAAACAAATCTTTTGAATTTACAAATCACAAGTTGAGGCCTCAAGCAGTACTCAAGCAGTACTTTATGTTTCAAACCTCTCATATCCTCTCATATCAATTACTCATGTGTTAAAAGAGAAAATGACTATGTACAAAGATATTTACATTATAAAATGTGGAATACTTTTCACTATATTTTTTGTACATTTAATTTCTTTCAGACAAGTCCAAAACATGGTAACGATTCAGGCGCCTAACTTCTTCTGCATTGTTTAGAAGATTGTTTAACAGTTTAACTTGTTTGACAGAGTTAACTTGGAAAACCCATGTAAGAATGAAGAGGAATGAATTAAATTTAAAATATAAAAGGATGTACTGGCTGATTGGTGGGAACTCTTCACTCTCTCTTGAGAATAAGTTGCTGCTTTACAAAATATTACTTAAACTGGTTTGGTTGTACGGTGTTCAACTTTGGGGAACTACCAGCAGAAGTAACATAGAGGTAATTCAAAGGTTCCAGAATAAGGTTCTTCGGGCTATAACAAGGGCGTCATGGTTTGCAAGGAATCCAGAAATACAACATTATTGCAACCTTCCTGATGTAATGAACAAAGTCAAGCGTTTTAATGTAAAATATCAGGGAATACTTGAAAGTCACGAAAATGAATTAGCCATAAATTAGACTACTTGTACCAAAAATACTTTGTATTAATATCTAACATAGTCGCTTATTAACAATTACCTTGTGGATTGTTTGTAGCTGTTCCATCTTGTGGTTGGAAACAATAAATTTTATCAATGAATTTGCATTGAAGTGCCGCTAACGTATGGAAAACAGATTAAATTTGCATTAGCCGTTGGGAATAATAATTACTAAGAATTGATTACTACGTTGCTAATCACGACACTAAATTGTTTTAACAAAAACAACCTACTTATGTAGGTAGAAAATACATCAATAAATTACCACAACCTCTAAAAAGTTGTCGTAATTTAAATTTCTTTAAAAAAGCTAAAAAATACTTTTTGATTGATGAAACATTTGACAATGTGCACAAATTCTTTTCTAAATAGTTTTTGGTTAAAGAATAAACTTCTAAGTAAACGCTGAAACGTATTATTATGCCTAAGTACAATAATAGTTTGTGTATTATTTGACAGAAATGGCTGGCTGACACTTATCAAAGTAAGCAAGTAGTGGTAATAAATTAATTGGTAAATAACAAATTTAAGGTGAGACTGTACTTTGTATCCCGCCAATGTTAAATCTGCAATTTTTAGGTACATTTTTCATAAGATTGGTTAAAGATAAGAAAACGAAACTTTACACATTTATCAATGTTGGATTTCTCTAGCTACTTGGCATTTTTTCAATTTAATCTGTAGGACCATAAAATTAAAACCAAAATAACGAATGACATAGAATTTCTTTCTATGTGTTTTTGCATATTACTAATTTTAGGAGCATCTGAGGAAGTAAAAAAATGTCAGTGGATGTGCATGTACAAGAAGAATAACTGGTAAAAATTTCTACATGGTAGGTTTAATGGTTTCCGAGAAAAATGTACCTAAATTTTAAAAATCTAAATTTCCAGGAACAGACAAAAAACAAAAAGGCACAATTCAAAAGCAAAATGCACACAAACGTGCAAATTTCCCATCAACAGTTGGTTAGGAAGCTGAACCAACAGTTTTGAGAATATTAAAAACTGTAGACTATGGAGATATTTAAAAAAACTGAAATTCCCTTTACACTAAAATGAGAAGTATAAAATTACGAAAAATATTTGTTCTTGGTAACATAATTTTTCTGGGTAAACCTGCTAAATACTTAATTTTTTCATTTAAATAATTTTTTTATGTCATTTAATTCCTAGTAGATCTAGGTCTGAAATACTGGAAAACATAAAAACCCGAAAATCAAAATTTTCAGTCAAAACCATTGAACAGTCTCACCTTAACATTTTTTTCTAATTTAGACTTTTCAGATTTATCTTGATAAGTCCTATACTCTACTGGAGTCCCCTAGATACAGTTATAAAAAAAATCAATTTATTTTTATGAGAATAATAAAAGAGAATGGAAGTCTTGTACAGTGGCAGTGATTATGAATTATACTCGTAAGTGGGGGGTAGGAGGTGATAAATTTATAGACAATAAAAAGTCCAGTTTGATGACCAACTTAGATGGCTAAAATGGAATAAAAATTGGATTTTTCCCCATAAGAGGTGGAAGGGTGGCAACTCCCTTGCCACACCAATCACCACCACAACATATTTGGGGGGTACATTTACCAAAAATTTTGGATTATTAGAAATGACAGTAAATTGTCTTTTTTTTTTTTAATTATTCTGTCGTAAAATATACATATAATTTTTGGGAAATACCCGTTTTATAATTAGTAATTTCATTTATTATCAACAGTTTTTGACTACTTGTCTAATTAGGACTTCAAAATTTATGTGTTTAGTACAAAATTTATGAGTCATATACAGTAATTAATGTTAATATTTTGTAATAACCCTACAGTTTATACGTTTCTTACTAGTGTTGTAATAATTTTAAGTACCTGTACTGCTGTAAATTAATGTGAATGAAATAAAAACGACACTTATCCACAAGAATAATATGTACAGATTATTTCAAACCAATTAATTAGAAAGTACATTACTCTTAACAACCAATTTATAGATTTTAAAATATTACAAATAGTAATTTTACTTGTTTATTTAGAAGAATTGATACTTCAAGCTGTTGTTATATTGATCTCTTGTCCAGCCCAGTTATACGACTGGTAAATCACTCTGAACTAGTAAATCACACGAATGGGTAATCAACTTACTAAACTGAAAATAATTTATGAATCAATAGTGTTGGACTTTTTTGTTCTACCCATTAAGTCATACATAAATAAATTTATTTTGTCTCGTTAAATATTGTGCCTGCCCATAACAGACAGGTGGAATGTCAAATTATTTATTCTCAATCTGTTCGTTGCAGGGCTAAAATAAATAGTTCTGTTTCTTATCACATGGTCAGCCAATTAAATGACTGAATCATTTAAGAACAGATGAGGTAGAGGTGCAAAAGACTTTAATCAGAGTTATCTCCTCTGAAAGTAATGAATTTCATTATACAGCCAGACCCTGTGGTGAATGAAGTGAAGGTGTCATTTGCAGAATGGAAAATATGGGCTCTTCAGAGAGTCTGCCATGCTGATAAGCGTACTTTTCCACTTGGTGAGGAAGGCAATGGTAAACCACCACACTCCTCGTGTTACTTAGTAAAACCTCTACAGGTTCAAACCAGCCTTTCGGCTGATGACCTAAACAACAAATATTGTGCCTACATTATATTCGAATGTAAAATTTTATGTTAGGGAATGAAAGAGTTTTACTTCAGTAATTTTTTTTTAGGTGGCCTCCACATCACCCCTTGTAGCCATCCCTAGCCTTCGAGAAGCAGTAAAAAATAAACATGGAAGCAGAATGGACCTACTTAGTGAACGAAAGGCAGCAGAACAGATCAAAATCTAAAAATATGCTGCACACCTCTATCCAGGACCAAGGGGAGTCAAAAAATACAACCAAAATGAGATACATACGAGCGTCGATTATCTGAACGTCAGTCATCCAAACCATCAATTATCTGAACCACCATTGTCAAAAACATGCATAAATTTACTCACGCAAAGGCCTTATCTGCCTTAAAAACTGCAATGTTTACGATGTTTTTTTTTGTTTTGCACCCTGGAGACTCCAGGAGGAGTATAGGTTATGTCAGCTATAACATCTGAAATACATATAAGAAACACACAATGTATCACTACTATCAAGAAAGAAATTCTTGTATTCTATAAAAAGTTTCACCGATCAAGTAATTTTTCAGATTCCTTTTAAAGGAATTCAAATCCTCACAACATTTTAAAAATTGGGGTAATTTATTCATTAATTTTCTCCCTGCATAAGTAGGTTTTTTTCAAACAATTTTGTGGAATGATTAGCCGCATAATAATCATTTCTGTTTTTCGTGTTATGATTGTGAACATTGAAATTCTGCATAAAATTATTTTGCCTAACATACATAATCACCTCAAAAATGTAGAAAGAGGGAACTGTAAGCAATTTAAGTTCCTTAAATAGTGGCCTGCATGAGGTTAGCTGGTTAGCTCCCACCATACACCTAATAGCTTTCTTTTGAATTTTAAAAACCTTATATTACCCATGCTAGAATTACCCCATACTAAGATACCATAACGGATATGAGACAGAATGAGGCCATGATAAGCTGCCATTAGTAATTTTTTATCATTTAATCTGGCAATTTGTTTTAGTGCAAATACCCCAGATGATATTTTACTACAAACTTGATTGGTATAGAAATCCCAAGTGTAAATGTATTGGTTATGAGGAAAAGAACCAAGGAAACTCGGTTGAAGAATAAAATATACTGTTATAGTCCACAGACTATATTCAACAAAATTAAATTTTGACATACCTTGCTTATTTATGGAGTCTATACTGTAAGACAAATCAGTAACAAATGATGGTTTACAGCTTAAGTCTTATTGTTATCTTGCAAGAAGGAAACACCCTAGGTTGCACTTTTACAGACAGGTAATAACACATTCAGAAGATTACAAGGAAGAACTTTGAGTCATTAAAGGAAGGAGAATATTGGAAAGTACAGACAAAGAAAAACTAAATAATCTCATTGAAAGCAGATATATAGTGTAATTCTTAAAGGCTTAAAAATCGAATGAAATTGTGTAAATATTCAAGAGTTAGGTAATACGAAAAAGTTGGCCTAGGAGGTCAATAACTGATAGTCATGAGAAATTCAATGGATTGTTGAGCAAGACCTATCAAGGATTGTAGCTTTACAAAATGTTGAATGATGATGTTTGTTACGAAATGTATTGTAACACTTCATCTAAGTTTATTTGGGAACTGATTGTAATAATTAATAAACAAACATATTTTAAACTTATGAAGAAATGGAAAATTAAAATAAATGACGACAAATCGAGACATATTATGTTTACTTTGAGGAAAAACACATGTCCACAGATACGAATAAATGAAAGACCAGTTCCTCAGTCAGATGATGTAAAATACTTGGGAATGCACTTAGATTGACGCCTTACCTGGTCCAAATATTTGGAGTACACGCAAAAGACTAGGATTGAAGCTGAGAGATTTGTATTGGATGATGAACAAACGTTCTCAGCTGTCATTAAAGAGCAAGCTTCTACTGTACAAAGCCATACTGAAACCGCTGTGGACTTATAGGTTACCGCTTTGGGGATTAGCTGCGAAATCGAATCTTGCTATCATCCAACGATTCCAGTTGAAAGTCTTATGGATAATAACAAATGCTCCATGGTATGTGACAAATGATACATTGCATAGGGACTTATGTGTAAACACCGTAAAAGAAGAAATTATGCAGCTAAGTTCAAAATATCAAGAAAAATTAGCAGATCACCCAAATTCTTTGGTGCTTAATTTACTTCATAACAGGGAAGATGACCCTGGATGCTCTGACTCTGGAAGGAGTGGATTTAAACTACTCCCTTGAGGTGAAGTATCTGGGGGTTGTCCTGGATCGTGGCCTAACTTGGAAAGGCCACATGTCCAGAACTGTTGAGAAGGCTACAAAGGCCTTATGGATATGTAAGAGTCTGTTTGGTAAGACCTGGGGGCTTAGACCTCGTATGGTAAAATGGGCTTACGTGAGTATCATTTTGCCAATGGTCACATACGCAGCCTTTGTATGGTGGCCAAGAATAGATCTGAGGACGGCGCAGGATCGGCTGAGGAAGCTGCAGAGACTGGCCTGCCTGGGGATATGTGGTGCAATGTGCACTTGCCCAACGGCTGCTATGGAGGCGATGTTTGATTTGCCTCCTCTTCATATTCAAGTGAAGAAGGAGGCGATAAGAACTGCCTTGAGGCTGGAGGGCAAGATCGGGATCCCATCAGAAGAGATGGGCCACACCGAGATCTTCAAAGTGATTGAGGGGATGGGTGTGGTGGGTGGTCCTCGGGACCGTATGGACAAAGCATACGAATTCTCTGACACACTGAGGGTTGAAATTTTTGATCGTCAGGAGTGGGCGGAGGAACAGCCAGTGATACCGGAAGGAGCTACCGTTTGGTATACTGACGGCTCAGTGATGAGCGGAAGAGCGGGATTGGGGGCCTGGGGGGCCGGGGGAAAGATTTCCCTGGCCCTTGGGTGTAACATAACCATCTTCCAAGCAGAAATATTGGCCATTAAGGTCTGTGCGGAGAGGTGTATTGAGAGGCGCCTCAGTGGGTCGCACATTTATATTTTGTCCGATAGTCAGGCGGCCATCAAGGCTTTGAGTTCTTGTACTTTTGAGTCGCGATTGGCCTATGATTGTCAGGAGGTGTTGAATGCCGTGGCCAAGCGTAACGTGGTGACGCTGCGCTGGGTGCCGGGGCACCAGGGAGTGCCTGGAAATGAGAGAGCGGATGCCTTAGCAAAGAAAGGTGCAGCCTCTCACTTCATAGGCCCAGAGCCATTCTGTGGAATTGGTGAGAGCTATTATAGAGGTATAGTCAGGGCCTGGGAAGAGGAGGCTAAAACCTCCTATTGGGAACAGGTGCCAGGTTGTGTACAGGCAAAGAAATTCATTGCCTATTCCAGCAGGAAGGCTGGGATATATAATAGACTAGGAAGACAGGACTTGAGGAGGGTAGTGGGCCTGATGACTGGTCATTGTAATCTTGGGTATCATTTATCCAAGATAGGAATTGCTGAAGAGAGCCTGTGTAGATTCTGTCACGAGGCAGAGGAGAAGGCTGAGCACATTTTATGCAGTTGCAAAGTGGTTGGCTGCAAAAGAAGAGCGCTGATGGGTAAGGAGGTGTTAACACCTTCTCAGGTAAGTGCACTAGATCCTAGGCAGATCCTGCGCTTTATTGAAAGTGTGGGGCTTGCTTAAATAAGGAATAGGGGCAATCACAAAAGATCTTTTAGGTCGCGGTGAGGAGGGGCTGCAGAAGCCTGAACGCCCACATAGTTAAGTAAAGTAAAGTACTTCATAACAGCGAAGACGAGACACGACTAAAACGAATAAAATTGGTTGACCTTCCGTTTAGATTTACCAACTAACCTACATTTTAAATAATTTAAGTCCATATCAACATCAACATCATCTCTATTAACATCATCTTTTTCCTCTACGCATTCTACTATCACCGTTATTAATTTGGTTACCTTTTCTATCACTGTTATTCATCTTTTATCTAGTTAATATTTTCAAAAATAATACTTAATTTTTTTCGTTTCCTAAGCAATACCATAAGCCATTGTCTTCATCATGTGAATCCGTTCATGCTATTTACTTATAGTTTTTGTTTTTAAACTGATTGTAAATAATGTTCAGATGTTAGAAAAAAACTTATGAAGCCTACTTGTTAACAAACTAATAAATTATTATGCTTAGACTACAACAAATTTAAATAAATTTGCTAAAACTAAATTAATTACAAAATGTTATTATAAACTTAAAACTTTAAACTAAACTTATAAATAAAATGTGACAATTTATAAATTAAATAATTAATTAACTGCTTCTTACAAAACCAAAAATAGAACTTAATTGGAGAACTACTCTCATGTAAAATTTTAAGTACTCAACTGGTTTAATAAACAATATGCTCTAATCACATTCATTTTGTGTTGTCCAAAAACTAACTAAACTTGTCAACAGGCAGGTAATTTTATAAATAAGAGGGGACAGAATTTACCAGAAAAATAAATAAAGAATGCTTTAGAAATCTAGGTACAACCTCTCTCATCCAGACTAGCATAACAGTCAGCCACAAATTGGTAATGTGCTCGCCTCTCATCATGCGATCTTGGGTTTGAATCCTATTCAGGCTTGGCATATTTTCATACGTTACAAAAAATCATTTCATCCTTCACCATCTGCATTAGCAGTAATTGCAGAACAGTCGGGGACGTTAAACAAAAGAAAAAAAAAGACTAGCATGGCGATCGGCTGATCCGGTTATAGAAAAATCCGGATATCATGAAGCTATTTATAAATTGCTGGAGGACAAGAAATAATGAACACATTGTTGTTGAATGTTATTTGAGACGTTTCTATTGGTTAAGGATTTGTATTTGCGCAATGTACAAATAAAATACATAAAGTAAAATTGTTTTAAAATGTTTACTTACAGTAGGACATCTACATTAGTATGTACTATACTTGAAAAGTTTGTGATTTTCATCTGTTTCACACATTGCGCATGTTTTTGGAAACCATGTCTCTCAACCTTCTTAAAGGCATCACTCCAGTTTCATTTGTTCCATCTTGATGTTAAACATTACTGATCAGAGATTCGATGGTCCTGAATGGCTCAGAGTGACTCATTATATAAGCTTGTTGTCATCCACTTCAGGTTCAGAAATTTTCTTATCGCTATAGCAAACCATTTCTTTGATGTCACTGTCTGTAATTTTGTTGATTTCATCTTCAATTAACCATTTCTTGACTTCATTGTCATTGATTTCTTCATATCCAGGCAGGTTTTTCACAAGCTCTGCAATCTGACAAACAACATTACAGCAGCAATTTTCACTTTTCCATCCCTAACCATTTAGCAAACCAAAATTAAAAAATTAGTTTGGAGATATGTCCAGTTATGGGAGAGTCCGGATATCACAGGACCGGATGTGACAGGTTAAACACAAATATAAAAAGAATTTGCTAGAAAAACAAAGTTGAATAACAAAACAATATAACAAATAATAACCTATACAATACAACTCTAATCTTTTTTTATAGAAAACAACAATTTAATAAAAGTAACAAACTATTATTATAAAATAATGAAATTAAATATTCATACAAAAAGCTTTTTTACGTCCAACTGTTTTGCAATTACTGCTAATGCAGACAGTGAGAAGGGTGATACATGAAAATGAGTGATGAAAAAATGCTAGCGGGCCGATTCTGCTCCTCTCTGCGGGAGGCCATCAAGTTATAGACAGACAGTACTACATTAGTCACTTAGATGTACAGAAATTTTTTAGTGAATATTTACGACTTCTGCTGGAGTTCTAAAAAGACAGTAGCATATTCCTTTCTGCATTTACAATCAATCTATTTCTTATCCAATATTTGTTAGGTGTTTTTTTTCTAGGATTGTTGTTTAGGTCAATAGCCGAAAGGCTGGTTTGAACCTGTAGAGGTTTTACTGAGTAAAAACGAGGAGTAAGGTGGTTTACTATTGCCTTCCTCACTGAGTTGAAAGAGTACGCTTATCAGCATGCCAGGCTCTCTGGAAAGCATCCACTTTACACCCTGCAAATGACACCTTCACTTCATTCACCACAGGGTCTGGCTGTATAGTGAAATTTATTACTCTCAGAGCAGATAACTCTGACTAGTGTCTTTTGCACCTCTACCTCTATTGTTCTTAAATAGTTCAGTCATATAATAGGGTGACTATGTGATAAGAAACAGAACTATTTTTTTAGCCCTGGAACCAACAGATCAAGTGCAATTAATTTAACACTCCAGTTGCCCGTTATGGGCATTTTCTAGATTAGGAACCTTATTAGCAATTAATATTTCACTTACTCCTATTAAAAGAAAATAAACACACTTAAGTCTCATATTTTTTTAAATTTCTTTTCCATACAGACATTCTAAAGACACAACTGTAGCACAAAATGCTGTATTGAGGTTTAAACAATATCTTACATCTAATAAAAATAAAAAAGCTCACTGAAACCATCTGCTGCATCACTAATTGTGACATATGCAGACTATAAATGAGTATTTGCTGTAGATTTTGAGCTACTCATCCATTTAAAAATTTTTAAAATGTGATAATTTGCATTCCTTTAAAAAAAATCTGAAAAATTATTTGGTCGGTGAAACTTTTTATAGCGTACAAGAATTTCTTTCTTGATAGTAGCTATACATTGTGTGATTCTTGTATGTATTTCTGGTGTTATAACTAACATGTTCTATACTCCTCCTGGAGTCTCCTGGATGCAAAAAAAAGATACTAATGAATGACTTTACTATTATGTTGGTTAACCCACGGGGTTGGTCAAAAGGTAAAGTTGTCGTCGCAAGTCAGCTGTTAAACCAGTGATTTTCGGAGACAAAGGTTTCTAGTTCAAATCCTAGTAAAGCTAGTTACTTTTGTACAGATTTGAATACTAGACAGTATCGATGTTCTTTGATGGTTAGGGTTCAATTAACCATACTTTATTAGGAATGGTCAACCTGAGTCTGTACAAGACTACACCTCACGTCATACATATCATCATACATACCATACTCACCTTATTGGGTCATATAGTTGCTTATTGTTCTTAAATTAAACAGATTACAATGTACACACATTAAGGATTTAAAAAAGAAAATTTTGGTTACTGCTGTAAAATTTCTTAATAGGTAATTGCTATTAACTACAGTTACTTGAGTCACGAGTTTGCCTTTGTTTGCAACAAGAGGTGAAGGGGGAAAAGCATCAGTGCGCATGCGTGACTGCTTTAATTTCAGTGCAACAAACACAACAACTTATACTATACCCTGAGCATTATTATACAATATATTAATATATTGCGGAAGCTTTTGTAGGTTAACTGTACAAATTGTGTTTTTTACCGCAAACAGAAATGTTAGTTTCTTGAAAACGTGGTTGGTCAATTCACAGTGGTGAACAAAATCGAATATGCAGTGTAATAAAATGCTGTGAAGTTGAAGCTAAACAAAAATGTCTTTCCCTGCCTCTTAACAAAAGCCATGAGTGAGTGGCTAACTACTGTGATATTTCTCTTTTCTTAATTTCGAAAAATGAAGAAGGAAATAAAAGACGTCAAGAATCTATTCTTCAACAGTTTTGTTGACACCTGGTAAAAAAAGGAAACAGTTAGATGAGACTGACAGTGAAGACACCGTTGACAGTGATAGTAAAGAAGGCGATTTATTCATAGAAAATTTTGTTCCAATGGAATAAAGATAGTTGGTCATTACAGTAAATCAAACATTTCTGGTCATGTAATTAAGCTATAGGCAATATTACAGGTCACATTTATTTCTTATAAGGTTTATGAAGAAAACATTTTCTTGGAATAAACCACAGCTTACAAAATGTATGTAGAAATTGCACGGTAGTGAAATGTATTGGTAGTAACCTCACTGTTGAGGTTGGCAGCATTGTCAAAATTTCACTTCCCTTCCTCACAGCCCATCTATACTCCAAAGGATATCTCGTGACTTCAGTATCTATACTCTATTATTTACTGCAAGGATAATAAAAAGTTCTTAGGCCCATATTATGCTATATAAGTTAATTAAAAAAAATCTTTTATAATTTTATCATATCTCTGTTATAAGTTTTTATAAAATATTTAATGGAACACTACTAGTCACTACAATAACATTACCTACTTAAAGTTTTCATCATAGTTCTTTAAAAATGGATGATGAGCCATTTTATGCTTGTGCAGCAGCAAAATATGGAGTTGTAACAATAAGTTTATTATTGAAAAAAAGGAAAAATAAACATGTTCAGGCTAAGCCATGGTTTGTTGAGTTTTTTTTAACAATGTTGATTGTTCATCCTTCCCTGAGGAA
Organism: Catonia carolina; assembly: GCA_035578175.1. NCBI lineage: Eukaryota > Metazoa > Arthropoda > Insecta > Hemiptera > Achilidae > Catonia > Catonia carolina. Next base: position 39,009,509 of record JAQMRL010000001.1, read on the forward strand.
GTTAATAAACGGGACTATTTTTTGTATATTTCCAGTCTCTTATTCCTGTTTCCATAATTACTATGTTTGGATTAAACAACATTTCATTAGATTCATACAGAACAATCAATAGTTTAGTATTTTCTACAATCTAAGAATATTTACTGCTCTTAGTCAGCCATTTTCTTAGTTAATATGAAATTGTTTATAAAGTTTAATATAGGTACCAATCTAGTACATTTTATAAAAGAAATTTTATTGTAGAAATCTTTTATAGAATACGTCCTACTACACCAAAAATATTTGATAAAACATGATTTCACAAAATGATCATTATCAAGAATCTTTTATAGTGTAGGTAACCCAACCCTTATTCAGATAATAATTTTATCTGAATAATTATAAATTATTTATACTTTGTAAAACTTTATAGTGGATATAGAAATTGATCAGAACATCAAAATAATACAGTTTCAGCTGAAGATTTTTAAGAAAATTGTTGCAGTATACGAGGTGAGGCTATTAAATAACGAGACTGATGTAAAAAATTTTAATTTTAAACATAATCACTTATTGTCACCTTCAATATACACTCCTTCTCTATCCCTACAACGCTCCATGTGAATTTTCCATTGTTGGAAACAGTGCTGGAAGTCATCTTTTGTCAGCTCCTTCAGGACATGTGCCACTCAAAAATGTTTGAAATGAAGCTTGCAAAAATGTTTGTACTGACACTTTGTACGCGATTGAAAATGACCCAAATTTTTTGGTAACTATAATAACATGTGATTAAACTTGGTATTTTACTTATGATCCAGAAACCAAGCGCCAATCCATGCACTGGAAGAGCCGAACTTCACCGAGAGGCAAAAAAGCTCAAATGAGAAAGTCAAATTTAAAGCAATGATGATTGTTTTTTTATATCCATGGGATTGTGTACCTTCACTAGGTTCCTGAAGGTCAAACAATTAATCAATATTACTACCTTGAGGTACTTTCTAAACTACCTTAAAGAGTAAGGAAAAACGCCCCGAAATGTAGAAGGACAAATCATGGGTTCTCCAAGACAATGCGCCAGCTCATTCCGTGTTATCTGTCAAGAGGTTCCTAGCCAAGTACAGCATCTCAGTGTTAGAACATCTACCTTATTCACCAGATCTTGCACCATGTGACTTCTACCTGTTCCCTAAGGTGAAATCTGCATTAAAAGGGACAAGATTTGAGTCTGTGGAAGCTGTAAAAGAGAAAGCGGCACGTGTCCTGAAGGAGCTGACAGAAGATGACTTCCAGCACTGTTTCCAACTATGGAAAATTCGCATGGAGCGATGTAGGGATAGAGAAGGAGTGTATATTGAAGGTGACAATAAGTGATTATGTATAAAATTAAAAAAAAATGTTTTTACATTGACAGTCTCGTTATTTAATAGCCACACCTCGTACAGACTGTGAGTATTTTTGTTTTGGCTTTGCAAAAATAATTCACCTATAATATTACAAAAGTAAACAATAGTATCTATAGGCTATTATCAATGTTTTCTTAGGCATTAAAAAAACCTCTAGAATAAGGAACTGTTGCTATGTGTACAAATACATTAAAAATTACCTAATCTTAATACTGGTATTTAAATCAATAGTTAAATATTGTTTTTTGTGCAAAGTAATTTACTTGTTGACAGGTTTTAAGTTGTCATTTTTTTTTAAAGAAAAGTAATATTATATTTAATTTTAAAAGTAAATAAATATTATTTGGGTTTAATTTAATACAAATTATACAAATTGCAGGTAATGAGATGGTTTGTTAAAATGTTAATAAGTAAACATACTTATCTATGAATCAATCAATCAAAAAATTTTGTAACTAAGAATTTATAAATTATTCTTTAAGTTATTAAAGAATAATGAACAAGTATATTTAAAAATAAAAACAGGGTGTGCAAAAAGAATAGCTCTGCTAAATTTTACAACTGTTAAATTAATAAATATTTTGTGATAACAGAAATCTGGTGTTAAACAATCAATCACATGTCTATCTCTTGGCAATGTAAATAACGAAAAACTTAACCTACTTACTTTTAATCATGAGTAAACAATGTATAATTAAAAACCATGAAAATTGATCAAATGTACCTGATTGTAAACCTAACCTACTTACTTTTAATCATGAGTAAACAATGTACAATGTAAAATTGATCAAACCTACCTGATTGTTAACCTAACCTACTTACTCATGAGTAAATAATGGTATAATTGAAAACATAACCTAATTAATTGTATTATTAGTGAACAATGCTAAATGATCTAACTCTGTTAGACTTAAAATACCACACAGAAGATCACTAATTAATGCTAAACTAAGCTTTGTAGAAAAAATGGTTGAAATAAAATTATACATGTTTAAATCTTTTATAATATTAGTTGTTAAAAGTAGTACTTGTATGTACTTTTGTCGTAATGTGTATACTAATGCTGCAATCTTCAAAAACCCAATTTTTACCATTTCAGTAAGAAAAAATGGAAATCACTGATTTACACTAAACTAAACTCTGTAGAAAAAAACTGCTTGAAACAAAAGTTGTAAGTTAACAATATTTTACAACTTTGATTATAATTACATGCTTTTGAACAAAAATTTATATTAAGGCCACAATTTTTTACTGCAAGAGCACAGTCACCCAAGAATTTCAGCAGTCATGCCACTTACCATATCTTGTAGAGCACAAAAAATGTAGTAGGTGAGGTCATAAACCCTCTCATGTCCAAATTATTTAGAAATTATATTAAAAAATGTATAAAAGTGTTTTTTGCTTAAAAACCATTAAATAGCCGTACATTTTTTAAATTTTTTTCCAATTTTCCTTTTTTTAGAAAATTTATGGGTCTCTTTTATGAGACTTATTGACAATACGGGGTGTACACTATAGTGTACAAAATAATGTGCAGTGATCTGACTTACCATAGTCCAGTTTCAGTTTGTAGAGATGCATTATGATAAAAATATTTGATTGATGTACAAAAATTACTGTTAAGTTGACTTAGGACACATTTTTTTAAAACCATAAAAAAATTCACAAAATAAACACAAAAATTTTAATTCGATGTAAAAAGCATTAAATTGACATAAAAAATTCTGTGTGTAAAAACGTAACTTTCAAAAACACAGCATTTACAAATAATAAAATATTTAGTAAAAATTAATTTAAAAATTTCATGCTAGCTTACTTGAATTTACAATTATGTCACATTACACGGTTAATTGTATGCTCAATCCAGTCTATTTCTACACTGTTATTAACTATAACTAACAACTAACACCTAACTAACACATTATTTACTTATACACTATTAGACAACTAGCATTATTTACTATAATTCAATGGGTGTGAAATTCTTCAAAGCACTCTGGACAAAGAGGCTCATTGCATCGACTGCAAAGGTACCTCGTCTTTCTTTTGCAGCAAAATAAATGATATTTTGCTGCATATTTGTTGTGAGTTTTTTTTTTTGGAAAATGAGGGCCTTGATCTTTTCGCAGTTCCATAGGAGCTTCTTTATCTTCCGGCGTTTTACTGCTAGGGAAGAATTAGTTGATGGACAGCTTCTTTTTTTACTGCCACTGCCCCAGAGTAGATTAAAAAGTAGCTATGGAACTCTTGAATTGAAATAAATCAAGATCATCGTTTCCAAGTTTCATTCGCCATAACAACCAATAATTAACTATAGCGGTATCGATTAAGTGGTAAAAGATCCGGAAATACCATCATTTTTGGTGTTGACAATTTGGATATCATCCTAAAAAGGAACCCATGTGTCTACACCATCCATACCTTCATTATAGACTTCAACTGAATGAGGGCGAGATATTTTTATATATTTTTTTTCTTTTTTCGACCATCGTTCTACTTCACCTTGTGGCTCAATGCCAGTGTATGTAAATGCTACATGAACTGCACTGTTATTGTACCACCTTGTTACAGTGATGTTCATGTCAGAAGTGGCACAAGATTAGAAACCTCTTACTTCTTTTAATTTATTAATAAATTTAAGTTTGCAATCAGCACCCATGAGTCTGCTTGCTCGCAGTGTTCCAGTGGTACAAATTTTTATAGTGTGCAAATGATTCAGAACAGGTATTGAGGTGAACAGATTATCAATGCACAATTTCTGATTTCTATCTGCAAAATCTCTGATGAGTCAAATAACCATATTTCGTATAGCTTCAAAATTTTCTGGCTGGATTACTGGGAGAACACTTGATGATTCACGACCCTGATATATTTCGAAAGAATAAACATATTCTGAAACACCTGCCACAGTCCATAATTTAAAGCCCCAAAGGTGAGGCTTATTCTGCTTGTACTGCTTTAGTATGTCTCTGCCTTTAAATGGAACCATCATGTCATCTAAAGATAAATATTCTTCCGGCCCACAGGAAGACTGAAATACTGACAGAAAATTTTTAATAAAGTTGCTTAGTTTTCTCAAGCGTTCAACAGGTTGTTTAGCATCATCATTTTCTTCTAAATCTTTAACAAAATGAAGATACCACTTTATATCTCTAAACCTGTTTGTAAGACAGATTGTCTGCAATAAAACTAACTCTTGTGCCATGAGTTGCAGACCAGTTCAGCTATATTCTTGGGTAACGCAGATAATTCATGGCCAAAGTGATTCCTAAGTAAACTTTAAATTCAGGTATAGTCGGAGAAAAATACTCTTTGCCTTTGCCTACAGCACACCTTATTGTTTCAAAAACTATTTCCTCCATTAGACTTTCAGGAAACATTTTAATAATATAATCTACAGGTTTTGCACCTGAAATATTACTTTGATGATTTTCTGTGAATTCAGGTGGGTTTGCCTGAAACTTGTTTTGTTTTTATGCAAACCATTTCACATTTGGGGTCTTGTTTACATTTTTATTTTTTTGTGAAACATTGTTAGTTTGCGATTCATTTGGGTTGATTTCACTAATATTTTGCTAATCTACGTTATTCTCCAGCATACACTCACCATTTGAACAGGGTAGTTGAAAATAATCATTAATTACCTGCTCATCAATATTCTGCTCTAACCTAAACTCATCATCATTTGAATCTATAAGTTCATCTGATTTATTTTCTTCATCTGATGAAACTGGCAATTCAAAATAATCATTTAACTCATCATATGTAAGACCTTCAAGTTCATTTATAGTCAGAGTTACCTCATTGACATGCTTACTTCATTTTTCACTGGCTCCTTCAGAAGAAGTAGTTGGTCTATATAGTTGTCACTTATTTTAAAAATATTTTGACACTAAACACAAATATCAACTAAACTATAACTAAAACCTAATAAATATTTTCCATATACTTAGTTCTGTTCAAATAATTGTAAATTTTTACACTAAATTAAAAAGAAAGCTAGCACAAACATAATAGGAGACTACACTTAGTAGCAACAAGCATGGGAAGTTGAGGTTAGATTAGGTTATGTTCATAACTCAACCTGTTGACTGAACTGAACACAAGCCTCTATCTGACTAACGATAATTCCAATCTATCAATATGCCAATCTGACTTGCAATATTCCTGTGTAATGTTAACTCCACTCTGATTTCACAGTTAGTTATTACACAGTCTGCTATGAATTTCTTAATAATATTCGGACGGAGGAAGATGCTGCAGAGTTCCTTCAGGATAGGGGTTTTTTGTATAATCCCAAAGATGTGACTACTAAAAAAGTAGGCATATGTGAAACACTCACACGACTTCTTTTTCCAATGTAAATAATTAAAAATAACATAATAGTAATGTAGTAATAGCAAAATAAAACAATCAAAATAAGAAATAAAACGACAAAACGTCTAACATAGTACTGGGACTGGAAGGACATGTGTACGCGTGCGTGAGTTGTCTGTCTCATTATGGCAGGGAGTGGGAGAAATGAAGAAGTGTGCAACCCTTCAGGGAAGTCGGATTTGATAGTGGCATACATAAAACGGAAAAGACCCAAACATGTTTATGAAACCGACTTCGTTTACCATTTAATTATGGAAAAAGGTGTTTCCATATTCATAGGCTTATACTGGTGGTGGCAGTTCCCACCCCAATATGACATGAAAAAAAGAGGAACAAATTTTTATAGATACAGATTTTTATTTACTGTTGCCTAAAAGTTGTTTCAGAGTTTCATTGGGCAATAAAACTCAGGTAAAAAAATCGGTTGTTAGCAATGACTTTGTACTTGTAATTGTCTCTCAAAATGCTCTAAAATCTACCATTTTAATCTTCTTCTTCTCTTCACAGTTTAGGCCTTGGCCTTGGCCTGTTCCAACATCACTCTCTTCAACTCCATCTTTTCCTTGGTCTACCCAGAGCTCTTCTGGCTTGTGGTTTATATCCCCACATCTGCTTCGGTATTCTTCCACCCGTCATTCTGTTTAGATGTTCCTTCCATCTATCCTTGTACTTTATGATTCTCTCATGTACGTTAACAACCTGTAGTTCCTCTCTTATGTCCTCACTTCTTATGTGGTCCACCCTTGAGCATCCTTTTCCTGCTCGCAAAAAACTCATTTCTGCCGATTCTTTTGTTTTTCCGTTTGTTTTTTCCGTTGCGTCAATACCCAAGCCTCTGAGCCATATAACAGGGTAGGAACTGCCATCACCTGATTCAATTGTATTTGTGTATCTCTTCTCGTCTTATTTCTCAGCATCCTTCTGATTAATCTGCATATATTTTTAAACCTTACTACCTTCCTGTCTATATCCTTCTCAGTGTCTATACTTAAAATTCATATCCAAGATATCCAAAACTTTGAACTTGTTCTAGGCTTTTGTTATTTACTACAATCTTAGATCTTATTACATCTCTTCCACAGAAAGCCATTATCTTTGTTTTCTTTGAGGATATTATTAGATTTACGTCTTTACCTATCTCTTGCAGTTGGTATATTGATTTTTGTAAATTACCTTCGGAGTCTGCAACAAGGACCTGATCGTCTGCAAATAAAATTATGCCAAATTTGAAGTTCCTGTTGATGGGAATCCCTGGTTCCCATCTTGTTTTCTACTTCCTTAAAACATTGTCAATATATACATTGAAGAGTATTGGTGACATGCCATTGGTGACCATTTTAATGCTAAATTAAAACATTTTCTGGTGGAGGACTCAGGACCCCCCCCCTACATTACCTGGGGAGTATTCAGTACTCCCAGACCCGTAGGTAATCCTCGCCAACCCAATAAAATTCTGAATTTACAGTTATATCCATATTTATTAATTATAGTTACTTAAATTTGAAAGTCATGTAAACAAATCATTTGAGCGTACAGTTGGAAGAATGAGATTGGTGTGACTGGCAGTTGTTGTGAGTCAAGTTATATAACAGTCAGCATACTGTGTTTGCAGCTGCTTTTAATACAATAATACTATAAAGCTTCTCATGAGTCGTTAAGGGCTTTATTCTTCCTCGGAAAATGTTCTATTATGAGGTTAAATATAACGTTAACTTGAAGCGAATTAGTAAACTTTATTGTCATGTAAAATAATATACATTATGTATGACAAGTCAAAATGTTTTGGATAAGGAACTGGAAGGTTATACTACTGCACAGAAGGCAGAAAGGAGACTTACCAGGCATTCTTTTTTTTTTTTTTTTTGGTTGAACGTCTGACTGTTCTGCAATTACTGCTAATGCAGACGGTGAAGGATGAAATGAATTTTGTTTGTAACGTATGAAAATATGCTGTATCTGAATGGTATTCGAACCCAAGACCACATGATGAGAGGTGACCACGTTACCAACTACGCCAATCCGGCTGGCATTCACTTGAAGTGGCCAATGAAAAAACCTTGAAAACCTTTTGAAAACCTTGATCTGGACAGCCAAACATTATGCTAAAAGTAATTGATTGCATCAAATTCTTAATCGTTTACAGTGTCCATATTTATAATCCAAACTTAATATTGTCCATTAAAAATTTAGCATTTTAATTAACAAAAAAAATATAAAAATTAATTATATTACAGAATAATTTAGTATACATTTTTAAACATACGTATATTTGAATAAGTTTAACTGATACAAAATGATTTTTTTTAAAACTAGGAATAATAAAGATAATATAAAATTGTAATTGCACAAAGAAAGTTGTTTTTGTTTTATATTTATATTTAACTTATTTAATTAAGATTGCATAAACAATAGGTCATTAGTGACTACTACTAAATAACAACTACTTTAAAAAATATTGATTAAAAAAACAAAATTATCAAAAATTTACATAAAAATGTCAGATACTGAATAAATATTAAGAATTGAACATTAAATTCTTGAATAAGTCCCCACAGTAAACCTCACAATGTCAGAGAAAATATTTTTGAAAAACAATGTATGCAATTCACCAACCGATGTGATAAAGTAATACTAACAAGGCTCAGAATAGGAGATATTTTTCTCACAAATGGATATCTACTCACTAGAAAACCTCAAAATACCTGTAATAACTGCTGAAGTCACACCAAAATCACAATACAATACATATTTACTGCACATCTCTGGAAATGTTTTGACTCACATTTAATTTGCCACTCAATTTACACGAATGTTTTAAGAACGAATACAATACATCCAGATCTATGGACTTTATCAAATTCTTATACTTGCATGTCTATTTTAAACACTGCATGGAACTTTATCATGGCTGTGAATGTTTATTGGTGAAATCGTTTACATTTTGTTTATATTCTTTGTTATTAATGTTAGTCACATTAGTTTTTAAGTTTCTATCTATTGTGAATAATCTATTGTAGAATAATCTTCTAGAAGTCACTAAAAACCTGGTTGTTGATGTGAGTTTAAATGAAGTATAAAAAAATTCTTGAATGAGTTCTCATAGTTGGGACGGTTCATACTAAGAATTTTCTAAAACTTCAATTATCCACACAGCCACTAGCAGAGCAGAATGTTTGTCTACAGCAGTTCCAAAGGTAATGGAAGTGGAATAAGGTATAGGTTTACATACCAATCCAATTTTCCAGCAACTTGGCTAAGCATTATAGCTAACTATAGCTAACTATAGCATCTGACTATAGTAACTTACTATAGCTAAGCAACTTGGCTCCCTTGTGATATTGTATTATAATAATGAGAGTTTACATTTTTATCATCACTTAATTTCCAAATATTAATTTTAAGTTTTACAGTAAGAATTATTTGTTCAAATATTTAAATACCAGTAATTGCGCCCGTGCTGCCCACGTGGCTTATTGCTAGCCTCAGGCATAGGGATTGTGTTAAAATTAAATTTGGAAATATCACTGGGTGAATAAAAATAACTTTTATATAAATAATATACAATTTTTATTTAACTTTTTATACAATAGTATGATAAAGATACTAAGTTTAAATACTCTTTTTACGTTAAAATGTTATATTAAATTTTAAAAGGTATTTTGTTTTAATTTTATTTTAATCCTTATTTTGAAGTGGATAGACATTAAGATATGTATACTAATTGAGTAGATTATAGAACTAGTTGAAGATTCTTAAGATTTTTCTATAATTATATGACGAGAAATTTTTTTATTGCGAGTTTTTGAAGTGAAAATTTCTTTAGGTGCACCTTTCACTCTTTCTGAACAGTGAACAAAACTCATGTCATGTGTCACACACAGAAATGAAAGGTTACTTTTATTCAGGTCCTTAATGGGGAAACCACAATTTCTTAATTAGAGATTCGTTTAATATAATAGGCATAATCAGTGTAATTTCTAAAATACGAGGGTGGTCCCATAAGTACCCGGCCTGACCTAGAGATGGCGGTAGTTGTTTGAAAAATATCATTGTATTAGAAAGTACACAATATTTTATAAAGCATATTTTTTTTTTTTTTTTTTTTTTTCTTTTGTTTAACGTCCGACTGTTCTGCAATTACTGCTAATGCAGACGGTGAATGATGAAATGATTTTTTGTAACGTATGAAAAAATGCCTTGCCTGAATGGGATTCGAACCCAAGACCGCATGATGAGAGGCGAGCACGTTACCAACTTCGCCAATGCGGCCGGCTTATAAAGCATAGGTATGTTTAAAGTTTGAAGACGCCATGTTGTTTATTATATATTTGACAGCCATCAATAGTGAACGTTTTCAGTGAATTTGTGAAAATGGAGAAAATTGATCGTCGTTATGTGATACAATACTTTCATTTGAAAGGCCTCAGCCCAACCAATATAAAAGCTGAACTAGATTCTACTCTGGGTGAGTCTGCTTCTTCGTTTATAACAGTAAAATATTGAATAGCAGAGTTTAAACGAGGCCGTACGAGTTGCCAAGATGAGCATCGCGGTGGTCTACCAAAAATGAAGTGACGACTCTAGAAATGGTGACAAAAATCCACAAAGCGGTACTGGATGATCGTCGACTGAAAGTACGTGAGCTAGCAGAAATAATAGGCATTTCAAAAAGTGCGGTACATTGCATTATCTGAAAATTTGGACATGAGAAAGCTGTGTGCAAGATGGGTGCCGCGTTTGCTCACACTCGAGCAAAAACAGAGCCGTGAAGATATTTCAATTGAGTGATTAGTGAAGTTTCACAGCAAAAAGCAGAATTTTTTACGCCGTTTTATAATCATGGAGGAAACATGGGTCCATCACTTCACACTAGAGACAAAAGAACAATAATTAAAATAATGGACTGAAAAGGGAGAACCGGCTCCAAAGAAGGCGAAGACCGTTCCATCTGCAGGCAAGGTCATGGCGTCGGTTTTTTGGGATGCGCGTGGGATAATTTTCATTGAATATCTTGAAAAAGGAAAAGTATCAACGGCGAGTATTATTCAAACTTATTGCAACGTTTGAGCGAAGAAATTAAGCAAAAATGGCCGCATTTGGCTAAGAAGAACGTGTTGATTCATCAAGACAATGCACCAGCTCACAAATCCGTTATTGCAATGCCCAAAATTAACGAATTAAAGTTTGAATTGCTACCTCATGCACCTTATTCGACAGATTTAGCCCCCTCGGATTTTTTTCTGTTTCCAAACTTGAAAAAATGGCTCAGTGGTCAAAAAATTTTCAACGATGAACAAATGATGTCGGAAGTTAATGCCTATTTTGAGGAGCAAGACAGTTCTTTATTAAAAGACTATCGAGCTTATTGAACATCGATGGGGAAATTGTATAGAGCTGAAAGGAGATTATTTTGAAAAATAAATATATTCTATTCCAATATTTTTGTATTTTCTTGTTGGGACGGGTAGGCCTACTTTAGGGACCACCCTCGTACGTTAAGTAATATTTACATACGGAACAACGCTTAACAGAGATTTTATAGATATTTAAATAAATTTGAATCTAAAATATTTATGGCATATTTCAGTTTCTATAACCTATTTTTTCATTCTTAGAATATAATATTTAGTTTTTTTTTGGTTTTACTTTTTTGGTGTTTGGCGCTCCATTCAATCTAATTTATGTATCAATATATTTTGAAGAAACTGAATTGAGGATTTGTTGTAATCATTGCAATCACTATTTAGAATAATATTTAATAACTGGTTTACGATGGTAGTCACACGAGAAATTTTTGTCAATAAAGAAAAGCTAAGTAAAAGGAACTAATGTAACTATTACTAGTCGATGCATGACGATGTTTCTTTCTCTGCCGTTCATTAAACCAAGTCGTTGCTGATTTTTAAATCGTCCTACTGAAGCATCTGACGCTAATCAGCTGGTTTAACCGAGAAATGTGACGGTTCGTGGTTGACAATTTATTGGATTTTTTGGACTATGTCCTGAGTAAACTTCACAGTTACCAAAAATATGTTTGTAATTGTTGTTTTATAAATTGTGTGTTTCATACAAAGTTCGGTGTTGTTAAGTGTTAATATTAAGCTTTTTTTCTACAAATTCTTTTTTTGTTCATTGCTGATCTAGTTGACGTGTAATTAACACAATAATAAACATCTGGAAGTTGTTAGATTATAGAAACCAAAATGGAATATTTTAAAAGTGGTTTGAAATCAGTTTTAGGAGCACCGCAACCTGGAGTTCAACCATCAGGTGCCGAAACGGTAATATAATTTTACAGTTTTAGGTTATTTTTTGTTTGTTGTCAATTCTCCAGTGTTTGTAAACTCTTTGTATTCGTAATATTTATGGAATTACTTGAAAAAAAAAGATTTCCGTTTAACATTTACTTTGTACTTATTTAATGTGCATTATTTAGGAGCCAGTAAAACACAGAAAAATAAACCATATTATTGAACTAAACAGGTGTACTTAGGGTTTTTAGTCTTCATCACCCTCGCCTATTTTTTATCACTACTCGCTATCAATACATAGGCTTGCCAAAGTCCCAGTTTGATCAAAACATTTTTAAAGTTAAAGTGTCATCTCGTGTCCCACCTGGATGCTGAATGCACAGATTTCAAAATTTACTCGTAGTTTCTGCTGCATTGAAACTTAAGTTAGAATTTTTGTTTCATTTTCATTTAAATTACTTACATTTCTTATTGCAAGATTGGTGAAGTAGCTTTTAAGTTTAACGAGAGCCTGAGAATGAATTTTTTTCAAAATTAAGGTATAAAGGCCAATAAGGAATTAATGGTGAAAAGAAATATATTACAGATGACTGAACTTTGGGGGTTACATCTATATGTATAAAATTAGATGTATGTGTGTTTGTATGTTTCCCTTTATCTCCTAAATTACTGAACCAATTTTCATGCAGTTTTTTTATGTTGTAACTATGATGCCGGTGCGGGTTTTAGGCTATTGAAACCCTTAAAAAGTTAGCCCTAAAGGGTTGAAAATAATGTTTATGTCCTACATTAAGGCTTTTATGATGTTAGATAATCTGCTGCTCTTAAACCAGCTGATGTGATTCAAATAAAGATTTGTCATAAATAAAGTCATATGATTTTGGAGATAGTGACGTGGTGCTAAAGATCAGCTGGTGACAACATCACATGATAATTTTATTGTATTTTATTATGTAGATACGATTTTGTATTGTTGAGTATTTTATAAAAGTAAAATTCCGTGTTTCTTTAATTTGTTTAAATTTCCTTTTAATTGGTAAGTGATCAATTGCTTTAATATTTTATTTAATTCAGTGTATATTTAAGTTTTTGGTTTTGACAATTTTTTTTGTGGTTGTTTTTTTTCAATTTTCAATAATGCAAAAAAACATCACTGGGAAGAAAAGCTTCAAAAGCAAAAAAACTTCGAAAAGCAAGAGTTGCTGAAATTTTAAACTGCTACATATTTAAAAAGAAAGTGATTGAACACCATTTTTCACGTGCAAAGCTGTGACTGGGCATGCTATTAAGAAATAAAATTAGGGTCAATGGATAAACATGAAGGGAGAAAAGCTTACAGTAGAAGATTGCTGAACGTGGCTGCCTAAAAATCAGTTAATATCTCTAATTGATTCAAAAGTAAACATTTTAATATTATAACTTTGAATTGTTGTTTTTGTTTAGTTCAACAGCCGAAAGGCTGGTTTGAACCTCTAGAGGTTTTACTAAGTAAAACGAGGAGTGAGGTGGTTTACCTATGCTTTTCTCACTGAGTGGAAAAGTACGCTTATCAGCATGCCGGGCCCTCTGAAAAGCACATATTTTCCACTCTGCAAATGATAACTTCACTTCATTCACCACAGGGTCTGGCTGTATAGTGAAATTCATTACTTTCAGAGAAGATAACTCTGACTAGTGTCTTTTACACCTCTACCTCTTCTGTTCTTAAACGATTCAGTCATTTAATTGGCTGACCATGTGATAAGAAACAGAACTATTTATTTTAGCCCTGCAACGAACAGATCGAGTGTAAATAATTTGACACTCCACCTGTCTGTTATGGGCAGATAACTTTGAATATTGTAATCAATTAATATTTTGTTGTAGGTTGAACGTTTGGTTGAGAGAGTACAGTCTTCAACGTTATTAGATGATAGAAGAGATGCATGTAGAGCACTCAAAGCTCTCTCACGTAAATACAGAGTTGAAGTTGGAGCTCATGGAATGGATACGCTTCGCCAGGTGTTGGAAATGGATAATGGTGATTGTGAAATTGTTGGTTATGCTTTAGACACGCTCTGCAATGTCACTGCATCAGAAGCTTTCGAAGAAGAAGGTTAGTGTTTGATGTTTTAAAATATCTGTTGGATTATTTTGTTTCATGCCAGGAGTCATGAAGACAGACTTTTTCATTATGTGAATGCCAAAGCTGTACAGATACTGGATAACACGAATCTGAATAGGAGGCTTTCTTAATAACAAATTTATTAAGTCGTTAATTAATAGTTACTTGGATATATTTTGAAGTATTTAGTAGACATCAATGATTAGCAAATAGTATAAACAGTGTATTAGAATATATCGAACATAAACTAAAAACTACTAGTTGTTAAATTCTTAAATTAAGTACTTAGATCAATTAAGTTAGAACAAAATTGTTAGTTAGTCTTAGACTAGCTCAATAGATATCACAAAAAAATATAGTATATTATTTTGTGCTGTTCAATATTATAACACTACAGAGTCTTAATTAAAAAATTCTGGTGGTAAAGTACATTTAGGTTATATTGTACAGGTAAAATTTGATCAAGGTTCGTTGAATATTTTGATGAGACTGCCACGGTACGACCAACTTTTTACCTTGCTGACTGAAAAAAATTAGGTATGGAAATCATCCTATATCTTAATATTAATTGTTAATACAAAAAGATTTGTGCAATAAATTGTAATTCAACAGTTTCAAACTACTACGTATACACCAGTGAACAAAAGTTATAGTTTTTTTTTGTATTTTGTAGCGCTACGCTATCATGAGGTTGCTTTTAGCCTGATTGCGAGCGTAAACTTGTCCAGCGAGCATCAATTCTTTTCAAAGAAACTTGGGTCCATGTCGTGTTGACATCGCCATTTGCTCTCAACATAAAGAATTTCAGATCACAGACGAAAATAAGATCAGCATACAGTAAAATTAAAATTATACATTAAAATAAAGTTGAACATTTAAAAGCGTACAAATTTTATTTTGAACATTTTTTGTATAACGCTTTGTTTAATGGCAATTAGTGGTTAACTGGTGTTTTTTTCATTACAATCTAAAAATGATTTTTAAAGATTGCGACGTTAGTATGCTTTTACAGACAAACATGTATATAATGAAAGTTATAGAAAATAAATAAACATACAACTCCTATTTTAAGCATTTTTTTCTACAGAGCCTAGTTTTTGAGGCAATTACTGATTTTTCATAATTTTAAGTCGAACAGAGGTTGATTTTCATTTTGCGTCATTCACTCATGATTAAAATTAAGTTATGTTTTTCATTTTACATTGTTTACTCATGATTAAATATAGGTTATATTGTTCATTATCCACATCGGCAAGAGAAAGTAGTGTGAGTGTTTCACACCAGATTTTTAGTTTACAAATCTGATACAATGATAAATAACAGAGATGGTCACATCTCTGTTTGCAGTGGATAGGATTAGATGGACCATGACGATAAGCAGTGTCCGTTGAGGAGGATATTGCACTCAAAGAAGAAGAATGTGATAGAATATTCCCGCACGACTAAAGTAACCTAAGACCTGTAGTGTAATAAGTGATTTAGACTAATCTAGATTACTTTTAATTTAAAAGAATATTTCTGGTCAGAAAAGTAACTTGAAATTAAAACTGACAGATTAGCTGTGGCCCACTTGCAATGTGATTGCCACTTCTGTTGGTATAAATTGTTTATCAAGTGACGACTTGAAGCACCTTTTATTATATTATAAAACATTTGGATTTATTTGTGTGGTGTTTAATGCCATAAGATCCAGGTTTAACCTATTGACCGATTATGATAAGACAGACTCACCGCCATTTAAAAACACAATGGCGATCTTGACGAGCTGGATTCGCCGCTTCCATCCAGTGACTGCCTTTGACGATAATTGTTCTCTTTGTATTTTTAATATGATTTTGGTTATTTGTAATAGCTGAGAGGGTTTGGTAGATCTTAGTAGCAGTTCAGTTCTGATGTGTATGTATTTAGCCCATATGATTTCCGCCATTGTCGGTGTAGAAACAAACTGTGTCATGTGCGTTTCATTGTTTACAAAATGACTTCGGGATATAACATTGCAAACCTGGCAAACAAAATAACTGAAGAGTTATAATTATTAGTGATGAAGATTTTGAAAATTCAAAATTTTGAAATTAACATTTCAAATTTGAATAAAATGATCAAACATGAAAGGAAATATTTTTTAATTATTTTTCTGTAATTTTAAGTGTTTTGTTCTATATAGAAACGTAAAATAAAAAAAAACAGTCGTTTAGAACAAAATAAATCATCAAAATTTTTTTTTCATGTATTACATAAAGATATACAATATATCATGATGGTGTTTGTGATTCATTTGATTTGTTTGAACAGAGAGACCAGAATTGGGCCTTGAGTCTCTATTACATGTTGGTGAGCAGTTTACTGAAATATTTATAAAACATCCTGACAATGTTGGATTAGTTCTTGGATTTTTAGAAGAGTATGATTTTCGAGTGCGCTGGCCAGCTGTCAAATTACTCACTTCACTTCTTGCTAACAAGTAAGTTTTTGGACTATTTTTTTCACTTGATTTTTTTGGTGTGCTATAAAAAAACAATTCGTTACAATATGTAACTTGAAGCTTTGTAAATTGTTTAAAAATTTGAAGATTATGATTGTTTGTATTTGGTTATAAATACATTGGTTGTGTAATCCAAGAGAACAGCAGTAGTTTTATGTTACCAAAGAGAAAAAAAATATGAATTAGGTATTGTAAATTATATTTTTAGGCAATTAATTTTGTAAAACAAGTTTATTATTATCTGAAAATATTAATAATAATAATGCCATAATAATAAGGCCGCATTAGCGTAGTTGGTAATGTGCTCGCCTCTCATCATGTGGTCTTGGGTTCGATTCCCATTCAGGCTCGGCATATTTTCATACGTTACAAATAATCATTTCATCCTTCACCGTCTGCATTAGCAGTAATTGCAGAACATTCGGACGCTAAACCAAAAAAAAAATCTAAAAATAGCTCTACAATCTAATAAATAATTGTTACGTTTGGGTTATTGTTAGTTTTATCTGAAGTAGATCTTTTTCCAATGGTGATCCGAACTTTGGTGATCATTCTGGGTATGACAACCTTACTAACAGCTGCTCTGGACTTGTTTTGAAGAACCATAGTCTGAGATTCTTGAGCCAGCAAATTTGTCTTCTACCCGGTTCATGTCTCCCCCTGTTTTTTCCCAGAAGAATGGACTGAAGAAGCCGATATTTATTCCAATTTCTCATCACATGTCCCAGATATTCAAGCTTCTGTCTTTTCACTCTATTCACAACCTTCATCTCCTTCCCCATCCATTCCAGCATCTCTCCGTTTGTTACATTATCCATCAAGACAGGATTCTTCTATACGACCACATCGCAAAAGCCTCTAATTTCCGTTGTGTCGCTGCTGTAAGCATCTATAACTTAACTCCATAGAATATTATTGAAAATATGTATTACTGGAGGAGTCTTAACTTTTATTTTGAGATCCAAATTATAGCTCTCAAAACAAGTCTGCTCATCTTAACAATCACATCCCTTGCCTCTCTATCGTGCACCTAACACCTCTAGAGAATTGTCCCACTAAAGTTGATAATGTTCAGTAAATTATATAAAAAGATATTGTTTAATTAAATGTATCTAGTTTTAAATTAAATGTTCTACAAAATATTTATTTTTTTAGGCCAAAAGATATTCAAGAAATAATTCTTGTCAGTCCTATGGGAGTTTCAAAACTGATGGACCTGTTGGGTGACAGCCGTGATGTCATAAGAAATGATGTAAGTACAAATTAGAAAAAACTAATTGTTATTCTTGTTAATTGAAGTTAATCAAAATTATGGTGAAATTGCTGATGTCAAAATTATCAGTATGAATGGTTATAGAGAATGTTTTCTTTACGTTGGTCGCTATTGAGGAGAGGATCTCAAAAACTAGAAAAGTTAAAAGAAACCGTAAATGGGGCTCGTTCTCTATTTTTTCCAATAACACCGAATACTTCATTTCAGAAAACGTAATTTTAAGGTTATTTTGTATACATAACAACCCTGCTAATATGAACTAATTAGGAACAGGTTCAGATTTGGTAATGTTCAGATTATCCGGAAAATATGCACAATTTAAAAAACAAATATTAACTTATTTTACTAAATAAAAATTGTTTAAACCTGCAAAATTTTTTAAATTTTTATTTAGTTTTTATGGGCTGTAGATAATTATAAAGTTAATAGTATGTATTATAATAATATTGATGGAACATGATTTTACTTTTTCAGGCACTTTTACTTCTCATTCAATTATCCAAAGGAAATGTGAATATTCAGAAGATTGTGGCTTTTGAAAATGCGTTTGATCGACTTTTTGATGTGATCAGTGAAGAAGGATTTGCAGATGGTGGCGTTGTTGTAGAAGATTGCCTTCTTTTGATGCTTAATCTTTTGCGAAATAATACTTCTAATCAAAACTTTTTCAAAGAAGGTAAGTAATCTGTTGTACATTTAAAGTACGATGTGTTTTATTTTCTAACTTTGATCCAGATCAAAGCATCAAAGCATCTGGGTGCTATCTGCTATACTAAACAAACCCGCCTGTGTTATACTTGAGCATAAAATTAATTGTTAAAGTGCTGATTTAGTTGAAAGCTATATTTCGGAATTAATCTAAACAAACTTGGATTCAGATAGGATTATGAAGTTTTCGTACTACAACTAATATCTTTAATGTTATAAATTTAATTTTTTAAAAAATTTTTTAATCGAGTTATAAATAAAAAATAAGATTTTCTGATTTGCAATTATCTGATATTTACAGGGTTTGTATAAAAAGTAACCGGACTGAGCTTGTGACGCCCAGGTAAAACGTTTGTAAACCGGTTGTTGGTGCTCTAGTGGTGGTGGGGGATCGAGGGAAGGGGAGCGGGCCCGAGTCAGTTGCTTCTAGACGCTTGGAGGGTTAGCATCGTGCGAGAGCGCTGTGCGTGTTCAGTGATCTCGTCGGAGCGTACCATCGAGCACCGTGTTAACATAAAATTTTGTGTCAAACTCAAAAAAACGTCTTCCAAAACAAAAAAAAACAAAAAAAATCTTCAACTTTAAACAAAAAAAAGTCTTCCAGTGGCACAAGAATTTCCAAGAGGGCCGCAATGATGTCCACGACGGACAGCGCCGGACATCCATCAACCAGTCACACGGACCCAAATGTGCAAAAAGTGCGTGATGTGTTGAACACTGACCGTCATCTGAGCATCCGAGCAATCTCAGAAGAGGTCAGGATCGATAAGACTGACCGCCCGGGTTCGCCGAGTCCGTCCGGAGATTGCCGATTCCTGGATCCTCCACCACGACAATGCGCCGTCGCACACCTGTCTGCTTGTTAACGAGGAATTGGCCAAACACTTGAGGGCGACGTTGCCACAGCCTCCCTACAGTCCGGATACGGCACCACCGGACTTCTTCCTATTCCCCAAGATCAAGAGAGTACTAAAGGGGACGCGGTTCGGGACTCTAGAAGCTGTTCAACTTGCTACAACGAGGGCTCTAGAAGCTTTACGGGTTGCCGACTTCCAGGGGGCGTTCAGGGACTGGAAAATCCGATACCAAAGGGTTATCGACTTCAATGGGGACTACTTCGAAGATTTCTAGAAAAAAAGTGTAGAAATTTTGCCAATAAATATGTTTTCTAAGTTCAGTCCGGTTACTTTTTATACAAACCCTGTATAATTATATAATTTATATTTGGACACCTTCATTGTGTGTGAGCCATCTACGTTGTCTGGAACTTAATAAACAATAATATTGGTTTAAGAATTGAACATTGTTTTCAACCCCTTAGTGGGTACATGTTTGTAATTGTTGTTCAGGGGTAATTTTTTAGGTGCACTATAGGTAACATCTCCACCTAGTTAGCTCATCTGTAACTGAGTAAACTAAAAATATTGATTTAAGAGTTTAACATTCTTTTCAACCACTTATGGGTACATTTTGGAAATGGTTAAGGCATAATTTTTGTAGTTCAACTATAAGTACATTCTCGACTGAGTTTCAGCTATCTAGCTTGTGTGGAATTATGTTGACAAAATATCGGTTTAATGGGTTGAACACCCCTTTTCAATCCCTTAATATTGGGATTCAACATTTTTCATGTTCTCAAACTTTTCTATTTACGCAAAGGGAATATTCCCTCCAAATTTCAGCTCAGCTATTGTGAAATTAGAAGAATTAATAATGAGTGAGTGAGTGAGTGAGTGTGTGTCAGTCAGTTCGTGACTTTACCATTATGCATACCTTTACCATTGCCATTATTATTATGCATACCATGCTTTACCATTATGCATAGATAATAATAATAATAATATTTGTTTTTCAGGAAGCTACATTCAGAGACTTTCACCTATGTTTGAATTACCAGCAGAAGGTGGAGAAGATGGTTTATGGGCTCGCAATAAGGCATCTACTATCCAATGTGCATTACAAGTAAGTATGTGTGGCGATTCTGGAAAAAAGGATGTGTAGTGACTTAGTTGATGTAATATTGTTTTTGACAACAGCTATAAATAATTATTATGGTGGTCAAAACATGAAGTTAACCCTAGAGCCGGCTATCGTCAATTCTGATACGATGTTACCGCTTCTTGACCTGGTGGCGTCGCAAAATCGGTCATTTGTAATAATCGCTTGACAGCTCTTATAACTTATTGTGACCTGTTCTGCAATTTCAGATACACTCATCCATCAATTTTCGTTTTGCAAACCTTGTGAATGTTTTTGTCTGTAATGTTGGTCCATGGATGGCAATCATGTTCCTGATTTTTCTCTCGTTCTCGTCCATCCTTGAACTCTATATCAGGCAAACACATGCAATCTGACAATGTTTGGTTCCCGAACTGGGCAGTCGATCTCTGAAAACTTTTTATCCCTTGAACACCTTCATGAGCAAGAAAATTTATAATTATGTGTTGTGAATGGGAGGGGTGCATCTGCTGCTCTGACATCATGAGCACTACTGACGCATGGGTTGGGAGTGTGGAATGACCATCTCTCCCCACTCCTAATGACCCCACCCAAGCATACTAGAAGCACAGACCTAATCCTACCAACTGTAAATGCTCAGAAACAAAAATCCCATTTATATTTCATTTACCCTCGAAATACAAAATTTTGTCTGTATGAATATTACACTTTCTTTATGATTTATTTGTCATAATTTGATATGTTTGTAGGTAGTTAGAACTCTAATTTCACCCAGCAATGCGGCTCAAGTAATTGCGTCATGTCAGAAGACATTAAAAGCTTGTGGTATGCTGGAATCTATGTGTGGAATCTTAATGGCTAGTGGAGTTCCTGTTGATATCTTGACCGAAACAATTTGTGCTGTGGCTGAAATCATTCGAGGAAATCCGAGTAATCAAGAATATTTTGCATCTGTTCTAGCTCCTTCAACACCACCGAGGTTAGTAAGTGATGTTTTTGTTGTACTTATTACACTTTGTTGTCCTATATGAAATGTAGGTAGGTTATTTTTCATGTTGATTTTTAAAAATTTAGTCTTCATCAGAAATCCATGTTTTCATCTGCTGAGCCCAAAAACATGTTTTTATTAATTGATCTGTGCATATTCGTGCGTGTGTGAATAAAATCAACTTAAGAACAGAAATTCTTATGTTGTTGAAACTTGGAACTTAAGTTAGGTATAATTAAGACGTTAAGACCTGATGCTTGCGCTTCCTCATAGAATTCTTCACAGTAGTGAGTTTGTAAAGGTGAAGTTGCCCGCTGTGGCATTTCTGCCACTGTTGCTGTTGAAGTAACATTATGAACTTTTATAGAATTGCTTTAAACAGAATAAGTTTTTATTAACTTTATCAATGAAATTTACAATTTGTTTTTGGTGGTTGGTGAAAGAATGAATGAAATGACGTGAGTGACGTGCATGGAGAGGACCATCCACTGACAGATCTCTGACATGTTATTTAATTACTTCTTACTAATTCATAGAGTAATTAATTAATTTATTAATAGCATATAACCATTTCTAAAACAGGAGATCACTGCTCCACGTTCTCCGTCTTTGAATATTGGTAGATGATAGAATAAGTAACAACGAATAATAACAAAGATACAAGTATGGATCTATAAGTCATTGTTAGTAGTGTACAATTTGTTGACATTAAAAGAATAAACACACCAAGTCAACAGTTTATCACTTATTCAAGTTGATACAATCATACACTAAGTAACGTTCACACGATTTTATTTATCCTTAAATCTTTATTTTTTTATTAAACATCCTATGTAGGATTTTTAAACAGCCGTATTATTTAAAATTGAAATATATATTTTCTAACCACCAGAATACGGTAACATAAAACACTTACCAATGTTTATAGCGCATTCGTGTATCTTGTACACATCTTCAGTAAATTAAAATTTATTACAAGTCAGAATTTAAAACTTCCTGCTCCTACCATGGTAGATAAGGAATCTTTGATTCCTTATCTACCATGGTAGCCAACTTCCCATCACTCACTAAGTTCCTGCTACAATGAAGAATTCCCCTTGGCAAGCATTGGGTCTCAACTCGCGCTTGTGAGTTGAGACTTGCGCTTGCGAGTTAAGGTCTCAACTCGCAAGCGTTGTCTGTGTTATTACTTTTTATGTAAATTTTTATTTTCATTCCTAGGTTACTAGTTAGTAAGATTTTAAATATTATATGAAAAAAGCGTTCTGCACTCGGGCTTTTTACACCCGATGAATAACAGGCGATGATAACTGCTATGGTTTTTCGCCTTTAAAAAGAAAAAAAAGAAAAAAAGGGATCTCAACAAACCTACTGTACCATACTATCTCTCTAACCTCAATTTGATGGTTGTCTAGTACCGTTTGGTGAACTTGAGCGATGTTATCGTCAGTGGTTGCAGTTTCTTGCCGTCCCAAACGGTCATCGTCACCCAAGCTGATATGGCCATGTTTAAATTCAGCTGCCCAAAATTTCACGATGGTAAATGATATTGCAGAGTCTTCGTACATAACGTCCAACTCGTCTTTAAATTTTTGTAGGTGTATTGCCTTTCCAAAAATAAATATCTAATTACAGCTCGATATTGTCCGTTTTCATGCGGCACTCACATTGAGTTGATTAAAATGATTGTCAAACAGTGACTGAACATCCAAAATGGCTGAAATTTTTGTGAATACTTTCAATGCGTGCATAAACACATTCCCCAACTATATTTGATGAGTGCTGCCATCTTCATATTGAGGCGGAAATTTCAGACAACCCTTGTAGTTGAGTGAAACTTATTAGTTGCGTAAAACTGATAAGTTTCTTTAAAATTATGTCTTAATTTAATTTTATTAATTCTATTTTACACGTTATTGTGTTTCAGAGAAGCCATCGTTGTCCTCTTGATGTCTATGGTTAATGAGAAACAACCGTTTTCTTTGCGGTGTGCAATTCTGTATTGTTTTCAATGTTTCTTATTTAAAAATGAAACAGGCCAGGGCCACCTTGTTCAGACATTGTTACCGTCAACAACTGAAGGTTTGTATTTGTAATTTAACACACTAATACAGTATTTAATAAAAATCAGTAACGTATAATAAGTTCCACAGTAATTCATCAATACAGTATTTTATCTTTAATTATAAATATGAGGGTTATACGGAAAGTAAGGCCCGATTTCTAAAAAAAATAAACAATGTAAGATTTTTTCAAAAAAACCTTTTTTATTGTATTTCTTACATCTTTCTTTATTTTTCCACATAGTTTCCATTTTTATTTAAACATTTATCTTAACAATCAACAAGCTTTTGTATGCCTGTATCATAGAAGTCCGCCGCCTGTGAGGATAACCAGTCTTGAACAGCTTCTTTCACATCGTCATCTGTGCCGAACTGCTTGCCACCGAGAAACTCCTTTAGGTAGCGGAACAAGTGAAAATCACTTGGTGTCAAGTCTGGACTATTCGGCAGGTGGTCAACCTTTTCTCATCCAAATGATCTGATCAGATTTTGCGTTAGAATGGCAGAATGGGGCCTGGCATTGTCGTTCAGCAACAAAACTCCAGATGTCAGATGGCCATGTTGCTTATTCTGTATTGTGCGGCGAAGATTAGTTAGGGTGGCACAGTAAGCGGTGGAATTTATTGTTGTCCCTCGCTGCATAAACTCTACTAACAAGACTCCATGTCTATCCCAAAACACTGTAGCCATAATCTTGCGTGTTGAGATTGTCTGCTTGGCCTTGACATTGACTGGCGATGACGTGTGACGCCATTCCGTAGACTGACTTTTCGACTCTGGGGTAATTTGAGAAACCCATGTTTTGTCCCCTGTGACAATATGCTCTAAAAGTTCATCACCTTCTCTATGGTATCGGTCCAAAAATTCAAGAGAACAAGCCATTCTTTTCATTTTGTTATCCTCAGTAAGCAGTATGGGAACCCAACGTGAACACAATATATGAAATTGCAAATTTTCGGACACAATTTTGTACAAAGTTGTTCTGATCACATTCAGAAACTCCAATGGTAAACTTGGAATTGTGAATCGCCGGTCTTCACGAATCTTTTCTTCCACGGCATTAACCAAATCTTCTGTCACCACTGATGGTTGACCTGATCGCGGTTCATCATGGACATTGTCCTGTCCAATCTTAAAATTTCTCACCCACTAACGCACTTTGCTGTCACTTATCGCATTGAGGCCGTACACTTCAGTTATCTGGCGATGAATTTCTGCCGCTGAACTGTTCCTTGCTGTCAAAAATCGTATAACGGAACGAATTTCACTGTCGGTGGGCTGATCAATTGTTTGAAACATTTTGAACTAATACTGTAAACAGTACTTTGCAACAATACGAATGCAAATAATGTCGTTTTACATGCAAGGCATGCCGGGAGTCGACGCGCATGCGCAATATGATGTTCGTGTCATGTTTGTTTAGTTACGGAGATTCAGAAGTTACTTTCCGAATAACCCTTGTAGTATCTTACAAACTTTTTGTTAGGATCAGAAGGGGTTATCTGTAGTTTAATTGATTACAAAATAGGACTGGTGCTTGGCAAGGGATAGGAAGCAGTGTTGGCACATTGACCACCTGGCTCGCTTGGCTGTACACTGCAGAACAACCGTGTTCAATTAACATTTAATTCTTTCCTCAATTTATGTCATTATTAGTAATTACTTCTTCATTTTTTTAAGATGCACTTGAATAAGAAAGGACTGTTTATAAATTCTAACACCCCTATAATAGCAGGTCACGAGATACCACAGTAAGGTTACAGAGCAGTGACTGAGACTAGAGTGCAAGTTTGGCAGCAGTGTACGGAATTCTCGTTACTGATTGGCTGTTGGTCTCGCTCCCCTCTCCATCCTTCGACCGATCCCAGTCCTATTTTGTAATAAATTGAACTATAATAAAATTGGGGTTGTGGTCATAAGAAGGGTTCAATTGCAATAGACCTATTAATTAATAAAATGTGATGCTAATGAAGACACTACTTTACATAAGTGCCACCTAAAGAAATCACAAAACATTATTACACATTCATAATAAATGTTACAGATAACATTCGTTTAAATTTAAAAAAAATATATAGTAATTTTAAAATGATTGAAAATTGAAATAAAAAAAGAAAAATATACATATGTTTGTAAAAGTAATGTTAATTGTGTTGAAATGTGGTACTTAATTCTAACTCATTGTGTCTGTTAAGTTTCGTAAAAGTATAGTCAGTTAGTTCGAGGAAAAAGTGTGGCAGTGAATGTTTTTAAAGTTAAGTTAAATAGTATTGTTTTTGGGCAGTTATCCTTGTTCAAATTTTTCTTTTGCAATAAATTTGGCCAGTGCCTGTGTGGCTTAGTGGTTAGCATGTTAGCCTAAAAAGTAGGTTACAGGTAGGGCCTAGAAACTATTAAAAATCAATACGCACAATTGCTGTTCCATATCCGACCCATAGTCGTTATTGACAAAGCTGTTCATTTATTTATTTATTTATTTACAACAATAAAAAGGTTAACAGAACATATCCATATAAGCCTTATTGACATAAAAAATCTATAATATATAAAGCCCCAGCCACTGATGACTCACTGATGGAAATTCTCGCCTATTAGGAGGTCTCTAGAAGCAAAATCCCTGAGGACCATTTTTGTCGGGCGTCGGCTGAAACCCCCGGGAAAAATGCGAAAAAAGTATCTATTTTCGAAAGCTCAGGGGAGGCGCGCGAATATTTCGAACTTTTTAACGAAGTCTCGTAGCCTAAAGGCCACTGCGACCATTTTTGTTCCGCTCCCGAAGTACGTTAAGACCATATATATAAAGTTGCCCTTAACCCGCCGGTTCGCTGGAAAAACTCAATTAATAAAAATTCGGCTTTTTCGGGGTTGCAGTTTTTAGGTTTTTCTTTGTAACACCACGAAGACGGGTTTCATTGACAATTTTTTATTAGGACCACATTACACTAACTCGCGGAATCACGGGTGACTTTTAAAATTTTAGATCGGGGTCCTACGGGGTTTGGTACCCTTATTTAAAAATTATGAAATTTTTAAAATTTTATAAATTAAACAATCTGTTAACGGTATGTTGTTTGGAGTTAAAAAATACATAAAAATATGGGTTTGTATTTTTTTATCTTTTAAACGGTGCATCGTAAAAATAAATTGTATAGAATATTTTTTGTACCCCTTTCAATGTACTTCAAAACCATATAGCTTTCGTTGTTCTCAACTTGCCGGTTCGGTGAGAAAACTCAAAAAATAAAATTTCGCCTTTTTTGGGGTTGCAATTTTTAAGTTTTCTTTTGTAACACCATCAAAATGGGTTTCTTTGGCAAACTTTTGCTAGGACCACATTACACGTACCCTCCACATTATGGGAAATTTTTCAAATTTTAAATCAAGGTCCTACAGGGGTTGCTACCCTCATCTAAAAATAATTAAAATTAAAAATTTTTAGAATACAAAAAATCTGTTAATGACATGTTGTTTGGCGTTAAAAATTACACAAAAATTTGATAACCCGAAAATTCTCAATTGGCACCCTCTAGCCTTCGGTAGGGGTTGTATTTATTTACCTCCTAAACGGTGCATCGTGGAGAAAAATTGTATAGAATATTTTTTGTACCCCTTGCAAAGAACTTTAAAACCATATAGCTATCGTACCCTTCACTTGCCGGTTTGGTGTGAGAAAACTCAAAAAACAAAATTTCGGCTTTTTGGGGTTTGCAGTTTTCATATTGTTCTTTCTTTACACCTTCAAAATGGGTTATTTCGTAAAATGTATATTTATAAACAGTTACACGCACCTGTAGGATCACGGGTAATGTTTCAAATTTTTAATCGGTGTCCTACGGGGGTCGCTACCCTTATCCAAATGATATGAAATATTTCAAATTTTAGAATACAAAAAGTCTTTTAACGGCATGTTTTTTAGCGTTAAAGTTACATAAAAATTTGGTAACCCGAAAATGTTCAGGTCGCACCCTCTTCCCTGGGGTTAGGGTTGTATTTCTTTATCTCTTAAACGGTGAATAAAGGGACAAAATGTATCAACCTGTTTTGTGCCCTACAGAAAGTAATTCAAGATTATATCACCAATATAACACACTTAACACACTTGCTCTTAACACACTGGTTCGCTGAGTAAACCAGAAAAACCAAATTTTGGTTTTTTGGGGCTTGCCGTTTTCAGGTTTTATGGCAAATTTTTATTAGCAAAACGTTACAGGTACTTATAGCATCACGGGTAATTCTTTAAATTTCAGATCAGGGTCCAGGGGGGTTACTACCCCTATACAAAAATTATGAAATTTCTAAATTTTTAGAATACAAAATATATGTTTACGGCATGTTTTTTACGTTCAAATTAAATAAAAATTTTGCAACGCGAAAACTTTGAGGTTCTACCCCCTTACGTCTGGTAGGGGGTAGTAATTTTCACCTCCTGATCGGTGCTTCGTAGAGAAAAAGTGTATAGAATCTTTTTTGTGCCTCTCCCAAAGTACTTCAAAGGCCGTGTAGCTAAAGTTTCTCTTAACCTACCTCTTCGCTGAAAACTCAAAACACTAGCATTCCGGCTTTTAGGGCTTGCCGTTTTCACGTTTTTCCTTTTTTACACCTTCACAACGGTTTTTTCACAAACGTTTATTAACAAAACGTTACACATACCCCTAGAGTCACGAAGAATTTAGGTCGGGGTCCTATGGTGATTCATATCTTGAAATTTCTAAATGTTGTGATCCACCCAGCCCCATTGGCGGCCGAACTTCATCTTGTGGCAAATGATTCTGACCCACTTATGAGTTCTGATCCACCTACCCCTCTGAGGTCGAGACACAGAAGCGCCGCTGGAGTGGTGAGTTTACATATTTACAAAACAATATTTGCTTATAACTATTTTATTTACGTAATATACATGCTAATACACTTTTTGTCTCGTTTTCTCATAAAAATAAAATAATGTTTCAATAAAATTACTTACTATAATAATAAATTAATAAGAAGAAACAAACAAAAATTACCAACAAAAATAGTTTAGCAAAACTTGATCAAAAATAATATTATTTATTTGTAAATTAATTGATAAATTATATTAATAATTTATATTAATAATTATAAAATTATAAATTAATTATTTCATGCAACTAAATAAACTAAAAATATTTAGCTGGATCGTTGGTGTAGTGGTCAAGACTGGCTTCTATGTCAGGGGTGCCAGGTTTGATTCCTGGTCAGGCCATTTTTCAACCTTATACCTTTTCATGTCGTTCATTACCATTGCAGAAGTCTAAGCTTATATAGTAGGCATCATCACTCTATAAAAAAATTCATGCTGTTTTACTCAGAATAGATGAAGGCTAAACCCTCTGAGGTTAAACATTTTGCAACTGACATTTTCCTGAATTTACTGGGAAATATTTCTACCTGGATTATGTTTTTTAATTTTGACTTCTGAAGTTGAAATAGAGGAGAGTATTCTATTTACCAAACAAGTTGCTTAGGGTAAGCGTCAATTAAAATATTCAATATCAGTTGTTTTAAATGGAATATAGAACTTTATTTTTTGTATACGGAAGGTTTTGGATAATTAATTAGTATTTGAAAAGTTACTTTTCAACTGTTCATGCTAAAGTATAAGTCAAAATTTTAAATTTCTCTGTTGACAAAATGTCTGTTGAACTTTGAAACTTATCCATGCAATTCTGCATGTTCTATAATCATTTTATTTTTGTCTAGTCTGTGAATTAATTTGTTTTGTTAAACAGTTGTGGCTTTAACTTCTGGTCAGTTACTTTGTGGCGGTATGTTCAGCCATGATCCGTTGTCCAACTGGTTCTCAGCTGTTGCATTATCTCACAGTTTGATCGAGAATCCTGCACAAAGAGAGCAGTTATTAAGAGTCCTGCTTGCTGCGTCTGCTGCCAGTAGTTCACCTATTTCATTGCTACATCAAGCTACACTTCTTTTACAGCAGGTAATGTGATAATAATCATTGTTTTTATTTTTAATTTATTTCTTTATTGCGATTTTACTGGATAGATTGTGGAAGAGTTTTGTGATCGTACATTTTTGTAATTCTTAAGAGGTAATTTTTTTAAGTACCAGGTTTCAATCATCTAGCTTGTCTGTAACTGAGTAAACTGAAAATATTGATTTATGGGTTGAACACCGTTTTCAACCCCTCACTGTTAAATTTTTGAAATCATTGAGGTGTAATTATTGTAACATACCTATACGTAACATCTCCACAGAGTTTACGCTGCCTAACTTGCTCAGAACTGGGTAAATAAATACCTTTTCAATCTTTTAGGGATACATTTAAAAATTGTTAAGGGGTAAAGTTTTTATTTGAATTATTAATAACATTACCAAATTCAACTATCTATAGGCATATTGTAAGGAAATTGCAGTGCGAGCATTCCAAGCGTCAACCTTGGCGAGAAGTATTACCCCCACCATTGTAGTATTTCACAGTAGAGATTCGGTAACAGAATGTTTGATATTAATGTAGTGAGGCTATTTTGTAGTGGGGACTTACCCCAACTTATTGATGCCTGCGCACTGGGACTGCAACATCCTACCTGTATAGTTATAACTTGTCTTGAATTTAGTAAACAATAAATATTGGTTTAAGAGTTGAACACCATTTTCATCCTTTTAGGGGTACATTTTGAAATTGTTAAGGGGTAATTTTTGTAGTTGAACTGTAAGTAACATCTCCATCAAGTTTCAGCCGGGTTTTAGCTTGTTTGCAACTTAGTAAATGGAAAATACCAGTTTAAGGAACACCCTTTTCTACTCATTAACGATGGAATGTCGAAATCATTTGTTTTTAACTTTTCTATTTACCCAGGAATATTTCCTCCAAATTTCAGCTTTCTAGCTATTGTACAAGTATGAGAATTAGTGATGAGTGAGTGAGTCAGTGAGGGCTTCCCCATTTATGCTTTTACAGTCATCATTTAATCCTAGAATTTTTTTTTTCAGTATGGAAAAGTGCAGAGCAAACTTGGTCTATTACAACTGTTAAGTACTTGGTTGGCACATTGTCCGTTAGCAGTTAAACAGTTCCTTTCGATTCCTTCTAGTATTGCATATTTGACGGGACAAGTAAGTAGTGTTGTTTCATCTATGCTGTTACTTATATTATGCATATGTTCTAATGACATGAGAAGTTCAGGTAGAACCATGATTATCCAACTAATATGGATCAGACCTACCTCCGATAGTAAAAATCTCAGATAATAAGGATCTCATTAGCTGTGTGATCTCATTAACTTGAAACTAGTTAGAGATGCAGCAATTTACGCATAAAGAGTACTTAGATTTTAGCCAGTTTTCTGTTAATGTGGTTTTTAAACGTCCGTTACTCCGTCCAGGCTTTTCATAAAAAAACGGCGTTTAAGTACCTTGAAGATCAGAGTTTTCTTTATATGAATATTTAAAAATAAAAGTCTGATGTTCCACTTTAAAATGCCGGCCATTTTTTTTTAAAAAAAGTGTATTTTGGCTTTATGTAAAAAAAATGATTTTTGGACTGAACCATACATTTTTACAGCAGTGTTGTACCATATTGTATTGTATTTTGCATTTGTAATTAGAAATAGGTATGTGGTGTTAACAGAAAATTCTATTAGCCTCAAAACTTCTTGAGAGGAAACTGAGCTGTATAGTGGTATCCGCTCCGAGTACAGTCCTTTAAAAAAACAAACTTCTGTTTTTCCTGCTGCAATTCATTTTTAATTATTTAATGATGTTTTTATTAAAAAAAAAATAAACGCTTTGTTTGACATAATACTATTGTGAAAATGCATAGTTCAGTTCAAAAATAATTTCCCTAGCTTTACATGGAGCCAAAAAACACTTTTTTTAAAAATGGCCAGCATATTAAAACGGAACATGAGATTTAACTTTTAAAATATTCATATTATAGAAAAAACTCTGATCTTCGAGGTACTTAAACGCCGATTTTTATGAAATGCCTGGACAGAGTAACGGATGTTTAAAAACCACATTAATGGAAAACCAATTAATAACTTGAGTACTTTTTTGCATAAATTGCTGGAGTTATCTCCGATTAATTTCTAAATAAAATAATCTGAATCAAACCAATCAATGCAGGAAAGAACAGGCTTTAATTTAGTGTAGTGTTCAAAAATATTCTTAATGTTTTTTTTTTTGAGATAAAGCTCTTCAAACGAGTGCGGGAAGGTGGTATGCCTCTAAGCGCTTGCGTTGAGGCATGTGACATTTCATGTTGAATCGCAAGTTGAAAAAGAAAGTGCACAGGTGTGGACATACCTATTGAGTTTTGAGGTTAAAGTATGCAAGAAAACATTCATAAATGATTAGGAAATTGTTTAGTTAAATATAATTTTGATTAATTGAGTGATTCAATGAAACGAACGTAGTTATTAATGTGTAAAGTACTCTTCCTTTTGAAGCCACTTGCTCATTTGGTTGCTACTATTTTACGCCACCATTACAATAGTAGAAGGTCTGGAGTTGCACTCGACTGTTCAATAAATTTTATTGCGATCTCAATCACCTGTAAACCATCTGAGTGAGTTATTTTTGTAGTAATTAGTCTGCCATTTTCATTGTCACTACTGTCATCCTCGTGGTAAAAAATTATCTTTTTTCAAGATTACATCTTGAATATGTATTTAACGGAAAAATGTATGTAATCAAAGTTGTAGAAAATTAACAAACGCAACCATTTTTATTTCAAGTATGCTTTCTACAGTACTTAGTTAAGCGTGAGTTTGTGTATATGTCTGTATTTTGCTGATTAAAAACTGTAAAAAAATAGGATATTTAAGTTTTTGATCTTAGTTCGCATTTTATGACAAAATTGTATATACAGTAATCCCTTGGTATCCGAGGGTTTAGCATCCGCGGGTTTCAGTTATCCGCGGACTTTGTCCGCGAGCCTAAAACCTTAAAATATGTACATAATCTCACCTTGTATACACTGTACGTGGTGGGAGGTGGGGAAGTTATACAATTCTGGAAATATGTGTTTAAATAAATATTTTGGCGTTTGTATCATGTTGAGTTACACACCAATAAGGCGACGGCCGCTATGAGCCAAGCTAGATTTCCACGTACTGTAGTGCGCGCGTCACCGGGTACCAGGTCCCGCCAGTACAACCCCCACCCCCAACCACCATACGTACGCCCAGGCGCCATACTGTAATTTCTCCGTACGTTTTCCTCCATATGTCAGTCTTAACTTCTTCGTACGTACGTACAGTTCTTTGTTTGACGATCCTGAAACGAAGCCAAGCATTTCTTCACAAACCGAGATCCTCAGCATAGCAACGCAGTTCACTGATCACGTGTTGATCATGACGGCTGATCTATGACGGATCCCGTCATAGAAAGGGCCCTTCAATTCAAAAAAAGGACTCCAGGAGCTGATGATACCATACGAAAAAGTCCCCAAGGAGTTTGAAAAGAAGAAGAAGCAAACAGCCATAACAAACTATTTTAAAGCAACTTAAATTTTTTATACGTACAGTACTGTATTTATTAAATATTCATAGATTATAATAATGGTAAAATGTTCCTAAAACTATGAAACACTTAAAACGACTACAGGACTACTTTTCCTTGAGAACCTAACCCCCAACTTTTCGTTCATATAAGGTATCATTATCCGCGGTTTTATGAACCATGGTAACCCTCTGGAACATAACCCCTGCGGATACCGAGAAATTACTGTATAACTAAAATGATTAAAAAACCTATAACTTTTATTTCAAGAATTTTTTCATACAGAGCTTAGTGTAGTGTCAATTAATGATTTTCCATAATTTTAAGTCAAACAGAGATTGATTTTCATGTCATTAAAACTCATGATTAAAATTAGGTTATGTTTTTTCATTATTTACACTGGCAAAAGATAGTTCTGTGAGTTTTCCCATTAGATTGTTTTTATTTACTGGTTGTATTTGTTTGTTGAAAACCATGTTTTAAATAATGTTTTTTGATAGCCGTGTGCATTTCTTTATCTTGTTTTTTTTGTTACATTGTTTTTAGGCAGGGTCTAATGAGCGTGATGATAATGAAGAATTGGTTCAAGGTCTTTGTGCTTTCTTAATGGGCATCTGTGTATACTTTAATGATGATTCTGTTTCTAATTTTACTAAGGTAAAGTAATAAAAATGTTTTGTAGTTTTTAAGTGTGTTATAAAATAATATTTGCCATATGTTCTTGTTTGATTTATAAAAAAATTGCTGTAGTAATTCTTTTTAATTGTTTATAATGTGATTTGGTCACAAACAACTTAGATCTATCATTTACTCTGTTGTTTATTCATTTCTTCTGTTCATTTTTATGATTAATGGTTTCTCTTCTATTTTCTTTGGGAATCTAAATTTATTATATTTTTCCAAAGAATTTTCCCTGGTTTTATTAAAAAATTTTAAGTGTGTTCAATATTTTCAAGTACTTTTCAATTTCTTTAAATTGATTTTTACTTTCTCTTGCCTGTATGAATATATAGGAAGGAAAGTATTGTTTTCATGTCGATTTTTCGAAATCGAGTTTTCACCGGATCTATACGTTTTCAGACCCCCTGAACCCAAAAAAACATGTTTTTAGCGATTGGTCTGTGTGTGTGTGTGTGTCTGTGTGTGAACAGAATATCTCAAGAACGGAACATCGTACGAACTTGAAACTTGAAACTTAAGTTACATACCACTACCGGACCCGACACGAACATTTTCATCAAAATTGGTCAACCGGAAGTAGTAGTAAATTACTACTACTGAAAATGAAATGAATTGAAATGAATAAACAACAGAGTAAATGATAGATCTAAGTTGTTTGTGACCAAATCACATTATAAACAATTAAAAAGAATTACTACAGCAATTTTTTTATAAATCAAACAAGAACATATGGCAAAAAGTGAAAAATTATAGGAATAAACTAAGTAGTTTATTCCTAAAATTTTTAACTTTTTAGTTTATTCCTATAATTTTTCACTTTTTTGCGATTTTCTCAAAAACTGGTCCTACGATTTTTTTTAAAATCGCCTGGTTTACTCAATTTTTTATTCTCTACAAGATAGGGTAGGCGCCATGTTTGCTGAAATTCTGCGTGAGGCTGTTTTTACGTAAAAACATTTTCTTTTTAAGATTGCGGCTTTAATATGCATTTTAGCGCAAAACGTTATATAATATAAGTTGTAGACAACTTTTATTTCAAACATTTTTTTGTATAACGCTTAGTTTAGCGGTAATTTGCGATTTTCTGTTTTTTTCTCACGAAAACGTGAGAAAAATCGATTTTTTTAACATTTCGGCCTTAGTATGCATTTTATGACAAAAGTGTATATAATTAAATTTATAGAAAATTAAAAGATCTACAACTTTTATTTAAAGCATTTTTCTCTACAGAGCCTAGTTTAGAGAGAAAGAGTGATTTTTCGTATTTCTAAGCCAAACTGAGGTCGATTTTCATTTTGCGTCTTTCACTCATGATTAAAATTAGGTTATGTTTGTTGAGGTTAGTTTTTTGTTTATTTCTTATGTTTTATTACTAATGTTAGGTTTATTGTTAATTATTTGCACTGGCAAGAGAAAGTTGTGTGAGTGTTTCACACCAGATTTTTTCATTCTGTTTTTGGAAAATTTAAATATATTTTTTGTTAGTCAGCTTTCATTCATTTAAAAGTTATGTTCATGAAGAGTTCAAAAACAAATTTCATGATAATTAGTAGAGAGCATGTGAATGGAGCTCATCTTTGTATCAACCAGCCCTGAATAGAGAGTACAAAACGGTATTTTTACCTGGGAATCATGATAAAAGAGCAGTGGGCCAATACACAGGAAATAAAATACCAAATAGGCAAAGCAAGAGCAGTATAATAAAATGGGTCTTATTTTCAAGAGCCACAACCTTATTCTTGCTACAAAAATGAGGCATCTAAGATGTTATGCCTTTTCTGTGCGCCTATACGGTGTACAGTCCTGGACCTTGGATAAAGCCATCACATAGAAACTGGAGGCATTTGAGATGTGGATGTACAGATGAATATTGAGGGTTCTTTTGGACTGCTTGGATGCCAAATAAGGTTCTCAGGAGAAGGAAGAAATACGTGGAAGTCATTTCTACCATCAATTGTAGGAAGCTCTATTATTTTAGACATATCATGCAGAATGAATCATGATATTCATTACTGCAAGGAAAGATATATGAGGTGTGGCGATTAAATAACGAGACTGATGTAAAAAATGTTATTTAAATTTTATAAATAATCACTTATTGTCACCTTCAACATACACTCCTTCTCTATTCCTACAACGCTCCATGCAAATTTTCCATTGTTGAAAACAGTGCTGGCAGTCATCTTCTGTCAGCTTTTTCAGGACACGTGCCGTTTTCTCTTTTACAGCTTCCACAGACTCAAATCTTGTCCATTTTAATGTAGATTTCACCTTAGGGAACAGGTAGAAGTCACATGGTGTAAGATCTGGTGAATAAGGTGAATAATAAGGTGGTAAATAAGCTGTACTTGGCTAGGAACCGCTTGACAGATAACGCGGAATGAGCTGGCGCATTGTCGTGATGGAGAACCCATGATTTGTCCTTCCACATTTCGGGGCCTTTTCTTCTTACTCTTTCACGTAGTTTAGAAAGTACCTCAAGGTAGTAATATTGATTAATTGTTTGACCTTCAGGAACCCAGTGAAGGTACACAATCCCATGGATATAAAAAAAAACAATTATCATTGCTTTAAATTTTGACTTGCTCATTCGAGCTTTTTTGGCTCTCTGTGACGTTCGGCTTTTCCAGTGCATGGATTGGCACTTTGTTTCCGGATCATAAGTAAAAAACCATGTTTCATAACATGTTATCAACTTCTACCTGTTCCCTAAGGTGAAATCTGCATTAAAAGGGACAAGTTTTGAGTCTGTGGAAGCTGTAAAAGAGAAAGCGGCACGTGTCCTGAAGGAGCTGACAGAAGATGACTTCCAGCACTGTTTCCAACTATGGAAAATTCGCATGGAGCGTTGTAGGGATAGAGAAGGAGTGTATATTGATGGTGACAATAAGTGATTATGTATAAAATTAAAATAAAATTTTTTACATCAGTCTCGTTATTTAATAGCCACACCTCATATGAAAAATGAGGACCTGTCAGAAGAAGGGTATCATGGCTTTGGAATCTGAGAACTTAGTTTGGAAAAAGCTCAGAAGAGCTGTTTTGCAGTGCAACAACAACGTAAGAATTGCTATGGTGATCGCCAACATTCAGAACAGATGGGCACCTGAAAAAGAAGAAGATATTTATATTCCATGACTTTATTTAGTTTATTTGTCATAACATTTGTTTTACCGAAATTTATTCTTAAATTTTCCATTATAATATTAATGAATGTAAAAACAAAATGATTCATAAGATTTTGTCACTTTTAGGAAGACTTACGACACTTAATAGCTAAACGTGTTGGACTGGAACATTTCCTTGATAAATTGGGAGAAGTTTCTCGTCATGAAACATACAGTACAGCTGGTAAACATCCACAGCTTCGACCTCGGACACCATCAGATTTATTACTCGATCATGAATTCTGTAGATTATTTAAAGCTCTAGAAGGTGTGTATTGGTTTTTTAATTTCCAATGTTTACTTCACAATATAGTTAATGTTACTTAACGAAATGTATAGTTAATGTTACTTATAGAAAATGTTACTTAACAATTTACTGAATGTATTTTAATCTGTTAGTACTAGTCTTTGGTCAAAATAGGATTTCTGTGTTCTTAGTACAATTCTGTACTCATACCGAATGGTACTGATAAAAATTCCCTAATATGTTTAATACCAACTACCAATACAGAAATACCAACTGAGTGAAAAAAAATTTCTTGCTGTACTCAATTTTATTGGTACCCGGTACAAGTGACTAGGGAGTCGTTGGAGAATGATATTTTCAATAAGATAGAAATAAAAACTTGGATCACAATTGCTATAGTGTTCCTTCTGCGGTGTTTGGCCAATGTTTACACCCAATTAACTGCACTGTTCATGCTTGCTCAGCACATAGTAAGTGTGTGCTAAATAAAAATAATAATAACATTAAGACTGTTTGCATCCAGCGCCACAATTACTAATTTTATGTCCTCCCTCTCTTTTCTTTTACATTCTCTTGTCCTATATGAGTTTACAGATGTAACAAATAATCGGACTGAAGCTACGAGGCGTGTTCAGAAAGTAAGTACCGTTTTTAAAAAAAACAAGTAAAACAATTTTTTTTCAACACAATTTTATTTCTACATGAAAAACCAAACCTTAAACTATTTTTCGACATAGTTTCCACCAATGTTCAAACACTTGTCGTAGCGGGTGATCAATTTGTCTATACCCTCTTCGTAGAAGGTTCCCGCCACTGACGTGCACAAAACCAAGAGACTCGGAAATGCTTTGACTTTTCTCACACGGTACAGTGATGATGGTGAGGATTTTTTAAACAAAATTGTGACTGGTGATGAAACTTGGGTCCCTCATGTCACACCGGAATCTAAACAGCAGTCAATGGAGTGGCGAGACACGCAATCCCCGAAGGAACAAAAATTCAAGACGACAATGTCTGCACAAAAAATCATGTGCACTGTCTTTTGGGATCGGAAAGGTGTTTTGCTGATTGATTTTCTCCCAAGAGGTGAAACCATTAATGCGGCAAGGTATTGCGAAACCTTGGTAAAACTAAGGCGGGCAATTCAAAACAAACGGAGAAGAATGCTCAGTAACGGAATTGTGTTGCTCCATGACAATGCTCGGCCCCATACCGCTGGTGACACTCAAACATTGGTTCGACAATTTCGTTGGGAGCAGTTCGATCACCCGTCCTACAGCTCGGACTTGGCACCGTCTGACTACCTCTTGTTCCTGCACATGAAGCGCGAGCTAGGCGGCCAACGCTTTGAAACCGATGATGAAGTGAAAACTGCCGTGGAGTCATGGCTACATTCGTTGGCAGGAACCTTCTACGAAGAGGGTATAGACAAATTGATCACCCGCTACGACAAGTGTTTGAACATCGGTGGAAACTATGTCGAAAATAGTTTAAGGTTTGGGCTTTCATGTAGAAATAAAATTGTGTTGAAAAAAAATTATTTTGCTTGTTTTTTTTAAAAACGGTACTTACTTTCTGAACACACCTCGTACAAAACATTTTATTGCATCATCGATTCATTACAAAGTTTATCCCCTTCAATGTACTCTCCTTGCTGATCCGTACTACGCTCCATACAAATTTTCCATTGTTAAAAGCAGTGCTGGAAGTCTGCTTCTATCAGCTTGTTGAGAACCTCCATCGCTTTTGTTTACTCATCTTCCATACTGTCAAATCTTGTCACCTTAAGCTCTGATTTTACCTTCGGATATAAAAAAAAATGTCATTGGGAGCCAGGTTGGGTTAGTACTGTGGGTAGTCCAACACAGTGGTACCGTATTTCGTAAAGAATGCCTTTATAGACAAGACGGAATGGGCTGGCCCATTATTGTGATGAAGCTTCCAGGAATTGCTCTTCTACAAATCACGTCTTTGTCTTCTCACTTGTTCACAAAAGGTATTCAAAACCTCAAAAATGATTTCAACAAGAGCTCAAACACTCATACAATGATTTTCAGCTGTTCAATTTACCAATTTTTGGGATGTTGTCGTCTGTTTTTGATGTTGAGGATTTTCCAGGGTGTGGATTGTCGTTGGTCATTTCACACCCCACCTTTAACCGTTTAAACCATTCAAAAACTTATGTGAGTGATAAACATTCATTTCCGTACACTTCCTTAAACATGACATGAGCATCCGCAGCATTTTCCCCAGTTTCACAAGTAACTTGAGGTTAACTTATTGCTCCATCTGAACACTGCGTTTTTTTCGACTAGACGCTAGCGCAAGGTCTTAAATGAGCGATTGCTATAGCAAGAATGAGGCACATACAACCATGTCCTTTGAGCTCAGGGTTGGGGAAACATCAACGGGTACAGACATGTTCAAACCTGCCATAGCATGTTCTATGTGCCAGTATGGCAAATAGAAAATAAATCTTCTTTTTTCTTCTTCTTACTATCAAGGATTAGGCATAAGCTTGTACGTCCTGTACGTCTACACAAACACGAGACACTCCAGCCCGTACATCTCGACTACGGCCATCTTCTTCGAGGTCTTCCCACCTTCCTTCTTCCAACTAAAACGTATTCAGTCACCTTTAAAGGTATTCTCTCCTCTGGCATCCGTTCCAAATGTTGCCTCCATTGATTCCGGTACTCCTCCACTTTTTCATTCAAGCTAAATACACCCTAGAAAATAAATTAAAATAGAATTAATATTAAAAATAAAAATAGAAAAAAATTATCATGAAAATACTGTTGGTTTTTACCAGTGTAGTGCATAACAATATATTTGTAGTTCTTTTGACTTTTCCTTTAAAATTTTTGGCAGTTAGTTGAAAACTAAAAACAAGTAAAGTGAAAATTGATGGTTTTTGTTTGATTTTAATGCATATTTTATATTTTAAGGTATGATAATAAAAGCTGTAACAGCAAATACTCCAGGTCTCCAAAATGGTAGCGTGGAATTATCTCCAACTGATAGTGCGTTAGTTATGCAGTACAAAGATTTAATAAGAGACCAGGATCGTAGATTGTATGAATTGGAGCAAGCTAACGAGGCTTTGAGGCATGAGAATAGAATGGCTAACAGACAGATTGATGAACTGAATAGCAGTGTAGCACAACTTCGAGACCAGAATGTGGTTTTAAAAGCACAGGTATGTATTGTTTAATCCAGGTTCTTTCACGATCTTGGTATAATAAATTATAGTCAAACTTTCTTTAAACAGCTATTTATTAACAAACCAATACATTATTACGCTTATAACTATTTGTAAGTACAATTAAATTTCTTAACATGATTGATGACAAAATGTTATTAAAAACTAAAGCTTTGACTAAACTTAAATAAAGATGAAAGATGGCCATTTACAATCAAAATAATGTTTACGTGAATACAATCGTTCACTATTCTCCATTCATGATTCTATTTCAATCATATTTACACAACTACTTTTGATTTACGATTTGATGTTTGTTGTTTGTTTAGGTCATCAGCCGGAAGGCTGGTGTGAACCTCTAGAGATTTTACTAAGTAAAATGAGAAGTGAGGTGGTTTACCAATGCCTTCCTTACTGAGTTAAAAAGTACACTTATCAGCATGCCAGGCCCTCTGAAAAGTATCAAATTTTTATCCTGCAAATGACACCTTCACTTCATTCACCTCAGGGTCTGGCTGTATAATGAAATTCATTACTTTCAGAGGAGATAACTGACTATTAGTGTCTTTTACACCTCTACCTCTTCTATTCTTAAATGCTTTAGTCAAATAATTGGACCATGTCATAAGAAACAGAACTATTCTTTGCAGCCCTGGAACTAACAGATTAGTGCAAATAATTTAACAATCCACTTCTGTTAGGACATATAATTTGATATAATTAGTTATTGTTTTTCTGCTTGAACGTAATTAAGCAGAAAATTTTTATTTTTGTGAAACCTGTGTCAGAATTGGTTTATTCAATCAGCTGATGAATTTGTCAGTGCTGATAATATATCTGGGATATTATTACAATTTATTTACTTCAGACAAACCCAGCAGTGCAGAATACTCTTTTGTGTAATCCAGGTTTCCAATAATCAACCTTTGGTTAATTGAGGGCTCACTTTTTTGTTATTTCATTGTTACAGGTAAATTCTGGGTCTGGATTATTTAGTACACCAACTCAAGACAATTCTGCTTCGTTGTTAGAGGTTGAAAGGTTGCAAAACGAATGCCATAAGAAAGATGTTCTTATCCAGAAACTTGTAAGTATATTATCAAAGAATTTTAATTTTTTTTAAATTTTTTTTTATTATTTTACTTAAATTAACTGCTTGGTCATTAGCAACTGTAGATGGTAACATAACTGATAAAAGTAGGTTACAATAAGTAACCAACGGATTGGTTTTGTTTGGTTTCAAATTTAATGTACATCAACTTCCAGTTCTTTTATATATCGATTACAATTATATTAAATGAACTCTTCAGTATTTAAAATAAATTGTTAATTAGTCATAAATTTTGACAGTTTTCTGTAATTATTTCTAAAATAAATACACAACATTTATTGGTCTTGTTAAAAATAAATACATTTTTTTAGTGTTAGTATTTTTCTAAAATTTTTGTTTTTCAAAATTTTTTAACGTGTAGGTTTTGTTAACAAGAAGAGTTCATGAGGAATCTATTAAAGTCGTAAAATTTGAGTAAGTTAAAAATTTTACTTCATTTAAGAATTATAATACTTAATTCCTTGTATACAAATCTGCATTCAAATATTTAAATACAAATAGGCATTTATTTACCAGTAAATGAAATATAAACAAAAATCCGTTTTGGGATCTGGGTAAAATAAATAATTAACACACTATAGTTTAAAATTACAAGTATTTATTACAAACTATGAATTACAATTAATGATGTTACTTAAATCTACGAATGAATTACAATATTACTACAATAAACTTACTTACAATAATTAACAAACTAATTAACAATAAATTGATCTTATTGAATAAACTAAATCCTACTTACAATGTTTACAACGATTAAACATGCCTACAGTATACGCTGGATCTCTTCGCAGGTGTACTCGCATACATTATAACTCACTTACGAACTGACAGATCAAAACTCGTCAACGGCAGATCAAAAACTAAACTAAACTCTGAAACGGTGTACTCCTTATATTGATGAAGTCGTAGAAGTCACGAGAAGGACAAAGATTTTCGATATAATAAAAAAAATACAAGTTTTTACAAAACGTAAACAACTCATTATTGTTCCTTTTTAACTGCATCAACTTTTCTTTTCACTTACACGTGTTTCGGTGGATCCACCAGTCATTATACAAATGACTGAAGATGTATCATCTTCTATTGGTTTTTAATAAATAAAGTTTTTAGTTTCAATTATATGTTATTTACTCTGATGATGGTGGATCCACCGAAACACGTGTAAGTGAAAAGAAAAGTTGATGCAGTTAAAAAGGAAGGTTAGTGAAATTTATTATATAAATTCATTATATAAAATAGAATTAATTTCAAACTGCAGGATGCATTATAAATATTTATTTTTGAACTCATTATCACTGAATAGAATGGTTACAAAAAGAGCCAATTATCTAAATAGTTATTCGGCTCCTTTTGATAGCCATACAGCAATAGGCTGTCCTATACTATACGAGGGGGTACCCAAAAGTAACTGGAATAACATTGCCATGGGCAGTGCTTGTGTAGTACGCATTTCTGCCACACAGACGTGTATAGCGCAACTCATTGCGAGTTCAGTGATTGTAACTCATTACGATTTCAATATTCATCTGCAGTGATTGTTTTTGCTAGCGCTTTTTTGTTCTTGTTTCGTTTTTTATGATGGCAAGTTTAAGTGAACAATGTGTAGCTGTGAAATTTTGTTTTCTACTCGGTTTAAGTGCTGCTGAAACTGTTTTACTGTTGAAAACAGCTTACAAAAATGATGCTATGGGAAAATCTCAAGTATACGAGTGGTTTTCTCGGTTTAAAAATGGCAACATGTTGATTGATGGCAAACGTCGTTCTGGACGTCCATCAACTGCCCGAATCGACGAAAATGTTTAAAAAATTCAAGAGCGTTTGCTTTCAGACCGTCGACTTACAATTTGGAAGTTTTAAGAAGTTTGCGCCACAGTGTTCGTCAAAAAAGATCCAATTTGTGGCAGACAGGAGACTGGTTCTTCCACCACGACAATGCACCTGCATACATAGCCATCTCGGTGAAAGAATTTTTGACTAAAAATGGCATGATTCCGCTGCTCCATGCACCTTACTTGCCTGACCTGGCTCCGTGTGACTTTTTCTTATTTCCACGCATGAAAAAGGACATTAAAGGACACCAATTTGACAACCTTGAATCGGTTAAGAAAAAACCGAGGGAGGAGCTGTCAGCCTTTTCTAAAGATGACTACAAAAAATGTTTCGAACAGTGGAATCACCGGCGGGATAAATGTATTAGTTGTAATAGAGAGTATTTTGAAGGGGATAAGGTTGTTTTGTAAAAAAATTGAAAATAAATAGCTTTTGAAAAGTAATTTCGGTTTCTTTTGGGTACCCCCTCGTACATAACCATTTGTGCCTTGTATTTCTATTTCTTAGAAATCCTATTTATTATTTACTATTACTATTATTTACATTAACAACTTTTAAATCTTGGTCCTTCTCGAGAATTCTCTTAACGTACTTTCTCCCTGTAGATATTGTCACAATATGTTTATGTTACTCTTATTAATAATTATACTATATATTCTGAATTGATGTTATCAACTACAGTAGTACAAGCATCGTTTCTGACTTCTTACACTTTGTCTCTTTTAAGCCAGCTATCCATTCACACCTCAGGGTTAGAGGTAAACCTTCAACAAAACCAATGTAAATGAGTGCCAAATGTTGTGCTTTTTTTATGTCTTTATAAAATATTTGATTTTGTGCAGGAAGAAGATATTAAAAGAATGCAAGTTGAAGCAGTAACTAATCAGTTACAAAATTCTATGTTAGAAAAAAATGAGAAAAATAGTGAGGTAAGTAAATATTCAGAATTAAGGTATTTTTGTAATATGTATTATGTAAAACATGTCAGTTATATTTTATGTAATATACAGGGTTTGTATAAAAAGTAACCGGACTGAACTTAGAAAACATATTTATTGGCAAAATTTCTACACTTTTTTTCTAGAAATCTTTGAAGTAGTCCCCATTGAAGTCGATAACCCTTTGGTATCAAGATTTTCCAGTCCCTGAACGCCCCCTGGAAGTCGGCAACCCGTAAAGCTTCTAGAGCCCTCATCGTAGCGAGTTGAACAGCTTCTAGATTCCCGAACCGCGTCCCCTTTAGTACTCTCTTGATCTTGGGGAATAGGAAGAAGTCCGGTGGTGCCATATCCGGACTGTAGGGAGGCTGTGGCAATGTCGCCCTCGAGTGTTTGGCCAATTCCTCGGTAACAAGCAGACAGGTGTGCGACGGCGCATTGT
The DNA here is from genome assembly GCA_035578175.1 of Catonia carolina. Taxonomy (NCBI): domain Eukaryota; kingdom Metazoa; phylum Arthropoda; class Insecta; order Hemiptera; family Achilidae; genus Catonia; species Catonia carolina. The sequence goes on from JAQMRL010000001.1 coordinate 39,054,197, forward strand.
CGTGATGGAGGATCCAGGAATCGGCAATCTCCGGACGGACTCGGCGAACCCGGGTGGTCAGTCGTATCGATCCCGACCTCTTCTGCGATTGCTCGGATGCTCAGATGACGATCAGTGTTCAACACATCACGGACGTTTTGCACATTTGGGTCCGTGTGACTGGTTGATGGACGTCCGGCGCGCTGTTCGTCGTGGACGTCATCGCAGCCCTCTCAGAAATTCTTGTGCCACTGGAAGACTTGAGTTCTGGATATAGCTTCCTCACCGTAAACCTCATTGATCATTTTAAAAGTTTCCGTAGGCGTTTTTTTGAGTTTGACACAAAATTTGATGTTAACACCTTGCTCAATGGTACGCTCCATTTTCACTCCGACGAGATCACTGAACACGCACTGCGCTCTCGCACGATGCTAACCCTCCAAGCGTCTAGAGGCAACTGACTCGGGCCCGCTCCCCTTCCCTCGATCCCCCACCACCACTAGAGCACCAACAACTGGTTTACAAACGTTTTACCTGGGCGTCACAAGCTCATGGCCGCGTTGGCGATGTTGGTAACGTGCTCGCCTCTCATCACGCGGTCATGGGTTCGAATCCCACTCGGGCATGGCATTTTTTCATACGTTACAAAAAATTCATTTCATCCTTCACCGTCTGCATTAGCAGCAATTTGCAAAACAGTCGGACGTTAAACCAAAAAAAAAAAAAAAATGTATGTATTAGTACGGCTGTGTCTTAAATCAACTTAATTAGATACTTAAAGCATACAAAATCAAATATAAGTAAACAAATACATTATTTTGACAATTGCAACACAAAATTGTGGATGCTACATGCAATCTACCTAACGGAACGTATGGTGTGTACATATGTCTGTTTTGGTAGTACTGTACATTAATCACATGTAGGTGCCCATGGATAAGGAAATGTCAAATATATTTTAACCTTTAAAACAAGCTGACCTGTTTCACTGATGAAGTAACACGTAGCAAAATCGTTGATGGAACACAAACTCTGCTATAGAGTGCAGAGTTGTAGAGTAGCTTCATGGAATAGATCCCAGGACTGTAACCAATTGTTAGGTAAAAGAAGTTGTAAAATATCATTGTTTTAATTGTATAAAAATATTTGTAACTGTATTTCCATTATTAACTAGTAAAAATTGTTTTTTGCCAAATAATTTTTTCACTAGTAAACTGTGACCAATCATTAAAAAATGTTATCATAATTTATTTAATTATTTTTTGCACAGGCACAATTTGAAATTGCACAACTTAAATCTAAATTAAGTGAAACGGAAGCAAGGCTTGAAAAACTGCAAGCAAGTGAAACAGAACTTGAACAATTAAAGAAAGATCAAGAAGATTTATTGGCACTACTTGCTTATCAGGACGTCAAGATTGCATCATTAAAAGAAAGATTAAAAGCGTTGGGTGAAAAGGTAATTAAAATGTTTTTATTTTCTGTTTTTATTGCTGTATAGTACATAAAATTAACAGTTTATCTTAATGGATAAAGGTTATTGTCGCTTTTACACATCACTACTACACTATATCCAACAGTCACTTGAGATTATGGGAAAGACAGGCGATTCCAATACATTGTTGTAACATTGGTTGTATAGAGCAATACGAAGTAAACAATCAGTGAATGATGTCACAGCTCCAGAACCGTACACACCAAAAGTATTATGTGATTTTCATAGTAGGCGTATGCGAAACGACTCGTGCTTAATACTCTTACGTGTAGTTAATTCTATAGCTTAATAAAATTAAATACTTTAATGGTTTTTATAATTCTAAATGCTTACTTTATTAATAAAATTATTATTGTTTACTAATTTTAAAACTCACTTTATTCTTACTTTATTCTCAAAGATTTACCTTTTTGGTGTTTGTAAATAGAGGACTCGGGTGCATTAGCCATCTCTATAAATTAATATCAACTTTTTCAGCAAAAATAAGAAAAACTCAATTTTGTTCATACAGTCGAATAAAGTAATAACTACAATAAAATTAAACCGTACATGAAACTAAAAGCACCATTCGAACTAGACACACAAATAAACCGAACCGAACAGTTTAAAATAACAAAGCCAACTAAATTGAAAACTCATTTAGGATCATAAAAGTAAAAATGACACATACATGAAGAATTTGTAATATAAACATTGAATAAGCCTATAAACAATACGGAGTAGTATGCAACTGAATTCTAAACAAAATTAAGTGATAAGGGAAAGATTTTATTGACGTTAGGGAACGCAGCTGTTCGTTGTTATTGTTTAGCAGTTACAAAAGTGTTGGTGTCCACCCGGTGACTAATGCTAGGCTGTTGCATGTATTTGTGTGGTGTATTTACACGTACTACCACAGATGCAGTTTGTTGATTCAACAGTTGGTTCTTACCGTGAACTTACTATAACTTAAGTTAAAACTTGGAACTTAAGTTAGGTACCATTCGAGGACCTGACTGGAACATTTTCATCAAAATCAGTGAATCTGAAGTAGTAGTTTTCGAGTGTTTTCTCAAAAACTGTCCTATGATTTTTTTAAAAATTGCCTCGTTTACTAATATTTTTAATGCTATATAAGATAGGGTAAGCACCATGTTCCATAAATTCTTGGGGAGGTTGCACTCTGTAGAAAAAAATGTTTTTTTAAGATTACGGCCTTAGTATACATTCTAGAGTAAAAGTGTATTTATAATCAAAGTTGTAAAACATTTAAAAACCTAGAACTTTTATTTTAAACATTGGTTTTGTGCAAAGCTTAGTTCAGCGGAAATTAGTGATTTTCTGGTTTTTTCCATCACAATCGGTAAAAAAATGGGATTTTTAATATTGTGGCCTTAGTACGCATTTTACAACAAATGTGAAACATGAAAGTTGCAAGAAATAAAAAAATCTACAACTTTTATTTCAAGCATTTTCTTCTACAGAGCCTAGTTTAGTGACAATTAATTAGTGATTTCCCATATTTCTAATTTGAAAAGAGGTGATTTTCATTTTGTGACATTCACTCAGGATTAAAAGTAGGTTATATTTTACATTGTTTACTAATGGTTAAACATAGGTTACATTTTAATTATTTACATTGGCAAGAGAAAGTTGTGCGAGTGTTTCACACCAGATTTTTTTTGTTATGCACATTTCTTCAGATAATTTAAACATTATGAAATCCGAACTGGTCCTGCTCTGAATTAGTTTAGATTAGCGGGGTTGTTGGATATTGTAATAAATTATGTCTTAGTTTAAGCAATTTACATATTTTTTTTTTTTATTAGGTTGATGAAGATGAAGAAGGTGAGGAAGATTCTACAGGCATTCCAAGTCAGACTGTTCCAGCTAAAAGTTAAAATAAAATAATATTGTTCAGTGAATAAGTCATTATTAAAATATTGTACATATTGAAGCTAGATTGTATTGTGCGTTTACCAATAAGGAATTTTTTTTTTATAATTTCTGTCTTATTATTTCTGAATTTAGTTCTCAGATTCATTTCATTCATTATAAATTTTTTCATTATTATTTAAATCAACAAATTTCAGTATAACACCTTATAGTAATTGCAGAATAGTGTGCTTAAGTAGAATTTGTGAGTTAACCCTCTTGCGCTGCTCCGCATTTTGCGCTAATGATTAACTGTAAATGTCAAAACACGTTCTCAAATAAATCCATTTAGCTAAGTTCATTACTAATAAAAAATTCAGAAAAAATTACAGCTGCTTCTTATAATATCTACGATTTTTGTGAATATAAAAACATGAAAATCAGTTAGGCTTTATGGTCACTGAAATATTTCAGAAGTTGCGTTATCTGAAAAATTGGTAAAGACTAATGAAGGGAATCAGTTAGGTTGGCAACTCCCCGCCTCCTGTAACGCTCTGTTATTGTATAAAGGCATGGCCTTGCTTCAGAGTATAGTTCAGTATACAAATACAAAAATTACTCCAGTAAAAGGATGTAGTAGGGAAAGAGGGGTGAAAAGTTTCATTATTCATAGCAAAGAAAGAAAAAAAAAATTTACGCTTTCATAAACATCCGCGTAACTTAGCTCAGTGGCGGCATAAATGTTCAATCTCTCTTCAGACAATAACACACACCCACTAAAATAGACTTACAGTTTTACCAACCCTAAAGATGAAATATTCCCAAAGTTACACCATCTGAATGATTGGTAAAGCCAATTAGAAAGTTAGGTTGGCAAACTTCACCAGCACTATCATAAGTAAATAAATAGTGTTTTATATCAAAATTTACTACGTTTCAGAATGCGTATCAGAATTACCTAGACCTTGATTATGCAGTTCCCCGCGTTCAAGGGTTAATTAATTATTTATTTTTTACATTACTTCTTCATTTAGAAAGCGGGAGGTTCTCACAAGTTTCTTTTTCATTTTAGTAAACGATTATTTAGATCATTAACTTTTTTATTTTTTATTGTGCACATATTTAGTGAACATAGTATTTATTATATAGTACAAAAATTTATTTTATGATTTCTCATTTTTGTTAAGGTTTAGTATTTTTAAGTCTACAGTATTTACTTAAATCAATATGTATGTAGCTGTAATGGTACCGAAAAATATGGAGAGAAGTTGTAATGTGAGCAATGAATATAAGAGGCGTCTCATACTCATCATTGAGGGCAATTGGTAATATAGAAGACAAAGGTATTTAAAATGCGGGATATGAAGGAATGTGTAGGATCCCCAACATAAATTAAGTCTTTTCTCTGAATTCTAAACCATTTTTTTAATACTCCTGATCTCTTTTTCGTTTAATTAATAAATTTCATATGCGCTTAACACATAGAGTCCTGAAGAGTTTCATAGCAACAAGTCCTGGAAATCCTTAGCATTTTAATGACATTTTGAAAAATATATTATTTGATATATTTTAAGTGCAAATAAATAATTGATACATCATTTTAAGGTTAATAATTTACAATTTTATTTGATGAAGAAATGTGCATATGTTTTGCTTATCAAAAAAGTTATGTTGATTGAAAATTAGTCTAAAAAGTGTTGTGTTTCAAAGTTTTTAGACTCATTTCAGGAGAAATAACTGTCTTATTATCAATAAAATCATAAATAATTCTTTTACAATTAAAAGATAAAAGTATTTGATGATTTATTTGTAGGGCTTTGGCGTAGAACGTTGTAAGTGACAAATTCTAGATTTTTCCCAAATTAAAAAAAAACTGGATCTAATGTTATTTACTTTTGTTTGTACGAAAAGTGAAGAATTTCATTGACAGAAACGTTAATTTAAAATTATTAATTCGTACAATTTCTTAATGTTTGACTAATTCATGTTTAAATACTTTTCTTTTAGGTAATCAGGTGATTATAACGTTATTACTTAGACCAGTTTTTGCTCATAAGCGCTAGAGACAGGATGTAAATAAAACAAAGTATTTCAATTTTTACACTGCTGAATTCATTTTGAAAATTCAAAATACTATATCAACTTACACAATATTTATAAACTACTATTGTTTAACAAAGTTCTTTTGCCATGATCAAATTCTTAGAAATGTTTTAATCCTGCCAAACTGTAAAATAAGATCGGAACTTAATATTTTAAGACATTTTTGTTACTATGAAATACATAAAAAAGGGCAAAAAAACTTTAAAAATTCTAATAACTAAAACACATATTTTTCACTATTTGGTCATTTCGTGAGCTTGAAGTTCTTCATAAAATGGGACGAACTCTGGAGGCAAGTATTGATTCATATCAGTTAGATCTTTCTTCTTAGATGCCTTTATAAGTAGCCGGTCTTCATTAATAGTCTTGGTAATGTAGAAACTTTCACAGGAGGAAGCCTTTGCTTTTGATGGTGCAGGGTAATTGTGGCTAAACATTGGGTTTCCCGAGATTGAAGTACGTTGTGCATAGAAACAACAGGTGGCGCTTACAATGTTGTTGTACTTACCTTTTCTGGTGGAAGTTTTCCAGGCACGGTTTCTTCTTTTTTTAAATATGTAGGTTTCCCGAGTCCCTTGATGCTTTTCTTTCCATATCCTCCCAGTTTGAAATGTTTATATTTCTTCTCTTTCCATTGTTTAAACGTTTTATATCACCTGGAGAAATAGAAATGCTTATACAACTAGCCATCTTGGTGGATGTTTTATTCTGGCATGGCAGCCTATTTCTCCTGTTGTCAATAGCTGCTTTCAGAGTTGCCAACATCATTGTATTGAAAAAACCTCATGCATTTATAACCTTGTTCTGGCAAAATATTAATTTGTGGTGCTGATATTACACACCTATGTTACGTAGTGTTTAATTTGTTTCTTATGTTACATAGTGGATCCCTTCATTTATGAAATATCAAAAAAAAAAAAAAACAGCACAACAAACTATCGAATGGCCATAACCTAACTAAAACAACGAGAAACACATGGTTTAATAAACTAACTTGTTTTCAGAAAATAATGTGTCAGAATGCTGAATCGTTCACAATGAACTATGAAAATGTAATTGTAACAACAGGAATAACCCAACTGGTGATAGTCACGTAATTAAATCTGCGACAAGGGTACTATACTTGGGCTTCAGTCACTTGCACACTTAGCTCTATAAAAGTATATATTTTCTCAGGATACAAATTGTTAATAACTAATCAAATACTTATTTTATCCTCTTGAAATTCATACCAGTTATACTTAACGTATTCATAAATTTAATGAATAACTTACTACTTGCAGTACTAAATTTTTTTCAGCCCTTATGAATAAATTAAAAACAAAAACAAAATAAAGTTAATTATGCACAGGTTTGAGCAACCACACATATAACTTTTAACTGAAGTAATTGAAATAGAAAAATTATTCGTAATAGATAGATAAACCATTATAATACTATATTAAATATGATCTGTAATAATCTACTTGATCTTGTTCTATCAATAAAGTATTAAAACGTTTTTGATTAAACAACCGTAATGGCATCAGTGTGGATATAATGAACTAGGTAAAGTGCATCCAGGGAGTGCTGACAATAGTGCTATGGTGGCGTTAGAACAAAACGGTACTTTCTGGACACACCTCGTATACCAAAACTATTTCAGCTAAATTGTAAAATATTATGAGTAACAAAGCACTTAGTATCTTAATACCAATAATTTACTATAAGTGAACAATTAAAATACTGAAAGACCACCAAAAAATTTATTAAGGTTATACATTTTTTTTTCAAAAAAAATTTTGTATGTGGGGAAACTTTTTATAAAATTTATCAATCTTTTATTAAAATTAATACTGTTACTAATTCTATAGTAGAACTTATTTAATAATTTTTTGTTCATTCGTATAAAGTTTTTAGATTTTAAATTAAAGGTTATATCTATACAGAGTCAAATGTTTGTTTTATGTTTATTTTTGTTAGAAAAGGAAGAATGTATTGTTGAAATTAGTATTTCCTTGAGGTATCTGATTAACAAAAGTAAAAATAAATTATCAACTAAAATTAGATTTTCAAAATATATATATTACATGAATTGTAGTCCTACATCTGGTCAAAGTTGACTTACAGACATAATTTTTTTTGTCTGATTATTGTATTTAAAGTTATATCACAATAACATATTAAATAATCTTGTTATGTATAATAATTCTTATATAAAAATTATTATTGCAAAAGTTAAATATTAATGTAATTTAAAAAAGAATTATCTCTGTTTATTTTTAAAGGTGCTGGTCTGTGTATGTGAAGGAATTGAAGTTAAAAAATCATTTTGTAGAGAAATAATACAGTTGAGCTCTAGTTGCCCAACAAAATGACCTAGCAGGATATCAGGTACCCAAAAAGTTGTTAAATAAATTGGAATGCTTGTTTCTATATTATCTTCATATTTGTGTATTATTCTTGTAATAAGTTGGTTATTTTGTTTGTAAATATCTATTCAAATTAAGTTAAACAATGTGGAAATATCTTCATTGGTTTTCCCATTCTGAGTTGTGGTTTTCTGTATCATTGTAATGTTTTAGTCACACTTTGTTCACGTGAAATGAATTTCCTTTTTCTCTTTCTTTTTTTTGCAATAGTCCTTTATTGTAGTAGTCTCTTGTCTTACCATTGGTTCTAGTTTCTTGTGATCACCATTTGTCATAAATATTTTTTTTTTCATTCAATCTAGATTAACAAAACTGCATTCTAATTTAATCACTGTGATCTTTGATTTCCTACAGTAAAATTTGTTACGATTAGCATCCAATCATTAGAATTTATTATACTCAGTTTAATTCTCACAACTGTAGGCACTCTTGATTTATTTATCATAAGAGATTACTGTAAAAACTTGGTTAAAAAATTTTGTGTGATTAAGTTGAGGTTAAAAATTGTATCTTTGTTGATTTTGTGCAGTATCATTTAGAAGAACTAGAATTATTTTTTAATTCATAATAAAAATTTTATACAGTCCTTCATATTTTACTTATCAATATGAAATAAGTATAATAATAAAAAAAGTAGTAGAGGTTAAATTTAAATACTCAGAAAAGATGTTGTTGAATATTTTTAAAACTTTGAAATTTTGTAAGATTAAGTATGAAGTTTTGGTGCAATATGACAACTGCTTTTTATAATTGATTTACGTGCGGTTAGAATAATTTGGATGGAAGGAAAAGAAAATCAAGAATCATATAAGAAGGAAGAAAATGTGTGCTAATAGTTGATTTGTACTCGCTACAAATTTGTAAAACATTACCATATTATTTTAAACTTAGTACATCTCACGTTAACATATTTAAAGTAGTGTTAAAATTATTGAAAAATCTAGCATGGACAACAGTTTTTAAATAACCGAAATTGAAAAAGTTGTTTTTTTTGATATGTGAAGGAATTTTCAAATATCTAAACATAGCATAGATTGTATGAGGCAGTATGCACATATATTGGTTCACTAAACCAATATCAAGTCAGCTTTCTTTCAAAATGTGAATGAAGCTTCGTGGTTTGATGTCATAAAGACAGTCCTCTTGGCTTTATAAAGTATTCTGTCGTACTGTGACTGCTTCTAAACTCATGAGGAAGATACCTATAGTTGATTTCACGTTCAGAATGCAGTATGGGAAGTCCATAAGCAATGTATTTCATATGGGAGTTTGAGCGCTACTACACTAACTAAAAATATCGACTCTGCACCACAGCACGTTCTCATTTACAATCTCCTATTGAATAATGTAATACGAAAACATCAGTGATTTTTTTAAACTCGTTTATTATTTCTGTTTCCAGCCAACATTATGACTTACCATATATGAAATTACAGATAAAATTCTATATTTTATAACAAAATAATAAAACACATATGTTGTCATTGAAAGAAAAAAGTTATAGGATGTGAAACGCAAAAAATGACGAGATTTAAACATCCAACTTTGTACAAGCATATTTTATCAGAGTATAATAATAAAATTTATAGCATAATAAAATACAATTCATTAGGAAACGAAAGTAATTTTTTCAGAATTTTTTGATTGAAAATTAGTTTGTTAGAGCATGGTAAGTGAAACTCTAAATATTTTTGTCCGTGACCTTGGGATGGTCTCGGCAGAGGAGGGTTAGTTTATTGGCTGTGCCTGATGTTTTCCGTATGCCTGATAACACAACAGGTTCTCATAAGAGTTGTACTGCATTCTGAACGTAAAATATAGAGTATAGAACTTCACTTTAACTACATAAAACTCCCTTGCAGTTTTTGTGTTTCTTTATTTTTTGACGTGAAGATTACTGGACAGATTACTATGAATGCATATAAGAATGGGATCACATTTACTACTGGACAGATTAATACGAATGCGTATAAGAATGGGATCACAGCACTTACCATGAAAAATTTATGAAAATACCAAAGATAAAAATATAATAAATATTACTTTGGGTGTAGGTTAGGTGAGACAGTTGCATTACTCAATTCTAAGATGTATTGTAACTTGGAAATTTGGTTTTTCAAGAACGGTGCGCCGTAAATTCAAGAAATTATTGTAAATTTGCCATACCAAATTAAATTTTGGTTATAGTAAAACTAAAAAATTTCACTTCGAAAGTACCCCACCAGGTTGGTCTAGAGGTAAAGTTGTCGCTGCGAGTCAGCTGATTTTCGGAGACGATGGTTCCTGGTTCAATTTAGTAAAGGTAGTTACTTTTATACAGATTTGAATAATAGACAGTGGTTGGTTAGTGGTGATTTTGATGGTTGGGGTTCAATTACCCATACACTCAGGAATGGTCAGCCAAGACTACATGTCATACTCATACAGTAGCGTGTAAATTAATCCGAACACAGATGTTATTTAATAAAAAGTAACTTTATTTACGAAAAAATTTATAATATAAATTTTTTACGTATATATTATATACGTACAATTTGTGAATATTTAGGAACTAATAATATGTTTCCCTTTATTTTTTATCACTTTATACAATTTGGCATAGATTTAATTAGTGTACTACAAAATTTTTAATTTGTTCGTCTCGAAACCATGGCGAAATTATTGCTACACAATGAGGTTATTTTTGTAGTAAAATCCACTTTTGAGGGTTTGTTTTTCACTATTGCCCAAAGATTTTCAACTGGGCTTATATCTGCGGAATTACCTAGTCATGTCAACACTTTAATGTTTTCATGTTTGAAATATATTTTCACTTTCTTGGCAATATGGCGTGGCGTTAAATCGTGTTGGAACAGTCCATTGCCTTGTGGAAATTTCTTATGAAGTTGTGGCACAACTATTGACTTAAGAATTTTGATATATCCATCGCTTTTAACATACCGTCTACTGGAAGTAATGAACAAGGGTCTTCAAATCTAAAACAACCCCAAAACATTTTTTCTAGGGATGTTTAACTGATTGTTGGATATGAGCTGTGTTCGGATTAATTTGCACGCTACTGTAATCCTCATCTCAATGGGGTAATGGGGTTGTTCAGTGTTCTGAATTGAACGGAAACGTAAACATATTAGGAATAAAAATAACTTCAAAAGTAATTTCATGATAACATATCTTGTGTACTATAGAATTAATCAATTGTTGGATGACTTGGGCTTAACTGTATATTGCCATTTTTTTTAATATTGTAAGTTTAAGAATACTTAGTATTTCTTTTGTATAATGATTATATTTAATTTTTTATTGAAAAGACTTTAATTTGATTCTATTATTATGTTGTTATTTATTGTGTTATTTTATTTTAGTGTTATTAAAATGTTAAATTAGGGTTTAAGAAATAAAAATTTTATTTATATTGAGTAACATTTGTTTTCCTTCATTCACTGAGTACATTATTACTATGTTAATAAATGTGTTATCACCGTATGGTGACATTTAAGTGGTGAGTTAAAACCGTTAATTGTTGGTGGCCCTGAAAAGGATTGTTTAAGCGATGGTCATCTTGAAGGAAAGCGTCAGTTGTGGTCGTCATGGCGGTTGAGGAGCTGGGCGACACGGCGTGTTGTCGTCCAGCGGAGAAGTCATCTTCTTCCCTTGCAGTAGTGCGTCGATGGCTGCTTCGTCGGATCCAGTGGGCATAAGGCTCGGTCGAGGGACCACTGTGGGTATCGCTCACATCAGCGGGTGATGGTGACGGGTCGGTGTGTGGAAGCATCATCTTCTCTATTGTGGGGTCGTCGATCAGTCTTCGCTGGAGTCCGGCAGCTATATGCTGTGGTGGACATCTTGTCGATGCTGTAGGAAGTGAATCGCTCTGTGTCTGGTTCGGAATTGAATCACTCGGCTCAGTGCAGCGCTCTTTATATAGTTGCTGAGAGCGCTGTGGTAGAGGGCGGCTACTGGCTCGGCCGTGAAGGCCTCTGTCGGTGCGCCGACAAAGGCCGGGAGAACTATTGAAGGCCGGTAACACAGTGAATGATTAATTAGAAGAGGTGGCGGTGACAGTGTGTTGAAAACAATGCAGCAAGCCTGCAATTGGTCATTCATTTGCTGTTTGTTATAGAATAAACATCATTTGTTATTTCTCACTTCCTTGTTGTTCAAATACTGTTCATATAGCAAAAAAAAAACTCAAAAAATTGCATAACAGACGTAATCCACCGACACATATTTGATCATCAAAAGATAACTTATTCTTAGTAATATTTTTATTTTTATTGATGGTGTCATAGTGTTTTTTCAATGTCTTTATGTAGGATTATGAGTCATTTGATAAACACTCCTAGTGTGATGGAAATGATCGTTAACTGAAACTGTTGACATGTAATGAATCTACTAAATATTGTAATTAATTTGTTTAAACATTTTAGCATATATCCACCATTTAATGAATTTCTTATCTTATTTTCTCGTTGCATAGTCCGTAACCATTTATAGGGCAATACTACAGTGAAAAATATGCATATTGTAAAATGTTAAATTTTGTTGTATAGGGACTTAAATAATGTATTTCTAGTGCCAAAACAGTAAAATACTTCTTTGTTTTATGTTAAGCCCTGGTAAGTGCACTTACCAAGGAACGTTTATTGAAATGGGAATCACATAATGTTTAGTGGTAAGAATGCTTATTAAAATAACTTGTGGTCCTGTATAACAGAAAAATGTGTAGAATAAGCTATCTCAACTTTATATTAGCATGAATACTTGCTTTCCTGTAAAAAAATTCGAATTTTCTAAGCACTGAACAAAAGTAATATAACAACACGATTGCGTATGCTGGAATGAATCCTTACCACATTTGTGTAACTCACAAAGCAAATGGTTGCTGCACACTAATTTCAAAATATGGATAGCTTATTTACCAGAGAACATCTATTAAACCGTAAAATGCCAATAAAGGTCAACTGCTCAGCTTATTCATAAAAACACCGACCTTATTGCCAGTGGTAAGTATAGGTACCGAAGACCTATAAAGGGTTGAGAACTTGCCAAATCAATGTTTAAATTAGACGTTTTGCTAATCTTTTCTTTTTCTCCCACATTTTTTTCATTCTTTTGGATCTTTCCTTTTTAAGTTGTTTAATGTTGGGGGGGGGGGGTTCATGTCTTCTTTTCATTCTCTCCCCGAAGATCACTTTCTGGTTTTGTTCCTAAAAAATTCTCTATTCTGTATATTTTCTGTGACGATTTTTGTATCTTTAAGGGTCATTCACTGTAAGAGCGGATGCCAAATAAGCTTGCTGGTTTTTTGAAGTGCGCAGAAGTTTTATTTTGGTAATGGTGCGCTTGGTTGCCTCACCGAGTGGTTGGGGTCATTGCTGTACTAGCTGTGATCAGAATCACGTCGCTCTCACAACGTTAAATATCAGCTGACCTGAAAACATTAGTCTGCAATATGCTATTTATGGTATGCGTTAATTGTTGTACACAATTGAATGTTTTTAACGTCGCTAATAGATGATATTTTACATTGTTCGGCGCCTGTGATTTAATAGGCAGTTTGGTACTAAGACACGAAATCTACCGACTGAATCCGAACTGTTCGCGCAGCTACACCAGCAAGCGTATTTGGCGTCTGCTCTTCTATGAACCATGCTGGTTTGATTGTGTTATTTATTACAATATCAAAAATTTTTTTTGAATTGCTATTATTCATTCTTGACATGTCTCTGAAAAATACAAGCCTCGTTTTTCTCATTACATGAATTATGTTTTCAGTTTTTCGTATATCGCTTAGTTCAAACGAGGTGTATTGTAATCTTCTTCCTTCTTAGGTCCTAGGATGTTCCGAACTATTCTCCTTTCTTATTTTTTAATTTTATTATAAATAAATTTATAAAAACTACCAGAAACGGTCAAAGAATGAGTAAGAACACTTACCAATTGAGAAGTACTTTCATGGCTTTAACACATTGTCAGCTCATCACAAGACTTAAAATTACACAATTATAATTATTATTACATTTATTTTTTTAGAGATGTAACCCTGTCTTCTGTGCCATGACTGTTAAAAGAATCAGATTTATTTAATATAGGCTACTCATGACATACACAGGAGGTTTACATCTCTATATACTGTGCATGACCCTAACAATTCATTTTGCTTACACGAAATTTTTTTTTCCGACATGAGCATTTCGCCCCGCATATTATGAAGAAGAAAAGAGTATATGCAAGGAAAATAAAGAAAGATGGAACAAATCAAGGATCTGATCCATTAAAAAAATTACAATTACTTTCTGCAACAGAATTTATTGTAAGGAGGCATCATTTTTTATGATTCTACACATTCTTGGCTCTTGGTTTGAAATCTGCTTGCTGAAAACTAAGGGATTGGTGATCAAGTAAGGTTCCTCACACTTGATGCAACCTAGTTAATGAAAATTAACTTGATGAGCAGGTTCAAAAATTTAAGTATTTAGGATTACAGGAAATGGAGCCAACAGTGGAAATAAGAACTCATATTAAAATGAACTAGGCTGGTGTTTCTCAATAAGAAGTATCTGTTCATTAATAATACAATTTCACTTCCTGTAAAATATATGTTTGTAAAGTCGTATATTTATTCTGTGCTGCTAAGTGGTATTGAAACATGGATTTTGAGTATGCAGTACATAAATTGTTGGAGGTTTTTGAGATATGGGTGATCAGAAGAATGCTCTGGGTTTTGTGGACCTGTCATGTTACCAACATTGATGTTGTGAGACGTGTGGACTACAATAGATGAACATAATCAAAAGAAGAAAGACTTGCTACCTTGGCCAATTATACAGGGGTGTTAAGTATGAGGTTCTTAGATTTATTATTGAGGGTAAAGTTGAGAGTAGGTGCAGACCTGGGTGAAAGAAATGCTCATGATTAAAGAATATAGAGGTAGGACAAACATAACCTACGTTCGTTAGGGTGGTTTATGATAGAGAGTGATTTACCAGAGTTTTAGTCAATTTTCAGTCCTGGAGTCAACATGTTGGGAAGACACATTGTTAGAATATTAATAATGATGTAAATATGAGGGATATTCAAATATAAACGGGAATTGTTTTTAAATAATTTTTCTAAGAATGATAGAATTTGAAAACAATTTTTTTGTTTTTCTACATACTTTCCTTGTACTGAAACACATTTTTCCCAGCGTTTTTAAAGTTTTTGATTCTGTCATCTAAATATTAATTGAAGGATTAATCTTTAACCAGTTGCGCACAAAGAGTTCAACCTCTTCATTGCTATTGAACCTTTTACCTCCTAAAGCTTCATTCAACGGTCCACATCATGCGGTCTTGGGTTCGAATCCCACTCAGGCACGGCATATTTTCATACGTTACAAAAAATCATTTCATCCTTCACCGTCTGTATTAGCAGTAATTGCAGAACAGTTGGACGTTAAACCAAAACAAACAAAAAAAAAATTCAACGGTCCAAAAAGATGGTAATCACATGGTGATAAATGTGGGCTGCATGGTGGATGTTCTAGTGCTGATTCCAGTGAATTTCTTCCGGTAAGGTCTAAGTTATGTGTGCTGTGTGAGACCTTTATCATCATGAAGGAGGATGACTTTTCTGATTGGGAAATTCTATCTTTTGTCATCCCTTAACTTAGACCTACTGAAGAAGCAATTTCGTCAACAATGAGGCGCCAGTCTTCTTCCAAAACTTCCCTTATTGTATGGATGTTAGCCTTTGTGATAGAAGTTTGAGTATGTCGATCGAGACTTTGATTTTCCACCATTACCTGCCCTTAAGAAAAACTTTTTGCCATTTGTACACGTGAGGTTCTGAGAGAGTTTCATCCCCAAATTGTGCTCGTAAATGAGTTAAAATTTTTGAAGATCTCACTACTTTGCTTGTCAAAAATTTCATAATAATTCGTTGTGCAATGGCAGTAGGAACCTCTTGCTTACTCAGTGCTCTAGTATCGACTAAATGCGAATAACCTTGACAGGATAAAGTGGAATGGGGAGAAACCCAAATGGAATTCGTGGAAAAGCAACAGCTCTCTCTGATTCTTCTATAACCTGATTTTTGTAAGGAGAGCACTGGGCAAAACGTGCGTCTGCATTAGTATAGTCTTGTATGTACTGCAATAGTGCAGCGTATATAATCAACAATGGAACAGCATGCCTACAAAATACAATGGGTGTTGTCAATTTTCAACAACACTGACTGTACGTCTTACTGTACGTCGGAGGGGTATGCGGGGTTGAAGTCATGTATGTGCATGCGTAGCCCAGCACTCACAGCAATTGGCTTGGCCTTTATGGGCATGGGTAGCCCAGCACTCACAGCAATTGGCTTGGCCTTTATGGACATGCATAGCCCAGCACTCACAGCAATTGGCTTGGCCTTTATGGGCATGCGTAGCCCAGCACTCACAGCAATTGGCTTGGCCTTTATGGACATGCGTAGCCCAGCACTCACAGCAATTGGCTTGGCCTTTATGGGCATGCGTAGTCCAGCACTCACAGCAATTGGCTTGCCCTTTATGGGCATGCGTAATCCAGTACTGTTAGCAATTGGCTTGGCCTTTATGGGCATGCGTAGTCCAGTACTGTTAGCAATTGGCTTGGCCTTTATGGGCATGCGTAGTCCAGCACTCACAGCAATTGGCTTGGCCTTTACTAGGATTGATAAAAAAATTCCCGTTTATATTTAACTGATACTCATAAATATCAATCCTCAAGATAGATTTATTTAAGAAAATTAGCTATAGGAGGTGATATTTTGTGTAATAAACGGTAAAGAAAGAATGCAGATAATTATGTTAAAAAATGCGTTATAATGATAAAAGGCACATTGTTCATAACTGTACATAAATAGTTCATTTTCTTTACAATAAAAAAATAATTTATAAAATTTTAAACACTGCCATAAATATATTATGGAAAAAAGTAGTTAAATTATGCTTTTGCTTTCAGTTTTTAATAAGCTAATAGGTAGAGAATTAACAAGATATAAATTACTGTTAAAAATCACAAAATATGGCAACTGAGTGTAATGACATGCAAGTAATGCAATGTAGTAAGTATTGGTAACTTTTATTTTTAACTATCTTTTTTTGTTTCCTGAGGTGTTTCACTGGCAATGGATGATTGTTCAGGAGATGCTTTTTTTGCAATTGTATGAACTTCTGCCAATTCAACAGGTGTTGGTTTGGCAGGCGTTATTGCTCCATCTTCTTCTGCTACTTGTAGACCTATTGTTGCTCCGATCTTTGCACTGGCTTGTCTGAATGTGTCTGATAATTTTTCCTGTAATATTAACATTAATTTTAACATCATTTCAAACAAAATTTTGTTATTTTTATTCTAAAATATAATTTTTGGCCAAGTACATTGAAATTGTTTAGCCCTCATAAAAATTTACTGCAAATTAAAAATTCTAAAACCTTAATGAACACTTAGTGGGTTAACACTGACAGTTTCTAAGCTTTGATTAGATTTAATCTATAGTCTAATATGCGCAAAAAATACCTTTGCATGCTTTTCAACGCATAGGTAGAATTGGAAAACAGTCTAGTAATAACCTACCTAGTAATAGTATACCTATGTAATAGTATGCCTCTAGTAATAGTATACCTATGTAATAGTATGCCTCTAGTAATAGTATACCTATGTAATAGTATGCCTCTAGTAATAGTATACCTATGTAATAGTATGCCTCTAGTAATAGTATACCTATGTAATAGTATGCCTCTAGTAATAGTATACCTATGTAATAGTATGCCTCTAGTAATAGTATACCTATGTTGGACTTTGATTTTGATTATTGACAATCAATAATTGACTAATTTACACTAATCAAAGCTCTATAAAAAATATGCTTGAATTAAAAATTGGTTTCCACCAATGACTGAAAAATTAATGTAGCAACATCTCTGTTTTGTGAACTCATTTTGAGGGATTTCATATGGCAGGACTAAGGACCGAATATAACCTATATTTAATCATGAATACGTAATCTGTGATCATGAGTAAACAATGTAAAATGAAAAAAATAACCTAATTTTAATCATGAGTGAATGACACTAAACAAAAAATCAACTTATGTTGTACTTTGATTTTGATTATTGACAATCAATAATTGACTAATTGACACTAATCTAAGCTCTATAAAAAATATTCTTGAAATAAAAGCTATAGGTTTTAATTTTCTATAACTTTAGTCTCCCCCCACAAAGTCTACCTCTTGTTTTCTATCATAATGAATCTCTTTTATTTTATAAAAACTATTCAACAAAATTATTGTTGAAAATAAGTAGTAATCAAAACTAATGAGGATCTGTAATTAAATTATTTGTTAGAAAATAGTTAGTAGGCCTATATTCCCTCTGTAAAAATTAAACTGATAAACTTTCACACTTGTAGAGGTTTCATAATATTTGAGATTGTAAATTTTAAATTATTATGTTATTTAGACAGTTTAATTGTCTAAACTTTCTATAAAATCCTTCCATTTGAGTTTTACATTTCATTTGTTTCACAGTTCAATAGTCTCGGCAACATGTGGTTAGCAAACAGTGCAATTGCATGGTAGTGTAATATAATGTTTCACTGTTGAGGTTGGCAGCACTGTCAGATTTCTCTTCTCTTGCTCACAGCCCACCCATACGCAAAAGGCATTCTTGTGCCTCACTATCTTATGTCAGTTGTCAGTTGTTTATATGTTTAAGGGCCGTTTCTTTTCCCAACTCTGAAAGGCCATAAATAAAAGAAAAGTGAAAATAGGAAAATGTTTTATTACTAAAAGTTATGTACGCTTATGGTTACCTTTTGACAAAATCACTTTGATAATTTGTTGTACCTATGTGACAAGCTTTCCAATACCATCTTCATAAAATGTTGCCATTAATAAATTTTAATGAGTCTTGAAGCTCCTCATTAGTTTGTGGTAGGGTCAGTGGCGGAGCGTATAGCAGCTTACTGTCGATTAATAAAAAGTTTTATTCCACTCACCTTGGAAGTCCTGCGGCTTACCAGCTGGTACCAGTGGCTTTCCGATGAGTGTTGAGCTGCCGAAGATCTTGAATTAGTGGACTGTATTTTGCGTGGTCGGTTTCCTGGAGTGTCTCCAGCGCGTTAAATACGTAGCGATGCGTGAATTTAATAGAGAAATACACTTAAATAATATAAAGAAAACAAATTAGCGGTCGCGGATAATTCCCAATACTAGGGCGAAAGCGGAAAAGCGTAAGACTGCACAGAGAGCGTTCTTTTGCGTTGCGAGTTAGCGGACGACTGTGTCCAGTTCAGTATAAAACTGTCTGTATGTGCAGGTAGAAATCAACCCTCATTGGTTGAGACCGATAAATGATATCTTATAATAGATCACAGAAATAAATTAATGAATTGAACAAAACATAAAATTTATATAGTCCCAAACAGTTTGAAAGCACTGCCCTCCTAGCCACTTCTTCAGTTTAGGGAAAAGATGGATTTTACTTAGTGCTAGGTCAGGACTGTGTGGCGGGTAATCAAAAATGCTTCATTGAAATTGCTTAAGGAGTAGTTGGGTTGCACCAGCATTGTCATAGAGGATGGGCATTGTCATGGATAAGAACAATTCCAGAAGTCAGCATGTCTCTTCTTTTATTTCAAATGGCTTTCCATAAACTTTGTGAGATTTCATAATAAATAGCTACATTTAACTGCAGTCCCCAGTTGCATGAACTCCACAAAAAACACAACAAGGAGCTTCATAACAACATCAGACTCGTTCAAATTCATTGGCATCAAGATTTTATGAAGAGGTATTTGAAAGCTCATTCATAGGTACGACAAATACTTCCATTGTCAAGGTGATTATGATGAAAAGTAGTTATAAGTATAGTATAAAAAAAGGTACCAGACGAACTAATGTCCCATAGCCGAGCGAGTGAGAGGGAGATATGTGGCATAAGTACGCATGCGCTCAAAGGTCTTTACCGTTGTAATCCAAATCTGAAAACATACTACAGTCGTTATTTTGCTTGTTAGTTTACTGTGTGCATGAACGCTTGCTCACAACAATGAGTGAAATTATACAATGTTATTGGAACGGCGCGTATGGCTTGTGCGAGTGAGAGCGTTATGCATTCTCTCACTCCCACGGCTAGGGGACTTTAGTTCATCTGAATACCGTATATAACTTTTAGCAATAAACAATTTTTTCTATGTTAACTTGTTTTCTATTTATGGCCTATCGGAGGTTGAAAAATGTACCTTGTATGTTAAATATATATGATAGTAGAATCTGTAGTTAATATTTCCAGTACTACTTATCACGAATAAACGTAAAATATATTTTTACCTGTACAACATTAATGCACATAGATGTTAAAGCTAGTCCGAATACAAGGTACACAATCGACGCCATCATGTACATTTGATTCTGTAAAATAACAAAATTTTATTAATTAAATTTTAATTGAAAATATGTCAAGTTTATGAGTTAAATATTAAATATCGCCTAATATGAACCTGTAACATTTTTTCAGAAGTTAACCCTTATTACTTTGATGAATAGTTATTATAATTATCTACAAAAGAACATTATATCATATTTTACATAGATATTGATTCAGGATGTAAAATTATAGAAAAATTCTGGTATTCAATTAGAAATCTGAAAGCTTGTACCAGTTCTGGCCTAGATTTTCTGTAACTGCAAATTGAAATCAAAAATTTTCTTTTATAAAATTAACCACATTATTATTATTAACATGCTATTTTATTTTACATTTATTTATTATTTAAATTATAAGTAAATAATCAATAAATTTTTATCAGGAACCTCTACTAAGATACATGTAAAGTAGAAGGTCCTTTTATTTTGTTTGAACCCACAGATACTGTTAAAAATCCACTTTTGCTTCTAGTAATAAAGTTATTTATGCCACAAATGAAATAAAAATCAGTTTTGTATATTTTAAAGAATTTTTTTCTAAATTATTCATGAAATTAATTCAGGTACTTGGAAAATTCAATCTTCCTTAAGTAAAATATTTCAATTTTTCCAAAAAATGCTAAATCAAGATAGGATTCTAAGTTTACCATAGATTATCTCAATAAATTATAATTTATTTCGGTAAAGTGTTTGAATGCTAAGCAGAAAATCCTGAGTTAGGATCTGAAACAAGTGTGTAGCAATAAGGTGTAAAATATGTATTTCTTATGAAAAAAAAAATGGAAAAACCATTATTATTCAATTTTTTTATATTTTTGTACATTTTGAGTGTCTAAAAGAGCACTGCTTAAAGTTGGTGCTTAAATCCTTAGCAGTTGATTCACTTACTCATTAATGATGATAGGGAATTTTTGAATGGTATTGGTAGAAGACTCAATAATTGAGTCTTCTTATTTGGGCACAATTATTGTGCCCAAATAATCTTTGTGATTTTGCCATTGCATGCAAATTACTAACAAAAATATTGCTAATCTGTGTATATAAATGGGAAAGCTCTTATTGACTGACTGACAGACTCATTATTATTCTCCTACTTGCACGATAGCTAGAAAGCTGAAATTTTGAGGGAATATACCCTTTAGGGGTAAAAAGACAAGTTAAAGATAAATAATTTTTCAACTTATCTAAAGTTGCATCAACAACTTGGTCATTAGTGACTTCTCTGGGTTAAGGCCAGCGGGTTTCAACGTGTAAAATTTCCAGACGCGAGCTGGAAATTGAATCTGGGACCAATGCTTCACCGTGTAGCACAATAAACACAGGGCCATGAAGGAGGCCATTAAGAAATTTGCTTCTATTAAAACAACTTTATTTTTTTCTTATAAAAAAATCTTTGATATAGCCTACTGCTATATCAGAATTGAAAATTCATATAAATTACAGTAGTATCGGTCATGGGCGGATTTACGGGGGTGCTAGGGGGTACGCTGCACCTTCAGATTTTTGAATTTTTGAATTTAGTATCCAAATACCTCGTACCTTCCGGTGAGCTCGCACCCCCAGATATCAAGACCTAAATCCGCCCATGGTGTCGGGAATACTACTTAAAAAAAATTAATAGAGATTAAGAAATTAACTGGTGTTGGTTAGCTATTTACTAGTAATAAACTATACTACTCTAAGCCATCTATTTGTCAAAAATTAAACTTTATAAAAATAAAGAATGATATTAAAAATTTTACTAATTTTATATAAAGACATGCTCTAAACAATGTATTTAATGATTGGGAAGCTATATTTTTTGAGGTTTTTGTGTTATTAATATACTTTTGCATATGTGTATTATTTAATTAACTGAAATAAAATTGGTCTCAAATCGGGACAAGATTGAATGAAAGTTGTCAGCTTATAAAAATAGTGTACTACAAAATAATGTGAACTTCATATTTTGTCAATAAAAATTAGTAATGACCATGCCAAAAATAAAAAAAATTAAAGAAACATTTATTTCAAGCACTTTGGACTGTGGTTAAAAACATTAAATATAAGCGTATAAAAAACTATAATGTGTGATATTTGTGTGAAGAATAAAATACATTTTTTAAATCTCTACTAAAATGGGTGTTATAGAATATTTTGGAAATTAGTTTATGATTTCCAGTCATTGAGAAATTTGTTTTTGTAATAATATCAAAATCTATTCAAAGTAAAAAAAATATATATCTATGGAATTTTTTAGGTGTTAGATGAAAATTATTAATGAAAAACTCTCAGACCTGATTTGGAATCATAACCGGGACCCTTAGCCTAAAAGGCAGTTTAACATTTTAACATTTTTTTGTGAATTTTTGGTATAATATTAACCACTGCATCAATGGGCAATATTCATGAAAAAATTCCAAAGAGAGAGAAAAAATTTTATTAAGATTTTTTAAATAATTATAATTTGAACAATATTTTTTACAGGGAATACTACAGAACTAGAAAACTTTTATTTTTGTTCATGCATGACTAATTTACAACTATTCAAACTGTAACTAAAAAAATTATAATTAAAAAATTTAATAAACGTTTTTCCTTTGTGGGTAAGTGTTAATTAAATTTTTTCTAAATAAATATTCTTAGCCATGTAAAATAAAATGTATTCTTTTATGAGATAAAGTCATAAATTTGAAGGAAAGAGGACAGAAGAACTGGTATTTCAAGGTAAAAATATTGCATTTCATGTTTTACTTATTTTCATTTTTTTTAAGTCACCTCATTAGGTGACTGTTAAAAATGTTGTTTCAAAACTTATTAATTTTTCACCAAATAGTTCTTGAGATATAAAAATAATTTTAATAAATTTTCTTTTGAAATTCCAGTTGTAGTAATGATGCAATATTTTCAACATTTCAAAATTTTTTGTTTCACTTTTTTCCACCTTAGATGGACTGGATCGTAGATAGCTTTGTGGTGAAAAATGAGAATTTAATTAGACATTCATGTATTTAGAGTATGAATATTAATAGAGTAAAATATTAAGCTTTCTTAATATAAGGTGACAAAAATATTGCTATAATTGTATTACAAAACAACACAAAGAAAATAATAAAAAAAAAAAACACTTAGAATGTGATTTTATGTTGATTTTATTATCATATGTGCAATCAATTTGAAAAAGTGATTGTGGAACAAAAAATAATGTGTTTGCAAGTATGTAAACACTTACATCTATTCCTCCATGAGTCAGCTGCACTCCAATAAATAAAAAAAAATATAATAAAAAATACTAAATTTTTAATAATGAAATTGTATACCTAACAGCATAAGCAAATAATTATATTTTTTAAAGAACTTAGTAACAAAACAAAATAATTATTATATTTTTTTGATCAAAAATTAGTTGCAGTGAAATGAACCAATTTCGCATTTTATGGTTTGTTTGAAGGAGAAATGATAAAAATGCATAGATTTGCTGATGATATTGTAGTATTAGCTGAGACAAAGAGAGAAATAGAGGGTATCTTAAATGGAATGGATGAGATCATGAGAAAAAATTACTTCATGAAAATTAATAAGAACAAAACGAAAATGTTGTGCAGTAGCAAGAGTGGTTTAGAGGAGATGGGAAATTTAAAAGTAGGCAACGAAAACATACAGGAAGTTTGTGAATTTTGCTACCTAGGGAGTACAATAACAAAGGATGGTAGAAGCACAAGTGATATCAAAAGTACGATTGCTCAAGCTAGAAAAGCCTTTGAAATGAAAAACAGCTTACTCACTACAAACATTGATTTAGAGATTATGAAATAATTCTTAAAACACTATGTTTGGAGTGTTTGCATTGTACAGGAGCGAAATGTGGCTGATAGGGGCTGTAAAAAGGAAGATGATAGAAGCTCTTGAAATTAGGTGTTACAGGAAAACATTAAAGATTAAGTGGGTGTACAAAATAAGTAATTAGAGGTTCTTAGACAAGTGGATGAAAGAAGAAGTATATGGAAACATCTTACCAGAATAAGATAGCTAGTGCAGCACATCTCAAGACATCCAGGTATTGCTCTATCAATAATAGAGGGTAATATTGAGGGAGTGATTTGTAGGAGAAGGCAGAAGCTAGAATATATTTAAAGCAAACTACAAAATATGTAGGATGTTGCAAGAATGTAGATATGAAATGACTGGCACAAGTTAGAACAGCTTGGAGAACTGCATCAAACCATTCGAGAGAAATGATAAAAAAAGTTTGTTTTACAAAATATTTTTGTAAAAATTCATTGTATGTAGTGTTGTAAGAAGAACTATAATTATAATTATAGTATTTGTTTAAGAAAATGTTTCAAGTTAACGAAATATATTGCATAATAATTTTCTTATCAAAACAGTGTCTCTAGATTAGGTAGGCTAAATACCTAATCTCGGAATAATTAGTAAATCTAAAAGCAATGACACTACCTAAATGTAAATATTTTTGGGCATTTTATAATTACAACGTTATAATTATTATCTTAGAATTACACTAACTATAACAAAACCTAATGTCTAAAATAATGATTTTGTTATTATTAGTTGCATTGTCTTTTTTATTTTTACTTACACAAAGATTCTCATTTACTATGCAGACAAAAATTAAACTAGAGCATGCATTCATTATAACTATCAATAATCATAGTAATAACGTAACATAGTTTGTGATTAGTCTAGAAATAGTTAATGTAATAGGTTGTTTATTTTTGTATAGATTGCCTTCATTTTTAAGAAATTGTGTATTATATAGGATGGAGGGTCTTGAACAAGGATGATGTTGTTGAGGTCTTCAGACAAAAGGTTGGTTTGAACCTCTAGAGGCTTTAATAAGTAAAATGATGAGTGAGGTGGTTAACTAGTGCCTTCCTCACTGAATGGAAAAGTATGCTTATCAGCATGCCAGACCCTCTGAAAAGTATCTACTTTCATTACTCTCAGAGGAGATAACTCTGACTAGTGTATTTTACACCTCTACCTCTTCTGTTCTTAAATTCTTCAGTCACACCTATAATTGGCTAACCATGTGATAAGAAACAGAACACTATTTTTGTAGCCCTGGAATTAGCAGATCGAGTACAAATAATTTAACACTCCACCTACCTGTTATGAGCAACTATATAATTTATGTAATTGTATTTTGTTAGTAACCTGAGTTAATCAAAATTTTGTCAGTAATTAATATTGTAATAAGTTGTTATAAGTTAGTTTATTATTAGTTATACCCAGATCCCTAATGAACCTAGGCTTAGGGGTTACAATAATAATAATCATCAACAATAAATATCAATGATGTATGATCGAGAATACCTATCCATTCTTATAGAGAGAATAAAGTCACTGTACAGTGGAATACATTTATTTAGTTGAAAACCAGCACTTGAGGAAAATAGATGTTAATAAATTTAGTTCTAAGACAAGGATGTAATTTATCAATTATCTCTGCTTCATTTTAATATAATACATTGATGATGCTCTTCGAGTAAGGCAAACAGTCAATTCTAAAAGGCATTGGAGTGGGAAGAGAGAGGGAGAGAGAGAGAGAGCTACTTAAACGTAGTGTTGTTTGCAGAGATCAGGTTATTTTAGTAGAGTGTAAACATGGTTTACTGAAAGGGGAAATTGAAATTGAAATATGAGTAAGATATTTGAAGAGTATAACTATAATATATCCACCGCAAAGTAAAAATTGATGGCTGTCTGGAGGAAAATCCCAGGCTGCATGAACTCCACAAGAAAGATAACAAGGAGATTCAAGACAATGTCAAGACTCATATTCATTGGCGACAACATTTTGTGAAGGAAGTATTGGAAAGTTTGTCCGCAGGTATGAAAAATGTTTCAATCGTCAAGGTGACTATGTCAAAAAGTAGCCATAAGTGTACGAGGTGTGGCTATTAAATAACAAGACTGACGTTGCAAAAAATTTAATTTTAATTTTATACATAATCACTTATTGTCATCTTCAATATACACTCCTTCTCTATCCCTACAACGCTCCATGAGAATTTTCCATTGTTGGAAACAGTGCTGGAAGTCATCTTCTGTCAGCTCCTTCAGGACACGTGCCGCTTTCTCTTTTACAGCTTCCACAGACTCAAATCTTGTCCCTTTTTATGCAGATTTCACCTTAGGGAACAGGTAGAAGTCACATGGTGTAAGATCTGGTGAATAAGGTAGATGCTCTAACTCTGAGATGCTGTACTTGGCTAGGAACCTCTTGACAGATGAATGAGCTGGCGCATTGTCTTGGTGGAGAATCCATGATTTGTCCTTCCACATTTTGGGGCGTTTTTTCCTTACTCTTCGACGTAGTTTAGAAAGTACCTCAAGGTAGTAATATTAATTAATTTTTTGACATTCAAGAACCCAGCGAAGGTACACAATCCCATGGATTTAAAAAAAAACAATCATCATTGCTTTAAATTTGACTTGCTCATTTGAGCTTTTTTGGCTCTTGGTGAAGTTTGGCTCTTCCAGTGCATGGATTGGCGCTTCGTTTTCGAATAACAAGTAAAAAACCTTGTTTTGTCACATGTTATTATGGTTTCCAAAAAATTTGGGTCACTTTCAATCGCGTACAAAGTGTCAGTACAAATATTTTTGCGAGCTTCATTTCAAACATTTTTGAGCCGGATGTGTTCTGAAGGAGCTGACAAAAGATGACTTCTAGCACTGTTTCCAACAATGGAAAATTCGCATAGAGCGTTGTAGGGATAGAAAAGGAGTGTATATTGAAGGTGACAATAAGTAATTATGTATAAAATTAAAATAAAATTTTTTACAACGTCAGTCTTGTTATTTAATAGCCATACCTCGTACATAATTTTTAGTAATAAAACATTTGTTTTACATTCATTTGCCTTTTATTTATGGTCTACCGTAGGTTGAAAAAACGGCTCTCATGTAATGTAAAAGAGGAAAGTTTTAAAATAACTCTCCCAAACTTAAAATATTTCCTGTAGTGGGGATTTAGATGAATAAAATTATATAGGTATATATATATATATATATATTTTGTTACACATATAGCTAGAATGAGTGACACCAGACTGACAAAAAGAATATTAAACATAATTTCCACTTCAAAGTTGGGCACCTCTTGGTACAAAGAACCTATGGAAGACCTGCAAGAATTGTACATCACAATGGAGGACATTCACGACCGCAAAATTTGTGGAGAAAAAATCAGAAACCAGGAAATTCAGTTCAGATCACAAGCCAAAAGAAATGGGCGAAAATGGACAGACGAAGAGAAAAAGGCGCTAAGTGAGAGGATGAAAGGTTTTTGGGAAGCTAAAAGGAGGAACAGAGACACCACCAAGAGCTAGATTTTGTGTTTTTAGTGCTCTCCTTAAGGGGACTATATGCAAATAATAATAATAATATATTTATTTGAAGTCACATCAACAGCTCAGTCATTAACAACTACGGTGAAATGTAATGGTGGATTTTAACGTGTGAAATTTCTAGACCCTGGTCTGAATTCGAACCCTGGACCTCCACGTGGTAGGCTAGCGTGCTACTACTGCCCTACAGAGGTGGCCAATTATACATATAATTAACACATACCCTTAAATTATTACACCTTTGAGAGATGCAATATTTGCACTGAGGCAGGCTTGCAAAGACAATTGGAAATTCAGTAAGAGGTAATCAAGCTAATATAGTAGACTAAAGGTATATGAAAGCATAGGTAGAGAGAGGTGGTGTAGATAGAGATTGAGGAGGGGGTGGAGAGAAGGAGTAGTGCAAATGATAAAGGATATGGGTGAAGAAAGCAGGAGCTGTGTGAAAACAAGAGTGGGTCGATTGAAGTGGTTTGGGGTAGAGATTGGTCTGAGGCAGGGGAATGTATTATCCCCCTCCTATTCATTAAAACCATGGATAGAATACAAAAAAGAGCGGAGTAGAACCTCAAAGAAATATTAGAAGTGTATTATGTACTGCTTGTAAGGGGAAAACAGAAAGAGTGGAAAGGACAAAAGCACTGTGGAATGAAAAAAATTTAAAGTATGATTTTGAATTTGGTGAAAAAGTGAAGTTCTGATCAGGAGAGGTGTGGAATAAGGCTAACTGGAAAGGTGCTGGAGGAAGTTAAGGAATTCACCAATCTGGGGACTGATTTTTAATTAAATGCAAAATTTAAAAAGGAGTTGAGTAAAAGACAGCAGAAAGCAAGTGGTTTCTTCTGGAGTGTAAGATGCGTAGTTTGGGATTGTGAAGTTCCCATGTTATAGTGTTAAGAGAATTATGTACTCTTTGTATATTCTTTAACCCTCTTCCAAGTTTCCTCAGGGTGGGCCCAACAAACTCCTCTCCACCTCTGTCTATCATTGAACCATCTCTCACACAGCTCCATTGCTCTCCTGACATCACATCTTTTTCCCAGTTCATCTACAACTGAACCCATCCACTTCATTCTTGGTCGTTTTCCCTCCATCTTGAAATATAGCATAATTTTTAACAGTCACCTCCTCCATTTTACTGATATGACCAAAAATTAGAAAAAATATGGATTATACATAATTTTTGTGCAATACATAGGAACTTGTTGATCCCAGACTAAGCTTTTGACACGAAAGAAACCATTTACTTTCTGTACCCTTTTACTTAATTTATTTTCCAATTTCCTGGCTGAAGAAAAAACATACCCCAAATATGTGAATTTTTATATTTCCTGTAACAATGGAGACTTCTTCTTCTTGTTGTTCTTCAAGTGCCAATCTGTTCCAAATTTTGGCGACCATCATAGCAATTTTCGCTTTGTTCGTTGCACGGCGAAATAGCTCTTCTGAGCTGTTTTCAGCCAAACCAAGTTCTCAGATTTTGAAGCCACGACACCCGTCTTCTGTCAGGTTCACGCTTTCTTAATGGAGACTTATGCAGTGGAAACTTGGATAGGTAGAAGGAAGGCAGAGAGTAGTAATAAGTGTCAATAATGTACTTAAAGAGGAGTGTATTAGGAAAGACAAGAAAAGAGAGAAAAATGATGTAATTAAGGAAAATGGAGAATAAACAACCTGAAAAAGAGTTGGACAAACAAAGCTATCTATAATGGTTAGGACATGTCACTTGGATGGAGGAGGGATATTACTATTGTAAACATAAAATAAAACAGCCAAAACATACTAGCCTCAAGGTAAGCAACACCATGTAAATTCTTACAACTAAATCCTATAAAAAATACTCTAATATGTAAAGGTATTTTAAAACGATCCTTCGATATATTATATTAAATAATCAAACTAATTTTAAATAAAAATTCTGAAAAACAAGTACATACTCTAATTTTAGCTACTAAACTATTTCAATCAACTAGGCTTAATTCATGGTTAAAAGAAAGCTGTTAAAGTAATAAAAATAAATACATACCTGTGGAACAAAATCTCCGAATCCAATCGTTGACATTGATATAAAAACAAAGTAGAAAGACTCAAAGAATCCCCAATGTTCCCAAATATAAAACACTGTAGCACCACAGAAAATATATATTAATAATATAACTATTGCCACACTTATGGGTAAATTAAACTCGTCATCTACTGCAAATGTACTGAGAGCAGGAGTTCCTGGAGGAGTGGTACCTAATGCCCTGTTTTGTTGTGGATAAGGTGTTCGTGGTGGTAATGGGGGAGCTCCTTCCATATCTGTTCCTGGTGGAATCTGACTTGGACGTCTAAATGTGGCTATATCGTACACCATCTGCACACCCTTCATAACTTCCTGTAATGAAAAACAAAAACATTTTCTTTATAAATGAATACGAGTAATTTTATTTTATTAAACATTTTTCTGAGTATTGTTTAAAATTATGTAACACAAAAACCACTATAAAGCTTTTCACGGTTGATGAGCTGTAGTTGGACACGTTTAGACCTATCAGAACGTTTACCAGCGTTGTCAAATTTAAAAATGGTTTTAATTATTGTTGAAAGACCAAAAAAATGGCCAATAAAATATATAACAGAGCTACGAGAGCAAGTATTGACGAGTCATTGGCTAGTTATGAAGTGGGTAGGGGGCAGTGCGTCCGTTAAGAGCTCATCAGCCCTGAAAAATAGTATAAATACATAATAGATCAGTTTCACCTGATTAAAAAAGTCAATAAGTCCTTTCAGGTATCATGTATCCATTTTCACTTGAAATATAAATATAAATACATCAATGCATGCACACTTTTATCAGTTTGTCATGACAAACTAACTGATGAAAGTGTGCATGCATTGATATATTTATATTGCAACTGATAATGGATATAGTTACTTGAGTCACAAGTTTGCCTTTGTTTGCAACGAGCGGTAAAGGGGGAAAAGCATCAGTGGGCATGCGCAACTGCTTTAATTTCAGTACAAAAAACACAACAACTTATACTATACCCTTAGCATACCCACAGTATATCATGGAACCTTCCAATCGCATCATACACGAACACCTTCTCTTCCCTTCTATGGAGGACTTTATTTACAATACCTCGAAACGGCTACACGACGCTGGGAAAACTGACGGACCCCAGATCATTCAGGACTTGTACCGACGCCTACACCCACCTGAAGTCTCTATCCCATTACCATTCCACGACTTTATCTAAATTTTAGAATGACCCACTTAACAAAATTTAGAGTTGCCACATTTTTATTCTGCCCTGTATTCCTCTTATTTACCCATGCCCCTCCTACTTGTATGACTCACTCCCCCCAGTTGGTAGTTGTCCCCATGTTCCTATGCATAATCACTCCACTACGGTGAAAAGAGCCGCCATTTTAAATTAATAAACACTCAGAAGATAAAAAGGCCGGTGATTATGCCAAACTCTACCCTTTCCGTCTCCCCTGAAATCATAAACTAACCCCTACCTTAAATTATACCTTAAGTCCACGTTCAGTAAAATGCATGCCTTCCCCTCACCAAAATATTAGGCCTCCCACAAAACTGAAAAAAGGCCACTGAAAAATAAAATAAAATAAAAGAGCCGCTCTTAAACCCACTTGTCCCTTAATTTAAATTTTCCACAAATAACTTCTAAAAATAAATTACCTCCTTTCAAGTCCCAGTTCCAATGTCCCACGAACCAGAATCCTATTTCCTATTTAAACTATAAAATTCTCCCTAAATTTCTTGAGGTTGCAATTATTCTGTTATATTGTTCCCCGAGCGACCAGGTGTTCCTTAACACGATGTCGCCATCATAGGGCTTCTTAGCCCTCTCAACCAGGATTCAGGATTCAGGATTCAGGAACTGTTCGTTACCGTAAAAAGAAATGTTAGATTCTCGAAAACGAGGGCAGACTATTCACAGTGCTGAACGAAATCTAATATGCAGTGTAATAAAATCCTGTGAAGTTGAAGCTAAACAAAAATGACTTTCCCTGCCTCTTAACAAATGCCATGAGCGAGTGGCTAACTGCTGTCATGTTTCTCTTTCCACAATTTGAAAAAAAAGGAAATTAAAGACATAAAGAAGCTATTCTTCAACAGTTTTGTTGACACCTGGTAAAAAAGGAAATGGTTGGGTATATACTAGTGAGACTGACAGTGAAGACGGCGGTGACAGCAATAGTAAAGAAGGCGATTCATTTATAGAAAATTTTGTTCCAGTGGAATAAGGTAACTGGTAATTACAGTAAATCAATCATTTCTAGTCATGTAATTTAGCA
This sequence comes from Catonia carolina, assembly GCA_035578175.1. Lineage (NCBI taxonomy): Eukaryota > Metazoa > Arthropoda > Insecta > Hemiptera > Achilidae > Catonia > Catonia carolina. The sequence continues at coordinate 39,086,137 of JAQMRL010000001.1, forward strand.
ATAGGCAATATTACAGGTCACATTTATTTCTTTTAAGGTATATGAAGAAAAGTTTCTCGGAATAAACCACAGCTTACAAAATGTATTGAGAAACTGTACGGTAGTGAAATATACGAATAGTGTCTCACTTTTGAGGTTGGCAGCACTGTCAGATTTTCACTTCCCTTCATCACAGCCCATTCATACGCAAAAGGCAATTTCCTGACTTCAGTATTTATACATGCAATCTGAAAGGACCTATTGAGTTTTTAGTCAGGTGAGAGTCATCTATTGCGTATTTGGTAGTTTTTTATATTATGTAAATACAAGTACTATAAAACCTTGTTTATTTGGCCCTCATTAAATTGGAACAGATTTGTACACATTTTTATTTTTTATTTTTTATTTTAATGTTCACATAGATAATAATTTTTAACTATGATAACAAGAATGTTGCCTAGTACGCCAAACATTCACTTTTTATTTTGATTATACGTACAGTTCCTCCAATGGTAATAAAATGATTTTTTCGAGTTTAAGAAAGCCTCACTAGAATGTCACTTCTGCTGAACTATTACTGATAAAGTGTTTGCGTGTCCGTGCTTTGTTCAAATGCCACATGTTTTTGAAACAGAAGACAGTAGACCAATTCTTTGTTAAGAATGATTTGAAAAGTTATTTATATATTTTTTAAATGTCTTTTAAACAATTCTATTTAATTTTTTTGCAAAACATAGTTTTTTATCTTAATAAATGGTAAGTCCGCTTATTTAAGAATTTGTTTTGCTTATTACCCATATTACATGGATTATCTAGATTTTTGATTTTCTGGATTGCCTTGGTCCCAATTTCTTCAGATGAACAAGATTTTACTGTAATATCAAGGAAAGTCAAGATCAGACATCTAAATACTGTAATAAAAACTGTGTGTATAACCAAGCATTAGAATGTCTGAGAAGATTGGCCTTAAGAGAAATATAAAAGCTAATACATGCTAAAATTCTACAAAACGGGTGATAAACTATTTACTAAACAAATTTTTATGACCCTAAATCATAGGCCTAAGGTGTCAGATAAGTGGTTTAAAAAAAATCAGAAAGTATATTGAGAAAATATGTTAGACCGAGTTCAGACTATTGATTACTTGCTTAGAAGGGCTTAGGTGAAGAACAAAGAGAACACTGATGGATAGAAGAAAAGAGAAATGCCTACAGTGAGAGAATGCTGAAAGGATGAGCTGCTAACTGAGCTGTTAAATGTCTCAGTATTTTACATGGTCTAAACAAAACAAAGAAAGTATACAATGTGGTAAGATATTCAAAGAATGAAATATTTACCTATTACTTTTTAAATTATTTCACCTGCGTATCATTTCATTGATTCTCTTTTATTGGGTGTTTTTCTTTAGTTGAGTATAGATGAATGCATAAACATTGTTAGTCCAGAGGAAAAGTTTCACAACTCAAAAAATCATGATTATGAGTTTGATATTGCTATCATTTGCAAAAAGAATATCATAAATTTTCGTCAGGACAATGTCACAGCTGAATTTACTGATTTGAACGGTAGAGTGCACAAGCATCAATTTTCTTTGACGTAATAGTTTTCCATGACTTATCAAGAAAAGCATCATATTTTCATTTGAGTTTTAATACTGAGTGCTTGAGTGTGTGTGGTTTATTAAGAAAAGTGTATTGATTTTAATAGTTTTTTAGAATTTTTATCAAGAAAAACTGCTCATTTTGAGAAGTGATGGGAAATTGTGTTGGAAGTGAACCATATTTAAACAAGAAAAGTGGCATTTTTAGTTTTGTGTCAGTTTTCATGAAACCGTATGTAATCTAATAATAATACAAAAATATGTAAGAAGAAAAATGACACAGTAACACAGTAAGGGATAAATTTTCATTTTGGGGGGGTTTATAAAATAAAAAATAACATTTCAACATAATTTAGAAAACAAAGAGTGAATTGATGTTTTCATTAATAATATCAAAACAAGTCCTAGGAATCTGAGAATATTAAAATTTCATAAAATTGAAGAAATAAAAATTTCATTTTCTTCTCCTAAAAAAATGTATATTTGTGAGTTAAGACATGTTTCTTCTGGTCTAACAACATATTCAATTAGGACATTAACTTTTACAGACAGACATTTCTATTCAAACTCCATTATTTAAAATTTCATTTAGTAGGTACTTTAAGAATTCTCTTTTTATAATGTTTTTACAAGGTAAGTAAACCAGGCAGGGGATTAAACCATATTGTTATAGAAACCTGAAAATAAAAAGTAGGTAGTAATACCACTACTAAATTTTGTAGTACTGCCAGAAATTGACAAACTCAAGAAATACATTGTCGTTCTATAATACTCACTGTTCTAGTAAAAAGTGTTTAATGATTTCTATAAGTTGTTGACTCCTTTGGAAGACTATTCATAGATTTGTACTAATATAAAAGTCAGACTTATTTTTCAATATAGGATATAAGAAATATTATTTTGTTTTAATTTCTGAAGTAATTCTTTTAAGTAGTTATTACAATCAAGAACAGCCATTTGACAACTACTATATCCAGTAATATCCAATAAACATATCAGTATCAAGACCAAGAAATGATAAAAAACTCAATACTATGACGTAGTAATGCCCATAACGGAAAGGTGGAGTGTCGAATTATTTACACTCAATCTGTTCGTTATAAGGCTAAAATAAATAGTTCTGTTTCTTATTACATGGTCAGCCAATTAAATAACTGAATCATTTAAGAACAAAAGAGGTAAAAGAGGCTAAAATAAATAGTTCTGTTTCTTATTACATGGTCAGCCAATTAAATAACTGAATCATTTAAGAACAAAAGAGGTAGAGATGCGAAAGACACTAATCAGAGTTGTATCCTCTGAAAGTAATGGATTTCATTATACAGCCAGACCCTGTGGTGAATGAAGTGAAGGTGTCACTTGCAGAGTGGAAAATATGTGCTTTTCAGAGGGCTCGGCATGCTGATAAGCATACTTTTCAAATCATTGAGGAAGGCAATGGTAAACCACCTCACTCCTCGATTTACTTAGTAAAACCTTTACAGGTTCAAACCAGCCTTTTGGCTGATGACCTAAACAACAGTAAGAAGTGCAATGACTATGATGCAAAACTATCGGTCAAATAAATAAGAAGAACAGAAATATAATCATTGCAACAGAAATGGAATACTGACGTAAATGCTTTTGTTTGACCAGATTAGATAACAGACCAAAAATGAGGAAATTAGAAGGAATTCAAGCAGAAGAATATCATGAAACATAGAGGAAACACAGTTGCAATGGTATGGAAATGTGAGAAGAGCAGAGGTCGTTGATTCTTAACATAATGGAATGGAGATCAAGGGAAAGAAGGAAGAAGCGTGGGCCATGAAGGTTTGGATGGGAGAAAGTTTGATACGTAGCTGGATACTTTGCCCTTTTAAGGCACACAAGAAGTAAAGATAAAGAAGAAGGAGAAGGAGAAAGGGCAGGAAGGAGAAGGAGGAGGAGGAGGAGGAGGAGGAGGAGGAGGAGGAGGAGAAGGAAAGAAGTGATGGAGGAGAAGGAACAAAGGGATAGAGTACGAGGAGGAGGAGAAAAAATGGATACAGAAGGAGGAGAAGGAGGAGAAGGAGGAGAAGGAGGAGAAGGAGAAGAATTAGGCCTAGTAGTGATTTTTTATCTTGTTACTGGGAATTGTACATTATCAACAACCATCCAATTTGTTAGCTACTTTTTCTAGGATTTTATCTTTCAGTAGATTAATTTAAACAGGTTACGTCCACTGATTTGCGAGTTATTTAACTTGTAGCTACTGTTTATCAGCAAGTTGTTTGGGTTGGGCCTCAGAGACCTAAATTATATATAAATAAAATTTTCTTATATTGGCAACAGTTTAAGTTAGTTCAGTTGTACAGGAATTAATATTGACTAAATTGGTAGTGCATAAACTATTTGTAATTTTAAGAGGATCTACAATTCCTTCAAATTTCATGAATTACTTTGACAAGTTTGAATCAATTTATTTACAAAATTTTTAACTGTTTGTATAGTATTATTGTGTAACTGTAATAGTCGAAGATTTAAAATTAAAAATTACCTGAACTGGCACTGTACGTCTAACTTTACGGCAGCTACCTGTATAGTAGACTCTTCTTACAAAAGCCCATATAAATTTTATACCCCTAGTAAAAAGTTTACCAAAATCCGCCAGTAATATTAAAAACATTGGTATACCAAATATGGCATAAATTATTGTAATGGCACGACCAGTCGTTGTTGAAGGAGAAATATGTCCATACCCTGTAACACACAAACAAAATAAAAGTTTATAAACTATTTTTCAAAATTATATTAATTTTTTAATATATTTTAAAATATCACTACAGCTATTAAGTGTGGAGTTGCTATTATATTAAGCAAACAACTTTGATTATCTATGCTTTTACCTTAAAATTATTCATATTAAGGCTGTAATTTTAAGAAACCATTCTTTACCACGAGAGCATAGTCCCAAGAATTTCAGCAGACGTAGACCTTACCCCAACTTGTAGAGCATATAAAATGTAGTGAACAAAGCGATTTTTAAAAAAATCGTAGGAACCATTTTTGAGAAAATTGCAAAAAAGTGAAAAATTGATTGAATAAACTATTACTTCCGGTGGACCGATTTAAATAAAAATGTTCATGTCGGGTCCCCTTGTGGTACCTAATATTTTACCACAGAGGTAAAGGGTGTAAACTCCAATTTGGTGAAATTGAGTTAAAACTACCTTTAAAATCAGAAAGAAATGCTCTAAGGTATACATTATTATTAAAATAACTCCTTCCTGCCTAACTTGCCATTTTAGAGTTTTTAATAACTATATTCAATTTGATTTTGTAGTTAACGCGTTTTTTTTGTACAAAAAACCAGTGATTTTTTAAAAAATCACTACTGAACGTATTTTACTTATAGTCCTCAAATTTTGCTTGAATTTTTGTTGTATTTGGTATTTTATTCATCTGTTACTAAATAGTAATGTGTAAATTTTGAATTTTTTTCAAACGTAAGTATAAAATGCTGCTTCTTTATAAAAGTAGCGTTACCACTACGTATTTCACAAAAAATTTTTTTTGTAAAATCACCTTACATTAGAGTTAACACTAATGCAAAATGTAAAAAAGTGACAAAACAAAGAAAGCTGTAAAGGTTTAAAGTCCTGTTTGTTATGAAATAATAAATCTGTAGATAAAAATAATTTCTGTAGAAATTTAGTGTCAATTTCAATTTTCTAACACCTACAGAAATTTTGATTTAATAACAAAAAAAACATATTTTACCATTTTGGCTTTCCTGACGAATCACCAAAATGGAGATAACACCTCTTAATTCTCAGGTGCAGATATAAGTTCCAAGTTTCAACTTCGTAGCCTTTTTCACGAACATTTTCATCAAAATTGGTCAAATGGAATTGGTTGTTAATTCGTGCAATTTTTCATTTTTTCCCTAATAAATAGTTGCTATGATTTTGATTAAAATCACCTCATTTGGTACATTTTATATGCTCTCCAAGAGAGGGTAAGCGTCATGTCTGCTGAAATTTTTGGGATAGCTGGACTCTTGTGGAAAAAAATGGTTTTTACTTTCTCTTGCCTATATGAATATATAGGAAGGAAAGTATTGTTTTCATGTCGATTTTTCGAAATCGAGTTTTCACCGGATCTATACGTTTTCAGACCCCCTGAACCCAAAAAACATGTTTTTAGCGATTGGTCTGTGTGTGTGACTGTCTGTGTGTGTGTGTGTGTGTGTGTGTGTGTGTGTGTGTGTGTGTGTCTGTGTGTGTGTGTGTGTGTCTGTGTGTGAACAGAATATCTCAAGAACGGAACATCGTACGAACTTGAAACTTGAAACTTAAGTTACATACCACTACCGGACGCGACACGAACATTTTCATCAAAATCGGTCAACCGGAAGTAGTAGTTTATTCGTATAATTTTTCAGTTTTTTGCGATTTTCTCAAAAACTGGTCCTACGATTTTTTTTAAAATCGCCTGGTTTACTCAATTTTTTATTCTCTACAAGATAGGGTAGGCGCCATGTTTGCTGAAATTCTCGGTGAGGCTGTTTTCACGTAAAAACGTTGTTTTTTTAAGATTACGGCTTTAATATAAATTTTAGCGCAAAAACTTATATAATAAAAGTTGTAGAAAATTTAAAAACCTACAACTTTTATTTCAAACATTTTTTTGTATAACGCTTAGTTTAGCGGTAATTTGCGATTTTCTGTTTTTTTCTCACGAAAACGTGTGAAAAATCGATTTTTTTTAAGATTTTGGCCTTAGAATGCATTTTACGACAAAAGTGTATATAATTAAATTTATAGAAAATTAAAAGATCTACAGCTTTTATTTAGAGCATTTTTCTCTACAGAGCCTAGTTTAGAGAGAAAGAGTGATTTTCCGTATTTATAAGCCAAACTGAGGTTGATTTTCATTTTGCGTCTTTCACTCATGATTAAAATTAGGTTATGTTTTTGAGGTTAGTTTTTGTTTATTTCTAATATTTTATTAATAATGTTAGGTTTATTATTAATTATTTGCATTGGCAAGAGAAAGTTGTGTGAGTGTTTCACACCAGATTTTTTAAGATTAAGTCCTTAATAAAATGCATTTTAAGGAAAAAGTAGGCGTATTTTAAAATTGTAGGAAATTAAGAAACCTACAACTGTTTATTTGGAGACTTTTATTTCTAGACTAACCATTAGGGTTACTTATACACTATTTGTTTTGCTATTTATTACCGCATCATTTGCGAAAGTTATTAGTGATTATTTGATTTTTAATACATTTTGACAATTATTTTTATATTTTTAGCCGAGAATCGAACCTATATTATTTGCCATGACCACTGCACCACTGAGTTGAACTAATTACAATACGTTTAACTAATTAATTAATTATTTAAAATCAATTTATTAATACAAAACAATAAAAATCGTTAAATAAAACATTAATCATACTTACTGCATAAAATATTTAAAAAATCTGGTGTGAAACACTCACACAACTTTCTCTTGCCAATGCAAATAATTAACAATAAACCTAACATTAGTAATAAAATATTAGAAATAAACAAAAAACTAACCTCAAAAACATAACCTTATTTTAATCATGAGTGAAAGACCCAAAATGAAAATCAAACTCAGTTTGGCTTAAAAATACGGAAAATCACGCTTTCACGCTAAACTAGGCTCTGTAGAGAAAAATGCTCTAAACAAAAGTTGTAGATCTTTTAATTTTCTATAAATTTAATTATATACACTTTTGTCGTAAAATGCATACTAAGACCGAAATGTTAAAAAAATCGATTTTTCTCACGTTTTCGTGAGAAAAAAAAAACAGAAAATCGCAAATTACCGCTAAACTAAGCGTTATACAAAAAAATGTTTGAAATAAAAGTTGTAGAATTTTTAATTCTCTACAACTTTTATTATATAAAGTTTTGCGCTAAAATGCATATTAAAGCTGTAATCTTAAAAAACAACGTTTTTACGTGAAAACAGCCTCACCCAGAATTTCAGCAAACATGACGCCTACCCTATCTTGTAGAGAATAAAAAATTGAGTAAACCAGGCGATTTTTAAAAAAATCGTAGGACCAGTTTTTGAGAAAATCGCAAAAAAGTGAAAAATTACACGAATAAACTACCACTTCCGGTTGACCGATTTTGATGAAAATGTTCGTGTCGAGTCCGGTAGTGGTACTTAACTTAAGTTTCAAGTTTCAAGTTCGTACGATGTTCCGTTCTTGAGATATTCTGTTCACGCACACACACACACGCGCGCGCGCGCACACACACACACACACACACACACAGACCAATCGCTAAAACATGTTTTTTGGGTTCAGGGGGTCTGAAAACGTATAGATCCGGTGAAACCTCGATTTCTTAAAATCGACATGAAAACAATACTTTCCTTCCTATATATTCATATAGGCAAGAGAAAGTAAAAATTGTAAATAGTACGGTATTCTAAGATATTAGTCCACGCATGCGCCGCTATAACTTTATTATTCATAATTAAAGTAGGGGATTACTTCAGACGCGGTTCTTCAACTTGTAAGTGCATTCGTTGTAATTTCTATCGGTTTAGTTCGATTTGATTAACAAGGTGTTAAATACCGGATATTTTTTTTGTAGCTATAACTAAAAAGTCATCTAGTTTATCATCGAATTTTAAGTAATTTTTCCGTCACAAAATATAGAATTAATTACAAAAGTGCTTGGATACAAGTAAGTTGCATTGATGTTAATTTATGTATTACTTAATTACAATAACGGTATTTTGTTATTTTTATCGTTAATAATAAATTTTATAAACTAAAATTCTTTAAGAATATATCTATTTTAGAGTATTTTGATTTGAAAAGTGTATTTTACTCAGTGGATGTATTTTACTCATGGAATTATCGCTAATTTCATGCGTTTTACAAAATTTGTCCCGGCGGTAATTAGTTTCGTAGTCTTGAAATTGTAAATTTAAAGATAAAAGTTTTATGTTTCTCTTGACTGATAGGTGATCGAGCTTGTAGGATACATTTTTAGGATTCTATTGATAGTGTTAGTAAGATATTAATAGTAAGATCCAGGTTATCCAACCTTCGCTTATCCGACATACGGATTATCCGACGTGACTGATTGACTGTGATGAATGTAAATAAGTTATAAGCGAGGGCATAATATTTAGCCTACGTTGAAAAACAACAAGAAACAACCCCAACTGATAGTGATACGGCACTGGCTTAATATTGCCGCTAAGAAAAGCGCCATATACCTTTAACGTAAACAGTCGTCTCTAACAGAGTTTTTCCAAAATTAATAAATCTTTTCATAAATATCTCAACTGCCGAACATTTTATGTACGCTTTTATGATAAATGTGTCATTTATATTCTTTTTATTTTACTTATTAAGCACTACTTTTTTTTTAAATCGTTGATAATATTTAGGTACCTACTTTAACTTATTTTCACCTACACTATTTACAACTTAAAATATTATTCATCGTAATTTTTAAAAAAACTTATATTTTGCTTCATTAAATTTGTTTTTATAATTCGACAAGTCTTCTATTTAATTAAATTATATTCTCATATCATTTTAAATTGATAACATAGTATAAAAAAATTACTGTCACCTTTAGTCACTATTACTCGACTACTAATCCAAAAATCCTAATTTAAATTTTATATTAGTTCAAAATCAGTTATCCACAAATTTATGGTAAGGTTTTTCTCCCGTTCGGTCTCAGTTCCCACTAGGCAGATACCAATCATCAACATTTTTCTTTAATGAATTTCTCTACGTACAGATTTGTCATAATTTATCTAAATTATTCGTTACAAATTCCCCATAAATGTAAAAAATAAAAAAAATTTCTTATAATCAGGTTCTTTGAATATGTACCACACCGATGTTCTTCGTAACAGGGGCGGTTCCAGGGTTGATTTTTCGGGGGGGGGCTATCTTGTTTTTATGTAGCTCTTACTGTTTGTAATTGAGTCATTGAAAAGTCCTCTTTTATGCTGTATTGTTGTAACCACAATTTTAATTCATTGAGAAATTTTCGCTACGTCAAAGTCTTTGTAAATCAAGAAAATCTTGAAAAATTAAGGCGCTGACTGGATGCGAGCGGCTTTTGACTACTGACACTGATTGTTATCTTAATACTATTTAAAAATAGATACTTTCTGTTTGACTCATTTTTATACTAAAATAATTATTGTTAATTGATAGGTACGAGTACTGGGATTCAGTTTTTTTTATAAATAATAGCTTATAGAAAATATTAAACTAAGTTTTCCTAGTATTTCGGGGGGGGGGGGAATGGCCCCTTCCCTGAAACCGCCCCTGCTTCGTAATAACTTGATCTCCACGAAGACTAAGTTTTACAGAAGATTTATTTATTTCCGATGAAATTGTAGTTAATGCAAATCTTCGGAAAATTTTCAGGTGTTCGGTGACTCATTCGGAAGTTTTATAGACTTTCTAAAAAAATTTTAGGAAATCATAATGTCTTTGCCAAACCCTTGTTCTGAGTATAATTTTAACTGGGTAAATGTATCCAGTTCAACTCTCGTTCAGGTCTGTTATTTTTCATCAGTAAAATAAAAATTATCGGATGTAAAACACTCACACATCTTTTTCTTGCCAATGTAAAACAATGTAAAATGAAAACCAATACCTTAATTTGAATCGTGAGTGAATGACGGAAAATGAAAATCAACCTCTGTTCGACTTAAAAATACGGGAAATCACTAATAAATTAACGCTAAACTAAGTTCAGTAGACGAAAATTCTTGAAATAAAAACTGGAGGTTTTTAATTTTTTTTATAACTTCAACTATAGATTTTTGTCGTAAAATGTCTACTAGGCCGTAATATTAAAAAAATAATTTTTTACCAATTTTGATTACAAAATACAGAAAATCACTAAATGTCGCTAACCTAAGCGTTGTAAAAATGTTAGAAATGAGAGTTGTAGGTTTTTAAATTATCTACAACTTTTATTTTGTATACCTTAGTTCTAAAATGCATATTAAGACCGAATCTTAAAAAACTATTTTTTTAACACGAGAACACAGGCCCCCCCATTAGTTTCAGCAGATATGGGACTTACCCTATCTTGTAGAGCATACAAAATGTAGCTACTAAATGAGGCGATTTTTTAAAAAAATCGTACGAGCCTTTTTTTAAGAAAGTAAAAAAATAAAACGAATAAACTACTAATTACGGTTGACCGATTTTGGTGAAAATGTTCGTGTCGAGTCCCGTAGTCGTACCTAACTTAAGTTTCAAGTTCCAACTTTGTACGGTATTCCGTTTTTGATATATTTTGTTCTCACGCGCGCGCGCGCGCGTGCACACACACACACACACACAAACACACACACACATGGCCCAATCGCTAAAAATATTGAAAACGTGTATATCCATTGAAAACTCGATTTCGAAAAATCGACATGAAAATTATTACTCTCCCAATATATTCATGTAGGGCAAGAGAAAGTAAAATGCAAAAAGTCCACAAGAAATAATAATCCACACTACTTGTATACAGTTAAAATAAAGTGTACCAAACAAATTTAATGAAGTATAACACAATTATCTTTAAAAGTTATATATAGTTCTTATCAACCGTCATTTTGTAATGCACGACAAGTTGACATTCTTTTGTAACATAGATTACTCATAAAAACAATTAGACTAAACAAAAAATTAAAGAAATAACATAAATTATGCAGTTCATAATACAGGCCTAAGACAAGACGTGTATGTTCATGAAGTACATGCCCATACACTATCCAATTCGGTCCGACGGCCAACCGTACCAGGTTTGCACAAATGTTCGGTCAGTGATTCCCCATACACTATCGAACGTGGTCGGCCGCACAACGCCTCAACCCGTAAGATGTTTGGACGACGTAAGTCGGGTGCATCGCGTCCCTTCACACTATCGAAGCAGTATCGTAGTAAACTTCTAGCGACACGTTCAGTTCATAATTTCGTCTGTTTTAATTTGTGTGTGGTAAATTGTTTTAAGATATTTTTAATAATTGCTATTGGTTTGTGAAGTGAACAGAAATAATGGACGATAGTAAACGTTTGACGCACAGAAAATAAATGTCCTGCTCAAACCGGTTTGGTGCACCCACACACTGTCCAACTTGGTGCGCAAATTTTTTTTTGTCCCGTGGTTGGCGTATTTACGGCTTACGTGGTAAACCAGAGGTTTACCATGCCAACTCAGTGCTGTGCGGATCGCCCGTCACCACACATTACCAAAGCCCAGCCCGACCCGATGTGCCACCGCACCAACTTGGATGAAACGACGAACCAAGTTGAATAGTGTATGGCGTACTTTAAGAGATGGTTGTAGAGTGGATATAATCTATAGTACATCCCGACTGATAAATCTAATCTGTAATATCCATTAATATTATTGTAATCAAACAGCACACACAAACAACTGATATTTTACGCTACATTTCATCTCAAGTTTTGTGTTTTATAACGTATGAAAAACGTTGAACGATTTAAAATAATTATACTTACATTTATTTTCCTTAATTTAAGCTATGCTCAATCAGGTTTAAATCGGTTTATCTTTTGGGATGCAATATTAATAAATTGGCCAAAAAAAATTAGTTGCCTCTCAACTAAGCTTTGAAAAATATATAAAATTATTACGAGTCAAAATCCAATGTTTCATATCCCAAAGTAGTCGCTGATTTTTATTTAATCCTAACTTGTAAAAGTTGCAATCGGTTCAATTTAAGAACAATAAGCAATTCCGTGACCCAATGAGATGAGGACTATATGTATGACATGTAGTCTTGTTCGGACTCAGGGCGACCATTCGCGAGAGGTATGGTTAAATTAACACCAACCATCAAAGTGCACGGGTAACCACTGTCTAGTATTCAAATCTATATAAAAGAATATAAAATCTATATGCTTAACTAGGATTTGAACCAGGAACGTTCGTCTCCAAAATCAGTTGTTTAACAGCTGACTCGCAGCGACGACTTTACTCCATGACCAACCCGGTGGGTAATACCACAAAGTAGGAGCTAATAACCAAGATGTTAATGCGATTTAAAAATAATCTAAAAAATAAAAATAAATTTATAAGTTGTAGATCATTTGTCTTTGTTTTTTTTATTATATCTTTAGCGTGAAATAAAAGGTAATTTTGGGCAAATAACAGATTTAAAACTAGTTTTGATGTTAAACCAGACATCCCTGGTACAGAAAATTTATTATTTAAATGTTTGTAATTTAATTATTTAATTGGGAAACAAAAAAAAGTAGATTTGTTTTTTATCATATGATCAGCCAATTATATGACTGAAGCATTTAAGAGCAGAAGATGAAAATGAAGATTTAATTTGCAGGGAGGAAAGTAGATGCTTTTCAGAGGGCTTGGCATGCTGATAAGGATAGTTTTACATTCAGTGAGCAATTGTAAACCACCTCACCCTTTGTTTTACTTAGTAAAGCCTCTAGAGCAGTGATCCTAAAACTTTTTTTACCACACCCCTTCTGTCTAAAAGAAAACTGCCCATGCCCCCTTACACAATTTTATGTGGTCATTAGAAAAAAAACAATTATCAGGCCTACATTATAATACCATACATTTATTTTTTATTGTTTCTTTTGACATTACAAGTTTCAATTTAAATTAAGCAAGTGAGAAACAAAATAAATCAGTGAGATGGATGACCTTGCATTTTTAACAAGACTCCCTATTCTTGGTTGATTATTAGAAAGTGCACAATGTAAATCATTAGCAACATCAAGTTTGTCCCGATAGTTTGTTTCTATTGTAAAAGTACTGGAATTGTTTTTTCGCAGAAATAGGTACTTGAAAAAGTTGAATACAATCGCAGCGCTTGCTGTTGTATACTGGGGTACACTTTGTAATAGATGCTTAAACTCGACTCGTGAATTGCAGCAGTTCTGGACGTGCAGACGGCAAAGCTACCTCGAGGTCCTGCGCCCGCCTTGACTTATCTTCACGCCTCCCTTGGGGGCGTCCCCCCCAGTTTGGGAACCACTGCTCTAGACTAGAGGTTCAAACCAGCCTTTCGGCTGATGACCTAAACAACACTAACAACAGCAGAGATCAAATTGTTTTGTAATCCCTAATTTGTGTACGTTGCAATCAGTTCAATTCAGAACAATAAGCAACCCCATGACCCAATGAGATGAGAATGATGTGTATGACGTGTAAATGAGGTGTAGTCTTGTACAGACTCAGGTCGACCATTCTTGAGAGAGTATGGTTAATTGAACCCCAACCATCAAAGTACACCGGTAACCACTATCTAGCATTCAAATCCGTATAAAAGTAACTACCTTTACTAGGATTTGAACCAGGAACCTTTGTCTTCAAAAATCAGCTGTTAAACAGCTGATTACGCCGACGACTTTACCTCTAGACCAACCCAGTGGGTTAGAGATCTAATAAAATTACAATTCAGCTGATCAATAATTACGTGATCCTAACCACAGTCACGAGTTAAAAGTAAACTTACATAATGATTTGAAAAAATGACTAAGGGGAAATTTATTACTAAGTTTGCAGAAATTAATTAAACCGTAATAATTACTTATTACATCCATAAAAATAATTAATTAGCTACATAATATTTACAGTGATTTCTTTACGAGTGAGTGAAGTAATAAAATTTATAGCCTAGTAATTTTTCTTATCAAATGGCGTTACAAAAGAAATTTGATTACGTTTCATGTTTATAAACACTATTGGTTATTATCAAAAGGTAATCAAATAATCAATATTGTAGTACAATATAGTAACATTGGTAATTTTAATTATTGTTATTTCCTTTTTCCTCCTCTTCATCAACCATTTCATTCAACTTTCCCTCGTTCCTCGTTTATTGATCAATATGCAGATGATGACAAGAATGTATGCGAGGTGTGGCTATTAAATAACGAGACTGACGTTGTAAAAAATTTAATTTTAATTTTATACGTAATCACTTATTGTCACCTTCAATATCACTCCTTCTCTATCCCTACAACGCTCCATGCGAATTTTCCATTGGTAAAATCAGTGCTGGAAGTTATCTTCTGTCAGCTGATTTTGAACCACACGTCTTAGTTTGATGAGCTTTTTCCAGAATACGAGGTCTGGCTATTAAATAACGAGACTGACGTTGTAAAAAGTTTAATTTTAATTTTATATATAATCACTTATTGTCACCTTCAATATACACTCCTTCTCTATCCCTACAACGCTCCATGCGATTTTTCCTTTTTGTTGGAAACAGTGCTGGAAGTTATCTTCTGTCAGCTTCTTCAGGACACGCGCCGCTCAAAAATGTTTGAAATGAAGCTCGCAAAAATGTTTGTACTGACACTTTGTACGTGATTGAAAATGACCCAAATTTTTTGGAAACGATAATAACTTGTGATGAAACGTGGTTTTTTACTTATGATCCGGAAACGAAGCGCCAATCCATGCACTGGAAGAGCCGAACTTCACTGAGAGCCAAAAAAGCTTGAATGAGCAAGTCAAAATTGAAAGCAGTGATGATTGTTTTTTTTTGATATCCATGGGATTTGACCTTCACTGGGTTCCTGAAGGTCAAATAATTAATCAATATTACTACCTTGAGGTACTTTCTAAACTACGTCAAAGAGTAAGGAAAAAACGCTCCGAAATGTGGAAGGACAAATCATGGGTTTTCCACCAAGACAATGCTCCAGCTCATTCCACGTTATCTGTCAAGAGGTTTCTAGCCAAGTACAGCATCTCAGTGTTAGAACATTCACCTTATTCACCAGATCTTGCACCATGTGATTTCTACCTGTTCCCTAAGGTGAAATCTGCATTAAAAGGGACAAGATTTGAGTCTGTGGAAGTTGGAAAAGAGAAAGCGGCACGTGTCCTGAAGGAGCTGACAGAAGATGACTTCCAGCACTGATTCCAACAATGGAAAATTCGCATATAGCGTTGTAGGGATAGAGAAGGAGTGTATATTGAAGGTGACAATACGTGATTATGTATTAAATAAAAATAAAATGTTTACAACGTCAGTCTCGTTATTTAATAGCCGCACCTCGTATTCCTCATTCAATGAGGCAATTGATTTATACAGTACTTTACCGTTTCGAAAAAAAATTAATTTAGATAACTTTTTCTAAAAGTTTAATCATATGTAGATTATTCGTAAACAATTCATAATTTTCTATCAGACAGGGAAACTTTTAGAAAAAAACTAGATGAGTCTAAATTTTCACAAACAATATTGAAAAATGGACCGAAGAAAAAATAAACTACATTGTGATACAATGAAGAAGTTTTGAAAACGTAAAAAAATAAATTATGGAGCCTATATATATGTCTCCTAGTTGACGGAACACAAAAAATTATTTAAGTTCTTGTTCTAGATTAACTAAGAAACAAAATAATAAATCAGGTAGGCTACGTACACAACATGATTATTTAACCGAAGCAAATTTTAAAGTAGTACTAACTTATTTAGTTTAAGCTGCCAAATTTTTTGTTACATTTATCGAGTGATAAAATAAGCGATAGAACAGCACAGTGAGTCAGTTTTAGAACTACGGTTAGCCTTCATTTGCAATTTAGATTAGAATTTATTGAACCAAGACGAAAATTTGTAGTAATACGTCTTAAAGTTTGTATTTTGAAGAAATGAAATAAATTTATCAGAGATTTTTTTTATGTAACTACTCATAATAATGTTCTCGTGTTATTATCTATAAGTACTATAAGAGAGAAAGTGTTGTGTTAGTAAAAAATTGTTCGATAGCATGGGTGTTTATAAGTTTGTTTTAAAAACCAGAAATAAACCGATTAGGATGATATTTTTTAAAGATTATTTTTTCAACCAACCATGTAGAGGTTTGCTTAAAACTAGCCCCGAAATTAAGGGTAAAGCCTCTTTTAATCCGTTGTAAAATTAATTTTATCAAACATTTTAAAATTAAGATTCTTTATTCAACACCCGCTAGTTGCGCTTTACGGAATACTGTATTAAACTTAAGGTGGACTGTATGATTGTTTTAACTGAAAATTTTAAATTTCGGTTCTTTATGTTTTCCAACAGTTCAGACCGAGATTAACCCCAAAAACATTAAATTACGTGAAAAAATATTTCAATGAAAAAATTAAGATTTTAGGAGGTTTACCCAGAAAAATTATCGTGTCACCAAGAACGAATATTTTTCATAATTTTATACCGATCGTTTTAGAGCGAAGGAAATTTTAGTTTTTAAAAATATCTGCATTACTGTTTTTAATACTCGCAGCTGTTGGTTCAGCTTTCTAACCAATTAATGTTGATTGGAAATTTACTTGTTTGTGAACATTTTTGTTTTTGATTTGTGCCTTTTTGTGTTTTTGCCAGTTCCCGTAAATTTAGATTTTTAGCATTTAGGTACCTTTTTTCGGAAACCATTTAATATACCACGCGGAAAATTTTACCAGTTATTTATCTTGTACATTCACATATTCCGGCATTTTTATGGCTTCCTCAAAAGCTACAAAAATTATTAGTATGTAAAATACCGTAAAAAAAATTAAAAATTTTATATTATTCCTTAATCTGTTTTTAACTTTATGGTTTAACGGTTTAAATTGCAAAAATGTCAGTAGCTCGAGCAACCCGACAACTACAAGTAAATAAAGTTTCATTTCCCTATCGTTTACCAATCTTGTGAAAAATGTACCTGAAAATAGTAAATTTAACATTGCCGGGATACAAAGTACAGTCTTCCCTTACAGCGTTTAGATTTTCACACAACCTTATATGTTGAAAATCAAAACACTGTACGAATAAAACCAGAAGGTTCTTTCCCGCGAAGAAGTCTTTAATCAGATGATTAAGAGACCTTTGTTAAAGGAAATATTTTGGATGCTTCAGGGTCAAAGTATGTTTACGTTACGTTTAGTTTTGAACGTATGTACACAGAAAATTAGTTTTAAGTTGGTCGTTTATCAAGCTACACATCAAGATATCGGATTACTCTCGCCTTGAGGGTATTGACGATATTATCCAGTACCACAGGTGGACATGTTCAGCGCCAAGGTAAACTTTCTGTTCTATTAGAGTTTATCTTTATACACCAGCGGGTAGACTACGCCAGTCCTGTTTTAGCAAAAATATTGCGGTTCAACATGGAAGATTTGTGTAAAAAATTGCTGTGTTGTTAGCAATTAGTCGCAGTTACCTTTGCGCTCAATTTTTAGTAATTTACATTTTTTGCTCAACGTATTTTTAGTTGGGTATGTTTGTAATTTTATACAAAAAATTGCATCAAATAGGTTTTTATAAAATTAAAAGCTTAAAACGAAATTATCGCAATAATGCACATTATTTTTTTTTTTTTTTTTTTATTTAACGTCACATCAACTACAACGGCCATTAGCGACGACGTTGGGGTGGAACTGTTTTACAATGAATGAAATGATTTTTTGTAACGTATGAAAATATGCCGTGCCTGAGTGGATTCGAACCCAGGACCGCATGATGAGAGGCGAGCACGTTACCAACTGCGCGCATTATTTTGTTATCAGTCTTTCGACTGGTTTGATGCAGTACTCCAAGCTGTTCTATCTTGCGCAAGTCGTTTCATATCTACATACCTGTAACACCCTACATCTTTTGTAATTTGTTTTATGTATTACAACCTTTGCCTCTCCGTACAATTCACTCCCTCAATATTACCCTCCATTATTGATAGAGTAATACCTGGATATCTTAAGATGTGCCCCACTAGCATATCTCTTCTTTTGGTAAGATGCTTCCATATATTTCTTTTTTCATTCACTCGCCTAAGAACCTCTTTATTACTTATTTTGTCACCTGATCTTTAAAATTTTCCTATAACACCACATTTCAAAAGCTTCTTATAAAAGTTAAAAGAAATTAAAAATGCTACAACTTTTATATGAAATATTTTTTGTCTTAGGTTCTTATTTACGCGGCAATTGGGGTGATTTCCCGTAAACAAATTGTATTAAAATTGGTTCATTCTACTTAATTGACTGCATAAAATTGTAACGGTTAAGAATCAAAACTTAGTAAAAATGTTATACTGCTTGAAGGTCAGGAAGATAGGATGGTTTGCTGTTCACTTATTAACAACTAGCAACCCCAGCTGGTTGCGCTTCACTGAAAAATAAATTAAATGCTATTCAACCTTACAAGTTGAAAGCAAAAATCGCTTTGTACAAAATCGCGCTGTACAAATAAAACTAATTAGTATTAGATATTTTACTGTAGAATGTACCAATCTTTGACGGAAAGTAAATATATAAATTAATTTCCTAAATATGTAGTAGAGTTGTTAAGCATTTATATTTTTAACCCTAATATTGGAGTATCAAATTATTTACACTCAATCTGTTCGTTGCAGGGCAAATATAGATAGTTCTGTTTCTTATTACATGGTCAGCCAATTAAATGACTGAATTATTTAAGAACAGAAGAGGTAGAGGTGTAAAATACACTAATCAGAGTTATCTTCTCTTAAAGTAATGAATTTCATTATACAGCCAGACCCTGTGGTGAATGAAGTGAAGGTGTCATATGCAGAGTGGAAAATATGTACTTTTCAGAGGGCCCGGCCTGCTGATAAGCGTACTTTCCCGCTCAATGAGGAAGGCAAGGTAAACCACCTCACTCCTCGTTTTCCTTAGTAAAATCTCTAGAGGTTCAAACCAGCCTTTCGGCTGATGACCTAAACAACAACAACAACAACCCTAATGTGTGAGAAAATAATAATAATGAACATAAATAATAATAAAATAATTAATTCATTTTGTACCTTAATGTCACATTAATTCGTTTCGTTATTATAAAACACAAGAAAACAAACTCTGAACGACAACAAAACTTTATGCAACTTAACCAAAATCCAGAACAATACAACAACAGTTCACTAATGGACATCTGTTTACTACATAGGTTGCTAAGCTAGCCTTCAATAAGGTTCCAAATGGAATGTTTCAGAACTTTCAAACATTTAACACAATACAAACGATAAGATAACATTTAAAATGTGTGAGTGTGGTTGTATAATTAAAAGTGAAACGTCCGTTTGATACCTAATTGTAAAATACCTGACTACATAATACAGTACAGAAGTCTCAACGCCCACAATGATACGACAATAATTAGTAATTTTCTGCATTATTTTCATCAAAATCGTTAAAAAACTGGGATTTTTTAAATATTGCAGCCGTAGTATGCATTTTAAGAAAAAATGTATCTAATTAAAGTTATAGAAAACTTAACAACCTATAACTTTTACTTCAAACATTTTTCTCTACAGAGCCTAGTTTAGAGGCAATTACTTATTTTCCGTATTTTTAAGTCTAATAAAGGTTGATTTTAATTTTACGTCATTCACTTTTGGTTAAAATTAGATTATGTTTTTTATTTTACATTTTTTACTCATGATTAAAGTTAGTTTATATTGTCCATTATTTATATTTTCAAGAGAAAGTCGTGTGAGTGTTTCACCCAAGATTTTTTAAAATGAGGGGTCTAGTAGTAAAATCAGCCACATCCATTTCATAAAATTTTTCAGGAAAAATAAAGAACCTGTTTAAATTTAAAGTACAGTATCTACCGTCTTGGTTAGTAGTTCAAGTTATAAGTATTAAATCCCACATTAATGTGTATAATAAAAGTATGTCTTTTCAAACTCAAGAAAAACTAATTTTTTTTGAATGTGGCTGCTTTTGAGTCTCATTCTGGGAACTTACTGCTTTTGAAGCAAAAGTTTACTGTTTTTTTTTGTGAAAAATCATGGTTTTATTTATTAGGTGAGCAATGAATTTGATAATTTCAACTAATTTAATAAAGTAATAAGTAAATATAATAAGTAATAAGAAATGTAGTACTCCTAACTATAAATTACAGAAAAATGCTTTTTTCATTGAGTACTGTGTTGTGCTAAATTTAAATTGTTCAAAATTGATATTTTTCAAGCAATTAAAAATAATCACTTGAATAGTATCTGTCATAATAACAAAATTAAACAATGTTTTAATAAAATTGTCTTAACATAACTGCATTAACTACAAAACTACATTTTTTTATGGAATATAATTAAGTTCTCCACAGAAGTGCACTAGCGCACCCATGTCTATTTCTGTAAGTATGGATTTGGGTTGTTTTGAAAATAATTTTAGAACTTCTTTGAGCAATTTCATTGGATATGGGTCGTTCTGATGCAGGTTTTCCTATTTATTATGTTCATAACATTGAAAACTTGTAAAAAGGAACAGAAACAAAAATAAAATTGGATGTGGCTGGTTTAGATACTAGATATCTCAAATATTACGAGCATTACAGATGAAGAAACAAACTAAATGACCTACATAAAATTTCGGTGACAAATTTCATACTTCAGTACGCTACTTATGTTTAGAAACAACTCATACTGAAATTTGAAGTCGTTATATTTAGTTTATTGTTACTACTTGAAAAAATATAAGTAAATTTATTTACATCTGAAAATAAACTTAAGATGTGGGTCGCGAATGAGTACGGACATAAACGAAGTAAGATTGAGTATTAACATATCTACAAACTGGATGCACAGACTTGGTCCCCCACTTTTATGTAAACTTGTTATTTCGGGAATCTATCTGTCACATGTTTCCGAGAATAACTTCTATCTATAATAAAATTAACTGTAAAAAACAGTATCAATAACCTACGTATGTTTTAGACGTTAAAAACATAAAATTTAATATTTCACAGCTAAATTTTACAATGAATGTTGTGTTACATCCGATTGAAACTACGCGTAGAAATAATAAAAATCTCTTGTGAAACACTCACACGACTTTATCTTGCCAATGTAAATAATGACCAATATAAAATATTTTTAATCATGAGTAAAAAAAGTAAAATTAAAAATAAAACAATTTTAATCATGCGTGAATGACGTTCAATGAAAATCAACCTCTTGTTGGACTTGAATGAGCAAAATACGGAAAACCACTAAGTGACGTTACTCTAAGCGCTGCAAAAAAAAATATTATTGAAATAAAAAAATTTAGTATTTCAATTTTCTATAACTTTAATTGTATAGGCCTACACTTTTGTCATCATATTAAGGCCGCAATATTTAAAAACAAATTAACTTTCGCGATTCTCTCAGAAAACGGTTCCTACGATTTAAAAAAAAATGCCTCATTTACTATATTTGTTAAGCTCTACAAGATAGGGTAGGCGCATGTCTGCTAAAATTCTTGGGGGCAGTACTCTCGTAATTTGTATTTTAGGGCAAAAGCGTAATAATTAAATTTGTAAAGAAATTAAACCCTACAACTTTTATCTCAAACATTTTTTCTACAATGCTTAGTTTAATAATTTTCTGTATTTTAATCATCAAAATCGATAAAATAATGCAATTTTTAAAGATTGCAGCTTAAGTACACATTTTACGACAAAAGTGTAAATACCTAATTAAAGTTATAAGAAATTAAAAAACGTACAACCTTTACTTCAAACATTTTTCTCTTCAGAGTTTATTTCAGCGTTAATTAGTAATTATAAATATTTTAAAGTCAAACAAAGGTTGATTTTCATTAGCGTCTTTTACCCATGATTAAAATTAGGTTATATTTTAAATTTTACATTGTTTATTAATAATGATATTATTATATCATTATTAAATCATTAGATTTTATTAATGATGATATTTTTGATTATTTACAATGGCAATAGAAAGTCGTGTTTTAAACCAGATTTTTATTTATTAATAAACGCACCAAGAGCTAAAGTAGAAAAGAGGATGGACAGAAGATTTTTTTTTTTTGTTTAACGTCCGACTGTTCTGCAAATAAACAGCTAATGCAGACGGTGAAGGATGAAATGAATTTTTGTAACGTATGAAAATATGCCGTGCCTGAATGGGATTCGAACCCAAGACCACGAGTTAAATGCTTATAATGAAACAATTCTGGGAATGTGGACAGCATAAAAAGCTTTCAGATTAAATTTATTTATTAAGATTAAATTAAAATTAAATTAAATTTTTTAATTTTAATCTGCTTTCAAAAAATAGCATTTTTTAAATTTAAGCTTTCAGATTAAATTTGTTGTTTTTTTATTTATTTATTTAACGTCGCATCAACTGCAACGGTCATTAGCGACGACGTTGGGGTGTAACTGTACGTAATGAGGATGAAATGATTTTTGTAACTTATGAAAGTATGTCGTGCCTGAGTGGGATTCGAACCCACGACCGCATGATGAGAGGCGAGGTTTTTGTTTTATTTCTTAACGTGATCAAAAATAGTCCTAAACGACCCACACATATATATTTTGTTCAATAGGTCTGTCTAAAAACTACGATCAGATTTCAACACAAATCTTACTCAATATTCAAAACATTTTTTAATGTTAATATGGGCCTTCGGGCCAGCCCAGTCAGTCAGCTGGTAGTAAGTCACTATTATTGTTAAATAACACCGGTTGGGCAAGCGACTTTGTATGGTGACCAGCTGACAGCTATCCGTGAACAAACTCTACTGGGGGTCCCTGTTCAAACTCATGCTTGATTCACGTCAAATAATACAGCAAAGTAGCGATCAAATTCGGTAGATGTCAATACTGTACAGTTCCCGATAACAAATAAAAGCTAAAAAAAAGTTAATATGTTATTTTTATTATACTAGTAAATTGGCGAATTGATAATATTTATTATTGCAATGTTTAGGCGAACGAGTAATATATTTCAATAAAAAACACATTAAATAAAGCCTAAAGTATCTTTTGGGCATACTGCAATGGATCAATACCTTAAAACTGCTCATAGTACATAGACGAATTTCTCTAAAAATATATTACCCAAAATGTTTTTGTTCATACTAATTTTTTTAAGATTGATATTATTTTATATACTTGTATATATAAACGAATAGACAAAGTTATAATTAGAACATTATAATAAATGTTTTCTTTTCAAAATTCTTTTAAGGAAAATTTGGGTATGTTGAAATGAATTAATATTTCATTTTAACATAACACGTTTGAAATATATAATAATATGAAATATTATTTTATTTTAATATAACGCATTTTAAACTCGATTTCGAAAAATCATCATGAAAACATTACTTTACTTCTTCATTTATACGTCATACACATCATGCTCATCACATTGGGTCATTGTTCTAAATTGAACAGATTACAACGTCCATACATTAGGGATAAAACACTTCCTGTAAATATACGTTTTGAGGCTCCTGAACCCAAAACACGTGTTTTTTTTTACCGACTGGCGCATGTACGGACGTGCGCATGTGTGTGTTTTTGTAGTGGTGTGAACAAAATATTTCAAAAACGGATTATCGTACAAAGTTGAAACTTGAAACTCAAGTTATGTATAATAAGGAAAACCAACACGAACATTTTCATTAAAATCGGTCAACTAAAAGTAGTAACCAAAGTAACCAAAAGTAGTAAGTAAGTAGTAAGTAGTAGTAGTAAGTAGTAAGTAGTAGTAGTAAGTAGTAACCAAAAGTAGTAAAATTCGTGCAATTTTTTTGCAGCTTCCTCAAAAACACATTCTAGGAGTGGTAAAAAATGTTATTTTTAAGATTGCGGCTTTCATATCCATTTTATAATAAAAATGTATGCTATTAAATTTATAAAAAATTAAAAACCTTACAATTATATATTATTTCAATCATTTTTTCTGTAGTGCTTAAAATTAGTTATTTTCTGTATTTTTCTCATCAAAGTCTAACAGAGGTTGATTTTCATTTTGCGTTTCATTCATAATTAAAATTAGGTTATGTTTTTCGTTATTTAGATTGTCAAGAGAGAGTTGTATGAGTGTTTTAGATTAACAAGTATAAAAGTGTTGAAAAGTGGAAAGAGTAATGTTTCTGTTTATCTGTTGTTAGTTTTCTTAGCATGCAACAAGTGGAATTTATAAATTATTACTGACCAATTGTTGTTACTACTGTCAGACAGTACAGTACGGCGTTTAAAAAGCTCCATGATTTTTGTCCACTGTAACTTGTAGTACCCGCTTCGAAAGCTTCATGTAACTGATCTTCAAAAATCATAAGTTTGCGGCGCGCTAAACTTTTCCATTCTTCTTCGCGTAAATTATGACTACTTGACCAAAGAGAATCCACAAAATCACGTTTCACTCGCTTCACACCGCACTTGTAAAATGTTTCAAACGCTCCTTCGATAAAACGAAATGCGAGTCCACCGAGGCCACAATAAATTATTAGAATTATAAGCGATGAGGCACAACTATTTCTCAGCAGTTTCATTTTTTTCACATCTTCAGATCGTTCTTTTAAAAAGGCTTTCCATTCTTCTCTTAAACCTACTTCCGGTAATTCTTCAGGTTTTTCACCCATCGTTAGTGCTAAGTATTTCTTTGGAGTTTTAATAGGTCTATTTTCTTGTGGAATTTCTTTTATTTCTCGTTCAAGTCGCTTCAATGTCGATTCAAAACTATTTTCTGACTTCCAAAATTCATCGCTGCTATCGTCAAAACTCGTTCGTTCTTTTTCTAATTTTTTTCTTCTTTCTTGGGCTGTCAATTTTTTACTTTTTTCTTTTTTTGGGGTTTCTATTGAAGGCGACGGTGATGGTTTACGTTCATCGGGTGATCTTCTTTCTAACGATAGAGACACGTTTCGTTTTTTAATTGTTTGTTCGGAAGGTCTCGTTAAACTTCTGTTTCTTCTTCTGGGTACTGCCTTCGGTGGTTCTGAACCGGGATCCCTTTCCAAAGATTTTCCTCGTTGCATTCCGCCCCAATTTTGCCATGATTTCCACCAAGATGAGGAAGTATCCTTACCTTCCTCCGGTGTCGGTTCGTTTAATTTTTCTTCAATAGCCTTCGGTAGACTTTTCACACGTTTGCGAAGAACAGGTTTTGGCACATCAACCGCAGTCGGAACTTGGGCCTCTTGTGTCTTCTTTTTTCTTTCCCGTTCATCCTCTTCTTCAGAAGTGGAAGATATAGTTCGACGAAATTCGCCTGGAGATGACAAACTTCGTTTAACTTGTTTATCACCTGTACTTGCACCATCGGTACCGGGTTCTGGAGTCTGTTGCCTGCGAATCCTATGACCGGTCGTAGGACTACGGCGACCACGGAATCTGCGACTCCTAGACACTCCCCCCGCCTCTAGTGCAGCTCGCGGGACGTCGTCCTCGTCTCCCATGCTCCCCCACAACACTACTCTCTATTTTTATCTCTCCTGCACCGCTTCCCCCTTTCCACTACCAAAAATACCGCATTTTAAAACTGATCCGTTCGTCCACTGCGTCGGCGCTGATATTGATCGTCGTAGTACCCACATCCACTGAAAGATAGCGCTCGTATGCACCACAGATGTGTCTATTAACATATTCTACTTCTCGATTCTTTTCACGAAACACAGTCAAACGCCGGCTATCCGCATTAACCTTCACAAACTTGGATTCACATTAACAGAAATTCGGATAATTGAAAAAATTAACATAATGTTTGCATTTTTTGCCAAATCTTTGTTGGATATAATATAAATATTTCAAAGGTACCATACATCATCGATAAATACAAAAATTCAAATTTTTTATTGAACCTAAGTTTAATAACTACTTTATCTACAGAATAATAATTATACAATAATGTACCTTAACCTAAGGTTAACAAAAAGTGAAAAAAGTAGTTCATACATAATGTTCTGTATCATAATGTAATATAAAACAAACATTATGACAAATACTGTATGTCTTGCACTATAGGCCTACTGTATATGTAACATGATTGGCCAAGAGATCATTTAGGTTATGTTTTTCATTTTATATTGTTTATTCATGATTAAACACAGGTTATATATTTTATATCGACAAAAGAAATTCGTGTGAGTGTTTCACATCAGATTTTTTAAAATGTTTATCTGCTTTAGTTCTAAGCAAACAGCTAATGGAATAAAACCCTTCATTATTAAAAAAAATTAGTGTTAACTCACAATTGTTTTCAATGAAAGTACATAATTTTTAAATAAAATTTAAGTCTTTAATATTTCGTTTGTTGTTGTTTAGATGATCTGCCGAAAGGCTGGTTTGAACTTCTAGAGGTTTTACTAGGTAAAACGAGGTGTGGGGTGGTTTACAATATTGTTTTCCTTACTAAGTGGGAAAGTATGCTTATCAACATGTCAGGCCTTCTGAAAAGCATCTACTTTCCACCTTGGAAATGACAACTTCACTTCATTCGTCTCATGGTCCGGCTGTATGTATAATGAAATCCATTACTCTCAGAGGAGATAACCCTGACTAATGTCTTTTACACCTCTACCTATATCTTCTGTTCTTAAATGCTTCAATCAAATAGTTGGCTGACTATGTGATAAGAAACAGAACTATTTTTCGTAGCCCTGATAGTAGGAGATCGAGTGCAAATAATTTAACACTCCACCTGTCTGTAATGGATATATTTCGTTTATACATTACTAGCAACCCCCGCTCGCTTCGCTTCACAGCAGCTAATGTAGGCCTCATTAACGTATTTTAAATCTTCGCTATATTCAATATTTGTGGTTTTGTTGCCCTGTGGGAGCAAAATAAAGTGTTTTTCTGCACTTCCAGCTCTAAAAAGTCCGACATATAGTAGTTCATAAGTAAAGGAACCACTCTTGTCTCAAATTGATGCCCACCGTTTTAAATGTTTGTCCCTGCGATTTAACAGAATTGAATAGAATGCATAGAAGAATACCGATAAAAAAAGTTTTTGGAATCGAATGTTATTCCTCACGTTTTTCTATGAAATATAAAAGTTGAATCGTGTTTCTAGCCCAAAAATACACCACCCAGAGGACTTAGAAAAAATAAATGTGCTATGCACCCGATGGACTAAAACATGCGACATCGTCACAGTTTAAGTTGTTTAATTCACTTAATTAAAGTTACTTAAAGTTGCAAAATATCCTATATTAATCAGGTAGCTTTAAGCTATGCAACAATTAAAGATTTTTTAAAATCAGTTCAGTAGTTTCTGAGATTACCTCATACAAACAAACAAACGATCGAACGAACGAACGAACGAACAAACATACAGACAGACGTTTCTTCTTTATTATATTAGTATAGAAGTATTGTTGTTTAGGTCATCAGCTGAAAAGCTGGTTTGAACCTCTAGAGGCTTTACTAAGTAAAACGAGGAGTGAGGTGGTTTACCAATGCCTTCCTCACTGAGTAGAAAAGTACGCTTATCAGCATGCCGGGCCCTCTGAAAAGCACAAATTTTCCACTCTGCAAATGATACCTTCACTTCATTCATCACAGAGTCTGGTGAAATTCATTACTTTCAGAGGAGATAACTCTGATTAGTGTCTTTTACACCTCTACCTCTTCTGTTCTTAAATGATTCAGTCATTTAATTGGCTGACCATGCGATAAGAAACAGAAATATTTATTTTAGCCCTGCAACTAACAGATTGGGTGTAAATAATTTGACACTCCACCTGTCTGTTATGGGCAGTATAGAAAAGTATAGATGATACGAAACGCGATTGATAAGCTCAGTTCAATGTGGTAGACTTAACATAACGGTTATAGAGTGTGGTCTTACAATAAAGAGTCGTTTCCATACCGGCGGAATGCCTTTTGAATTTTAATGATTACCTACTATATACAAAAACACAAGATATATTATATGTATATATATATATATATATATATATATATATATATATATATTTACGTATCTGTATTTTTATATTTATCTAGACAGTTTGGCATATCCGATAAAAATTTGAAACGTATTACTTTCAGTATTCTACTCAACGTGTAGACTAGGGGTAAATATTCCCTCTGTAAATATCCAATCTTTATCATTTTCTTCATTTCTTAAAACAACAAAACTTCGATAAATTCTGATTACATTCTCCGCAACAATAGCTTGCATTAACAATCTACTGAATAAAAGAAAGAAGTTTTTTTAAAATATAGGCTATTTCACATTCACAGTAACCATTTTTTATTAAAAATTTCGTCTCTATGTTGGAGAAATGATTTTAAAATAATTTATTTACCTATAGGTTTCATGCCTAGAATTTTTGTTACTATTTTTTTTTCAAGTTAATCCTAAAAAAATATTTTAAACAATTTCTGTCGGTTCTATTTTAACGATGGTGTAGTAATAAACGCAGTTGGCCCTTATGTCAGGAGCCTCGGGTTCGGCTCCCAGGGAAGGTCTTACATATTCTCATAAGTCATTTTGATATATCACCCTTCACCGTCTCCATTAGCCTTAATGAGCATAACAGTCCAAAAAAAAAAACCAAGAAAGATTCTCAGTTCTTTTTCTTAGAAATTGCTAATTTTATCAGAATATTTTATTTTTTTTGGAGAAAATAAAAGCGAAATAAATTTTGTATAAAAATATATCAGCGGATATTTTCATAATCAGTCCAACAATGTATTTCTTATTGCTGCTCTACTATTGAGATTTGAAATGAATTGTTTTTCATAATTTACTAAAAAATTAAATACACAAGTATCTATAAAAATCTTTCTACAAATTACTCAATGCCGTAGTCTATTAGGTTTTAAAAATTTTCTAACGATAAACATGTTACAGCTCACGCGTAGCAGTAGTAGGCTAATAACAGGTTGAAACCGCACTATTAGGCTAATGTTACTTAATCCACTCCAGTCGTTAATGACCCGACAGTAGAATTAGTGGTAAGCGTTACTGACTTCTATGCCAGGGGTTGCATATCGATTACCGGTCAAGTCTGGGATTTTTTCTTCAGTCGTTTTCATCTATCACCCTTCACCGTCTACATTAGCCATAATGTGCATCAACAGTAGGACGTAAAACCAAAAAATAAACAGTCTAATGATCAAGAAACTGAAATGATTTTGAAATAAACTAAGTCTTTCAGCCCGTAGAAGTACATTGTAATAGTTAAGTAACACGGTTTGGACAAGCGCTTCGTTTAGAGACTAGCTAAGTCATTATGTGAACTGATATCTCAAGCTGTCTTCAAATTCATGCCAAAAAATTGATCGACAAGAAATTTCTAACTTTCATGATTGTTTTAGAATAAAAACTGGACGAGAATATTAGTACCTATAAGGTGGAAAATCAGGTACCAATAAAAAATCTGACAAAACAATAGACAGAAACATGAACACATACAGTAGGCCTACTATAACAACTCAAAACGTAAAAAAATAATTAAAAATTAACTAAAGCGAAGAAATGAAAGTCACTAAGCTGTCTTAATTGTTGACGTAGATACTGAAAATGAGGTCGCTAAACGAATACTGTACCTAAATAAATATAACGAATTAAAATATCTGTCACTTTTTTACTCTAAGAATTCTAAAAAAACCATCTCGGTAGGAACATAGACTCTATTTTCTTTTCTTTGCTTAAAACTGTAAAGAACCTTAAAATTTTCGAATGGGTCAGAACAGTCTTTGGAAAGATTTTCATCCGAAATATAAAACTCCCGCAAAATAGCACAAATTTTCTTCATCGAGGCCAAAAAATGTTCAAGCGCGGTAGTGGGCTCAAAAAATCTTGTAAAAGCGAGTTATAATAAAATCGTTTGTATTCTATTTTCTGCGTAAATCGATAATTTGAAAATAATAACGACGAATGATAAAAAATTTTCTCATTGAGATTTTCTGACCGGAATGAGTCCAGTGGGAGCTGCGACTAAAGTAGGAGAAAATCATTATTCTTTTAAATATATTGGGCCTAGACTCTTTATCTCTGTAATAAAAGAACTAATAAAAATCTGGTGTGAAACACTCACACGACTTTCTCTTACCAATGCAAATAATTAACAATAAACCTAACAATAGTAATAAAACATTAGAAATAAACAAAAAACTAACCTCAAAAAACATTAGTGAAGTACGCAAAATTAAAATCGACCTCAGTTTGGCTTAAAAGTAAGGAAAATTGCTCATTCACGCTAAACTAGGCACTGTACAAAGAAATGCTTTAAATAAAAGTTGTAGATCTCTTAATTTTCTATAAATTTTATTATATACACTTTTGTCGTAGAATGCATTCTAAGGCCGAAATCTTAAAAAAATAGATTTTTCACACGTTTTCGTGAGAAAAAAACAGAAAATTGCTAATTACCGCTAAACGAAGCATTATAAAAAAAATGTTTGAAATAAAAGTTGTAGAATTTTACATTCTCTACAACTTTTATTATATACATTTTTGCGCTAAAATGCATATTAAAGCTGCAATCTTAAAAATAAAATGTTTTTACGTCAAAACAGCCACACCCAGAATTTCAGCAACCATGGCGCCTACTTTTACTTGTAGAAAATAAAAAGTTTAGTAAATGAGGCGATTTTTAAAAAAATCGTAGCACCAGTTTTTGAGAAAATCGCAAAAAAGTGAAAAATTACACGAATAAACTACTACTTCCGGTTGACCGATTTTGATGAAAATGTTCGTGTCGGGTCCGGTAGTGGTATGTAACTTAAGTTTCACGTTTCAAGTTCGTACGATGTTCCGTTCTTGAGATATTCTGTTCACACACACACACACACACACACACACACACACACACACCAGAGACCAATCGCTAAAAACATGTTTTTTGGGTTCAGGGGGTCTGAAAACGTGTAGATTCGGTGAAAACTCGATTTCGAAAAATCGACATGAAAACAATACTTTCCTTCCTATATATTCATATAGGCAAGAGAAAGTAAAAACGAGAAATTAAAGTCAATAAAACCAAGTTGTAAAATATAACTAAATGTAACCATTGTGTTGTGTACAACATCTTGGCTACAGAATATTTTACAAAAGTGTAGAATATTCGTTGCGGCTGGAGAGCATGTACGAGAGCTCGTATCATTTAGCTTACAAAGAAGATACGCCTTTGATATTGTTGACAATTCACAGTTTAACCAGGGTATGTGTTAATTGCGTCCGACAATGAACTTGTTTGGTTTGTTTGTGGTTGCTTTATGGTAATTTTAACTCACATAGTCAAGTAAGCTTTTCTGTACTTTATTACTTTTAAGTTACGTTGAATCGTATCTCTTCTTACTTTAAGTACGAAAACATCTCGGAATATAGTCTAAGAAAAAGGAGTTTGTTGTTAAACTAAGTTATAAACATTTATTAAAAGATGCGATAAACTTGGCGAGGAACTCTTACAAATAATGTATCCGTCTAATAAATAAGAGTTTTGACAAAAGTAGATTGTCCATTTCTCCACGTTAAACACCATGTCGGTTTCGGTGTATTTTACTTAAATGGAATTCACTGGCTTAGTTCTATTTCTACTGTCATCGTCTGTTTAATATATATATATATATATATATATATATATATATATATATATATACCGGGTCCTCACGAAGAGATCGCTATTTTTGAATTAATATGCCGGACGTATCGTACACTCTACAGACTGAAAACTTTACACTTATAATAAATAGATATGTAAAAAATCTGGTGTGAAACACTCACATGACTTTCTCTTGCCAATGCAATTAATAAACAATATAACCTAATAATAGTAATAAAACATTAGAAATAAACGAAAAAACATAACCTAGTTTTAATCATGTGTGAAAGACGCAAAATGAAAATTAACCTCAGTTCGGATTAAAAATACGGAAAATCACTCTTTCACGCTAAACTAAGAGAAAAATGCTCTAAACAAAAGTTGTAGATCTTTTAATTTCCAAAAAATTTTATTTTACACCTTTGTCGTAAAATGGCTAAAATCTTTAAAAAAATCGATTTTTTTACATGTTTTCGTGAGAAAAAAAACAGAAAATCGCTAATTACCGCTACATTAACTGTTATACAAAAAATGTACGTATAAAGTACTACTTCCGGTTGACCGATTTTGATAAAAATATTCTTGTCGAGTCTCCTAGTGGTACCTAACTAAAGCTCCAATTTTCAACTTCGTATGCTATTCCGTTCTTGAGATATTTTATTCACACACATATCAATCGCTAAAAATATGTTTTTCGGGTTCAAGGAGCCTGAAAATGTGTTTTCCGGTGAAAAATTAATTTCGAAAAATCGACATGAAACCAAGACTTTCTTTTCTGATGTACTCATACAGGGAAGAGAAATAAAAACATAAAAACTTGTGACTTTTCACAACGGTTTTCAGTTATCACAACTTTTTCGGTTATAAATAATAAATCAGCAGACCTAATTAGTGCTTTAATTTTCGATTGTCTACCCGTACCATACAGTAAACCCCTTAGTTACTTACTTTAATGCTATATTTACGAGTTGCCGAATTAAATCTTCGTAAATAAAGCAGTTTACAGCAACAAATATGATACCTGGGTCACTAGTAATTATGTAATATTTTTTAGTTTATTTAAAACTGGATCAATAACCTGGTCACTATTTAAAGATAACTATGTATTATAAAAATATGGATTTTAATGTTTTATTAAACTTTTCAGACCTAACTGGGAATCAAACGAAGTTTGTGGTCTAACATTCTATAAACTACGTCACAAGTAATTTTGTTTTGTATTAGAATAAAAACGTCGGAATTAATTTTCTTTTAGGTAAACAACTACAACGTTACTTTTTAGAGTGAGCAAAATTCTCCTTAATGTAGACTATTTAAGAGATCTTTTTGGGGTAACATACAACGTTTATTTTTATTATTTGCTTATTTTAGAGTCCTAATGTGCCATACTTTTTTATACATGAATGCATTTACAAAAATAAAATAACAAGGATAAACTGCTTGTTACGTACATAAAATTTTCAGTTAATACAATATTTTTGTTTGTTGTAGGAATAAGTTTTACTGGTTTCTTCTTTTTAAATTATGAAAGTTTTAGTTAAATTGAATTTTTATTTCAATTCTTAGTAACTTTGTATTGTTTTTAAAAGTTATGAATAATAAAATTTAACACTTAATATCCATTAGTTTGATTAGAATACTTATATTGTGCCAGCTCTTTAAAAATTTAAATGTAGCGATTTAAGTTTGGAATGAATAAATTATAATAAAACAATTTTACATGAATACTACAGCTGTAAATAACGTTTCTTATAAATTCTGTTGTTCATTTGTTAAAAATTTGATATTTTTCAGTAAGTTTATCCGCCATTTTAAATGAAATTACAGCATTTTTGCCGCAGTTTGAAAATTAGGTAATCGGTAACGAGGAATCGAATTTTTAACGTCTATTCTTGATACCGATTATTTTTTCAAGTGTCACCGGATGGCGACATTAAGTGGCGAGTTGAAACCTTTAATTTTTTAGTGGCCGTGAAAAGGGACGTTTAAGCGGTGGTCGTCTTGATGGGAAGCGTTGGTCGTAGTCGTCGTGGCGGTCGAGGAGCTGGGTGATACAGCGTGTTGTCGTCCAGCGGAGACATCATCTTCTTCCCTCGCAGTAGTGCGTCGATGGCTACTTCGTCGGGTCCGGTGAGCGTAAAGTGGGTCGGTCGAGGGACCGCTGTGGGCATCGCTCGCGTCAGTGAGCGATGACGGTCCGGCCGACGGCTTACGGTGACGGGTCGGCGAGCGGAAGCATCATCTTCTCTCTTGCGGGGTCGTCGATTAGTCTTCGCTGGAGTCCAGTAGCCGTGTTGCCGATGGTGAACGTCTTGTCTGCTGTCTGGATCGAAATTGAATACCTCTGTGTCTGGATCGGAATTGAATCTGCCTGTTGAGTGGAGCGCTCTTTGTATACTTGCCGAGAGCGCTGTGGTAGAGGGCGGTTACTTGCTCGGTCTTGATGACAAAGGCCTCTGTCGGTACGCTACCAAAGCCTACCGCCCCTCTCGGAACTATTAACGGCTCCCTCTGTCGCTATATCGGAAGCTTTGATTGCCGGCAGAACAGTACCTAATCAAAGGGAGCTATGGTGAATCGGTACCGAATGGGCGCAGACGTGACGTTTAGCTTAGCCTACGACATAATGGGCGACATGCAGAATGGTCGACAACTTTTGATAATTCACCGACGCTGGAATGGTCGACTCCTTTTGATAAGTCACCGACGCCTAAATGATCGGTTCCTTTTAATAAGTCACCGACGCTTAATTGAGTTATGACAGCGGTATAATAACACTACCCTATTTTTTGCTCATCTACGTGCTACAAGAAGAAGAAGCAGAAGAAGAAGAAAGAAGAAGAAGAAAGAAGAAGAAGAAGAAGAAGAAGAGAGAGAGAGAGAGAAAGGAATAAACTATCAAGGAATCACTTTTAACATCGTAACCTACGATAAGTATAGTACATTTAAAAACATTTGTCACTGCTTCTATACACAAAAATTTAGCTGATTTCAGTCTGCGTTGTTACATGATTATTTCATTTGTACGTAGTTCTGTATTGTCAAATCTGAACAGAAAGTACGGTAATACTCTCTTAGTCACCCAGTATTTTCCAGGACGTGCGCGCTCCAGCACGTCTGTCTACATTCAGTCAGTATATTTGTCGGAATAAATCAAAAGAAAATGTGTACCATTCGGTCGGTCTATGTTTGTCGGAATAAAACAAAAGAAATTGTCGACCATTCTGTTGTCGACCATTCTGTTGTCGACCATTCTGTTGTCGACCATTTGGCATGCTACCGCTATGGTGACACAAGTGTTGCTGGTAGGCTATCGAGAATTGACACATCCTTACATTATAACTAACACATACTGGGCTGGTCATCTCAACCGTGGACAATTATTATTAGTAAATAATTATAATTCAGTCGTTCTTAGTTTGCTCCTACTGTCAACAAACAAAAGCCAGCTACTACATGGTGCACGCTAGAGTCTGTGACTTTACGGATGTCGTATTCATATTAAGTTAACTATTTTGTAAATTAAAAGTACTTAAAGTCCTTCAAACATCAGTCATGATATGATGTAGGCCTAACCATTTCATTTATAAAAATACTTTTAAAAGTATTTTGTATTTGAATACTTTTGAAAGTATTTTGTTGTTACTTTTTAGTCAGCGTGTACACATTTTGACATAATGCGCATGCTCACTGATGTCATTATTTGTTTACATTAGGAGCAAACTAAGTGAGGCTGGACTTTAGTAACATTTACTTTGTGTTGTTGTTTGGGTCATCAGACGAAAGGCTGGTTTGAACCTCTAGAGGTTTTACCAAGTAAAACAAGAAGTGAGATGGTTTACCATTGCTCATCTTACTGAGTGGAAACATATGCTTATCAGCATGCCGGGTCCTCTGAAAATTATCTACTTTCCACCATGCAAACACTAAATAACAAACATAAATAAACACTAAATCACGTCTTAAGCAAACACTAAATAAAAATCACCATCACTTCATTCACCACAGAGTCTGGCAGTATGATGATGAAATGTTATACTCTCAGAGGAGATAACAACGATTATTTATTTAAGAAAGTATTACATATGAGAGCAGCAGGTAAAACCCAATAGGCTACTGCTCTTTTAAAACATAAACAGTATAACACATACAATCATAATTTAATAATCTTATAATATATACAATAATGATGCTTCAACTTCATAACCTACAATATAATATATGAATGTGATAATTATAACATATGAATATGATGAATATAATATAAATATATGCCCAAAACGGGCAGGTGGAGTGTTATTTTAATTGCACTCTATCTGTTTGGTCCAGGGCTAAAAAAAATAGTTCTGTTTCTTATCACATAGTTAGCCACTTATATGACTAAACTATTTAAGAACAGAAGAGGTAGAGGTGTAAAAAACACTAGTCAGAGTTATTTCCTCTGAGAGTAATGAATTTCACTATGCAGCCAGACCCTGTGGTGAATGAAGTGAAGGTGTCATTTGCAGGGTGGAAAGTGAGTGCTTTTCGGAGGGCCCGGCATGCTGATAAGCATACTCTTTCAACTCAGTGAGGAAGGCAATGGTAAACCACCTTACTCCTCGTTTTTACTTAGTAAAACCTCTAGAGGTTCAAGCCAGCCTTTCGGCTGTTGACCTAAACAACAACACAATATAAATATGAAAATGATGAATATAATATTTTAATAACAGAATTATGTAATAATATAATGGTATAAAATTGAATATAGTACACGCAAACATAAACATTTAAACGAAGCATTTACACTGTATACACTAACAAATAAATAACAGCATATTTTAGAAAGAAAAGAAAAAAAAGATTAAAGATACAAAGAAAAAATAAAATAAAATAAAAAAAGAAGAAAAAAATATCAGAACAGGAGCTGTGGAACAAAAATTCGAATTTAGCAATAACTGAACACATTTTTTATAACTTAACTGATTGCCAAAAAAGATCAATAATACTAAAAAAATTTTTGTAAAGTCTCTTATAAATTATAATATAATTGTATAATACTATTATTTACGCAAGCTTAGTGTCGCAAGCAAGATTAGTGTCTTTTACACCTCTACCTCTTCTGTTATTAAATTCTTCAGTTATGTGATTAAAATGTGATTAATTGGCTGACCATGTGATAAGAAAAAGAACAATTTTTTTACCCCTGAAACTTACAGATTGAGTGCAAATTATATAACACTCCATAACTGCCTGATATAGTTAAAACATTTATTTCGTAACAGTAATTAGTAATGTTTAAATAGAAGAGATATAATGTAACGTTTTAGTGAATTATATTATTGAAAAGCCTATTCCCTGATCAGCGCTCAAGTGAATAAATTAAAATATTTGTCAAAAGAATGTATGCTCAGGAATGTTTCATCAGATAAAAAATTCGTTCATTTAAAATAACAATAAAGGTAACGCACATTGTCCAGTATATTTACATTGTTTAGAATTCAAGACAATAAAAATACTCGTACAATTTTTGAAATTGAATAACAACTCAAAAATACTGATCTGAAATTTAAATACGATAGAATGGACCAGCTTGTGTAAAAATTTTAGTATGATTGGTCCAGCGCTTTTGTTTTTATTAGTAACAACAATAAAAATCATTAGTTAACAAAAAATTCAAAAATCAACATTGTTTTTCTTCTTCATTGTGATACATTTTTTAAATGAAGAAAAAATGATACATTTTACATCGAAAAAAATTCATAAAATTTATAAAACTTTGAATTTAAAAATTTCATAAAAATGTAAACCTCTTCAGGCCATTTCATATAACATCACCTTTTATTTCGCTCTATACGTTGTTTGGTTTTTAATATTAATAAACAAACTCTTCAGGGCATTTCAAAAGGTCTGAAGAGATTTTATTTTTATGAAACCTTCAGACTTTAAATTCGAGCTTAAAAATACGTATAATAGGAAGGTTAAATCTAAAAAATTAAACATGTAAAATATTATATTTAGGTAAAAAAAATTAATTAAACAAGAGAACGAATTTCAGTTACCAAACAGAAACTTTAATCAATTCCTGCCAAATACTTTGACGTAGTTAAAACAAAATTACATAACCTTAATTAATTAAAACCAGAATATACTAGGAAAAGAACTTGACAAGGTAAATATACACTGGTAAACAGATTGTGTGAAATTTTTTTTAATCTAACCGTAGAAAATGCGTAACAAATTAGAAAAAACTTTCCAGTTAAAATTAAAAAAGGGGTAAATAAAGCGTAATACTATGAGATAGACGCTAATAAAACAGGACACCTACTATTTCGGTTAAAAAGAAATATGTCACTCATAAGAATGAAACAAACTTGTTTAGCCTACCGATAGATTTTAAACTGGATAATGTGTTGTTTCTCTTCTGCTGCTACTAAATATACAAATTTACGCAAACTTTCAAGTTGCGGATCTCATAATATTCCTACAGACACGGGTACTAAAGATTACAATTTCTTCCTGTAAACTGCAGCTCTGGTATAATTTTTCTGGGAATTTTTCATTAAACATGTTAAAAATGGCGTTTATACCTCCCGTACAAAATTTTGTATAAGATCCAGAAAGGCGATCATCAGAATAGATTTGATAATTAAATGAGGTTGTAAGAGCTGATTTCGATTTAGTTCCCCAATCAAGAATTGTCAAATTTCTAGGAGGGTATCCATACTTAGAGATTCGAATTCGAGTTTTGTAAAATATAAAAGGCTTGGTGAAAAGCTAAATTTGATTTCAAATTCAGTTACAACGAGGTAACTGTACCTGTAACGAAAATTCTGTAATAACGTGTGAAAATAAAAAATTTGGTTGGTTTTATGAGTTATTAACACATTGCAAAGGGTGATTATAACGAACATGGAATCCAGTTGTAAAGAACCAATCACCTTCCTTGAAATTATAATGATAATAGATAAAAATATTCTCTGTGACAAAAGAAACAAACAGTTTTGGAATACGTACTTTTTGTTTAATTTCGGGAATCACCTCATCACAGATTTTTGGTATCTTTACGTACTGTGCAAACTTAAAAGATTTTTTTAAGTTGCACCAAAATCTGCAGTCTTTAGCGACCACTTAGTGTTTTCCTTCACATTGATACGTTGAGGAGTTATCGGTAAATTGCAGTATTATCCTGATTGCCTCAGCCAGACCTACCGGAAATAGAACTCGTAACCTTTTTTATGCTTAGAACAGCTGACGACTAAACGTCGCTAACCGTTCAGCCGCGGAGGTGGTGTAAAATATTTTTATTCATGATTTTTTACTTAAATTAAGTATTTAGACTAAAAGTGGTTATTCCGGTATTCGGCTGGGCACGTAAGATAATAGAGTAGAGTAGAGTGGACGTCAAATAAGCTTGCCGATTTTTTGAAGTGCCCAGAAGGTATATTTTGGTAATGGCGCGCTCGGTTGCCTCAACGGGTGGTGGGGTCAGTGCTGTACTAGCTGTGATCAGAGTCACGTCGTTCTCGCAACGTTATGTATCAGCTAACCTAAAAACATTAGTCTTTAATGTGTTGTATACGGTAGGCGTTAATTGTTGTAAACAATGATTATAATTGAATGTTTTTAACGTCGCTAATAGATAATAATTTACATCTTTCAGCGCCTGTGATTTAATAGGCAGTTCGGTACTAGACACGAATCTACCGACTAAATCCGAATTGTTCGCGCAGCTACATCGGCAAGCGTATTTGGCGTCCACTGTACTACATAGATATTGCGTCGTATTGGCCCATTCGGTTATAACGAACAAATAATGCCGGTTCCTTGTAGTTCGTTATAACCGAATTTTACTATATATAACATTAAAATTCATAAATTGTTATATACCTACTCCTAACTGGAAGGAACTGAAATATTGGCTTTGTGACAGCCATTCACTAAGATTGTTTTTATAGCTTTTTAAAATTTTTATTTTTCAGAAAAACAGAAAGTTGAAATGGAAACTAACAACTTATTTACTTTTTTATGGTAATTTAAAAGTGTCCAACTCAGTGTAACATTTAAAATAATGAAGCGCCCATTATACATAAGTACGATTAAATATTTACAGATTCATGTTACCTTGATGGGTAACTTGAAATTAACCATTTAAAATGACATAATGTCCTCTGATCAAAGAAAATTACCACTTTAACGTAAACGGGTGTTCATTAGAGCATGCATTTTGTATTTACTGTATTTCTGTTATAAATTTAATGTAGTTAATATTTAGAAGAGCTTTGACCTATTTCTGGCAACTTTTCATTTTATACAAAATATAATAATATTACTTCTTTATTTATCAGTTATTTGAAAATGTATTTATCATATTTTAATTAAAAGAAACCTGAATTTTTATGCATACATTCATTTATTTTTAGAATTAAATATTTTTGTCCGATACATTTCTTTTGTCGAACCGCGTTGTTCTGTGCGTCAATCTACCGAATCTCTTCTTATAAGTAGCGAAATTAATTACACAATGTGCAGCAGAAATTATGATGGCGCAGCATGTACGAGTAGTTCGCACACACTTTTCTTCTACTGAATTTTTCGGAAAAAATAGTTTTTGTGAATATTATTGATTGGTAATATTTTGGCGTAGCCGATTGTTATGAAGGTGTCATTTGTAGGGTGGAAAGTAGATGCTTTTCGAAGGGTCTGGCACGCTGATAAGCATACCACTCTATTCAGTGACGAAGGCAATGGTAAACCACATCACTCCCTTTTTTAATTAGTAAAGCCTCTAGAGCAGTGATTTTCAATCTTTTTCGCTCCAAATAGTAAAAATAAATGGAATTAATATTTCGCGAACCCCCCTCCGATAATATTAGTAAGCCTTTCTATTAACAATTGAGTTTTGACTGTTATTATAAATGTAAAATGTTTTTTAATTTTATAATAATATTATATTAATATTTATATAATATTCAAACTGCACTAATTTTAGGTCTTTAAAGAAAATACAGACAGTAAAAAAATGGAATACAACTATTGCTATTATTTTATATTGCTGCGTTTATACTTTTATAGTAGTGACGTGTACGAACATACATGTATGACGTGCTTATACATCAGTAATTTACAAGTTCCAAAAGTGCTCGAAAAATCTAATGAAAAAAGTGACAATGAAAAGTAAAGTTTTAAGAACTTTTAATTACATAAAACAAAATTTTCATGAAGGGATAGGCCTTAATATTTTCATAGCAATTTCCAGGAAACTATTTCTGTTACATAGCACCTTCATCCACTAACCTCTTCAATTGTTATTTTACTTTCTCTTGCCTATATGAATATATGGAGGGAGAAGTGTGGTTTTAGTGTCGTTTTAAAAAATTGAGTTTTCACCGGATCTACACGTTTTCAGATTCCATGAACCCAGAAAACATGTTTTTAGCAATTGGTCTGTGTTTGTGTGTGTGTGTGTGTGTGTGTGTGTGTGTGTGCTTGAACAGAATATCTTAAGATAGGAACATTTTATGAAAGGATTTGAATACTAGACAGTGGTTACCGGTGTACTTTTATGGTTGGGGTTCAATTAACCATACTCTCTCAGGAATAGTCAGCCTGGGTCTGTACAAGGCTACACCTCATTTACACGTCATACACATCATCTTCATCTCATTGGGTCATGGGGTTCCTTGTTATTCTGAATTGAACAGATTGCAACGTACACACATTAGGAATTAAAAAAAAAAATTATTTCGCGAACCCCTATATCACTACGACCCCCAAATTAAGAATCAATGCTCTAGAGGTTTAAACTATCCTTTCAGCTGTTGAAATAATTAACAGCAACATAAATGGTTTGTTTTTAAAATTAATGACAAAAGTTTCAGACCTGACCGAGAATTTAAACGTCACAGGAGAATAGTACATAATGAGACAAAGCCTGTATGATTTTAGGAATAATTTTTTTATTGCTTTTGTAGGAGTGGTTGGCGTTACTGTACATTGTTTTGTTACTTGTGTATTGAAAATAAAAATCTCTATTCAACGGAATTTTTTAATTAAATTTACAAATTGTAACAGTAAATATAAAATTGTCGTGAAGGTTAAAGCCTTTCATTTATTTGCAGTCGCATTAACAGCATACGTATTAGCAATTTCACTGAGTTGTGGGACAGTGATAGTGGATTTTAACGTCTCTTCTTGTTTGCCGAACCTAATCTGTTATAGAACCCGTAATCTTCTGATTTGAAGACTATCTCGTTACCACTACGCTATGGAGGCGGTATTATTTCTTTTTAAGTTCTCCAAAATAATGGAATTTTCACATAAAAATTGTGGTTCATTTAAATTTAAGTTAAAATAATTTAACTGTTTGTTTGAAATGAAAGAAAAGTAAATAAAAACATTTAGAGACTATGCCATAAAATGCTCTAACTTTTGTTTATAACATTTTTGATATTACTCGTGGGAGTTCCGTCCATCTTATCTATAGAAGGAAAATATGGTAATGGAAAAACTTGAAAATGTCCTTCTTCAGTAGCCTACTTTATCACTTAGTTTACCCATATTCTGTATGTAGGCTGCCGACACATTCTGTGCTCTGTTATCACTAGGAAGAATTCTAGGCGACTTAAACGTAAAGAGAAATAAGTAAATAAGTTTTTTTTAAATATTTTTCAAGTGTTTATCGTGTAATAACTGAATATTAATAACAAACGTTTCAAATCGACAATACGTTTTACATAACATCAGTAATTTTCCGTGTGTTATCCTTAACTGAAATTGCAAGACGATGTTAATTTAATGAATTTAAATCAAAACACATTTTTATAAAAATATAGTTTTAACAAGCCAATGTAGCTGTACTAATTTACACTCGATTTATTTCCATTTGGTCAAGAGAGTTTTCTCCACGTCAACCATCTGTCTAGATCAGTGGTTCCCAACCTTTTATGGGGCATTGCCCCTTTGTGAAGGATGACTTACACCTATCGCCCCCTTCTCTTAGCATCGTATACCTAATTTAATTTGAAGTAATGTGTTGATAAATAATACAGTATGTTATTCTGTAAAAAAGATTTATTATTGTTCACAAAAAATAATCAACCAAAGCAGTTGTGTCTAGAATTCTTCATCTCATGTGTAGGAGCTCGACCATAAAAAATGTCAACAAAGAGTTTAGTTTATTTGTTTGTAAAAACTAAACTATTTGTTTGTAAAAAAAACATGTATCCGCGACAGTAAAGATTCTGCCCTGTAGTACAGTTTTATTTTTCTGTCTTTGAATACTCATCGCCCCCCTATCGCCCCCCACAAATTTATCGCCCCCCTGCGAACCCAAATCGCCCACCAGGGGGCGATCGCCCCCACGTTGGGAACCACTGGTCTAGATAGATGCCTAGATACATCACGTCTTCTGAGCGTGAAATGATTTTGGTAAAATGTCAATGCCAAAGATATTTCTTCTTTCAAAAAGAGAGGTCATGCGGTTAGATATCTGTTCATTTAATTTTATCCTTCATTCTGACACCAGTTTAAAATGTTACTAATGATGTAATTTTTCGGAAGCATGAAGTTGGGAGGCATCTAATGCAACCATTGCAGCGTAATGTGCTACAGTTTCTATTGTTATAATTCCATTTTCCGTAAGATAGTCTATAAATTGTAT
Source organism: Catonia carolina (assembly GCA_035578175.1). Classification (NCBI taxonomy): domain Eukaryota; kingdom Metazoa; phylum Arthropoda; class Insecta; order Hemiptera; family Achilidae; genus Catonia; species Catonia carolina. The sequence continues at coordinate 39,129,637 of JAQMRL010000001.1, forward strand.
CTACGGAAAAATAGTTTATGACACTAGCAATAAATTTGTTTCATTTACGTCTTTTATTAATTGATTTCTTAATAAAATTTACGTTATAAAAAACCTATGAAGTTAAAATAATATATACAGGGCGTTCTGAAACAGGGTTCCAAGAATTCAGGGCGTGATTCCTCAGAACAAAAGAAGAAAAAAAGTTCAAATTAACATAAGTCCGAAAATCATTAGTTACCGAGTTATACAGAGTGAAAGATTTCGCCAGAATTTCAGTTACCCCGTTGAAACGAAGCCCTACAGATTTTTGTTTGGGTGTTAAATTAGGCATACATTTTACCGTATCGTATGTAAAATAAACTGAAAAATTAAAAAAAAAACAGGTTTCAGACCTGTAGCTGCAGTAATTTTTAAGATATCTGATGAAATACGAAAAACTTGTTCCGAAAAACATCTTTTAGGTTTGAAGCAGATGAACTTTGTTAAATGGATAATAAACACAAAAAATTCTTATACAAAACATGTAGAGAATTTAATTCTGAAGAGAATGATGTAAAAAAGTCAATAATAGACGAACGCAATTTTTAGAAAAATTATTTTTTAATTAAATAAAAAAGAAACGCATGAAAAATAGACAAAATCTTTCTTTTTCTATTTATTTATTTATTTAACGTCGCATCAACTGCGAAGGTCATTAGCGACGACGTTGGGATGTAACTATATACAATGGAGGATGAAATGATTTTTTGTAACGTATGAAAATATGCCGTGCCTGAGTGGGATTCAAACCCACGACCGCATGATGAGAGGCGAGCACGTTACCAACTACGCTAATGCGGCCGGCAGACAAAATTGTTAAACTCTTTACTAACTTAAAAATGTTTATTATTGTTTATTGGTTGTTAAAAATGTTTACTTGATAAAAATAAACAGTAAGTAACTCATTATTTATTTTAATAAAAGTGTTTTCTTTTAAGTATTACATTAATTAAGTTAAATTACATACGATACGGTAAAATTTATGCCTAATTTAACGCCCAACAAATCTGTAGGGCTTCGTTTCAACGGGGTAACTGAAATTCTGACGAAATCTTTCACTCTGTATAACTCGGTAACTAATGATTTTCGGACCTATGTTAATTGTTTTTTTTTAATTCTTAATATGTGTACGTTGCAATCTGTTCAATTGAGAACAATAAGCAACCAGATGACCCAATGAGATGAGGATGATATGTATGACGTGTAAATGAGGTGTAGTCTTGTACAGACTCAGGCCGACCATTCCTGAGAGAGTATGGTTAATTGAACCCCAACCATCAAAGTACACCGGTAATCACCGTCTAGTACTCAAATCCGTATAAAAGTGACTACCTTTACTAGGATTTGAACCAGGAACCTTCGTCTCCGAAAATCAGCTGTTAAACAGCTGATTTTGGCGACGACTCAGCAGTTTAACAGCTTATTTTCGGCGACGAAGGTTCCTGGTTCAAATCCTAGTAAAGGTAGTTACTTTTATACGGATTTGAATACTAGATAGTGATTACCGGCGTACTTTGATGGTTGGGGTTCAATTAACCATACTCTCTCAGGAATGGTCGACCTGAGTTTGTACAAGACTACACCTCATTTACACGTCATACACATCATCCTCATCTTATTGGGTCATCGAGTTGCTTATATGTTAATTTGAACTTTTTTTCTTGTTTTGTTCTGAGGAATCACGCTCTGAATTCTCGGAATTTTTTCAGAACGCCCTGTATACTAGACTGAACGTTTATTGATTTTTTAAAATATTTTATGGATTTATGCTGCAGTTACAATGCCGAAATTCTGACCAGTAATAGCGGTTACATTCAAACACTTGGTTGATTGCTTCCATGGCCTGGAGCCAAATGATATAGGCAATTAGTTACAAAGTGTGACAAATAGTACGCAACAAAACCATCCCAACTTTCATATTAGTACCACTACAATAAAGCAACTACTATTAGTGTAAATTAAATCGAAGAGTTTTTATATGATATATTGAAAACGCAGAATCTGATCTATAGGGTCATCATAAAAGAATGGTGGGGTTGCAGTAATTCAGACCACGACAGTAGAGAATTTTTGAGTTGGTTTATTGGTAGCTATTACTTTCTATGTTTATTATTATTATTGTTTATTAGTACTATATGTTAGGTCTCCAACCCAAAAATATTGTGTAACAGCAGTTCTAACCTCAACTTACGGTTTTATATTGTTGTTTTTGTAATTTTAGACTATTAGGTAAATTAAAAAATCGTGTTATAGAGCATTTCTTCTTTGCTAAAAAGACTATTAATGGAGTTGTGTACCTCGATATGTTAAACAATTACAGCCCAATCTCGATTATCCGGGCCTCGGTTATCCGGAATTCGGATTAACTGGGATCATGATCATCCGGTATCGTGATAATGGGAAAACCTGCATCGGCGCCGAAACAAAAGTAACTTTGCGGTCGAGACAGGGAAAATATCTTTTGTTTTTTGATGTAGGTAACATAATTGTAAGCGTGGCCGCAACTCTTGTATACCTGATTTTCTTGAAGGGTCATTATGTATGTTTTTATGTATTATGTATATTGGAAAAAAGCATAATATGGTGCAGTCAGTACTGAATTTCTTGGGATTTTCCACAGTCTTACAGAGATTGCGGGATTTACGTGTCGTAAAAAATTACCGGCATTATTTCCCCTTTCCTTATTTTGCATTTGAAAAACAATGAATCTGCCCAGAGACCAGTCTAATCTCAAGTTAGTCTTCAGTGTTAATCATTTCGTCCTAAGGGAAACATCTTTCGTTTGCCCTTTCAGTCGAATTTTTATTTCACTTACGCAATGGAATTTGTTAGGAAAACTGGTGCTAAACGGAAACGGATTTGTTTATCTATCGGAGATAAAATCCACATCACAGAAACTTCCAAAAAAGGATCAAATGTAAAAAATATTGCCCTACAGTACGGTATTGGAGAGCAAACTGTCAGAAACATTTTAAACAGAAAATTCTCAACTTTGTTTGTGGGACCAGTTTTTCGAAAGCTTTCAAGAAAAAAAGTCGATGAAAACTTCGACGAAACTCTGCTCTCTATGCTTATCAGCTTGCCAGGCCCTCTGAAAAGCACCTACTTTGCATCCTGCAAATGACACCATTTCATTTACCACAGGGTCTGGCTGTATAATGATGAACTCATTACTCTCAGAGGAGAACTCTGACTAGTGTCTTTTACACCTCTACTTCTTCTGTTCTTAAATGCTTCAATCATATAATTAGCTGATCATCTGATAAGAGACAGAACTATTTTTTGTACCCTGAAACTAGCAGATTGAGTGAAAATAATTTAACACTTCACTTACCTGTTATAGGCATGCTGTTGGCATTCCATTTTTGTTACTGCCATGGAATATTTAAAGTTTAAAATTTATTTACCGAACAAAATTTTGTGACCTGTTTGAGATAAATCGGATAATACAAGTGATCATGTTTTTCAAAGTAAAAAAATTTAATAAATGAATATTCTGTTAAATACTTAGGGAAGGTAAGTGTAAAAAGATTAAAATTTAAGAAAAGTAGCGTCTGAATCTACAGTACATCTTAAGAATTTTAATATATTTTATAGCTTCTTTAATACTACCCTTAAAAAATTTGTAAACAAGCTTTGAATATAATAATATACATTTTAATGTAAACATCGTATGTTGTCATGGCAACGGGATTACGTTCTAAAGGGTAAAAAAATGAACTTTGAACATTATTTGAACAAGGGATGTAGTTTACTCCACTTCGTTTCTACATCACAACATGAGAAATCCGATCAGATTTTAAAAAGGCCACTCTCCGTTTTAAAATAGCGATTCCATTTTGGTACGATATAAAAAATATCAAGGTTTTTTCTTTTATTTTTGAGTGATGATGCCTACCTACTTTAGCTTTGGATTGTGCGTAGATACTGATAATAGGTAATGCAGAGATGAAAAAATTCCAGACCTGACTGGGAAACAAACCCTGGACCCCAGCATGGAAGCTAGATGCGCTAACCACTTCACCACGGACCGGACTTCATTTACTATATTACTTGGCAATATAGTTGTTTTCCTAAATATGTGAATAATATTTTAGTTTATTTGGATCAAGTAGAATAGATTTTTGTATACTAGCTTATATTATATTTAATTTCCTTGACACATTCAGTGTTAGAGACTCGCCTAGCGAGTCATGGGTAGGTGTTACCGCAATCCTGCCGTCTCACCTTGCGGGTTCTGTTTTGTTGTCATTTTAAGTAATTCTGGAGAGACATCGCCTGTCGGATATCAGTTTCTTACTATTATATATCCCTTAAAAAGGTTTTTTCTTTTTAACTGTGCAGTTTGTTTTTGAATTTTCGTCATACGATCTTCTACCCCCGTGTAGTAGGCCTATACTCATTCGTTATTTTTAACGGGTTTTCAGGGTGCAGTTGAAGCCGTAAATTTAGTATCTTTGCAGGCATCGATTTAATATAGGCTAAAAACTTTTAGATTTACTTTAAAAGTATACTATTTGTAGTTTTAAATTATATAAGAAATTACGTGTAAATCGTAACGGTAAATGGAAAAATTCAAACAATTAATATACATTTAATAAAACGGGCGAAAATAAACCTAAAAAGAACATTGAATTGTTTACTTTCAAGTTGTTAGCAAACATAAATCCATGCATAGGTCGCAAATAAAATAAATCTATAAAAACGTAAGTAACATAAGTTGTAGGCCCTACATAAAGTAAAATAGAGAACACGCTGCACGAGTAATCAGCCCAAAGGGAGAGATACCTCATAATTGCTCAGCATTGAATGTGTTAAGTATTTTAAAATCTAATTTTTTGTGATTAGACCAAAAATAATGTTATACAATTAATTAACGCAGTAAGTCCTCGATTTACCGTGTTAAAGTCTGGTCGAACACCGACGTTAAATCCGAACCTTCAGAAAGGGATGGGGAATCTGTGTATTCGTATATGTACAGTGATTCTGTGTCCTTCATTAGGACTTACAATAGGACATTAATCATATAGACATGTTACTGATTAAAGACAGAAGTATTATCAATAAGCCACAGTCCACTGTTAATGAATTTAAATCATGTTTTGTGGAATTCCCAAGCAATTTTGTTAAAATTCTGAAACAAAATAATTTACTGTAAACACGTTGATTTTCGTTGGTAGTCCGTTTACGTTTATTTCTTACGTTTTATGCATAATCTAAGAAGAATAATTACCACCTCGATCAAAAGAAATGACTGAAGCGAATCAATTATATAAGAGCAAGGTTTGTCATATGTTGGCATTAACGATGGAGTAAAAATTATCCAGTCAAAACTTACAAGAAATAAATTAACGTAAAAAGGTTGAGGGAGAAATTCTTCTTTTATCAATTGAGCAACGTTAAATTCGAGCCACAGTAAATGTGAGACCGGTAAATAAAGGGTGTCGTAGTATATTCAATTTTCTTTCCTCTTATTTTTCTTGGAACTAATATTTTGTTATTTTCCCTCCTTTAATCTTCTTCTTGATACATTAGAGCTTTCCTTTTAGTTTCCTCTGAGCAGATGTTTTTATTCTTTGACTTGCTTGGAAATCACTTAACTCCTTTATTCATTTTCTATAGTTTTCTCGACAAAACAATCAGAATTCTTTATCTCAAGGATATTACCTTTAACTTGTTTTTAGAGAATCCTGTGAAGTCTCTTGGTGTTAAAATTCACGTTTAAAGATCCTTCTCTTCAATATTACCTCATGCATTGTAACCAACCAAACCGTGTAAAACTTTAACACTGTCTTTTGTATAAGTTGAATTTTCTATTGTTTCAATATTACTGTAAATTTTCTTATTTGACTTTAAATGAAAAAACCCCGTTTTCGATCAGGTTTTGGACCACAGAATTCTTCTTTATATATACAACTTTTCTCTATTTCACTTCCTTTGAACTGGATTGTTTCGATTCTACAGAGGACAACGTGTTTTAGGACAGTCAAATAGTATTGTGACAATATTGAAGAAGGGCATGGTTCGAGAAATTTCTAGTACTGTACTTCATTCATAAAATGTTAAAGAGTGGAAAAGTAACAATAGGGTGGCTATAAAGGGATGCCTATTCATGAAAGTTGTTTGAAAGGACTGCGCTATTGTGTTTTTGTTGTACAACTATTTATGAAGGGTCGGTTGATTACCTGTTTACAGTAAATAAGACTTCTCTAGAAAGGACTTTTATATCGAATTTCCGTGTCTTTCGGGAAGATTCTTTGACCGCTTGTATAAATAGAATCCCGAGCGCGGTCAGTTAGTTAGTATCCGTTTGATCTCTGTCGAGTGTTTATTGCGTACTATCGGGGCGTTATATCAGGTTAAACGGTTCCGAGGTATTGTTATACTATCTTTTTGTGTATGTGCTTTGTGTATAATTATTGTAAGTAGTACTAAGTAAATTATTTAAGTTATTTATTGTATTACTTCATTATAATTAGTTTATTATTTATTTTGTAAATCTTTTAGTTGTAATAAATATTTGTAATTGTAAACTTTAGTGTATTAATTATTTAATTACCTAAATCCCGAAACGGATCTTAGCGATAAGTGTCACAATATATTATAGTTCAGCCGTCCTTAGGTTGCACCTACTGTCAACAAACCAAAGTTAGCTACTACAGGGTGCACGACTAGGTTCTACAGCTTTATGGAAGTTGGATTCCTATTATCCCTTTCAGTGACGAAACAATAATATAAAAAAGTTTGACCATTTAATATGAATAAGGGTAAACAAAAAGTATCAGCCCCAGTTTTCGAAAACTTGCAGGCGTAAGCCTGCCATTACCAAACAAAATTTCAACGTTACCTAAAAATAAAATTTCCTGTTAAAAGTTAATTTTTATTACGTTCATAAAAAAAGAAATCGTTCTAACAATAAACATATTTAAAATAGTTTCTTTAAGTTTATTTAAAGTCGCATCGACAGCTCAGCAACTACTGTGGGTTTTGGTACCTTTAACTTTTTGGTACGGTGGTTTTAACGTGTTAAAATTTCCAGATCCTAACCAGGAATCAAACCCGGGACTTTTCGCTTTGCAGGCTAGCGCGTTAGTCACTACGCCACGGAGGCGGTTTCAAAATACATTATTCCATTAATTTTTGTTTAAAAGTAGTTTTTTGTAAATGTTTGGTTATCCGAACGTTGGCACTTCATTCATAACTTACGGGCGTCCGGTAAACCGGATGTTGTAAGGATGTAAAATATATCGACATCCTTTTTTACGGACATTGGTACTGAAAGGGTTAAGTTAACTATGTTTTAAAATATAAGTAGCCTACTTAAAACATCAGTCATGATATGTTGTAGGCCTAACAATTTCATTTATAAAAATACTTTTAAAAGTATTTTATTGTTACTTTTTAATCAGCGTGTATACATTTTTATATAATGCGCATGCTCAGTGACGTCATTATTTGTGTACAGTAGGAGCAAACTAAGAAAGGCTGGACTGTAATTAAATGTTTATCGATATATATAGGGTGATTTAAAAAGAGCGCCGGTTTTGATATATCAAATTAAGATATTTATTTTATTGAAAAACTGAAAATAAATACATCAACAAGTTCATCTTACCTTCCGATTTCATGTATGAAAAATGATGTCATGCATGTGTCCTCCTCTACTGCGCTGGCACGCATCAACTCTGTACATGAAATTGGATATTACTGCACGACAAGTTTCGACTTCCATTTGCCCGATAACCCATTGAATTTCCTCCTTCAAGTCATTGATGTTTCGGAGTTTATTGGCATACACCAATGACTTCAGATGACCCCAAAGATGAAAGTCACAAGGCGTCAAGTCACACGACCTTGGTAGCCATTGATGGTCGGAATTACGAGAAATGATGCGATCCTGGAACCGTTCACGGAGCAACAACATTGTTTCTCGTGGAGCGTGACAGGTGGCACCATCCTGCTGAAACCACAACTCGTCAATGTCTATTCCATCCAAATGACGCCACAAAAACTCCCTAATCATCGTACGGTATCCGTCTCCATTTACTGTCACGGCTTGTCCTTCTTGATTTTCAAAAAAGTAAGGGCCGATGACACCGCCCGACCAAAAGCCGCACCAAACTGTCACTCGCTGTGCATACATTTCCCTTTCATTAACCACGCGAGGGTTTTCTAAACCCCACATACGGCAGTTCTGTTTATTAACAAAACCGTTTAAGTGGAAGTGCGCCTCATCACTGAAAATGATTTTGTTTGCGAAGGTGTCATCATCCTGCCGTTTTCTCAATACCCAGTCAACAAACTGTCGTCTCTTCTGGTGGTCTGCCACTTTCAAATGTTACGTCAACTGAATTTTATACGGGTGATATTGGAGATCGTACCGAAGAATTCTCCGTACAGAAAAACATCGTAAACCCAATTGTTAAGAACGGCGACGTATTGATTTTGCTGGGCTAACAGCCACACTGTCACGAACCAACGCAACGTTCTGCTCAGTTCGGCCAGAACGACGACGTCCAGAACTTTTAAGGTCGACTGTTGAACCCGTCTCAAAAAACTTTTTCATGAGCCTGCGAACTGTTGATTCATTCGGTGCTTCATTACGTCCTAGAGTACCGCGAAGTCGCCTGACAGTAGCCGCATAACTCTCTCCACTCTGGTAAAATGTTTTGACGATTAACACTCGTTGTGCAATAGTAAACTTCTCCATGGTTAGACACAGACTGCCAGAGTACTACACTGCGAACAAGAGAAACTACAACTGAATCGTCAATCGGAATGTTCTCCGAAATAGAAATGAGGTCTAACAATGTTGCCAACCGATAAACAAAAATTTACCAGCCGTTTAAAAACCGGCGCTCTTTTTGAATCACCCGTTATTTCTTTTGTAGAGTTTAGTTTGGGAAAAACGGTTTTTCTAACGTTCAAGTTCTTTCGAGCATTATTTTTTGAGAAATTTGAAGAAAAGTTAAATAATCGAAAAATAAACTGTTATTTCCGGTTGATTGATTTTGATGAAAATATTCGTGTCGGCTGTTGTCAAGGTCAAGTTTCAACGTTGTACCTACTATTATCCGTTTTTGAGTTATTTTATGGACATACAGACAAACAGACACATTCACACAAGACCAATCAGTTAAAAACTTTTTTGGGGTTTGGACACCTATAAAACATGTATTTCCGGTGAAAACTCGATTTCGAAGAAGCTACATAAAATCATAACTTTCCTTACCACTCTTATCCTTACTTCTTTTCCTTATTTCATTCAAGGCAAGAGAAAGAAAAAATACAGTTGTATCTAAAATTATATTCTAAAATTTTAAACTCATAATATTATAGTACTACTTAGTTATACTGCAGTTATACTGAAAGTACCACTAGCCATGGAACCGCTTAACAAGTTAATTATATTCAAAATATTAAACCGATTCCAGACTTTTCACCCATATTTATGTCAAGAATAGTTACGAAAGAAGATGAAATAATTTTTAAACAAAAAAAGCCTACTAAAATTAATTAAATTTCACAAGAAAGCAATTAAGAATAAACGTTAGAAGCGAAGACGATGGAAAAGAAAAAAGAGAAATTGTCAGTATATTTTACTTTGTTAAAGTACTTTCATCTTAGTTTAAAGTATTGTTAATTTGGAAGTTTCAAGTTTTTTGATAAATTCTACTTTAAAATGTGATAAAGGGAAGTTCATTGTCACCTTAAAACTCAATATAAAATATTTTACAAAAAGTATTTTAATGATTCATTATTTTATATTTTATCTTTCCAATTTACAGTGTTATTATCAGATACTCGTTCAGTTAATAAAGGAAACACATTATCAGTAAACCATACGTATTTTTTCGCTGATGTACTTAAGCGTTACTAAATTTTACCCATTTCAGAATGATTATAAAATATGAAATATATTGTGATAATATCGAAGGAAGGTGTGGTTCTCGAAATTTTTAGTAGGATTCATTCATAAAAATAGTAAAGAGAGGATAATAGAAAGAAAACAATGGGGTGGCTATTAAAGGGATATCTATTCATGAAATTTGTTTGAAATAACTGCGCTATTGTGATGATAAAAGGTCGGGTATTGTTGTACAACTATTTGTGAAGTGGCCGGTTGTTTACGTTTTCTATTTACAATAGTTGAATTGTTTCCTATAGATTTTTCTAGCACTCATTTATAAAGGGTTTTTTTAGTACTCTATTGTTTGTATAGAAGTTTGGTGTTTTTTTCGGGAAGGTTCTTTTTGATTCACTATAAAAGAGACCCCCGAGCGCGGTCAGTGAGTTAGCATTCGTTTGATCCTTGACGAGTTACTGTTGGGCGTTATTCAGGTTAACGGTTCCGAGCATTGTGTTGGTCAACGATTGTTATACTGTCTTTGTTTGTGTGTGTATTGTGAAAAGTTAATGTGATCTGTATTAAATTCAAATTTTGTGTATTCAGTTTCATTTTTTATGTGTATTCTAGAAAACTGGTTGTAAGTAGTGCTAAGTAAATTATTAAGTTATTTATTGTTTATTATTTATTTTAAGTAAATTATAAGTTAGTTATTGTATTACTTCCTTATAATTAGTTTGTTGTTCATTTTGTAAATCTGTTAGTGTAATAAATATTTGAATTGTAAACTTTAGTGTATTAATTATTTATTAACCTAGATCCCGAAACGGACCTTAGCGATAAGTGTCACAATATATACAGTTTCGACAGCTTATAAAAAAATGATTTTTCACATGATTATACAGAATATTTTTTACAGTTTTAATTACTAACGTTCAACACGTACCTACACGGTTTGTAACACAACAAACATTAAAACAAGTTCGTTTCTAATACATACTAGCATATATCGGTCAACTGTAGCATTTGTGATGGGTTGTTTTAAGCTATTCACATCAACAGGAAAGAGTGGTATAAAAACTTTTATTTTTCACTTAATCCCATAGAAAGTAGTCGCAAAGAGTTTAGTCTGGTTCCCGTGGTAGCCAACCTTTCAATCTTCTGGGAAGGCGTTCATCCTGATCATTGGTGACATGTAAGTACAAGTGAGTTGGAGCTCAATCTTGTATAAGAAAGATAATGTTATTACTTTCCTTAAGGTTGAGGCACTTAGCATGTTATTTTTAACACAATCAACTGACAAATTCTTTAGAAACCCATTTCCGTAGCTTTTTAATCTTGTTTGGAAAGTTATAAATGAAAGAGATTTTAACATAAGAACGTAAGATTCTCTTGTTCCACACGATATATTATTAATCCACAGAACTGTTTGTAACATTCTGGTGATGAACTTTACCAAATTCTTCCAAAATATAATTGTCAATATACCATCTGATGTTAGAAATGTACCAAAATATAATATATTGTCAACTACCTATACAATGACCTCCTTGTAAGTTTGTTTATCGTATCCATGACCCTCCATTGACCATACATTTTTTTCCTCAAGGTTAATATCAAGTCTCCAGTTGTCGTATTTTTCAATCAATTTATGATTTATACATTCTGTAATCTGTTCACCTTTAGCCAATACCACTTTGTTATGAGTAAACAAAGGGTAGACATTTTCACATCAAATTCAAACTTTTATTGTAGTATTTTTTCTAGTTTACTTCTTAAGAACAAATTTTACAAAAATCTTAGAAAGAACTGGTGCCAATAGACATCCCTGCCTAACTTCCTCGTACATATAAAATAATCGGAGTAACTAGCAACCATCGTACTATTTTTTGCATCCATGTACAATCTTTTTGTAACCATTACTATTAAGATATCGATAATCTTATCCTTCAGTAGCTGCCCGCATTGGCGTAGTTGGTAACGTGTTCGCCTCTCATCATGCGGTCTTGGGTTTGAATCCCATTCAGGCACGGATTATTTTCATACGTTACAAAAAATCATTTCATCCTTCACCGTCTGCATCAGCAGTAAATGCAGAACAGTCGGACGTTAAACCAAAAAAAAAAATCCTTCAGTAATTTTTATAATATTGATGAAGGGCACAATTTTTTTTTTTTTTTTTTTTAGCTTTTATTTGCTATTGGGAACTGTACATTGTTGACAACTACCCAATTTGATCGCTGCTTTTTGCTGTATTTTTTTGACGTGGATTAGACATGAGTTTGAACAGGGACCCCCAGTAGAGTTTGTTCATGGATGGCTGTCAACTGGTCACCATACAAAGTCGCTTGCCCAACCGGTGTTACTTAACAAATAATAGCGACTTTCTACCAGCTGACTGACTGGGCTGGCCCGAAGGCCGAAGGGCACAATTAAATCATTTCTTTAAAAAGACGAACAACAAATTTTTACTCACTAACATAATCTATACTCTTCTCTATTAACAGAACTATTTGTTTTGTATAAGACAATAAATTAAGGATTATTGTTGTTTAGATTATCAGGCGAAAGGCTGGTTTGAACCTGTAGAGGTTTTACTAAGTAAAACTAGGAGTGAAGTGGTTTACGATGCCTTCCTCACGAGTGGAAAGTACATTATCAGCATGCAGGGTCCTCTGAAAAGCACATATCTTCCACTCTGCAAATGAGACCTTCACTTCATTCACCACAGGGTCTGGTTGTATAATGAAATTCATTACTTTCAGAGGGGACAACTCTGATTAGTGTCTTTTACACCTTCCACCTCTTCTGTTCTTAAAATGATTAATTGGCTGACCATGTGATAAGATACAGAATTATTTATTTTAGCCCTGCAACGAACAGATTGAGTGTAAATAATTGACACTCCACCTGTCTGTTACGGATAGAAGAATAATAAGAACTTTTTATTATGAGTGCTATATTTTTAGCAAAAAAAAAGAATTTATCAAATGAACAATATTGTTTTAATCCCTAATATGTGAACGATGGGATCTGTTCAATTTAAAATTAATAAGCAACCCCATGACCAATTGAAATGAGGATGATATGTATGACATTAAAATGAAGTGCAGTTTTGTACAGACTCAGGCTGACCATTCCTAGGATATTATGGTTAAATTAACCCCAACCATCAAAGTACACCGGTAACCACAATCTAGTATTCAAATCCATAAAGAAGGTAACTACCTTTACTAGGATTCAAACCAGGAACATTCTTCTCCAAAAATTAGATGTTAAACTTCTGATTCGCGGCTACGACTTTACCACTAGACCGGTGGTTTAATAATCAATAGGTATAATATAAATTAAAATATAATAATATAATTAATTAATAGTACAACAAAAAATTAATCAATAAATAACTAAAATTGACTGAAGTACTGTTTGAAAATTTGCGAAGAAGTTTGTTTCGTTTGTCTCCTTTATTTCAAAAATTTCATAAACAGATTCTTGGCAGGAAGTTTTGCCTTAGAGTAAAGTTTTTTATCAGTTTAAAATAAATGCAACTTATACCTATATTATGTGATAAAAATGTTAACGAAATTTTGTTACAAAGTGATTTATTACAAAATCAGAAATTTAAACTTATTACGATGTACAGTATTAAGAAAGTTTGGATTCATTTTGCATCGCTGCCAACAACAGGGTGAAAACTATCACATTTGAAAAGAATTCACCACTTGAGAACCTTGAAATGTCTCATATTATATTTGTAAACTGACGGACTGATCTAATGATAGAATCTTAAGTTAAAAATATAATCAGTGACATTAAATTTTGTTACACCAAGATGAAAAATCATTGAAGATGACAAGTCACTGATCTCTTTCTCGTATTCATAAGAAAATTATGAACTTTAAGGACAAACTTATTAAAACTATTAAGACACCAACTCCTTAGCGCAGTGGTAGCGCGCTACCCTACAACGCAAAAGTCTCGGGTTCCATTCCCGGCGAAATTTTCACTAATTAAAATCAACTTTTTATTACCCAACGTAGTTGCTAATAACCGAGCTGTTGATGTAACTTTAAGTGAACTAAAAATATCTGTTGTAAAACACACACGACGTTTCTTGCCAATGTAAATAATTAACAACATAACCAATGTTTAATCATGTGTAAACAATGGTAAAACTAAAAAAAAAATCTGGTGTGAAACACTCACAAAACTTTCTCTTGCCAATGCACATAATTAACAATAAACCTAACATTAGTAATAAAACATTATAAATAAGCAAAAAACTTACCTCAATAAACATATCCTAATTTTAATCATGAGTGAAAGACGTAAAATGAAAATCAACCTCAGTTTGGCTTAAAAATACGGAAAATCACTCTTTCACACTAAACTAAGCTCTGTAGAAAAAAATGCTTTTAATAAAAGTCGTAGATCTTTAAATTTCCTATAAATTTGATTATACACTTTTGTCGTAATATGCACACTAAGGCCGAAATCTAAAAACGTTTATTTTTCACACGTTTTCGTAAGAAAAAAACAGAAAATCGCTAATTACGGCTAAACTAAGCGTTATACAAAAGAATGTTTGAATTAAAGTTGTAGGATTTTAAATTGTCTACAACTTTTATTATACAAATTTTTGCGCTTAAATGGATATTAAAGCCGCAATCTTAAAAAAACAAATTTTTTACGTAAAAACAGCCTCACCAAGAATTTCAGCAGACATGGCGCCTATCCTATCTTGTAAAGCATAAAAAATGTAAACTAGGAGATTTTTAAAAAAATCGTACGACCAGTTTTTGAGAAAATCGCAAAAAAGTGAAAAATTACACGAATAAACTTCTACACCCGGTCGACCGATTTTGAAGAAAATGTTCGTGTCGGGATCGGTAGTGGCGTCTAACTTTAGTTTCAAGTTTGTACGATGTTCCGTTCTTGAGATATTCTGTTCACACACACGCGCGCGCGCGCACGCACACACGCACGCACACGCACGCACGCACACACACACACACACACACACACACACACACACACACACACACACACACACATACACACAGACCAATCGCTAAAAACATGTGTTTTGGGTTCAGGGGGTCTGAAAACGTGTAGATCCGGTGAAAACTCGATTTTGAAAAATCGACATGAAAACAATACTTTCCATCCTATATGTTCATATAGGCAAGAGAAAGTAAAAAATAGTAGAAACTAATAATTATACAGTATTAACAGTTTTTTAGTAGACTATGTATAAATAAAAATAGAGAAATTTTAAAACAATAAAAAAAACTTATTTTAATAACAGTACAGTATTTACAGTTTTTTTTAGAGTCTGAGATTTTTGATGAAAACGGTTCTTTGCGGTAAGATAATATGACGTCATCGTATTATTAGAAGTCTGTCTGATGGTGAAAATTTTTCACACCGCTCAACAAAACGGTAGGCAGCCTAATACAAAATAAAAAACCGTATGGATTCAACAAACGTATTTTTAAACGAATTCCAAAAATACTGAAATTTTATGCTCGTAATTTATTTGATTTTTCATTGGACACTGCTGTGAACGTAATAACGTTAATTATTTAAATTTAAATTCGGTACTGTGCATTATGCAGTATTGAAATACAGTAGTAAACCAATTTTAAAAAATCGGATTCTTTTCAGTTAAGCCGGGTTACAGTTGAGCGGGGTTTGGATAAGCTGGGTTCTTCTGTACGTAATATCTTTTTCAATGATTAATCAGTTTTCAGAACAACGCATTAAAATTGGTCCATTTCAGTTGACTACATAATATTTAACAAGTAGCCTATGTGTTGTGTTTCGGAATTTGTTATAAAATGAATAACATGTAATACTGTTTAAAAATTAGCAAAAATTACAGGGAGGTTTTCCTTAAAGGGTAGATGAAGGTTTTAATCTACGTATTACAAACACAGAAACTCAGTTAGGAATATCACTAGATATTTTTTTACAGAAAGCATGAGTGGGCATCTAGCCAACGGCATGTGTTGATGTTTTGGGGTTTAACATATGTTTCTGCTGAGTGACATCTAATCATTTTACAAAGGCGGTACTCAAATCTTGTAACATCAAAAAGCAAAAGGACTGACAGACATTTTAATGTTAATAAAACACCCAAAATTTATAAAAAACACACGTCTATAAATACCAAAGTAAAAAGATTTACATAATAGCCTTGCCGGCCTATTCCACCGTTAAAGATTGAGAACAATGACTGGGCTAGAAGTGATGGTGACAAGGCGCTTCTATTTGCAGACCATTTGGAGCAGCGTTTTCAGCCCCATGATGTACAATGTGACCCGGCACAGGAAGCAGAAATTTTAAGGTCGGTAGTAATGGATCCGCAGCAGCGACAGCACCGTTTGGAACGGGTTTCAGTTCGTGATGTTAAGCGTGCGATTTCTGAATTGCATCCTCAGAAAGCTCCAGGGTACGATCTCATTAGAGGGAGGATGTTGCAGGAATTACCGAGAAAAGCCCTGGTAATGCTTACTATGATAATTAATGCTGTGTTCCGCTTAGGATATTTTCCTAGCCAGTGGAAAGTAGCAAAGATTATTATGATATTGAAGCCAGGTAAATCGGAAAATGAGGTCTCCTCGTATCGTCCTATTAGTCTACTCCCAGTGATGTCAAAGGTTTTTGAAAGAATATGTCTAAAGCGGTTGAAACTAGTTATAGAAGATCGTCATCTTATTCCGGATCATCAGTTTGGATTTCGGCAGCAGCATAGTATAATAGAGCAGGTGCATCGATTGACAAGCGTAATCCGTAAATGTTTAGAGGAAAAGAAGTACTGTTCGGCTGTGCTGTTAGACGTTGTTCAAGCATTTGATAGAGTCTGGCATCCTGGTCTACTCCATAAATTAAAAGCTGTGTTTCCGGAGAATCTGTACAGTGTTCTGGTTTCGTATCTTGACAAACGGTTATTTCAAGTCCGGGTTGGAAATTACTTAACGGGTTTGAAAGAGATCAAGGCTGGTGTTCCGCAAGGAAGCGTTCTGGGACCAATTTTATATGTTCTGTTCACAGCTGATTTGCCTGTTCTTGAAAATGTAACCATTGCCACCTTTGCTGACGATACAGCAATAATGTCATGCGATTCAGACCCAACTATTGCGTCACGCAGAGTGCAGATGTATCTAAGTGAGCTGGAAGTCTGGCTGACAAAGTGGAAGATCAAGGTGAACGAGAGCAAATCTACGCATGTAACGTTTACTACCAGAAGGGCAACTTGTCCTCCTGTCCAACTGAATGGCAAGAATATTCCACAGGCAAAAGATGTAAAGTATTTAGGAATGTACTTAGATAGAGGTCTGACTTGGCGCAAACACATTCAGATGAAAAGGAAACAGCTGGATTTAACATTTAGGAAGATGTATTGGCTTGTTGGTAGGCGTTCTCAGCTTTCGATTGACAACAAACTACTTTTGTACAAATCCATGCTGAAGCCGATTTGGACCTACGGAATTCAGTTATGGGGGACAGCATCAACTTCAAACATCGAAATTCTGCAAAGGTTTCAATCAAAAATTCTACGGACCATACTGAATGCACCGTGGTATATTACCAATGCCGTTATACATCGTGATATGGATGTGCAGACGGTACGAGAAGAAATACGAAGTTTTAGTTGTAAATACATCGAACGTCTAAACAACCACGTAAATCACTTAGCACTGAATCTCTTAGACAACAGTAATGATGTCAATAGGCTAAAACGTGCTACAGTACTGGATCTCCCAGGGCGATTCTGATAGTGTGATTTTAAAGTTGTAAATAATATAATGTTAGTGTTTTGTAGATGACTGTCGTGTTTGAGTGTGAATGTTGTAAATTACTGAATGAACGTTTCGAATTATTTTCGGAAAAGTTAGGTGTACATATATTCGGAATCATGTGCTTATTATTTATTACTTCTTATTTGTTTTTCGTTTTAAAGGAGGTTTTGGTTATTTTTTATTTTATATTTATTTTTTTTTTGTTTATTTATTTAAAAATCACTATAAAATTTTGATTGTAAATATTAATTAAGAACAGTATGAAATGTTTTCATATTATAATTTGTTAATTACACCAGTGGGTTGTAATTTTTTCATGAGTTGTGTCTAATTGATAAGTTGCATTTATTGTTATTTATAACAGATTATGCATTAAATAAAAAGTTATATGATGAAAAAAAAAACATAATATTTTAAAATGTTAACATACTTCAACCAATACAATGCCAACCAATACAATTGAAGGGGAGTGTAAAGAGTCTGTCAACAAAAGACTGTCAAAAAAAGATTATCATCATAAGCCCCACCACCATCATCATCATCATCGTCATTATTATTAATTAGTTATATCTCAAAAAACACAAACCCGTTTAATCATGGTAGAGTCATGGTTTAAATTATGGAAAATAAAAATTGATGAAAATAAACCGCATCGCAAATACTTCTTTCTTAAATAATAAAGTTGTCCAACTATTTACATTATATAATTTTGCTGTCACAAATAATTCGAACATGTAACCTAGGCTTAAACTTAGAAAATTCACTTGGTAAACAAACGTCACAAAAACTCTGCACGAACTAAAAATACGTTTCTATTAACTGAATTGCATACACGAGGAATGTTCAAAATTAAATATGTCACTTAAATTAACGCTTTATTAGATAGGAATAAGAATTATTTCGACAGATGAAGTTCAGCTTTGGTGATCTAGTAAACCTTCATACACAGAACATTACCGAGTGACAAAACAATATTTTCGTACGATTGTGCAATGATTTACAATGCCTTACATGTGAAATACTCAATTGACCACATTCTCAGTATACGCTCACTTAAGTTTTCTGAATTTGTTTCGGTTCATTAAATTTTCTCGGTTTATTCCGGGTTTCTCAAAATCCTTTTTCACTTCTTTAAACCATTTATCCGATACCTTAGGTTTATTGTTTAGTGTCTTAAAAGTTTGTTTTGTCAACCGGTAGTCATCCAATCTATACAAGCAAGTGAATAATTTTTAAGAAATATACATGAACTGTCTTTTTCAAACGGTTGTGGTGGTAGTGGGTCGCCGGTCCATCTAATTTATAGAATATTATTTACAAATTTATATAAATACTCCTGGTTGTACAGTTAGTTAACTTATAATTATTTATTTGCTTTTGTGGAACAAAAAAATTAAAAAAAACTTTGGGTGATTTCGTTTGAGTATCATTTTAGGAACCTTGTTTAATATTCTTATTCAAGAAGGCAAGACGAACAAATTGATTTATAAATCTGAAGTGGGGATGTGGAGGTACCACGTTAGCCTTATCTGGTCCACGGAGTTATCAGCAAAGATGTTTAGAACGCCTCTGGAGTATCCAACCACGAGATCTCTTAGAGCTGCAGTAACGACTATAAGCTCTACCAAATAAATCAGGTTTTGGAAATAGGTTTGGATCTGTTAGTAAATAAAACGTGTTTCTGCTTGAAGATTTTTCGTAAGATAATCGAGAAGGTTCGGTGGCCGTCGTGCATTATTAATTGATAGTTTGTTAACAATACGTTGTTTATCGACTATTTATAATTTTTGTCAAAGAATTTGTTTACTTTCAATATAACACTCAAAAAGAGAGATGTTTGAATTGAGAAACGTTGAAACTGTCAATGTGTTTGATTTGTTTTTCTATTTAGACAGCCAAAGAGGCTACTTTACAAAAGACATCATCTGAAAACAACAAACGAACCATGTCAGTTTACTGTTCTGTCTTCTCTAAAGGAAACTGCTTTATTGAGTACACAAATTTCAATCAAACTTAAAGTGATGTAATATTTGATTTGTGTATATTCTGTGGATGTAATCATCGCCCTCATCTTCATTAATAACAACACCCAAACAAGTATGCATTGTTGTTAAAACGTACTAATATTTATTAAAAGAAATACATTTCTGTTTATTATTTTTGTAGCAAATGTTATTAAAAACGAATGGTATATTTTATTTTATTACTAATATTTTGTTTTACGCCAATAAATAAATAAAAACAAGAGCAATGTCACGGATTTTTTCTTTCTCTTACCTAATATTAAATATAGGGAATGAAAATAATGGTTCACGTTGATTTTTCGAAATCTAGTTTTCACAAGAAATTGCACATTTACAGTTCTCTTGACCCAAAGTCTTGGGTTCGAATCCCATTCAGGCACGGTATATTTTCATACGTTACAAAAGATCATTTCATCCTTCACCGTCTGCATTAGCAGTAATTGCAGAACAGTCGGACGTTAAACCAAAAAAAAAAAAATCTTGAACCAAAAAACATGTTTTTAGCGATTGGTGTGAGTGTGTGTGTGTAAAAATAATATCTCAAGAACGGAATATAGTATGAAACTGAAACTTGGAACGTAAGTTAGATACCACTACCGGACCTGACACGAACATTTTCAACAATATCGGTCAACCGGAAGTAGCAGTTTATTCATACGATTTTTCACTTTTTTTGCAATTTTCTCAAAAATATCTCGTACTATTTTTTTAAAAAATTATCTCATTTTTCATTTAGGTATTACATTTTGTATGTACTACATGGTAAAGTAAGCGACATGTCTGCTGAAATTCTTGAAGGGTCTGTGCCCTCGTAAATGCTTTTTTCAAGATTACTGCATTAATATGAATTCTAAAGTAAAAATAATAAGTCTACAGTCAAAGTTGTAGAACATTTAAAACCGTATAACTTTTGTTTTAAACAATTTTTGTACAACGCTTAGTTTAGTGGTAATTAGCGATTTTTTGTTTTTTTACATAAAAATCGGTGAAACGTAGGATTTTTTTAAGATTGCGGCCGCAGAACGCATATAACAAAAAACGTGTATATAATTAAAAAACGTAGAACAAAAAAAACACAATAAACACGTATTAAATAAATAATATTTGTTTTTAAAGCACAATAAACACGTATCATGAACACGTATCATCTTGGGTTCGAATCCCATTCAGGCACGGCATATTTTCATACGTTACAAAAATCATTTCATCCTTAACCGTCTGCATTAGCAGTAATTGCATAACAGTCGGACGTTAAACCAAAAAAAGTATTAAAAAACACAATAATGTGCTTTTAAAATACAATAAACACGTATTAAAAAACAAAATAATGTGTGTAAGAACAAAATTACACAATAACCCACAAAAATTATTCAATAATACGCAAACACCAGTAAACATGTACGTACTAAAACACAATAATGTGTGTAATAAAAAACATAATAATATGGGTTTAATGTTTTTTTTTTGTTAAGGTTATAAAAAAATTTACTATCACTTCAAGCATTTTCTTCTACAGAGGCTAGTTTAGCGTCAATTAGTGATATCTGTATTAAGTGGAAAAGGGGTTGATCTTCATTTTGCGTCTCATGATTAAAAATAGGTTATGTGTTTTATTTACATTACTTACTAATGATTAAACATACGAAATTTGGCGAGGGGGGATTATTTACATTGGCAAGATAAAGTCGTGTGAGTGTTTCATACCAGATTATTTAAGTTAGTTTACTCCCTAATATTGAAACGATGATTGTTATTATTATAATCAATGTTAGTTTTTCGTGTAATAGACTAATAAATATTCAGTTATAGTTACTAAAATTACTATTTGTTGTGCAACTTTGGACGCATTTCAAAAATTTTGAATCACACCGACGATGATGAGCGAACTAACGAAGGCTCGATAGTGTGTAAATATAGATGAGTTCGCCAACCTGTATCATTATACGCACAACAAACAGATAAAATAGCTATGTCTTGTCTCAGTTTTCTTATGCAAGTCTATGAACGAACTTAATGACAAAGTGCAGTACCCTATTATTACAGCGATGTTTTATTCAGTTCTGTTTCTGTCTAGACTCTATATACTTAACTATTTTTAGACTCATTTAACAGCACAATACTGACTGTATTTATTTAATAAATAATTATTAATAAAATTCTCACAAATAACACTTACGAGGTGTGGCTATTAAATAACGAGACTGACGTTGTAAAAAAATTTATTTTTATTTTATACATAATCACTTATTGTCACCTTCAATATACACTCCTTGTTTATCCCAACAACGCTCCATGCGAATTTTCCATAGTTGGAAAAAGTGCTGGAAGTCATCTTCTGTCAGCTCCTTCAGGACACGTGCCGCTTTCTCTTTTACAGCTTCCACAGACTCAAATCTTGTCCCTTTTAATGCAGATTTCACCTTAGAGAACAGGTAGAAGATAATAACATGTGATGAAATGTGGTTGTTTACTTATGATCCGGAAACGAAGCGCCAATCCATGCACTGGAAGAGCCGAACTTCACCGAGAGCCAAAAGAGCTCGAATGAGCATATCAAAATTTAAAGCAATGATGATTGTTTTTTTTATATACATGGGATTGTGTACCTTCACTGGGTTCCTGAAGATCAAACAATTAATCAGTATTACTACTTTGAGGTACTTTCTAAACTACGTCAAAGAGTAAGGAAAAACGCCACGAAATGTGAAAGGACAAAAATCATGGGTTCTCCGCGAAGACAATGCGCCAGCTCATTCCGCGTTATCTGTCAAAAGGTTCCTAGCCAAGTACAGCATCTCAGTGTTAGAACATCCACCTTATTCACCAGATCTTGCACCCTGTGACTTCTACCTGTTCCCTAAGGTGAAATCTGCATTAAAAGGGACAAGTTTTGGGTCTGTAGAAGCTGTAAAAGAGAAAGCGGCACGTGTCCTGAAGGAGCTGACACAAGATAACTTCCAGCACTGTTTTTAACAATGGTAAATTCGCATGGAGCGTTGTAGGGATAGAGAAAGAGTGTATATTGAAGGTGAGAATAAGTTGATATGTATAAAATAAAAATGAATTTTTTTTACAACGTCAGTCTCGTTATTTAATAGCCACACCACGTATATCCTATTTTTACTTGCTCTTGCCCTACATTAATATATATTTTTGTATAACGTTTAGTTTAGCGTCAAAATTAAGTGATTTTCTGTATTTTGGACATCAAAATCGGTAAAAAATGAATTTTTTAAAAATTGCGGCATCAGTATGCATTTTCCGATAAACGTGTATGTAATTAAAGTTATAGTTAGAAAATTAAAAACTCTACAAATTTTATTTGAAGTATTTTCTTCTGCAGAGCCAAGTATAGCTTCAATTAGTGATTTTTAATTTTGTGTCATTCACTCATGATTAAAATTAGGCTGTTTTTCATATTACATTGTTTACTAAGATTAAGCATAAGTTTTATGTTTTATTTTTTGCATTGGCAAGAGAAACTCGTGTGAGTGTTTTACACCAGATTTTCTTTCTAATCTTCTTCTTAGAGCGTCAGTTCCATAATCGAAAACTGACCACACTTCTGGTATATTTCTCTCTATTGTGAACTATTCTCAAAAGAGCGTGTGTCATCAAAATCGGTAACCAAACTCCTATATTTTTATCCTAACTCTAAAAAATTTAATGAAAAGAATTTCCTTCATTCAGGTCTGTTCCTATCCTCAATTTTTCCATCGAGAATAAGTTTTAGAAAAAATTGTATTGGCTACAGGAGATATTTTCGTTATCGATCAACAACAAGCTTCTACTTCACAAACAGATGCTAAAGTCCGTATGGATGTTTGATACGCAACTCTGAGGATTTATAAAACAATATGCCGGCCTGTTGTTGTAGTGGTCAGCGCAGTTGGGCGTCTATGCCCTACGGGTCTATTCTTGAACATATTTTCCTCTTTATATTGCCACATATTATTATGATCTACGCACCAAAAGTCAAGATATAATCACCCAATAAAAGAATAAACATAATTTAACTTTTGCAAGGTACAGTGCTGAGAAACATTGTCGGTGGACTCTGGTCTATCAAGAACAATGACCTCCACAAAGACCTGCGAATGGACTTAGTCTCCAGCAAAATCCAAAGATTTACAAAAAAATATGCTAATAATCCACCACCCAAATACATTTCATCAAACTATAACGGTTACATGCCCAATTCTTAAACAGAGTAGTTTGATCACAATGTGGAAAGCATCTCAGGCAGGAACAGGGAAAACTAGCAGCAATGCATCCACAGTTAACCACCGAAAATACGAAAATAGATAAAGCCGAAATAGTTTTTCCGTAGAAACTATTGCTTCTCATTACGAATACATTATCTGGGGCAAAGGCTTAAAAGGAAGAAACCATTTTATTTTGAAGTTTTTGACAAACATAAAAAATAGGGGGTTTTAGCCGTATTTATTTCCGTTTTACCCCAAATTTCTCTAAAACTACTAAGGATACGGTTCTGAGACGTGTTTTTTGGCTTTCTAAGGTCAAAACCCATAAGAAACCACCATTTTTGATTTTTAATTAACGCCCTAAATTACGAACTTATTTCATGGGATGAGGGAAAATATTTCGCTAGCAGTAAAACGCGAATGAAGCATTTCCGGATCTATTTAAATAAACTTTTTCCTTATTTTTCGATGTAGATTCATCCGCCAAACTATTTCCGTTTCTTTGTGAATTATCTATATTCTGCTAAGAATTTCTGTTGTAGTTGTAAATATTAGTTTGGGTTAGAATAAATTAATTACTCATGTAGTCTTAGGACTAAATCTAATATTTATAGGAAAATATATCATTCTTCAGATTTTTATATTAATTTTTTTTCATAATATTCTTCTTAATAGCTCTCTTTCATCGTGCTCGCCTCTCATCATGCGGTCTTGGGTTCGAATCCCATTCAGGCACGGCATATTTTTATACGTTACAGAAGTATCATTTCATCCTTCATCGTCTGCATTAGCAGTAATTGCAGAACAGTCGGACTTTAAGCCAAAAAAAATAATAAAATAATAAAAAAATAAAAAAATTTAATATTTGTAATCTAGAACGAACCGATAATGAAGCAGTTTTTCACACACATAACGTTATAAATTTCTGCGAATTTTTTTCCAATCTTCATAAGATTTAACTGTTTAATACAATTTAATTACTTAAAAGAGATAATTAGTGACACTTACAAGTTTACTTCAACTATTAAACATATAATATTCCAGTTTGATTGCGGATTAAAAAAGAAACAGACTATTTTTTGTCCTGGTTTAATAAAAAAATTCAATTAACGTAATATGCCACTTACATGTAGTGGGCATTATTGGCCACTGTATGTATATGCTAGGTAATTTAGTGTGGGTAATGTATTTGAGCGTGTAGGAGTGACACCGTGGTATATTATAAAATAATAAATGCATCATTTGTTGAAACGACTAACTATTAAATTAAGTCAATTAGAAAAACTAATTATCTCTAATCCCATAGCCCCCAAACCAATTCAAAGTGATTACATTTAAATTATTATTCAACAGTGGTTACTTTGTGTGTCTGTCCACAAATTTAAGCCTATTCAGAGAGTTGTGTAGCTTAGAAAACAGGCAATATGTTGGGAGAGATGGGGATAATTACTTAAAGGGTCAGTGTTGGTATAAAATAAAGCTTTAGTTGTTTGTGCTTACTAGAATTTCTCTGAAAAGTTGTCTTTGATCTTTGAAGCTGTAGAACGACCTAACAAACAATATTACTGCGCATTTATTAGTTTCTCACAGTATTATTGTTAGCTCCGAGCTAATTACAGATATTTTTAGTTCCTAATTTAGTAAGAACAAATGTAGGCTACCTCGTTGGTCGCATGTAATCTAAATTAGCAGTAACGACATAATTGTAAATTATGAAACGGCGCTAAAAGTGTGGAGTAGTAGGGTTTGTCGATAAATTGTCATTAATTTCCCAAAAAATAATTTATAAAACAGCACGCATCCAAATTTTTTTTTCGGTTGGGGCAAAATAAAATATTGTATTCAAAAGCATACACACTTGCACACATAGACGAATCTGTAAAAACATGCTTTTTGGCTACAGGGGACTTGGAAATTAGCCATTCATGTAACATGTCCAGATAAATTACTCCGGTTACAGATACTTCGTAAAAAAAAAGAACGGCCCGTAAACCTTTTCACGAGATACAGCGCAAAGTACGTTCACTTTAGGGGAATCGCTTATGTTGTAAACTTGCTCTTGGGTTTTCTGTGCTTCATATTCATACATTATGTCTATTAACTTTTACATTAATGTGGAACGTACATTCATCACTGAAAATTAAGCGATGAAAGAAGGCATCATTTTCAACACAATCCTGCAACTCCATACAAAACTTTTTACGTAAGACTTTATTACCGATATTTAAACTTTGCACTAACTGTAATTTGTAAGGTGTCATTTTCAAACGTTGTACCGTCATAAACTTCAAAAAATTCCCTGTAAACCTACCTCATTTACTGTATTCAAATTCACCAATTTAATTTTTTAGAGGCTACCGAAAGTGTCTATTTCATTTGTAATCACCCGGTATATATGTACATATAATATCTGACGTAATATGTACGTATATTACGACTCTAATATGTAGGCTACGTATAATATCTGACTGCCGTTGTCAATGTTTTTGAACAGTTTTCCATGGGCACTCCGAGTGAATGTTTGTTCAGTCTCTGTTTAGTGTTGTGTTATGTAGTAAAACTTTTCCAAATTTTTACAATGATATTTACAATGTAGGTACATTATTTTACGTAATAATAAAGTATATTTATTTAGACAAAAATTAATAATTTGTCCTAAAAATTTATTTTCCTGAAGATAAATGGAAAAGAAACATTTACGCAGCAGCCTACTACTATTTTAAGATGTTCCGCTTCGGGTTACATAATTTATTTAGTTGTTTCCCAGTAGCGTAGTTTAGCTCAGGATTAAAGTTAAGGCAATATGGCAACATCTCTCAAATTATTATAGTAATAAATTGCTTAGAAAATGGTACACTACCTACCACGTTGTGGGATTTGAAGAGAATCTGGTACAATAAAATAATTTTATTTGTCATCTTTTATTTATGATTTATAGTAGGGGTCCCGGTTTCAATTCCCGTTCAAGTCTGATATTTTCTCATTATTTATGTTCATCTATCAACAGTCTCCGGCATCATAAATGCGCAAAATATCACGTTAAAAATAAGCATAAGTTAGCGCCTATGTTAATATTCAAGTATTAATTTTATCTAATTACTTTACGTCTGGTTTAGAATTTATTTGAAATTTTGTCCTGATAGAATTTTATTATTATTTTCAGAACACTGTAACGAACGACTTCAGTGAAGCAGTTTTGTTTGCTGCAAAACCTACGTGAGTAAAATATTATCAGAGTACCGTTTTTGGTTTTTTTAAGTTGCACCAGCCAATATGTCATTAGCAGCACTGTCATAACATAGTTATGTAATAATTATTTAATTTAATAGGTACTTATATAATAACAATAATAACGGGTGTTTTATTAAGGACGCAACCCTGATTATAAGAAGATAGAAGTAATACATCGGTAAATTTTCTGTCCCCAATCGGTACGTTGGCAACAGTGTACTCAAGGCCAACTACCTAAGACAATTAAAATGTTCCAGTCAAGCATTAGTGTGGTGACAGTAATCGATTCGTTGTATTGTGTCAGCAATGGTTTTTTCCAAGGAAGATGGCGTGTTTATTGTAGAGACTTACATAACGAGTAAATCGTACAAATGCAATGTCAACGCGATAAGAATGCAAATGTAACTTTTTAGTAGCTCTGAAAACAGTAGTTAATGTTAGCCCAACTTGCGATGATAATCTTCTAAGCGATTGTTTAGGTGATTGAGTCAAATGATTTTTCAAATCTTCAAGAACTTCCGCGGTTAACTTTGTTGGCTGGTGAGGTGGTTTCTCATCGAGTACACTCCCAGTTCTACGGAATTATTTATCAAACGCAATATTGACGATTTATTCGGAACGGTAGAACGGGGAAATTTCAACTGAAACTTATCTTGCACACATTTGTAAGATTTACTCGCTATGTAAGTCTCTACAATAAACAAGCGTTCTTCCTTGGAAAAAACCATAACTGACACAATGTAACGAAACGACTGCTGTCACCACACTAGTGCTTGACTGGAACATTTTAACTTTCTTGGGTAGTTGGCCTTGAGTACATTGTTACCAACATACCGATTGGGGGACAGAAAATTTACCGTTGTATTACTTCTATCTTCTTATAATCAGGGTTGCGTCCTTAATAAAACACCCGTTACTTATTTATCTTTTATGTAAATTTAACCATCAGAAATATTTCAGAAATTAAATATTTTCTTAACACCATAATCTGTTAGACACAAATGTACGCTTATTCTGTTGCACGAAACGCGTTCAGATCACAATGAATTCCAGCCTCTCAACCAACAGACGACCAATCGGCCAATATAAATTAAATAATTATTATGCAATATACGATGTAGGGTCAAAAATTTCCCGGAATGGTCTCGTACAGTCAAGCATTTGTTTGCTGGAAGGGAAATTTTTGTTTGGGAGGTTGGCATCACTACTAGACAAGGTGCTGTCCTGTTCAGCAGGCAGTTGGAGTTGTTTTCCTGCGTGCGGTGTATGATATTGTAGACGTAATTTCTTTCTTTCGTCAGATTGTGAAATTTTGTTATCAGAGCAGCGTGCCAGTATCAAATTCTATATTTTGTTGAAGAAATCACCCCCGGAGACTTTTGAAATGCTGAAGAAAGCATACGGAAAAGATGCGACGAAGAAAACGGCAGTTTACGAGTGGCACAAGCGTTTCTGTGACAGTTGCACAACAATTGACGATGAAGTTGAAACTGGGCGGCCTTCCACTTCCACGACAGATGTAAATATTGACCGTGATTCTTAATGGTGAAACAGTACCGTGAAAAGACCAATGTAACTTAGAAGTTCAAATTTGTAATTAAAATTGTTCAAAAAATATTTTTAAGTGGTTTTTGGGTTTGGAAATAATGAATATACGATCATATTACCATGATGTGTAAAAATGCATATTTGTTACGTTTTACGGACTTAAGATATTTTCGCACGCAACGAGGACGCAAATTAGAGTGTTATTTTAAATATATAAATTTAATCAATTAATCAAAAAATATGGATAGAGATTAAATGAAATGATTTAAGTTAAATAATTGTAAAAGCAATAAATAGGTCTGAAATAAAAAGCAAACGTACACCACACTGAAGAAATGTAAGAAAAGATGTAAGAAATGTCATTACGAGCAAATGGCGTTGTACTCTAGAGCCTATATTTGACCGTTTTCCAGTTTTCATTATTTTAGTTCAGCAAATTGAATTGCTTTATTTTATTACCGACTTTTTTGATTTCATATCATTTTGAGTTCGTTTCGTATTGTGTTAATTTAACAAAAACTCCCATGATATTGGTTAATGTGTGATGAGAAACGATGAGTCAACGAAAACAATACTTTCTTGAATAAATCTGTATGGCAAACCTCATTCATTTATTCAGGAACACAACTTTTACAGGGTGTCTATAAAATTCTGTACGATAATTAAATGACTATTTCATTTCTTTTGAAGAAATATATTGGCCGAAACGGATCAATGAGAAAGCCCCTCACAATCTTCTGATCTCATGCAATCATAATTTTTCCTGTAGGGTTGGATAGAATTAGAGTGTTATTTTAAATATATAAATTTAATCAATTAATCAAAAAATATGGATAGAGATTAAATGAAATGAGATTAAATGAAATGAAATGAAATGAGGTAATGTAACTTTAACATAACTAGTTGTGTTTATTCAAAGTGTATTAACGTAGAAACCGATCTAAGTAAGGTATCAAATAATGTAACCTGTAAAAACTACTAAGAACTTCTACTATTATTATGTATTCGTTAGATACTAGAAATACTAGAAAAGAATGAATTTGTGGAGTGAAATTAAACATTAAACAAAACTGAATCCATTTTGAGCAATTTTGTGGATGATAAGCAACACCTTCATTCTTTTTTTTCATTCTTCATTGTACTTTTACATTTTAATCGAATTTAATAGTTGATAAGCTGCTATTGCTAACCTATGAAAAAATATCTCATTGTGTTGAAAAGGATAAATTTTTTTTATAAACGATTTAGTCTGGTTTTGTTATTAATAAGTAGAATTTTTAGTATCTTGGATTTATCTTTTACGTACTTACTTTACATAAATTTTCTCAGAATTTAATAATTGTATACTTGTTGATCTTGAAAGATAAATAACTTAATAAAAACTTTAACAAAGTTTGTTACGTTAAATGTAAATAGTTTTATTTTTGACCCCTAATTTTTTGGTTTACCTCAGATATATGTTTAAATATATTGGATACATAGTTCTAGAACTAGTTTTATTTAATTTTTTTATTAATAGCATAAGATTTCACGATATTTTTCCTTAAACTAAAGTTTTTAAAATTTCAGTGTGGCCTCATTTCAACGGAATGACCAAAGTCTGGGTGAAATCTTTCGCCAGTCAAAACTGGGTAACGAAGTGTTTCCAAACCTACGTTTATATGAACATATTTCTTACTTTTAGCTATACAATCACTTCCTATAGTTCGGCTTCACTTTTTAAAGAAGACTCTGTCTACACAACAATTTAAATTGAATCTGAACAATAACCGCGTTTTCTTATAATTAAAACTTATATATTACTTTATAAATGATACAAAGCGAAAATAAATTTACCTACGAATGTAGATTGGCCTATTTGCCAGCCAATCATTCAGCTTGTATTAAGACACTTTAAATTGTTCAGGAACAATGATCAGGGTAGCGAGTTCGTAAGGTAGGCTAGGTAATGAAAATAATAATAATATTCCACATTTTGACGATCTGACCATCCATACTAGTATTAGTAATAATTTTGCTGATACATGAAGAAATATCACTGAACGTACTTTTTTAATTCCCTGTCTAACCACATAAAAATTCAACCATAATACATTTTATTTTTTTATTATTATTTTGTTTTGTTTTACGTCTGACTGTAATTGCTGCTAATGCAGACGGTGAGAAGGATGATAGATGAAGATGAGTGATGAAAAAATGCCAGATCTGATCGGGAATTAAACCCGGGACCCCAGTGTAGAAGCTCGTTGCACTAAATTGAGTGGTAGTTTACAATTAGATATATCCGTCTAACTCTTTGACGTAGTTTAGAAAGTACCTTAAGGTAATAATATTGATTAATTGTTTGACCTTCAGGAACCCAATGAAGGTACACAATCCCATGGATATAAAAATTATAATCATCATTGCTTTAAATTTTGACTTGCTCATTCGAGCTTTTTTGGCTATCGGTGAAGTTCGGCTTTTCCAGTACATGGATTGGCGCTTCGTTTCCGGATCATAAGTAAAAAACCACGTTTCATCTCATGTTATTATCTCCTACCTGTTCTCTAAGGTGAAATCTGCGTTAAAAGGTACAAGATTTGAGTCTGTGGAAGCTGCAAAAGAGAAAGCGGCACGTGTTTTGAAGTTGCTGACAGAAGATGACTATCAGCACCGTTTCCAACAATGGAAAATTCGCATGGAGCATTGTACTGTTGTAATATTGAAGGTGACAATAAGTTATTATGTATAAAATAAATATAAAATTTTTTACAACGCCAGTCTCGTTATTTAATAGCCACACCTCGAAAATCTACCCTTGAAATATAGGAAACATATACGACTTGGGAAGATTCATTTTCTCACAGAAAATAAATTTAAGTAATTTTACCCTTTAATTTGTAAATTCAGGAAACAAAATTAAATATTTATTTTAATGATTAGTGTATAGTAATTGGAAATAGATAAATAAATAATTAAAATTAAATAAACCATCAAGATGGCGCCTACTGGTAATTTATTTGGTTACTCGTTGCGTAAGATCCAGTAAAAGTTACGTCACTATTTTTACGTAGACATGGTAGGTAATTCAGTTCAACCCACATGCGGTTAGAAATAGTAAAGTGTGATGCCTCTTCTGAGTCACTGACAAAGATTGAAATACTTACGATTAACTACACGTAACAGTAATTCTGTAACTCTTTGGTAGACCTCACTAAAATTTTCGCTGATCTTTAAACATCACTGATGGTATGTAAATTTTACCCGTTTATGTCCAAAACAAATTCTTTATCCACAAAAAAGTCAATGGTACGAAATTAAATCAAAAACCTGGTGTGAAACACTCACACGACTTTGTCTTGCAAGTGTAAATAATGGAAAGTATAACCTATAATAAATCACGAGTAAACAATTTAATCATTAACTAATTTTAATCATGAGCAAATGACATATTTTACGTTATTCCATTCTGCACTGGATTACGCAGGGGGCAACTCAACTGGACACCTTAAGATTTTTCTCATTTATTTATATAATGTGTATAAATAAATATAATAATTATTATTTTACTTATTAATTTAACTTCATGCAGCAGTAACATTATTACTTGTATATTTTAATTCACTGTAACGGATATTAAACTGTATTTCAAAGTAATATCCGTAGGTATATTATAATAAATAAAGCGAACAACAATAGACGAGATAAGATGGCCGGTGCACTTCAAAAACTAATCAGTTGTATAAGAAGAAAGCACTCTCAAGACAAGCCAAGATTAGACATTATAATACTGTAATAAAACCTGTATGTCTATACGCGAGTGAGTGCCTTAGAATGACCGGGTGGACAGGTGTTAGAGAAGCAGAGACATTTCAGAGAAAGATCCTCGGCAAGATCATTGGCCCGAAGATCCTAGACGGACAATATAGATTACGAGGTCGAGAAGAACTGTACAAAGAGAATGAACGATTAATGAAAACTATTAGAAAAAGAAGAATAAAATTTTACGAACACCTGTATACAATGGATGACAACCGGTTGACAAAACAAATTTTTAAGACACTAAACAATGAACTTAAGGTGTCGGATAAATGGTTTAAAGAAGTCAGAAAGGATATTGAGATAACGAATAAACCGAAAAAATTTAATGAACCGAAACAAATTCAAAAAACTTAATTGAAGGCATAATGAGAATGTGGGCTCCAAAAAGAGCTTCCAGAAAGTCACCTCAAGTAGCCTAGAATTTGCCCTATACGAGAGAAAAAGATTCGAATTAACAAATGTTTTTATTTCCTAATTTCGAATAACAAAATCTTTTGAAAAATAAAAGATATACGAAAATATAGAAGAAAAAGAATTTCTTCGAACTAGAGAAAATTTTGAATTAGCCCGGTTTGAATTTCTAGTTTCAATTTGAATATAGTTAATTTGAATAAAGTTTCAATTTGAATATCACAACCAATTACGGACTTTATGGGATTCCATAATAAGTAAAAGAAAAACGCCGGGTGGACAGAAGAAAGGAGAAAATCCTACACTGAGCAAACGCTGAGAATGTGGGCTGAAAAAAGGGCTTCCAGAAATTTGTAAAGTCACCTCCCGTGGTCAAAAATTTCCCCTATACGAGAAAATAATTATAATAAATAATTTATCAACCAATTTATGAACTTTAAATAGTAAATATAATATTATTACTAGATTTTCATATATAACTAATTTCATTTGTCAGTAAAACAACCCTTTAATTAACTAATATTACAAATTGACATCTCTCAATAAAGTTACTTCATCATGTAACTTACAGTACAACATGATACTAAAAGTGAATTATGTCGTTTTAAATAGAAATTTTTAAGTGTGGAGGGGTAAGCAAGATGTCAAAGAGTTTTTATAGGTTAAATATGATTATTACGTTTTATTCAACGTGTAATTTTATTGGGTCACCTCCAATTCACGTAAAAAACTCTTTGTCAACGTCACTGAAATTTCTCTCTACAATTTTGATCTATTATGTTATTTATTCATAATAAGTCCGTACGTAAATTAACTTGTATCTTGCAATATCACAGTGCAGTGTTTGTTTATTATTAATTAATTTTAATGAACTTAGGCTATATATAACTATAAAGTTGTAGGTTTATAATTAATGTTCTCGTTTAATTGTTGAAATTAATGGTTAATAACGATTAAGCAAAATATTAGTTACTACAAGCCATTCTGCAACCGAAAATATATAGAAAACGAGGTGGAAATGTGGTAGAAGAAGAGTGTAGTGGCTTCGAAATCTAAGAACTTGGTTTGGAAAACTCTGAGGAGCTAATTCATAGTACAACGAACAAAGTGGAAATTGCTATGATGGTCGCCAATATTCGGAACGGATAGGTAACTGAAGAAGAAGAAGAAGAAGAAGAAGAAGAAGAAGAAGAAGAAGAAGAAGAAGAAGAAGAAGAAGACAAAGAAAATATCTTTGATCATATAAGATTTTGCCGTAAATTAATATTAAAGCTGAAATCATATAAAAACCATTTTTATAAAGAGAGCAGTCCAACACAAATTTCAGCAAACATCCCGCTAACCAAATCTTATAGAGCACAAAAATGTAGTAAATTTTGACAATTTCAAACAGAATCACAAAAGACAATTTTGAAAAAAATGTACGAATAAACTTCTACTTCCGGCGGATCGATTATGACGAAAATGGTTGTGTCGTATCTCTTCATGGTACGTAATTTAATTTCAAGTTTTAACTACTAGTCGGGTCCAAGTTCCGTGTAGTTGCGGGGTGAAGGGTACGGGTGAGGTATAATGAATGAGTGATGCATGCTGGGAATACGATTGTTGTATTACTCTAATACAAAACATTCGTTTTCAAACTTTCCGTATTTAAAATATTTGTTTGTATTTATTACTTTTATTTATTTGCATATTTTGATATAAATTAGTAAGTTAAATATTATGAATCCGACCAAGTTAATAACCCGGTAGGTATTTGTTAAATTAATGCGCCGGATGATAAGAATATTTTTTTAGTTTAGTTAGTACACGCTACCTCTACAAATGCATCAGCTGTAAAATACTACTAACTCATTCATTCTCCCACTACTATAACAACGCATTGCATTCCTTCCAACTACACGTAGCTGGGACTCAAGCTATACGTATAATTTTCCTTTTTTTAAATATTTTCACACACAGTCCAATCGGTAGAAATTTCTTTTTTTCGATTCAGGGACTTGAAAACGTCTATTTCCTGTAAAAACTCATTTTCATAAAATCAATATGAAAATAATTCTTTCTTTCCCTATATTTCTAGGGAAGAGAAAGTAAATGAATTGCTTTACGATAGTATTAATTACTACAACAGTGTTTTTAACAAACTCGGGGTATCAAGAACTGTCAATTGTTTTGGTTCCTCGCCTTAAAACAATTCTTTTTTCCTGTATCATTTAGATAGACCGCAAAAAATTAAAAGTGGTTGCTTCATTTGTTCTTAAAATTTATGGGGTCGTGAATCAGACATTAAAATTTATTTGTTTTGGTGTGAAAATATCATTGGAAAACAATTGTTGTTTTAAGTCGTTCAAACATTACAAATTAATTTTCATGCGAAAACAAACATACGATAAATTTGAACAGTAATAGCAAGAGTAATGTTTGTTTTCGTTTTCATTAAAATTAACCTACTGTAACAGAAATTTTAAAGTGAAACAATTTTGTTTATTACATTGCAACTTAAGTGTAGGCTAATTTTAGGTATACCATTATTATTTGACATTATTGCGGAGCATTTATAAAATGCTGATAAATTTTATAACTATCTCAACACTGTAATATAGAATTATTACGATGGTGAAATATAATTTTATTTCCCTATTTTACTTTCCTCTATTTTACTTGTGTACCTTATTTGTCCTGAAGTGCAAAGTACTATCTCGATTGGACTGAACTTGAAAATTAACGTCTTTTTAAACTGCCGTAAAAAGGATTCTTGAATTAATAAATTTGCCCTAAAATAAACGATACTTTTTTCGTAATAAAAAACTTAACAGCTGATATTTCCTCAAAAAAGCTCTTGACAATTTCGCTTAAAATCTCTCATCTACTGAAATTTCTGGGTTCTTAAATGGTCACAAATAACACCTCTTGGTACTTTTTCAGGAGATCGATTCTTTTCGTAAAAATAATTTTTAACAAATTTTCTATAAAGTAATAAAGAAATAGTCTAAAGTAATAATTAACATTAAATACATTAATAATAAATATTACAAACAACGGATTTTTAGTTCTTTTTAAAGCGTATTAAATAAATTACTAATTTTGAAAAGATTGTGTATCGAAATTTAAAAAATTATAAACACCTACATATGTTTGTAAAAGTGAACTTAATTTTGTTCAAATCTGGTACTTAATTCTAACAGATTGCATCAGTTAAGTCTCGTAAAATTAAAGTCGCTGTTGTCCAGTAAATTAATTGCGAAATGATTAGGATGTCCGTTCAGTCTTTGTTCTTATGTTCTTTTAAATCGTGTAATTTCTTGTCTTACTGAGTTAACAACAATATCGTTATAGATATATATTTTTGTTTCGTATGCACCATAGTATCCCAAGAGCTGTTCGTAACAATTAATTTCGTCTGAAAACGTTCATTAATGTTAATTTTGAATTTTATGTTATCTCCCAGAAATAACTACCAAAAGTAACAACACCCAAAAAGTACCCCTATATGTAACTGCCTAGTAAAGGCACTTTTATACGGATATGAATGCTAGTTAGTGGTTACTGGTGTACTTTGATGGTTGGGGTTCAATTAACCATACTCTCTCAGGAATGGTTGGCCTGAATCTGTACAAGACTACACTTTCATTTACACAGCATAGACATCATTCTCATCTCATTGATCAGGGGTTGTTTACTATTCTTAAATTGAATTAGGTTGCAACGAAAAGACGTTAGACATTTAAAAAAAATCACACCCCAATTTATTGGTAAATAGTGAATAGATAAGGCCTATAAAATAAATCCCTCCAAGATAATCTTTTAGATTTCTATTGCGTAATATAAAAGTCAAACCCAATCAGCCACAGTTATTGTAAAGTTCTAAACAATTTTATTAAATAAAGCTACAATAAAAAAAAGCTATTAAAAACAAGTTCAGGTTGACCGCCTTTGGCAGTTTAACATCAGCCAGGGTCAGTCTCACGTTGTACCGCAATTCATTTATTTTTCAGGACTACATCGTACAGTGTAAACTCAAACGCATAATTTATTTTTCACATGTTCAAAAACAACTTCCCTGTTATACAGGGTGTCCCAAGAGTAACTTGACTTACTTCTGAGGTGAATTCCTCTCATCAAAATAATGAAAAAAGTTCATATAAACATGGGTCCGGAATCGCTTCGTTAGTGAGATACAGCTTGCGAAAATTTTCGTCCGGGTTCCAGTCCCCCGCAGCATTTTCTTTTTGGTATTTTTTTCATACGTTACAAAAAATTCATTTCATTTTTCACCGTCTGCATTTGCAGCAATTTGCAAAACAGTCGGACGTTAAACCAAAAAAAAAGTCCCCCGCAGAAATGAAGCTCTACAGAAATGTTTAGAACGTTAATTAAGTAGTGAAAGTAAACAAATTTTTTGTAAAGGGATCTGAAAAATTGTATAAAACAGGTCCGAGATCTGTAACTAGAAAAGGTTTTGAGATATCTCACAAAATACACCAAATTTGGTCTCGATAAACTGTTTTCTTTATGGTTTGAAGTATTTAAAGTATTTTAACTTTGTTAAATGGGTAACAAATATATACACTTTTTAAACAAAATTTATAGAGAATTTAATTCTGAAGAGAATGATGTAAAGTAGGTCAATTAAAACAAACACAGCCGGCCGCATTAGCGTTGGCGTAGTTGGTAACGTGCTCGCCTCTCATCATGCGGTCTTGGGTTCGTATCCCACTCAAGCACAGCATATTTTCATACGTTACAAAAAAAATCATTTCATTCTTCATTGTTCATAGTTACTACCCAACGTCGTCGCTAATGACCACTGTAGTTGATGCGACGTTAAATAAACAAAGAAAAAAAACAAACACAAACTGTAGAAAATCGGGGTTTTCTTAAATCAAAACACACGGAGAATAGGAAAGAAAATGCAATAAGGGTTTATAAATAAACATTCTTTGTCGTATAGTGGAATAAAACATCTAAATTACTGAAAATATGTACTGGTGATTTTTAAATACAGTATTTAGTTAATTAAATACAAACAGTTTTAAAACATTGTACGTAAAAAGAGAGAGTGTATATAATATTAAATTAACTGAAATGCTATTGAAAACCGAAAGTTGGCAACACTGTTTGACTATTTAAAACACAGCAAAACGGACCAAAAACAGAACACGGGGTGGACAGAAAAAAGTCTACAGAATCCTGAAAATGTGGGCTGCGAAAAGAGTACCAGAAACGTTTAAAATCACTTCACGTGGTCAAAAATTGGCCCTATACGAAAAAAATATTTTCATCATTCATTCTCATTTATCGTCTGCATTAGCAGTAATTAGTAAAACAGTTGGACGCGAAACAAAAATAAAAATTATGTAAAAGAAAAGTAAATCAGGAATATAAAAGACTACTGTAAGTTCAATTCGAAATTACGAATTTAAATTACAGGATTTTGCAGAAATTACATGAATTACAAAAAAATTACAAGAAATTACAGAATTTTTATATTACAGGATTACAGGAATTTTTTATTTAATTACAGGATTTTGCTGAATTGTCACAAAGAAAATTCAACATAAAAAGCAGCAAGTAAGCACGATGGCTCGATTACAAAACAAAAAGATCTACTTTCACCATAATTAACGGATTTAGTAAAAGATTTATATAGTATTATTTAAAAAATAATTCAAAGACGAATCTGCACAAAATAAGTATTCTTCGGAAGAAGGCTCAAACGCCGATGACAAAGGGATTGTGTCCAGAGGTACTAGTGTGGAAGCAACAGTTATGTTATTACCAAATTTAACAATAGTATTTTCGAATTTATTAATTACGATAAGCGGATAAAAAAATTACTGAATAATTTTAATTTATACGTTACCTATAGTTGTATAAATTGTTCCGCAATAAAACACTGCACTCCAAAAATTCCACTGAGGTTTACCCCCTTTATCTACTTGTCCGTGTTTAAAATGTTCTATCACTTGTTCTTCGTAGGTACGCATTTCTAACACAGCTCGACCTATCCACTCTTTCTCTTCCTGTAATGTTTCAATTGGCTCATATTCTTTCCAGATCTGAAAATAAATAAACAAAATTTTATGATAGATTACATAATAATGTTGTTTAGGTCATCAATCGAAAGCTCGTTTGAATTTTTAGAGGCTTTACTAAGTAAAACGAGAAGTCAGGTGGTTTTTGACCATGCCTTCCTCACTGAGTGGAAAAGTTTATCAGCATTCCAGGCCCGCTAAAGAGCATCTACTTTGCAATTTCGGGGGTAATCAGGGGGGAGGCGGTACCACCGCATCAGTCGTATTTTTACTTGCCACCTATTTTGCAAAGAAAAAATTAGTTAAATTTACTTGGACTACATCAACAGTAACAATGGTATTAAGAGAATTTTTGTATTAGCAAATATTTTTCAAGATTAAATGAACAAATACAGTAGTGAAAACCAAAACTGCCACCAGACCATCACATTTTCATGACCTACCTAAACGGATCTACTGTGGGTGGTAAGTCACGTCGAAGCATTGAAACAGAAGATTTTAGATTTTATTATTCTTTTCAACATTCTAATGTTAAAGCGTACCATTCTATCACTTTTACATAATATATATCATTTAAATACTGGAATAAGTCAGTTTTGTACGATCTCGGAAAGGACCGCATTGGCGTAGTTGGTAACGTGCTCGCCTCTCATCATGCGGTCTTGGGTTCGAATCCCATTCAGGCACGGCATATTTTCATACGTTACAAAAAATCATTTCATCCTTCACCGTCTGCATTAGCAGTAATTGCAGAACAGTCGGACGTTAAACAAAAAAAAAAAAAAGATCTCGGAAAGCAAGCGAGAAGCCATCTTGTAGTAACGACCCACTGATACGGGAGTAAACAAAATGGGCGGTACCATCGCACCAGACATATTTTTACTTGCCACCTATTTTGGAAAGATCAAATTGTTAAATTTACTTAAACTATATCAACAGTAACACAGGTTATTAACAGACTTTTTTATAACCGAATATTTTTGAAGATTAAATTAACGAATTGAATTTAAAATTAATAAAAAACAAAAATAAAAATTAATAAAAATTTAATTTAAAAACGAATTAAATTTCACCCACCGGGTTGGTCTAGAGGTAAAGTCGTCGCCGAAATCAGCTGTTTAACAGCTGCTTTCGGAGACGAAGGTTCCTGGTTCAAATTCTAGTAAAGGTAGTTACTTATGCTAGACAGTGGTAGCCGGTGTACTTTGATGGTTGGGGTTCAATTAACCATACTCTCTCAGGAATGGTTGGCCTGAGTCTGCACAAGACTACACCTCATTTACACGTCATACACATCATCCTCATCTCATTGGTTCATGGGGTTGCTTATTGTTCTCAATTGAACAGATTGCAACGTACACACATTAGGGATTACAAAAAAAAATTAACGAATGCAATAGTGAAAACCCAAACTGCCACCAGACCATTTCATTCTCGTGGCCTACCGAAACGGATCTACTGTGGGTGGTAGGTCACGTCGAAGCATTAAAACAGAAGATTTTATTATTCTTTTCAACAATCTAGTGTTAAAACGTACCGTTTTGTCACTTTTACATTAATCATAATTTAAATACTGGAAAAAGTCAGTTGTACGAACTGGGAAGGCGAGCGAGAGGCCATCTTGTTGTGGTGGGTCGTACTACAGGACGACCCACCGATACGCAAGTAAACAAAATGGGCGTTACCATCATAGCAGACATATTTTTACTTTCCACCTATTTTGCAAAGATGAAATTAGTCAAATTTACTTAGTCTATATAAACAGAAACGAATGTATTTAGAAAATGTTTATATAACTAAATATTTTTCAAGATAATATGAACGAATACAGCAGTGAAAACCGAAACTGCTACCAGACCATCTTATTTTGTGACCTACCGAAACGTATCTACTGCGGGTGATAGGTCACGTCTAAGCATTGAAACAAAGGCTAAAATTTTAATATTCTTTTCAAAAATCTCATTTTTAAACGTACCGTTCTGTCATTTTTACTTAAATAATATTTTAAATAGTGGTCAAAGTCAATTATTGTCCCACTGATCCCGGTAGGCGACCGAGAGGCCATCTTGTAGTAACGGC
The DNA here is from genome assembly GCA_035578175.1 of Catonia carolina. Classification (NCBI taxonomy): domain Eukaryota; kingdom Metazoa; phylum Arthropoda; class Insecta; order Hemiptera; family Achilidae; genus Catonia; species Catonia carolina. The sequence goes on from JAQMRL010000001.1 coordinate 39,170,647, forward strand.
CCACCGATACCCGAGTAAACAAAATGGGCGGTACCATCGCACCAGACGTATTTTTACTTGCCACCTATTTTGCAAAGATGAAATTGTTAAGTTTACTTGGACTATATCAACAGTAACACAGGTATTAAGAGACTTTTGTAAAATCAAATAATTTTTTAGATTACATGAACGAATGCAGTAGTGAAAACATAATCTGCCAACATTCCATCTTTTCATGACCTACCGAAACGGATCCACTGTGGTTGATAGGTCAAGTCGAAGCATTGAAACAAACGATTTTAATATTCTTTTCAACAATCTAATGCTAAAACGTAGCTACGTAGCCGTTCTGTCACTTTTTAATCAATCATAATTTAAATACTGGAAAAAGTCAGTTGTACGATGTCGGAAGGCGACCGAGAGGACATCTTGTCAAATTTACTTATTTATAAACAGAAACTTATGTATTTAGAAACTTTTTACATAACTAAATATTTTTCAAGATAATAAATGAACGAATATTGTAGTGAAAACCCAGACTGCTACCGGATCATCTTATTTTCGTAACCTACCGAAATGTATCTACTGCGGGTGATAGGTCACGTCTAAGCATTGAAACAAAGGCTAAAATTTTAATATTCTTTTCAAAAATCTCTTTTTTAAACGTACCGTTCTGTCATTTTTTCCTAAATAATATTTTAAATAGTGGTCAAAGTCAATTATTGTCCCATTGATCCCTGTAGGCGACCAAGAGGCCATCTTGTAACGACCCATCGATACCCGAGTAAACAAAATGGGCGGTTCCATCGCACCAGACGTATATTTACTTGCCACCTATTTTGCAAAAAAAAAAAAAAATTATTTTGCAAAGATGAAATTGTTAAATTTAATTGGATTATATTAACAGTAACACAGGTAGACCTATTTAATAAGTTTCCAGATCCTAGCCGGGAATCAAACCTCGCAATATACAGCGTAGTACGCTAACAACTGCACCAAGGAGGCGGTCCATACTATTTTTACTTTCTCTTGCCTATATGAATATATATGAAGGAATGTATTGTTTTCATGTCGATTTTTCAAAATCGAGTTTTCACCGGATCTATACGTTTTCAGACCCCCTGAACCCAAAAAAACATGTTTTTAGCGATTGGTCTGTGGTGTGTGTGTGTGTGCGCGCGTGCGTGTGTGTGTGTGTGCGTGTGTGTGTGTGTGTGTCAACCGGAAGTAGTAGTTTATTCGTGTAATTTTTCACTTTTTTGCGATTATCTCAAAAACTGGTCCTACGATTTTTTTCAAAATCGCCTGGTTTACTCAATTTTTTATACTCTACAAGATAGGGTAGGCGTCATGTTTGCTGAAATTCTGGGTGTGGCTATTTTCACGTAAAAACATAGTTTTTTTAAGATTACGGCTTTAATATGCAATTTAGCGCAAAAATGTATATAATAAAAGTTATAGAGAATTTAAAACTCTACATTTTTTATTTCAAACATTTATTTGTATAACGCTTAGTTTAGCAGTAATTAGCGATTTTCTGATTTTTTCTCACGAAAACTTGTGAAAAAGTCGATTTTTTTTAGATTTCGGCCATAGAATGACAAAAATGTATTTTTATTATAAATTTTATAGGAAATAAAACGATCTACAACTTTTATTTAAAGCATTTTTCACTACAGAGCCTAGTTTAGCGTGAAAGAGTGATTTTCCGTATTTTTAAGCCAAACTGAGTTCGATTTTCATTTTGCGTCTTTCACTCGTGATTAAAATAAGGTTATGTTTTTGAGGTTAGTTTTTTGTTTATTTTTAATGTTTTATTACTAATGTTAGGTTTATTGTTAATTATTTGCACTGGCAAGAGAAAGTTGTGTGAGTGTTTCACACCAGATTTTTATTTTTGATATGAAATCAATGGTTTTAATAAATAAAATTTTCATTTTAGTTAATAATTCATATATGAATCACTTTCATTCTAATCGCACAAGATACTTGTCATTCTGAAGTAAAAAATATTTTATTCATTCTAAAGTTTAATAACATTCACAAAGTGTTGATGACGCACGTTATAAAATGCTTCCAATCTCACCCACAAAGTCGTGTTGATAAATAGGCTGTTAACTTCATAAACAAGCTGAAAGATCTTCTTTAAGTAAATCTAAATTACACGTGCTTGAGTAAAACAGAAAATTTATTTATTTCAGAGCAATCAACTTTTAGATTTTCTACGCTTTGATTGTTCTTTAAGGAACGACAAATAACTTTTAATCTTTTAATTTATTTTCTATAGGCCTAGTTTATCAAAAACCACTGAATTTAAAGAAACATTGACCCGCTTACATGGCGAAGTAGTAGTTAAGGTTACACGGAATTAAAAAAAAAAAGCTATAGATTTTTTTGGTGATATCTAAAAATTTAGGTTATTCTGAATCGCTTGTTTTTTTAACCCTCATTATTTTCTACGAGATAATTTGGAATTAATTTAAAAAAATGACATTACACGTTAATTTTTTAAATTGACTCAACAAAAACTACACAAAGACCTTCATAATTACATTTCTCACTTTCATTCATCTCTTGCATCACCAGCTAAGGAAATCTGAATTTTAACAAAAATTATTAAATTTTAAAGTAAATCTCATAAAATAAGCACATTTATTAGTGTGTTTATTTTATGAGATTGGGACAGGATTCATTTACGGTGGGAGAGGGCGATCCCGCTGATCTCCAGATGTCTCCTCCCACCGCAGTCTCTCGATCACTTTCTCAGCAATTGAAAAACCAACTTATATTTCTCCTTATCTCGCAGCATCGCTGCTCCTGCTCTCTCTGGGATCCACAGTCAAATATACGATTTGAGTAGGTTCACATGATTGTCCAAGTATTTAATGATTGCCAAAAATATGATTTTTTATACTGAAGAATCATTTTCTTAAATACTATTCGGCTAATTTTTCTGAAATCTTCATTCACTATTCAACTCGTAAATGCACTAAGCTCAGTTTTTACTATGAGGAAAATACATATTTTTTATAAAATATTAAACGCAACATTTATGTTTCACCTTTAAATGAAAAAGAATTTTTTTAAGGTCCTGCAAAACTTATATCAAAAAACCTCAGTGTATGTAAAAAGGCCCGATAAAACAGCTTTAAAATCTTGAAAGAGATCCGATGAGTAGTTTTTGAGGAAATTATCCTGTTCCACAATGTAAGGCAGGGATTCCGTATTACCTTTAAGTATACAAAGAAGAACACAAAGAAGTTCCCGGATTAGATTCTCGGGTAGAATCTAAATTTTTTTAACCTGTTAAAACCTTTAGAAACACAATGTTTCAAAACGCACAATAATCGTCAATTAAAAAGCTGTTAATAAGTTTTTTAAATAAACTAAGTAGAGAAAACTTTAGCAGGAAAATTCAACCGAAAATTAAATATAGGCCTACAAAAATAATTAACTGCAGATGATTTACTTAAAAAATCGTGCGGTTTTCCGCACATAATTTAACACCAATTTTGATAATGATTCCTCAACTACTGTAACTTAATATTGAACGATATGGAACGGAATGAACCGATTTAAACTCTGATTTTGGTAGGTAATCACTCTAAACTAAAGGTGAAAGTTAAAGTGAAAGCGATAAGAGAAAATAGAATGTAGTAGTTTACGTCACGTTTTCCCTTTATTGTGCTCTACCTTTTGTTACTCGTGATCAATTTGATATCTGCACCAATTTTCTTCAAAAACTCACAATTCTTAGATAAAAATTATATAAAATGTAAGAATATTGATATAATTATTTTGTCAATAAATAATATTGTAATGAGTTGTTATAAGTCTGTTTACTATTTATTAAACCCAGATCCCGAAAGAACATAGGCTAAGGTGTTACAATATTTTTAAGTTACATAAATACAGAAGTCGAAAAGTGATGAAAAAAGAAAATCTCATTGAATTTGTTTGGGGACACCTTGTCTAAAAAAAATTATCAAACAAACCAACGCAGAAGAGAAGTTTTTATTCGGTATATAATTTAAATTTTTCCGTTCAGTAGTTTTTAAAAAAATCATTCCTTAACCCAACGGATTTCTTTCGTGGTGAGGACTAATTTTCGTATTCATATTATAACAACTTGTCTCCATAACAGGCAGAGGACTGTTATTATTTGTACTCAATCAGTCAGTTCCAGAGCTACAAAAATAGTTCTGTTTCTTATCACATGTTCAGTCAATTAAATGACTGAATCATTTAACAACAGTAGAGGTAGGAGGTGTAAAAGACACTTATCAGAGTTATCTTCTTTGAAAATTATGAATTTCATTATACAGCCAGACCCTGTGGTGAATGAAGTAAAGGTGTCATTTGAAGAGTGGAAAATATGTGCTTTTTAGAGGGCCTGGTATGCTGATAAGCATACTTATTAACTCAGTGAGGAAGGAAATGTGGTAAACCACCTCACTTGTTTTACTTAGTAAAGTGTCTAGAGGTTCAACCAGCCTCCCGGCTGATGATCTAAACAACATTATCAATTTGATTGTAGCATTTATAATTTATTAGCAGATCTAAGTAAGACTTTTAACTGTAATTTATAGTTTGTAATAAATATGAGTTTGTAATTCTAAACGATATTTAGTTAATTATTTATTTTACTCAGATCCCAGAACGAACCTTCGCAATAAGTATCTTATTATTATGTTATCAATAAATAAGTTTATAAATTGTGACTTACTTGTTTCTTAATTGTGATTTTATCGACAGATTAAATTTTAAGTTTAAAATAGAACGTTTAAAGAAAATTGATTTATTTACAAAATTTCTGGTATTTTATAAAATTTAAATGAAATTATTAACGTGTATTTTGTATCCATTTATATGCTTTTCCCATGTCTTCCTATTCTATGTTATCTACCTACCGATTTTACGTTGCTTGTCTTCTGTTAAATATAATTTTAGCGCGTTCAATAACGTGTTACATTAAGCGAGATGTTAAATTCGTGAAATTTTAGACTCGCTGGGTTTATGATTACTCGCTTTAATACTTATTGTTCTCTACCTAACGGGTTGAAATACTGAATTTCCAAAATATTGTAAATTACTACGCATATGTTTTGTCATTAACAGAATTTATATTTCTGTTTTTTATAGAAGAATAAAGAATTATGAAAAATACAAATTTGAATAAAAAGATACCTCCCAGCGGAGAGACAAAAGAAAACAATTTGATACAATAATTTAAAACAATTTCTGTTCAAATTGATATTTATTACAAATACTTCTTTTTATTATCTGATTATCAAAATTTTCAATCTATTCTTTGATATAAAAAGAACAATAAGTATCAAAGTTAACACAGAATACATAAAATGGTTCCTAGTGGTACCTAACTTAAGTTTCAAGTTTCAACTTCATACGATATTCCGTTTTTGAGATATTTTATTCACACACAACTGTTAAAAACATGCTTTTTGGGTTCACAGGATCTGAAAAACGTATTTCCGGTGGAAACTCGTTTTTGAAAAACTTACATGAAAACAGTAGGCCTACTTTCCTTTACTAAATATTGGGAAAGAACAAAATATAATATTATAATATAATTCAATTATTAAATATATATTAGAAAAATATACAGAGTGATTCAAAACTATACGGCAATCTCTTGGGATCTCATTCTATAGCTAAAAATAAGAAAAGAATTCATATAAACATATGCCTGAAAACGCTTAGTTAGCGAGTTACGGCTAGCGAAAAATTTCACCTAGAACTCTGTACCCTCGGTGAAGTAAGGCCGTATAAAAATGTTAAACGTAGTTACAAAGATACGAATACGATTGTTTCTTATGTTTTTTAATCTGAAAAATTGAATAAAATTGGTTCCAGAGCTGTAAATGCAATACTTTCAGAGATATCTTACATAAAACACAAGAATTGGTGCAAAGAAATAACACATTTTTGTGTTTAACGTAAGATTACTTCCATAAATGGTAAATAAAGGTGTATTTTTTCTTAAATAAATTTGTAGAAAATATAATTCTGAGAAGATTCATGTGGATTACTCAGGAAGAAAATGAATAATAGATATTGAAATTTTGCTTTATTTAAAATCAAAACAGACGCACATAAAACGCACATTCTTAACTGCATAAAATAACTAATATGTAGGTTGGGAGTAACAGCTGATCATTATCAGCTGTGTCATTATCAGAATGTGCGTTATATTATAGATTGAAATCCCAAGAGATTGCCGTATAGTTTTGAATCACCCTGTATATATAATATTATATTGAGCTTTTATCCTTCTTTTCGTATTGGGCAAGAGACAGTAAAAAAGGGAGATAATTCGAACGATAAATTCACAGTAAGTCACGGCTGGTTCAATTGATTTAAAATCCGTGCTAATCTGTACTACATAAAAGTAATGGATGCGCGGATTCTGACACTGCTAAGTTATTTCGGAATGAATTTCAAAAATGTAATACTATTTTTGTCACAACAGATATCCAATGAAGAACTAGTTATAAGAAAAAAAAAATGCTAGCCTTATATACGAAGCTAAAGAAGAAAAGTCTATGTTAGATTACAAAGCAGCAAGAGAGAATACAAAATTGGTGGGTGAAAATTTATCGGGGGATTTTAAATTAAAACGTTTACTAGTACTACATCGATTCGAAAATCCTAAACCTTTGAAAAATATTTCTAAAGAGTCTCTTCTTGAGATTTGAAAGTTGAATAAAAAGCACAGGTAAATTCTATTTGCAAACTGGTTTACGCAAAATGTTGTACCTGAAGGACCGGTGACTGTTCAGGTGAAGATGATGAAGAGCCTCTTTACCTATTTTCTGGATAGTATTGAGACTTATTTCTCTCAAAAATTAACTATAATTTCTGTTATAATTATTTTTTGTTCTTCAATAAATGAAGAAGTTGTAAAAACACTTAGAATGGGTTATTTTAGAAATGGAATAAATAAATAAATAATCACAAATTGTTATTTTAAGACGTTTAATTTAAATAAATAAAAAAATGAATATTATTAACAATTTACAACAAAACAAAAATGATGACTCTTAATTTAATTTAACCTCAGGGCTTTGAAAAATAATTGTTTATTGTTTAAAATAATGTATAAAAATAAAAAAAAACAATTGACAATCTAAACTAAACAAATGACAATCTAAACTTATGCTACTAAAATCCCCTTACTGGCTTTTGAATTTACTAAATAACGATTTAATTTAAATAATTTTAAAAAAGAATTTTGAAACGAATAAACTGAAAATAACTTTTGAAAATATCTCAGTTGTATTTAATAAAAATTAGTTGATGATTACCGGTTTGTTTTTCTTGTTGTGTTGGCCTAAACCTTTACGTTGATGTCGGTCGGCGTCCAGCGATAAATCTTGAATTTGATTTTAATAAGATGACTTTAATAATTTAATTTCCGGATTCCCAGTTAGATTTTTGTAAATTATAATAGCTTAAATCTTGATGTTTTCAATTATATATAATATTGAATCTATTTATTATTTATTACTACTAAATTTTAAATGTTTGTTAGAGCGTTCTAATAAGATGTTCACTTTACGGCTGGCGTCATAACACAGCTCCAAGAGTCCATGTTACAATCGACTATATTCATAAATAAATTTGATTCATTAATTAAAAAATGTTCAAAAAATTCGGATCACTATATAGAAAGATACATTGTTGATTAACTTGGTTATTGATATTTTTAGTTTAACATTTTATTTTGATTTCGATTTTTAATCCTTCTTTTAATAATTATTAATTAGTTGTTCACTTCAATAACGTAGTACACACTTGAAATCTTGTGGTTTACGGGTTAAATAAAACATAATACAACTGAGATTAACTGAGATATTTTGATAAATTAATTTAAAATGATTATTTTGCCAGTTCCTATCATTTACAAATCTAATCACTCTATTTAAAGGTTTTTACAATGATTAATAGCCAGTATCTACCTAGTTCATCTTTTTTGTATTAAAAATTAGGTAGTGGTACACCTGTTAATCGTACATCAGTTCTCACCGTGTCCACTTAATCTAAAGACTCATCTTTTCTGTCTAGAATCTAATGTAGTGGCTAACCTGTTTAGTTTGACCGAAGCCAGTAAATATTGAATATAGGTTATGTTTACGCTACAAAGTGTTTTGTAAAAAGTATATAAAATTATTGTTATTAAGTAAAATTATTATTATTGCTTAGAGCGCTTTCTAACGTTTTAAATAGCCCTGTAAATGGCCTTTATATGCCATTTAAATAGCCATTTTAAATGGCCTTTATTTGCCCAATAAATGTCCAAGTAGAAAGACCGAAGGCCCCCACTTCTTTTCCAGCGCGAACGGATTGCCATGACAACGAAGATATTAGCGGCAAATATGCACGCCTATTTCTCTTCACCCATCCCCGAATAGTGAAGAGATTGGGGCGGATCGACCAGCCTACTGCACTTGCATGTTATATGTATAGCCTGATTTTCGTAAGGAGAGCGCTGGGAAAATCGTGGGTTTGCATTAGTACAGTCGTGCATGTACTACAATAGAGCAGCGTATGCAATCAACAATGGAATAGCATGCCTACAAGATATAAGTATCAGACGAGCTAATGTCCCATAGCCGAGCGAGTAAGAGGGAGATATGTGGCATAACTACGCATGCGCTCAAATGTCTTTACCGTAATAATCCAAATCTGAAAATATACTACAGTCGTTATCTTGCTTGTTAGTTTACTGCATGCATAAACGCTTGCTCACAACAATGAGTAAAATTATACGACAATGTTATTGGAACGGCGCGTATGGGTTGTGCGAGTGAGAGCGTTTTGCATTCTCTCACTCCCACGGCTAGGGGACATTAGTTCATCTGAATATTATACAATGGGTGTTGTCAATTTTCAACAACACTGACAGTACATCTTACTGTAGGTTGGAGAGGTATGAGGGATCAAGGTCAATTATGCACATGCGCATGCGTAGTCCAGCGCTCACAGCAATTGGCTTGGCTTTTACGTGCTTTTACGTGTAGTTGTTTTATTTGCAGTGTCACACAGTTGTTTTGTATGTGAGTATTTTACTCGTACATTTTTTTACTCTCGGGAGTCTCACGGATACTTAAAATTAGTAGCTATTTTTGCTCGATTTTTTGCAACTCTTACCTTTTTTGAGGGCACGAGCCGCCACTGTCCAAGAGTTAAAAATTGTTTTTAGACAAATAAAATTCTTTTTAAAATATTCCTTACTCTAGATTAGGCATCTGTCACCCACCACATTTAAATTGATCTTCATAGAGATAATAAAAACATGTTGTTCCCTCTGACCCGTCATCGTTATTACAACCGATAAACCAACGAGGGCTCCATTATACGAGTGTTAAATTATTTGCACTTGATCTGCTAGTTCCACGGCTACAAAAAATAATTGTGTTTCATATCACACGGTCCGCTAATTATATGACTAAAGCATTTAAGAACAGAGGAGGTAAAAGTGTAAAAGATATAGTCAGACTTTCCTCTTCTGAGAGTAATGCATTTCATTATACAGCAAGACTGTCTGATAACCTAAAAAACAGTATTATTTAAAAAAATTATAAATGCATAAAAATGTACGTTACAATTTTCGAATAAACAAGTTTAGCAGATCATTACAGTCAGGTCTTTAAAATGATAATTTCACTAGTATACTAGTTTTTTAAAAGTTATGAAAGGTAATGAGTTCGGAACTGTATGACGTAATTTACCTACATGTACATTTAGACTTATGAATAATTTGATTTACAAATCATCGGCCAATTGGCATCATGTTAGTAAGTTGAGAACCTATTGTATTTGATATTTCATGAAAAACGTCTGAAAGACCCAAATTTTTGTAAAAAAACAAATGAATATTCGTAAAAAATTCTTAATTAATTTAAAATTAACGTAATTTTTAATGATTGTACTAAATTTTACTGTTGAAATTAACTATGTTAAATGCCACAGAAAACATTACACCATATTATTTCGTAATATGATGTTAACCCTTACAAACCGGCAGGCCCAAATCACTCATTCGTCATGTTTCTTTAAACTCAATTAGCTTTGCAACTATTCATTATTTTTTAATGGGGTTTGTTTTGTTAGATAGAGACTTTTTTCTTCTTTAATTTGATGTATCTAGCATATTTGTACGATGAAAATTGACGACGTGGTGTTACGGGATATAAAAATTTTTTTGACGAGCCAGTACTAAAATTTGAACGGTTTTATTCATAACTTTTTAACAAAAAAGGTATTTGTTTGGGAATGACATCATCAGTTAGCTTTAAATGTAACAATCGAAATCAATAAATTAGAAGTACCGGCGACAAATTTTATAACCCTAAAATCGAACAAAGGAGGTTAACACTACCCGTCTCGCCCATCCCTCGGTTAAACCGTACAATTAGCGTCAAAATAAACGATAACATATTTTGATTTATGCTGTCCTGTTTAGAAAAGGATAATACAGAAAACAACATGCGGAAAAGAGATAGAACTTTCATAGAAGAGGAGCAAATAAAAATTGAAAAGACACCACATTATTTTGAGGCGATTTTTCCCCCATTTTTTCAACGAGCGCGTTACGTTACGTTGTTGAACAAAAAGTGTGATATCTTTTGAATGCGTCTATCAACTTGCAATATCTAAATGTTCTTATTTTTACAATGAATTGCTTTATTTATGTCTATAACTAAACATATGTTTTTGTATTTTTTACTGATTTAGTGACACTTTATCGTACAGTTAAGTTTTTTAGAAAAACTTGTTGAAAAATAAAAATCTCGTTCCGATGATCTTCGCTGGTAGAGGTGTATTGAAATCAAACACTCAGCACTTCCAAAGTGAAAATTTATTTACAGCAGCACACAATGCACAAGACAAGACCTAAAATCTTTCTGAGGAAGAGTATTACAATGATTGCTCTTATATACTAAACTGTGTAGAAAAATATTTTGAATAATTAATTATCGGTAGTAAACAAGAAAGTTACAGTGGAAATTTCTGCAGGCTAGTTAAAGTACAATTTCTATGAATTTACGTTTTAATAACAAAAATATTATTGATTATATTGCCTGAATAAATAACTTATTATTCATTTACTTCTGATGTTTATTTTAATAACCTGTTTACATAACTCCTCCCTCCTTAAAATTGTCCATGTCCTCATGGATGAGGTTAAATACTGATAAGAGGACCTTGCAAAGGTAAGTTTGTAGGTAAGACAGGTGGATTTTCCTGCAAAGTTTGTTGCTTCTGTGTAAGACGTACAATACCTATGATACAAAGTGTGAGAATAAATATAATTATACAAAGAATAATATATTTTAAATCACTATTTTTTTCTATATCTTCCTCTAATAACTCGATAGGTTCATTTTTTAACTTAATCTCAGACAATTTTTCAAATGTTAAATTAGTTTTTACTGAAACATCTGGTACATTTGTAAGTATTAATGGAAAAGTTTCAATGAAAGAAAAAGGTATTTTCTCATTGATTACCCTTTCTTGATTGTTAGTATACACCAAAGAGGTTGGTGGTAAATTTACATCTGTTTCCTTATTTTTAACATTTATTTTGATTCTAGAAATATTATATGTCAAAAGACAATTACATTGCTGTACATATTTTAATAATTCTTTGCTTTCACTTAACATTACCTTTTTACAACTATTTAATTTTTTATTAAAGATTATTTCATTAGTACAATTATCATGTATAATTTTTGATTTTTTACAATATTTCTTACCATATAATTCCAAACAGTTTTTAACAGAATAAAGTTGATCATTGTTCATAGCTACAAATGAATTATTATTTATTAATGTATAAACTTCTTCATTCTTAAATACTGGATAAGATAAAAGAAAATAAGTTTCTAAAGGAATACTAAATTTTGGTAATTTTACAAAATATGATATTATATTTTCTGTTAATAAACAGTGTACAATACCTAACTCCCAAAGAACTGAGATATCTTCAGAAATCAATTTTACATTATATTTTTCAATTAAGGATTTCAAATCTCCTTTAGTCATTATGCTGTGATGTAAACTATTTGTTTTACAATTTTCTAAACTATCTAACAAATCGCTTAACTTAAATTCTAACAATGTTATAGTGGAAGTAACGATATGCAGTTGTAACATTCTATGAATTATATTATTCTGATCTATTGTTCCATTTATAAAATTCAAGAGTTTAAAATTATTTCCTTGTATTATTTTAATATCATTATCAAATTTTTTAACTAAGTCCTCATTGTATATAATTTGTGATTTTATATCATGTATTAAATGCTGTTCATTATTTTGTATTAACTTAATAGTTTTATCATAATGTTCCTTATCATCTACATCTAAAGTACCCGCAAGCCATGACAATGCCATGCCTAATCCATTAAAAAATTCCTCTTTTCTTCCTTAAAGTTTTTAAAGTTTGTATATGATCTAATTTATCTCTTACATAATCTAAATTTAACTTTACAGAATCAATTATATTATGATCTATTCCTACATTATACATTGCGTTAATATTATCACTTAAAATATCCATTTCTACTCTGAAATTTGTCAAATTCACAAAATGATTATATGTATAATAGTCTTTAATAACATAAGTATCTCCTACTTTAATTGGAATTATTCCAGCAGTATTAGTTAATTCTATTATTTGATACGCCTTCACGGCTATTATCATTAACATCCAAAGGATGATCATCATCTGAAACAAATATAGGTTTAATTAGTTGTCTAGGTCTTTTAATCCTATCAGGATGTATTTTTATTTTATGTTTCCCTTTAATTAAGACATTTTCAGAATTTAATTTATTTGCTACTGTGTATCTCGGAGTGTTTTTGTATCTACCTTTAGTTTGTATATACACTTTATCGGGTATTTCTATTTTATCTTCTCGGCTTACATTTAACCTATTTGTCCTTTCTTCTTTCTCGGCGTTAATTCGTTTTCTAACAACTTTATGTAAATTTTGCAATTGATCAAAATATTGATTAGCTAACTCTTCAGTAATTATTCGATTTGCAAAATCATTTTGCTTTTGATGGCCGAAAGTTATTTCCATTGGTGTCATATTAAATCCTGCCTTTATTGAATTATTGTAAGATATTAAGGCTAAGTTTAATTTATCAGTAAGATTTATTCCTTTATGTTGAGTATCGATAGCTTGAAGCGTTTCTAACAAAGTCGAATGCACTCTTTCTATCAAACCTTGAGAATTTGGGTGACACGGAGTCGTAAAATGAGTTTTAATGTTATAAGTGCTCAAAAATTGTTTGTATAAATTATTGTCAAATTCCTTTCCGTTGTCGCTTTGAATTAAATCAGGAGTAGGAAAAATAGCTAAATAGTTTTTTAAAGCTTTAAATACTTCGGTACTATTTGGACTATTTAAGACATATGCACTAAGTCTTTTTGAAAAACAATCAATTATGGTTAAAATCTTTATTTGATCATACGCGAAAATATCAATTTGTAGTTGTTCAAATGGTTTCATTGGAGTCGGAGTAATTTCAAATTTAGTTTTTATTGGGTGTCTGTCATATTTTACTCGAAGACAGGAATCACATTGATTCACAAAATTTGTTATATCTCTTTGCATAGATGGCCAATAATATTTTCTTCTTATGTGATAATAGTTCTCATTTATCCCTCTATGGTACGTTTTAGTGCTATGATAATTATTTATTATTTCCATTTGTTCATCTCTATCTTCTATGTCCAAGTTTAATTTTTTATAGATTTTAAGTTTAATTGTAGGGAAATGTTTTATCATTAGATCTTGAAAAGTTTTTAAAAGATTATTAAATATTTCGTGATTTACACCATCTTTGTAACATAATATACCGTAAGTTATATTAGCGTTTAAATATTCTGAAATTAAATTAAATGAATTAATAATTGAATCGGGATTTTGAAAGTAAAAGGTAATTCTGTTTTTATTAAATATTTTTTGAACATAAGGTTTCTTTTTACCTCTTTCTATTATTATTTGATTCGGTTCCGTATTTATTATTAAATCGTCATTCATAATTACTATGTTTTGTGCTGAACTTTCTTGTGAGTGTATTGTAACTAAACTGTCATTGTCAAGGTCAACCGGTGTATTTCTGTCACAATATTCGTCTATAAATTCATTAAGTACTTCTTCAGCTAAATTTTCATCTTCCTGTAAATGGACATTTTCTTCTGTTTTTATTCGTGATAGTGCGTCTGCAACTACATTGGTTTTCCCTTTAATGTACTGAATTTTGAAGTCATATTCTTCTAATAACAATTTCCACCTAAGTAATTTTGAATTTGGTTCTTTCAAATTATGTAACCATTGTAATGGCCTATGGTCTGTTTGAATTATAAATTTTTGTCCGTATAAGTAGGGTCTAAAATGTTTACATGACCAAACTATTGATAATAATTCTTTTTCAATTGTAGAAAGATTAGATTCTGCTCTATTCAAGGTTCTCGAAGCAAAAGAAATCGGTAAATCTTTTCCATCTATTTTCTGTGATAATACAGATCCAATAGCTACGTCTGAAGCGTCAGTAGTTAAAATAAATTGTTTTGTAAAGTCTGGTAAGGCTAATATTGGTGCATTAGTAACTAATTCTTTTAATTTTTGAAAACTATCTTTAAATTGTTCATTGTTTGAGTCTACTGTTTCATTTTTTCGTAAAAATTTAGTCATAGGTTGAGCTATTTTTGCATAATTTTTAATCATTTTTCTATAATATCCAGTTAAACCCAAAAATTGTTTAATTTCTTTTTGTGTTTTAGGTATACTATATTTATTAATTGCCATTACCTTATCTGGATTTGGTCGAATTCCTTCTTTTGTAATTATATGTCCCAAAAACAATAATTCCCTTTTGAAAAATTCTGTTTTATCAAGCTGGATTTTAAGTCTATAAGTTTGTAATTTTTCAAAGACCTTTTTTAAATGTTTTAAATGTTCATTTAAGTTATCCGAAAATATAATAATGTCATCCATATAAACTAAGGCATTTGGAATGTCAGCGAAAATAATGTTCATGGCTCTTTGGAAAGTGGGTGGCGCGTTTTTTAAACCAAACGGCATACGTAAAAATTCAAAATGACCTTCTTCCGTTGAAAATGCGGTTTTAGGAATAGAATCCTTTTCCATTTCAATTTGGTGAAAACCTGAAGCTAAATCTATTGCTGAAAAATAATTAGCTCTGCCAATTTTGCCAAAGAGGTCTTCTATGTTTGGAAGGGGAAATTTATCGTCTAAAGTTTTTGAATTTAATTTTCTATAATCTATTACTAACCTCACTTTTCGTTTACCGGATGCGTCAATTTTTTTTGGTACTACCCAAACTGGTGAATTATACGGGGAGTGAGATGGTTGAATTATTTTTGATTCTAATAACTTATCTACTTCAATTTTTATATCATCTCTGAAAGCTGCAGGATACCTATAATTTCTACTATAAACAGGATTATCATCTGAAGTTCTAATTTTATGTTTTAATAAGTTAGTAGAAGTAAGTGATTCATTTTCCCTTTTTATAATATCAGGATATTCTAAGATTAATTTTATTATTTCAGATTTTTCTTCTGTATTCATATGGTCTAACCTAAGTTTTTCTTTTAACATTTGTTCAGTTAAATCATTTTCATTATTATTATTATTATCATTATGTAGCAACTCGCATTCATCTACTTCAAAAGGATCAGGACAAATGGTCATGGTCTCTTCTGAGTAAATGTCAAGTGTACATTCACAATTATCATTTATACTTACAATACATTCTGGAATTAAAAATAAATCAGTTTTAATTATACCAATTTTATTTTTAGGTTGTTTTTCAGTGGCGAAAACAACTCTATTCCATCCTTTTTCTAACTCAATACTTTTATTACAACCTTGTAATCTTTTTATGCCGGCGCGATATTCGAGACAATTGGTCGCGAAATTTACGTTAGCATTTATTTTTTGTAATGTCTCATATCCTATCAATACATCATATTTTTCAGAAAAATCGAAAATATACATTTTTACATCTAAATCAATATCAAATATACCTTCTAAATTATACATAATATATTCATTCCCTTGATGTGAACCAGTAGGAGTCTTTATAGAAAAATTTTCAAAATGAATTTCAGATTTTGGTGGCAAAACTTGTCTACATATAAAATTTTTTTTCGAACCTGTATCAATTAAAAATGCTTTGTCTGAATACATAAAATGAGGTAAATCTTTAAATTTAAAATTTATTGTATTTAATTCTATGTCGGATTGGTTTGTGACGGACCTGGATCTAAAAAATTATTTATTTTATCAGTTAAACTACTTATTTGTGATTGCAATTGTTCCATTCTATCATCAGATTCAGTTAAATGAGTATCATGCTGTTTTTTATGTTGATTAGAAACAGTTCGCATTGATACTGTATTATTACTACTTGGATATCTATTAGCTGTATGTTCAAATCTTTTTTGTTGCATATTATTTTTAAATTGTTGGTTAAACGGTTGTTTATTAAATTGATGAAAATTCATTTTTTGCGGATGAAAATTATTTTTTTGTGGTTGAGACTGAAAATTATTAGTTTGTTTGAGATTTGTAACATCTGTAGTAAACCCTAAATTCTGTAATATTAAATAACTGTTGTTAATTAATTTATTTCTGGCATCATCTAAACTAACGACTTGAAGAGTCTGTAGATGCGCTCCTAGTTGTAATGGTATTCCATTTAATAATGTATTAACTAATTGATTATCCAACTGATTAATAAGTAATGTCAGTACATCACCTGTAACTCCGTCTAACTTATACCTAGTAATAATATTTGTTCGTTTTTCTTCTAGTCTATTTACAAAATTAATGGGATGTTCCCTTTGAAAGCTTTTAATTTTAGTTAACTCAGCAATTAACTGAGGAACAGTTCTATTATCGGAAAAATTATTTTTTAAAACTTGCAATAATGCTGGTATGGTTTCACAATTATGGTTATATGCTACTAATTTTGCTGTACCACCTAACTTATTTCTAGCTGTATTAAATAAAATCCAATGATTTGAAGCACATTCTAAAACATTAGTGTTTTTACAATATTCATCATACAGTTTTGTAGT
This sequence comes from Catonia carolina, assembly GCA_035578175.1. Lineage (NCBI taxonomy): Eukaryota > Metazoa > Arthropoda > Insecta > Hemiptera > Achilidae > Catonia > Catonia carolina. The sequence goes on from JAQMRL010000001.1 coordinate 39,187,772, forward strand.
CACATCAATAAAATGAATTAATTCCACTGGAGAACCATCATATTCAGGTATTAATTTAAGATATTCCCGTGGAATCGGTTTGCTAATACTGGAGGCATTTGTCGCCATAATAAAATTTAAAGTATCGGTACCTTGTGTTACTGCTGCTGATTCCTGATGTGGCACTGTGTTACCTGACGGTTGCTGTGGCTGCTGTTGTTCACTTGTTGTAGGAAGTCCAGATGGATGTGGTGTTTTAAATTTGCGTGAGTGATGACCAATTCCCAAATGTAGCGAAACTCGGCGTTGTAGCGATTTTGATTTTTCCAGATTTGTTGAATTTGTAGAGACGACGGCGCAGAAGATTAAAATCTACGTTCACCATAGATTCTGATGAGGAGAAGACTATCTTCGTTGGAAGACGGTTATTACACCAGAAGACGGCTGAACTCGCTGTGCGGGTCCCTGTTCGGGCGCCAGTTAAGTTTTTTAGAAAAACTTGTTGAAAAATAAAAATCTCGTTCCGATGATCTTCGCTGGTAGAGGTGTATTGAAATCAAACACTCAGCACTTCCAAAGTGAAAATTTATTTACAGCAGCACACAATGCACAAGACAAGACCTAAAATCTTTCTGAGGAAGAGTATTACAATGATTGCTCTTATATACTAAACTGTGTAGAAAAATATTTTGAATAATTAATTATCGGTAGTAAACAAGAAAGTTACAGTGGAAATTTCTGCAGGCTAGTTAAAGTACAATTTCTATGAATTTACGTTTTAATAACAAAAATATTATTGATTATATTGCCTGAATAAATAACTTATTATTCATTTACTTCTGATGTTTATTTTAATAACCTGTTTACATAACTGTACGTAAACTGATGTTACTAAAAGAAAATATTTTTTCTTAATTTTCTATTTTTATTCTGGTCGTAAATGAAAACAGAAAAATTTGGTTTAAACGTTATTCTAATAACAAATTCTTTATAAATAAATAGTAATTTTTTTAAATTTTTAGGAATGAAACTAAAAATGAAATAAAAGAGTTTTTATTAGGCGTAAAATGACAGTCCACGTGATCGTTAAAATCTCCGTTCACGTCGGGAAAGGGACTTTCTTGTTTAATTTAAATTTAATTTTCTTTTAAAAGATTAATTTTTATTTAAAGTGGTAGTCTTTCTGCAGCTCGGTTATTAGTGGTTACGATGGTTTATGTAACGGTGAGGTTTAAGTTGTGAAAATTTCCAGACCTTAGACGGGATTTGAAGCCGGGACCACCGAGCTGTAGGTAGCTATTACTAAGCTTCGGCCAAAAAAAACGTATAAATCAATAGGAAATTCTCAATGTCGTAAATAAGTTTTAAGAATTTTATCTCACTGATAGAACCAACTGTAATTAAGTGAAAGCGGGCTAAACAATTACTTAAAAAATGACTAAATTATTAATTTTTATTCCGGAAGTTTCAAAGAGAAAATCAAAAGCAAAATTTTAATATCTTTGACAGAGTACTCTCAAGGAACGTTACAATAATATTACGAAAATATTATAAAATGATGGAAATTTTTAAGGGTAGTTTTTGTTTATTACAAAGTCTTACACCGTTTTAAAACTTTAAAATTACATTTCATACATAAGTCAATGTTAAATCATTTAAATTTAAATTACGTTAAAGTATAGTGAACACGGTAAACTTTCCTTAACATATGTTATTATTTAAAAGAATTCATCATGCAACGCCAGCAGTGGTAATTTCGAAATACTTAAGAATGCTTTTAAAATTGCCCACAAAACAGATAAATAAAATTTATAGCTTATCTAACGTAAATTATTTTGTCAACGACACACATTAACGCTGTCGTTTTATTTAATCTTTTGACAAAAGTTTTAAACATAAGATGTCCCTTGTGTTTTTATTTCTCTTTAATGACATCTAATGTCTTTAGAAGTCAGGATCATGTCAGTTAATTTTATAAATATAGAATAATATTAGTAATTGGTGCAGAGTGTAAAATCTCAACTCGAAGAGGAGTTCCCCACGGTCTACTTCTAGAGAGAGTCTGAAACAAATGTGTTGCAATATATAACTTTCTATACCCGTTGATAGAAAACCTATAGTCGTTTGCACGTTCAGTTGACACAATGGATCTTACGGGAATCGTCACTGTTATTAACGAAATAAAAAACATCAATTACAGGCATCTGGATGCGAATATAAATACATTTTTTATAGAATATAAATACATTTTCTATAGAACACGGATTTTTTAAGGTAGAATTCAAGTTTTGCTGAACAGAAAAAAATTATGTATTTTGTAGAATGTTTAATGAATTGTAAAAAAATCAAAAAACCTGTCAAAACATTTTTTGCTGTTAGGGGGGTTTAAAATAAATATCTTATTTATTTTACTGCAGACATACTAATGCCTTCTCCACATTTCCTCGCCAAACTTTCTAAACACTGTGATAAAAGGTAATCAAATGACGCAATCGGTTATTACAAATCTAAAAAATCTTTCCCAGTACAGATATCGAAAAAATATTTCACATTTGGAATCCGCGTATGAAATTTACGAGAATAAACTTATAATGTTAATTATTAATTAACAGTCACGTAGACTACTCTACATTGTAAAGGTTTGTTACCGATGGGGCGCGGAGGAGGGAAATGTTATTGGTTGTGGCGGCATTGATTGATCTACAAAGCCGACGTTTGTGTATGTGCTAGTAGCAGTCAGAGCTCCATAAGAAATACACTGTCGTTGTGTCAACTGAACGTGCAAACGACTATAGCTATGTAAATTCAAATAAAATAAATAAATAAATGGTATGAAATCTTGCACCAAAAATTAACTTAGAATCATCATAACAAAAATTAAACGATTCCTGAATCGTCAACTTAAGCTCTGTAGATTAATCTTACATATTCAGTTAATTTATAACTAAGTTTCTGTTTACAAAAGTTTTTTAATGTTCGTATGAAAAAAGCAAACAAAATTATATAACTAATATAAAAATCCATATAAAAATTATGATGAAAGCACCAAAATTTAAAAAATATAGGAAATTCATTTCCATAACAAGTAAATTAGTAAATCGAAAGCGATTTACTAATTGAAAGCGGTCTTGGTCCCAAATCCCATTCAGGCACGGAATATTTCATACGTTACAAAAAAAAATCATTTCAACCTTCACCGTCTGCATTAGCAGTAATTGCAGAACAGTCGGACGTTAAACAAAAAAGATTAAAAAAATCGAAAGCGGCCTGTTGTCACATGACGAGTCTCCCCCACTCGTCTTTGATTCTATTATGTTTTATATTATTTATTTCTTGATTTTACGAAAATTTTTTTGCGTATTTATTTATATCATAAATGTTTTGTTCTTATACTGTATATAGAACGGCCCTTTAGTCGGAAGAGCAGTTATATATAAGCTATTGTAAGTTACTATTATGTCTGTAAATCTGTAAGTTATTATATTATGTCTGTCGAACTGTTTATAGTATTGAGTTCAGTTGTAAATTGTATGTGAAACCAATATTTATTTATTTCGTTTGTCACTCATCCAAAAGAGCTCCCGTGCCCGTGCTTGGAGAAGGATTACTCTCATATTACACTAATACTACATAAACCACAATAATAACCAGAAAAAAACAATAATAGAACTGCTAAAACAATTTAACACTAATACATCATTATTGTTACATAAAAAAAGACATAAAATAGATAAAATTGTCAAGTAACCATAAAAAAATAGTAAAAATAAAATTTCCGGCCGCATTGGGGTAGTTGGTAACGTGCTTGCCTCTCATCATGATCTTGGGTTCGAGTCCCACTCAGGCATGACATATTTTCATACGTTAGAAAAAAATCATTTCATCCTCCATTGTATTAGTTACAACCCAACGTCGTCGCTAATGACCGTTGCAGTTGATACGACGTTAAATAAATAAATACATATTAAATAAATAAAAAAATAACATTGGACAAAAACACAAACATCAGCAAAATTATGACAATAGTATCAGTAATCATTATAATAATAATAATAATATTAATAATAATAATAATAATAATAAGAAACCTCTACCTATTTGTATTACATTTAAAAAAAGTAAAAATTAAAGAGGAAAAAAGTATGATAGTAGCGTTTGTTTAAACCAGTTTTGTACTTAACGCACTACAATTGTTTAGCAGATCTTTGTATTACAAAGTTAAAGTATAATTGTATGATTTCGTAAATAAGAGTTGATTTTCAACTGGTTTGTTGTGAATGGCCATATTTTTTTTAGTAAAGTTTAGTAAGTCTTAAGTTTTGAACAACATTTTGTAATCAATTCAGTGTAAGGAGTTTAATTGTAATTAACCAGTGGTTGTATAACTGTAACAATTTATTGCAAGTAAATAATTGTAAATAAAAAATATAGTCTAAGTTTAAAAAGAAGTTTTATCATATTAAGAACCAGATCCTCAAAAGAACTGGAGTAGACATTACAATACTCTTCATTTCTATTCATTTTTATTGTAAAAACTGTATGTTTTTTACACAGCAGTCCACAGGAAATTCTACGTATATCAGTAGTGTCGTCGTCACATTTAAATACGAAGAAAATTTATGTAAATATAGTTCCAGAAACGTTTTTCCGCCAGTCAGAATTTTGTTTCTTTTTCATGGAAATGTGTATGAAATATTATGTAAATAGCCTGGAGTCGGTTAAAATGCATAAATCTAAAATATAAACTACCATCATAATAAATATGGATATATCCAACGATATATTACTACTGTATGATAAATTGTTTTTATCACTATTGTCTTTTTACCTTTGAATCACCATCTTAAAAATAATTCAAGATGGTGATGCTTTTTAATAATTTAATTATTAAATTAAATATTTTTAACAGGGCAAAACAAAACTTAATAAAGGTATTACTGTTATCTTCATAGGTTTTTAAAATAATATTATCGGGCGGATTCACAGAATCACTGTAATCGATAATGTCATAATATACTAGTCATGTACTAAAAAAAGTCCATGTAATTTCAATAGAAGCTTCCGTAATAAGTATTTTCACTCCCACACATGTAAAGTGGTTGCAGCAGTTTGTATAGTGTGCTGCAAAACGTACTACTACTTCCATACTCTTGATTATAAACAAATGAGTAATAGGCAAAAATCACCATCTATTATTAATTTTTACTTTTATTAATATATTACTTTAATATCAAAATAAATACTTTAAAAATCAGAATGTCAAATTATTTTAGTTAATTAATTACAGATTGTATTATACTCTGCAGTGTTTGCTTTTATAACTGTCAACACAAAATGTAAGGCTGTTTCTATTTTTAAGACATATAAAAATATACATAGCCTTTCTAAATGTATGTGATTATATTATAGTACAAATAAATTCACCAGTTCAATTTGAGTTTCGGTTCAGTGGACAAGAGATTAACGTGTAGCTACGCAGTACCGGTTAACGATGAGTGAAAAACGTGATTTACGAAGCCAATCCAAAAACATTATTTACAGTGTGTACGAGTATAATTACTTTAAAAGAATTCAATTCATACGAAAGTATTAAACACTGGTAACAGTTTAGAGGCATACTTTTCTAACAACCAGTACATATGCTGACTACTCGGAATAAACGGAGGAGGCAAGTAGAGGGAACGTGTACAGTGCAAGCCTTTATTGAAATTACATGGACTAAAGTAGTAGTTATAGTTATTTATGGGTATTTACGAGTTTTAATAGTTTTTTGTTTCTGATATTGCGCAAATATTATATATTATGTGTTGTATTTTTGTATGAAGAAATAGTTAAATTTAAGGGAGGTAGTTAAGGTTAAATTTTGTTTTCATTTTTTTCTTCTTAAAAATAACGTAATTTGCTAGAGGTTTTTTTGTCATATTTTATTAATGCTACGTATTTCATAACTTTGCTGATGTTTGTAATATCATTTTTATTAACATTTTAGTTTTGTTATCATAAGTTTTCATTTTTATTGACATTTTTATTCTGTCTGCTTTTTTATTTTTTTATTTTATACTAACATGTTTTTTAATGTTATTTGATCATTTTCTCTTTTGTGTGACTTATTTTTTTATGTAATAAGTGATGTATTGGTATTAACTGTTTTTTCTTTTTCGTTTTTTATCAGTGCTATTATTGTTGTATTGTAGTTTTATTTTTGTGCTATGGTTTTTGTAATTAGAGTAATCCTCCTCCAAGCACAGTCTTTGCTCTTTAATAAAGAAAATAAATAAATTAAATAAATTATTTACGATATTTTTTTAAATGGTAGATCCAAGATGGGCAAAACATTTCTTAAACGTAGGCCTACTATCGTAACATTTTACTTTTGTTAATTTTCATAATTACAACTTACAATTCGTTCCAGTAGTTGTGTTTACCAGAATCCTGAAATTTAGTTATTCAAGACTATTCTTACAACAATTTATATTTTTTATAAAATATATTAAATAAAATATTATTATAAAATATAATAATTTTATATTATGTATTTATAAATAATAGTAGAAACAATTTTTAAAATAATATAACAATATTTTATTGAATTTTCTTGACTTTATTAGGAAATTCACAACTGTTCATAAAACAACGAGCAAACGAGATGATTATGAAATAAAGTAAATGTGCTTTAAGATTTAGAGTAGGTCACCACTCAACAGTAGGCCCCAGTTGGAAATTTTCCTTAAACGGTACACATATTTTTTAATACTATCGGAAATTACTTATTACAAAATGATGTCCCTTCTCCATCGTCGGTGGGAATTTCCGGGAAGGTATGGTAGGTGTAGGTTGTGTACAAGTTCGTTACTATTATGAGATAATTTTTTACGGAATCTTAAGTAAATTTTACGAAATAAGTCTTTAACGTACAGAATTTTGAGGTCATTGTGCAAAGAGTCATTGGTAAGATAAAAAGGAGTATTTGTAAATTTGTCGTAAGAATTTTGACTGAAATAGTTAGATTTTTTGAAATACGGGTATCTTAGCAGTTCCATAGATTTGGCAGGCATGCATCTAATCTAATCTAATTACATCTAATCAGGCCGAAGATAAGCTTTTTAAATAAAAAGTTTAAGATGGAGTGGTAATTCAGATTGTTTAGAAAGTACAAAGGAAAGTCGTTTTTGTCTGTCGTCTAAAGTTTATCGTTTAATTTCTACAAGAGCGTAATAAAACATTTTTACATGTTTCCTTGTTAGTGATTTTACATGAAGGCATAATATTGTTTCTCGTTTAGGACCAATTTAGAGAAACTTTAGACGATTGTAGAAGCTAATTTTGTAGCCCACACTCTTAATTTTCTTTTCCTGTAGACTTTTCTTCTTTTTCCGTCAACTCGTTGGTTTGATTCTACAATAAATGGAAGCCCTTAAAGTCAGTATTAACAATTGGTCTAAATTTGGTTCAGTCCATTTTGTTTTCTGTCTCGATTTAGAAAATTTAAATTTTCTCATCCCTTTAAAATTCCTTTAACATTTATCTAACACGCTAGGTTTATTGTTTAGTACCTTAAAAATTTTTCATCTATTCTATACAAGTGTCCATCGAAATTTAGTTCCTTTTTTGTCCCTTTCATTAATCGTTCATTTTTATTGTAAAATTCTTCTTTTCCTCGTGGTCTGCACTATTCGTTTGGAACCTACGGATCCATTTTGCGGAGGATGTTTCTCATGAATTAATCTGTTTTTCTTAGCCTTTTCAACATTTTAAAGAATCCACTCGCGTAAAGATACCCACGCCTTATCACAATATTACAATGTCTTTCTCGGCTTGTCTCAAAAATGCTTACTTTATGTACAGGTTGTCAGTACTTATGAATCTACTTCCCTCTCCTGCTATTGCTCACTTATTTTTTGCTGGTTTTACGCTGTATCTCTCTCCCTACGCTTGGTTAATGTTATCAAATTTCCTAATTGTTCGGAATTTCATCTTCAAGTTTCGAAGAGCTGTTTTGATAAATAAAAATCTGGTGTGAAACACTCACACAACTTTCTCTTGCCAGTGCAAATAATTAACAATAAACCTAACATTAGTAATAAAACATAAAAAATAAACAAAAAACTAACCTCAATAAACATAACCTAATTTTAATCATGAGTGAAAGACGCAAAATGAAAATCAACCTCAGTTTGGCTTAGAAATACGGAAAATCACTCTTTCTCTCTAAACTAGGCTCTGTAGAGAAAAATAAAAGTTGTAGTTCTTTTAATTTTCTATAAATTTAATAATATACTCTTTTGTCGTAAAATGCATACTAAGGCCGAAATCTTAAAAAAAACAATTTTTCACACATTTTCGTGAGAAAAAAACAGAAAATTGCAAATTACCGCTACACTAAGCGTTATACAAAAAATTGTTTGAAATAAAAGTTGTAGGATTTTAAATTGTCTACAATTTTTATTAAATACGTTTTTGCGCTAAAATGCATATTAAAGCCGTAATCTTAAAAAACAACGTTTTTACGAGAAAACACCCTCACCAAGAATTTCAGCACACTTGACGCCTACCCTATCTTGTAGAGCATAAAAAATTTAGTAAACCAGTTGATTTTAAAAAAAATCGTAGGACCAGTTTTTGAGAAAATCGCAAAAAAGTGAAAAATTACACGAATAAACTACTACTTCCTAAATCGGTTTAAATCGGTTGACCGATTTTAATGAAAATGTTTGTGTCGGGTCCGGTAGTGGTATGTAACTTAAGTTTCAAGTTTCAAGTTCGTACAATGTTCCGTTCTTGGGATATTCTGTTCACACACACACAGACACACAGACACACACACAGACCAATCGCTAAAAACATGTTTTTTGGGTTCAGGGGGTCTGAAAACGTATAGATCTGGTGAAAACTCGATTTCGAAAAATCGATATGAAAACAATACTTTCCTTCCTATATATTCATATAGGCAAGAGAAAGTAAAAAATTATGTATTTAGTTTTTTTTGAAGAAAACTTTTAGTCCCAATTTTTCTGCTAGTTACGTATGTTATATATTTTATAAATTCTACTGAAAATATTGAAAGCAGCTTTTTTTATAAAAGTCTAATTTTATTGGTGTTCAACACTTTGGAGCAGCCGCAGAGAACATTTAAAGTAGATTCATGCATTTTGATCTGAATCTGAAACTTTCTTGTGGTGTTTCCTTTAGCTCACACAATCAGAACGATTTTAAAATTCCTACTGCAAAAGAACCTAGCTGCGTCATTCTAAAGTTAATTTCAAGAACGATTAGATAACTATCGAAGCCAATTAGCCCGTGAGCTAATTACTGAGAACAGTACACCCATACTAAATCTAACGAGAAAATAAGCAGAGGTCTCTTTATCCGATCAATGTATAACTCCTTTAAATTCTACAGGAAAAAAGCCTGCTGCAAGGTACAATTTTAAATTGCAATAAAATTTCTCACACCCCAAAATGGCTTTATTAATTTTCCTGTTACTATTATTAAAATACCTTCATTTTAATATCACATACATTATGCTTCTCAGTGTATCATAACACACTGACCAATCGGTAAAACACGGTTTTTTTAGTTCAGGAGGACCTGAAAACTTGTCTTTCCGGTGAAAATTCGATTTGAAAAAATCGACATGAAAATAATTCTCTTTTTTCCCATATATTCATATTGGGAAACTCAAAATATAGGCACGCCTAAGGAAATTTTGTATTGGGGTTACATACATTTACTTAAAACTAAATACCAAAAACATGGATAAATTGGTGGTTAGCGGCTGTGACTAAAATTGAAATTAAAGTAAAAATCTATTAGTACAACTATTTAATAGAAAAAATTACATTGATTGGGCACACTTTTCCTAAAATAGTTTTGCTAAATAATGTCATTTTTGCTACAAAAATTAATTACTTAATTTTTTTTTATTTTTTAGTTAATTTTTGCATACATGTAATATGTATTTAAATTTCTAGAATTGTGATTTAATATTGGAAAATTTGATACACAATGAAATGCAACAATGAATGAATACAAATTAGGGTTAATATTAAAATTAATACAGAACTTTATGAAATGGGAAAACCCACATGCATATAGAAACCGCCTTTCCACACACCGTACATTTTTACACATGTATACACGCCCATACAAAATTATGTATTATCTGTACAAAATTTAATAATGAATTTTCAAAATAAGATCAAAGCAAAAATTATAATACGAAAATTACTTCAGAAAACAACAGAAATATGTTACTCAGTTAATAATTCTTTGATATGCAAATTATTATAAAACTACTATGACTGAATCAGATGACATTAGATATGAAAACCTCCAACTGTATGATAGTTTTTAGTAGAAATAGACAATTTAGCTTTTCTCTTGGAATACTAAATGAATCAACTCCTTTATAATACATGTACGTATAGTGTGCAATACAAGTGTGCTACATAACGAGCAAAAGGAGTGGTATTGAGAGAAGTTTTGAAGAACAAATGGTATATAAATTGGCTTGTTAAATGTTAACGGGGGTAAAAGGCTAAACAAAGTACTATTGTATTTTCTTAAATCCTTTCTTTTAAAAAGAGTATTTTTGTACGATTTTGATTTTATAACAAATGTTTCAAAAAGGACACAAGTGTCTAGTTAACGTAGTGGTTAGCGCAACTGGCTTTTACTTTTAGTGTGACACGACGGCTGTGCTGCTTGATTTTCGGGCTGCATTTGACCGCGTCTAGCATATGGGCCTCCTTTACAAACTGGCACAATTTTTTCCCCCCTCAACTGTCCGATTACTCCATTCCTATCTTACTGGAAGACAATTCCAAGTCTCTGTCACTATTCCTCAGTTCCACATGGCCATGTCCCCACTCACCCCTTCGTCCGCGGGTGTACCTCAGGGCTCGGTCCTTGGGCCCATCCTCTATCTTATGTACATCTTCGATTTTCCTGTCCGTGATTCAATCCAATTCGGACTGTTTGCCGATGATGCTATTCTGTACCGTCACGGCAGATGCCTCCGCCTCAATTGCCGCGCGCTTCAAACTCAGCTTCTAGACATCACTAGCTGGTGTCGTATCTGGAGACTATCACTTAACCCCACAAAATGCGAAGCAATCCACTTTACACTAAAACGCAATGTTCCTCCGCCTCTACGATTGGAAGGGGAACTCCTCCCATGGCAGAACAGTGTGAGATATCTAGGGGTTGACCTAGATAAACGACTGACACTTCGACAGCACATTGACAGCAAGCTTAGCAAGGGTAGGGCCTTGTTCGCTTTACTCATCCCTTTGTTCCTCTCTCCTGCATACTCCTCAAAACTGAAACTTCTGATGTACTCCTCTATCCTACGTCCTTTCCTTTTGTACGGGTCACCGGTATGGTGGCCCTTTCTCTTCAAGTCCAACAAAAGACGTACTTCAGCGTACCAGAACAAAGTCCTCCGGTGCATCACACAGTTCCACTATCTTATATCCAATCGCATCATACACGAACACCTTTTCTTCCCTTCTATGGAGGACTTTATTTACAATACCTCGAAACGGCTACACGACGCTGGGAAAACTGACGGACCCTAGATCATTCAGGACTTGTACCGACGCCCACATCCACCTGAAGTCTCTATGCCATTACCATTCCACGACTTTATCTAAATTCCAGTATGACCCACTTAACAAAATTTAGAGTTGCCACATTTTTAATCCGCCCTGTATTTCTCTTATTTGCCCATGCCCCTTCTACTAGTATGACTCACTCCCCCCAGTTGGTAGTTGTCCCCATGTTCCTATGCATAATCACTTCACTACGGTGAAAAGAGCCGACATTTTAAATTAGTAAACACTCAGAAAATAACAAGGCCGGTGATTATGCCAAACTCTACCCTTTCCGTCTCCCCTGAAATCATAAACAAACCCCTACCTTAAATTATACCTTTAGTCCACGTTCAGTAAAATGCATGCCTTCCCCTCATCAAGATAATAGGACTCCCACAAAACTGAAAAAGACCACTGAAATATAAAATAAGATAAAAGAGCCGCTCTTAAACCCACTTGTCCCTTACTTTAAATTTTCCACAGATAACTTCTAAAAATGAATTACCTCCTTTCAAGTCCCAGTTCCAATGTCCCACGAACCAGAATCCTATTTCCTATTTAAACTATAAAATTCCCCCTAAATTTCTTGAGGTTGCAATTATTCTGTTATATTGTTCCCCGAGCGACCAGGTGTTCCTTAACACGATGTCGCCATCATAGGGCTTCTTGGCCCTCTCAACCAGGATTCAGGATTCAGGCTTTTACGCCGGGGTCCCGGGTTCGATTCCCCGTCAGGTCTGGCATTTTTTACCACTCATCTTCATCTATCACCATTCTCACCGTATGCATTAGCATTAATTGCAAAACAGTCGGGCGTTAAAAAAAATTAGCACCTTTGTAGGTACTAAAGAAACGCCTTTATTCTTTTAATTTCATTATTTTATTGTTTAAAAAATGTAAAATACAGGGTTATCATAAAAGCAGGTGCGGTTTCGAACATGGTTTAAAGAAAAACCGAATTACTTACAGTTAATGTTTTTATTCATCTAATTTGTCATCTCAAACAGTTTTTTTACATAATTAATAAAATTCAATCTGTGCGCCCTTAGTCGCTCGACAAAATAATGTCCTAACTATACTCAACTTCTCTCCAAATATTCGTTAACATTTCTTCGGTTATGGTTGTCATTGCTTCATTAATCCTGTTTTTTAAGTGGTTCAGGTCGCGAATTTTTGTGAATAAACAACGCTTTTGATGTACTCCCACAAGCAAAAGTCACAAGGTGTCAGGTCTGGACTTCTTGGAGGCCACAGCATAGGTACTTGCCGGCCTATCTATCGATCTCCAAATTTTTCGTTCAAAGTGTCCGTGACCAATGCACTGAAGTGTGGGGGAGCGCCATATTGTCGGAAATGAAGTTGATGAACAATGTTTTTGAGTTCATCTAGCTGAGGAAAGTAATAATAACTCGAATACATTCTTTAACTTCATTTCCAACAAGATAGCGCTCCCCCACACTTCAGTACATTGGTCACGGACACTTTGAACGCAAAATTCGGAGATCATTGGATAGGCCGGCAAGCACCTATGCTGTGGCCTCCAAGAAGTCCAGACCTGACACCTTGTGACTTTTGCTTGTGGGAGTACATCAAAAGCGTTGTTTATTCACAAAAATTCGTGATATGAACCACTTAAAAAACAGGATTAATGAATCAATGACAACCATAACCGAAGAAATGTTAACTAATATTTGGAGAGAAGTTGAGTATCGTTTGGACGTTTGTCGAGCGATTAAGGGCGCATGTATTAAAATTTATTAATTATGTAAAACAAACTGTTTGAGACGACAAATTAGATGAATAAACAACATTAATTGTAAGTAATTCGGTTTTTCTTTAAACCATGTTCGAAACCGCACCATTATTTTATGATAACCCTTTAATAACGTGATACTGTCAACCTATAAAAAAATAAAAATAATTTGTATATTTTTTACATAATTTTGCAACTGTATAAAAACAATCAGCAAAAATGTTTACAACTAAATTTAAAAAAAAACAACCGCGTTAATGGTTTTGAGTAGAACACCACCCAGAGATAGCTCTTTAGAAAACGATAATTGTGTTCATTTTTAGTTTATATTTTTCTATACGTAATAAATGTTAAGAGTTGCGTTAATGTATCATGTCTCTACTCCATCCGCGTTTCAGTCGTCTCTGTGCGATTTCTGGTAGGTCTGTAGAATTTATGTTACATATTAAAGGATAGTTATGATTTTGAAGTTTATCCCTGAACCTATGGTACAATTTTAGATATGTCATCGCGTTCCTACAATTTTAGGAACGCGTCATCGTGTAGTATTCTATTGTATTCGTAACTCGGGCAATTAGTAATCAGTTGTAAGAATTTACTTTGAAAACGTTGTATTCGTGAGATGACTGATGGCTTTGCTGCACCATAAATTTCACTACCATAGTTTTGACCGCTTGGATAATAACCTGTACAACTGTTTCAGTCTCTTATTTAGTAATTGTCCCAGCTATTTACATGTTAAAAAACAATTTTTTTCTGATTTTGTTATTAAAACATATAAATCGAATATTAATATTTTAAAATTATTTTTGATTTACTTAATCTGTCTCAATTTTTTTAGAATTTTATTTTGTACGTGTTGAATTAAAAAATTGGTGTGAAACTCTCTCACGACTTTCTCTTTACAATGTAAATAAAAAACATAGCCTATTTATAATCTAAGTTTAATTATTAGTAAACAATGTAAAATGAATAACATAACCTATTTTTAATCATGAGTGAATGAAGCAAAATGAAAATCAAGCTTTGTAGAACTTAAAATACCGAAAATTAGTAGTTGCCTCTAAACTAAGCTCTGTAGAGAAAACTGCTTAAAAAACTTGTATATTTTTTTTCACAAGATAGAATAGCTTAGAGAGCTAGATTGGTTTGACAACAAACCAATCGAGAGACTGATGACAAAAAAACATGATTTAAGGTCCAAGTTTCAACTCCGTACTATATTCTGTTCTTGCGATATTTTGTACACACAAACACGTACGCGCGCGCGCATACACACACAAATTGCTAAAAACACGTTTCGTTGAAAACTCGATTTCGAAAAATCGACATGAAAACAATACTTTCTTTACCTATACATCCATATAGAACAAGAGAAAGTAATATGACGAATTCATCAAGAAATTTTTTCATATTTTTGTCTGCAATCTGTTCTTTATTAGAACAATAAAATGTATTTGATAAAAACATATTTATCATGAAAAGATCCCTGATTAGTATTATTATAATTATCGGGAAAAATGAAAGTAACTATTTCCCCCCGTTAAGCTACACAACTTTTTATCTCTTTAAGGCAGGTTAGAATAAATCACATTTTCAGACTTCAGGTTTGCCTCGGGATGTAAACAAATATGAAAGTTAAGATCAGATATTGTAAACGCAAAATGATACAAGAAATATTACTTGACAATAGCAGATGTTAAACTTTGTGCAAAGAAGGGATACAAAACTTTCCTGTTTTCCTTGAAAAATCTGATCATATCAGAAAAATACAAATTTATTTCTGTTATTCTCCAAACTGAAGTCAATTCGTAGAATATATAATACTAGCATATTTCTAAGAAATTTTTGACAAACATCTCATTATTTTAACATTTAAATAAATGATTTTGTGTTTTTACAACCAATTTTGTTTTGTTTTAGAAAAGTTTTTTACTTAGTAAATACAAATTATACTTGAGAAAAAAATAACATTTATGATCGTTGTTGTTTAGGTCAACAGCCAAAAGGCTGGTTTGAACCTCTAGAGGTTTTACTAAGTAAAAACGAGGAGTAAGGTGGTTTACCATTGCCTTCCTCACTGAGTTGAAAGAGTATGCTTATCAGCATGCCAGGCCCTCCGAAAAGCACTCACTTCCCACCCTGTAAATGACACCTTCACTTCATTCACCACAGGGTCTGGCTGCATAGTGAAATTCATTACTCTCAGAGGAGATAACTCTGACTAGTGTCTTTTACACCTCTACCTCTTCTGTTCTTAAATAGTTCAGTCATATAAGTGGCTGACTATGTGATAAGAAACAGAACTATTTTTTTTAGCCCTGGACCAAACAGATAGAGTGCAATTAAAATAACACTCCACCTGCCCGTTTTGGGCATATTTATGATCATATAATATATATTATAATTAATTTATTCGGTACAGTAGTAAATGATAATGCACTTATTAGTTGAAATGCGTACCTAATAGGTTAATTTAATTTGTTTATTTCTCAGAAACTTTCCATGTTATTTAAAAAAGTAATTTTTATCAATTAGTAGATATTTGGATGCCAAAATGTATGAGAATGATAAATTTGTTGACTCATGGTTGAAACATTACCAACGGTTGAATTTAACTTTTGTCAATTATATTATATTTAAATATTTTGTTTATTTATAAACATTCGCGTTTAAAACTTTTATTTGTACATTGTCGCCCTCTATAGAATTGAGTAGGGAAGTATCACGATGGGATGAAATTTTGGGTACCCGGATTTCAATTCGTTTTATCGCCTGGATGTCCGCCTCTCTTTTTCCCACTCCATCTTTCTCTTGGAACTAAGATTTCCTCAATCAACATCAGATAGATTTTTGGAATTAGCTATTTAGTGCCAAAATTTGGATACTATGCTGCTCTTTAAGCAAATAGCTATGTCCACACTCGTTCGACGTCGCATGCTACATCGCATGCTACTTAGAGGCATGGAATTTCACCTGTCCGTACTCGTTTGAAGAGTTTTATCTCAAAAAAACATAACGAATATTTTTGAACACTACACTAAATTAAAGCCTGTTCTTTCCTGCGTTGATTGGTTTGACTTAGATTATTTTAACTTAAAACTAGTCGGAGATGCAGCAATTTACGCATAATGAGTACTCAGATTTTAGTCGGTTTTCCGTTAATGTGGTTTTTAAACGTCCGTTACTCCGTCCTAGCTTTTCATAAAAGAACGGCGTTTAAGTAAGTTGAAGATAAGAATTTTCTCTATATAAACATTTAAAATTGAAATCTGACGTTCCATTTTAAAATGCAGGCCATTTTTTTAAACTGTATTTTGGCTTTACGTAAAGATAGGGAAATGATTTTTGGACTGAACCATGCATTTTTACAGCAGTATTGCGCCATGTATCGTATTTTGTATTTTTTATTAGAAATAGATATGTGGTGTTTATAGAAAATTCTATTAGCGTCTAAACTTCTTGAGAGGAAACTGAGCTCTATAGCGCTATCTGCTCCGAGTATAGCGTTTAGAAAAACAAACTTCTGTGTATCTCTTGCGGCAACTCATTCCGTAGCTTATTTTGAATTATTTAACGTTGTTTTTATTTTAAAAAATAAGCACTTTGCTTGACATAATACTGCTGTGAAAATGCATGGTTTAGTCCAAAAATCATTTCCCTACCTTTACGTGGAGACAAAAACTTTTTTTAAAAAATGGCCGGCATATTAAAACGGAACTTGTAATTTAACTTTTAAAATATTCATATGATAGAAAAAACTCTGATCTTCAACGTACTTAAACGCCGATTTTTTTGAAAAGCCTGGACGGAGTAACGGACGTTTAAAAACCACATTAACGGAAAACCGGCTAAAAACTGAGTACTTTTTTGCGTAAATTTCTGAAGTTATCTCTGATTAATTTTTTAAATAAAACAATCTAAATCAAACCAATCAATTCAAAAAAGGACAGGCTTTAATTTAATGTATAGTTTAAAACGAGTGCGGGAAGGTGGTATGCCTTTAAGCGCATGTGATATCGCAGGGCGAATCGAAAATTGAATAAGAAAGCGCACGAGTGTGGACATACCTTCTGTGAGAAATTTAATCACCAAAAAAAACTGAACTAAGGATATTCATCACAACAGTACACAGTATAATGGAGCTAGAAGAAAAGATGTTAAGGTACAACTTTCAATACATTCGTAAAACACAAAGTGCATTTCTAAGATGCATTGAACTCGTTATTTTCAGACGGTCAGTTAATCCTATTGGTGCCAGAGAAAAGCGGGCGCAATTTCTAGTTTATAAACAGAAAAAATAAGAACAAATACATAGAAGTTATTTCTTTTGTTGGTTTGACAAAAAGTGGCAAGTATTTTAGTGTACGTTAGTAAAATTTACAACGTCCTAAATCTGTTGAAAGAAGCCAAAATAATGTAAACGCATTCTTTCATTCTATGTTAATTTATTTCGACATCTTCTACTAAATAAAAAAAACCTGGTGGTCTTTGTTTCTTTTTGATGCAGTACCAAAATAGAATCTATTTTTGTTTCACTAAGAATTAACTCTTGATAAAAATAAAGGATGTTGTTTACGGCTTATAAAAAGTTTTAATTTTTAGACTACAATATTATAAAACTGACCAAAGATTTAATTTAAAACATACAATTAACAGGCATTATTTTTACTTTCTCTTGCCCTATAACTATAGCACCCCTATAAATATATACAGTCAAACTTCTGAAAAACGAACACTCGCGGGACCAAAACATTTGTCCGCTGTAAAGAAGTGTCTGCTAATGAGTAATATGTGCACTGTTCAATTTTCTTTATTTAAATTATGTATTACGTAATGTAACGTATTTAACAAGAATATATAAAATACACACTATGTACGCTTATGCAATAAAAAAAAAATTTATTTAATACATAAGTATGTAGTATAGAGTATATGTATATAAAATTACCAAAAAAGAAACTAATTATCTCATATGTAGGCCTAATATAAAAAATGTGCAAATGTACACAATACGCACTATCCTACCTATAGGCCTAGTAATAAAATCATTTTTTGTTTTTAAGAACGCATGCTAATTACACATTTAACCACTTATGCACTCTATATTTTTAAACACATATTTTTTATTTTATTTGTAACATATACTGTAAATCCTAGCTTATCGAACGTTTTATCATTTTTGTACGTAAAAATCGGTCATTTTTCTTTGTTTTTTCCTTTCATTTAAGATCCGTGATTCGACATGCTCTTGCAGTTGGGATATCATTTTCTACCTTCAACATTGGCTTTATGTATGAAATATTTTAGTTTTTTAGTTTTCTAATATCAACTAAAGAGTCAGCATTATTACATACATTGTACTAACATTTTTATCCAATTTTTAATTCAATTCAAGAAATTAAATTTTTAAAACCATACAAATTAACTGTCCGCGTCCGTTATTTGGAGCGTCCGTTATTCGGAAATATTTTAGTATTGTGTCTTACGGGAAAATACCGGGACTTATAAAATTGTCCGCTATAGGGAAATATCCGCAATTCAGAAGTGTCCGTTAAGAGAAGTTTGACTGTATATATTATTTTATTAAACATTATTTTCTTTGTTTGCATCCACTATATAATATAATAAACAGCCAAATAAAACAAAATTCTATACAATACTCACCTCAGAGTATTAAATTATCGAGATATCTTTTGTCTCACTCGGAGTCATCAGGACAAAGATCACACAAATCATACAAAACACATGATGCACATGAAACACATACGGTCGAAGACCACATCAATAAATTTAATTTAATTGTTACTAACTATATCACGCACGACTATTCGGCCAAATGACGAGATAATAATTTGTACCCGTTTTATTTGTTATCGCAGTTGTACCAACTTATTGGTGGTAACAATTTGAAATAATTTGTCATTATCAAAATCTGCCTGGCTGTTCATCAAGCTTTCCTGGTTAATTTTAAATTTATAAGTATAATATTTTTCCAGATGACTCAATTTATTATTGTCAAAACATATTTCTAAAATTTTTAAATTATTTATATAACTGCTAATTTTATGCCCATTCGTTACCAGATGTTCTGCCATATTAAAATTTTTACATTCCTTTTTTAAAAAAAGCAAAATAATGCACAGAGAATCGTTTTTTAAACGATCTATTAGTTTTTCCGATACAACAAAAATTACAGTCACTGCAGTTGATTTTGTATATACCCTGACTATTATTATTTGTCATTTGATTTTTTATTGTATAATGTATAAAAATACATAATTGCATAATACTTAAAAATTGTAAAGGATCTAATAACTAGATATCGTGATGTGTTTGATTTCAATATGGGTCATTCACTCATGATTAAAATTAGCTTATATTTTTTATTTTACATTGTTTAGTAATGATTAAAAGTAGGTTCAATATTTATATTGGCAAGATAAAGTCATTTGAGTGTTTCAGATTAGATATTTTTTAATATGTTTTCTAAACAAATTACGAAAATACAGAAAAAATAAAATGTTTGATAAATTGTATACAAAATTATTTTTCATTTTCCCTTCGAAATTTGCAAGAACACGTTTGTAGAAGTTTATATTTATTGGCTGTAAACTTTGATCACGTATTCAAAGAAAACCTCGGTTTAAAACAATAATAAAAACTACTACTTGTATTTCTTCTTTTAGAAATAATATAATATCATTCTTTGACTTTCATACTGGATAAAAAATATTTTATATTCAGAAGTTTTAGAAAATCTTATTTCATATTTCATTAAACTAAATCTGTACACGTTACATTCAGATTAAGGAAAGTTATAACCAAAATCTTTACAACAATAAAACATTACGATAAGAGCCAAACAAAACACCATCAAACTTATTACGAAACCAGTAATTTTACATTGAATAGCACAAAACACCCTTTAAAATAAGAATTAAACAAACTTTTAAAATAGAAAGAAGCATCCTCAGGAAAATATGGAATTTTATAAGATCTAAATGGGAAACGAAACTTCAAGAAACGATCAAATAATTTTACCAACACATAGTATTTCTTGAACAATAATCAAAAGCCTCCTAGAGATTTACGAATACATTGCGTGAATAAATAGAGAAAGAGTAAACAGGCAGATATTTTACGCCAACAAATCAAAAGCATGCCCGGTATATTGAAAAAGCAAATGGATGAAAATATAATTTTAAAATTAAAGATATAGATCAGATGGATAGATTATTACAGAAAAGAAATTATGATCTTAGAATAGTTTCTACAAGTTATCAAGCATCAGATCCTAGAAAAATTCTGATAAGTAAGAAAAAATAGGTAAAAAACTATGAGGAATTATTGGAAAAACCCAAGGAAGAAAGGAGATCGCTATTGGCTAAAAGAAAGAAAAAATGAAAGTTTCATTTAGGCTAATAAAATCATTTTGGTCAATTTGCAATAATAATAATCAAATTTAAAGTAGCGTAAACTGTTTGTTCGTTAGCAACTACAAAGAGTTACGTATTACTTATAAATGTATGTACTACTACACACATTGTATGTATTATGCATATTTTTGTTAAGTATGAGTTACGTATTGGTGAGTTGTAAAGTGTTCAGCCATTGGAGATATTTCCCAGTAATCAAATTCGGGACTTTCCGCTTCAGTGTTATATAGCATAATCTTAACCACTGTGTTACTATGAAAGAAATTTAATTTTTAAATTAGTTTTAGATTTTTAGTTGAAGTTCTTAAATATTAAGTTATATCAAAGTTGGCAAAAATTTTAATTCAATTTCTAATTAAATATTGAAATCAAATTTGAAGGGTTAAAATTGTATTGGTGAGACATAATTAATATTATTTTATTTTAAAAAGTACTGAAAATTCATAAAAATTATCTAAATATCTCTGCTGGAATTACTTCTTTGTAGATTTTGTAGATAAAATTCCAAAACGGGTTCTGGAATACAGCCCTCAGAGAAAGAGAAGTTTGGGAGACCTCTACACCGCTGGGAACTATTTATTTTATTTACAACTTTTTAACAAAAAAGAAGAAATTTTGATGCCGTAAGAGGCCTATGCCATGAAGAGAATACAAAGAAGAAGAAGAAAAAGAAGAAGAAGAAGAGGAAATAACTTAAATTCCTTTTTATAACTACAGAATGATAAGATAATTCGTAAAAATAATTTTACTATAATTTTAGTAATCTTACCTCTTGTATCTTGTGAAGTAATGCCTTCCGTTCTCTCCTAATTTCAAGCACATGCTTCTGCTCATGAGCACCTTCCACACCAACGAAAATCGCTGCACCTATTAACGAGTAGGCGCAGATAACCAATAACAGGAAAAGATGGGTAAACCATTTTCTGGACCACGTTCGCATTTTCCCGTACATCCAGAAAGCCAATTTTTCCCCAACACTGAGGCCTGATCTAGCAGTATTCATGGTGAAATCTCTGAATCCTGTAAATTCAAGAAACAATTAATATTTTAATATCAACTATAAATTTAATTTGTAAAATATAAATTTAATTTGTAGTCAGGAAACTTAGGTTTGAAAAGTGGTAGCCGTTTAACACAAATGAATTGTATAGTAACTAAGCTAGGTAAACAAAACACATTATATCAAAATATTTCCCTTCTTAAAATTTAACAATGGATAATTTGTTTCAATATGAATAACTTAAAGAAACTCATAGCTTACTTTAACTATTTTTGTTTAAGACTTTCAATCATTTCCTCAAAAACTCAAAATGTCTGAGCAAAAGAATTTTTCAGAAAGAAATTTTTCAGAAAGAAAAATTCTGTTCAGTGACATAAGTAATTAGAATATTGTTTAGAAATAGAGTCAACGATTTAATGAAAATTATTAATTTTATCTTATAAAGATATATTCCAAAATACTTTTAGGTTAGAATGTATGATTTTGATTTTAGTTATTCTTAATGGTTACAAGAAAATATTAAATAATAGGCTAATCATTATTTACTTTTGAAATTATTGTTCTTACAATCGATTTAAAAAATAAATATACTTAGTTATATAATAGTTAATAACGTGCTCGCCTCTAATCATGCGGTCCTGGGATCGAATCCCACTCAGGCACGGGATATTTTCATATGTTACAAAAATTCATTTCATCCTTATTACGCACAGTTACACCCCAACGTCGTAGCTAATGACCGTTGCAGTTAATGCGACGTTAAATAAATAAATAAAAAATAATAATAAATATCATTTCATAGGTACATTGAGTGTTTGAACGAAGTATAACTATCTGAGAAAAGTAAAAAGCAACCTTATATTGGGCGAAAAGTAAATATCAGAAATGTTTGATACAGAAGTAAATCCAACACATGAAGTTTCATTCTCGCCTAAGACGATTAGATCCAAATGCTCTTAGTGGGTGACACGCAAATGTGGAATTACATCAGTCATTGTAGACCAATGTCCCTACTACTGTATAAGCTGTCACAAAACTTTCGTACTTTTTTTTTAGCAAGTCAACTGTAACTGGGATATAGTACCTGGACATGCTTGAAAAATTATCTAATGCCACAATTACAAAAGGTTATAGATCAGAATTTGTTCTGCAAATTAGTGTGCCACCACATTTTAAGAGGAGATTCTACTTTGTATCCCGCCAATATTGAATTTGCTATTTTTAGGTACATTTTTCATAAGTCTGGTAAAAAGTAGGGAAATGAAACTTTCCACACGTCTTATGGTTGATGGATTTCTCTAGATACTGACATTTTTTCAATTTAATCTGTTAGACCATAACATTTTTACAAATGTTTTTTAAGTTTTTTGCAAATTACTAATTTTTGGAGCACGTGAGGAAGTCATAAAAATGTCGGTATATTTGCATACATAACTGATAAAAATTTCAGCCTGCTCGTTTTAAAGGTTTCTGAGAAAAATGTATCACCGTGTTAAAAATCTAAATTTACGGGTAAAGGCAACAGACAGGCACAAGTCAAAAGTAAAATGTACACAAACAAGTAAACAAGAGGCCTCCAATTTTGGATTAATAATGGCATATTAAGGCTTTTGCTGTTCTGCCGTGATCTCCCCCATCGACCTACCATTCCAATCCCCCACTTTAGGCATTCTCTTGGTGTGATAGGGTTGGCTATGAGGAAAGTTAGGAGGCCAACCAAAAACGTATAATCATGTTAAATGGTTTAAGAAATGTATTTAGAAAAAAATATACGAGGTGTGGCTATTAAATAACGAGACCGACATTGTAAATTTTTTTTTTATACATAAACACGTATTGTCACCTTCAATATACACTCCTGCTGTATCCCTACAACGCTCCATGCGAATTTTCCATTGTTGGAAACAGTGCTGGAAGTCATCTTCTGTCAGCTCCTTCAGGACACGTGCCGCTTTCTCTTTTACCGCTTCCACAGACTCAAATCTTGTCCCTTTTAATGCAGATTTCACCTTAGGGAACAGGTAGATGATAATAACATGTGATGAAACGTGGTTTTTTACTTATTATCCGGAAAAGAAGCGCCAATCCATGCACTGGAAGAGCCGAACATCACCGAAAGCCAAAAAGGCTCGAATGAGCAAGTCAAAATTTAAAACAATGATGATTGTTTTGTTTTTATATCCATGGGATTGTGTATCTTCACTGGGTTTCTTATGGTCAAACAATTAATCAATATTACCACCTTGGCCTACTTTCTAAACTACGTCAAAGAGTAAGGAAAAACGCCCCGAAATGTGGAAGGACAAATCATGGGTCCCCACTAAGACAATGCGCTAGCTCATTCCGCGTTATCTATCTGTCGAGAGGTTCCTAGCCAAGTACAGCATTTGAGTGTTAGATCATCCACCTTATTCACCAGATCTTGCACCATGTGATTTCTACCTGTTCCCTAAGGTGAAATCTGCATAAAAAGGGACAAGATTTGAGTCTGTGGAAGCGGTAAAAGAGAAAGCGGCACGTGTCCTGAAGGAGCTGTCAGAAGATGACTTCCAGCTGTTTACAACAATGGAATATTTGCATGGAGCGTTGTAGGAATATTTAAGGAGCGTATATTGAAGGTGACAATAAGTGATTATGTATAAAATTAAAATAACATTTTTTACAACGTCAGTCTGGTTATTTAATAGCCACACCTGGTGTTTATAATTAATATCAATCTATGAAGAATTGTATCTTTTAAATTTATCTCTATTGGGAGATACCTTTAATTTATGATAATTAACTTTTAATCAAATCTATTGTTATTTTTCTTTAAAGAACAGATTACAAATAATTCTATTATAAAAATTTCAACATTACAATGAATATATAATGTTTTTATCACATTTTATTCACTCATAAAATGTAAAGAAGTTTTACAACTAATTTTCAATTGAAGTTTTAAAGAGATAAAAGATTGTAAAGAAAAACTTTACGAGTACAAGAAAGAGTGACGACAACATTAATTACAAAAGTAATTTTAAAAAGATAAAAATTAATGAATAAAGTATATAAGTTTACGTAGCGTAAAATGTACACCGTTAACTAAAAATATAAATGTGTGACAGATTCTTTTTAAGATACTAAGGCACACGATTATTTATACTGTAATAACATTTTAAATGTGCATTTATTCACGCATTTTTAAAATTAACATGGATTAAGACCGACAAATCGTTAAATCTTTTGGGAAGGTGTGTGTAAATATTTACTGGCGACATTCCAGGTAACTTATTCTAAAATGTATGTCACACTATTTTGAAGTAATCAGGTGCTAGTAGTCATTGGCTTCGTTTCTTACATATTATAATCTTCAATTAAGTTTTTCTGTAAACAAAATATCTCTTAACTAATTTATTATTAACTTTACAATTTAAGTTCATTATTGTTAACACATCATTATTTATGTTTCACATTATTCTAAGTTATCTAAAATGGGAAGCATTTCCGATTCCAGTATTTAACTTAATTTATCAAACCTTTGAAGCCAAAAAATTATTTTTGTGAGTGTCAGGAGCAAAAACTACTAATCTAATCGGACAAAAATTTGAAAATTTAAGGTATCCGATCAGCCGTATATAAGGTTGTAGCCCAAATTACGAGTTATTTACTTCGATGCAAAATACATTTTACTTCTTCTTGTCCTTTATGAATGTATATAGGAAAAGACTGCCCATAACAAGCAAGTGGAGTGTTAAATTATTCGCACTTGATCTGCTAGTTCCAAGGCTACAAAAAATAGTTCTGTTTTTTATCACATGGTCAGCCAATTATATGACTGAAGCATCTAAGAGCAGAAGAGGTAGAAGTGTAAATGACACTAATCAGAGTTATCGCTCTAAAAGTAATGAATTCATTATACAACCAGACCCTGTGGTAAATGAAGTGAAGGTGTCATTTGCAGGGTGGAAAATACATGCTTTTCAGAGGACCCGGCATGCTGATAAAGATATTTTTCAACTCAGTAGGAAAACTTACATGTTTTTACGTCAATATACACATGAACACGCAAAATAATTTAGAAAAGCACTAAATACTGAAGACAACAATTAGACGCGTGTTGTCACCCATAGTAAATCATCTGGGCTTTAAGTGAAGTGAAATAAAAAAAAAATTACTTTCTAAATTTTGTTATTTTGTAGATAAAATAAAATCAGTTGTCTGTGATAAATTGTACATTTAACTTAAGAAGTTAAATGGAAATGTACGGTTTGAATTTTGTACCGATTATTGCCCTCAGTATTGGCTTGGTTCCTTTCTCATCACGATATAACATAAAGACATAAGAACAGTTAGAGTATTCTTCTTCGAAACTTTGATAGGATGTATGAACTTTGACGACTAAATTGATACCTTTCATAAATACTCGAAATTATCAAGTGCATGTAATACTCATGAAACTTAAGTACCAACTTGCGGACTAGAAAACCATGGTAAATAATTTGCGAGATCATGAAGTAGTAGTGGATAAAGGTGTTATGCAATAAAAAACAGTAACAAATTAGTTATTTTGGTAAAATTTTAACTACTCGATAAATAATTTAAGCTATCATATAATAATTATATTTACATATTCCTAACGATACACGGGAAAACTTTCGCAGATGCGAAAGTAACCATTTTTACTTACTTTTAATCAAATACGATCCATTTTATACAGTCTCTGGTATATTTTCTCGGAGAAGTATTTGCTTATTCATCAAATTTAACTTTACATTTAAATTTGTATTATTTCAAAATGAGGGTGGCAACAAAATTATTTTTACTTGTTACATTAATTATCTTACGGTACCGATCTAGTATCAAAACTATTGCATATTTTCTCAAAGGTTTTAATCCGCTAGTGAATAAAAGAACTATATTCAGTACTTAAAAGCTAAACTTCAGTAAACTTAAACAGTAACGTTCAGTAAACTTTGCTAAATTCAGTAGGGCTACTTAAACTTTACTCACAGTTTATTGAAGAAAATTTTATAAATAACGCATTTACGTTGTAGGTGTTTCTGACAGTGCCGCTTACTGACCCACGATTAAATAACTATAACTTTTAATGGATTATAACAAATTCAACTTTCTGTCTGGTTTGATTTGAACAAAATATTAAATAACATCTTTATACACAAACCTATCCAATTATTTTTGATTATTAATATTAATAATTTTTGATTATTAATATTTGATACATTTTTGCTTTTTATTTCTTAAATATCTTCATGTGTATTATTACCATGTAAACCCTTTTACCATGCTGTTTTTTTTTTTGTTTAACGCCTGACTGTTCTGCAATTACTGCGGATGCAGGTGGTGAAGGATGAAATGGTTTTTTGTAACGTATGAAAATATGCCGTGCCTGATTGGAATATTTTCAGACATTACAAAAAATCATTTCATCTTTCACTGTCTCCATTACCAGTAATTACAGAACAGTGTAATTGCAGAACGATTGGACGTTAAACCCCAAAAAAAAACTTTGTAAAAAGATTTATATCGTAATAATACACATGAAGGTATTTAAGAATTAAAAAGCGAAAACGTATAAAATATTAATAATCAATATGAAATTTGTGTTTTTCGGCCACCCATTGATTTTCACTTGAAGGTGTTATGTAACAAGAACTAGTTACGAACCCAGAAAAATTTGTTCTTTTGGTAAAATTTAACTATCATATCAAATTTTGCTAATGAATTCCGAAAAAATGGAAGATTCAAAGTGAAAAACTAAGAGATTATTGTTAAGTCATTAAATAATGAGAAATCTGGTGTAAACACTCACTTTCTCTTGCCAATGTAAACAATGACACATATAACCTATGTTTAATCATTAAAAAAAAGTAAAATGGAAAACATTACCTAATTTTAATCATGAATGAATGATGCTCAATGAAAATCAACCTCTGTAAGACTTAAAATACGGAAAATCACTAATTGACGCCAAACTAGACTATAGAAACAAATGCTTGAAATAAAAGTTGTGGATTTTATTTCTTATAACGTTTTTTAGTAGTTATAAACTATATTGTTGTAAAATGCATACTACGGTCACAATCTTAAAAAATACCATTTTTTAATCGAGTTTGATGAAAACAAATACAGAACATCACTAATTGACGCTAACCTAAGCAGTGTAGAAAAATGCTTGAAATAGAAGTTGATGATTTTTTAATGTTCAACAATTTTGAATATACACACTTTTGCCCAATAATGTAAATTAAGAACTCAATCATAAAAAAAATTACCACGAGAACATAGCCTTCCCATGAATTTCAGCAGAAATGGTGCTTACTTTATCTTGTAGAAAATAAAAAATATAGTTTAATAAGGCGATTTTCAAAAATATCGTAGAAGCAGTTTTTGAGAATTTTAGTTTTTTTTAAGTTTTTGAGAATCACAAAAAAGTGAACAATTACAGGAATAAACTACTATTTCTGATAGACTGATTTTAATGAAAATGTTCGTGTCTGGTCCCAGTAGTGGTACCTAACTTAAGTGACAAGTTTCAACTTCGTAGGTACTTGAGATATAACTTTTAACTTTCGTTCTTGAGATATGTTGTTTGCACACACACGGACAAATCGCTAAAAACATGGCTTTTTGGCTAAAAATGTGTATTTTCGGTAAAAACTAAATTTCAAAAAATCGACATGAAAACAACACTTTTCTTCTCTAAACATCGTATAGGGCAAGATAATGTAAAAAAAACAAAAATAAATGAAAAGAGTTACTTTTTACACTTGGCTGGATACTTCGATGTAGTAAGAAGTGGAAATAAAGAAGATATTACAACCGGAATATTAGCAACCAATAAATCCTTTGGTTAAGAAATATTACAAAAAACAATGACGTGTATAGATTATACTGTATGTAAAACTTAAAGGGTTTCGATAGAGAAAAAATAAAAAATAACTAAGATAGAAAATAAAAGAAAAATTTAAAACGAAGGAATGAGAGAAAATATTGTAAAGTCAACGAAAATTGAAAAACATGAACAACAAATGAATTCAAAGAATTATTTTACGTGATTTATACACAGAAAAATTGTGGTTAGGGGTTTAAAAACAATTCAGGCTTTCCAAAAAGCATGTTATGCAAACAATTAAGGATTTCCAAGAAGCGTGTAATGCTCGGTTGCCTTTCAGATCTAGTTCTTTGAAAACGTATTAATTTCTCTGATGTTTAGCCTGCGGTAAACAGAAGAATTTTCCATATAAATTCAAAGTTAATGGCATGAGTATTATGATATATCATATTTTCTGTAAAAAAGTACACTTTATATTATTATTTTATCCTGCTTTAAAATATCACCGAAAACATTTTCAGTTTTAATAATTTTAAAAAGTACAAAAAATAGAATGGTAATTATCATATGTCTCAGTCGTTTTGATTGTCTTTCTGTCAACCATAATAAATGAAATACAGTAACATTAATGTTTGTCATTGGCTTGGGTCCAGTAGACATACGTTTTATGGATGGTTGGAATCCTGGAATTCATACATTCTAGAAATGTAGGCCATAAACTTCTATTTTAATTTTATGATAATGCCAAATCCCTTTCGTCGATGTTAAGATAAACTATTATAATGAATAACATGGAAAATAACGACAAAGTAAAAAAAAAAATGATTGAATATTGCTGTAGGACAACAATGAGAGAATTTTTTTCAATAACCCATTGTTTCATAATAAGATATAATGTTGTATGGAGACGTTCAATAATTCACAGACAAGTTGATGTACAGAAAAAGCTACTTATTCAATGACGATGAAAATTTATAATAATTTTCAATAGTATAGTCTCCAGCAACATGTAAAGTCCAGCCTCTCTTAGTTTGCTCCTAATGTAAACAAATAATCACGTCACTGAGCATGCGCATTATATGAAAATGTGTGCACGCTGATTAAAAAGTAACAATAAAATAATTTCAAAAGTATTTAAATACTAAATACTTTTAAAAGTATTTTTATAATTGAAATTTTTAGGCCTACATTATATCATGACTGATGTTTTTAGTACTTTCAGTACTTATAATTTAAAAAATAGTTAACTTAATAGGAATACGATATCCGTAAAGTCGCGGACTCTAGCGTGCACCCTGTAGTAGGTGGCTTTTGTTTGTTGACAGTAGGAGTAAACTAAAAATGGCTCAACTGTAGACAAATCTAGTAGGCGCAGGGGCAAGGCACAGTCGCGATATTGCTGTAGGACAACAATGAGAGAATTTTGTTTCAATAACCCATTGTTTCATAATCAGATATAATGTTGTACGGGGACGTTCAATAATTCACGAGAGAAATTCATGTACAGAAAAAATTACTTATTCAATGATAATGAAAATGTGTAATTATTTTCAATATAGTCTCCAGCAACATGTAGACAAATCTAGTAGGCGCAGGGGCAAGTAGGCGCACTCGCAATAAATCCGTTGTTTAGATGTCAATCCTGAAACTTTGATCACTATTTCCGGCAGTCACTGTGAATATTTCATTGTGTTTTGAGCCGTTTATGAAAGCGTAACAACTTTCCACATTATTTTTTTGTTTTTTACCACCGGCAAGTAAAATTTCGGTATCTCAGTTATTAATTTTTCATACAAAAGTATGGTTAAATAACCCATTAATATTTGTATCATTAAATTCACCAGTTCTTTGCGGTTTTTACTGTGCCAAATTTAAGTAAATTGATTGCTTACTTTTTTAACTAGGCCATCGTTTTTCCAAAACGATGAGTCGAGGCTAGTTGGCGCAACAGTCCCGATCAGTCTCCTATTGATGTACATGAACATGAACTTTCGATTGTTTCTCTTGTTTTCTGAAGTGGTGTGGGGGTTCGCGTTGTCGTGTAAGAGAATCACATCTTTTGAGAGAGCGCCCTTACGTTTTCGCCTTATTGAGGATTTCACTTTCTGTTGGACAATGCTGTTACAATAGTTTACTGTACCGTACGTTTTTCTTCTAAATAGTCATACAAAAATTGGACTTGGGACTTCTAGAAGACGGTAAAAATCACTTTACCAGCTAAGTTTTGATTTTTTTTTGTGGGTGAACTCGGGGATGTTTCCACTCAAGACTCACCACATTTATACACGTTTTAACTGTTTTAAAACTTTTCACTTTACTGTTTCAATATTCCTGAATGAATTTTCACCGGTTTTGCACCGTTATAATAACGTTCACATCTACCAGGCGTGGTACGATATCTCGGCTGGTGGCTTGATAGGCAACTTGGAAGCATCAACTGCCTACAAAACATTTATAATTTAACCGCCGCCAGAAGCTACTCTTCTGCTTAATTCACAATCAATCAAAATTTAACCTCCGTTCAAAAATATTAATTTACAAAACCCTTTTGAGACCAATCTGAATGTATGGTGTCCAGGTCTTTGGAGCAGCGGCAGAGAGTAAGTGAAAGTCAATCCAGGCCTTTCAGTCAAAATTCTTAAGACTTGCTTCTGGCGCTCCTTTTATGGAAGCAATAAAATCCTCCACGACGATTTAAAAATTCCAACAGTAAAGGAACTAACAGCATGGATTCTATCCATGCAGACCTGGACACCATATATTCAGATTGGTCTCAAAAGGGTTTTGTAAATTAATATTTTTGAACGGAGGTTAAATTTTGATTGATGGTGGATTAAGCAGAAGAGTAGCTTCTGGCGGCGGTTAAATTATAAATGTTTTGTAGGCAGTTGATGCTTCCAAGTTGCCTAACAAGCCACCAGCCGAGATATCGCACCACTCTCGCCTGGGAGACGTGAACATTATTATTACGGTGTAAAACCGGTGAAAATTCATTCAGGAATATTGAAATAGTATAGCGAAAAGTTTTAAAACAGTTAAAACGTGTATACATGACGGGAGTCTTAAGTGGAAACATCCCTGAGTGCAACCCACAAAAAAAATCAAAACTTAGCCGGTAAAGTGATTTTTACCGTCTTCTAGAAGTCCCAAGGCCAATTTTTTATGACTATTTAGAAGAAAAACGTATTCTAAATTTCGCGAACGACTAGATAACCATCCCAACCAACTATCCCGTGTTCTAGCTACAAGGAACTTCCCAACTGTACGACGTTTAAAGCGAAAGTGGAGCTAAGACCTTTTGGTCTGAATAACGGACAACACCGATAGTTCTAAATGGAGAATTTACCACCGGGTACCTCATCTCCTGAAAGTTTAATTCTCCATCGCCCATTAAATTGAATATCACATACGGAAATTGTGCAGCTCAATGTACAGTACTGTAATAAAAAATGAAGAGAAAAATTGTGTGTTTTCGTTTCCCTTTTGTTTGTCTCGTTTGTTATTTCTGTACTTTGTGGTTGTAACCATAATTTGATTGTTATTTATGTGATTTTTATTTCTCTTAATTACGATTTTGAAGAATTTGTTTTTTTGCATTTGATTTTTTATATGTCATGTTTCTCCATTTTGATTACTTGTGGTAGTTTGGTTAATTATTTCTGTGATTATCGATATTATTCTATCATTAAAACATTTGCTTTGGTAACTACGACGGTGTAACCTATTTCTGTGATGTTTGAAACCCTAATATTATTGTAACCCCTCCAAGGCTAAACGTGTAGGGCGAGCACAATTATTGTTTGTATGTTATTATTATTCCTAATGTTCTCATAATTTCTGAAATTATTTGTTATTTGTCGTAATTGTATTGTTTTGACTACATTTTTTCCGTTCTGTTCTGTTTTCTTGCCAAAATTACAATATTGTGTTAACGCCAGGTTTTTGTAAGTTTATATTTCTATTATATTTTTTATTTTTGATAATAATATTTTTCTTTATTATTTGTTGTTCTATTTACATAATTTTTTATTATTTATGTAACCCTTGTTAATATTTATGTAGGCTACTATTTTAATGTGGTCACTAACAACCACGTTGTTAATCCGACTTTAAACACATGCAATGAAAAAATTTGAATATAAAATAATATTGTAACATTATAACAGCGATATTCTAGAAATCTGCCCATAACAGACAGGTGAAGTGTCCAATTTTTTACACTCAATCTGTTCGTTGCAGGGCTAAAATAAATAGTTCTGTTTTTTATAACATGGTCAGTCAATTAAATGACTGAATCATTTACGAACAGAAGAGGTAGAGGTGTAGAAGACACTAATCAGAGTTATCTCCTCTGAAAGTAATGAATTTCATTGTACAGCCAGACCCTGTGGTGAATGCAGTGAAGGTGTCATTTGCAGAGTGGAAAATATGGGCTTTTCAGAGGGCCCGGCATGCTGAAAAGTGTACTTTTCCACTCAGTGAGTAAGACAATGGTAAACCACCTTACCCCTCGTTTTACTTAGTAAAACCTCTACAGGTTCAAACCAGCCTTTCGGCTAATGACCTAAACAACAACATTCTAGAAATAATTAAGAGAATAATTTTTTTGTTGTAAGAAATTGAATGTATTGCAACAAGAATAATGGATGGCCGGTGAATGAAATGTGTTAAAAAGAAGTTCTTGGAAGCGCGGTTGAAACTTATTTTAAGTACGGTAAACGGGTCTTTGTTATACTTATTATTGATAATTTCAACTATGTTTTGGATTATTCTTTAAAGTGGAGGAAGTGTTAGAAAAGGTCCCAATTTTTCGAGAATTTTTCGGACCGGAGGTATAAAAACAGTTAGCGCCTTTGTAGTGAGTTAGTTAGTACTTGTAGTTTGAAACGAATTAGTGTTGCTCGACCGTTTCGAAACATTGTCGTTACGGGACCGGTTCTGGATTGTGTTAATAGTGCGTGTGCGTACGAGTGGTAGCAAATAGTTGTATACAAGCAAAACATTGTTTTGATTGCTAAGTGACACTATTTTATTTATAGTTAAGTTTAGTTTAAGCTTTATGTTTTAAAATTAATTTAATTGAAGTAATCTAATTGTAATTTTTTTGTAAGTATAGTCTAAGTTTAATAAAATTAATTGTAATTATTAATCGTAAGTATCATAATCGTTATAAGTTTAAAGGACGTTTGTTTATCATTTATTATACTCAGATCCCGGACAAGCCTAGGTTTAGATGTTACAATTTTAAATAACAAGTAAATAAATAAATAAATCTTTATTTATTAGTGACGAAAAAAGGAATAGACATCGTAAAATACAGTTATACGTACGTTTAAATCTATTTTACCTTTTTTTACAATAATTTATCGTAAGTATTCATTAAAACAAATAAATAACTTTTTCATTAAATTACTACTTAAATTGTGCATTGGAATACTGAGTTATTCATTTACACTAACAATATTTCATAATTCTAATTTTGTCATAAAGTATAATTAGTTTTTGTCATTAATTATAGTGTAGCGACATTACCCTCGCCCTTTAATTTATTGATTTTCCCATAACTTTACAAAAATCATTAAAATACAAAGTTGCTTTCCTTAATTACGACTTAAAACTCTAAATTTACTTATGTATGTATTTCGTGGTAGAAAAATTAATCTCCCAACTATGATTTTCACTTTAGTGATTTCGTGTTTATTTTCTACTACTGCGGTACTGTATTAGAAAGTAATTAATTGAATCACTTCTTTGAGAAACCACACATGTCCATTTTTATTAAAATTGAGTTTGTGTTAAAAATCGAATATTTCATTGCATTTCTATTATTTTATAGAGAAACCACAAGTTCAGCTACTATAATAGTAGATTAAACCTGCAGAAAATTATTTTTTGTTTGAGAAACAACATTATAAATATTTTGATGGCCATCAACAGAAAAAAATGATAAGCCCGAAGAAATTTAATATTGATTGTTTTTCTTAAAATTAAAATGAATAATATATTTAACTACGTTTTTAATAACACAATATAATCTTTTTTTTTGACACTTTTAATTGAAATTTAGTATCTGTTATTAAATTAATGTAACATTTTCTAAATATAATCTTAAACAAATATTCTGTAAATTAATATTATAACATAAATAGACTGAAATATCTTAAGTAAAACAAGTTTCATTAGGTCTATTTATTTCATCAATATGCATTTTTTTGAGAAAAACCACAAGTCTATGCTGGAAAATTCCCTCGTCTAATAATATCCATTAAAAATAAGATAAAATTTATAAAAAATAATTTATTACTTTTAAAGAAGTACTTCAAATTTGTGTCAATTTCAGCAATATGTATTAATATGTAAAATTAGAAAAATAGTTTCTGTGTATAGAGAATGATTAATGAAAAACTTACTTGAGAGAAAACGCAATCGCCGTAGAACCACCACAATTCTCTCTCAAGTCTTCAGTGAGCATTGTGGTGGTTCTTCGGCGATTGCGTTTTCTCTCAAGTAAGTTTTTCATTAATCATTCTCTATACATTCTGCATTTCCTGAAAAATCACTTGCTTTGGACACATGTTGTTTCTCGAATAAGTGATTCATAAAACTACGTGTTAGTAACTTAAATACTGATTTAACTACTAAAAAAGCTGTTAAAAATATTATGCTTCAATTTTATGTCGCATAATGATACAATTTTCGTTATTGGTAGTGAAAAACGGTCGGGAGTTAAGTAACGGAGTTGTTTAAAACAATTAAAATGGGTCTGATGTTTATTTATTATGTGTGCTGACCAAATGAATCGCCTATTTAGGGTTAGACATAAATAGAACAAAATAAATCTAACTGTTTCAGATTGCGGAATGGGCGAGTTAAATTACAAATAAATTTTTTGGACTGAAACAATTTATGTAATTAATTAAATCTGTTTTTATTTTATATGAATTTATCTATTTATCTAACGTTAACTCTGAAATTATTCAGTATCGTGTCAGTAAATAAAAAATTATATTAAAAAATCAAAAGAAATTAAAAAGTTGCAATCACCTCATCATTAACTAACTTTATTGATAACATTTAAACACGAAGACGAATGAAAAGAAAACATACAAAAGATTATTTTTAAATTTTTGTAAAATTTACCCTCACATGTTGTTAATAGTTATTCTTTCTTGTTTTATTAACATTAAAATATGTAATTCCTTGTTTCTGTAAACATCATAATTTGGGATAACTCCAGGAAATTACCTGTCTCGTGTTAAATTTTTTAAAGGGTTTACTTATTGTTTCAAAACGGAGGAGATTGTAAAAGAATTTCTGATAGGTACATAAAGAAACTGCATTTATAGAAAACGGCGTTACTATACATTAAGACGATTTTTTTTTAATTCGTAGGTACAATTTCACTCATAAAGTATCAAGTATTTTAAATATAATTTAGTAATTTATAAACTTCAATAGCTACTACATAAATCTAGTATATGGACTACGAAATTTATATTAAGGTAATTATAATGTACCCATAACAGGCAGGTGAAGTGTTAAATTTTTTACACTCCATCTGTTAGTTCCAGGACTACAAAAAATAGTTCTTTTTCTTTCACATGGTCAGCCAATTATGTGAATGAAGCATTTAAGAACAGAAGAGGTAGAGGTGTAAAAGATACTAGTCCGATTTATCTCCTCTGACAGTAATGAATTTCATTATACGGTCTAACCCTGTGGTGAAGGTGTTATTTGCAGGGTGGAAAGTAGATTGCTTTTTAGAAAGCCTGGCCATGCTGATAAGCATATTTTTCCAGTCAGTGAGGAAGGCAATTATCTCCACGGTCGTTGTTTTAGTTAGGAAATTCTCCAGAGGTTCAAACAAGCCAGCCTTTCGGCTGATGATCTAAACAACAGTTGTAAGGAAACATTATATAGAAAGAACTTACTGTATTGATATTGACAAAATTATAACCAATTTCCAAAAAAAAAAGGCCAATAAATAGATAAATGGGTGCCTCAATAACCGTCCTAAGTACTTTGGATTGTAAACTTTGTATTTTTGACATGACTTACGGTTTGGCTAAAGACCATAGACTATAATTGACTTCCATGCATCCAATTTGTTTTGAAAATTTTCAATAAACGGTTAATTTAAAATGAACTGGTAAAAGAAAATTGAGAAAGTTGATTTGCATTAAAAATACGAGTTTAGAAATAAAATATTGAACTTTCCAGAGAAATTTGTGGAAGGAAGTTCTTCAGTTTTTTTTCTTTGGATTTTACAGTTAAGAACTTTTAAGGAGGATCTAGTGTAATTTATTTTAGGAAAATTCAAACAACAAGAAGAAAGTTAGTAAATTGTATCCGACCGTTCATTTAAGTAATCTTGTTAGTTAACGAGAAAATAAATTAATCTTGTAGTCACAGAAAATAAAACTTCTTGGTTTCAGGAAGGAAACAGAATTTATGTTAAATATTTTCAGTCGATGCACGAGTAAACGTAAATGAGTAGGCCTAACTTTGATTCTAGAACAAAGTCATTAGTACCAAATCAGTATCAAAAAATATATATTTATACTCGCATATCTGACTGAAGAAGACTAAAATTTAACAGAAGTCAGAAAGGATCTTGAGAAAACTATAATGAACCGTGAAAATTTAACGAATAGAACCATTTCAGACAAATAATTTAAGGACTTTAAGGGCTTCCATGAAGACCAGAAACAGAATATCGGGTGGGCGGAATAAAGGAGAAAAGCCTACAGTGAGCGAATGCTGAGAATGTGGGCAGAAAGAGCTTCCAGAGTTTGTTCGCAGGTCTTCGGTTGTAATATTCTTCCAAGGTAGTACTTGAAACTATAAACTTTTCCAATTTTTCCGTATGATTTTCAGTACCTGTGTAAGAAGTAACATACCTGAGACTGTTAATGCGGTTTTTACGTGCCGTTATATTTCTATTCAAACAGTACTAATATCTGATCAAGGATCT
Source organism: Catonia carolina (assembly GCA_035578175.1). NCBI lineage: Eukaryota > Metazoa > Arthropoda > Insecta > Hemiptera > Achilidae > Catonia > Catonia carolina. Next base: position 39,225,346 of record JAQMRL010000001.1, read on the forward strand.
CGAGTTCGATTCCCTATAAGTTTTTGAATTTTTTATCACTCATTTTCATCTATCATCATTCACCGCTTGCATTAGCCCTAATGTGCATAAAAACCGGATGTAAAACATAAGAACTTTTCAAAAGATAGCATTTAATATTTTTAACAATAAAAGTATGAAAAGGTTAAATAAAATAAAAATGGTCCGAGGTATTTTTGAAAAAATTGGATTTCTGTATTTTTGCTCATTTTTTTAGATTAAAGTACTCTTAAGTGTGGGACTATATGACTGACTTCAAAACCTTTTCGAAGGTAGGTTGAGGAACAGTAGTATTCAAGTTTTAGTAAAATAAGTTTAGTGGTTCAGAACGATTAAAAAACACACACACGTACGCACGCACACGGGCAGATAAATCCTCCTCTTTTTCTTCTTTTCCTACCCCGTTGTACCATTAAAGTATCGGAGGTGTACGAAGCCTGTACGTTCCTCCAGCCATCTCTGCACCGTGACAACCTCTTCAACTCGCTACATCCTAAAGCCTTAATTTTGCCCTCATAAGTCTTTCTCTGTCGAGCCCTCCGTCTGTTTCCTTCTGACCAAGCCTCTCCATAAATTGTTTGCGCTTTCTATTCTTCCCCATTCTGTTTACATGGCCAACTTATTGAACCAGTCTCCGATGCGACATTTCCACTTCCCCTTCATTTTAACTTCCCTAATTACCCGAATTTGCATTTTGTACTTCTCTATCTCGTTCACTATCTTTACTTTTTTACTGTTTATTGTTTTAACATTCCATTATCCAAATCTCTTTAAATTTTTCTTGTTCCTTTTATGTTTACTTTTATTTCCCCCGGATTCATACACTATATTATTTTTTGAATTTTTTGTAATCCAATAGGTGAGGGATAAAACTAACGCTAGGATTATTGGATAGAGACCTCTCCATCATGATTTCTCAATCTACTTGATTGGTGTCATCTCAATTATTCTCACTTCACGTTTTTTCTGGAAATATCACTACTTCCTGAAGCATTTCTACTGCCATGACACCTTATATTACATACAGTACATCTATCTCCATGATTATATTTGTGCAATAGTGTAAAATTAACCTAGCCAACTATGATTTCTGATGTACCCTAGGATAAGTCAATTTATTGTTTTTTTTTTGTTAACACCAGGTTGTCCAGCATCAAAAAATATTAAGATGTATTCTCATAGATTTAAGGGTATAACTTAATCATTTTCTTCGTTTACACTCTACCGATGGTAGACAGTCATTTCTGTAATTAAGCTCTAAACTTTATGATGTTCCGAATACTTTCATAATTTTGGAAAAGCAGGTTGTACAGTTTGGGGGCCAGATAACAAAAATGTGTTTGAAAAAGGGTTTTTGTTATTTTATGCAAAATAATCAAAATGTACTATTTCTTGTACTATAGTTATAGATTCAGTTCATGAATTTTGCTCTGTTTTTTGTGCACCATTATAATCAGTTTCCGGGTATAAAGTTGACGAACGTCTAGTGCTTCAAAATCATTAAACAATAATTACTCAGAATAACAGCGGGTTATTTTTTCATTACTTGCAAAATTAATTTTTGTATACTTTTCCATTGCATTTAAATAAGATTGACACTTATTGCCCCATTCCAGTATTCCGTAACTAATTACTGATTGGACATAATCAAATTACGAAGATTTAACTGAGAAAGGAATCCCCAGTCCTACAACACAAATTCGGTTAACCAATGTAATTTCATTTGATTTCATTCCATTGGATTATTTGGCACAACAGGTGCACCACCTACAGATAAAATGCTGGAATTGGGATGAGAGAGACTAGGAGAAAGGACATCATTCTCAGAACTATTTGTTGCCTACAGGGAGCCATAAAACGTGAAGATCAATGAAGCCTACTGAACACACTACTTTCTTCATGAGTACTATATAGATAGAGCATATTACAGTGCGCTACACTATTATATGCTACGGTACACTATACTACAGTAGACTGTAATATTATCTGCAATACTATTAAAAAGAAGTAAATTTTATTTGTTTCTTTGTTTATACAAGACTAGCAACCTCCGCTTGCTTCGCTTCACAATAACTAATGTAGGCCTCATTAAATTATTTTAAATTCTCTCTAGATACAATATTTGTGGTTTTGTTGCCCTGTGGCAGAAAAACAAATTCTTTTTCTGGACTTCCAGCTCTTAAAAGTCCGACATATAGTCGTCTTTGAGTGAAGGAAGCACTTTTGTCTCAAATCGATGCCCACCGTTTTAAATATTTGTCCCTCCGATTTAACAGAATTGATTAGAATGCATAGAAGAATACCGATGGAAAAGAAAGAGACAGTTGATATATGACTGAGATAAGAGATAGTAATACGTGGGTGCAGTACGCAGAGTAACTGGAAATATATGACTCATTCACTACCTGTCAAATAAAAACAAATAAATGAAATACAGTACAAAATTAAAATTTTAATATATCCGAATTTTTCATGTTTTTGGAATCTAATGTTATTCTTCACGTTTTTCTATGAAATATAACCGTTGAATCGTGTTTCTAGCCCAAAAATACAACACCCAGAGGACTTAAAAAAAAGTGCTATCCACCCGATGGGCTAAAACATGCAACATCGTCACACTTTAAGTTGCTTAACTCACTTAATTAAAGTTACTTAAAGCTGCGAAATAGCCTGTATTGATCAGGAAGCTCTAAGTTATGCAACAATGAAAGATGTTTTTTAAATCGGTTAGTAGTTTCTGAGATTACCTCATACAAACAAACAAACAAATAAACGTTTCTTCTTGATTGTATTAGTATAGGATAATCTTAGAAACTACTCAATTTGTTGAAAACAATCCTTCACTGTTGGAAAGCTTAGAGCTTCCTGAGTACCATAGTCTATGTGGCATTAGATAAATTTTAAAATGTTTTAAAATAATTTTGTGGTTGGTAAAATCGTCATTTAGGAAGGTTAAGTTTTCCATCTATTCTATCCATCAATGTCATTATACTCTACACCGTATCGTAGACTATACAAAATTGTAATAAATAAGTCTAGGTTCGTTCTGGATCTGAGTATAATAATTAATAAACAAACTTAACAATTTGTAAACGAGCTTTTTATTTGAAATCCCTAATGTCTGTACGTTCCAATCCGTTCAATTAAGAACAGTAAGCACCCCATGACCCAATGATATGAGAATGATGTATATTACATGTAAATGAAGTGTAACCTTGTACAGACTCAGGCTGATCATTCCTGAGAGAGTTAATTGAACCCCAACTATCAAAGTGTACCGGTCGATTATTCAAATCCGTATAAAACCTTTACTAGGTTTTGAAACACGGAACCTTCGTCTCCAAAAATCAGCTGTTAACAGCTGGTGGATTAAAAAAACTTTGCTTTTAATAACGGGTGTTTTATTAAGGACGCAACCCTGATTATAAGAAGATAGAAGTAATACATCGGTCCCCCAATCGGTAGGACGCAACCCTGATTATAAAAAGATAGAAGTAATACATCGGTAAATTTTCTGTCCCCCAATCGGTATGTTGGCAACAGTTTACTCAAGGCCAACTACCTAAGACAGTTAAAATGTTCCAGTCAAGCATTAGTGTGGTGACAGCAGTTGTTTCGTTATATTGTGTCAGCAAACGTTTTTTCCAAGGAAGAACGCGTGTTTATTGTAGAGACTTTTATAGCGAGTAAATCTTAAAAATGTGTGCAAGATAAGTTTCAGTTGAGATTTCCCCGTTCTGCCGTTCCGAATAAATCGTCAATATTGCGTTTGATAAATAAATAGTACTGAGAGTGTACTTGATGAGAAACCACCTCGCCAGCCAACAAAGTTAACTTCGGAAGTTCTCGAAGATTTTAAAAATCGTTTGACTCAATCACCTAAAAAATCGCTTAGAAGATTATCATCGCAAGCTGGGCTAACATTAACTACTTTTTCAGAGCTATGACAAAGTTACATTTGCATCCTTATCGCGATGGCATTACATTTGTAAGATTTACTCGCTATGTAATTCTCTACAATAAACACGCGTTCTTCCTTGGAAAAACTATTGCTGACACAATATAACATAACGACTGCTGTCACCACACTAATGCTTGACTGGAACATTTTAACTGTCTTAGGTAGTTGTTGGCCTTGAGTACACTGCTTCCAAGATACCGATTGGGGGACAGAAAATTTACCGATGTATTACTTCTATCTTTTTATAATCAGGGTTGCGTCCTTAATAAGCCGTTATAACCCGTTATAAGCATTGGATTTTGTCATAACAACGGGGTCTCGTTTTAAAGAGCGAAAAAATGAAATGTGGATATTATTGGAATAGGCAAACTAACTCACCCCACTTAGTTTTTACATCAGGATATGGTACACCTACTTGGTTTTAAAGAGGCCACTCTTCGGTTTAAGATAAGGTTGTGGAAGAAGTTAAACGCTTTATGTTTAGTTCACCGTTAAGCGTGGAGCGCTCTCCACGAGTGAGGGGAGTTGTAAGTATACTTTAAAGTTTTAAAACCGTAAAATATATTAAAACGATTCGCTATTGAAATTTAACAATTTCTGTCAAGTATCTACATAAGTTCACAATAAAACCAGTAAACATCCATTTGGCAACAATAGTACAAACCAACTAAAAATGCAAATTGGTTGCATTTATAACTTATCCAGTACGAATGTAAAATTTTCAGTGTGTATGTAGTTTATTTGATACACTCGAACTTTTTTGAAAGTAGTTTTAAAGTACAAAATTATGCTACTTTTATCCTGTGTTAATGAATGCAATATCTTATTTACAGAAATTTAGATTGTGTCATATGATTGTAACCAAGTTTATTTCATACAAAATTTCAACTACATTCTATATCGATCAAGTTAAAAAATTACTTAAAGTTGTACTGAGCTCACTTTTTCAACTTCGTTTGTTTTTGTTTGTTTGGTTTTATTTTTACTTATCGTCGCATCAACTGCAGTGGTCATTAGTGACGACGTTGGGTTGTAATTGTAGAGGATGAAATGATTTTTTTTGTAGCGTATAAAAATATGCCGTGCCTGAGTGGGATTCGAACCCAAGATCGCATGATGACGGGTTTGTTTTTGTTTTTTGTTTTAACTTTCATATTTATTTATGTATTTATTTAAGATCGCATCGACTACGAGGTCATTAGCGACCACGTTACATATAAATACATGTAGTATAAAATTTCCAAAGAAGACAAACAAACACAATTAGGTCATTTATAAAAACATAATGAAAAATTAGTTAGGTTCAATCAAAATTTTGACAACAGAAAAATAAAAAATAGAATGACACAATGAAAAATTAAGTATGCGATTTACAATTATAAAAAATCTGAAATTTTAAAAAAATTATTGTGTTTTGAACCGCTACTTTGTCTACTAAATTAAGTGCTAAAACTTTGTTAATTTTGATTAGCATTCGTATAAATTGTGTAGTTTGGCAGTCTGCGATGATGTGTTTGATTGTAAATGGAGTGTTGCTATGTGTACAATGTTGTTGTGGTTATTTTTTCTTCAGTAGATCTAAGTGTTTGTGTGTAAGTGTGGAGTGTCCAATGCGTAATCGTGTAAGTAGAACTTGATGCCTTTGAAGCTCCAAGTGAGGTTGAGGGTTTTCAAAACTGTATTTTCTGATGTGGTGAAGTTTCGTTGGAGGATGTCGAGACCATATTTGGTTCCAGTGTTGTTTAATTTGATTGTGCAGATGTCTCCTGATATCTGTATGAGATGATTTTTTTGATTTTTTTTTTGTTTAACGTCCGACTGTTGAGAGAGAGACATTTGTATGAGATGAGAGACATTTATCTCTCAGTAGGGTCTTTAACGCCTCTTTGGCGGCCGTGTCCGCTGTCTCATTTCCATTTATACCGCAATGCGACGGAACCCACACAATGTGCACTTCATTCCTGTTGTCAATGTGTCAAAGTAGGTTGGATATATGTTTCATAATTGGCTCTGTAATTTCTTCAGCCTGCAAGCCTCTAACCACACTCATCGAATCCGTAAATATTGTGAACGTTTCGCCCGTTCTTGTGGCTAGGAGTTTTAAACTACGATATATAGCATTTGCTTCATAAAAGAAGACAGAACAAAAATTATTTAAACGGATTTGAATAGTACTTTCATATTTGTTTGTAAACTTAATACAGTATAGTCTCACTGATTCGATCGTATGTAAACTACAATCCGTCAGATTTTTAGAAAAGTAAAAGTTGGTCATTAATGTACGTAAAAGGTGTACGTAATTAATTTTAGTAAATGATACTTTTGAAAATATTCTTTAATAGTATCCCTGTACTATATTACATAAAATTGTAAAATATTACATAGCTTAGTTTTATTTAAAATTGTCCACTATAATAAATGTAACCCATCGGGAGGTCTCGTAAAGGGTGGTAAACTAGGTGGTAAAGTCGTTGAGTCAGCTGTTTAACAGCTAGTTCTCAGACAGGGAGGTTCCTGGATCAAAATAATGTAAAGATCGTTACTTTTAAACGGATTTAAATACTATTACTATGTGTTGTTTAGGTCAACAGCCGAAAAGCTGGTTTGAACCTCTAGAGGTTTTTCTAAGTAAAAACGAGGAGTGAGGTGATTTATAATTGCCTTCCTCACTGAGTTGAAAGAGTATGCTTATCAGCGTGCCAGGCCCTCGAAAAAGCACCCACTTCCCAACCTGCAAATGACACCTTCACTTCATTCACCACAGGGTCTGGCTGTATAGTGAAATTCATTACTCTCAGAGGATATAACTCTGACTAGTGTCTTTTACACCTCTACCTTTTCTGTTCTTAAATAGTTCAGTCATATAATTAGCTGACTAAATGATAAGACACAGAACTATTTTTTGTAGCCCTGGAACCAGCAGATCGAGTGCAACTAATTTAACACTCCACCTGCATGTTATAAGCATACTATTACTATAGTAATAATATTACTATAGACCGTGGTTACCGGTGTACTTTGATGGTTGAGTTTCAATTAACCATACTGTCTCAGGAATGGTTGGTCTGAGTCTGTACAAGACTACACTTCATTTACACGTCATACACATCATCCTCATTTCATTGGGTCATATGGTTGCTTATTGTTTTTGAATTGAACAGATTGCAACGTGGTACATATTAGGGATTAAAATAAAACTACATTTGTTTCCTTTTAGGAAGAATACACCTTTTAAGAAATAGGAGCCCACTTCACATGTACTACATACTTCTTACTTATACTTCATACTTATGTTTTTGATGTCATACTTAGTTCTACTTACTGTAGTGCAATGTATACTTAACTATTTTAAGACAGAATATCACGAGACTATCCCAACCAGAATTGTCTTTTGTAAAACTAAGCAAAATGTGTGTCACAATAACAAGAACGAACAGACGGTGTTAGTAGTTATTTAGCAAAGTTAAGTGTATTATTAAATATACGAAATTCTGATAGGCTATCATGCTTTCCAGCTCAGTGCAGTGGTAAACTACTTCAATCTTTGTTTCACTTAGTAGAAATTGTTCGGATTAAGGAATTAGAGCAAAAGTCTTCAATCCCTATAAACTGTTATTCCATCGTTCCTTACTTCCAAGTTAAAATGTCCTTAAGCTTAAATACATCTTAATGGTAAATCTCTACAGCAATCGGTTGAACATGGTCTAGTATCTCTGGATTTGGTATAACGGTACTTACAAATAGAAAATTACAGTAATAATAATTTGAATTGCAATACTTCCGAAGATGCTTATTAAAAAATATCCTTAAATTTTTAATTTGTCTTCCGGGTAGATTTTTAATTTGTAAAAATTATGTTTACTCTTAATTTAACTAGAACCAGAAAATGATTCAGAATGTAATTTAGTATCCAATTATATATCGCAGCTGTTTAAAATGAGAAATGAAAACTGAAACCAAATTTTCTTATTTAAGAGCATTCATAAGATGATGTTATTTTCATTGTTCGTAATAAGAGATATAAAATTTGATTTAATAAAAATATTTTTAAAGAAAATTTTCTTTTGTTTTCAAAGACAAAAACCTAATACATTTATTTTAATTCTAAAAAGAATAACATAACATAGAAAACATAACATTTGTTTAAATTAATTAATGTCTGCAATAACAGATTCTCCATAAAAATCAATATATTTCAGAGGATGAACATTCAACAACAGGTTTTCAAGTTGATTTCATTTAAAAGCCAAGTTTACAACTTATAAAATTTCAATTTTATTTTCTACTTTGTAAATTAAATCGCAATTTTATTGTTGTAGTTTAGATTATGAAATTAATGTAGAATATTCTATTTGCATGAAACAGGGTAGAAATGTTTGCAATTAATTAAATTTCTTTCCGTAATTCAGTAATATTTTTGTCCTTAAGCATTGAAAATAGACGAGGAATGTTGTTCTTTGTTGTTTTATTTTTCATTTCCTGAGGTGTGAGGCCGGCCGCACACGTACAGTTTCAACTGTTAAATTCAAACTGTCAGTGCAGTCTCAACTGACAGTTTGAATTTAAGAGTTAAAACTGTACACTGTAGAAGTGCACACATACGTATAGTTCAATCCTTCAGTTTTTACAATGTATTTAAAGGAGTAGGACGATTTCCACGCTCTGTTTACTTTTTGTAATTTTACAAAAAAGTAAAAAATCGAAAACTGTGTTGCAAGAAGTGGTTACAAAGGTGAAGTCAATCTTTATCTTCGGACATCAGCTTATTAAAAGAATTAAATGAAGAACCATTAGATTTCTTCAATGATTTTTTGCGCGTGACAGAAACAGTGTACCAGAAATTACTTCCGATTGGTACATTGCAATAAAATCTATAATCACTGGATTTTGGTTTATTTATACGACATCTTTAACAACGCTAAAAATATATTGTTAAAAAAAACTCAAAAAAAACAAACGCACTTACTCCTGACATAAATTGAACTGAGAACTGAACAGTTAACACGCAACAATTAGTTCAAAAAATTCAATTGAGTTGAAAAATTCTATCAGCTAAAAATATTGAAATTTCATTCGTCTCAGTTTAACTGTCCAACTGAGTTGAACTGAGACTGATATTTATATATTTATTTGTTTATTAAATACCCATTATTTATTAGAAATACCCACACATGTAGATGTAGTAAACTGAACAGTTGAACTGTTCAGTTCAAATTGTCAGTTAAAAATCTTAGTCATTATTTATTAGAAATACCCACACATGTAGATGAAGTAACAGTTGAATTGTTCAGTTCAAATTGTCAGTCAAGACTCTACGTGTGTGGCCAGCCAAAGGTAACTAACTGAAATGAAATTTTGGATGAATTTAAACATATCATACAATAAAGAAAAATCTGGTGCAATAATTATATTTCTAGATGAAGATTGTTTATCTTTAAATACCGAGTTCTCGAAACGGATTTAATAATTTTTATAAATGTTTGTAAAGAAAACACTTTCGGCAGTCTGCGAAAAATTTGAAAATAAATTTGTGACAGTTAAACGAACATTTTGAGAAGTAAATAACAAAAACGTAGTTTAATTAAAGTTTTGATGTTGCTACTGTTCTAGTGGCAACATTACGAAGTTCAACTTGTTCTTAAGGGTCGTTATGGTGACGAGAATTGTTTATTTAGGTGCTCATCTTATTTCATAAATAACACTAATACAAAACAACGCAAACTAAGACTATACGTGTTAATGTAATAGTAGAATTTGTTGTTACGAATAAATTAGTGTTACTGTAAGAATTAATTCACAAAAAATAGTAATATGATTCCTCACAAGATGGGTGTGAAATTTTCAACGGACATAAAAAATATCTTAGAATATGAATTAATCTGAAATTAATTAAATAAAACTGCCAAAGGTTGTTCATGAATTTTATTCGTGAAACATGGATGATTATACCACCTAGAAGGATTACAAATGTATAAAATAATTATCTTTTTTATATAACCTAGTGTAGTAATTTATCAGAAATTAAAATTTGTTTAATTTAATTAAAAATTAGTCGTTAAGTTTATCAAACCTCAGGTCCTTTCCTCTCAATTTTAATAACAGTTTGTAACAGAGGTCAACATTCAAAATCTTGTCTTCACTTTTACTCAATCTTTTTTTTTTTTTTTTTTTTTGGTTTAACGTCCGACTGTTTTGCAAATTGCTGCTAATGCAGACGGTGAAGGGTGAAATGAAATTTTTGTAACGTATGAAAAAATGCCATGCCCGAGTGGGATTCGAACCCAAGACCGCGTGATGAGAGGCGAGCACGTTACCAACATCGCCAACGCGGCCGGCTTTTAACTCAATCGTCAATATGTAGTTCGTAATTAATTAATAAACTGTGATATTTTAACTGTTAATTGAAAGGAAACCTTAGAAAGACAAAATTAATTATCGTGGTAAAACACATCGTTAGCTTACGTGTAAATTCAATAAATTTCATGTTTTAATTAAATGCAAATAAAATCAAACCTAGAAAACTGGGGACTATAAATTATCTTCTATAAAACATACAACGCTAGTAATATTTTCTTCATATGTTAAAATTTGTAAATTAAATATCATACAAATAGTGTCTCATGAAAATCCGAGTCCGAGTTCTGAAAGAAATGAACTTGCCCTCGGGATGACGACGTCTTAACTAGCCACCTTGTCGTTCAGGGAATAAATGTTGAAGGAACTTTTTATGACATTATTCTTTATCTGAAATTCAGATGAAGTTTTTTAGAAAAAGAGATAAGCTCCCAATCGCGTTGGTCAAATGGGCAGATGTGGGAGGATTAAGCTTTTTCTTGAGGTCACGAATATTAGTATAATTTTTTAAAGTTTCTTTGGGAGAGAGAAAATTTAAAGGAAGTCGTGAAATAGTAGTTTTATCTTCACTTCTGGAGACCGTGGGTCTGTGTATATTTCTCTGACGGTTGGCTGTACAGTGTGATGATCGGCGTTGTTTAAGTTCCATGACGTTTTGTAAACGAACTCTTCTAGGATGGGTATCAAGTCGTAATTGTAGACGTTGTTGTTGTTAACTAGGAGATTGGAAAGTAGCCGTACAATGCGATGTGTAGCGATGAGAGTCAAAATAAAATTTGTAGATAAAATCTCTCCTATATAATTACTTTATGACAATCTTCTTACTCTGTTGCCATAGCGTTATGTAAAAACAATTTATAAATGTTTCTACCTGTTTAATGAAAATATTTTTTAAAATTTACAAACACAACCCACAGGTGGTATTTCTAGGCTGTTTATAATTCAAACGAAATTAAATCATGAACTTTAATTAATAAAATTTCTTTTGTCACAGATTTCCCTTAAAAGAAATATTCAAATTTCCCCCAGTCAGCTGGTATTCGTTATAATTTTATTAATACGAGCCTCTTAATATAATATTTTTGTTTATATGCTCTTCTTAATGAATTTTGTATATTTTTCATTTTTCATTTTTCATTTTGCATTAAAAGCCTGGATCTAAAGGCTGATCTTTGTCTCACAGACAGCGAGATACAGATCTTGGCATTCTATGTTTTGTATGAAAAATGCTTGAATTAAATAGCGTGTGATCCAAGAAAGCAGACGATCAAATAAAATTAGTGAGAAGAGAAATAAAGACTTAATTGAGGAACCGATCTGATTTCAACAAGATACAGGATACCTTCAAAGTAAATAACTTAAAATCAACACTAATTCCATTTCAAGAATCAAAAGCGAGAACCCGTAAGCCACACCTAATATGATACAACATAAAGAATTTGATGACGATTCAATAATGTTTCTTACCCAACGTTCAACTAATGTTTTTATTTTTGTATTTTCGTATATCTTAATCTTTATTTTATTAATCGATTGGTTAATTATGTTCAGTTGTATATTTATTTATATAGTTTGTTTTTATAATTAGTTATTATTTCATGATTTTGAATTCGTTAATAATTAACCGACAAGAAACAGTTAATGCATTGTGAACGTGAACGTTTTGTGAGGAAAATCATTGATGGAAAATGAATCAGATATTTTTGTTATACTTACTAAGTAATAAATATGCCTGTCTTGGTTAAAATTTTTGCACAGTGTTCCTTGACCACTTCAAATTAATGCTTAATCAGTCCCCTTTTTGTATTATATGCTGTAGCATAACCTTCCCAATTCCAATCCCAAAATTTAACGTTCCACGTATAATTACGTATTTTACGTCTCAATAAAAGTAACTATATAGATACATATATTAATGTATTGTTATTTTTAGAACAGTAATCAATTAACCTAATATATCGGATAAGTGGTTTAAAGAAGCAGAAAAGAAAATATAATGGACAAAATCAGTTCAGACGACTGATTACTGAGATCAGGGCTTCCACAAAGAAAATAAACATTACGTTTGATGGATAGAAGAAAGGAGGAAACGGTGAAAGGATTTTGATAGTGAGGGCTAGAAAAAGAGCTTCAAGAAACACGAAAAGTTGCTTTATATTGCCAAAAATGGTCATAAACTAGAAGATAGTAGGATGAAAATTATGATCTTAATTGTGTACGTAATTTTTAATATTTATCTTTGAACGACGTTCTTTACTCCAATTCAACAATAAGAAATTCGAGGTCTTCGTAAAAATATTAAAAATTTAAGAAACAACACCCTTTTTAGCTTTTAGTTTTATTATCGGGAACTGTTGATCGCCAAATTTTGCTTAAACTTTAGTATGCATCGCATGAATTTCTGAGTGTCATCTAAATATGTTTGTTAATGTGTAACTGTCAGGTGGTCGTCATACGAAATTAACAACTAGACGTGACATTCTACCACTTGATTGACTGAAATGGTCTGGAAGCTGAACGAAATCTTGATATTCCCCTTTCGCTTTACATAAACCCATTAAATTTTGTGTAAATTTTAATATAGCTTTTTAAAATCCCATTAAAATTCAACACGCGCAGATTTAAACGTCTAAAGATTATTTTAAAATGCCACATTTTTTCGTTTTTATATATCTATATATCCTATAATTCTTAATTTAAGTTTCTCATTTTGTTGTTCAGTAAGTAGGTCGTTCCAACATCACAGTTTGAATTATAAAGAGGCTATTCCATTAAAAATCCAATTTTTCGTTCTGTTATGTGAATTTTATTTAATGAAGGATACGAATCAAGGAAGTCATGCATCATTATAATTGACTGGCAATATTCGTCTATTAGATGTATGCTAAAAAATACAAACTGAAATTAGGCTACTTCAAAAGATGAAATATTGTACTCGCTGAATTAAAAATAAGTTACTTCAAAAACAAAAATATATTTTAATTTTACAGAATTTGTATTAATACGATAAGTAAATAAGCATATTTTTTGTCTATAATTTTAAATATCGAATACTATAAACTCGTATAACCTCTAGATTTCATCTTTTTTTTTTTGACGTGTAGCCGGAAGAGGCTTTCATTAATTTAGCTATTATTAACTATTAATAATTAATTTAATTATTCTCTGATAAGAGATAGGTAGATTCGCATGGTTTCAATTTATCCTAAATTATAAATTTAGTTCTGATGAATTTCAAATAGTTACGAAATAAAGGTTGTAAATAATTTTGGTGGAAGGTTTTATTATAAAATTAAAAGTAAAGTAAGAAATTTATAAGTTTCGGATTTCATAAGACTCCCACAGGTAATGTTTAATTTTTTTACAAGATATCTCTACACCATCTTCTATGAACCCAGTGCAAGGGATTACCGAGTAAAGGTGAAATGTATCTACTCCAAAATATTTGAAGGAGATGTAAATCTAGAAACTGTCTCACTGATAATTTTGAATAACTTCGTTTTTAGGAATCTCTGAGACTTGTCAAACCGTTGAATACTGTAGTGGTACTTATATTTTTGACTATATATTCTACAAGAGACATCTTCAGATCATTACTTAATGCTGTATGGGAGATTATAAAGTAGAGCTCCATTTTTTCATCAAAATTTGTTCTTCTTTACATAAGCTAAAGAAAATCGTGTGAGTGTTTCAAACCATATTTGCTTTTATTAACTTAATTATACTTTTGAGTCTGTGCATTTTTACAACTACAGACGAGCTGATTGTGACGAAGATGGACTTACAAATTAAATCGTGAATAAAAGGAAGCAGACCACCGCAGAGCTTTCATATTTTTTAAATTAATTTGTCATTAGTGTTTATATTTTATCCTTCTAAATTTTCAAGGAAGCAATAAATCTCTGTTCAAAGCACTGTTTAACCTTTTTGGAGGGTTGGCCGGTGAATACACTGATCTAATTGTCTTTATTACGAGTTTTTTTGAAGTCTTTCAAAATTTTCTGTGAAAATATGGAATTATTTTATTGTTTCCAATAAATAAGGAATAAAGGTCATTGTAAATAGTCTCGTTTCTTCCGTACCAAGTCCGTAATAATTCTAAGTGCTCTGAACTAACAGTGTAATTAATCTATACGACTCCGTTAAAAGATACATAAATTTGGAAACCATATGTCAAAATCAGTTTCAGATAATAATTACATAGATTTAGTTTCTTTTATTAAAGGAGAAAAGAAGGTCTGCCTATTAGACTGTATAAAATATTTAGTTCTGTGAGTGAGTGTTTCAGATTAATCTAATCAGTAATTTATCTTTAATAACAATTAAGGTACGCCATTAATTCAATAGTCTGTTTCCAACTACTGGCATATAATTTAATGTAAGCAACTAAAATACATTCTATTTCCATGGTCTGCTCCCAGAAACTAGTATATAATTATATATGTTAGGGTAAGTAACTGAAATACATTCAGTAGAACAGTAATGTCTGAGCAATTTATTACTCACGCTATATCTCTACATGAGAAACTCTATAATCAAATTGTAAAATAGAAGTCTACACATAGTTATGATAATAATATTAAAAATAAACGGGTAGTACTATTTTCAATGAAACGAGGTAACTCGACGGTGCTATACATGTGCTTTTTGCTATCTTCAGAGAGGTTGCAAATATTACAGGGCTCGGTTACACCATTGTAGTAATTAAACAAATTATATACGTAAAGCAATAACTGTTCTAATTTTGGGTACAATTAACCAAACTATCACAAGCAAAACGAGTAACTCAAAATGCAGGTGCGTTCATATGGACGAAAATTTGATAAAAAACCGAATGTCTTTCACAAGTACGATAAACAATGAATAGAAGTAAAAATCACCGAGCTGTAAAAGAGAAAGCGGCACGTATCCTGAAGGAGCTGAAGATGTCTTCCAGCACTGTTTCCAACAATGGAAAATTTGCATGGAGTGTTGTAGGGATAGAGAAGGGTGTATATTGAAGGTGACAATAAGTGATTATGTATAAAATAAAAATAAAATTTTTTACAACGTCAGTCTCGTTATTTAATAGCCACTCTTCGTATTTTAGAACAAACAAATTATGTTTTGAGAATGTTTTTTTAAATCATTGAACTTATTGACTCATTGGATTGTGATCCTTTAGGTCTAACTATTTTCAATTTAAAAGTTCTCTTAGAGACTCACGTGTCAACACCGTAAAAGAAGAAATTATGCAGCTAAGTTCTAAATATCAAGTAAAATTATCAGATCACCCAAATTTTTTGGCGCTTAATTTACATGATAATAGCGAAAATGTAACTTGACTAAAACGAATAAAATTGCGTGACCTTCCATTTAGATTTACCGACTAACCTACATTGTAAATAATTGTATTTCATATCAACATCATCTCTGTCAACATTATCTTCTTCCTCTACGCATTCTACTATCACCGCTATTAATTTTATTATCTTTTCTATTACTGTTATTCATGTTTTATCTAATTAATGTTTTCAAAAATTATAAATAATTTTCTTTTTCTCTTAGAAGCAATACTATTGGGTATTGTCTTCATCATGTGAACACTTTTATGTTATTTACTTATAGTTTTTGTTTTTAAACTGATTGTAAATAATCTCAGATGTTAGAAAAAAAAGTTTTCTTAATTTTGGAACTCTATAGGTGAACCCCAAAACCCTTTATTGACTGTTTTTTTTTAAATCAATGCTTTTTTCTAACATCTGAGAATATTTACAATCAGTTTAAAAAACAAAAACTATAAGTAAATAGCATGAACGGGTTCACATGACGAAGACAATACCCAATGGTATTGCTTCGGAAACGAAAAAAAAATTTAGGTATAATTTTAAAAATATTAACAAGATAAAAGATGAACGTTTTTAAAAGATTTTTATTTTATTTTATGTTTTTTTTGAAAAATTTTTAAAAGATAACATTAATATAAAAGGTAACCAAATTAATAACGGTGATAGTAGAATGGGTAGAGGAAGAAGATGATATTATTAGAGTTGATGTTGATATAAACTTCAATTATTTTAAAAAAAGTTGGTTAGTCGGTATATCTAAACGGAAGGTCAAGCAAATTTATTCGTTTCAGTCGTGTCACGTCTTCACTATTATCAAGTAAATTAAGCGCCAAAGAATTCGGGTGATCTGCTAATTTTTCTTGATATTGAATGCTAATCTTAAATCAATGCTAATATTATTATTTTTTATTTGAATGATACTATAAAAATGTAATGATTATTTTGGAATGAAATGTCGATGTGGAAATATAATTCCTTATTAAACTATTTTTAACTTTTCACAAACTATTTTTGCATTCGTGTTACATAAATTCATGTCTGTTAACCGTACGGAAGGAATAAACTTTATAGTCTACGTTTTAATATATTTCTATAGGTAGTACAAATACTTACATGACTATATATTATTTCAACGATTACAATTTGAACACGGTAATGTTACTGATTTTACACCAATAAAAAATATAAGAGTATCTGTTTTTTGAACGGACAGGAATGCATGTTACAATCTTTAACTTCTATTTATTTGAACTTAAATTTCTTTATTTCTGTATATTAAAATTGTTTGTATAGTAGGCCTAGATAAAAATTATAGAAACCAAGAAACAAAACTACAAGAGATCAAAAAATGTATCATTGATAAAAAGAGAGTTAGAAAAGCTATAGCAAGATTTTTGTTTGAAATCATATTCAACGTACTAAATTTTAGTATAATATTACATATTATATTATTAGTATGTAGTATTTTTAAATTGAGTATAATAGAAATTTTTGTTTCTTTTATTTAATATTTACAGCCAATACAACAAATTATATTATATATTTTATATGTATTGTAGAAAAATGAAGGTTTAATAATGAAATGAATATATTAAGTTTTGTTCAAGTTTCAAGTAAGTTTTGTTTATTTAAGTTTCCTAATTACATTAGGAAATTTTATTTTATGTTTTTTTTTTGAGAATTTTTCTTTTTATGTAAATTTTGTGTAAATATGAATAAGCTTAACAATATAAACCAACTGATATCCGCGCTTAGGCTAGACCTATGCGGGTATTAGGAAATAAGATAGGATAAGATTCATTGTATTTGTTTTTAGTAATAAATAAATAAAAATAAAATACTACAGCCTTTTCCTTAAACACTAATTGTATTGTTTAGGTCGTCAGCTGAAATGCTGGTTTGACCCTACTGGTACTTTACTAAGTAAAACGAGAAGTGAGGTGGTTTATTATTGCCTTTCTAACTAAGTAAAAAGTATTGTGACAATATCGAAGAAGGCATGGTTCACGAAGTTTCTAGTAAATGGTAATTCATTCATAAAAATAGTAAATAGAGGATAGTAGAGTGAAAGAGTAACAATGGGGTGGCTATAAAGGTATGCCTATTCTTGAAAGTTGTTTGAAAGGACTGTGCTATTATTTATGAAAGGGACATGTAACACTTTCTATTTACAATAAGATCAATTTATTGTTGACTTGTTTACAATAGATTTTTCTAGCACTCATTTATAAAGGGTTATTTTTTGTACTTTATTATTTGCATGGAATTTCTCTGTTTTGCTAGAATTATCTTTATGAAATACCTATAAAAAGAGCGCCCGAGTGCGGTCAGTGAGTCAGTATTCGTTTGATCTTTGACGAGTGGCTATCGGACGTAGTGCAGGTCACGTTCCGAGCATTGTGTTGGTCAACGATTGTTATACTGTCTTTGTTTATATGTGTATTGTGAAAAGTTATTGTGTATCTGTATTAAATTCAGTTTTTGTGTATTCAGTTTCATTTTGTATGAGTATTCTATAAAATTGATTGTAAGTAGTGCTAAGTAAATTATTAAGTCATTTATTGTATTACTTCATGACAATTAGTTTAATTATTTATTTTGTAAATCTTTTAGTGTAATAAATATTTGTACGTAATTGTAAACTTTAGTGTATTAATTATTTAATTACCTAGATCCCGAAACGGACCTTAGCGATAAGTGTCACAGTATGCTTAACAGCATGCTGGCCCTCTGAAAACCATCAACTTTCCACCCTGCAAATGACACCTTTACTTCATTCACGACAAAATCTGTATGTATAGTGAAATTCATTACTTTCAGGGGAGATAACTGTAACTAGTGTCTTTTACACCTCTACCTCTTCTGTTCTTAATGCTTTAGTCATATAAATGGCTGACCATGTGATAAGAAACAAAACTATTTTTTGGTAGCCCTGGAATTAGCAGATCGAGTGTAAATAATTATAACACTCTACCTGCCTGTCATGGGTAAAATAATCAATTAAGGCGTTAAATTATTCATTTGATCTCATGTATTCGAAGTAGTATTATGTAGTTAAATTATCATTACCCGATTATTCAACTTTAAATGAGGTTTGTAACGACGACGTTTGTAAACAAATCAATGGTTAGTTAATTATTAATTGAATTTCAAATTATTATACTATTTAATAATTTATAATAGGATTCATTTGCACAAAATTATTTGATATAAATTTATTAATAAGATTGATGAGTCATTGCTCTCTAGTAACCGTGATAATAATGTGAAATTTATATTTTTTGTTTAATCGAATTTTGGCAAGGTTTCATTAAAAACAATTTGGTTCTTTAACCTTGAACTTGAAAGGGTTAAGTGCCTCGCAATCTTTAATTCATCTATTAGATTTCTATCTGAATTTGTAATAAAAATTATTTGAATAATTAGTTTTCTTATTAAGATATGTGTAATAGTGAAATTTCAAATCCAACGATTTTAGTTAATATTATTACTTTCTCTTTGCTATATGAATATATAGGAAGGAAAGTATTGTTTTCATGTCAATTTTAAGAAATCGAGTTTTCACCGGATCTACAGGTTTTCAGACCCCCTGAACCCAAAAACTTGTTTTTAGCGATTGGTCTGTGTGTGTGTGTGTGTGTGTGTGTGTACAAAATATCTCAAGAACGAAACACCGTACGAACTGAAACTTGAAACTTAAGTTACATACCACTACCGGACCCAACACGAACATTTTCATCAAAATCGGTCAACCGGAAGTAGTAGTTTATTCGTGTAATTTTTCACTTTTTGCGATTTTCTCAAAAACTGGTCCTACGATTTTTTTTTAAATCGCCTGATTTACTCAATTTTTTATTCTCTACAAGATAGGGTAGGCGCCATGTTTGTTGAAATTCTTGGTGAGGCTGTTTTTACGTAAAAAAGTGTTTTTTTACGATAACGCCTTTAGTAAGTATTATAGCGCAATTTATATAACAAAAGTTGTAGAGAATTTAAAATTCTACAACTTTTATTTCAAACATTTTTTTGTATAACGCTTAGTTTAGCGGTAATTAGCGATTTTCTGTTTTTTTTTCACGAAAACGTGTGAAAAATCGATTTTTTTAAGATTTCGGCCTTAGTGTGCATTTTATGACAAAAGTGTATATAATCGAATATAGAAAATTAAAATATCTACAACTTTTATTTACAGCATTTTTTTCTATAGAGCCTAGTTTAGTGTGAAAGAGTGATTTTTCGTATTTTTTAGCCGAACTGAGTTCGATTTTCATTTTGCGTCTTTCATATATGATTAAAGTTAGGTTATGTTTATTGAGGTTAGTTTTTTGTTTATTTCTAATGTTTTATTACTAATGTTAGGTTTATTGTTAGTTATTTTCACTGGCAAGAGAAAGTTGTGTGAGTGTTTCACACCAGATTTTTATCCTTAGTCTCAGGAGAATAATTACCACTTGATCAAAGAAAAGCCCGAATTGAATAAGTATGTAAGGGCAAGTTTGGCCGTATTTGTGCAGTAACGGAGAAGTATAAATTAGCCAGTCAAAAATAAAAACATGATGTAAGGGGTGGGGCCGAAAGTTTTCTTTTCTCAAATGAGTAACGTTAAATCCGAGCTACGGTAAATGTGAGACCGGTAAATCGAAGTCCTGCTGTAATACGATATACTGCAATTCAATGAGAAAACGCACTGATTAAAATAACATTCATACAATTCGTCACTTTGCATTTCAAAGTCCTTCAAAGAAAGTTTTTACACATATTTCCCTGAAGATTATTCAAATTCAAAATACGACAGGAAAAAATCATTTTTAGAGAAAGTATATAATATGTAATAGCAAAAGAATATTTTATTGGCCTGGCAAGTTACAACTCGAATAGTAATGTTTTTTTCAGACAAGACACTACTTTCTTTTTAAATGGGAAGAAAAATATATAGTGCTTCTGTTTTCAAACGAACAAAACGATTTCTAATTCCATATGCTAATTACGAGGGTCATTCGTAAAGTAAGGTCCGAATCGCGGTAACTAGCCACACGGAGAGCGAACAGCGCAATGCGCATGCGCGACGACTCCCAGCATGTCTTGCGTACGAAACGACGCCATTTGCAGTAGTATCTTTGTTGTGTGCTGTTTACTGTGCATCTTTAAGATGTTAAAGACATCCCGAAAAAAACATGTTAAAGAACATCTTTAAGATGTTAAAGATGTTGATCATCCCGCCGACTGCGAAATACGGTCAGTGATTCGTTTTTTGACAGCAAGGAACGTTTTTGCAGTAGATATTCATCGACAAATAAGTGAAGTGTATGGTTCTAATGCAATGAGTGACAGTAAAGTGCGCAAGTGGGTGAGAGCTTTCAAGGAGGGAAGGGCAATGTTCATGATGAACCGCGATCTGGCCGACCATCAGTGATCACGGAAGATTTGGTCAAAGCCATTGAAGAAAAGATTCGTGAAAATCGGCGATTCACAATTTCGTCATTAGCATTGGAATTCTCGAACGTGAGTAGAACAGTAGAAGTTTCTCGGCGGTAAGCGCTTCAACTCTGATGACGAGGTGAAAGAAGCTGTTCATGACTGGTTATATTCGCAGGTGGCAGAGTTCTACGACACTGGTATTCAAAAGCTTGTAGAACGTTATGATAAATGTTTAAAAAAATGGAAACTATGTAGAAAAATAGATTAAGACGTCAGGAATTAAATAAAACAAGGTTTTTGATCTAATCTGTTGTGGTTAATTTTTTTATACAAAAACGGACCTTACTTTACGAATTACCATCGTACTTTTGTGAAAGTGGGTTTTCTGAGTAATGCACGCTGAAATTGGTGTAAAACATTTACTCGACATGCTCTTGCTAATGTAAATAATAAAACAAATAAAATGTACATTCTCAGAATTTTATTGATTTTCTTGTTAAGTGTAGAGGCACCAATCTTGACTATTTTCTTAAAAGGAAATTCTTCAGTGATTTTTTTACTTTTTCATGTTTTGAGCCAGAACTTTTAGTTTTTCTTTTACGTGTCCAACAGAAAATGGATCTTAACTTCACCAATAAGAAATGCCTTGGTGAAGCTAAATTCTGTTTTTCCTATTTGACATATTGTCTATTTTTTGGAATTTAATCAGGTTTAAAGTTTAAAATAAAATGAAGTATGGTTATTTTTATGCACAGAAAAGAGTAAGTAATATTTTAAACAAAAAAACAGAGAATGTCATTTTTTGACCTAATATCAGTTTTTCGCTGTCCTGAAAATTTTGCTTAGTGAAGATAAGGTATTTTTTCCTATGGACGGTCATTATGTACACTGCACACACACGCGCGCGCGCACGCACGCACACACACACACACACACACACACACACACACACAGATACAAATAAATCGCTAATTCTTTTGGGGGGGGGGTTCAAGGAGACTGAAAATTTGTACATCCGGTGAAATCTCGATTTCGAAAAATCGACATGAAAACAATAAGTCCTTCCTTCCCTATACATTCATATAGGGCAAGAGAGAGTAAAAATAAATATAGAAACAGATTTAGAGTTGAAGAGGACTTAAGAATCAAGTTAAGCTCTATCGAGCCAGACAATGAAACTCTGATTATATATAAAGCACAACTTCCAACTGAAAAATAAAAAATGTTACTGCTTATCATAAAATCTAAAAAGGTTTTTAACTTCAGATTTAGTCTATTTTACACTTTTATTTGTAGAATTTATATATTTATATAGGCTTCCAATTGACCTATACTATTGGATTTTTGTAATATGCGTAACATTTTAATGTTTGGATTTCTACTCTATATTAAATAAAAATACTAAATGATAGAATTTTCAATTTGAACGATTGGTTTTATTATTTGTTTGTTAAATAAACTTTTTATAATTAAAAAAAATAAAACCATTATTTTATTAATATATATTATGTTATTTTATTGGGGATATGATATTTTACTACCTACGTATATTATGACATATTTTAAAGTGACCATTTTTCTTAAACGTTAAACGGCGGGTTACCATAACTATGACTGAATATTATCTCACTGCAATAAATTTGAATTTGCATATTTATGGATTACATATGAAGAAGCCTGTAATCCACGTCTAATGTTCTACGTTCGCGGAATACAAAATATACATTCCAAATAGCTCAAACTAAAATCTAAATGAGTTTATACCCAAGTCTATTGACTTTATATTAAACTTTCAAGCCTACTTCTTTGAACTACCTACATATGTGTTTTTCCTCTCCGCTTAAGTTTTTAAAAGTTTAGTTTTCTGTTACTCCATTTGTTTCAAAAATTTAATTTAAAGTTTTCTCTACAATACTTTACGTTTTATAAGACGGTTTGCTTCGTTAAAGACGTCAAATGGTAGTAACGTTAAAATTTCATGGTAGCAATCAAATTCTTTGTTAATTTATTACTTTTATATACCGAGTCGCTTTCAGGTTAGTGAAAATTAGCGATTAAGATGGTTTTCTGTCACGTGAAATATTAGTCTATAATCATAAGTTTTTTAAACCATAATTGGAGATTAAATATGGGATATTTTATGAAATTAAACATTAAACATTTATTAATAAATTATTTTATTTACTTCTCTAATCGAAAAATATTTAAAAGTTTTAAGTTTTATTTTTATACAAACGAATTAATCAATATGGTGGTTCTTATTTTCTTTTCGGTTTAAAGTGTTAAGTGTTTATAATTAAGTGTATTTTTTTTAGTATTTAAGTGATAATTATATCTTCTGCCCATAAAAGACAGGTGGAGTGTCAAATTATTTACACTCAATCTGTTCGTTGCAGGGCTAAAATAAATAGTTCTGTTTCTTATCACATGGCCAGCTAATTAAATGACTGAATCATTTAAGAACAGAAGAGGAAGAGGTGTAAAAGACACTAACCAGAGTAATATCCTCTGAAAGTAATGAATTTCATTATGCAGCCAGACCCTGTGGTAAAAAAAGTGAATGTGTCATTTGCAGAGTGATAAATATATGCTTTTCAGAGGGCCCGGCATGCTGATAAGCGTACTTTTCCACTCAGTGAGGAAGGCAATTTTAAACCACTTCACTCCTCGTTTTACTTAGTAAAACCTCTACAGGTTCACACCAGCCTTTCGGCTGATGATCTAAACAACAATTATATCTTAGAGAAAATTATATTGAGTAGGCTGTTACATAATGGGTCTTAAAGATGGACATTCTTGAAACAAAATATCAACAAAAAAGTGAAGATATAAAGGACAATGGAGAGACAAATTTTGGGTATCAAACTAATAGAAGGAAAGAAAAACACGTTAATAAAAGATAGTAAAAAGCAATCGATGGTTTTAAGGAAATTTGACGATTATACTCACCGAGGGAAAGCCCTAAGTGACTGACTGACTCACTCACTCATCACTAATTCACCTACTTGCACAAAAGCTAAAAAGCTGAAATTTGAAACGAAAAATTTCCTTCCGGGTAAATAGAAAAGTTAAACATAAACGATTTCGATATTCCACCGTTAAGGAGTTGAAAAGATGTTCAACCCTTAAATTGATATTTTCCGTTTACTAAGTTCGGGACAAGATAGATAGCTAAAACTCCGTGGAGATATTATTTATAGTTTAACTACAAAAATTATTTCTTAACCATTTTCAAAATGTACTTCTAAGGGAACGAAAATGACGTATGTTAAACCCTTACCAATATTTTTTGTTTACTAAGTTTTTTGACGAGTTTGATTTCTGAATTTCGAGTATGTTAATTTATAGTGCAACTAAAAAAAAATCTCTTAATAATTTTTAATATTTACCCCTAAAAGGTTGAAAACGGTCTCCAATTTTTAAACCAATACTTTTTGTTTCCTAAGTTCCGGATGAGATAGATGGCTGAAACTCGGTAGAGATGTTCAAATATGTATATATATTAGATTTTCCGAATTAGAAAATCTTACTTTTGATTTATTTATAACCCTAATTTAAAACTTATTGAAATAAAATAAAATTATGCCAGGGTGAAGCCGGGCTGGCAGCTAGTCTATTATATTTATATATTAATTTTACATATGTACAATTTCTTAGCTAAATGAACAGAAATTACTTTCCTGAATAAGGCAAAGCCATAATAATACGTTATTATTTACAAATTATCAATACCTTATGAATTAATTACAAATTACTAATTACAATATTCTTGCTTATTATATATTAGACCAATACATTTTTTAAATTAAAAAGTAAATTACTACATTATTTATTACTTGACTATATTAACTTAAATCATTCGATTTAGATTTACCTTGTTCATATATTATATAAACTGTTATACAAACTGCAATCTTATAAACCAAACATCAAACTTCAAATATCAATCCCAAACTTTAAAATTTCAAATTTTTAAAATTCTAAAACGTATAAACAGCAAACCTCGACCTAAAATGTAAATTCATTAAAAACCTGAAACTTCGAATTTTAAAACTTAAAACATCAATCCCAAACTTTAAGAACTCACGCTTTTAAACCTACAAATTATAAAACATCAAAGTTCAAAATTTAATATTTGAAACTTCGAACCTATACAAACGTTAAACCACAGGATGAAACGTTTATAGGTTAAAATCTCTAACATTCAAATTTCAAAATTAACAGAGAGAAATGTGAGCAGAAATCACCAAACCGATTCGAAACGCATTAGATTGATTTCGGCAAGGAGGGGATGACCCAAACATTTTGAGAAAATACATACATTTTTTATTAAACAATAAATGAATTTCAAGCTATAAAATTTGAAACATTTAATCATGTTAAGGCTTCAATGACCATCGCCACGCACGGTGTTGGTTGACTACGCTCAAATTCGACCATGTAAAAAACTACTGACATTGAAACATGAACCACAAACTTTTAAACTTCCTCACTCAGGATAACTTGATACTTCTAGCTCTCAACCTTTAAACAGCAAACATCAAAGCAACCTCAAATTTGCAAACCTCACTTTCTAAAATTTCAAATCTTAAAATAATTTTAAGGTTATTATAAAACTTCAAACGTTAAAATTCTTAATTTTGAAACGTAAAACTTATAAACATCAAACCTCAACCTTAGAAGTAAAATATCTTCAAATCTCAGACTTCAATATTTAGAACTTAAAAATTAAAAACTTCTGACCGGACTTTACCCTATCCACTTATAAATTCTGATCCACCTAACCCCCTTGGCGGCCGAACTACACCATATGACAAAGTACGGGCGCGCAGCGCCCGTACTTTTATGGTTCTGATCCACTTATGTATTCTAATCCACCTACCCCTCTGAGGTCGAGACACTCCAGCGGCGCGAAGCGCCGCTGGAGTGGCGAGTATATATTTTATAAATCAAATGATCCATGGACGAGCTCAACCAACCTCCAGACCAACCAAATATTTTTTAAGTCTACATTTACGTTATAGTTTCTTGAATCTCGAGTTTACCTTTATTTGCAACGAGGGGAAAAGGATAAATCATCAGTGCGCATGCGCAACAACTTTAATTTCAGCACAACAAACACAACAACTTAAACAGTATATCGCAGAACCTTTTGTAGGTTAACTTTACGAATATAAATTGTTTGTTACCGTCAACAGAAATGTCGGTTTCTCGAAAACGTGGGCAGACTATTGACAGTGCTGAACGAAATCTAATATGCAGTGTAATAAAATGCTGTAAAGTTGAAGCTATACAAAAATACCTTTCTCTGCCTCTTAACAAAACCCATGAGCGAGTGGCTAACTACTGTGATGTTTCTCTTTACACAATTCGAAAAATAAAGAAGGAAATAAAAGACGTCAAGAAGATATTCTTCAACAGTTTTGTTGACACCCGGTAAAAATATAAAACGGTTTGGTAGATAGCTTACTAGTCAAACTGATAGTGAAGACGCCGGTGACAGTAATAGTAAAGAAGGCGGTTCATTCGTCAAAAATTCAAAAAATTTCAGTTCATTCAGAAAACTTTGTTCCAATGGAATAAGGTAACTGGTAATTACAGTAAATCAAACATTTCTAGTCAAGCCATATAATCAAGTTATAGGCAATATTACAGGTTACATTTATTCCTTATAAGGTTTATGAAGAAAAAATTTTCTCGGAATAAACCACAGCTTACATAATGTACGTAGAAACTGCACGGTAATGAAATGTACGAGTAGTGACTCACTGTTGAGGTTGGCAGCACTGTCAAATATTCACTTCCCTTCCTCACAGCCCGTCCATACGCCAAAGGCAATCTCGTGACTTCGGTATCTATATTTAAGTTATTATAATTATTCTGGATAGTTTTAAAAATATATATTTTTTTTATTCCTAATTTGTATACGTTGCAATCTGTTCAATTGAGAACAATAAGCAACCCCATGACCATGGCGTTCTCTAAACTAAAGAACGTAACTAAAGAACGCCATGCCATGACCCAATGAGATGATGTGTATGACGTGTAAATGAGGTGTAGTCTTGTACAGACCCAGGCCGACCATTCCTGAGAGAGTATGGTTAATTAAACCCCAACCATCAAAGTACACCGGTAACCACTGTCTAGCATTCAAATCCGTATAAAAGTAACTACCTTTACTAGGATTTGAACCAGGAACCTTCATCTACGAAAATCAACTGTTAAACAGCTGATTTTGGCGACGACTTTACCTCTAGACCAACCCGGTGGGTATTTAAAAAAAAAAAATATGGCATACAAATTTTCAAACGTTGTAGAAGAAATAAAATATTTGCTTACCTTCGAATTGTTTAAACATAAATTCTGATGCTTTTGTAGGATACGCTTGTAGAAGATTCAGAGCGATGTCTTGTTGATTGAGAGGGTGGCCAGCGACCGGCGTCATAGGAATAGCGACCATTGGGGAGCCATAATAATAAGCAGTTTGTGGAAGTTGTTGCTGGAGTGGTGATTGGTTGGTAGGAATTTTTAAGGTAATTGGTGGACGAGGTCGGTGGTGATTTGGAGGTGGTGGTCGGGGTGGTACAGGATCACCCGGTGATGACAGTGATGGAGGAGATGGAATCTCCTCCTTTGCGGCCGTTTGAGTCCCTCCTTCCATTTCATTTAATTGTATTAACTAATTGTATTCATAGCAGGCACAATATTATAGTCTTTAAGCACGTTTTATCTCTAATATCTTTTATCACAAAACTTCACACAATGGAAGATGATTCACTTCTTTTAGCCACTCAAACGTCATAAACGTATCTGCAACAGAAAACAAAACAGAAAAATAAAATCTGGTGTGAACTCTCACACTACTTTCTCATGCCAATGCAAATAATGAACAATATAACCTAACATTAGTAATAATGCATTAGACATAAACGAAAAACTAACCTCAAAAACAACCTTATTTTAATAAAGAGTGAATGATGCAAAATGAAAATCAACCTTAGTTTGGCTTAATAATACGGAATATCACTGTTTCACGCTAAACTAGGCCTGTTAAGATAAATTCTTAAAACAAAAGTTGTAGATCTTATATTTTTCTATAAATTTTATTATATAACTACCTTTTGTCGTAAAATGTACACTAAGGCCGAAATCTTAAAAAATCCATTTTTTACAAATTTTCACGAAAAAACAGAAAATCACAAATCACCGCTGAACTAAACATTATACAAAGAAATGTTTGAAATAAAATTGTAGATTTTTAAATTGTCTACAAATTTTATTATATACACTTTTGCTCAAATGCATATTAAGGCCGCAATATTTAAAAAAAACATTTTTTTCTACGAAAGAACAGCCTCTCCAAGAATTTCAGTAGACATGGCGTCTACCCTATCTTCTAGAGCATAAAATAATTATGACTCTTTTTTATATCCATGGGATTGTGTACCTTCACTGGGTTCCTGAAGGACAAACAATTAATCAATATTACTACCTTTAGGTACTTTTTAAACTACGTCAAAGAGTAAGGAAAAAACGCCCTGAAATGTGGAAGGACAAATCATAGGGTTCTCCACCAAAACAATGGCCCAGCTCATTCTGTGTTATCTGTCAAGAGGTTCCTAGCCAAGTACAACATCTCAGTGTTAGAACATCCACCTTATTCACCAAATCTTGCATTATGTGACTTCTACCTGTTCCCTAAGGTGAAATCTGCATTAAAAGGGACAAGATTTGAGTCTGTGGAAGCTGTAAAAGAGAAACCGGCACGTGTCCTGAAGGAGCTGACAGAAGATGACTTCCAGCACTGTTTCCAACAATGGAAAATTTGCATGGAGCGTTGTAGGGATAGAGAAGGAGTGTATATTTAAGGTGAGAATAATTAATATGTATAAAATAAAATAACATTTTTATAATATCAGTCTCGTTATTTAATAGCCACACCTCGTACACTGATTTCAATATTTTATGAGGTTCTTTGGCATTTTTTTGCAACTTAATATGAAAATTAATGTTCACGCGTTGTTTGAAACTGATGATGCGCGATATATATGATAAACACGACCTCCCTCTTACGGCTGTGGGAGCAGACTGGCAAGTCACAACTTGTTCAAGCTTGACACTGACTTATCTCAAAGAATCAGGCCATTCGACTTATTACTTCAAACGGATGTAGAGTCAACAGTTTATTCGTAATACAATTATTCACCATATTTTTTTATCATACCTTGTGGATATTTTTATTTTATTATTGTGTTATTTACTTCACTACATCTCGTTACGGCTTTTTAAAATTGTCACTTTTTACAAAATCCCGAAAGAGTCCTCTTTATAACCATGTAAAAACTTTTATAATTCCTTCAGTAGAATTCTGTATTAAGAACAAACAGAATATACATTTTAGAGGAGGAGATTATTTTCATTATCCTTATACCTGCAATAGTAACTTAAGTGCATTTTTTGCAGGAACCGTTAAAGCTACAAAGCTGAGCTTTAACACACCTATGTAGCGTACCATTATACTCATTTGTAACTGAGCTTTTTCACTTATCTTTATCCAATCTAAAGAAAATTCTTAAAACATGTTAAAATGTACGTAGGTTTTATGAAAAAAAGAACACCCAAAAACACTATCTAAAATTTTTGAAATATCTCTGGAGTAAATACAAAACTTAATACTAAAAAGTATTATGCAAAATTTCGCAGTCCTAGGTGGGATGGTTCGTAAGTAAAGTGTACCTAAATTAAAAACATACAACATGGGAAACGCGTATATAAAAGCATAATACCGCAACAGAAAAACTAATTACCTCTTAAAATTTACTTCCAAACAAAAACACACCAATATTTAATATTATCTTGGGTTACAGCTAATTCCAATGCCTTCTTATGTACTTTTAGTGTATACTTATACGTGAACGCGATCTCCATAATATCAAAGCAGTAACGTGATGATGTAAATCCATTAATCCCAATTTACAAGAATGAAACACGTAAAAATATTGTAGCGTTCACTACAACTACGCTACATAAACTGGGTTAGAAATAAATTAACACAGATATATTTTAGTTTTAAATGCTTTTAATTTTTACTTGATAAATGATTCTATGAATATTGAATTTAACAACAAATTGACTCTACTATTTTATTTAATATAATATCTCAGGGATTTTAATTTATTATTATTTGAGTATAAAAAATTTTTATTTTACTTCAACAATGAAAATCTTAACCTAAACAAAAATTACAAATAGATCTTTAAATTTTAATTAAATCGAATACTGGTCTTTATTGGTTAATTATTAAAATTTTATAGATGATTTATGAATATTGTTTATCGATCATACCGGTTGTTTAATTTTACGAAGTTTGCTGAAATATAATTGTATTGTTGAGTTGATGAATATGGCGTCCTAACAGTATTTGAATTCTTGTAATTTTACATTGATTTCTTTAAATAAATTTTGAATGTTCGTTTTAAATAAATAATAATTATGATGTCTTACTTGTTCCTCTATTCATTTTTATATAATATGTTAGTCTTCTTTGAAATTTTACTTGATATTTCTGATTTTAATTGGAGCTCGTTACAGTGTGGTCATCTCATCAATCGTCTCGTCCCGCACCGACGCTATGGCCGGATCTTACTTTCATCACTTTAGATTTTAAAATTTGATTAATAAATTTTTATTGTTCGTAAAAATTCAAATTATTGTTTTAAACGACGTTATTTATTTTATTATAGTTATTCACATCACTTATTTAATTGTTCATCTCCGTTTTTTGATTCTTTAATTATTTTAACAATACACAATTTAGTTACACTTTTGACTCACGCCAATCTTGATTTGAACCTCTCTGTTGTTTAAATATAATCATATAAATTTTATCAATATTGATGATTAACTGGTATGAATAATTAAACATAGAATATAATTTAGATTATGCCAGTATTATTAATTTACAAAATTTACTCATATTATTAAAAGAAATATTATAAATATATATCAAGTATATCTTGATAATGGTTTTACTTGTTATTAAAAATGTAGTGGTTAAACTGATCTGTGCGACCGTGACCAATAATCCAAATATAGGTCAATGTCATGCTACAATATATTGAAATAAACACTACGTACCACCAACGTAAACACATATTTCTTTTTAACAGAGAAAATAACCAATGTTATGTCATATATCAATTGAAACAGGGGAAAGATCTATGAATATATGATAAAATTAAAAACCGATAATTTTTTAAAATTAAAATCTGTCTGCTCTCCTTAAAATAATTATTATGTATTTGATAACGCAATTGAATTATGTTATTAATTGAAATATTAATTAAGATTTTTTTTAAACTTAATGATTATTAAACAATCATTATGTTTAAAAGCTTACATTTTTTTATGTTTATTATGCTTACATTATGGTTACATGTTTATTATGTTAAAAAATCTTACATTATTAGTTATGTTTTTTTTTAAACAGATTAGGTATTTTATTTTTACTAAGAGATTGATATTATATTAAATAGAATTAAAATATTAAGGAAATGTGTGAAGTAATAGCTAAAGTTAGTTTACCAGAAAAGCAGAAAAAAGGCTTTGGTAAAAAGTTGCTTTCGATAGAGGTGTAAGCAAATAAAAATGGAATTGCGCCGTGGAATTCTATGGGTTGCACCTAAAGGTTTCACGAAGGAATTCTTTACTATCCAAAATAAACATCTATAAGTTTATCACCGCTTTGTAAAATATACATCATTCCATAAAATAGTTTTTTTTTCATTTTCTTTTTATTCATAAAATTGTATGCGTTGCATGAATGGCGTCTACGCATGAGTGGCATTAACAGCCCTTTTAAAGGGTCGGTTTCAATTTGCTCATTCAGACATATACAATATTCTCTATAACAATAAAAATTCATGAGCAAGTTTTATAATGTACAATACCAATTTTCAAGTCTGAGGAAAGCAAACATCAACAAGGTAAGTGAACTTATGCACTCGAACTTTCTTTTCTCAACTCATTATTAGAGAATAAATTTGTTCTCAGTTTCTCCTTTAATATTCATGCAATATTACATTGGGTTGTATCGATTGTTGAATTTATATTTTTAAATCTATTTTATTAATTCTTGTTGTTTAGGTCATCAGCCGAAAGGCTGGTTTGAACCTCTAGAGGTTTTACTAAGTAAAACGGGGGGGGGGGGGAGGTGGTTTACCATATCTTCTTCACTGACTGGAAAAGTATGCTTATCAGCATGACATGCCCTCTAAATAGTATATATTTTCTACTCTACAAATGACACCTTTACTTCATTCACCACAGGATCTAGCTGTATAATGAAATTAATTACTCTCAAAGGAGATAACTCTGACTAGTGTCTTTTACACATCTACCTCTTCTATGCAAATAATTTAACCCTT
This sequence comes from Catonia carolina, assembly GCA_035578175.1. Lineage (NCBI taxonomy): Eukaryota > Metazoa > Arthropoda > Insecta > Hemiptera > Achilidae > Catonia > Catonia carolina. The sequence goes on from JAQMRL010000001.1 coordinate 39,257,850, forward strand.
TATACGGCAGTAGGCCTACTACGGGAGGAAATATAGGCCTACATGTTGTAAAATATTAAATTTTATTTTATGTGGACTTGAATAATGTATTTCTAGTGCCAGAACAGTAAGATATTTATTTTATTTATTTTTTGATGTCAAGCCCTGTTAAGTATACTTACCAAGGAATGTTTATTGAAATAGGAATCACATAATGTTTAGTGGTAAGAATGCTTATTAAAACAACTTGTAGCCCTATATAACAGAAAAATATGTCGAATAACGTATCATAACTTTATATTAGAATGAATGCTTGCTTTTCCGTAAAAAACTGGAATTTTCTAATCACTGTACAAAAGTAACAACAAAAGAATATGGCAGCGCACGCTGCTATGAATCCTTACCACATTCGTGTAACTCACAAAACAATGGTCACTGCGTGCTAATTTCAATACGTGGATAGCCTACTTACCAGAGAACATCTATCTATAACACCATAAAATGCCAATAGGATTCAACTGCATGGCTTATTCTTAAAAAAATCGACTGGGAAAAAACGTCTTGGAAGGCCAACGTTACTGCGAATTACTGTCTATTGTTTAACATTTATTTACTCTGTATCATCTCTTAAGTAGAATTAAGTAAATTAGTTAAGTTATTTTCGCATTTGTTAATTATTATTAGTTGTTATTAATTAATTTAATTGTAATTTACTTGGAGATTTTAGTCAATTATTTAATTGCAATTTTTAGTTGTAATAAATACTTATAATTTTAAACTTTATTATGTTAATTTTTTTAATTTATTCAGATCCCTAAATGGACCTTAGAGATAAGTATCACAATGTTTTTACTAATTTGATGATACATTTTTTTTCTCAAATAAGAACATAATATATTATGTGTTAACGTCTTTCACTGAATCGTGTGTTATCCAGAATAACGTGAAAACTATTACTTGTTTACAAGTTTAAGTTAATGGCATTGAGCAAATGCTTTGCGTGCCATGTTCCATTATTGTTCGTGAATTATAGCTTCTTTCATAAAAAAAGAAACGTTTTACATATCAACAAACTGTGCTGCAATAAACTAAATTTTTAAAATACCAATTTCAGTAAAACTATTTTCTTTCCTTTTTTTGTTAAAAATGAATAACTTCGTGAATATAATTATTTAGGCCTATCAATTTAAAAAAAGGATATTATATCATTGTTGAACACGACAACTTAAAATGTATTTTTTTAAATATAGAAATTTTTTGTAAGATGTTTCCATGACGATTAAAAATATTGTAACATTGTACAGTGATATTCTAGAAATGAATAAGGGTATAAATTGTTCTTATTGTTTAGGTCATCAGCCAAAAGGCTGGTTTGAACCTGTAGAGGTTTTACTAAGTAAAACAAGGAGTGAGGTGGTTTAACATTGCCTTCCTCACTGGGTGGAAAAGTACGCTTATCAGCATGCCGGGCCCTCTTAAAAGCACATATTTTCCACTCTGCAAATAACACCTTCACTTCATTCACCACAGGGTCTGGCTGTATAATAAAATTCGTTACTTTCAGAGGAGATAACTCTGATTAGTGTCTTTTACACCTCTACCTCTTCTGTTTTTAAATGATTCAGTCATTTAATTGGCTGACCATGTGATAAGAAACAGAACTATTTATTTTAGCCCTGCAACGAACAGATTGAGTGTAAATAATTTGACACTCTACCTGTCTGTTATGGGCAGAATAAATTGTTCATTGTAAAAAATTTGTGTATTCTATGACATGTTGTGTATTGAACAAGGCCTACACGCCGTGTCACTCAGCTCCTCGACCGCTACGACGACTACAACCGACGCTTCACATCAAGACGACCACCGCTTAAACGGCCCTTTTCAAGGCCACCAAATATTAAAGGTTTCAACTCGCTACTTATTGTAACCATCCGGTGATACCACCTTAACGTTTTGACAGTAAGGCTCCTAGATAACACAAAAATATTCCGGTTACGATAAAAACATCAAACAGACTTTTCTTAAAGATACACAAACAAATAAAAAATGTGATCACAGGATGGATGCATCCTCCATTCTAGACATTTAAAAAAAAATGCAGTTGTTGTTTAGGTCAACAGCTGAAAGGCTGGTTTGAACCTCTAGAGGTTTTACTAAGTAATAACGAGGAGTAAGGTGGTTTACCATTGCCTTCCTCACTGAGTTGAAAGAGTATGCTTATCAGCATGCCCGGCCCTCCGAAAAGCACTCACTTTCCACCCTGAAAATGACACCTTCACTTCATTCACCATAGGGTCTGGCTGCATAGTGAAATTCATTACTCTCAGAGGAGATAACTCTGACTAATGTCTTTTACACCTCTACCTCTTCTGTTCTTAAATAGTTCAGTCATATAAGTGGCTGACTATGTGATAAGAAACCGAACTATTTTTTTAGCCCTGGACCAAACAGATAGAGTGCAATTAAAATAACACTCCACCTGCCCATTTTGGGCATAAAATACAGTAAAATCAACAATCTATTCTTAAGTAGAATATTGAGTAGATAAGTTTTCTTTGTTTAATGTTATAATTGAAGAAACCCTTCAATGGGGGAATTTTGTGAAAGTAAGTCATATGTTGTCGTTTTGCTTTAAAATAAATCCGTACCAATCTTCGTTTTAGTCGGCGAGTGTCGTTTGAATCATCTTAAGATTGAGATGGCGAGGTTATTCGAGTCTTTTTTGGTGCTTTTTACTGTTTGCGTTGATTTCTTTTTGAATTGTATGAATGTGTAATATGATGTTTGTTACGTACCAAAATAAAGCTGTGATTATTATGTGTAGTTTCGATCGGACCCTTGCAGGATCTCAATGTTGGAATGCCTTGCCGAGCCTCATAATTCGATTCCATACGTTCCAATGGATTTAAGAATTGCTTTTTAATTTGTAGGTTTGTTAAGATTGAATGTCGAACGTTTGCCTAGTATCCAATCCTTTGTTCTGTAAGCGAGTTTTAGAATTCGTTAGTTTGTCACGATGTATATCAAGGCATCTAGCGGGGTCTGATTTATGTATCTGTTATGAAAAGTGGTAGGCATGTGTATTTTTTTAGTGTAAATGTTACACAAACATAAACTATTAAATTCAATCATTAAATCTTCTTATTGTTCCGTAGTGAACAGAGTTTAGATTTAATGTGCAATAAAAAAATACATAATATTTATTTGTCACTTCAAGTGCATCTCTAAGAAGGGTATGTTTAACAGAATATAATTATGGTAATCCTCGGCAGATACAAATATCCGTAAAATAAAAAGATCGTTGTATGAGAAACAGAAGAAAGAATGATGAATTTCAGGTAACGAAAAATAAAGTAGATTAAAGTTGAAAACGATTATTAAAATTTTATAAATAACAGTAAAAGATATTAATAATGCAGGTAATTTTAAAAGGAAAATTTTTATGTAGAGTATTTTTAAAAAAGAAAACTCGAAGTGAAATGATCAGAATAAAGCAAAGAACAAGACGCAGAGAAACTATAGAAGTACTAACAAGTTAAAATAAAAACAACAAGAGATTAGAGAGTTAGGAACGTGGCCCCCGAATGGCCAAGATCGAAAAGAGCAATTGCAGAACTTTTCGTGTTAACTTTAATGCGTTACTCATTCTACAGCCCAAGAAATAATGTAGCAAGTAGAAAATTTAAAACAAAAGGTTAGCAAATATTTAGCATAAAAGCATGAGTAATTAAATTTGTAAAAGAATAAATAGTATTGGTATTGTTATAACTTGTACAAGTCGAGTTGGCACAGGAAATTATATACAAACGCTAGGCTGAAGTACAGTCCGGTGGTAATGAAAACAAGTTATATGAATTTCTTTTGCCCATAACAGCCAGGTGGAGTGTTGAATTATTTGCACTCGATCTGCTAGTTCCAGGGCTACGAAAAATAGTTCTGTTCTTATCTTATGGACAGTTGGTCACTCAGTTATATGACTGAAGCATTTAAGGACAGAAAATGTAAATGTGTAAAAAATTCTATTCAGAATTATCTCCCCTAAGAGTAATGAATTTCATTATACAGCCAGACCCTGTGGTGAATGAAGTGAAGGTGACATTTGCAGGGTGAAAAATAGGAGCTTTCCGGAGGGACAGGCATGCTATCAAGCATACTTTTTCACTCAGTGAGGAAGAAAATTGTAAACCAGCTCACTTTTCGTTTTACTTAGTAAAGCCTCTAGAAGTTCGAAGCAGCCTTTCCACTAATGACTTAACAACAAGAATTTCTTGGTCTACAGCTTAATCGATAAGAAATACTTTCAATATTTGTCGTAATACACTATCAAAAGTCGTTGGAGTTATGAGTTATGATAATTCTCGAAAAAATTATCGAAAATGAAAGACAAGTTGAAAATCAAACTCTGTTGAAGCATGGGCAAAATTGAGTCACTGCTAAATTTTTTTCATGGATTGATACTTAATTCCATTCATTTTTTTTTTAAAAGAGACGCGATATGATCTGTAAACTTTTCTGTTCCACAAATTCCTCTATTTGTTTTGAATCTCAATTAAACGGAATTCTATCATATTTACATAAAGATTTTATCAGGTTTCTGAAAATGACTTTATCGTGATTTTGAAACAGAAGAGAAGTCCCAGATATTTGGATACCTACATTACTAAAAATATCCTTTCGAATAAATCTCCTTTTGACTTTTCTGCTTGGGGTTTTATTAAAAAGTATGTATACCAGTCAATGGTTTGAGTTTTTGACGGTTTAAAGAAATGCATTATGTATTATTTTGTGTTATTAAAGCAGTAAGTCAAATAATAAAAGATGCTACAAAACACATGATAAGAGTTAGTTTATCTTATTTTAAAACTACAGTTATTTATGTACTTAGGATGTAATGTCTCTTTTATGCAATCACGAGATCCAAAATGAAATCGACAAAGTTTCAATGGCTTACACGCTCTGAGAAAATAGAGTGGGGGGGGGGTTGTTGGTGAAGTGCAAGCGACCATTTTGGAATTTTATGGCGTTTTCGATCAACCTGTTTTAATGTAATGATGGTTGGACCCTGACAGCTCAACAGATATCAAGAATAAAGGCTTTAATAAACGAGACTGTTAGAGATATTTTTAGTTGTGTATCGATCGCTATACAATAAAAGAAATGAAGATATAAACATGAACTTAATGTACCAGGGATGATATCAAATATTCTGAAATAAAGGAACGAGTTATAAATATAGTCATTAGTTGCGGATGCCAAAAGATCGAACGCCCAAAACAGGTCATTACTTATAAACCAATCGGACAATGTGGTGTTGGATAACTAAGGAATAGACAGATATCCCAACCTTCTTTATAAAATGGCAGATTACTAACTTTGAAGTTAGAAAAGGCCAGAAGGCCTAACGCGTGTGTTTCATGTTGATAATTAAAAATAAAGTAATCTTATATGTGAATAAACGTGCAGTAGTTTATTATTAACATTCGCTTCATATGAAAATAATTGATAAAATAAAAATATTAATAATAAAATACTATGAATGGCTCAGGATCAGCTGACATACAGTTGTTAGTATTGTAACACCTAAGCCTAGTTTCGTTCGAGATCAGGGTATAATAAATAGCAGACTTTCTTTAAACTTATAAAAATTAATTATTAATTGGCACAATTAATAATTATAATTAATCATTAAACTTAGCCTACTGACTTTCGGTCATCAGCGGAAAGACTGGTTTGAACCTCTAAAGGATTTACTAAGTAAAATGAGGAGTAAGGTGGTTTACTATTGCCTTTCTTACTGAGTGGAAAAGTAGCCTACGATTATCAGCATGCCAGGCTCTCCGAAAAGCATCTTTTTGCACTCTACAAATGTCACCTTCACATCAATCACCGTAGGGTTTGGCTATCCTATAATGAAATACAATACTCTCAGAGGAGATAACTTTGACTTTTATCTCTTCTGTTCTTTAATACTTTATTCATAAAATTGGCTGACCATTTGATAAGAAACAGATAACTAACAGATCGAGAGCAAATAATTTTTTACTCCACCTGCCTGTTATAGACAACAATTAGATTAGGATACTTCAATTAAATTAATTACAAAACTTAAGTTTAAACTAAACTTGACTGTACGTAAGACAATGCCACTTAAATATCAAAACAAATGATTTACTAGTTTACGACCAATTGCTTCCGTTCGTACTCACAGACGCGCTATTACGTAATTCAGAACGGCTCGACAACATTTTCACAACTTAATCACTGACTAACTCACTACTAAGCCAGGCAAACTAAAATGAAAGTGTACAAAACAATCATAAGACCAATTGTTACATATGGATCAGAAGCCTGGACCCTGACTGCTTATAACGTTAATACTTTAAATGTTTTTGAAAGAAGAATTATCAGGAAAATATATGGAGCAGTAAGGACCAATGGAGAATGGAGAACAAGAACAAACTCAGAGATTGAGGAAATCCTGGAAGGTGCTAATATTGTTCGTTTTATAAAGTCAAGGAGAATAAGCTGGCTTGGGCATACCTACAGAATGAATGAACAGCGAATGCAGAGGCAAATGCTCACAGGTAATATGATGGGTGCAAGAAGGAGAGGCAGACCAAGGAAACGATGGTTGCAGGATGTCGAGATGGATCTGACAGCAATGTCAGTGAGAGGTTGGAAGCGGAAAGCGATGGAGCGAGACGTGTGGAGGCAGATCGTAGAGAAAGCCAAGGTTCACCACGGACTGTAGCGCTATGAGAAGAAGAAGAACTCACTACTAAGACAATAAGTTTTTATAAATGCGGCCTGATAGTTTCTTCAAACAATTGAGACCCTTGTAACACTTTCTCCATTTTACTGGAATATGGTAGAAGGAATCTAAATAAAAACAAATCTATTAAAAACATTTCATTCATCGCAATTCATTATCCTTGTTTAATACAATCCATCCCAAACAATACACTATTTCTCAAAATAAACAATTTATTCCCTCAAACATTTCTAGAATATCACAGTTCAATGTTACAGTATATTCAGAAGACGTCAGGGAAAGAAAGGATTCATCATCACACATCAGAGTGCCAGTACAAGTCGTACAAGTTGTAGCTACATTCTACCGTAATATACATATCGAGTAAAATGACAAAAGAAAGTATTCTGCAGAACAATAAATTTCAATAAGCTTTTATCTACGTTTATGTAATACGAGATGCACTTAATGTGTTGAAAACTAAAGTACTTTTCTTACCCTTTATATCGTTTACGAATTTTACATGTTTGTTTTTTTATTACTAAATAGTTATTACCAATTTTATTATTTCCTTTGTTTACAAGTTAAGTAAACTACTTGTAAAGTATGTTTCCTTTACAGATTTTTACGGGCTGTTAAATTCTATAATAAATCATTTTGTTTTTAATACCAACTACAGTAGATAACTTATAGATTATTTATAGATAAATAGTTAGTATAGATAAACTTGTAGATAATTTATAGTTTATTATCTAAATTAATTGAAACGCGACGGGTAGTACCAGTTTGCTTAATCAAATTATTCGGTTGATTAAAAATTAGTTTTTACTTTCTCTTGCCTGTATGAATATATAGGAAGGAAAGTATTGTTTTCATGCCGATTTTTCGAAATCGAGTTTTCACCGGATCTACACGTTTTCAGACCCCCTGAACCCAAAAAAACATGTTTTTAGCGATTGGTCTGTGTGTGTGTGTGTGTTAACAGAATATCTCAAGAACGGAACATCGTACGAACTTGAAACTTGAAACTTAAGTTACATACTACTACCGGACCCGACACGAACATTTTAATCAAAATCGGTCGACCGGAAGTAGTAGTTTATTCGTGTAATTTTTCAATTTTTTGCGATTTTCTCAAAAACTGGTCCTACGATTTTTTTAAAAATCGCCTGGTTTACTAAAATTTTTATGCTCTACAAGATAGGGTAGGCGCCATGTTTTCTGAAATTCTTGGTAAGGCTGTTTTCACATAAAATTTTTTTTAAGATTGCGGCTTTAATATGCATTTTAGCGCAAAATAGTATACAGAAAAAGTTATAGAGAATTTAAAATCCTACAACTTTTATTTCGAACATTTCTTTGTATAACGCTTAGTTTAGCGGTAATTAGCAATTTTCTGTTTTCTTCTCACGAAAACGTGTGAAAAATCAATTTTTTAAAGATTTCGGCCTTAGTATGCATTTTACGACAAAAGTGTATATAATCAAATTTATAGGAAATTAAAAGATCTACAACTTTTATTTAAATTATTTTTCTCTACAGAGTCTAGTTTAGCGCGAAAGAGTGATTTTCCGTATTTTTAAGCCAAACAGGTCGATTGTCATTTTGTGTCTTTCACTCATGATTAAAATAAGGTAATGTTTATTGAGGTTAGTTTTTTGTTTATTTCTAATGTTTTATTACTAATGTTATGATTATTGTTAATTATTTTCATTGGCAAGAGAAAGTCGTGTGAGTGTTTCACAGCAGATTTTTTAAATAAATCTATATAACGCATCTGCAGGCTACATTCAAAACTATTGAAAAATATTTAACTTTTAACTAACCAGTTTTTTGTTTTTGTTTAACGTCTGATTGTTTTGCAATTTCTGCTAGTACAGACGGTGGAGAATGATGATATATGAAAACGAGTAATGAAAAAATGCCAGACCTGACCGGGAATCGAACCTGGGACCCCGGCGAAGAAGCCAGTTGCACTAACCGCCGGGGTCCCGGGTTTGATTCCCGGTCAGGTCTGGCATTTCTTCATCACTCATTTCCATATATAACTGACCTGTGTTACAGCTGCTATAGCACTTGTTTCTTTTTTACTTTTTCCATATAATCCCACTAACATGTTTTGGTGGATCCACCATCATCAGAGTACACAAAATTGAAACTAAACTTTTTCAAAAATTTATTAAAATATTTTCAGAAAATATACGAGAGTCATTTTTTAAGTAAGATCCGTTTTGTGATTGAGTAAGAGAAACGTTATTTATGAACGTAAATTGTATCAGAAACTAAAATATGAACATTTTTATACTTTTCTACATAGTCACCATTATTATCTAAACGTCTCTTTAGATAATAATGCTTTTGGATTCCCTCTTCAAAGAACTCTGCCGCCTGACCGTTAAACCAGTTGGTAACAGTTTCTTTAAACATGTCATCACTTTCCACCAAAAAATTTTTCAAGTTTTGGAAAAAGATGAAAGTCTGATGGTGCTAAGTCAGAGCTGTATATTGGATGGTCCAGTAGTTCCCAATGAAAGTTGTTCAGTTGCGTGTTTGTTCTGCTCTACGATAACACTCGGCCACTCGTTGCGGCAAGAATAAACACGCAACTGGGAAACTTTCATTAGGAATTACTGGATCATCCAACATACAGCCCTGATATACCACCATCAGACTTTTCCCAAAACGTAAAAAAATTTTTTGATGGAAAGCGATTGGAATGTGATGTTAATAAACTGTTACTAACTGGTTTACGGTCAGGCGGCAGAGTACTTGAATGAGGAATCCAAAAGTTGGCACGACTTGTCACAAATAATGTGAAATTTTACATAATAGTTACTATTGTGAAAAGTAAAAAAAAATCATATTGTTTATTTTCTGATACAATTTACGTTCATAAATAAAATTAATCCATTTCAAAACGGTTCTTACTTGAAGAATGACTTCATATCTTCAGTAATTCGTATAAAACTTTACTTTGGTTTAAAATATTATAAAAAAATTATTTTCAATCTTGTTTACTCCGATGATGGTGGATCCACCGAAACATGTTTATAGAAAGTAGGATTACACAAAAAAATGTAAAAGAAACAAGTGATATAGTAGCTGTAACACGTTAATGATAATTTGTTTTTTTATTAAAATATTATTTATTTGTGTTTGTACAATGAATTGCAACAACAAATCTGTTGAAGGTGATAATGATGCAAATGATACAAATGAACGACGTGAGGAAGCAAATCGCCCGTTCATAGAAATTCTTGGTTTTTGTTTAACTAAAGGCATTTTGAATCAGTGTATATTGTTATATTACAGTCATGTGAATATTTTTAAAATTTCCTTTGTTAGGGTAACAGAAAATCTGTGGTTCAAGCTCTTTTTAGCCTTCTGGGAGAGTTGTCCAGTAAAGTAACTAAGCTAATCATCTTAATTAGTTCGTTTTAATTTCTAGCTAATTTTATGTGAAAAGTTCATAGTGTTGTTTTCTGTGACGAATACGTAAGGATCATGCAGGGGATTGTAAATAGTCTTGTTTCGTGCGTACCAAGGGGAGTTGATAATAACTCGAGGCGAAAAATTAAATATTTTTACAGTAGAATAGTTTTTTTGTTTAGTTTATTTAAAGTCGCATCGACAACTTGGTCATTAGTGACTACTGTAGGTTTCGGTGCTGTAAAAGTGGATTTAACGTGTTAAAATTTCTAGACTCTAGCCGGGAATCAAATCCAGGATCTTACACTTTTTAGGTTAGCGCGCTAGTCACTACGCCACGGAGGCGGTCAGAATAGTTTTTTAACTTGTAAATTATATTTTTTACACTAAAATAGTGTATTGCTTATAAATTTTCTGCAATACCAGATATGTAAATCGGAATATGTATGGAGCAGATCCATTAATACACAAATTTATCATTTATAACTAGGTATATAAATTTATATTCCTTTATTTTTTGTTTGTTTTACGTCCGACTGTTTTTACAATTGTTTAGGTACTTAAAATTATTATTTTTGTAGTAATGCTAAATATTTGAAATAAGGACCATTATAATTTTCTCCTGTTATTTATTTTGTTTACTTTGAGTATTCAGTATAGAAAGATATTTTAAATAGGTTATTTACTTACAAGAAAATTTGTTTACGAGTAATAATCGGGTTCATTCACGAAGGTTCAGTTATCTTGAAACGACTTGACCCCTTGTGCGTAACATACATAAATCACAGTTCGTAGTAAATGAATGATGTAAATACATATTATAATGGTAAATTCATTCACTCACATGTAAATTTTCACACTTTATTTCCTAATCTCATGTAGTTCGTTTAATTATTTAACTGCCAACACTAACACAAATAAACAGTTCCGTCGTTTTTCAACAATTTAAGATTATAATAACGTTCATCAGTTGTTAGGGTGTAACGATCCGGTTTGCTACTACTAATAAAACTCAGCATCACGAGGGTTAATCCCACCAAAGCGTCCCCACCCTATTTTTGGCCAGGTATCCCTTTTGGTTTTTTGTATACCGATCAAGGGCTGCTTCTAGATTCTTCTAGGTTACTTGATTACTTGCACCTGCAGAGATTTTTATTGGTATTTCGATACATTAAATTGATCCATCCCTTACGCTGTCTATAGCTAAAGGTAACCAACCCCACCAACGTTTTACAAAATGCCAGATTGACATAGATCACATCACTCTCAAATTAGACCGCAAGCGATGTTGCGTACATTTTTTTTTTGAGACGAAAAACCAGGACGGTTATCATCGCCTGTTATCCTACACAAGGGTGTAAAGGGCCCAAGTGTAGAACGTAATTTTATTATTATTAACTAAAGGTCTTACATACTAGAAATATCACAGAAAATTAAATAAACAATAAAATTTACATAAAAAGAAAATTTATATTAAAAACTAATACATACAATGTTGCGTACAGGAGGACAAACGGTATATAAAATAACTAAGCATCAAAATCAAATTTTTGAATATTAGAATGTCTAATCGTTGGACAAATTATTTTTATTTTTTCACTTTCTCTTTCCCTACGTTAATATACAAGAAAGTAGTCCGATTGACGAAAGAAAACACCTGTATTTAAATAGCAATATTTTTTTAATCGTTGTATATAAAAACAATTACGATACATCAAATTAAAGGTTGTTTTATTGTTGGTTACAGGATTACATTAACAAATAGCCCTATACATTTTAAAGTACGCGTGAACAAAAAATAATAGTACCGTGAAGTTGGGTAAACTGGAAAAGTGGTTAAAAACAGGGTACTTTTTTAGCTTTTTTGCTCGTTTTAATGCAAAGAGAATTTTAGTTTTTAAAATATCTGCATCACGGTTTTTATTATTCTCAGCTATTGATTCAGCTTTCTAAACTACAGTTGATGGGAAATTTACCTGTTTTTGATTTGTGCCTTCTTGTTTCTTACCTTTTCCCGTAAATGTAGATTTTTAACACTAAGGTACATATTTCTCAGAAACCAATAAACCTACCAAGCTGAAGTTTTTACCAGTTAATCATCTTGTATAGCCACATATACCGACATTTTTATTACTTCCTCAGGTGCTCAAAAATTAGTAATACACAAGACACGTAGAAAACAATTTGTAAATATTTTATGTTATTCATAATTTAAAAAAAAAAATGGTATGGTCCAAAGATTAATTGACAAAATGTTAATAGCTCGAGAAGAAACCCGACACCTATAGTGTGTAAAGTTTCATTTCCCTATCTTTTACCAATCAATGTACCTAAAAATAGCAAACCCACCGGGTTGGTCTAGAGGTAAAGTCGTCGCCAAAATCAGCTGATTTTCGGAGACGAAGGTTCCTGGTTCAAATCCTAGTAAAGGTAGTTACTTTTATACGGATTTGAATACTAGACAGTGGTTACCGGTGTACTTTGATGGTTGGGGTTCAATTAACCATACTCTCTCAGGAATTGTCGACCTGAGTCTGTACAAGACTACACCTCATTTACAAGTCATACACATCATCCTCATCTCATTGGGTAATGGGGTTGCTTATTGTTCTGAATTGAACAGATTGCAACGTACACAAATCAGGGATTACAAAAAAAAATAGCAAATTTAACATTGGCGGGATACAAAGTACAGTGTTCCCTTAAACGGTTGTAAAGGAAGGGGTTTTTCAACTCTCCCAGGAAAGGCCCGCAAAGAAAGATTTTCCCCGGGCCCCACTTCGGCTAAGGTCATCTCTCTACACCAATAATGCAGCCTTCAATAATGTTTTGTTAATTTTTAAACGATAGTGTACGCTGATTTGAAAAATTTTACTTTTACTAAACAAATAGTGAAATAGATTTACGTTGAAAAGTATAAATTTATTCCATTGTATTCATTATAAAAATAGTATCTTTTCATGTTCGTATTTAATATAATTTTACGTAAAAAGCGTTCTTGGATTATCAGTTCAATCACGTAAGTTGTTAGTGGGTAATTATTTCCCTTTTCTTGGACTGCAGCGCAGTGCAGGCAGTAGTTCGGTCAATAGCTGTGGCGCCCCGCGACCTTAGCGACCATCTCATGTTTCAATCTATCGTGCTGCCGCTGTTTACTCACGCCAATTGCCCTTGCTACTACAGTATTACAAACTACGTACTATATAAAACACAAGAAATTTTGTTTTAAAATATTTTATTCGTAATTCAATAATATTTTTATGTTTGTATTTAATACTTTTAAATTTTTATTTGAAAACGATCTGAATAGAATTGTAATTTAAATTCGTTATAACTATAACATTTAATTACATTTTCAAGGAGATCAAGTCTATTTGATTTCGTGTCTCATTGATTTTAATTTCACAGTGACTAAAACATTGACGTGTACAGAAGACGAACTATTCAATTAATTTACAATTTTGAATTCAATGAATTTAAACGTATTTTTTATTCTGAATGAGCTTTAACTAACTAATATATTTTGTGTTTTATTGTAAAAAATTTAATAAACAATAGTAATATTTCGTCATATATTTTAAACGCAAAATGTTTTTCAATGTAGTTTTCTAAATGGAGATTCCGTTTTCTCTTAATACAGAATTCTACCGATCAGATTTAAATAATTCTTACTTGGTTATAAAGAGGACGCTTTCGGGATTCTATAAAATAAATAAAAATGAAAATTGGTTAAAACTATAATGAGATTTTGGGAAGTATATAACATAGAGGTTTACTTCTAAATTTTTTTATGTTACAAATCTTCATTAAAATATGTGAAATTAAATATTGGTAGGTAACTAAAATATTAAATACAAAAAAAAACGTAATAGACTCAAACCTGCGCACTGGCCTCCTTTACAGGTAATTTTTCCAATAATTAAATTTTTTTAATTTTAAAGGTAATTTTTTTAAATTAAAAGGTAATGTTATTTGCTTATTTGTTTTATATATTTCTTGCGGAAATAAATTTTATTTCATTTATTTTTTTACTCGTTCAAGATTTATCATCGAAATAAATCTCAAGAACATTATATATACGTTCGTCTTTGGAAAATGACATCGTTGAAACAATATAGATGAATGGATACAGGAATAGCACTGGTGCACAAGAACGATATTTCAATTGCTACAAGCTGTTAACCTTGAATACAGTGTTGCTAAGTGACGTATAAGGAGACATGAAATTTGCCTATGCGTTGTTTCTACTTATTAATGCTACAGTTACGTTCTTTTTGAAACACCCGTTATCAGTCCAATACAGTATTCTGCACTCACAATTGACGGTTGGATAATAAACAGACTGTAGACTCATGACGAGACTGCTAGTGGTTGTATTATTCCTGCAAAATAGAGAGGGTAAGTTCACGCGCCAAATAAATTGACACAATTTCTACTGGCAGACCGATAAACTTTTTTGACACTTTCAATTGAAATTTAGTGTCTGTTATTATATTAATACAACAATTTCTAAATGTGAAGCTAATGTTCTAAAATTTGATTTACTTGAAGGAGCGTGCAGTCATCACCACACTCCTACAGTTGGCCAAGAAGATCTCTTGGCCAGAGGCGCTTCAAACGTCTGCACTGAGCACCCAGTATCGCCATAGTGTACATGTTTTGTATGAGAGGGTTGTCAAGTAATTCAAATTTGTCATGCATCGTCTTGTATAGTTGTTTCGCGACATCAGTTACGTATGGGATTTGTAAGTCTGTGCAACATTGAGTTTGTGATGTAAAAGGGGCATTGCGTTATCGTTCGTAAAATCTTGTTCTGAATCACTTGTATACGTTTCGTGTGTGAAGGTTTAGCAGATCCCCAAAGTTGAACTCCATATGTCCAGATTGGTCTTAAGACTGTCTTGTAGATTGTTAATTTGTGTAACATGTTTAATTTAGAACGTCTATCGAGTAAGCGTTTCAGTTGATGGAAGCGTGTTTTGAGTTTGTGGCGTGTATGTGTAACATGTGCGTTCCATGTAAGTTTTCTGTCCAAGTGTAAGCCTAAATAGCGTGTTTGAGTAGTGTGAGGCAGCGGAATATTATTAATGTAAGCGGTAAACTGAATAATCTTTTCATAATGAACCTAATGTACTACAATGACACTATAAAAATGACTCGTCTCTCCGCTTCACCCCGCAAAGGTAAAGTTTTGTACGGTATACTATATAGAAACATTTTATTGCTAGTTGTTATTTACATAGCGATCGTCAATTACTCCAACATAACTCCATGTTTTAATACACTACGCGGGCTTATTTATGCTTATAATATAACTATCAGAATATAAATTATTGTTTTGCACTTGAACTGTCATGAACCCGACTAGAAAATATTTCAAGAAAAACATAAGCCGTAGCCAAATTAAATTATAAATTCAAACTTATTTCTTTTTCTAAAAATAATAACCATAAAAAAGTGTTTTAGATTAAAAGAACCTTCCTGTACATTTTTTAAAAGAATATTTAAGCACATGAAGTTGTTGTGAAAATGCATAATTGAACAAGAATTATGGTTAAAGGGAAATAAATGTTAGCTTACTTCTTATGAAAACAATAATGTATATTTAACAGTAAGAAATACAAGTACGATATACTCGTCATACACCTTTTGAAATATTATTGTTTACTGCTCCGTAGAGACCAGTACAGTATTTTCCTAATTTAAATTCAATTTTTCTTTACTTTAGTTGTATTATTCAAACAAGAAAACGATTTCAACATGATTAATTTGCTTGAAAATTAAATTATTCAGAATAAAAACTTTAATTTTGTTAAGATTACCACAAAAAAATATTTACGATGAGTGAAATCTAAGTGCCTTTTACCTGATGTAGAATATAATAATACTGTAAATCGAAAAGCTCGCTAACTTTTTTAACCAGTGATTATTTTACTTAATTTTTGACGGTTTTTACAGCTATATCTACATAAAAATAGCAAATGCTATAAAATTAAATTTGAGGAAATACTTTAAACGAATATAAAAAAGATGGACCATTATTTTTGTAAGATGTTTAACAGAGAATCTTCAATTGCCACTTAACAAAGTATTGGATAAAAACATATTAAATTCAAAAGTAACAGAATTATTATAATTATTATTCACGTTTATTTCCTGCCTAAAAGAGCGTAAGACTTGAATGCTTAACAATTTCTTGTTTTTCCTAGCCGACCGTCGTTTCTCCCGAATCCTAATCATGCGTTTATAGTGTTTCCCACTGAATCCTCTATCCATTTCCTTCCTATTCTCACTGTAATACCTTCCTCAAATTTGTGTTTTTGATGTTATTTTAGAATTTCTCCCGATTATTTATATTGCTTTTTATGATGTTTAGTTGTTTGAGTTGTCTTCTTTTTCAGTTACCATTGTGAATTATTTTTGCACTGGTGTTTATGATATCAAATATTTGTTTTGTGATTCGGTTCTTGTCTATTCTGTGTATGTGTCCGTAAAATCTTGGTTTCCTTTTTTTATTGACTGATCCAAATATTTTTCTAAGGATTTTTCTTTTTTCTGGTTTAATTTCTTTTTGTTTATTTTCACCATGAAATAATGTAGTAGATAAAAATGTATACGGCAATGAAAAATATTGATATTTAATAATTTTTTTGATTCGACTATAAAAAGTAGACATGATTTTTTTATGATTGATTGAAAGCTAAATCGCGTTCTCTTCAAAAAATACATTTGATTAAGGTATAACTGATGTTTGAATAATTGATGACCTATTGAACATGCAGTATCAGGTTTTATGAGGAATTATTGTCTTCTTAAAACCGGATTTTTAGCAGTTTTCACATAAAATTAGAAATTTTTGCTAAACTAAATTTAAGTATCATTGTACACAATGATACCAAACATAAAATTTTTAATATTTTTAATTATCTTTCATTTAGGGCTATTTTTTGTCTTTTGTGACCACAATGGATCACTTTAGTCAAATTAGAAAGCTTTTTCCTTTTCATATTCTTTAGCTTGATGTTCTGCCAGAGTGCCTTCAGTCGGGCTGGTTTTGCTTGCCGAACTTCCTCTGAAGCGACCGGTTTCTTCCTGCTTGGGTTTGTTCTTCCATCTGATTTTGTTTCAAATCAACTTTCCTTACTTCTTAAGATTTTTAATAAGTTATTTCTGTTTTGTTTTCTAAATCATAGAAAGTTAATCCGAGTTCGATCATGTTTTTGACATTTCGGATCCATGCTCCTGATGTTACCATTTTTTTTTTATCAGAGGCCGCGAGAAAAACTCAACTTCACTTCCTCACGATGGGAGAAGTAGTGTTGGATTCAATTTAGGCGTCCTCGTTCAGCCCCAAGGAGGCCCCCATCGCCTTACCAACCAAAAACCCGCCGCCTGGTCACTTGATCCGACATCAGCAAATAACCCTCCACCTCCCTTGGAAAGTTACCATTGGAAAGAGTTTTCTAATCATCTTGTTTAAAATTCTGTCTTTAGGTGTTCTGATAAGATGTCCAAGAAAAGATATCCTTTTCTTACTTATTGTATCTGTTATGGGTTTGTTTTCTTTATAGACTTATTCGTTTGTAAGAATTTTTCATTGCCCATCTACTTTGTTTTTCTTTCCTATACAGGTTCTTAGAATTCGTCTTTCGAGTTTTAGGACATTGTCCGTCTCTCTCTCTCTCTCCACGCTATGTTTTCTTTATTGTTGTGTGTAATGTGTTCGCCTAGATATTTAAACGATTTAACTAGTTCCACTTGGTTTCCGTTTATGTTTACTGAATTTATGCAATTTAGGGCTATTTTAAATGTACATTTTCCCGTAAATTACACCATACCAATGTAATTTGAAAACAATTATACCTTGAGTCTGTAGCGTGAACTTGACCCATATTCTAAGTAGTGGACAAGGTCACATAGACAGGTTATACACTACATTTTTTTTAATTTAAAAATTAACAACTCCAGTAATATTTGGTGTATATTATTATTATTATTTTTAAACAGTATAAATAAATTCATACTATATAAATACTGGCATAATTTAAATAGTTATTTGTTAATTAATATTCAATATCAGTTAATCTTTAATAGTTTTAAAAAATGTATAATAACTACGAACAACAACGAGATTAAAATGAAGTACTACGTGGTTCAAAAGTGCAACTAATCTATAAGTAATAAAAAGTGAATTAAAAATCGAAATGAAGATAAACAATTAAAATAAATACATGAATAACTGAAATAATATATATATAATATCTTTTAAAACAGTGATTTGAATTTTACGAACATTTTTAAAATATGAAATCAAAATTTAAAATTTAATATGCCAACTTGAACCATGGATTCGTTGAGCGGTAGGCCAGAGTCAAGTTTGGTGTGAACATCATCTATGAAAATGCTCCAGTTAAATATTAAAATTAGTAAGTAAAAACCGATGGAAGTATAACAAAATATGTATCAGTAAGAATATAAACACGTAAGCAACATTTTCCATATAATTAACAAACATTAATTATCAATATATCAAGAAAAATTCATATTGAAATTCAAGATTATTAAGCTATCTATAGACGCCATCTAAAATGAACAAAGCTTCGCTTCAGTAATTCATAATTTTATTAAATTTAACCGGCAAATAAAAATAACATTTCAAGTAAATAATTGACTGATATTTTTTTTATTTAACTTATTCAAAATTATCTAAATAATATTCTAAATTTAATTTTAAAAGTCCAGTATTACGATATAATTATTAAAAATTCCGATTGTCATTTATTAATATTAAAATTTTTTCATTGTTGTAGGATTTAAGATGTATTAATAAAGAACAATAAACAATTATAGTATTTAAAAACCCTGAGAATATTTAAAATTAGAGCCATCATTTTGTAAAATCACCAATTATCTATTTATTTATTCAATTAAAAGTATTAAAATTTAAATTTTGTGTCAATTTATTTTATTTTAAATTTGTACAACCGTAGTGTTGCTACAAGTCAAAATCGAGCTTTCCTCTACGGATTATCCCGGGTACATCACTAATACCTTCATAATAAAAGTAACACGTAGTAACTGAGAAAAATTTAATTAAAATTTTGTTAAAAACATTTTTAAGAAAATTTTGTTTTCGTATAATGCATCGAAGTTAACTGTCATTAATTTTGAGGATACATTGAGCCCAGAACCCTCATATTCTTATGTACAGACGGACAATCATACAAAAGTTACTTTTTGGCTTTAGGGGGTCATGAAACGTGAACATCAGTTGAAATATTGGTATAAACCTTTTTTGTTACAATATTGTTTCATGCAATACTACAAATATTACGTACTAGAAAGTAAATAATTTTCATGTTTACTTGTTTTTAAGGATTAAAGTTTTAAACTGTATAGTTGAACAATCTCTTTAAGCAGTTCCCTCTCAAAGACGGTAAACAATATAGGCCAAGATAGAACTAGTTAAGGGTTATTAGATCCTACTCTCAGAATTTCTAGTCCCATAACCACACTCGGCTCTTTAGTACCGACAAGTCTAGCAAATTAATGTTGCATTAATAAATTACTCATGTAGCCATGTAGTCGGTATACTCTAATTTATATTGTTCACGAGTACACAACAACTCTCAGGAATACCTTATTAAATTTAATTGGATTACGTACTAGCTTTGAAGTTTATGTAATACTCTGAAATTTCTCAAAATCTTGGTGAAAAATTTTTGTCGACAAAAGACTTTTGTTGTCGTTTCGGTCATCAGCCTGTAGCAAATTAGAATACTGGATTTTTTAATTGAAGGAACAGGTGTACCAACACTAATCACATCAAGTAAAAATATGGTATAGCAAGTAATGGTACCAACCTAAATCATATGTGTGTAATAAAAATAATGATATTTTAAGCTTGTTTCCTTGTCTATGATTAAAAAATATAATTTATGTAGATATTTTTAATGACATATTAAATATTTTATATATCTTTTAAACATGATGAACAGTAAATCCAAAGTGATAAAAAATTAAATAAAATAAATAGTGTAAATCAAATGTGATTGAATTCGGCTTCATGTTCAAAAAGGTTAAATAAAATAGTGTGGTTAAATTTCAACCAATGAGATTATACTTAATAAATATAAATGTGCGAGGGAAGAAACACTGGAACATCGAGGGTTAAAGGATTTGTTGAATATATAAATCAACGAAACCATTTTTTATTTGAAAATGGTCTCAGATTATCAAGAAGAGTACATGAACTAAGAACCTCCAACAAGACAACAATAACGACGATCAAAAGTAAACAGCATGGACAATCATTGTCGTAAAACCTTTTAATTTTAAAATAAACGATAAAGAAACTTTAAGATCTGTTAAATTAATATTACTTAAAGAAAAGGAAAGGAATCAAATCATAAATCATTTAAAAAAATATATTTAATGTATTACTAAGTAAACTCTCATTTTTGTATCTTATTCTAAATTCTATATGATTAAATCTTCTCTTTCTCAGCATA
Source organism: Catonia carolina (assembly GCA_035578175.1). Lineage (NCBI taxonomy): Eukaryota > Metazoa > Arthropoda > Insecta > Hemiptera > Achilidae > Catonia > Catonia carolina. Next base: position 39,278,523 of record JAQMRL010000001.1, read on the forward strand.
ACCTTAAAATTCTGTTTTTTTTTTATTTAACTCCATTTTAAATTTAGGGCAGTTAATTATTAGGAACCGGGGCACATTACATTTTGGCGCCCAACGCGTGGCACATTACAAGGCGAAAGACTGGTTTAAACATCAAAAGTCTTTAAAAGGCTAAGTAAAATTAGGAGTAAGGTGGTTTGTCGTGCCTTCCTCACTGAGTGGAAAAGAATCCTTAGCAGCATGCCAGGCCCTCTGAAAAGCATCTACTTTCCACTTTGCAAATGACACCTTCATTTTATTCACCACAGCGTCTGATTGTGTAATGAAATTCATTACTCTCAGAGGAGATAACTCTGACTAGTGTCCTCTACCTTTTCTGTTTTTAAATGCTTAAGGGTCCCACTTGTAACATTTTGTATTTAATTGTAACTTATACGACACATAAAAACAAATGACAATCTAAACAACACAAAAGAAAATCGGTTTTAAATAAAATTTTAATTAAATCTGACTGGCTTTTTCAAAAAAAAATGAAATTTAAAATATTTTAAATATTATTTAGTTATTATTATTATTATTATTATTATTATTATTATTATTATTAAATATATTATATAAAGTGTATTTCAGCTATTATTGAATTAATATTTAATAATACCGGTTAATATTCTATTCGTATCGTTTCTGAAGTCCGTCGCTCGTTTCAAGAGTTTCGTTCAATGTTCCGTTAGTATTTAATATGTTTCTTGCCGTAATTCAATTAACTAATGTTCTTTTACTCAATTTTATTTCATAGGTCTGTCAGTGACTTTATACTACGAATTATATAAGAATTACACTTTATATTTACTTAAAACATTCCATAAATCAAACCGCACACAAATACAACCTTTCTCTTCAAACTGCCCCAGTCAACAGCACCAAATAAAATTATGCATTCGCTTTAATATTAATTACGTTTTGTTTGATAATTTTTAAAACTTTCAAATAAAATATAAATTTGTGTTGTAAATATGTATTTTAAACTTATTTGATGATCTGCGTAGATATTTCTTTATTTTCAAATTTTAATAATTTTTTTTTTTTGTAACTTTTAAACATTTTTTTGATTCATTTAAACATAAAAACTTCCATCACTAAATTAACTCTTGATTTTTAATTATTAGCTGTGATTATTAAGTTAATTGATTTAATAATTTAGAAATAAGATTTTAATTATAATTAGCCAGTTTAATAATTTACAAAATGTAAGAATTTAATTATAAATGTTTACATAATTATCAATAGCAGTCAGGTTATAAACACATGGTTATTATCACCTTGTACATTTTGTAATGCTACACGCTATAACTAACACTAACTATACACTAACACTTAACACTATAACTAACACTATAACTATACACACTATAACTTAAGTTCCAAGTTTCAACTTTGAACGTTTTTCATATTATGATATATTTATTTAACTTTACACGAAATAATGTGATGTATTTTGTTAAAATTCAGACCAATCGGGAAAAAACATGTTTGGAAACCTGAAAACGTGTATTTCAAGTGAAAACTTATTCTAATAATTGACATAAAAACAATATTTCCCTTCCTTATATTTCATATAGGGTAAGAGAAAAAAATGTTTTTACGTTAAGTGAAAACATAACGGTAGAAAAATTAAATTACTGGCAAAATTCCATATTTAGAGACGGTTATCCTAATGGTTTATGTATGTTACTATAAGTTCACACCCTACTCAATCGATTTTAAACATTAAACAGTACGTCTGGAACAAATTCGAATTGTACAAGTCTGGTGGTATCTTTACATAGCTATAACCATTAATTCTGATTTATTGTACATGCATTGATTTTATGTAATCTGAAATATGTTGCACTTCTAACATGGGTAAAGAGAGAAACATTTATAAGTTTCGACATTAACAACATTAAAAACAAAATAATAATAATAAATTCTTACTAGTAGTTATTGAATTGTATTATCTTTATTATTTTACTGAATTTTATTGAATTTATTATTTTACGTTATTATCACATAAAATAAGATACTTTAAACCATGTTAAAACGTTTATGCTTTGTCAAAAACTGTTTAAATATGTATATTTTGTCACATACGGTTTATATAAAAAAATATGAGGCATTAACTAGATTTACAAGGTGTGATATCAGCTATTCAAAATTATGTAAACGGTAAGAACAACGAAACAGGTGTTTCCTTACAAGCCAACTGGACAACGTGATCTTGGATGACTTCGGAAGAGATGGGCATCCCAACTTCTTCATGAAAGAGCAGACTATACAAAGTTTAAAGTTGACACAGGCCAGGCAGTCTAATCCGTTTAGATTATAATGATGATGACTTTTTTAATAAAAAGTACTTCTTTAGAATACTTCCAAATTGTCAAAAAATTGTTATTTAAAGGTTTAAAATTTACAAGAACAAGTGTATAACGAAAAGACCTTGCTGAAATTTCAATATCCGAACTCAGACTAGGCCTACTTCTGGTAAAACTACATTTTAGTCTTAAAGTCAGCGGTGGCTAATCAGGTGAAGTAAATGAAGAGAATTGTCACCTATTTTCTGGATAAAATTGAGATTTAATTCTGTCATAAAATAATTATAATTTCTGTTATAATTTTTTGTTTACCATAAATGAACAAGTGTCGTGTAGAAAAGTACATAAAATGATTGTATCTGCTTAAAGCGCTTTCTTATGTTTTCGATAATCCTTTATAATGGCTTTATATACGTAATAAATGCCCAAGTGAAGAGTTAGACGGGTGGTCTCTGCTCCTCTTCCAGCACGAGCGGGTTGCCATGACTACGGTGATGTCGTGACCAATCCACACGCCTAGCTGTCCCCACCCGACCTCTAATAATAAAGAAATTGACGCAGGTCTACTGCACCTGCATGTCTATGTACTTGCACGTCAGTTTTTTTGTGTTGGGGCAGTTTTTTATGTCGGCGCGGCGCGACAAGTGCTTTTTCCGGGGTTGAAGATCGGTTTACCTCATCGTCAGAATCCAGAATCTAGGTTGAGAGGGCTGAGAAGTCCTGTGACGGCGACATCGTGTTAAAAAACACCTGGTCGCTCGGCGAAAAATTTAACGGAGTAAATGCAACCTCGGGAAATCAGGGGAAATTTGTAGATTTTAATTAAGAAATTGGATTCTGTTTCTTGGGGGATTGGGAAGATTTTAGTGGAGGTAATTTAAATTTATTGGGTAGTGGCAATAATTTATAATAAGGGACAAGTGAAATTAGAGGACGGCGGCACTTTTGTATATTTTTCTTTTTTCAGTGGCCTTTTTTATTTTTGTGTGATTTTTCTTTTGACATGGGAGGGGGGCAGCTTGCGTACTTTACTTATTTGAAGAAAATTTTTTAATTATTGGAGGAGACTTTTAAAATTGTGTAGGGCTGGAATTTAGGTTATTAATTTAGGGAAACGGTAGGGGAGAATTTGGCATAATCACCGGCTTTTAAATTATTATTTATTTTATTAATACGGCGGCTCTTTTACTTATTATAACTCATCGTATGTGTAAAATACACACACATACACGCTGTGTAGGCCTATATGTGTATTACATTTTTTTGATTCCCAGGAGTCTCGCGGATACTTACTACAGTACTAGTTTTTCTCGGCATTTTGCAACGCTTCACCTATTTTTGAAGGCACAAGCCGCTACTGCTTAAAGTTTAAGTTACTCCTGTGTTTATTGTTTCAAAACTTTTCTTTTTTGGTTTAACGTCCGACTGTTCTGCAATTACTGCTAATGCAGACGGTGAAGGATGAAATTATTTTTTTGTAACGTATGAAAATATGCCGTGCCTGAATGGGATTCGAACCCAAGATCGCATGATGAGAGGCGCGCACGTTACGAACTACGCCAATGCGGCCGGCAACACTGATTTGCTGCCATTAAAATTACTCTCAGGTTTAGTGGTCTTTTAAGATTTGTAGTCAGCTACAAAATACGTTCTAGTATTCGTTTTCTTCAGTCCAAAATCTTAAAAGTTGTTGAATCTCATTGTGCTTAAGCACCTATAGTATTTTTTTGTAAGTTCTAACGGCGGATGTAATATAAAAAGCGTATGGTTAACTGAGAATATCTGACTCTGTTTAGTTTATATTCCATCATTTTTGGAGTACTTATGTAACATAAATGTAATGTTTTCCATAAATTGAATGTTGCTTACTACTTGCTCTTATATAAATTCATTTACCAGTTTTTGCCCATAACAAGCAGGTGGAGTGTTAAGTTATTTGCACTCGATCTGCTAGCTCCAGGGCTACAAAAAATAGTTTTGTTTCTCACCATTATGATCAGCCAGATATATAACATAAGCAGTTAAGAACAGAAGATGTAGAGGTGTAAGAGACACTAGTCAGAGTTATCTCCTCTTACAGTAATGAATTTTATCATTATACAGTCAGACCCTGTGGTGAATGAAGTGAAAGTGTTATTTCCAGTGTGGAAAGTAGATGCTTTTCAGAGGTCTGACATTCTAATAAGCATACTTTTCTACTCATTGAAGAAGGTATGGAAAACCACTTCACTCCTCGTTTTACTTAGTAAAGCTCTAGAGATTCAAACCAGCCTTTCGGCTGATGACCTAAACAACAAACAACAAAAGTTTTTTATCGACAAAAACTTTTTCACCAAGATTTTGAGAAATTTCAGAGTATTATATAAACTTCAAAGCTACTACGTAATCCAATTAAATTTAATAAAGTATTCCTGAGAGTTGCTATGTACGCGTGAACACTATAAATTAAAGAATATCTACTAGTTACAGGGCCACAAAATAGTTCTGTTTCTCATCATATGGTCAGCCAAATACATCATAGTTATATGACTGAAGCGTTTAAGAACAGAAGAGTAGAGGTGTAAAAGACACTAGTCAGAGTTATCTCCTCTGAGAGCAATGAATTTCGATATACAGCCAGATCCTGTGATGAATGAAGTGAAGGTTTCATTTGCAAGTTTGAAAGTAGATGCTTTCATTTTTGATCAGTGAGTAAGGCAATTGTAAAACACCTCATTCCTCGTTTTACTTAATAAAGCCTCTAGAGGTTCAAACCAGCCTTTCGGTTGAACAACATTTCAGTTTTGCAATGATCATCCAGCTATTATTATGACCTTTTCCCTAAAATTAAGATATGGTCAGCGATGAAGTATTTTTTAATGTTAAGAGGAGTTAAAAGAGAGATATAATTTTTTCTGTTTGATTTTTTTTTTAAGCACTGTTAACTTGTACAATCTATAGATTTCATTCGTTTTTGTTTGCCTTGTGCTAGAAGAGGCTCCTTTGAGGTATTCCCTAAATTTACACAAGTTTAAATTTTGATGAGATCAGAAGAGCTACGAAATAAATGTTGAAACTCTTGACATAAAAGGTATCTACTTCATGATTTTGAAGTTGTAAACTTTGAAATTATCTAACTGATAAATTTTGAATGAGCTCGTTTCGGATAAGTAATTTAATATAACTTATTCCATTTAAATAAATTATCAGGCGGTAGTTTCTCCTAAAATATAATTAAAACCGTTCAAAAATACGATAACATTTAATGTAGGCTACTATTTAGTAGTTTTTTTCAATAACGAGACCTGTATTACTATCCAAACAACCTCGTATTTATTGTTGCTTTGCCGGTCAATTAATTTTTTTATTTAAAAATAACTACGAGCAAATCATTTAATGCATAAAGAATAACAATATATCTATTTCTTATAAACAATTTTGTGTAAGTAAATGAACAATGATATGATAAAATAATTAACACATTTAAATTCAGTGAATTGTTGTATGGTTCAGTTCCACCGTGTGAATATTTTATGAAATTATGTTTATACTATTTTTAAAATAAACAAACAATGTCAACGTTTAAAAGTTGGCACACTTTAATAGTCATATTCATATCTATATAGTATACACATGAACACAGCCTACAAGCCAAAAATACTTTGAAAGTGTTTATACATCTTACATGATACATATTATTCTTAGAATTTTGTGGTACAATGACCGTTTTTCTTTGAACTTTTTAATTTTATCAACGAATTTTGCAGTTACAACAAAATATATATCTGGATTTCTATATAATGAAACTATTAATCCCCCCTGCTCGGTTAACGTTACGGCAAGATAAACTTAAATCATTACCTTCTCACACAATCTGCACGTTGAATGGAAAAGTTACAATAGTATACAAATAAAATCAATCAGTAAGGTGTATCTTGAGATAATGAAAGCGTTGATATCTTTATATCAATATACTTGTACATCTGTATATACGAGGTGTGGCTATTAAATAACGAGACTGACGTTGTAAAAAAAATTCATTTTTATTTTATACACAATCACTTATTGTCACCTTCAATATACACTCCTTCTCTATCCCTACAACCTCCATGCGAATTGTCCATTGTTGGAAACAGTACTGGAAGTCATCTTCTGTCAGCTCCTTCAGGACACGTGCCCCCTTTTTTTATAGCTTCCACGGACTCAAATCTTGTCACTTTTAATGCAGATTTCACCTTAGGGAACAGGTAGAACTTCACATGGTGCAAGATCTGGTGAATAAGGTGGATGTTCTAACACTGAGATGCTGTACTTGGCTAGGAACCTCTTGACAGATAACGCGGAATGAGCTGGCGCATTGTCTTAGTGGAGAACCCATAATTTGTCCTTCCACATTTTGGGGCGTTTTTCTTTACTCTTTTACGTAGTTTAAAAAGTACCTCAAGGTAGATTGATTAATTGTTTGACCTTCAGGAACCCAGTGAAGGTACACAATCCCATGGATATCAAAGAAAATCATCATTGCTTTAAATTTTGACTTGCTCATTCTAGCTTTATTGGCTCTCGGTGAAGTTCGGCTCTTCCAGTGCATGGTTTGACGCTTCGTTTCCGGATCATAAGTAAAAAACCATGTTTCATCACATGTTATTATCGTTTCCAAAAAATTTTGGTCATTTTTAATCGCGTACAAAGTGTCAGTACAAACATTTTTGCAAGCTTCATTTTAAAAATTTTTAAGTGACATGTGTCCAGAAGGATCTGACAGAAGATGACTTCCAGCACTGTTTCCAACAATGGAAAATTCGCATGGAGCGTTGTAGGGATAGAGAAGGAGTGTATATTGAAGGTGATAATAAGTGATTATGTACAAAATAAAAACATTTTTAGGCCGCCTCCGTAGCGTAGTGGTTAGCGCATTGGCCTGCCACGCGGAGGTCCCGGGTTCGATTCCCGGCGAGGGTCTGTAAATTTTCACATGTCAAATCCCAAAGTTAATGTTACACAATCCACCGTAGTCGCTAATGACCAAGTTGTTGATGCAACTCTAAATAAATAAAAAAAAAAATTTAAATCAGTCTCGCTATTTAATAGCCATACCTCGTATTACTTAGAAATAAACTTATTACAATATGTGTGCATATTGTACTACTATGAAGAATGGATGTCGAGAACTTAATCCTGTATTTAGTTTTCATTAGCCAACTAGAAAAGCTCCCTGATAAAACAAATAATCTCGGAAATAAAGCTAAACTTGAATATCTGTTTTAAACCAACCATATTATTTTATTTTATTTTAGTTCGACTGTATTGTATATGTCTTGTAACACGAACCCATGACAAAGAAAATGTAATTAAGTCTACGTGCACGTGAGTAAATACATTGGTAAGAATATATTGTAACATTTAATCCAAGTTCTTTCGAAATGTTCTTTCGATGGTGATATCAAGTTAAGATAAGTTATTCGCCACATTTTTCTGTTATATAGAGCTACAAGGTGTTTTAATAAGCATTCTTGCCAGTAAATATTATGTGATTACCATTTCAATAAAAATATTCCTTGGTAAGTTACATTCCAGAACTTGATATAAAAAAATATGTTACTGTTTTGGCACTAGAAATACATTATTCAAGTCCCTATAAAACAAAATTTAACATTTTACAACATGTATATTTTTCTCCGTAGGACTGCCCTATAAAGGGTTAAGCGCGCCCTCTGAAATGGGCTAGTCGAAAAAATGTTTTTAAAAATAATAAAAGATTAAAGTCTAAACGAGAGAAATAATAATTGACTCAACAACAAAATTAAAGCCTTTACTCTCCAGACAACAATTGAACCAGGTCCGGCCACCTATTCCGAGAAACACCCTATTCAAAAACGTGCTTTTATCAGACTTGTACAGTGATTTTACAATATTTTTAATTGATACCATAATTTATAAATTTATTGTCTTTTCACTATTTAGCAATAATTGTGTAAATATTATTAATAATTAAACACTAATATGATTGCGAAAAAATCAATGTCTGGATTATCATGATCATTTCATGATCATGAAACGAAAAGAATAATTTCGAAAGTATATATATATGTGTGCTCGTGCGAGCGCGGTTATTATTCGTCCTAAAAAAAATAAACTACAACCCTGATTGAACTGAGATTTGAAAACTACGTCTCAATACACCCCACCCAAGGGATTTTTGGAATCAGTTATGTCGAACCAAATCATAAATGTTTAATCAAATCTTTTTTAATCAAATTTTCTTAATAATGTTACTCAAGATTTTAATTAAATTTCAATCGTTCGTTCCATTTATTGAGATTATTAGGATTTCAAAAATGTTAATTATTTAACTTTTATCCTGTCTAACGAATAGGTTATTGTGTTATATTACAGCGAATACAATAAATTTTTATACTCTATAAATCTCCCTGTTACTGGCAGGTTAAAAATTATTTGCACTCGATCTATTAGTTCCAGGGCTACAAAAAAAAGTTGTATTTCTTATGACGTGTTGTATTTCTATATGATGTCGCCAATTTAATCTCCTGTCAAGATGCAAGCCAAGGTACCGTATTTTTCGGACGATAAGACGCATCGGACGATAAGACGCACCCTTGTTTTTCAAGGCATAAATTATCTAAAAATTATTTTGACTGATTTTAATTAGTTTTTTAATACAGGTAAATGTGTGATTTCTTTATTTGAAAAACAGCAAGTACAGAAGATACAATATAAATAATTATTTTATAGTCATAAAATTACAAAAAAACATGGATATAAAAAGTGTAAGTACGTAAATTACTACTATCGGTTTCATAATCATAGACACCCGAGTTTGAACCCAAAGCATTTCTATAACTTTGAGTCGGATTTCAACACACTGTACATCAAAATTTGGCTCATTTTTTTCTGCTTTGACTTATAATAGTCATATATTTTTAATGTTGTTTAAAAGTTGCCATATCGAGGTTGGAAGACAAAAAGACTCGGGTTTTTTGATACCGCAACAAATTTCATTCGTTTAGAGGCGTGTAACTCGATAAATACTTGACCAAAAAGTTTGAAATTTTAACACGACATAGACAATTATATTATTACAGCGTGTACGAAATTTCAAATTCATACGTTATTTAAATTTTTATTTATTAATAATATTCAGAACCCTTGCTATCTCGGTAACCACACGATCGTTCGGCTCGGGCAAACTATCGTTTTATTAAGCGTAAAAAACTTAGTACAGTTATGTTAACATGAAATATCGATTGGCCAATGTTGTGGTAAAATTTTTAGAATTTTGAAAAAATAGATGGGTAATGCGGGGGGTGGGTGTTACTATCCATTTTGCTAATTTGTGTACGTGACATCGTGTCGGACTGTCTATCTGAACTGACATACTGCATTGTCAAATCAGGTGGACAATCAGATTCATGCAACATAGTTAGTCTAATAGTAATTATTGATAATCCAATTTTTCAATTGTGCTTCAAGTTGTGGCCATTTGACAGCATGAGTTCGAAATTTACTGGTATGTTTCTTATTATCTGCCTTGAGTAATGAATCTTCTTGTTTCCGCCATTCCCGAATCATTTTTACTGTTGGAGGAGGTAAAAAATGCCTTTCTACTGCCCGAATGCCATTATATTTTGCATATTGAACCACTTTTAATTTAAAAGCGAAAGAGTACAAAACTTGCTTCACATTTTAAAATGCATGATATTTACCGTAAGTAATATCGATACAGAAACTACTGTGTATGCTTAGAATCTTTAAGACTATACAGTTTAAAAACTACGGTACATCCTATATCATTGTATGTTTTGTTTTGAAATCCCTAGTTATTGAACGTGTTTAAGTAGAGTAGGGTAGTATTAAATATTATTATAGAAAGCATCTATCCTGAAATGTAGCTAGCGTTCGGACCATAAGACGCATGGTAATTTTTAGGTCATTTTCCTACGGAAAAAAGTGCGTCTTATCGTCCGGAAAATACGGTACTTCACGTGATCTTGTTGTGGGAGTACATCATTACCTAGGAGTACTGATGGGATAGAAGAAAAGATAAAAAAATATAAAACGAAATAAAATCTAAGTTAGGACTGTTGGCAAATTATGTCGTACCAGCAAGGGCTTGTCACCATTATATGTTTCCGGCAAGGGGAAAAATAATAATACTAACTCGGCACCCTTTGTTTCAGACCTGGGACAACGCCCTTATTTAAACTATCGGACGACGGCAGAAACTCGCTACCTCGCCAAGGAACTCCCACACCGGAGAGCTATGCACCTCAAGGTACAAACTCTCTCTCACGTATCGTGGGGTTGATATAATAAAAGAAAATTAATTTATATTGATTAAATTAATTTTAAGAGGAGTTCATACCGCGTATCCCGCCAATGTTAAATTAGCAAAATTTGAAACCCATTATCTCAGTACCTATTAATGTTTGAAAGCTGTAACTTTGAGGGATTATTTATGGATACAAGAAGAGGCTACTGATCCTCAGACATTAAAATATAACAACTTTTAAAAAAGTTATGAATTTTTTTAACGGGGAAAATATTTTAAAAATATTTTTTCATAAAATTCCACATGTACAATGCTGAAAGAGGATCCACAGTGCCACAAGAACCTACTAAGGATACAGTAAAATATTCATTTCTTTATGTTTTGCGGTTTCTGAGAAAATGGGTCTTTTTTAAGAAAAATATGTTTACAAATTAAAATAAATAATATTCAGATATAATAAACACAGAAATAACAACAGAAAAAAACTTGACTTTTCTCTTTTCAACCATTATAAAAAATCAATTATAACATACAACCTATGTAAGAACATAACGTACAAATCCAATAGAAAACAAGGTAAAAAATCTGGTGTGAAACACTCACACAACTTTCTCTTGCCAATGCAAATAATTAACAATAAACCTAACATTAGTATTAAAACATTAGAAATGAACAAAAACTAACCTCAAAAACATAACCTTATTTTAATCATGAGTGGAAGACGCAAAATGAAAATCGAACTCAATTTGGCTTAAAAAAAACGGAAAATCACACTTTCACGCTAAACTAGGCTCTGTAGAGAAAAATTCTCTTAACAAAAGTTGTAGATCTTTTAATTTTCTATAACTTTTATTATATACACTTTTGTCGTAAAATGCATACTAAGACCGAAATGTTAAAAAAATCGATTTTTCTCACGTTTTCGTGAGAAAAAAACAGAAAATCGCAAATTACCGCTAAACTAAGCGTCATACAAAAAAATATTTGAAACATAAGTTGTAGGTTTTTAAATTCTCTACAACTTTTATTATATAAGTTTTTGCGCTAAAATTTATATTAAAGCCGTAATCTTAAAAAAACAACGTTTTTACGTGAAAACAGCCTCACCGAGAATTTCAGCAGACATGGCGCCTACCCTATCTTGTAGAGAATAAAAAATTGAGTAAAATAGGCGATTTTTAAAAAAATCGTAGGACCAGTTTTTGAGAAAATCGCAAAAAAGTGAAAAATTATACGCATAAACTACTACTTCCGGTTGACCGATTTTGATGAAAATGTTCGTGTCGCGTCCGGTAGTGGTATGTAACTTAAGTTTCAAGTTTCAAGTTCGTACGATGTTCCGTTCTTGAGATATTCTGTTCACACACACACACACAGACACACACACACAGACACACAGACACACACACAGACCAATCGCTAAAAACATGTTTTTTGGATTCAGGGGGTCTGAAAACGTATAGATCCGGTGAAAACTCGATTTCGAAAAATCGACATGAAAACAATACTTTCCTTCCTATATATTCATAGGCAAGAGAAAGTAAAAATGGCATCTTCCACAGCCTTTTAGATTGTGTAGTTTCAGAGTAATAAATAAATAACGATCAAAAAATTTCACAGTCCAAAATTCCAAACCTGAAGACCTATTATAAAAAAAAATATTTAAAATACTTCTAGAGATCATAAATATGCATTTATACATCATTATACCAAATTAAACAGAAAATTACAAATATATATATTCAATAAAATTCAAAAAATTGATTATGGAATCGAATTTTCGGTATAAATTCCCCTTAAAGCAGTTTATTGCAGTGTTAGATTTACACGAACGAAAATGTTAGTATCAGCAGGTTAACGCAACCTGCCATAAAAACGAGCATCTTTTTTGAAACACCTTTATTTAATTATTACTAATTTATATTAAAACAGTAAAAATGAAATAGTTACTAACTCAAATAATAATACTAACTCTAAGTAATAATTACTTAACGGAGTTTCTTGTTCCATTAATCTAACATCTACATTTATTTTTGAAGCCTAAATTACGTACATACATTCCATTCTTCGTAGTATTAAATATGTTAATGTTTTAAATTAAAAATTCTAATAGCTTTTCTTCGCATAATTTAGAAATTCAGTGTTAAGAGTAGAAAGGATTGTTGCTAAGTTCTTGCATACAACTTTAACGACTCTGTTGTAGTCAGATTCATTAGTTAAACTAGGATGATATTCATTGTAGTACGTACGCTACTTTTTAACCCAGTAATATATTCCACCCTTACCATACCATAATCATTGCGAACCCGAAATATCACTAACAATTTTTAAATGTTTTTGGTATGTGTTTTAATTCTGGAACGATAGCATTTCAGTAGACGTTATTCTGTAATATTCGGCTGTATCGTTAAAAAAATGGTGACAATGGGCGGATCTTATGTAAAAATGTAAGTCAACGTCACGCGCAGGAACAGTTCCGGACCAATCAGGAAGTCCATACTGACAAATGACGTAATACTGAATGAAACGATTTCATTGGTTCAAATCGGATGACGTAGTGAATTACAATAAGCTCACTGATTGACAATAATAACCAATCAAATTAACGCGTAAGAAGACATCTGATTGGCTAGATTTGGAGATTTTTCATTGGTTGAGAATACTGGACTCTGTTTGGTCCGATATTATATCTGCCTTTGACGTCACACGCGCGTCACTGTCAACGTAGGCCGCCTTACTCGCAAGACCTAAATAATTTGTCAACTGTACATCAGTTCTATTAGATTTTATTAATATATATTTTCGCATTTGTATAGCCGCAAACAGTGCAGAAGAAAAAGAATTCGTTTAGTAAAGATATCTGTAATGTTTATTTTTTTGTTGATTTAGAATCCGATAGTTAACTCATAATGTATAATTAAAATATACACGTTCCGCTCCAACAGTGTAGAATTCCAATCATCAATTCATGCCTTAAAAAACATTAGAAAATTAGTTTTGCCATAGCTCTCTGGTTATTATTGCTATAGTCAAAATTCAAGCACAAAAAATATAATAATTCTGAGAAATATGACCGTACATCTCGTATTAATAAATTACGCCTACGTTATTTAAAGAAGATTTTGGTTTGAACCTTAAATTCAATAAACTTTTATCAGAGTAGCCTATATTTTTTGAACAATTAGTAAGGATAAATTTGTACGTTCTTTCATAACGACGATTATAATTTTTTTTTTTCAAATCCAGTCTTTTAATTAACTTAAAATTAGTAAATAATGAGATGTGAAATTTTCGGCACAATTAAATTGGGTTTTTAGATCATTAGGCTAGAAGTTAGTTCAAACATTTACATGTTATCTGAAATAATCAAAAAAATAATTGGGTTACATTTTCTGGTTTATAACCGTATCACTCAGTAGAAAAGTGTTTTCGTGAGCATAGGAGGCCTTTTAAAAATCTTTCAGTTGCATCTTGCAAATGCGCTTTTAATATTCACTGCAAGGTCTAACTGTATAATAATCTACTGTCGTTGGAAAAAGCTCATAACAGATTTTCTTTCACCAGTACCTCTTGTGTACTTAATATGATTTAGTTTAAATTTAACTTTTTTAGTGAAAAAAAGAACTATAAATGTAGCCGTCGAAGTAGCAAATGAAATTTAAAAAAATATTTAAAGTTTAACTGCCTGTTATAGGCAATACTAAATTTTCCCATCATAAAAAAAAATTATAAAACAATTTACGAATCAACGCGGAGAAATGTTGAAAAATATCGCCCAAAAATTGTTCATATCGTTAACCGTTTTTAATGTGACGGTTTGTCGTCAAAACGCACAAATTGTATGTTGCTCTAACAAAGTATAGATCAAGTATGTTCTAAAATTCATTTTGACAATGCCGGCGATTCTACTGACGATTTTTGACAAAAAACGGCATTGACGTCCTTATTAGAATTAACCCTAATATACAGTGACAAAATCAAAATGTGTTACGTTCCTAACTTTTGTAACACTAAGTCAAGGTTCTTTTGGGATCTATAATAATAAACAGATTTTTTTTATAAACTTATACTTAACAATAATTATTAATTTGCAAGGCATATATTTACATTAATTTTTATGCTTAGTTCTGTTAACAAAATACAGTTAAATTACTTAAGATAAACAAATAACTAACTTAAATCCTAAATTAATTTAACTAACAAAATAAAATTGTCACTTAAGGCAAGATTGCACTATGGTTTTAACTCAAAATTTCGATTTTTTGTTTTTTTTTTGTTTTTCAATACTTTAGGATCTACCAGAAAAATATTAAATTATGTCAAAAAATATTTTTTTTATGAAAAAATTAAGTTTTTATCAGGTTTACACAGAAAAATTATCATGTCACGAAGTACGAATATTTTTTATCATAATTTTATACTGCTAGTTTTAGTGCAAAGAGAATTTTAGTTTTTAAAATACCTGCATCACGGTTTTTAATATTCTCAGCTGTTGGTTCAGCTTTCTAAACAACTGTTAATGGAAAATATACTTGTTTTTGTACATTTTGTTTTTGATTTGTGCCTTCTTGTTTCTTACCTTTTCCCGTAAATTTAGATTTTTAAAACACTAAGGTATATTTTTCTCAGAAACCAATAAACTTCCCAGACTGAAATTTTTACCAGTTTATTATCTTGTACAGCCACATAACCCGAAATTTTTATGATTTTCTCAGGTGCTCCAAAAATTAGTAATACGCAAAACACGTGGAAAACAATTTGTAAAATTTTTATGTTATTCGTAATTTTAAAAAAAATTGTATGGTACAAAGATTAAATTGAAAAAATGTTAGTAGCTCGGGAAGAAACCCGACACGTATAGTGTGTAAAATTTCATTTCCCTATCACCAATCCTATGAAAAATGTATCTAAACATAGCAAATTTAACATTGTCGGGATACAAGTACAGTTTCCTCTTAAGGATCAACCAACCGGGTTGATCTAGTGGTAAAGTCACTATCTAGTGGCAAAAGTAAGTTTTACTTTTGATTGCTTGATTACTTTAGTAAAGATACTAAATATTAAACACAGGTTATATAGGTTATTATTAACACTGGCAAGAGAAATTCGTGAGAGTGTTTCACATCAGAATTTTTTCTATTATGAAATATTTTCGGTCAATTTTAACATTAAAAAATCAAACAGGCCCAGTCCAACTTAGTCCAGATTAACGGGTTGTTATGTAGCCTACTATATTGTATTAAATTTATATGAAATTTAATTAAGCTGTTCAAGAATTTGACATGATTTTCCTCAGTGACTTTATGGGAATGCCAGAAAATTCTTTTTGAATTCTGTACTACTGCAGTAAAATTTACCATTCCTTACCTGAAAATCAAGTGATCTAATTCTATTATGCAAACAATTTACAAGTTAAAAGTTTTAAACCCACCGTATTGCTCTAGAGGTAAAGTCGTAACCGGGAGTCAGCTGTTTAATAGTTGATTTTCAGAGACGAAGGTTCCTGGTTCAAACCGTAGTTAAGGTAGTTACTTTTATACGGATTTGAATACTAGACAGTGGTTACCGGTGTACTTTGATGGCTGGTGTTCAATTACCCATACGCTTTCAGGAATGGTCGGCTGAGTCTACACAAGACTACACCTCATTTACATGTCATACGCAGCATCCTCATCTCTTTCGACATGGGATTGCTTATTATTCTTAAATTGAAAAAATTGCAACGTACATACGTTAGGAATTAAAAATAATATAAGGATCAAAACAGTGGTTTACCTTTCACAACCACTTGCTAGCAGCCGTATGTGCATGCATTATTATCGTAATTCAGAACTAGATCCGTAACGACATTATCTCGAAACGGAAAAAATTACTAATTCACAGTTCAAATACAATTGGCTCGCAAACAAGCTAGCAACTTTTATAAAAAAAATCGGACATGAAAACAATATTTTCCTTTCCTAATATAGAAAGTAAAACAGATTGTGATCGTTTCCAGAACGTCAAAGAATGTCTAATATGACACAACCGAGACCCTTCTGTGCTTGACTGGAATAATCTACAACGTAGAACAAATTACAGAATCAATAATCCATTAAAAACCTTTCTACTAGTTTCGACCGCCCTTTCGAAAGCTCCCTTCAAAAACATTAAATTTTTCGGCAATCCATTTTCCTTGTCCAATACGCTTTTAAACGGTTTTTCACCTTCACTATATTTTCTAGCCTACCAATAATACCACTTGTATGGTAACGTCACAACACTTACGTTATTGTGTTTGTCTACACATAACAGTGTTTATCGCGTACGCATTATTAAACTGATTAATCGGGAAATTATGGAATAAAATTTCATGATTAAATTTATTCCTTTCCAACTGTTAATGTTATTCCTTCCAAATTTCAAGGTCTTTAGAATACATGATGAGAGGAAAAATCATAAATTGTTTTAAATAGTTTCAATCGCACGGTTGTTCCATTTTAATGTTTGCCTGTATTCTTACGGTTCTTTTTTAAATTTTAAAAACTCGAGTTGAATCTGCAGTATTTTTGGAATAATTCTTGGGGCCCTTCCCCAAGAATTATAACAAAGTATAATTCTTGGGGGGCTATAATTCTCCAGACTGCAGCCGTAGAAATCATTTTAAAGCAAAGTTACATTTAGAAAACTATGTAAGTAACTATTCGGCTTATAAATTTAAGGAGAAGGCTTTTATTAAAACTTATCTCAATTATATAATAATTATAATTATTATATTATTATAATTATAATTAATTATTATTACTTATATCGACTTTTATTTTAATAATCTTGTACAGATTTTAGTTTAGCTTCATTAGTGATTTTCACTCATGATTAAAATTAGGTCATTTTTTCATTTTACATTGTTTACTAATTATAAAACAAAAATAAATAGTTCTGTTTCTAATCATATGGTCAGCCAATTATATCACTGAGGCATTTAAGAACAGAAGAGGTAGAGGTGTAAAAGACACTTGTCAGAGTTATCTCCTCTGAAAGTAATGATTTCCATTACACAGCCAAACCCAGTGGTGAATGAAGTGAAGGTGTCATTATTGTAGGATGGAAAATAGATGCTTTACAGAGGGCCTGGCATGCTAATAAGCATACTTTTCCGCTCAGTAAGTAAGGTAATTGTAAACCACCTCACTTCTCGTTTTACTTAGTAAAATCTCTAGAGGTTCACACCAGCCTTTCGACTGATGACATAAACAAACAACAAACATCAAACTGTAAATAAAAAGTGGTTTTTGCCACCTCTGTAGCGTGGTGGTTTGCGCATTGGCTTGCCACGCGGAGGTCCCGGGTTCGATTCCCGGTCAGGGTCTGAAAATTTTCACGTGTCAGATCCCACAGTTCATGTTACATAATCTATCATAGAAGCTAATGACCAAGCAATTGATGCGACTTTAAAAAAATAAAGGTGGTGAATGAAGTGAAGATATCATTTGCAGGGTGGAAAATAGATGCTTTTCAGAAGGCCTGGCGTGCTAATAAGCATACTTTTCTATTCAGTGAGGAAGGCATGGTAAATAACCTCACTCCTCGTTTTACTTAGCCACTAGTGGTTAAAACCAGCCGTTCGGCTGATGACCAGAACAACTAATTATAAAACTTGAGATACAATTTTCATTTTTTACATTGTAAGAGAAAGTCGTGCAGGTGTTTCCCTCAAATTTTTTTTAGATTATATTCATGAGATGGGGTATAATAAGTTTTATTTTTTAATCTTTGTAGGGTAAACAATTTATTCACCAGGATTTTAAAAAATTTCAATAATAATTAACCCACGTTTAGATTTATGTAAAAACTCTCAGTTAAGAGTTTAATAAAAATGTCGAAGACAAGAGTAGAATAAAATAAGAAGTTCATCGGATAAGGAATTTTCATAACAAAACCAAACAGTGAAATCCACTTTCATTTTTCAATAAACCTTTAGAGTACATTTTTTAGAGATTGAATCCAGAATAATTATTTTTATTCAAAATAAATCTCGAAATTTCAAAATATCTTTTTTAAGCTTCAAACAATTTTTTCAAGTAATAAGTTTAGGCCTACTTGCATTTAATTAAAAATAAATTTATTTTAAAAATATCTAAATGAATTTCTTAAAGTATTTCTAACATCAAATTAAGAAGGTATTATCACTTATTTTAAATTTAAAAAATTTAATCATTAAAGTATAGAATTGGGAATTTTTCCACTTAAAAAAATTGTATTGTGCCGAACGGGCCAGACATTTAAAAATAGAATACCAGAAAGCTGCTTGCCTAGTTTAATTATAAGATAGAAACCAGTGGGAAGTAAAGATATTAGCAGGCCGATAAAAAGATCGTGCCGGAATAAGTAGAAATCCCTAACCCGTAAAGAAAAGAAATATAGATAACCATACCAACGTGGGATCAAAATGTTTCGTTGTTAAATAGAATAAAATTTAATACAGGTACACAAATTACAAATACAGTAAAGATAGTTCATAGAAACTGTTGAAAAATATGTGATGTGAATTTATAGAAAAGGCTAAAGAATTTGAGGGGCTCCAAGAGTAGAAGAACATAGAACATAAATGGCAACAAGAAATGGTCAGAAGAAGAGAAAAATAAGGTGGTTAACACTCACACGTCTTTCTCTTGTCAATTCAAATAATAAAATATTATAACCTACGTTTAATCATTAGTAAACAATGTAAAATGAACAACATAACCAAATTTTAATCATCAGTGAATGACGCAAAATGAAAATCAACCTCTGTTTGACTTAAATGTACGGAAAATCATTAATTGACGCTAAATTAGACTTTGTAAAAGAAAATGCTTCAAATAAAAGATGTAGACTTTTAAACTTTCTACAACTTTAATTAAAAGCACTTTGTTGAAAAATACATACTAAGACTGTAATCTTAAAAAAATACATTTTTTACCGATTTTGATGTAAAAAGTACAGAAAATCAGTAATTGTTGCTAAATTAAGCGTTGTACAAAAATGTTAGAAATAAAAGTTGTAGGTTTTTTAATTTTCTACATTTTTTACTACATACACTTTTGCTCTAAAATACATATTAAAAGTTGCAATTTGAAAAAAATTAACATGAGAGCACTGGCCCCCCAGAAATTCAGCAGACTTGGCGCTTATCCTATCTTGTAAAGCATAGAAAATGTAGTAAATGAGGCAATTTAAAAAATTGTATGAGCCGTTTTTGAGAAAATCGCATAAAAGCGAAAATTTGTACGAATAAAATACTACTGTACTTCTGGTTGGCCGATTTTGATGAAAATGTACGTGTGGGTCTCGTCTTGGTACCTAACTTAAGTTTAAAGTTTCAACTTCGTACGCTATTCCGTTGTTGAGATATTTTGTTCACACACAGACACATACCAATCGCTAACAACATGTCTGTTCGGTTTAGGGGGCCTGAAAACGTGTAGATTCGGTGAAAACTCGATTTCGAATAATCAACATAAAAACAATATTTTCCTTCCCTATACATTCATATAGGGCAAGAGAAAGTAAAAATCTGGAGAACATGGAATGCCAGAAAAGATACCAGAAATTTTTTAAATTATTTAATTAGTCTAATAATGGCCCTCTAAACGATAAAAAGAGCGTTGTATTGAATTTATGGTATATTAACAATTTTGTCTCATAAATTGAGTGAACAGTAGATGAATTAAATTGATTTTGATTTTAAGTAATAATTATGAATATCATTCGCTTAAAATAAAGTCATCTTCTTTAGCCATAAAAATGACTTAATTGACTTGCTTTTAATTAAAAAGATGTAAAATAAATTAGAATTCTATACAAAACAATCGATCAATTTGTACTTTTAATTTGGAAATAATTTTATTATATTTTTCTGGAATCGAATCTGGAAAATCAACTTTATTTACCTCCTCTACTAATTATTAATAGATTAATAGTGGGTAAAGGTTCTTTATATTTCACTGATTTTTTTTCTAAGACTATAAATCATATTGCTGAAAGATAAAATTACTTTTAAATTACTGAGATAATTTACATCTTTATTACGGAAATTTTAATAACAGATATATGAAATTTAATTTGTTCAAAACTTTGTGCTACATTAAAATACGATACAATAATATATGTGGTATTAATTCAAAGAAACAGAAATTTTAATTTATAGAGTACTTAATTAATTAATCGGTTTATAGAAACAATATTATTTACAAAAGTTTTGTAAATAATTTAAACAGAAATTATGTTTACCTTAAAAATAATATTTTTTTTAAGATAATAGATAATTTTTTAAATACATTACCTGAAATATAAAATTATAAAAGTTCACAACCGAAAAAGATTTAACCGAATACGAAATACTGTAAAAAAAAGTTCACTGTTTATCACTTATTTCACTTATCAGCTGGGTGGTGAATGTACTAACGCTTAAAAACGACCATACGGACGGAGGGTTCCACGATGACTGAGCGTTAGCGTTCACTTCACCCGAAATTAGCCGAAGAACTACGACGGGACATCGCTGTTTATTTTCGATATACATTTATTTTAATACAGAATTTTTTTAAGAAACTTTAAGTCCTGTAAATAAATATTCGTCTTAGAATTTCTTGTCCGACGTACGATGAGTCTTACATTCATTTCTGTTTAACTGACTAGTATAATTTGAACAGGAAATTAAATGAATATTAATAGTACTCGTATTTTGTTTTTAAGTTCCAAAAAATAACACTGAGCCATAAGATCTAGAAAATTTGAAATTTCCACGTCATTCATGCCATTAATTAATCATATTGTGCCATCTCATTAGGTGCTTGTATAACATAAATTTGCAAATTTAAAGTCAGGAGAAAAATATAATAATATATTTTAAACGCAAAATTTTTTCCAACTTTACAATATTACCTAAATCTAATTTGTGACTGATGGAAGCTATGAAAAATTAATTGAATGAACAAAAATCACATCAAATTACGTTTGACCCACCGGATTGGTCTAAAGGTAAAGTCGTCACCAAAATCAGCTGTCTAACAGCTGATTTTCGGATACAAAGGTTCCTGGTTCAAATCCTAGTAAAGGTAGCTATTTTTATACGGATTTGAATGCTAGACTGTAGTTACCGGTGTACTTTGATGATTGGGGTTCAATTAACGATACTCTTTCAGCAATGGTCGGCCTGAGTCTGTACAAGACTACACCTCATACATATCATACACGTCATACATATCATCCTCATCTCATTGGGTCATGGGGTTGCTTATTGTTCTGAATTGAACAGATTGCAACGTATAAACACTAGGTATTAAAAAAAAATTACGTTTAGACACACCGGGTTGGTCTAGAGGTAAAGTCTTGAGGTATAAACTACAATGAAATATTAATAGTAAATTACACAAATTTTGTAGATGAAACTGCTTTAGGTCTAAATATATTTTGAATCGCTAAGTTTTTTTGTGAAGTACCAACCGGTCGATTTTTACAATTCTCGAGGTATAGGATCCTTATAACCGGTCGTGTAATCTTCAACCTCTTATCGTTAGAGTTGTTTTCGTATAGGGACAAATTTTGAACCTCGTTAGGTGATTTAAGATGTTTCTGTAAAATCATTTTGCAGCCCACACCTCAGTATTCGTTCACTGTAGACTTTTCTCCTTTCTTCTGTCCACCCGGTGTTCTGTTTGTCGCTCTTCATGGAAGCTTTTCAATTCCGTAATTAGTTGTCTCCATTTGGTTCGGTTCATTAACTTTTCTCGGTTTATTCCAGTTTTCTCATTATCCTTTCTGACTTCTTTAAACCATTTTCAGGCACCTTAGGTCTATTGTTTAGTGTCTTAAAAATTTGTTTTGTCAACCGGTTGTCATCCATTCTATACAGATATCCGTAAAATTTTATTCTTCTTTTACTAATCGTTTTCGTTAAAAGGGGAGATGGCACGATGGTTTTAACTCAAAATTTATGGTTTTTTATGCTTTTCAATCGTTTAGGCCTAGATCTACCAGAAAAAACATTAAATTACGACAAAAAAATAATAGTTTTACGAAAAATTAAGTTTTTATCAAGTTTACACAGAAAAA
Source organism: Catonia carolina (assembly GCA_035578175.1). Lineage (NCBI taxonomy): Eukaryota > Metazoa > Arthropoda > Insecta > Hemiptera > Achilidae > Catonia > Catonia carolina. The sequence goes on from JAQMRL010000001.1 coordinate 39,301,197, forward strand.
TTATGTTACCAAGAACGAATATTTTTCAAAATGTTATACTGCTCGTTTTAGTGCAAAGTAAATTTTAGTTTTTAAAATATCTGTATCACTGTTTTTTTGCATTCTCAGCTGTTGGTTCAGCTTTCTAAACTACTGTTGGTGGGAAATTTACTGGTTTTTGTTAATTTTGTTTTTGATTTCTGCCTTCTTGTTTCTTGCGTTTTCCCGTAAGCTCTAGGTACATTTTTCTCAGAAACCAATAAACCTACCAAGCTGAAATTTTTACCAGTTAATTATCTTGTATATCCACATATACTGACATTTTTATGACTTCCTCAGGTGCTCCGAAAATTAGAAATACGCAAAAACCGTAGAAAACAATTTGTAAAAATTTTATGTTATTCGTAATATTTTTTAAAAGTGGCATGGCACAAAGATTAAATTGAAAAAAATGTCAGTAGCTTGAGAAAAACCCGACACCTATGGTGTGTAAAGTTTAATTTCCATATCTTTTACCAATCCTATGAAAAATGTAATACCTACAAATAGAAAATTTAACGTTGCCGGGATACAAAGTACAGTCTCCCCTTAATCTTTCAGTTTCCTTGTACAGACATTCTTGACCTCGTAACCTATATTGTCCGTCTACTATCTTATATTTCTCTGAATAGAGGATATTTCTCTCAAATTTCTCTGCTTCTTATTGATAGAGTTTTGAAGTACAGGGAGAGATGTTTTTACGTCCGATGTTTTGCACATTACTGATAATACGAGTTATGAATGGTGACAGATGAAAACGAATTATGAAAAATGCCAGGCCTGATTAGAAATCAACCTCGAGACCCCCAAGTTTGGATTATTAAACTCCAACCATCAAAGTATACAAATCCGTACCAATATAACTGACTTTAGTTACTTAGTTAGTTTAGTACTGGAATTACCTTTAGAAAAACAAATACTATACATATATGTAGGCTTAGTTAATTCTTGTATAAAGACATTTAAGCAAAGAGAAAAAATAAAGATTTATTATTTATAAAAAATTTATGCGCACTCAGAAACATTACTTTTATCATTTCAAGAAGTTTGTTTTAATTACGCTATCAAAAGATTTCTTTTACGTTCAGAACTCATTATGCTAGTTCACGTTTTAATCACAAAGCTCTAATTAGAGAAATTGTTAATAATTTTTTTTAGAAAAACGAATACATGTTCTTTCATATTTACATAGTTTGTACTTATTCAACAATAACTGTTTCAATAAACAAGTTAAATATGTCAAACTGACAAATAAACCTATTTATTCAAAATATTGACTTAATTTTTTGAATTTAAATAATAATAGTTTACACTGAATTTAAAATATTTAAATTATAGTTAAATATTATTTAAGAAATTAGTTTATTTTAAACAATTCAATATTTGATAGAATTTCATATGTTCTATTCATTAATAATTTAAATAGACTCCCACTAGTGTAAATTGGCATCCAAGGAATAATTTTCTTTTGTCTTCACAACCGATTATTTATTTTGTGCAATATTGCTAACATAATGAGTGAAAATAACATGAAAAATTAGTAACCACGTGATCCCTAGGATTTCAGGAATACATAAATTTGCTATAAGATTTAAGATAACCGATAACGTTGGGTAGAAGAATCAAAATAAAAAACCAATAAGAAAATTTGAAAAACAGGAAAACTAAACAAAAAGAAAAAACACCCACCAAAAAGGTACTTCTAGACGAAGAAAGGAGAAACTGTCTCGGAAAAGAAAACGAATATGGTAATAGAGTGAATGTATATTGTTTGGGTCATCAGCTGAAAGGCTTGTTTGAATTTCTAGAGGCTTATACTAAGTAAAATGAGAAGTGAGGTGGTTTACCATTGCTGTTCTCACTGAGTGGAAAAGTACGCTTATCAGCATTCCAGGCCCTTTAAAAAGCATCTACTTTCCACCCTGCAAATGACACCTTCACTTCATTTACCACAGGGTCTATATAATGAAATTCATTACTACTGGGCGAGATAACTGTGACTGTGTCTTTTACACCTCTCCAACTTCTATTCTTAAATGTTTCAATCATATAATTGGCTGACCTTTTGAATTTTGTAACCCTGTAACTAGCCGATCGAGTGTTAAAAATTTAACATTCCGCCTACCTGTTATGGGTAGCTTTTAGTGAATATATATAAAATAATTACATGTAAGTAAAAATTGTATTATTTTTGTGAAGTAAAGCGTAGTATTGTTATTTATTAAGTTAACTTTAGTTTTTGACATGTCCTATATACCCCTGGTTGTCTCCTGGATAAAATTAATAAAATGACCAATCGTTCATAACAAAATGAGATAATAATTAAGAAAATAGCCTACTGTTTATTTCAAAACATCATTGAACTGAATTCAAGCCGGAATTCCTCCAGGCAGCGTGTTATCGCCCATACTGTATTTACATTATTCTCTATTTATATTACTCTCTATTTACATTAGGTACTCTCTATTTACATTACTCTATTGACTACAAATATACCGCAAACACCAGATTCAACCCTAGCCACCTTTTTAGATGACGCAGTCATCCGTTCAGTACATAAAAACCCTGTTAGAGCAACTTCTGAACTTCAGCACCACTTAAACCTCGTACAAGTCTGGTAGAAAAAAAAGCAGTTAAAGACAAACAAAACAAAAAGTTCACATATTACATTTACACTTCATCAAAATTGAATGGCTCAACAGAAAAACGTTACAAATGATAAAATTTACAAAAGTGAGGTTTCAGTGGAATACGTTCTACAAATCCTCTATTTGATCGTAATAGTGAATTCTAACGAGTAGAATTGTAACTTAAATCTATGAAATTCTTGAAACAAAATCGTCATACAGTTAAAAATCGTTATACAGCTAAAAATCAGATGGTATCTTTCACTTTCTGTAAAATTTTGTTTTTGTTACTTGCCACGTTTTTTCCGCTGATCTATTCAATTGTCCACACATATATTTTAACAACATAAAGATTTCACACACAAACAAAACTAAATATCTCTGATTACACCTAGAAGACGCCTAAATTGGAGGAAATATATACAGAAGGAACGAAAAAACTAGACGTAACACATTCAGTGCTAGAGACTCGCCTACTGGGTCATGGGTAAGTGTAACCACCAGGCTACCGTCTCACCTAGCGGATTCTGTTTTGTTACCATTTTAAATAATTCTGGAGGGACACCGCCTGACGGATATCAGTTTTTTTTCTATTATACAGCCCTCAGAAAGGATTTTTCTTTGTAACTATGCAGTTCATTTTTGAATTTTCGTTACATGATCTTCTACTCTCGTATAGTATACTCGTTTAAAATTTTTAACGGGTTTTCAGGGTACAGTTGAAGCCGTGAATTTAGTATATTTGCAGGTATCAATTCAAAATAGCTTACACTTTTGGATTTATTTTAAAAATACATTATTTGTGATTTAAAATTATAAAAACAATTACGCGTAAATCGTAACAGTAAATTGAAAAATTCATACAAGAAATACATTCATTATAACAAGAGAAAAAACATAGAATTGTTTACTTTTATGCTATTAGCAAACACAAATCCATGTATAGGTCGCAAATAAAATAAATCTATAAAAACGTTAAGTAACATAAGTTGTAGGCCCTACAAAAAGCAAGCGGAGAAAACGCTGCACGAGTAAACAGCCCGACAGAAGAGATACGTCATAATTGCTCAGCATTGAATGTGTTAAAATTCAAACAATTCCATTGACTACTCGGAAATCAACATTTTAACAGGAAAACAAACTTTGTATATTTTGTATTTTGAACTTAACAGAAAAACAAACTTTTGTATATACGGATTCTGTTTTGTTACCATTTTAAATAATTCTGGAGGGACACCGCCTGACGGATATCAGTTAAAAACTACTCGTAAAACGAGTATCAGTTACTCGTAAAACCGTATTCAAGTCTGAATCTATGGTATCTAGTAATGGGATGTCTCCGGTAACTCAAGTATTCAAATATTATTCAGCGTTTTCAGTCGAAAGTCCTCCGAACTCTTAACATCTGCGCCCTACATGAAGATCACCACATACTCAACGATTTATCTATTTTAACAATCAAAGGTGAAATTAGAAAATTCAGATTAGCGCACCGTTACTTTACTCTAGTATAGCAACCGTAGATTAGCGTATAAAAGTCGGCTTGAATACCACGTTAACATTTACCAATAAATTTACTGGATAACGGTGGTACAAATGTAAAGTATAAAACGGGACATCCTACAAACTTATCTGATCCGTAAATCCAATTCCTACCTATGATTTATAAATTTCATTTTCATTAATTTTGTACAAACAGTTAATTATTTCTTTTTTGTAAAGATACCTATCTCCACTGGGAATCTTAACATGTAAATTTTTCTTTTCTTAACAAATCATTTATTTGAATGTGTGGCTTTACGAACCGAGGGGTAAAAGAGAAGTGGGGAGACCTAGGAAGAGATAGATGCCGGAACAGCCTCAATTACAGCCTAATCCATGATGAACGACGACAAATTATTTATTGTTATTTAAAAACAGATAATAGTAGATAAAAAAAAATTTACAATAAAAAAAACAATGATTTTCTTCAAGCAGCTAACCCAGTATGTACAGAATGATTCAGGAGGAATAGGCAATATTTTGACAACTGATTCCAGAGATAAAAATAAGAAAACAATTGATATAAACAGAGTTCCGGAAACGTTTTATTTTCGAGTAATGGCTAGCGAAAGATTGTGCTCTGATTCTTCCCCAATGGTAAAATTATGCTACTGAAATTCCAGGAACTAAAACTAAAGGTTAAATTTGATAGTTGTTTACGGTTTTTGAACTGACCAATTGAAAAAAAAATGGGTTCCAGAGCTGTAATTTAAGTAATTTTTGCAAAAATTGTACAAAACACAAAAATTGGAGTCAGAAAACTCACTTTTTTAGATTTGGCGTAAATTTACTTTGCTAAAATTGTCAATAATTAAATAAAAGTTTTCGACAAAACTTGTGGAGATTTATTGCTCTAGAATCAGTTGTCAAAGTTTTCTTTTCTTCTTGAATCACTCTGTATAAAACAATATTTTATGACTATCGAGAACTATAATTGACCTGAAAAATGGATACAGGATTGTACATGAGATACAATTAAATAAATAATTTGTAGAAAATGTTTAGAAGGAACGTCTATTGATGAAAGAATCTATTTAAAAATGCAAGTCGACTCATAAACTCAAAATTTATCCCCGTGTAATAAATTGTATATACATTACTTAACCGTATGAAAAAAGAAATATAAATGTCAAGAAAACCTTATTGATATCGCTTAACATCTAAAAATACGCGTACATATTCGTGGTTACACTAACCATAAAGAGACTGTATAAATCACTATAAATTATTAATGAAAATTTTGTATGTAAATTACATTTCTCCAGACATTTTATATCACTTAAAAAACTATACAAACAGTCTTGCAATTTGCATAAAACACAATTCTGTTTGGCTTACTAAAAAAAATGTAAAACGTTTCATAAGAAGCAAGCCAAATTTTCAGAAAAATGAATAATGTTTTTAATAAGTTCTCTTCATGGAATTTCATTACAATTTAACTACTTTATTTTTATTAAAACTCTTCGTATGAATTGTCTTGTTTTTACTTCCTATATTTCCGTAAAATATCTACCTAGTTTGCACGGTATTGTAACGTTTATTAGGTTAAAGGTTTTTTAGGGAACTGGTTGTTTATAAATAACAAAACTTAATTTTAAACTTATAACATGCATTTATTTACAGATAATTGTTTTTACATTAAATTACAATTATTTAAAAACATTACATTACATTAAATAAAAAACATCGCCTCTCATCATGCGGTCCTGGGTTCGAATCCCACTCAGACACGGAATATTGTCATACGTTACAAAAAAATAATTTCATTACGCACAGTTACACCCCAACGTCGTCGCTAATGACCTTGCAGTTGATGCAATGTTAAATAAATAAATATGAAAAAAAACATTAAATTATTACAGTTATAAACTAGTACATTACAATCAGAAGCGTAGGTATAGGGGTTGTTCAGAGCGGTATATCACCCTTTGGTCTTGGTTACTATGAAATTCAGAATCGTAAATGTAAAAGATTAAGGCAACAAATATTGTGACAGATAGCAGCGCGTGAGCAACGGAATGTGACTTGTATTGTATGAGGATTAACCGAGTCTTCTATCTTACTCCGTAATCTGTAATATATTACATATTACGTACAGTAATTTACTAGGGCATTGTTGTCTAATATACAGCATTTAAGCATAATATGTATTATAGGCCTGTGATTTTTTTTTTTGGAAAGGTGAGGGTCATAATGCGAACCGTTTATGATGAAAACAAAACACAAAACTGCGTTCAGGCCGAAAATTATTTTTTAATTTAATGTATAAACGTCTTTTTAAAGATATTTTAGTCTATGTAATATCTTTAATAAATTATTTAAAAGATAGCTTCAAATTTACCATTTGAAGTTAAAAAATCTCAAAAATTCGGGGGAGGGCCCCCGGACCCCTTTTACTCCCCAGGCCACCCTAAGATTACATCTCCATATCGGAGTCTAACGCATATCAAAGTTTAAACAATAACACTATTGTCAAAATTCTATTGTTAGTCTATACTGTGTGTCATAGTACATTTTAAAAAAAGGTATCTACATCTTTTTATACCCTATTTTACTTTTTTTAAACGCATCAAATCTATGGTATGATCGCAACAAGTTCTCAGATCACATTTTTAACGAATTATTTTCTTTTTCCCTTCAGTTTTTTTATTTATTTTTGATTAAGAAAGCGTTTAATTCTTTTAATTCTTTCATTGCCCATAACAGACAGGTGGAGTGTCAAATTATTTACACTCAATCTGTTCATTGCAGGGCTAAAATAAATAGTTCTATTTCTTATCACATGGTCAGCCAATTAAATGACTGAATCGTTTAAGAACAGAAGAGGTAGAGGTGTAAAAAACACTAATCAGAGTTATCTTCTCTGGAAGTAATGAATTTCATTATACAGCCAGACCCTGTTGTGAATGAAGTGAAGTTGTCATTTACAGAATAGAAAATATGTGCTTTTCAGAGGGCCCGGCATGCTGATAAGCGTACTTTTCCACTCAGTGAGGAAGGCAATTGTAAACCACCTCACTCCTTGTTTTACTTAGTAAAACCTCTACAGGTTCAAACCAGCCTTTCGGCTGTTGACCTGAACAAACAACAACAATTCTTTCATTGAGATTGTGTAATATAATTTAACTGCTGAATTACAAACGATTTTTACTTGCTGAAAAAGTAATTTTCAGAAGAAAGCCAATGTGTGTAGGCCTATGTATTTTTTTCAAAAAAAAATTTTCTCTCCCACATTTCCTAGTCTGATTATGATGGTGTACGAATATATTTGAGATGGTGTCACGAATGTTTATTTTTAAATAATTATTAAGTAAATTGGTTTGTAATAAGAGGCAGCCAATGAGCGTTGAACTAACGGTTGGTTTATTTTGACTTTTGACAGTTCAAGACACTTAACATATGTGCGTGTAGTTTTAGAAGAATACTATTTTCAGAAGACAATACCACACAGATGCTTATCTAAGATCTATTCTAAAAATAGAAAAACGAATTACTTAATCCTATTATTATAATTAGGAAAAAATAATGCGTTCAAGTAAAGGACTTTGTATTTTTGGAGACCTTGAGTGGATTGATGAAGTATTGAGATTAACTTACATGAATGTAACATTTTTCTTTATTGCCTAAGTGATAGATGTATAACATGGAGCTTTTATGTAAAATTTAAATAAAAATCTGGTGAGAAACACTCACACAACTTTCTCTTGCCAATATAAATAATGACCAAAATAACCTAACATTAGTAATAAAACATTAGAAATAAATAAAAAACTAACCTCAATAAACATAACCTAATTTTAATCATATAGGTAATATGAAAGACAAAATGAAAATCTTTCTCAGTTTGCCTTAAAAATACGGAAAATCACTCTTTCATGCTAAACTAGGCTCCGTAGAGAAAAATTCTCTAAATAAAAGTTGTAGATTTTTTTAATTTTCTATAAATTCGATTATATACACTTTTGTCATAAAATGCATTCTAAGGCCGAAATCTTTAAAAAATCGATTTCTCACACATTATCGTGAGAAAAAACAGAAAATTGCTAATACCGCTAAACTAAGCGTTATAAAAAAAAATGTTTGAAATAAAAGTTGTACAGTTTTTAATTCTCTACATTTTTTATTATATATATTTTGCGCTATAATACATATTAAAACCGTAATCTTAAAAAAACACTTTTTTACGTAAAAACAGCCTCACCAAGAATTTCAGCAAACATATCGCCTACCCTATCTTGTAGAGAATAAAAAATTGAGTAAACCAGGCGATTTTTAAAAAAAATCGTTGGACCAGTTTTTGAGAAAATCGCAAAAAAGTAAAATATTACACGAATAAACTACTACTTCCGGTTGACCGATTTTGATGAAAATGTTCGTGTCGGGTCCGGTAGGGGTATGTAACTTAAGTTGCAAGTTTCAAGTTCGTACGATATTCCGTTCTTGAGATATTTTGTACACACACACACACACACACACACACACACACACACACACACACACACACACACACACACAGACCAATCGCTAAAAACATGTTTTTTGGGTTCAGGGGGTCTGAAAACGTGTAGATCTGGTGAAAACTCAATTTCGGAAATCGACATGAAAACAATACTTTCCTTCCTATTTATTCATATAGGCAAGAGAAAGTAAAAAAGAATTATTTGTCGATACCTGTATTTGTATATATTACTAGGCCTAATAAACGTGTAAATTAAAAAAAAAACTTAAAAATCCTGGAACTTAATTTAAAACTTAAAAGGGTTTCTGGCGTTTCAGTCTTCTTTTAAGGTTTGAATTATCGAACAGTTACAGCGCCCCAACATTCCCATGACGTAAAAGTCGGTCTTTATGACTCTGTGCTAACCAGAACCTAACCTATATTTTCGCATTAAAGTGATTCAAAATTAACGCGATTTCATTATATGCGGAGATTTTCCGTAAAGTAAATCTGGCGTAAATTGACGTTCTACTGCATTATAAACTGAATGCAACAAGAATAGACTTTGTACAAAGAAACGCACGAGAAAACTTTTATTTTACAATTCCAAGAGTGAGAAACTTTAGTGTTCAATAAATGAATTGACTTTAGTTTCATTTTCATTACAAGAGTATTTATATCAACTTTTTAATTTCCGCTCAAGTAAGCGTCGTGTTTGTCAGACAAAAACGTTGAACACAGAAACTTCAGATGTTTTAATTTGTATTCGGTTACGTGCACTTTAGCTGTAAAATGAATTTCAAAGTTGTAATTTAAAAAAAAAATTGATACTACAACTTTATGCACAATATTTCAACCAAACTTTTCCCAAGCAAACATTGTTCGATATGTTGGGCTGAACTGAGATAAGAGGGAGGCCTCATACACAAGAGGTAGGTAAACATACACGTCAACCCTAAAGTAAAGTAGGGTTGGAACGAATTGTTGAAGATTGCTTCTTCACTACTTATACAAGGAGCGAACGTAAGTTAGATTGCATGGTTTTACGACTACAATTTTTTTAAGGGGAGACTGTACTTTGTATCCCGCCAAATTTGCTATTTTTAGGTACATTTTTCATAGGATTGGTAAAATATAGGGAAATTAAACGTTAAACACTATAGGTGTCGGGTTTCTTCTCGAGTTACTGACATTTTTTTAATTTAATCTTTGGACCATACGATTGTTTTTAAAAATTACAAATAACATAAAATTTTTACAAATTGTTTTCTACGTTTTTTTGCGTTTTACTAATTTTTGGAGCACCTGAGAAAGTCATAAAAATATCGGTATATGTGGATATACAAGATAATGAACTGGTAAAAATTTCAGCCTGGTACGTTTATTGGTTTCTGAGAAAAATGTACCTTAGTGTTAAAAATCTAAATTTACGTGAAAAGGTTCTGTACAAGACTACACTTCATTTACACGTCATACACATCATCCTCATCGCATTGGGTTATGGGGTTGCCTATTGTTCTGAATTGAACAGATTGCAACGTACACACATTAGAGACTGAAAAAAAACGGGAAAAGGTAAGAAAAAGAAGGCACAAATCAAAAACAATACGTATACAAGCAAGTAATATTCCTATCAACAGTTGTTTAGAAAGCTGAACCAACAGCTAAGAATACAAAACATTCATGCAGATATTTTAAAAACTAAAACTCTCTGCACTAAAACGAGCAGTATAAAATTATGAAAAATATTCGTTTTTGGTAACATGATAATTTTTCTGTGTAATCCTGATAAAAACTTAATTTTTTAATAAAAAAATTTTTTTTGACATAATTTAATGTTTTTTTCTGGTAGATCTAGGCCTAAACGATTGAAAAACATAAAAAACCAAAAATCGAAATTTTGAGTTAAAACCATCGTGCCATCTCCCCTTAAAGAGAATATACTTTCTTAAAAAAAACTTTTAGAAAATATTGTTAATGCGAATTAAGGAGTTCCTCAGAAGAAAGGTCCATGGTGAAATTCCAATATAGCAAAATAACAAAATTAGTGCTTCTTGTTTAAAAATAGTTGAAGAGTTGCAAAAAGAGAGAAAAACTAGTTTACTAATAAGTATCCGAGAGATTCTTAAAAGTAAAAACATCCTAAAATAACATAATCAAAAATCGTCGACCCTAAGACTTGAGCTTCGTCCGCATTATTAGAAAACCACGGAAAATTCGTGTTTTTCTTTTTCATTTTTATTTGCAGCACCCAAACGGTCATCTAAATTAAAAATCTTAACCCTTCGCAAACTCTAGATGGGTATATTCGCCAAAAATCTTTTCTACAGGTCGTTTTACGGATATATCTGTATACGATTTTTAATGTTTTTAGTCGTTTAGCGGATATATCTGCATATTAAAAAATTAGTCAAAAAAATTTTGACTAAGATTTTTTCTTAATAGTCGACCCACATGTCCGACTTAATAGTCGAACAAAATCCACAGGGTTAGTCTAATGGTAAAGTTGTCACCACAAGTCAGCTGTTTAACAGTTGATTTTTGGAAATGAAGGTTCCTCGTTCAAATCTAGTAAAGGTAGTTACACAAGGTTTTTATAGAGAAAATAGGAAGTTACAGTACTTTTATACAGATTTGAATACTAGACAGTGGTTCCCGGTGTCCTTTGATGGTTGTGGTTTAATTAACCATACTATCTTAGCAATGGTCTGCCGAGTCTGCACCGGCCGCATTGTTGGTAACGTGCTCTCCTCTCATCATGCGGTCTTCTGTTCGAATCCCATTCAGGCAAGGCATATTTTCATATGTCACAAAAGTCATTTCATCCTTCACCGTCTGCATTAGCAGTAATTGCAGAACAGTCGGACGTTAAACAAAAAAAAAACAAAAAACAAAGAAAGAGTCTGCACAAGAATACTCATCATTTATATCATCCTCATCTCATTGGCTCATGGAGTTGCTTCTTGTTCTTAAATTGACCAGGTAACATACACACATCAGAGATTAAAAAAAATGAACATATTCAATAACAATGAATACCAAAACACAAAACTTTGTGAAGGTTGCAAGTGGTAATATAATAGTTCTGGATGCTACTTACACATTTTAGGATTTATTTTGTACAAAAGACAGACATTGTTTTTGTTTCAAACAACATATTTACAAAACAACATTTATATAATAGAAATGTCATTTTAAGACATGGATGGTTTGTTATCTAGCCAATAACACCTTTTGTACTTCTGCCAAAATGTTTTTTCTAACAATTTGTACAGCGAGTGTTAAATGAAGAAAGCACCAAACTGAATTCCTTACCTTAATTTTCTTTTAACAATCATAATATTTGCTTTATAACTTATAAAATATATTTGTCACGATATAATTTAGTGTTATCACCAAGTATGATTTAAATTAAACAGCAGACTTTCAAAAATTCAGGCAAGTGCTCTGAAATAACTTCCGGTTATATACATTTCAACGTGTTAATTTTTTTCTTTTTATTTAACTTATTTATTTACAATCAACCTTTACAATGTGGCTTTAAGCAAATCATTATAAAAGAACTAAACTGACGTGAGCGAAGTAGACAGCCTTTGCTTTCACTTCAACTAAATCAAATTATAAAATAAAGTTAATAACAAACTAAGAAAAGTTGCAAAGTTACAAAATTAATAATAACAATGTAAAAGAAGTAAACAAAAAATGAAATAAACAATGTAAAAGAATTTAACAATAGAAAAGTTAAATTAAATTAAATTTTGAAATTTCACTTTAGATTATAAAGTAGTGATGAAAATGAGTGTTGAATTTAATTTTGTGTATGGATTAAAAACGTTGGTCTAAGTCGAGGATGTGATATCTTTTTAGGGGCTTCGTTTCCTCACTGTTGTCTAGCAAATTTAATGCTAAGTGGTTCTGGTGGTCGTTTAATCTTAGCTGGTACCGAAGGCTCAGCTCTCTTTCTCTTCCGTTTTGGTGCGGTTTGAAGATGGTCATGTATTTCCGAGTTTCTCATAAACCACCCAGCGTTACTCGTCGATGTTAATACTTTATTTTGGAAGCGTTGTATTATTTCTAAATTGGATCTGCTGGATGTACCCCAAAGCTGAGCGCCATAATTCCAAACAGGCTTGAAAATTGTATTATAGATCAAGACCTTATTTTGACCAGATAATTGTAATCTTCTTCCTAATAAACCAGTTAAATTTCATGTATTTTAAATTAAGCTCGTTCCATTTACATACTATATGATGTCACCAAGTTAATCTCCTGTCAAGATGCAAGCCAAGGTACTTCACATGATCTTGTTGTGGAAGTACATCATTACCTAAGAGTACTGACGGGCATTCCTCTCTTTTCATAGTAAATGTAACTTGGACGGATTTATTTGCGTTTGCTTTTAGTCTCTATTTGTTCAACCATAGCAGCACTTCGTTTAAGTAAATTTGAGCTTTATTTGATGCTTCTGTAGCATTATTGTCAGATGAAAGAACGTGTTAATAGAACAAGCAAAAAAAGTAAGACTACAGATTTCCTTCGAGTAAACTAAAAACATAACGAACATCAAAACAGCCTCGTGTCACCTGAAGACACAATACAGAAAAGTTGATAGCTTCAAGTATCTCATGGAGATAATACAACCAAAATCCAGTTAAAAGGAAGTGAATCACAACAGACGAGGAAAGATGGCTGGTGCACTTTGAGGAACTTACCACTTGTATAAGAAGAAAGCACTCTCAAGCCAAGCCAAGATTAGGCATTATAATACTGTGATCTGCCCATAACAAACAGGTGGAATGTCAAATTATTTACGCTCAATCTGTTTGTTGCAGGGCTAAAATAAATAGTTCTGGTTCTTATCACATGGTCAGCCAATAAAATGATTGAATCATTTAAGAACAGAAGAGGCAGAGGTGTAAAAGGCATTAATCAGAGTTATCTCCTCTGAAAGTAGGTAATGAATTTCATTATACAGCCAGACCCTGTGGTGAATGAAGTGAAGGTGTCATTTCCAGAGTGGAAAATATGTACTTCTCAGAGGGCCTGGCATGCTGATAAGTGTTTGACGTTTTTGGTCTAGAGGTAAAGTCGTCGCCAAAATCAGCTGTTTAACAGCCGATTTTCGGAGACAATGGTTCCTGGTTCAAATCCTAGTAGAGGTAGTTACTTTTATAGGGATTTGAATGCTAGACAGTGGTTACCGGTGTTCTCTAATGGTTGGGGTTCAATTAACCATACTCACTCAGGAATGGTCGACTGAGTCTGAACAAGACTACACTTCATACACATTATCCTCATCTCATTGGGTCATGGGGTTGCTTATTGTTCTGAATTGAACAGATTGCAAAGTACACACATTAGGAATTACAAAAACAAAAGAAGTTTCACATGATATTTTTATATAGGTACTCTGATGAATGTGGATCTACCAAAAGATGTGTAAGTAGATATAAGAATAACGGCAGCTAAAAAGGTTAGTGCAATTCATCTAATCTAATATATAAAATTCTCATGTTGCAGTGTTAGTTGCCATACTCCTTGTATGGGTTGTTTGCAAGCTTGCCCTTGTACTACCCTTGTAATGGGTATGTAATTGTTAAGCCGAAACGGCTTAACAAATTTTGATGAAATTTCATATGTACACTTGGTAGGTCTGAGAATAGATTTTTATCTCTTTTTTATACCGCTTTAAGTGATAAGGGTGGTCCACCCCAAAAAATATTTTTTTAATTTTTTGAACAAAATTTTTATTTTTTTCTAATGTGATATTAAAAAATACATACACTCCTAAATTTACACCCTTCTACCACCAACCCCTATTTTTTTATAGCAAAATTAGTTGTGCATCGATCATAGTAGTGACATTTACAATTATCATTTTACGCCCCTGGCATTAGTTTTTATTTTTTTTTTATGTCTGACTGTTCTGCAATTTCTGCTAATACAGCTGGTGGATAATGATGCTAATGAAAATGAGTGATGAAAAAATGCCAGACCTGACCGGGAATTGAACCCAGTACCCCGGTGTAGAAACCACTTGCACTAACCACAACGCAAACGGGCCTTATATATAATTTTTTCTTGGGCATAGCAACACGTGCCAGGTACTGCTAGTATTATATAAAATAGAATTGATTTTAAACTAAATGATGCATTATAGATTTATTTTTGAACTTCCAGTATGTTTTTCCATAAAACCGGGTATAAAATCAAAACCAAGATTTTCTGCTTTGTAGGCTGGTGCACTTTTGAGGCAATCACCGGCTTCAAATAGATTAAATACGTATGGTATTAATTAGGGTGAAGAACCTATGAATGGATTAAAAAGAATCATGAGTCAAGTATCAATAATTAAAACAGCTTATATGTTGAGTTGCTTAACACCTCTTTCTATTTTCTCTCATTAAGATTCATGTTACCTTTTGATGCAGAACTTAATTTACTCTGGTCTAATGATTTATCTCATGACTCATTCCATGGTATTTTAACGCTGTCACCGAGGTTCCAGATCAAAGTGGTGAGTCATATTTCAAAAAAGGAGTGAATTCATTGTTTCAAATTACTATTCTAACATTACTTAAGCACTTTCTTACTCACAAAGTTAAATTTAACTCACAAACATCTATAAAATTTAGTCTTAGCCATAACAAACAGGCGGTGTGTTAAATTATTTGCCTAATGATCTACTAGTTCCAGAGCTACAAAAAATAGTTCTGTTTCTTATCACATGGTCAGTCAAATATTATACTGACTGAAGTATTTAACAACAAAAGAGGTAGATGTTAAAAAGACACTAGTCAGAGTTATCTCCTCTGAGAGTAATGAATTTCATTATACAGCCAGATCCTATGGTGAGTGAAGTGAAGATGTCATTTTCAGGGTGGAAAGTAGATGCTTTTCAGAGGACCTAGCATGCTAATAAGCAGCATACTTTTCCACTCAATGAGGAAGGCAACTGTAAACCATCTCACTCCTTGTTTTACTTAGTAAAGCCTCTAGAGGTCCAAACTAACCTTTTGGCTGATGACCTAAACAACAACAAAATTTCGTCAAAAACATCCGTGAAGGATAGATCTTCTTCTTCAAGTGTCTATCCATTCCAAATGCTGGATCATATAGCAATTTTCACTATTAACGGCAAAGTAACGTTACACACAGAAAGCAAACAGCTTTTTGAGAGAGTTAGATCCTATCCGGCGGCTACTCTACTCACTAGCGCTTTGTACGGCGCAAACGGGTACTATTGCCAGATGTCCCTCGTATTTTCATTCTAAAATTGTTATTACTCAGATATCATCTTTGCTTAAAGTTTATAAGTACGTTAAAAAAACTGATTGTAAAAGAATTACACTGTTAAAAATATATTAACATCTAAAAGTCATTACTTTTGAGACACATCAATTCTTGCTCCTTTGAAATCTTTTTTAGAGTGGAAATTGGATACTGCATAATAAAATAAAACAAACTTTCTATAAGATATATGAAGTTTATTAAGCAGAAATAATTTTATAAAGCAAAAAAAATACAGATTTACGATCACAAAAATTATCACAACAATATTTTTATACAACTAAATACAATAAACACAATATTATAAATATTATAAAAATAATTAAAAAGTGAATAATAAAATTTAAAACTAAATTAAAATTTTAAAAATATTTAATATTAAAATTATATTTAAAAATAAAGGTAGATTTTTCAAAGTTGTTAATAAACAACAATTTAAATTAATATACAGGTGTAACAAAAAACGTTCGCTTCTTTCTACTATTTATCAATACATAGGGAAACGTTTCAATAAATTTGTCAATTTGAAATTTTGTATTTTTAAGAAACAAATATATAATCTCAAGTCCAATTTGAGATAACTTCATGATATTTGGTGCACTACTGCAAATCATAGACATTTAATGCCGTTAAATTCCAAAATAGCACTCATAAAATTATTCAATAACTAATATCTCAGTATACTTTTTTATTTTATCAAATTAAAAGCCTTACATGAGGGTGAATTGAGACTATTGCCCAACGAACACGTCTACTAGGTCCACTGGTTAATTGGGGCAACCGGTTTTTTGGGACAGTTGTTTAATGAACAAAAACAGAATGGGATTTTACAATGATAAGTACTCCGTTTATTTGGTCCTTAATGCTGCTTATTGGGGCCAATCTCATGTACGAGGGGTACCCAAAAGTAACCGGAATAGCATTGCCGTGGGTGGTGCTTGTGTAGTACACATTTCTGCCGCACAGACGTGTTTAGCGCAACTCATTGTGAGTTCAGTGCAGTGATTGCAACTCATTGTGAGTTCAATATTTATCTGCATTGATTGTTTTTGCTAGGGCTGTTTTGTTCTTGTTTCGTTTTTTATAATGGGAAGTTTAAGTGAACAACGTGTAGCTGTGAAATTTTGTTTTCTACTCAGTAAAAGTGCTGCTAAAACTGTTCTAATATTGAAAACGGCTTACAAAGATGATGTTATAAGAAAATCTCAAGTATACGAGTGGTATTCTCGGTTTAAAAATGGTAGCATGTTGATTGATGACAAACTTCATTCTGGACGTCCATTAAGTGCCCGCATCGACGTAAATGTTTAAAAAATTTGAGAGCATGTTCTCTCAGACCGTCAACTGACAATTTGGAAGTTTTAAGAAGATTGCGCAACAGTCTTCGTCAAAAAAGATCCGATTTGTGGTAGACAGGAGACTGGTTCTTCCACCACGACAATGCACCTGCATACATAGCCATCTTGGTGAAAGTTTTTTGACTAAAAATGATATGGTTCTGCTGCCCCATGCACCTTACTCGCCTGACCTGGCTCCGTGCGACTTTTTCTTATTTCCACGCATAAAAAGGGACATTAAAGGACACCAATTTGAGAACATTGAAGCGGTCAAGAAAAAAACGATAGAGGACCTGTCAACCATTTCTAAAGATGACTACAAAAAATATTTTGAACAGTGGAAGCATTGACGGAATAAATTTATTAATTGTAATTGAGAGTATTCTGAAGGGGATAAGGTTGTTTTGTAAAAAAATTGAAAATAAATAGCTTTTGAAAAATTATTCCGGTTTCTTTTGGGTACCCCATTGTATGTACAATATATGTTTTATTAAAACCACTACAGGCCAGCGATGAACAACATGTGGTTCTAAGCGGCAAGATAAGATAATGGGAAGGATTGAGGTAGTAAAGTAAACATTTCGGCAGATAGACAACAGTAATCACACATCAGTCATAACAGAGATGTTATTTACAATACAATACATAATCGTCGTTGCATAAATTTAAGTAAGTCATATCCACTAGTTTTGCCCAACCTTACAAGCTGTATAGCCTTCTTGCAACTTATGGTTAGTTGTCACTTGTCATACGTACATAGTTGTTGTTTAGGTCATCAGCCGAAAGGCTGGTTTGAACCTCTAGAGGTTTTACTAAGTAAAACGAGAAGTAAGGTGGTTTACAATTGCCTTCCTCACTGAGTGAAAAAGTATGCTTATCAGCATGCCAGGCCCTCTGAAAAGCACAGATTTTCCACTCTGCAAATGACACCTTCACTTCATTCACCACAGGGTCTGGCTGTATAATGAAATTCATTACTTTCAGAGGAGACAACTCTGATTAGTGTCTTTTGCACCTCTACCTCTTCTGTTCTTAAATGATTCAGTCATTTAATTGGCTGACCATGTGATAAGAAACAGAACTATTTATTTTAGCCCTGCAACGGACAGATTGAGTGTAAATAAATTGACACGCCACCTGTCTGTTAAGGGCAGTACGTACATAGAACGTTCATAATTCCATGATTCTTATCAGTTTTTGTGATTTCATGTATGTACTGTAACACTTTATTTTTCGAGTCTGGGTGTTTTGTTATCTGCAGGCATACCTTTTACAGTTCCCATCCATTTCACACATTTTGTTGATATTTTTATGCCTAGACTTACAGTACAATATCTACTTTCAACGTCTTTGTGATTTAAATGCAGCGTAACGGTATGTGTGAACGAATGAAGCTTCTTGACAAAGTAAAAACGTATCCTCCTAACTTAAGCCAACGTAAACTATCGAAACTAACCAGTGTACCGAAAATTACGATAGCTTGTATCGTGCTCAGAGAACAGAAAATACGCCAAGAGTGGGCATTAAAAGATCATGGAACATCTCAGAAAAGAAAACGTGAAGGAAGGTACATGTTGAGAAGCGTTGAATGAATGGTTCGCCATTGTAACTTCGCAAGGTGTTAGTGTCAATAGTCCAATGCTTAAAACCAAGACAAAAGGTTTTGCTAAAAAGTTAATTATTGTTCCGATACCCATTTATTTGTTTCATGCGTTTATGGATAGAACTTGCATATAAAATTTATGTATGTGATAATTTTAATAAAATACAGTATCATATACGCAACAGTGTACAAATTTGTTTATTAGGGCCAGCTGTTTAATTGGGCCAAAATGCTTCGATCCCGATGTGCCCCAATTATCCGGAATTGACTGTATTGTTCTTTGGCCACTTAATTAGAATATATCGGAAGATAGGATAACCAACAAAATAATAAGGAATCCTTATGGTAAAAAAGCGGCACAAATTTGGATCAATGAAATTAAAGAGAATATGGAAGAATTAGGAATAATGTTGGAAGGTCTAGAGCAGTTTTTCTCAAAGTGTGGTCCGCGAAAGGAAGTCAAGGGGTCCGCGAGTCACTGACTAAAATTTTGGATAAAAAAATCAATAGAATACAAAATTGAAATAATTGCTCAATGCTGATTTTCGTGCCATTTGCTAATATTTTAAATTCAGACTTGCCGTCAATAAAAAAAATAACACGAAACGTAACTAAAAGATTACAATTTACAATGTGACAGAGTGTGTGATGCAGTGTAATAGCAGCGACGCTGCGTAACTTGTGTGGTGATGGACGAGGGTGGGGCAGTGAGGTTGACGCGGGTGAAGTCAGCCTTTGTCTCTCGGCTGCGCGCGCAGCGATGAGTCAGTGTTAGCACTTCGCCTGGCATGATCCACTCAACAACAAAGAGAACAAACCAGTAGTTCTCGCTGCCTTGCAACCAGAAGTGGTGTTCCGTTTTCTTTAAGTTTTGTGAGTGCGGATCGTGAGCATTTGTGCATTGTAAGTATCCAAGTCGTTCAACATGAATCGTTGGTTACAGACTGGCTCAATTAAACGTAAGCCTACCACTATTGGCGATGAAGAGGCAAGTTGTAGTCATAGTGAGCCTACCAATTCCTTTTATGCCGAATCACGAAAAGTAAAACGGCGAAAATACAGTGAAGAGTATTTAAGTTTCGGATTTGTTCGAGCTGGAACTGAGGATGAGCAAAAACCGCAATGTGTTTTGTGTTATGAAGTATTGTCAAATGAAGCTATGAAGCCTGCTAAGCTGAGAAGACATTTAGAGACGAAACACCCAAGTTGTATAGGTAAGACAATTGAGTATTTCAAAATAAAAAGTAAAGAGATCAAACTGAGTAAAGCTTCAATAGAAAAAATTTCTACTGGAACCTGTAATGAAAAAGCAACATTGGCGTCTTATGAAGTAGCACTACTCATTGCTAAAAGTGGCAAGCCTTATAATATTGCAGAAGAGTTAATATTACCTGCTGCTAAAAGGATGTGTAGCGTAATGATTGGTGACTCAGCCGCTAAAGAATTGAGCACAATATCGCTATCTAATGACTCAGTCAAACGAAGAATTGTTGATATGTCTCAAAATGTACTTGATCAGCTAATTTTAAGGTTAAAATCAACAAAAATGTATTCATTACAACTTGATGAAAGTACTGATTTCACTGACAAATCTCATTTGTTAGCTTTTGTGCGTTACGAACATGAGCAAGAGCTTGTTGAAGACCTTTTGTTTTGTAGGGAAGTAGTTCACAACACGTCTGAGGATATTTTTAAAGAACTTGATGGATTTATTTCAGAGCATGGTCTTGATTGGAAACTTTGTGTAGGCTTAAGCACTGACGGGGACGCAGCGATGTCTGGACACAAAACTGGCTTGAAAGCTCGAGTTCAAGCTGTCAACCCTAACATTAAGTGGACTCACTGCTCGATACATAGAGAGGCATTGGCTGTTAAACATATGCCACCGGAACTAAAGAAGACTTTAGAAGAGTTGGTTAAAATTTTGAATTACATCAAAGCCCGTCCTCTGAACTCTCGACTATTCAAGAAATTGTGTGAAGAAATGGGAAGTGAGCACAAACAACTCGTTCTAAACACAGGCGTTCGCTGGCTGTCATATGGAAATGTTTTGACAAGATTTTTTGAATTGCGTGACGAAGTGATGATTTTTTTCGAAGACAGCAAGCACGAGAAGTTTCCTTTAAGTGAACGACTATGTGACTTTAATTGGTTGTGTAAAGTAGCATATTTTCTCACTTGAATGCACTTAACCTGAAATTACAAGGACCAGCACCAGATGTGTTCAAGGTTCAAGAAAAAATTGAAGCAATGATAGGAAAACTTCAACTGTGGAAAAGTCGTTTGGCTAAGAAATCTTTAGACTCTTTTCCTACCTTGAAACAATTTTTGACGACATCAGAAACAACCTTGCCCAAGAGTGTTGAAGAAATAATAGCAGAACACCTGGATGGCTTAGCAAAATCTTTGAGGAAGTACTTTCCGGAAATAGCAGACAACCAACATGAGTGGATTAAATATCCATTCCAGTCAAAAGATATAGGTAGCATTGACAGCCTCTCAGAAAAAGAACAGGACCAACTAATGGAGATTATTAACAGCAAAGGGTGGAAGGTTGTTTACCAGGAACATGAACTATCACAATTTTGGTTTTTGGTGATGGCTGAATTTAATGAACTTGCAAACAAAGCACTTAAATTCATTGTGCCCTTTGCAACCACCTATTTGTGCGAGCAAACATTTTCAGTATTGTGCAACATCAAACCATTGAAGAGAAACAGGCTTAACAATGTTGAAACTGACTTAAGATTAAAAATAACCAACATTCAGCCCAGCTTAATTGAGCTTATTCAATCAAAAAAGCAGTTGCATTGTTCACATTAATCTGCTGCAATGCACAAGGTTTCATACTTTTTTTGTATAGTAAAAATGTTAATGTTTTTGTAACGAAACTCAAAATTTGTTAAAAATAAGATTCAAGTTGATAAAGAACATTATAACTAACTTTGTATTTTAAATTAAATTGTTTTTCCCTGTTTTTTTCATGGAATGGAATTAAATAAAAGTGACTTAAAATTAAAAAAACTGTTTTTAGTTCTTAAAAGTACAATTAAGTTAATATTTGTTTTTTTTAATGTTACCAAACTTTTAGGGGTCCGCAAATAAGTTGTTATAAATTTAGGGGGTCCCTGAAGCAGAAGAGTTTGAGAAACACTGGTCTAGAGAATAAGACAGAAAAATTAAAAGTACTAAAAGCCAATAGAGGAGCAAGTATAGCAATTGTTTCAGATGAAGAAAGACAAGCATCATCAGTCAGAATGAAGAGATACTGAGAAAAGAACCAGCAAAGAACTTCCAGTAAACTGACTTAAGTGATCCATTGCGATCTCAAAAGATAAAAAAAATGCGTAACAAATAATATTAAGTACTGTAACATTATACAGTGATATTCTATCGATGGTTCAGGGAATACATTGTAGACTGAATAAATTATGTATTGTATGAAGTAATAGGTAATGAACAAGGATATCAGGTTGCAATGAATAAAATGTGTTGAATAGGATTTCTCGGAAATTGAAAATTAGCAGAAATGTTTGTTTTTAAATTGATTTACTTTACTATGTTCTGGTAAAGCGGAGAAATTGTTAGAAGGCTCTTGATTGTTTGGGAAACTATCAAAACGCAGGTTAAAAACAGTTAAAGCCTTTGTAGTGGGTTGTTACTTCAATTGTGAGTGGAAAGTGTTGTCAGGCTATTTTAAATAGCATCATTACAGGAGCAGTTCTGTATTATATTAATAGTATGTGGTGTACTTGTTAGAGCAAGTGGTTGTGGATAAGTACACCATTATTTTAATTTTTAAGTGACTCACTTAAAGTCAAGTTTAATTTAATGAAGTAATCTAATTGTATTTGCTAAATAGTCTAAGTTTAATAATTGTTTTGTAATTTATTATAACCAGATCCTAAATGAACCTATGCTTAGGTGTTACAGTATTTTATTGTGAACACAAGATACTACATCTGTTCAAATCTGATTTCAAATAACCAAGTTATGATCAAATTAAATTTTTAAAAGAATTTGATGAAAATTAAAACATTAAATAAATTAAATAGAAATTAACACGTTCACGATGGATGCCACCTTAAGGCGGCAAATCGAGGTTCATTTCAGAGACTAACGCCGCCGTAAGGCAGCATTAACAATACCACATTTCTATAGCATTTGTAAAATCGCCGGTGTACTGGCAGTGTTAGTAAAGGTTGTTCAAGGGTTCAGATCTAATCTACGAGCGCCACTGTGAAGATCGTCTTTCGTTACAAACTGGTGGGAATTTTTGAACAAATTTTAAAAGTGCAGTCTATTCGGACGTCCTAGTGCCGTGTAATTTTATTGTTTTATTTAATTATATCATTTATTCTACGAATTTCTTTGTTCCCGTGACTTCTTTTTACAAATAAAAGGTAAGAATAATTCATTTTTACGTAAAAATAGTTTAATTATTACTCAAAAGAAATTTCTGTTACTTTCGAAACTCACGATTTCTATGCACTGTGTTCCCTTTGCAGACCTACTGTACGTTATATAATATACTGTACTATTATAATAACGGTCATAAAATAATTTTGTACGAATATAAGTACTTTAATTACTAATTTTTCCAATTATTTAATAACTTATAAATTTTTCTAATAATTAAAAAGTTAACAACAAACGCGTATAATACAGTACTATATTGAGCTGGTGAGTAGATGAGCGAATAAGTAAGATCGTTTCCGTGGCCTGATGCCGCCTTAAGGCGCCATGGTATATTTTCACTGTAATGGCAGGTCGGCGTAGCAAAGCACCCGTGATTCTAGGTGCCATGCTGAATTTGTTAATGACTATGGTCGAGTCAAAATACAGCATAAAAATTGGTCTCCTGATTTTTAAAATAACTTGGTTACTTGGAATCAGATCTGAACAAATCCTCAACTTCACAATAAAATACTTAAATATTTTTTGTAAGACATATAATTTGATAAAATAAAAAATTTACTTAAAAATTTAATAAGATTGGCCAGCATTTTTAAATTTGTCATAATGAAATGGTTTATTTTTTTATTAGAACTGTTTTTTTTTTTTTTGTTTAATGTCCAACTGTTCTGCAATTACTGCTAATGAAGACGGTGATGGATGAAATTATTTTTTGTATCGTATGAAAATATGCTGCGCCTGAATGGGATTCGAACCCAAGACCGCATGATGAGAGGTAAGCACGTTACCAACTACACCAATGCGGCTACCATTCTATTAGATCTTAAATACAAACAAGTGTACAGATCCATAAAGCTTTCTTACACAATTCTCAAGATCTAAATTTCTTTCTTAAAATACAAAACGATGGGTTGACACAAATAAAATTTTTTCAAAATGTTTTCCCCATAAATTGATACATAAATATAGCATGGTTGAATTTTTCATTGCACCCTGTATACTGATTTAATACTTGCTTGATATTTGTATTTTATACACTTATGTGATAGAATTTATTTTAAAATAATTTAATAATACTGTACAGTAGAAATTCATTAAATTGGGAGAAATTTTTAACTATTACTAAAGCCGTTTGATTTTAGTTACACTTTATTTTTTGTATTACGTTAAAAACACTAAGGCCGCTTTTTAGATTACAGCTTTTTAAGGAAGTACAGAATTAGTGTCAGCTCCCTTATCGAAGGTAATTGGGATTGAAGGTACTTTAGATGTCAAATAAACTTTGATATCACAGAATCATAAACAAATAATATTAATGTTATTGTTATTTGGCTAACTGTAATCTTTTCATGAAATATGATTAATTACATTTTTGTATAAGTTCATAATAATGAAAATGTGCTCAATCTGTTCAATCTATGAACAATAAGCAAACCCATGATCCAATGAGATAAGGATGATTATGTATGATGTGTAAGGTGTACCCTGGTACAGCCTCAGGGCGACCATTCCTGAGAAAGTATGATTAATTGAATCCTAACCATCAAAGTACATCAGTAACCACTGTCTAAGTATTTAAATCCATTACTAAAATTTAAACTAGGAAACCTTTGTCTTTGTAGATCAGCTGTTAAACAGCTGACTCGCAGTGACACTTTATCACTAGACCAACCTGATGGGTTATTTATCAAATATTTATGAGCAAACTAAATGTGAAAAAATATTTTTTACAGAATAATTGTAATTTAATATACACTATGTCTGAAGAAATATATTCAAGAGAAACTTTTTTTTTTTGTTTGATGTCGGACTGTTTTGGAATTATTGCTAATGCAGATGGTTTAAAGGGTGATAGATGAAAATGAGTGATGAAAAAATGCCAGACCTGACCAGGAATTGAACCCGAGACCCCAGCGTATAAGCCATTTTTGCACTAACCACTAGGCCATTGGGCCAGCCGTTAAGAGACACAGGAAATTTTTTAATTTTTTTTTATTGAGTGATAATGCCTATATAAGCCTTGGGCTTGTGCGTAGGTAATGATATGTGGAGATTTACAGATGAAAAAATGTCAGACCTGACCGGGAATCGAACCCGGGACCCCGGCATAATAGCCAGTTGCGCTGACCACTACACCATGGGTCGGCCAATTGGACTAGAAGATGCTGATTTCTGGTTTGAATGTAGGTAAGGGTAATCTTATGTAACATTCTGTTTGTGGAAAATCAGATACTTGCTGTGAATAAGGAGAATATCTTTAATTTATATACAGGAAGAAGAGTTTATGAAATTAGGGCATTGCATAAATCCATAAATGAGAGAATATCTTAATGTGTGTGGAATTCCTAAAAATCTCTTGCTAAATAATGATATCAGTTATTGTGACCAGTAAAAACACCTTGAGTCAAATTTTTTTATCTAGGGGAACATGTGAAAAGCATATTACAAACTACATAAATCATGGTAGATTAATTCTCACCTAGTAAATAACAAATGAGGATAAAGAAGTTGGTGGCAAATTAGCTCCATGATTACACAAAAGCTGGAGGACTTACAGGAGAACTGGTTACATAGTTCATGTGGTGTTACCAGAATGAAACATGTGAGAAATAACGACATAAGGCTACAGATCAGGATACTATAGTAAAGTACATAGAATAGAGACCAGACGGTTAATTTGGTATGGGCAGGTCCAAAGAGTGGCATACCACGATAAAAAATCCCTAATAACAGTCCATTTCCATCCACAAAAAATAAGAAGTGGTCGCACTAGGAAAACATGGATACAAAGAATTCAAGAAACTGTGATAGTTAGGAAACTCAGGAAATTGGGAAGATAGAAGATAATTAGCTGGAAGATGTGGGAAGCGGAGAAATCTGCAGAATCCCCACAAAGAGTTAAAGTAAATAATATTATACTCTAATCATTTTTTGATTAAGTTTAAAATATTGTTGTCGGATGATATATTAGCACTAATAAGTGTGAAAATTATAACTGATAGTTCTGGTAATGCGCTATAAGTTGATGATTGTGCCTATCATGCGGAGGACAGTATACTATCTATCCTACTTACATCGGCCAACCCGAAATCATAAGACATGTATCAAACATGTAACTCAAAATATAACCACCACAAACACTTAAGTAATAAAATTCAGTTCATGACCTGTCACACTAAATAAGTTTGGAGTAATGTAATTATTTAAAGAAAGTGAATTGTTTAAAATTCAATTGCAATTTAACATAACTTTACTGAAAATAATGAAATATGAAAACCCTAAAAATACAACAATATTTTTAAATTACAGTAAAACTAGTATTACTCACAATAATAAGCTCATATCGACAGAACTCACGGACTAACTAGTCTATCACTACAAAATATCAGAGTGCAGTAATTCAGTTTACTGCTGATGACCAAAAAGGATACTAAATATAGCTTAGGCCTAATATTATGGCTTATTTAGAATGAATTTATTATGTTTATTATTTAGGATAATTATTAAGAATCAATAAATAATACATGGGATGTTTATAAAATGACATAGTTGTAAACATAATAATAGTCCAGTCACTCACGGTTTTTGCTAAGAATTTTAAATAGTCCAGTCACTCACGGTTTTTGCTAAGAATTTTAAAGTACCGCTTGGATTGACATGAAATTTTGCATACACATAGTTGACATGTCAAAGAAAAAAAGTTATATAGTGCCGATGTGTGCTTTTACCCTGGGGGTGAGTACCACCCCTTCTCGGGGGTGAAAATATTTAACCTCAAAATAACCCCGGGAATCGATAGATAATTCAATTTTAAGCAAAAAATGTTTTATTGACTTTTTTCGGTAAGTGGATATTTACCGATTTATTCACGATTGAAATTGATGATTTCTTGCATAAAAAATGCATATTTTTCAGTATATTTTCCGTAATAACTCGAAAACGGTGCATTTTTACAAAAAAGTCTTAAGAATCAAAAAGAAACCTTTTAAAATAACAAATCGAATGGTTTTTTTTAAATTATCATCGGAGCAATAAAACCCAAGTTACAGCCTAATTAAGGTCAGGTATTTATTCGATTTACCTTTTATAAAAGTGTTTATCGTTAAATAACGTAAAAAGGAGTGGATTTTTGAAAAAAATAATGACAATGTTTTTTGTAGATTTTAAAAAGATCTTCAAAATGAGCTAAGGTAAAAGTAATTTGGATAAAAAATGGCCGAGTTATTGCAAAAACAAAAAAATTATGTCGTAAAAAAAAAAAAAAAAAAATTTATTAAAACGGTAATTTTTTCACAAAAATAAAAATTAACGTTATCCCAAGTGTAATTAGCTTTATTTATGTACTGACTATGAGTCCTGAAATTTTAACCAGTTTAAAATGCTTAAACTTGAAAAAAAGGTCAATTTAGTAAAAAATGAATTTTTGCAATTTCAAAAAAATTTTCCATTTTTTCAAAACTGCTCGAAATCAAAGAGGAATACGAAAAATTGACAAGAGTTCTAAAATGTAGTACTTTTTTCACTAAAAATTTTCCATTTTTTTTTATTTTTCTATCATAAAAACTAAGCGAGATATTTACATTCTAAGCTTGCATATAAGGGTGAGAAGCCCCCTTTTTTATCCCTTTAAAACGCATTTTCTAAAAATCAACAACTTTCAAATAGTCCAAATTTTCAGAAGTTGTAGCCCTTAGAATTCCCTACAAAATGAGCTTTGAAACGTTCAAATATCTTTAAAATTACCGAAGTTATCGTTAATAAACCATTTACGTTTTTCTACCAATATTTTCGGAGCATATAAATAGCTATATAGTTTCAACTATTTTGTAGCAGTGAAATACTCGTAAACGTTTTCTCTCATATATATATATATATATATATATATGGTATTCATCTCTCACATATATACTATGCATTAGTATATACACGGATTACGTATGTAACCGATGAACACCTGCTGATGTATATATACTCATTTAGTCGTAGCAGTACAGCTACATAACCTCTAAAATATACACGTGCTTCTTTTGATTTTTCTTACTAAAAGTTATTCGTTCATTTATTTATTTATTTATTTATCATTGAGTAGACATGAATAATTGTGGGTTTTATAGTAGTAGTTTATAATGTTGAAAATATTAAATACTTGAAAAAATTATATAATAAGTATAAAAAGGTTTAAATAACCGCAAAATGCAGCATTACCTAATTTAAAGTTTCAAAATATTTTTTTTTTAAATTTGACCTAAAGGGTGGTTTTTAAGGGTTGAATAAGTGCATTGTGTCTTAAATTAAATGTAACCTACCATAAATTACCATTTAAAATTTTAAGCACCAAAAAAAAAATTTTTTAAATAAATTTCATTATAAGGGGTAGTTTATAAGGGTTGAAAATATTAAATACTTAAAAGATTAAATTATAAGTATAACAAAAGTTAAAATCACTACAAAATGTATCATTACCTAATTTAAAGTTTCAAATTTTTTTTTTTTTTGGAAAATTTGACCTTAAAGGTGGTTTTTAAGGGTTGAAAAATTGTTATAAATTGTAAAATACTTTCCTATATGATAAATAAATCTTTATTTAACATACCCACACATAATCCATAGGTAAATAACGATTATATCTACTGTTTTTAATTTTTGCAAGAAAGGGGTGCTTTTCACCCCTTAAAAACAAAAAGCACACATTCTAACCATATAACTTTTGAAGAGATAGGCAAAATAAGCTCACTTGCAAAATTTCATTAAAATCGGAGCGGTACTTTAAAATTCTGAGGTATTGCAATATTATACCGTGAGTGACTGGACTATAAATCAATGTAAGAGTAAAAAACTACAACATGATGTTATGGTTAGAGCTGTCACTATTATGTATTTAGAAAAGCACATATAGTAGCACTTCAGACCCCTGTATAGTCCAGTCTTACTCTCCCTGACGATCGTCAACTTATAATGCATTTCCAGTAAGTAAGAAGCTTTTCAAAATTTATTTTAATTCAGAACATGATTTCAAGTTATTTTTATAGTTCCATAGATGCAAAGTACTATTGTACTATAAAGTTACAAAAAATTTCTTACAAACTAAACTTTCATTAGAAAAGATAAACCTTTAGCCCCAATTTGATCATTATAAAGTTAACTGAACTTAAATTTGTATCGGATAAAAATTTCTCCTAAAATATTAAATACATTATTAAATTCTTTACAAACTTAATCTCATTCCCATTATTGAAACAAATTAACAAATTTCTACCGTAAAAATTTACTAAAATATTACGCACAAAGTACATACAATTAATTAATTAATTAATTAATTAAGGCTTTTTATTCCATAGAATATTTTATTAATAACCTTATCTACATATTATTGTAAATGTGTAAATAAATTTATTGCAATCAATATCACTCACTCAACACATCACATCAAGAATCACGCAAAAAACTGTACAAACTTTCATCATTACAAACTAACTTTAAAGCTCAATCTTTTTAAAGTGCAAAGATTATTAGCACTTCAAATCACTTAACACTCTAATTTTTTATCAGACTTCGATTACTAGGAACTGCTTATAAAATCAATAATAATTTATATAAATTATACAGTAAAACCTCACTAATTCGGACTAACTGGGGGGAAGTGAAGTCCGAATTATCGCGAATATTTGTTTACATCTAAAAATTGAATAATTTAGGCAATTAAAATTAAAAAATAAACGTTACTTGTCTGAAATATCGATGTTTAATGAATTTACAGTACAGTATATTGAAAAACAACAAAGTTAAAAGTATAGAAATAAAAAT
Source organism: Catonia carolina (assembly GCA_035578175.1). Taxonomy (NCBI): domain Eukaryota; kingdom Metazoa; phylum Arthropoda; class Insecta; order Hemiptera; family Achilidae; genus Catonia; species Catonia carolina. Next base: position 39,331,272 of record JAQMRL010000001.1, read on the forward strand.
ATTTATGGCAATAAAAATATTGTTAAATAATAAATGTCCAGTGTAAAATGATATTTAATTAAAACACTGTACTTACGTACTGAATATTTGACACTTGTTGAAGTAGAGGGTTGACAAATATCCTGAGGGATCATTTGAGGTCGCTTAGAAAAAAAACTTGTTATTTTTTTCTGTGATTCTTTGCTACACTGTTTTCTTATAACTTGTTGGTGCATCTCTCTTAGGACAAGATAATAGTCATTGAATTCCGGATTGAAGTCTCCAAATTCAATAAGTTTGTACGAGGGCCATCCGGAAAGTAGTACCCGTTTCCGCCGCATGAGGCGCTGACGAGGCGAGCAGCCGCCGGTCAAGGTCAGATCGCTTCAGTGGCTTGTCTGCCTTCTCTGTTGTAAGTTCCGCGATGCTAGCATTGCCTGTCTTGTTTCTGTGACCGTTCATAATGTTTAAAATAATTGAGAACGCCGCCAGTTGTGAAGTGAGGGCTGTAATAAAATTTCTCAATGCAAGAAACGTTCGACCTTGTGATATTCATCGCCAATTAAAGGAAGTGTATGGAGACGATGTGATGGATGAGTCATCCGTTCGGCGCTGGTGTCGTAATTTTAACTTGGGGAGGGGGAACACACACGACGATGAGCGTTCAGGGAGACCATCTGTCATTACAGATCAACTGCTGAGGTCAGTAGACGAATTCGTGAGGCACGATCGGCGCGTTACAATTGATGACATCTGTGAACATTTCCCTAATGTTTCTCGCACAATTCTTCATGAAATTGTCAAAGACCATCTGCATTATTCAAAAATTTGCGCAAGGTGGGTCCCTCGCATGCTTACAGATGAGCACAAAACCAAGCGTATGGCTGCTGCATTAACATTTTTGGAACGTTATTCTGATGAAGCAGACGCGTTCTTGAATCGCATAGTTACTGGTGATGAAACGTGGGTTTGTTATGCTTCACCTGAGAGTAAACGACAGTCAATGGAGTGGCATCATCCTCATTCACCAAAGAAACCAAAAAAATTCAAGACTGTTCTGTCCACCAGGAAACTTATGGCAACCATTTTCTGGGATCGACGTGGTATACTGCTTATTGATTTTATGGCCCGTGGAGACACTATTAACGCTAATGCGTATTGTGAAACATTAAAGAAATTACGGCGGGCAATACAAAATCGACGGAGAGGTCTATTGTCTGATGGCGTCATTCTCCTCCATGACAATGCCAGGCCTCATGCAGCGGGGATAACACAACAACTTCTGCAGCAATTCAATTGGGAAATTTTCGACCATCCACCGTATAGCCCGGACTTGGCCCCTTCAGATTTTCATCTCTTTACAAAACTTAAAGAGTTTTTGGCGGGAAAAAGATTTGACAGCGATGAAGAACTTAAAGAAGGTGTGACTACGTATTTCGATCGGCTGGCGGCGGAGGAATATGATGCTGGAATACAAAAACTCGTCACACGTTATGACAAATGCTTAAATTTGCTTGGAGATTATGTGGAGAAGTAGTTTAAGGTATGCTCTTTTCAATAAAAATGTTTACATTTGTTAATATTTACTTCTGTGTCTTTATTTCACAAACGGGTACTACTTTCCGGATGGCCCTCGTATATGTGGTTTCTCACTTCACTAGCTTAAATTGTGAAACGTTTTCTTCACTGAGTAACCAATAATGTATTAGAGGATGAAACAATTTTTATTAGACAGTTAAAAGCTATTATTTTTTGAAGTAGCACTTTATTAATTTTTAACTAAAAACCTTCTAAAAAAATTAAAAAAAGCTGCTCTTCTTGGAGTAGTCCGAAATATCGCGAATTCCGAATTAGTGAGGTTTTACTGTATTTGAATGTATAATGTTAGGTTATAATTATTACTTATAATAAGTAGTTATAGTTGGGATGACAATGAGCCGTTACAAATTAAAAAACATTATGAATCATCAATTTGGTTGATAACAATACTTTTTTGTTAACTATAAGGTAAATAACGTAGTATTAATTCAAACGTTAATATTCCATTATGTAGACACCAATCCTATTTCAAATTTCTTTCTGTTTACCTGCTGGGTTATTAATGTGAATAGAAAAGGAATATGGATCTCTCTAATTTATAAATATAAAACAACATTTATAAAAATTATAAATTTTGAATTGTGTTGATTTATAATAGTTAAATTGTCGGTCAACATAACCGCAAAATAACCCTTGTCATTTCTCCATTATTTGAGTGGAACGTTTTCGGAGTGCAACTTCTGATATGCTCTCCTGATATGCATTTCAGATTAATTCCTCCTTCAGATTTTCTGATTAATCCCTCCTGATATGCATTTCATTATTATCTAATTACATTCATATTTTATAAATAAAAATAAAAATGACATTAAAGTAATTGGTTTACTAATTTATGTACGATTTATCTGTAGCGTAGAGATTATTTTCTTGTATTAACATGATTTTTCGCAAGTTGATAGCGAGATGGAACAGAGAATGATTGGAATTTTCCAGCATAAAAAGAAAATGCGATGAAATTTTTCCAGGAATGGAGCAGTACACCCTAACAAAAAGTTTGTGACAAAAGTTGATGAAATTAAGTTTTACTTGACAGACAGAATTGGGCATTTGTTTCTAAGATGTACTTTAACATTTGCATGTACTTTAACTTTAGCATTAGTCGTAATGCCTTGAGGCATCATGGTATTTTTTCACTTCAATGGTGGGTCAGCATAGCGAAGCCTCAGGGCTTAACATGTTAATGTATGGTTCAGAGTGTTGTATCCTGAATACTCAGCAGATGTCAAGAGTAGAGGTTGCTGAGATAAGATTGTTAAGGCCTTTATTATTTGACTGTCATACCATGAACGAAATAAAGATATTAGATATGAATTTAATGTGCCGAGGAGGTATCAACCATTCGGAAATAATAAATTTTTACGGTTGCCAGATGATCAAACACCCAAACAGGTGTTTCCTTACAAGCTAAATGGACAAAGTGGTGTTGGATGACCTTCAAAGAGATGGGTATCTGAACTTCATTAAAAAAGTACCAGGTTACCAAGTTTGAAATTAGAACAGTCTAAGAGGCCTTTTTTGTATTGTTTATGATGTTTTCAGAATTTTTTTTCAGTTTATTTACTGTCGCATTGACAGTTTAGTCATTAGCAACTATTGTAGGTTTCGATACTGTAACAGTGGGTTTTAAAATGTTAAAATTTTCATACACAGGCCTGGAAATAAACCCAGGACCTTCCGCTTTGTAGGCTAGCGCGTTAATCACTATGCCATGGAAGTGGTCTCAGAATATTATTTTATTTATTAATATTAACAAAACTGAACTAAAAGTGTACTGTACTTAGATATTAATACTTGAACAAAACAATTTATTTAAATTTATTATTTTTAATTCATATTGAGAAGAGAAAGGTTTACTGCATATTTTTAAGAAAAATACCGTAACATTATTATTGAAAACAAATTATTTGAAAACAAAATTGTCTTTAAAAAAAAGGTGTATATTTTATACGATATATTTTTTCTGGCATTTACTTCATCAAACTGAAAAATGAGAAAAATTTTCACGGTAAATAGGTCTTTGGAAAATAACAAGATATATATTTTATTCTTGTGTCTGCAAGTAGTTGAAATACGGGCTGACATTTTTTGTACATTCTTGTACATAAAATATTATTTCGGGTTGAACTTTTACAAAAATTTGTTTGGATTCTTAATAGAAATTAAGAACCCAAAATAAAGAATTTAGCGAAATTGAAAAAGTCAATGATTCAAATTGTAAGTAGTAAACAGTGTACAAAATGTTGTGTTTATCTAGTATGTTTAGTACGAGTTGTGTTTATAAAAAAAATTCTGTTTCTCAATGGACATAAAAAAGCATCAGGAAACAATGTACCAAATGTACATGAAGCTCCCTTAAAAAGTCCAAAGTATCAGTTTCCTGCAACCCTTTTCCCTTTTAATTAAAGTATATCGTTATGTAGCCTTTCTGTTTTCATTGATCGAACAACCTATAAAATTTTCCTTATCGTTTTAAAAGAGCCATACAACATATTTTTATGATAAGTTAATGATTATAATGTTTTTTAATTTATTAGCAGCCAGTATCTTTTCCAACTTTGATTTGTTTTTATGTTCTTTTCTTACGGTAAGTAAAGCAGTTCCAACAGTATGAAAATGCTTTTAAAAAACACTGGTAGTATAAATTTTACGATTACAACCAGTAGCAATTGAAATATAATATAAAAAGACAAACCATCGATTATTTAATCGTAACAAACAAACAAAATAAATTAATTTGATTTTTAAATATTATCATAAAGAAATAAAGTTTAGGCAATTTTATATGTTAATGTTCTGTAAATACAGACTATGGCATCTTGAATAACATTGTCTAGATCTAATTTGTAGCTGGTAAAGTTATTTTCTCCAAAAATATTTACATTAACAAATTAATAGTTCATGAGGTTAATACGACATCGTCTAGATTTTAGCAACTAGAAAACATTACTGGTAAATTCACGATATTATATCAAATGTGATTTTTCTGATATCCATTATTCAGTCTTCAGCTGGCCTCTTCACTCCTGTCTGAGAGGATCGTGATTCCATGGTAGCTCTCCAGCCGACTTGCAACTGAGCTAATTCTTTGATATGAGATTCTAGATCGTGTTCAGTCATTTGAGGTAGAACGTTTGCTATGTAACGGGAAAATAACTTTGGATACATTGTAGCGTAATGTCCTAAACTAACCATATGGAGATTACTAAAAAATGTCATCAAGTCTGAAGGAAGAAATGTGAACGGTGGGCATGTTTCAATAAATTCTGCAAAAAAAAATTTTAAATGTTAATTTTTACAAGATGAGGTTTCTCTCCAAGTGTGAGAGGATTAGTCTGGGATCAAGAAGTTCATATACATTGTAAGAAAATTATGTACAATACATCAGTGCTAATTTTGACTTACCCAGTCCAGACATGGACTGGGGGTAAGAAGGTAGAAAGTAGAATCCACGCAGCAGAGATTAAGTTCAAGAGGAGTATATTGGAGAAGACAATATAGGATAGAATAGGATATAATGTAATTAGAGAAAAGTTCCTTTGATGTGTCTCAAAGCTGGTGGCAATTTTTTCAAAAGAAACGGAGTCAATTTCCAATTTTGATTTCTTGACTTCCGGTTTTGGGCCACGCCCAGTTGAAACCAGAACTTCAAACCCAATGATTTCTGTATCTACTCTTTAAACGAAAACGAATGACACTAATGTTGTTTCCAAATTCTTCTATTTCTTTTTTTCTTCGATTCTTTGATTTCTTCACTTCCAGTTTTGGGCCACTTCAGGTCAAAACAAAAACTTCAAACCCAATCCAGGTCCACTAACTTTTTGTGTCTATTACAAATCTAAGAACCGTTAGTTGCTATCTCTTGTAGTTACTGACATCTAGATGTGATGAACAGATGAAGATAGGAAAATGATCATTTTATAAAAATTGCCACCAACAACTGGAAATACACAGCCTGTAAAGGAGGATTGGACAGACAAAGTTGAGATGGTTTGGCCATGTCAGTAGGATGGAGGAGGGAAGACTGCCTAAAAGGATGCTGTACTTTTTTTTCTGTCCTGGAGACTCCACGAAGAATATAGGACATGTCAGTTATAACACCTGAAATACATATAAGAATCATACAATTTACCACTACTATCAAGAAAGAACTTTTGTACGCTATAAAAAGTTTCACCGATCAAGTAATTTTTCAGATTTTTTTTAAAGGAATGGAAATTATCACAACATTTTAAAAACTGGAGTAATTTATTCATGTATTTTCTTCCTGCATAAGTAGGTTTTTGTTCAAACAATTTTGTGGAGTGATTAACCACATAATAATCATTTCTGTTTCTTGTGTTATGATTGTGAACATTGAAACTCTGCATAAAATTATTTTACCTAACATACATAATCACCTCAAAAATGTAGAGAGATGGAACTGTAAGCAATTTAAGCTCCTTAAATAGTGCCCTGCACGAAGTTAGCTGGTTAGCTCCCACCATACACCTAATAGCTTTCTTTTGAAGTTTAAAAACCCTATTCATGTTACCCATACTAGAATTACCATGCTAGAATTACCCCATACTACCCATATGTTACCCACACTACCCATGCTAGAATTATCCCATACTAAGATACCATATCGGATATGAGGCAGAATGAGGCCATGATAAGCTACCATTAACAATTTTTTATCATTTAATCTGGCAATTGTTTTAGTGCAAATACCCCAGATGATATTTTACTACAAACTTGATTGGTACACAAGTCCCAAGACAAAAATCTATGAAGAGCTACTTCTAGAAATGGAGGGAAAAGACTAAGATGTATACAAAAAAGAAGTGGAGAAATGGATGGGAGATATTTCAGTGATATAGAGTGGTGGAGAGGAGTTGTGTTGAGCCTGACCCAAGGAGACTTGAAACTTACATGAATAAACTACGGGTCCCCTCATTGTCTAACTTAAGTTAAAAGTTTCAAAAATATAAAATCAGTGGGGAGAAGATTAAACTTTTACAGAAGCAGCTTATATATAGAATGAAATTAAAACAGAATTATAAAGAGAATAATTAAATTTTACTTTTTCTTGGCCTACATAAATATGTACAAAAGGAAAGTATTGTTTACTACAAGTCGATTTTTCAAAACTGAGTTTTCACCAAAAATACATGTTTTCAGATCCCTCAAACCCTAAAAAAACATGTTTTTAGCAAGTGGTCTATGTATGTGACAAACAAAATAAATATTTTAAGAATGGAATAGCATCCGAAAATGATACTTAAAACTTAAGTTAGGGGTTTTTTTGCGCCCTGGAGACTCCAGGAGGAGTATAGGACATGTCGGACAGAAGAACCCAACATGAACATTTAAATCAAATTTTTTACTATGTTCAATTTTTTTAAAAATGCCTCCTACGATATTTTAAAAATCGCCTCATTTATTACATGTTTTATACTCTACAAGAAATAGGGTAAGCAGCATAATTGCTGAAATTCTTGGGAGGGGGCTACGTTCTCGTGGTAAAAACTGTTTTTATTTAGATTATGGTGTAAATAAGCATTTCAGGACAAAAGCATATCAAAGTTCTACAAAATTAAAAGACCTACAACTTTTATTTCAAGAACTTTTTTCTACAGAGCTTATTTCAGCATAAATTAGTGATCTTCTATATTTCCATACCCAACAGAGGTTGATTTTCATTAAGCGTCATTCACTCATGATTAAAATTACGTAATGTTTTTTCATTGTTTACTCATGACTAAAGACAGATTGTATGTTTCGTTATTTACAATGACAAGAGAAAGTGGTGTGAGTTTTTCACACCAGATTTTTATGATAAAAGAATAACAATAATGAATTGATTCAAGGAAATTGTTAAGGACTATTTCAGAGAACTATTCAAAGAAGGAAGATTTTAGGAAAAAAAAAATTGATGAACAAGATTTCCAAAAGAAAATATTTGTTTACAAGACTGCTCTTGCCAATATTTTAAGGAATGGTAAAAATTTTATGCATGTATCTTAATTATTTTGAGATATTAGTTTTTCCAGTCAATATTTGTAAATATATAGAAAACAATGAGGTAGTTTTAGCACTTAAAGCCAGTTAATAGGCTTGGGACCATAAATAATACTGAAGAAGAGAGTCCACAGGTTACAACCGTGGTTCTAAAATCGAATGTAGTAATCTGTCCCACCTTAGTTACTTAAGTAACCTTAGCAAGCAAGATAGAATGACTCTTAAACATAACAACCTCAGGTGGTAGAATGTTCACCAATTATGGTGGCGTGCAGGCCGCACATGCGCAGTAAGTAGATCCCCCACCATGGCGCCGTAGCCTGCCAACTAAAGATACAGGCTGCCTCTAAAGTAGTACTCATTACTCGTTGTGTTGTGTTTGCGCGGTTATCATTTTGACATTTGTGTCGCTGTTGAAAGCTGATTAGTTGCGCGCGCACAAAATTTGGGGAAAATGTTTGCAATTCAATTTGGGGTAATAGGCAATAAGTTTTTTCTAAATGATGTACCATTCGTTTTGACAGGCCCAAAAGAGAGGGACGGCATACCCTCTTTCTTTTATATTTACTACGTTGTTCTTTTTGTTAAAATTTCATACAACTGATATTAGGCCTATGCTGGTGTAATTGATTTCAAAAAATTGACGTTTGTTTGTATAAAGTTCACAACAATAACAAATTATTCTGCTTCTTGGAATACTAACAGGAAGGAGGCACCAGGCACAACGATCTAACTTTGACATCCCTTCAAAGAGTGATTTTTTTCAAGCTCGTTTATTATATCAGTTTCCACCCAACATATTACTCAACATTTATATCAAATTACAGATAAAATTTTATATTATATAACAAAATAATAAAACGCATAATATGTCATCTCGGAAAAAAGGTTATATAACATAATATGCAAAAAATGTGATGAGATTTAAACGTCTAACTTTATACGAGCGTATCTTATCTAAATATCAGAGTATAATAATAACATTTACCGTAATAAAATAAGATTCATTAGGAAGCAAAAGTAATTTTTTCAGAATTTTTTGATAAAAATGAGTAGAGTGTAGTGAACGAAACTGGCTGGCAGAGTGCCCTACCGATCGTGTATTGTCACAACGCTTGAACACCGTGCACTGATTGAAATGAGTTGAGGGAACGGCAGACGCAACATATTATCTCTCTGTCTCGCTACCCTCCCTACACGCCACCGTAATTGGCAAACATTATACCCTCTCTAACGGATGAGATATCATCGCCGCTTAACACAAATTGTCTGATTCTGGGAAGCTAGTACTAAAATGCACAAAGGAATCAGACCTTTCTCTAAGCCCTACAAACAATATTATGAGAACGAACACCAGATTGACAGAAAATAGAAGAGCGTACGGTGAAAAAATGCTTAAAGGTTCCAGAAGTATCTAAACATACATAGACACAAAGGCTCTAATTGAACATATCAGTTTTCGTTCTCCTGAAAAACCACATTTTTTGTTAGTTGTACTCTTTTTCGCTAGCACTCTAGAATTGTGAAACAACAACAACAAAATAACATTGATAAAAGGAGATATTAATAAATACATACTCATAATTGATTCAAGTCTGTGATCACACACAATTTGGCAGAAACAAATTAACAATGTACTGTACAAAGAAGCTTCATGGGTCTCTTCACTGTATAATTTATTCTGTAAAAATTAAAGAAAAAAAATTAATTAAAAATTATATTAAGTAACACAAATAGTGGTAATCATGAAACTTTAACAAATTACTGTTAGTTATTCAATACACAGGAACAAAATATTATTTGTTTTTTTACTAAAAACTTTTATTATTTAGCATTGATAACATTAAGAAATAAGATAAATATTTATAATCTACGTAATATAACACCCAAAAATGGTTTCAACAACTTGCAAATCAATTTTAAAGATAACCAATATTTAGGTTGTATAATCATTAACCCTTTAACTGCTACTGACATATATATACGTTCGGAGCTCGCGGCACTTACTGTGCTACTAACAAACTTTTATGTTATTGAAAATCAAACGCACGTGCTACTTCCGCATTTGTACATTCTAATGTTAAATCATTGGGAAATCATAACACTACATAATGGACATGTTACACCATCTACTGGTTATTACGTGAAACTTTTTGACAATGTCCTGTATTTATTAGCTACATCGCATATTTTCAGATGTGTTGCCGTGGTATTTTGGTGTCTAATTTAATCGATTATTTTCAAGTTATATTTCGATTATATAATTTTCTTCATTTTTTTATTATAGAAATAAATAAAATATTGCATTTTACAATGAAAATAGTAAATAAAAAATAAATACATATTTTTTTTGAAACAGCTGTTCTAACAGCTGTTGCATATGAGTTTGGTGTTTCTTCTTTTATGAGGTGTGTATGCGTAAGCTTTTTCGAAAATGTTTATCTTCTGCGGAATTGTGTAAAATTTTGATTTTATTTTAAACTTAAAAGAAATAAGTAGTGATTTCAAAAAAGTCATTCCTAATTCAGCACAGGATGTTACACATGACGATTCCTAAGGTAGCAGTTAAAGGGTTAACTGTATTAACTAACACTAACTAACTGTATTATTAACTGTAATTAGGGTATATAAAGGGTGATTCAAAAAGAGCGCCGGTTTTTAAACGGCTGGTAAATTTTTGTTTATCGGTTGGTAACATTGTTTGACCTCATTTCTATTTTGGAGAACATTCCGATTGACGATTCAGTTGTAGTTTCTCTTGTTCGCAGTGTAGTACTCTCGCAGTCTGTGTCTAACCATGGAGAAGTTTACTATTGCGCAACGAGTGTTAATCGTCAAAACATTTTACCAGAGTGGAGACAGTTATGCGGCTACTGTCAGGCGACTTCGCGGTACTTTAGGACGTAATGAAGCACCGAATGAATCAACAGTTCGCAGGCTCATGAAAAAGTTTTTTGAGACGGGTTCAACAGTCGACCTTAAAAGTTCTGGACGTCGTCGTTCTGGCCGAACTGAGCAGAACGTTGCGTTGGTTCGTGACAGTGTGGCTGTTAGCCCAGCAAAATCAATACGTCGCCGTTCTCAACAATTGGGTTTACGATGTTCGTCTGTACGGAGAATTCTTCGGTACGATCTCCAATATCACCCGTATAAAATTCAGTTGACGCAACATTTGAAAGTGGCAGACCACCAGAAGAGACGACAGTTTGTTGACTGGGTATTGAGAAAACGGCAGGATGATGACACCTTCGCAAACAAAATCATTTTCAGTGATGAGGCGCACTTCCACTTAAACGGTTTTGTTAATAAACAGAACTGCCGTATGTGGGGTTTAGAAAATCCTCGCGTGGTTAATGAAAGGGAAATGTATGCACAGCAAGTGACAGTTTGGTGCGGCTTTTGGTCGGGCGGTGTCATCGGCCCTTACTTTTTTGAAAATCAAGAAGGACAAGCCGTGACAGTAAATGGAGACCGATACCGTATGATGATTAGGGAGTTTTTGTGGCGTCATTTGGATGGAATGGACATTGACGAGTTGTGGTTTCAGCAGGATGGTGCCACCTGTCACGCTGCACGAGAAACAATGTTGTTGCTCCGTGAACGGTTCCAGGATCGCATCATTTCTCGTAATTCCGACCATCAATGGCTATCAAGGTCGTGTGACTTGACGCCTTGTGACTTTCCTCTTTGGGGTCATCTGAAGTCATTGGTGTATGCCAATAAACCCCGAAACATCAATGACTTGAAGGAGGAAATTCGACGGGTTATCGGGCAAATGGAAGTCGAAACTTGTCGTGCAGTAATATCCAATTTCATGGACAGAGTTGATGCGTGCCAGCGCAGTAGAGGAGGACACATGCATGACATCATTTTTCATACATAAAATCGGAAGGAAAGATGAACTTGTTGATGTATTTATTTTCAGTTTTTCATTAAAATAAATCTCTTAATTAGATATATGAAAACCGGCGCTCTTTTTGAATCACCCTATAATTATTAACTGACCATATAACTGCAAACAGAATATATTTGTTGAATCGATGGTAGATAAGATTCTAATGCTCGATTTAGAGTAAGCACAGTTTCCACTACCTGCAACAACCAAAATATTTAATTAACACATTGAGCACAGAGACAAAAATCACAAATGCACTGGCATTGCAACAAAGAAATCGAGTGACACCAATTGATGTAGTCACTATATGCTAAAGATCTTTTTTACTTTCTCTTGCCTATATGAATATATAGGAAGGAAAGTATTGTTTTCATGTCGATTTTTCGAAATCGAGTTTTCACCAGATCTTCAGACCCCCTGAACCCAAAAAACATGTTTTTAGCGATTGGTCTGTGTGTGTGTGTGTGTGTGTGTGTGTGTGTGTGTGTGTGTGTGTGTGTGTGTGTGTGTGTGTGTGTGTGTGTGTGCGTGCGTGCGTGCGTGCGTGCGTGCGTGCGTGCGTGCGTGCGTGCGTGAGTGTGTGTGTGTGTGTGTGTGTGTGTGTTTGTGTGTGTGTGTGTGTGTGTGTGTGTGTGTGTGTGTGTGTGTGTGTGTACAAAATATCTCAATTGAACGGAACATCGTACGAACTTGAAACTTGAAACTTAAGTTACATACCACTACCGGAACCGACATGAACATTTTCATCAAAATCGGTCAACCAGAAGTAGTAGTTTATTCGTGTAATTTTTCACTTTTTTGCGATTTTCTCAAAAACTGGTCCTACAATTTTTTTTAAAATCGCCTGGTTTATTCAATTTTATATTCTCTACAAGATAGGGTAGGCGCCATGTTTGCTGAAATTCTTGGTGAGGCTGTTTTTACGTAAAATAGTGTTTTTTTAAGATTACAGCTTTCATAATGTATTATAGCGCAAAAATTTATATAATAAAAAATGTAGAGAATTTAAAATTTAAAACTTCTATTTCTAACATTTTGTATAACACCTCGTTTAGCGGTAATTAGCGATTTTCTGTTTTTTCTCACGAAAACATGTGAAAAGTCGATTTTTTTAAGATTTCGGCCTTAGTATGCATTTTATGACAAAAGTGTATATAATCAAATTTATAAGAAATTAAAAGATCTACAACTTTTATTTAAGGCATTTTTCTCTACAGAGTCTAATTTAGCATGAAAGAGTGATTTTCCGTATTTTTAAGCTAAACTGAGGTTGATTTTCATTTTGCGTCTTTCACTCATGATTAAAATAAGGTTATGTTATTAAAGTTAGGTTTTTGTTTATTTCTAATGTTTTATTAATAATGTTAGGTTTATTGTTAATTATTTGCACTGGCAAGAGAAAGTTGTGTGAGTGTTTTACAGCAGATTTTTTTATTATGCGATTCATCAGCAAAATATATATTATTTAGTTATCTAAAGTTTTAGATTGAAAAATGACAAGGTGCGATCAAAAAATACGATGAATAATTTTATTACAAACAAACTGCTGAAACTAGATCCATTTTAAGTAATAAGACTGATATTTTGATTTTTGCCCATAACACGCAGGTGAAGTGTCGAATTATTTGCACTCGATCAGCTCGTTACAGGGCTACAAAAAATTGTTCTGTTTCTTATCACATGGTAAGACTGAGGCATTTAAGAACAGATGAGGTAGATGTGTAAAAGACACTAGTCAATAGTTATCTTCTCTGTGCAGTTTTTTGGGACCAAAAAGGCATTCTTTAGATAGTTCTGCTAAGAGGAACACCAATTTTTTATTAAAGCTTAAGCGTGCCAAAAAGCTTCGGCGGGGTCTGTTCTATAGAGGTGTCGTTCTACTTCACGATAACGCTCGGCTCACATAGCGACAAGGACAAATATACACAACTGAATAAGTTTTAATTGGGAATTACTGAACCATCCACCATACAGCCCTGACTTGGCACGATCAGACTTTCATCTTTTACCAAAACTTAAAGAATTTCTTGCTGGAAAGTGATGACATGTTGAAAGAAACTGTTATTAACTGGTTTAAAGGTCAGGTGGCAGAGTTCTTTGATGACGGGATCCAAAATCTGGTCCCATGATTAAACAAATGTTAAGATATCATAGTGACTACGTAAAAAAGTAAAAAAACGCTCTTATTTTAGTTTCCGATACAATTTACGTTCATAAATAAAGTTTCTCTTACTCCATAACATACTGGTTCTTACCTAACTCTAGAGCCAGCAATCGTCGATTTTGAGACGATGTTACCGCTTCTTGAACCGGTTGCGTCGCAAAATCGGATTTGCTTCATAGCATTGCAATGTTGTCGTTTTAGTTTTAATTTCATCTACAGACAGCGTTACTGTTTTGTACAGTAGTTTAGTAATGTATAAAGTAAATTATTACGTATAATACAATAGTTTTAGTTGTATATTCTGCTTGTGTTTCTCTGTTGAAACCACGCAGTCCTAAAGCTGAATTTGGTTATTTCTTGGTTTACACAATGTGTTTTTGTATATATTTTCTTCAGTTTTTAACATAGATTGGTTTTTTTGGTTTAATTTTGAAATAAACATTAAAAGTAACGATTCGTATACAATGAATTTTAAAAGTAAAACATAAGAAAATTTTAAACAATAGTGTCATCTGAAATTTTAGAAAAATATTTGTCTAAAATTTATTTTCAAATAGTTCCAGCATCCCTTACTATCAGATTAAAATTTCAGTAATGTATTTATTCTATTTTCCTAAGTTTTCTTGTTATTTTCATACGTCACGTGATAAGGTTTATGATTTATAGCAAAGTTTAATGATTTCTTTATGGTTCAGTGACTACAAATTCTCTGCCGGTCTAGAAAAATGTTATTGCCGGCTGTCGGGTTAAAACATTACTCTTGTATTTCAAACATGTGAAAATTACAGCCTATTCCCAAAAAAAAAAAGGTCAACGGCCCAATATACGAGGCATATTTTTAAAGTAAGTACCGTATTGGAATTCCACCGCCGCAGTTGGTACTTGCCACATGTACCCAGTATATTGCTATCTATTGGCAAGCCACAGACGCCATTACAGAATCATTCAACCACGTTTATGTTTGTTGTATTTGAAATGTCTCCTCTGATTTAAAATCTTGCCAAATGTGAAATACGACTGATTCGTTTCCTTAGAGCTTAAGACATGAAAGTAGCTGAAATCCATCATCAGATCAGTGGAGAGTATGGAGAAAACATTATGAGCGATGGGATGGTACAGAAATGGGTAAGACCTTTTAAAGACGTCCATAAGAATGTGCATGATGGGCAACGAAGTGAGCGACCTTCAATTATTACTGACAACTTGGTGCAGAAAGTTGATAAAAAAAGTAAAAGAGAACAGACACACGATTTCGTCGCTATCTAATGAGATTCCAGTAGTGTTACTGCATTTGAAAATTCATCAGGGTGGTCAGTGCCACGACGACGATGAAGATGTCAAAACAACTGTGTTGCAGTGGTTAACTAATCAGGCGTCAGATTTCTATGAGAATTATATTCAAAAGGTGGTTGCACCATACGATAAGTGTCTTAATATTGGTGGGAATTACGTAGAAAAGTCTACTTGTTTTCTTTTCATTTCAAAACGGTACTTACTTTAAAATTACACCTCATATAAATAAATAATTGAAAGTCTTCTATGACTAGGCTCGTCACTACTATACAGGGTGATTCACGAAGACATGCAGAAACTTTGAGAGCTTGTTGTACATGTAAAAATAATGAAAAAGTTTATATAAACATGGGTCCAAAATTGCTTTGTTAGCAAGTTACGGCTAGCGAAAGATTTCGCCCAGAGTTTAGCTCACCAGGTGAAATGAGGTCTACCTGAAATTCTGGTAAGGTAGATTAAGGGGCGAATTCAATCTTTTCATATAGTTTTTGACCTGACAAATTGAATAAAATAGGTCCCAGAACTGTAAGTTAAGTAGTTTTTGAGAAAACAAGTGTCAAATGCAAAAAATGGAGTGAAAAAAAAACATTTTTTCATCTTTGGGCAACAAGAACTTTGTTATTCCACCAAGAAACAGATAAAAATTTTGAATAAAACTTGTAAAAAATTTTATTCTAAAAAAATTAAGAATTCTTTATTTAATTTATCAGGTCAAAAACCTTATGAAACGATTGAATTCACCCCTTAATTTATCTTACAAGAATTTCAGGAAGACCTCATTTCACCTGGTGAGCTGAAATCCAGGCGAAATCTCACTAGCCGTAACTTGCACATGTTCATAAAAACTGTTTTTATTATTTTAACATGTACAATGAGCTCCTTAAGTTTCTGCATATGTTCGTGAATCACCCTGTATACTGGACATGATTACCGAGTCCACTAATATTGTTTCAAGAACATGGCAACAAATTTGATGTTATAGAAGGTACTATTTTTATTTTTATTGACATATCATACCCAACAAAGGAAGATTAACATTCGTCGTGAAAAATATCAATTAATAATAACAATAACTAATGAAATATTCACAACAACATACCTTTTTCGGTCCTTCATAAACACTCACACATGAATCGAGTTGCTGATTCATTTCATGTAAATGCGTTATACATTTATCTAACAAATCCATTCGCAAACTTTCCGAAAATCCATCACAGACACACTTATAAACCAAACTATACACTTCTTCGAAACAAATTTTAGTATTATTATTTGGATTGAGGATATCGGCTATTACTTTTGAAATTCTTTTCCAGTACAATTCCTTGTATCGAACATTATGCTCGTCTGAGTCCATTATCAATCTAGGACCTGAAACATAAACACATTTATGTTATTTACCAGGTGATGATGACACACATTTATTTACCAGGTGCTGATAACTGCTCTGGTTTTTCGCCTTATAAAAAACAAATAAACAAATTTATAAAAATGAGGTTATTCAGAACATAACAAAATAGGTTTGTAAGTTCAACTCCTTTAAAAATTTTGGCTCTCGCTAATGATTTTGTAATATTTGAAGAGTATAAGTCTGACTAGCAGAGATCATAACCGTTACTTAGACAGGTGTAATTTTAAACTGCAGTCAAGAAGATGGTGGGTCACGTTCTATGGCAGAAAGCAGTGGAAAAGTTTGGGGGAAGGCGGTCAGCTCACATGGCCTAAACTGCAGCTCCTCCTGTTGTCTGTAACGAGAGTAACTGTATCATAGTGTTGATCCCCATAAGATACCAGGAACTCCCTGACTCAGAAGTGGTTGTTCCCTCTGTTGCAGCTTAAGCATAGCATGAGGTGGCACTCAGAAGCCACACCATATGGGAAGAGACTTTATATCTTTCCTGGGCATTATTGTGGTGGAAGGGCGGATCTCTGGGAACTCGCTCTTGGGGGTTGTGCATTAGCAGCGGTTCAAAGGTAGGTCCACCCACTGAAAAAACACAGCTCAGGAAAAAGGAGATCACGATACACCATTACACCTTGTTGATGCCTCAAGGCAGGTCCAGTGGCAAAGGTTGGCAATAGGGAGAGTCTTTGGTTCGGGTTGGAATTCCACACTCTCAGCTGTACAGGCACCCAGAACCATTATGTTTCTCTTCCCACCGACATAAAGAAAGGCTACAAAGGTTTTCTTAATATTAAAAATCCTGTTTATAAATATGTAGAGAAAATATGTGACAGACTCCTCTTTTATGAATATGGCAACAGAAAAGCTAATTCACGAATAAATAATCAGGACTACTAGATGTGTTCAAAAGGAAGAAAGTCAGTCCCCCAAATGGCTAGCAGAAACAAATTAGAAAATAAATTAAAATAATATAGAAAATCTAACACCATAACCAATGAACCGAAAGGAAACTCGCACAAATTACATGTTAATAAAACTTCCAAACACAACTTATAAAAAAAGCAAATTAGGCAAACTAAACATTACACAATGAAACAAATTTTCTCTTTGATCAATTAATTTTTCCACAAATTTTCAAAATAAGTTTACTGAACCGATACAAGGTACCCACAAATTATTAAGGCGACTTGAAAATTTTGGGTCATAATTTTTACGGTAAGGACTCGAGGCATGGGCTCAACAGTGAAATTTTGTTTTCTGCATCTAAAAATTTATAAAAAGCCTAAATTTTAACGGGTGATGGAAAACCTGCACGTGGAGACCAAAATTTAAAAATATCTGGTGTAAAATACTCACATAACTTTCTCCTGGTAAAGTAAAGAATTAATAATTTAACCATGTAAGTTTAATCATGAGTAAACAATGTAAAGTGATAAACTAATTGTAATCATGAGTGAATGATGCATAATGAAAATCAACCACGGAAAAAAGTTCTTGAAATAAAAGTTGTAGATTTTTTTATTTCCAATAATTTTATAGTTATATACACTTTAATCATTAGGTGGGTGGACAAAATAAGTAAGTTAGAGGTTCTTAGGTGAGTGGATGAAAAAAGAATTATAGGGAAGCATCTTACCTAGGGAAGAAGGGATAGGCTAGTGGGGCATATCTTAAGACATCAAAGTATTGGGCTATCAATAATAGAGGGTAATATTGAGGGAGTAAATTGTAGGGGGAGGCAAAGATTAGAATATGTAAAGCAAATTACAAAAGATGTAGGGTGTTACAGGTATGTAGATATGAAACGACTTGCGCAATATAGAACAGCTTGGAGAACTGCATCTAACCAGTCAAGAGACTGATGACAAAAAAACACTTTAATCCTAAAATGCATACTAAGACGCAATCTTAAAAAAACCTATTTTTTACTGATTTTGATGAGCAAAATACAGAAACATACTAATTGACACTAAGCTAAGCGCTGTAGAAAAAAAACCACTTAAAATAAAAGTTATACGTTTTTTTTAATTTCCTTAAACTTTAAGGCTGCAAAATTTTACCACGAAAGCACAGCCTAACAAATTCAGCAAACATGGTGCTTACCCTATTCTTGTAGAGCATACAAAATGTAATTAACGAGGGAATTTATAAAAAAATAGTATAAGTTTTTGAGAAAATTAAAAAAAAGTGAAAAATATCATGAATAAACTACAAATTCCAGTTGTCCGATTTTGATGAAAATGTTCATGTTGGGTCCTCTAGTGGCACCTAACTTACAAGTTTAAGTTTTAATTTCATACAATAATCCATTCTTGAGATTTTCGTTCAGACACAAACAAAGAACATTAGCCGAAAACATATTTATTGGGCCTGGGACCTGAAAACATGTAGCCTGGCTATTTCAGATGAAAACTCAATTTTAAAAAATTAACACGAAAACAATACTTTCCTTCTTTATATGTATGTTAATAAAGGGCAAGAGAAAGTAAAAAAAAGGTTGATCAGAATTAGTCCAATGAGAGCTGAGACCAACTCAAAAAAATAATAATAATAATCCCATACTCTTTTAAATATAGATTATCAATTTAATTACACCAAAACAGAAAATGATTCATTAGAACGGCTTGATAATTAAATGTAATTATTACATAATAAAATAACCCATTTACATTAAGCCTATAGCCTACTTATTAATTCATTGCTCTTAAACAATATTATCAAAAACTGTAACACAATCAAAGTTCATTAATAAACTGAATTATTATCATTAGTTTTAAAAACTAATCACAATACTAAAGAGTATCAATAAATTAATAAACAAACCTTAAACATTCATTAATTAATTAATCAAAACATAAACATTTACATTAACGTAGAAAAGAGATGTAAACTTTGTTTTCTTATAGACCGAATTTAGACTTTGCAAACTAACTTACGACATTTCTGTACGGTCTTTTTAGAGTCCACACTCTCAGTATTCTACTTCGTACGCTTTTCTCCTTGCTACATAAATCTGATGTTTTACTTTTGTTCTTCGTGGAGGCCCTTGCAGTCCAGTAATCAGTAGTCTGAACTTGCTTCAGTCCATTATGTTTTCTCAGTTTTCTTTACCAAGAAAAGGTAAGAATAATACATTTTTACATGAAATTATTTTTTATCAAACATCCTATATAGGATTTTAAACAGCCGTATTATTTAAAATTGAAATATATTTCTAACTACCAGAATATGGTAACATAAAACACTTACCAATGTTTATAGCGCTTTTGTGTATCTTGTGCACATCTTCAGTAAATTAAAATTCATTAAAATTTTTGTACGTCAAAATTTAGTAGAATGTAGTTGTAGGAGTAGGAAGTTTTAAATTTTGACGTAGAAAAATTTTTAATGAATTTTAATTTACTGAAGATGTGTACAAGATACACAAAATCGCTATAAACATAAAAATAGCTTAATTAATACTCAAAGTAATTTCTGTCACTTTGAGAACTTGCGACCTATACGCACGGAGTTTATTGACGTACTGTACATTATAAATTAAGAAATGTAAGTACTTTTTTTATAATCAAGCAAAAAACAAACAGAAATTGTTTATAATACCGTACTACATTTAGCTGGTGAATAGATGAACAAATAAGTAAGATCATTCATGTGGTTGACTGACACCTTGAAGTATCATGGTGTGCTTACCCTCACTGCAATGGTGTGTCAGCATATTTTTTCTTCTAAAGAGTTCAGTTAGGGTCAATTTGTGATTTTCCAAATTTTGATCAACAAAATTAAAGTACAACAGGGTTGATTTTCATTTAGAATCATCCATTCATGATATAAAATTAGGTTATGTTTTTGATTATTTATAGTGGCAAAAGAAAGTCATTTTACGTTTTTCACACCAAATTTTTAATAGTATGAACAGATCTTTAAAGGAAAAAATCATGAATATTTCAATACTTCAAATGAACATTCATCAGTAAATATTACGCTAACGACTAACAAAATGGGCCACTTGTGTAACATAGTGGTAGTTTACTAGCCTACAATGCAGAGATCCCGGGTTCGATTCCCGGCTAGGGTCTGAAAATTTTCACAAGTTCAAACCTACTGTTACATAACCAACCGTAGTCATTAATAATAGAGTATAATTGTTGCAACTTAAAATAAAAACCTAAAAATAAGAATTAAGCGGATAAGCCAACAACAAGCAATCAAATAATTATTACGCCTATACTTACTAAATATTGATAAAGCAGGCATTTGATTTATTTCAATATCATCTTGACCACCCAATGCAGCCATTATTTTTCAATAGAAATTTGTTAATGAAATATTTATCTTAAATTTTCTGAAAAAAAAAACAAAAATAATCGCTATTAATAAAAAATTATTTAACAAGATCAACACAACAAATAACACCTTTTACTTTCTCTTGCCCTCTATGCATGTATAGGGAAAGAAAGTATTGTTTTCATGATGATTTTTCCAAATCATTTTCACCGGAAATACACGTTTTCAGGGCCCCTGAACCAAAGAAAAAAACTTGTTTTTAGTGATTAGCCTTTGTGTGAACAAATTATCTCAAGAACGGAATAACGTACTAAGTTCAAACTGTTGTTGTTTAGGTCAACAGCCGGAAGGCTGGTTTGAACCTCTAGAGGTTTACTAAGTAAAAACGAGGAGTGAGGTGGTTTACTATTGCCTTCCTCACTGAGTTGAAAGAGTATGCTTATTAGCTTGCCAGGCCCTCTGAAAAGCACTTACTTTCCACCCTGCAAATGACACCTTCACTTCATTCACCACAGGGTCTGGTTGTATAGTGAAATTCATTACTCTCAGAGGAGATAACTCTGAGTAGTGTCTTTTGCACCTCTATCTCTTCTGTTCTAAAATAGTTCAGTCATACAATTGGCTGACTATGTGATAAGAAACAGAACTTTTTTGTAGCCCTGGAACAAGCAGATCAAGTGCAAATAATTTAACACTCCACCTGACCGTTATGGGCAGAAGTTCAAACTAGGAACTTAAATTAGGTATCACAAGGGTATCCGACATGAATATTTCACTCCAAAATCCATCAACTGGAAAGTAGTAGTTTATTCATGTGAAAAACAGCTCCTAAAATTTTATTTAAAAATGCCTCAATTACTTAAGTTTTATGCTCTACAAGATAGGATAAGCACCATGTCTGCTGAAATTCTTTAGGGCTTTTTTCACATCATAAAAAATTAATTTTTTCAAGATTACGGCCTTAACATGGCATTTTAAGGCAAAACATTACTAATTAAAGTTGTCGAAAATTTTTAAAAAACCCACAACATTTATTTTCAAATCTTTTTCTATTACCGTTATTTTAGCGTCAATTTTGATCATAAAATTGATAAAAAAATGGGACCTTTTAACATTACAGCCTTAGTTTGCATTTAATCACAAAGTGTATATGATCAAAGTTGTAGAAAATTAAAAAACCTAAAACTTTTATTTTAAAATAAAAGTTTAGGCTTTACAGAGCCAGTTTAGCAGCAATTTCTGATTTTCTGTATATTCAAGTTCTACAGAGGTTGATTTTCATTTTGCGTCATTCATTCATTATTAAAATTAAGAAATTATAATTTTTCATTATACATTGTTTGGTTATGATTAAACTTATGGATTAAATTATAATTATTTGGGATTAGGTAGCATCATAGCAGCAGAATCCAATATTAATATAATGAGATATAAAATCTTTTTATATTCACCTTTACACTGCTTCTTTTTACTTTGTCTTGCCTATATGAATATATAGGAAGGAAAGTATTGTTTTCATGTCGATTTTTCACCGGATATACACGTTTTCAGACCCCCTGAACCCAAAAATATGTTTTTAGTTATTGGTATGTGTGTGTGTGTGTGTGAACCAAATATCTCAAGAACAGAACATCGTAAGAAGTTGAAACTTGAAACTTAAGTTAGATACTACTAGAGGACTCGACACGGACATTTCGATCAAAATCGGTCGATCAGAAGCAGTAGTTTATTCGTGTCATTTTTCACTTTTTTGCGATTTTCTCAAAAATGGCTCCTACGATTTATTTTTAAATTGCCTCATTTACTATATTTTTAATACTCTACATGATAGGGTAGGCGCCATGTCTGCTGAAATTCTTGAGGTGGTTGTGCTCTCATAAAAAAATATTGTTTTTTTTTAAGATCACGGTCTTAATATGCATTTTAAAGCTAAGTGTATTAAGTCAATGTTGTAGAAAATTGAAAAACCTACAACTTTTACTACAAACATTTTTTTTTATAATGCTTAGTTTAGCGGTAATTAGCAATTTTCTATTTTTTTCTTCATGAAAATCTGTAAGAAATAAATTTTTTAAGATGTTGACCTTAGCCTATGCATTTAGTGACAAAAGTGTATATAATCAAACTTATAGGAAATTAAAAGATCTACAACTTTTACTTTAAGCATTTTTCTCTACAGAGCCTAGTTTAGCGTCGAAGAGTGATTTTCCATATTACTAAGCCAAACTAAGGTTGGTTTTCATTTCACTCATGATAAAAAATTAGGTTATGTTTTTTTGTTTATTTGTAATGTATTATTACTGATGTTAGGTTACATTGTTAATTATTTGCATTGGCAAGAGAAAGTCGTGTGAGTGGATTTTACTTCTTACTTTATTCACGAGTACTTTTGAAAATCACATGACTGTTTCACACCAGATTTTTACTAAGTTTTAGTACTAGCTAAACTCTTCATCTTTATCGATCCCTTATGCCTTAGTTTATTAAAGCAGTGTGCCACTTATTAAACCCTTTTATTTAAACAAAAATGATTAGTAGCTACCATAGTTTTTCATTAATAATAAGTGAAGCCAATATACCGGGTTTTTAAAAAATCATTCTTAAATTTATAGCAACTAGTGTTTCATTTCCATTATTTACTGCATTACCATAAAAGGTGAGTTTTAGTTAATACATTTTGTATTATATTTTCTTGGCCATGGAACTCTTCACTTATTTTCATTACGCCTAATGTGCTTCATCCATCAAAGTTATGCATTAACTGCAATCGCAAAGGTTTTGGTGATTTTTCTACAACAAATGCTTTTTCTTTCCAAAACTCAATCTACATTAACATGTAATTCACACTGTCAAGCGCACATAGTGGGAGCATGTAATTACGCAATGTAATTACATGCATGTTTTCACAAGCATGCAATTACATGCATGCATAATTATGCATGTTAAGTGCGTATATTTACATTATGCACTTTCAATTATGCATTAAATTGTCGGTATTCAACATGAGTTCCAGTATTTTTTTTTTTTGTTAAACATTTGACTGTTCTGCAATTACTGCTAATGCAGACGGATGAGTAGCAGCAGTGATGATGAATTATTTCTAATGGAAAACGTTTACACAAAATTATTACCATTTACAGAAGATACCGTAAGTGACTTTAATACAAACAGAAAATTGTACGGCAAGTATCATCATCTTTTTCCGCAATTAAAAATAGATATAGACCGGTATTTTTAAATACATGAGAATGACTCTGGAAATGTATAATTTTATACTGTCTAAATAAAACTTTGTTTACAAAAACAATGGTGCAACTTGTACAAGCAACCATATTATTGAAAGAAAGACTTGTGATTACTTAGGTACATATTTTCAACATTTTGACTACCGATATTCAATATTATAATATAAAGCATTGCTTGGCCAGTAATAATCTTTTATAAAGGTATTTTTATAAACCTACGTTATAATTAATGAATACGTATTATACGGCCCCAAGAACATTTAGCAACCTGCTAGCAAGCAGCAGGCAGGTTTATACAAAACAAACCCATGAGCTGATGTGCCCAGATGACCAGTGCACAGCTTTCTCTACCAGCGTTTACTGAGAGACGTCCGATTAAAATATAATGGCATATTCCTACTAGCAGGCTCCCGCTTGTAAGCGATCAGCGTTTACAGTGCACTTACCCTTGGGCTGGAAGCCCCAATTTTGCTGACACACTTTTGTTAGCAAGTCTGTATACAGAATGGTTCAATTTTATAGTTTACAAAAATTTAGTAGTTTTTTTATTGTTTTAATCAGCTGAACTTTAATACAAAATTATTGGTTAAATGATAATAACTTACAAATTGAAATGAATATTCCAATTTACATCAATGTTCAAATGGCCATTATGTAATATACTTGGTGGATAATGAGAACAATAGTGATACAGAATTATAAACTAAATAGATAGTAAATTACGGGCAATAATATGTTTCACAAGAATTATTTAAATGAGAGCAATAACAAGTAAAACTTTTAACACCGCAGACTCCTTCAAAATGTGAGACCTGATAAGTAAATGTTTAAAAGTGTAATTAATATTATCTTCTTTGAATTCAATCACAGTACAGCTGTTTTCAATTAGAACTTGTATCCAACTCAAACTGTAAAGTTCAAACATAAAACCTAAATGGCCTAAATTAATGTAAACTGCTGACGACGACACAGGAAATTATTTATCTAGATTCTTAATAAGTAAGAGCAAAGCTTTCACACAAAACACCCAAATAACCTTAACTAATTAACTCATAATTAAAACAGCTCTGATCTAATTTAAAATCGTGTTGGGAAATATAATAGCCATTTACAAAATGACAAAAACGACTGACACTCAAGAAATAAACTATAATATTCCATAAACGGCTAATCATATTAATATACAATAAAATAATTAAATAACAATTATTTTTAGCGTGTTGTTCATATTGTATTACTTAAACAACATAACCTCAAAGTAATTTCATTAACTTACTGTAATTTAACTTAATTTGTACACATAATTTTGTGAGCTGAGGGATCCAGTACAAACTAAAGTAGTAAAAATATTTTATTATTTTTATGCCAGTATTCAATAATTATTTATTTTTAAGTAGAACCCACCCAACAAACCTTCACTTTTTCGTACCACAAACGTCACACTATCATGACAGCATAGAGTGCATAGAACGTACACACATGGAACAAAACTTCCCAAAGAAGATCGCTTCTTGCACAACTTAAATTGTCATTAGTACCAAATCAACCCTTAGAGTGTACTAATAATATTAATATGTCTCAAAAAATAAATCCCGTGTTTAATAACATAGTTGGTTAGCGTTATACTTGGTAGTCTTGATCTAGATATTGAAATTTTAAATAAAGTCAAACTTTATTCTTAGTGTTATCTCAATGGGTCAATGTTACTACATAGTTTTTTTAAACATTTATATGGTTTGCGGTTGTGATCAAACTTTTCACAAATTCTCCTTGATTCTTCCAATCAAATGCTATAGAACGATTAATTTTGTTTGCTATTGAGATTTTGAGTCTTTCCTCAAATTCAAATTGAAGTATGTATTTAATACAAATTTAATGAAATATTTAGTATAAATTTAATGATACGATTCTGGAAGCATGTACTTTGGTTATCCGAAAACAAATATTTTGAACAGTTAAAACTTATATTTTCTGTAAAAAAATGTTACGTTGCTGAAGGTTGGTACTTCGTAAAAGCATGCAGCAGTGAACAGAGACCGGGGTGTTTACAGTTGTCACGCGTGTATGTTTACATTTATGTTGCGTATTGCTAATAGCGATTTGTGTTTCTGTTGACATCGGTGAGTAATTTTATTAATTATTTTTGATTGAATACTAACTGAGTGACGACGGTATAGGTTTTAATCCTGGGTACTACCCTGTTGTATTGTACTTAATTCGTAATAATAAGCTTTCCGGTATTTACAGGCTTTTCTTTTCATGTTCTATATTGTGCAAAAACAATTTCAAAGTAATTGTATTGTCTAGCTTTAGGATTTTATTAAAAGAACATTATTTCGATATTTTGCATGTTGGAACCCAGCAATTTTGTTTGATTTTATTGAGCGTTAAATTAGTTTGTGTTTCAAATCTTTATTAAGTAAAGAAGTTAAACAATTTTGTATTGCTATCGAATGTACAAATGTCGGTTACCCAAATGTCATTAATACTGGAAATCGTTAACGCAACACTGTTTAACTACCTAATTCTCGTTTCGTTTAATATTTGCATTTATTTGTAATCCCGATTCCAGTAAGCAATTTGATTTGTAGTTTAATTATTCGTATGTTTTTTCTCAGTTGATTAATCTTTGTGTACAATATTCTTAAGTATATTTTTAGTTAGTTACCTATGTAGGGTACGTAAATTGTAGTGAAGTTTAGTTTAGATTAGTAAAAATTTAGAAGTCGCTGTATCAGTTTTGTTACTATTTCGGCTTTAATTTAGCAACTCTACTTTTATTTAAACATGATTATTAATCCAGTTAAAGATATTATAAATTGATTTTTTTTTTTTTTATTACAGTGGATATTACAAGATGAGTGGTTGTGATACTCCTTTTTTTCCATTAAAATTTTCGTTCTTAAAGATGTTGAACATATGCCATGAATCTTTACGAGAACAACAATTATTATTAACTGAAGAGGAGATTCATGAACTTATTGGTTGGTGACTTAGTCTGTATTATCATAATAAATTATAGGAATTAGGGCTTCTTGCATGTTCCTACTTTATTCTTAGAAACAAGTAGTTATTTTTTTTAAATTTGGATACTCATCATTGAATACAATGTAGGATGTTCAATGGGCTTGTAACTAAACATTTGTTTTTGTATTATGCTTTTACTGTATCCGCATTTTCCGCTTATTGTATTTTTTGACTTTAGGTACATTTATTTCAGGAACCATCCCTCATAGGAGTGTGAAATTTTGCACACTTCATTTTAATACTAAGGTGTGTATTTACTCCAGAGGTATTTCAAAAATTTTGAAAATTTTTATTTTTTGGTTGTCTTTTTCATAAAAAAATGTAGGCTAAATTTGAACATTTTTTGAGAGCAAAAATCATTTTTAGATTGGAATAAACTTGATTTGTTCATGATGAAGGTGTCAAGCCTTAGAATTGGAATGAATGCCCATGTTGAGTTCAATGTGTTAAAGACAGGTAATGCGTCACTATGATAATACAGTAATTAAAATAGTTTTACTTAGTTCTCTTTCAAAATCACACTTAAATCTTTTCATCTTGCCAAAATCCTTTCGACCTGCTTTCACTTCACATAAGCCTTTTTTATTTATATTAATTTTTGTCTTCAGTATACAACATTTGTTAAATCTTCAGATTCCTTTCTTTTTCAAAGTTTACTGCATTCATTTGGTAATTGTACTGTAGTAATTGAATTATAAATTATGTGTTTTGTTATTTTTATGTACTAGCACGAGAATATGTGGAGTTCAGGAAAAAAGAATGTGCTGCAAACAAAGTAGCTACAGAGTTAGTTGTCAATGAATTTGTTGAAAAGCATAATGAAGATATGGATAAAGAAAAAAAGGAGCGCAAAGCAGAACGTAAAAGACGTCAGAGACAAAGGAGGAAATTGAAGAAACAAGGAGAAATTAATCCTTGTATTGAAGATGAAAATAATGATAATTCTTCTGAAAAGTAAATATAGTTTCATAGTTTTGTTAACCTTTTAAGTTAACTTTTTTTTCATTTACCTCTATTTGGTTATTATTTCTTGTTATCACTTGAATTTTTAATTGATAATAATTTACTTTATAAATAGATAGGTACCACTTGAAGTTACTTGATAAGAACAAAAATTATAGTAAAAAATATAAACTTTACATAAACGATAAAAACATGTGCGCAACATTTTAGTGTTAGTTTATTAGTCAGAACATGAGTGTGGAGTCACTCGATCATATTGTCATAAAAACATTTACTGTAACAAAATACATTTTATTTTATTTTTGAAGTTTAGTTCAAAATGTTTCAAAAAGATAGCAGCATCTAACTGTGCATTATGAAGCTAAAATAAAAAATTTAATATGCCTACTGTGGAAAATTTCTTAACTTCTGTTGATTTCTTTATTATAGATACCTAAGTTTGGAGCCTTGTTTATTCAAAACTGTGAGTTCAATTTTAATGTACTATACACCAAAATTTAGCTGATTTCAATCTGCAATTTTCCATGACAGTTTCATCTTTTTAGCGTTTATTTTATATTACAATATCTGAATGAGAAATAAAAACTAGCCAATTTTTGTTCCTGCAACAGATCAGATGCGTTTAGAGGCTTATAACTCAAACACTGCTTGACCGATTTATTTGAGATTTCACTGGAATATAAACTTGTACGTTTTTATTGTATGTACCAAATTTCAGACGTGTGGCTTATTTAAATTTTGAGTTATTAGTATAATTCTGAAACCCTGCTAACTCCATAACCACTCATTAATTCAGAAATTTCAAGAAACCAAACCATTGTATTCAGTATAAGAAAATTTATACAAATTCATTAATATTATGTATTACCAATTGACAAGTTATTTGGCAGAATTTTTTAAATACAGTAAAACCTCACTAATTCGGACTAATTGGGGGGAAGTGAAGTTCGAATTGATCACGAATATTTGTTTACATCTAAAAATTGAATAATTTAGGCAATTAAAATTAAAAAATAAACGTTACTTGTCTGAAATATCGATGTTTAATGAATTTACAGTACAGTATATTGAAAATCAACAAAGTTAAAAGTATAGAAATAAAAATATTTACGGCAGTAAAAATATTGTTAAATTGTAAGCTTTGAAATATTGAAAATATTGATAAATGTCCAGTGTAAAATGATATTTAATTAAAACACTATACTTACGTACCGATTATTTGGCACTTGTTGAAATAGAGGGTTGACTAATATCCTCAGGGATCATTTGAGATTGCTTAGAAAAAAAACTTGTTATTTTTTTCTGTGATTCTTTGCTACACTGTTTTCTTATAACTTATTGGCGCATCTCTCTTAGGACAAGATAATAGTCATTGAATTCCGGATTGAAGTCTGCAAATTCAATAAGTTTGTCTATTTGGTTTCTCACTTCATTAGCTTAAATTGTGGAACGTTTTCTTCACTGAGTAACCAATAATGTATTACAGGATGAAACAATTTTTATTACAGTTAAAAGCTATTATTTTTTGAAGTAGCACTTTATTAATTTTTAGCTAAAAAACTTCTAAAAAAATTAAAAAAGCTGCTCTTCTTGGAGTAATCCGAATTATCGCGAATTCCGAATTAATGAAGTCCGAATTAGTGAGGTTTTACTGTATTTAAATAATAGGTAGATGATGCGGGGGCTGCAAGAAGCTTAACCTTATTGCCACGCCTTTTAATTTCGCTGGTGGGTTGTTATATATTAGCCCCAGTCAGGGCACGACAAGCAAAGTAGTTATGGAATTACGCCTCGTCGCAAGCGAGCTCAAAGTCAAATTAATTGTTTGAATCATAAATACATAAATCATAAATTGAATCATAAATTTTTTTTTTTTTTTTTTTTTTTGCGCCCTGGAGACTCCAGGAGGAGTGTAGGACATGTCGTCAGATATAACACCTGAAATACATATAAGAATCACACAATGTATCACTACTATCAAGAAAGAAATTCTTGTACGCTATAAATTCTTAAAACTATTTATTGCTATAAATTCTTGTACGCATCATATGGATCTCGTTGTAGACAAACTTCTTTCTGGTTAATTGGATGTGTTCAAAGCTTACAAACTAGCTTTTCTTCCTCCTAACGTCAAATAATAGAACTCAGTAGCCAAATCTTCATCACACGCTATATTACCTCAGAATAAGAAATGTTCCACGAGTCACACGTGACGGTCAGATACAGTCTGAAACAAAAAAATTATCTCTCTGAAAGTTTAGTCAAGGGTTTAGTATGAGATGCAAGACACGAGTCAACTACTGTGGCTCTTATATGCATCCGCATGCACGTTCAATCTGACAACGCTGGCAAACGTTTTGATTGGTCAAAACGCGTGGAACAGCAGAGCTCATCAACTGTTAGGGGGGTGTATACCACAGTTTGGGACAACTATAAAATTCTGCAGAATTAGAACAGCACCGTCATGTGATTTTTTTTGGATGCATTTCTTTACTAATTAAGTTGAAATTTACTAGTATAGTTAACTACAATAAGTTCAGGGGTACAACTTTTGTTTCAGGAATCAAGATGATGATGATGAGGAGGAGGAGGAGGACGAGGAGGAAATTGATGTCAAATCTGCGTTTGTTTCAAATGCAATAGGGAAAGTGTCAAATCTTCAGCGTTCTACAAAAAAAGATATCACGGAAAAATTTAAAGATAAAAAACTAGAACCAAAGAAAGATCATCCTGTCACAGTACTTGCAAATATAGGTTTTAAGAATGCAACGAATGGGTTTTTTACTGAAGCAATAATAAATTTTTCTGAAGCTCTCCTGCTTCAGCCAAATGACTTTAGGCTTTATGCAAACAGGTCTCTCTGCTTTATACAAATACAACAGTATAAAAAGTAAGTTTCATTGATTTTTCTAATATTTCAGTTTGGTTGATCATTGTACAGTGTAATTCTCAAAAGAAGAATTAAAAAAAAAGGATTTCTAATAAACTAGGGTTTCAAATCTGTTCTTATATAAAATTGTACAAAGATTTTTTTAAGCTAGATTGGAATGTTTTAATATGGGCTTATTTTAATTTTCTACTTAAATCAAACACTTAATCATAATCATGCTATCAAAGTAGCTCAGATTAAATCCAGTTTTTGATATCTAATAATGTAAAAATAAATATTTCTTAAAATTATTATGATGTCTTTATCACTAGAATTTTATGTAAATATTTTACAAAAAACTATGTAAAACGTATATATAAAACCTGGCATACTCCTCTATAAATATTTTTTTAGCTTTGTTGCAAGTGCTGAGTGTTGTAAACATTTATTTTTACTTTCTCTTGCCCTGTATGAACTTTATAGAAGGAAAATATTGTTTTCATATCAGTTTTTTGAAATTGAGTTTTCATTGAAAATACATGTTTTTACCGATTGGTCTGTCCTTATGTGTCTCTTTATCATTGAAATATTTTCAAATTCATTTGAACTGAATAGTTAATTATGAATTAGCGAAACACCATGTGGACATGGTGCCTTAAAATTTTTGTAGTGTGCTATGTACAAGACTTTATGTGCATATGGTGTGCGAGAGCTACTTTACCGAGAATTGTGCAAATACACGTTCAGATCGTGATGTTTACCCCGTTCATTTGTTCCATTTTAACAGCGTGCGTTGATCTCGGTTACCATTTGTTGTGGAACATAGAGCTGTGCACCAATGCGTACAAAAAAGTTGATACAAGTAACATATTAACCTTAAATTTGATAAAAATGGATGTAATGCCTCCTGGGTGCTGAAATAAAAGTAACCTGTTTAGTATTTCTTTTATAATTTTTTTATTAATACTAATTTATTATTTCGGTAACGTATTGTACTAGAACTCATGTGTTTTGGTGAGAGCCGCGGAACAGACATGCGCACTATCAGCCGAACGTTTCATTCCTCATCTTTTCCATCATGAACAGTAACGTAGGCATACACAAACTATCCTTTGTTGAATTATGCACAACATCAATATTTACAAAATCCCTTGATTGTGTTCAAAGTCAATTGACTTTGAACACAATCAACCCATGATGCCGTTTTAGTAATAGCGTCTGTTTCTAAACTATATTTTTAGTTACCCGTAGTGGCTTTCTAAAGCATATTGCATGTATACTTGTGCACAATTTTAAACTAATTGGTTTAACGTTTGTGACTAATTTTCTTTGGATGTGATATTTTCTTCAAATAGTATATTTGTTTATTTATATCGTTTTGTTTAATTAATTACTATGTCTAATCTTAGTGGTAGAATTTTACATAGTCCAACACAAGAAGTTTTGTAAAATTTATTAAAATATATGACAAGTGACCCTAGAGCTGATAAATTCCTAATAGATCCCAGGAAAATAATAGAAAGAACAGCCACATCATCAGGAGTGTCCGTAAGTACAATAAAGTGAATTAAAGAGGAATCGTCTGTAATTGACTGTGGTGCTCAAGTCTTCCCTTTCATATTCTTTAAACAAAATGAAAACAAACACTGTTACAGGGCTGGCTAATTTTGATTGCAAAATAATACGTATATCAGTCACTATAAATGTGTATAATTATTATAATGGTAACCGACTACGGTGGCGTGCGAGCCGCACATGCGCAGTAAGTTGATCCTCCACCACGCCGTCGTAGCTTGATACAGGCTGCCTATAAAGTAGTACTCACGACTCTTGTTCTGTTCTTATGGTATCGTTTTTGACATTTGTGTCGCTGTTGAAAGCCGATTAATTGCGCGTGCACAAAATTCAGAGGAAAATGTCTGCAATTAAATTTGGGGTAATGGGCTATAAGGTTTTTGTAAATGATGTACCATACATTTTGACAGGCCCGAAAGAGAAGGACGTCATACCCTCTTTCTCTTATATTTACTATGCGGTTCTTTTTGTATAAAATTTCATACAACTGATAGTGTGCATGTGTAGTTGATTTCTAAAAATTGACATATGTTTCGTATAAAGTTCACAACTATAAACAATTATTCAGCTTCTTGGAATACTAAAAGGAAAGAGACACCAGACACGAAGATCTATCTGACTGCCCTTTAAAGAGTGATTTTTTCAAGCTCGTTTATTATTTCTGTTTCCATCCAGCATATGACAACATTTATATCAAATTACAGGTAACATTTTATTTTTTATAACTAAATAATAAAACGCATATTATGTTGTCCCAGAAAAAAGTTATACTACGTGATATGCAAAAAATGTGATGAGATTTAAACGTCCAACTTTGTACGAGTGTATCTTATCTAAATATCAGAGTATTATAATAACATTGTTGTTGTTTAGGTCATCAACCGAAAGGCTGGTTTGAACCTGTAGAGGTTTTACTAAGTAAAACGAGGAGTGAGGTGGTTTACCATTGCCTTCCTCACTGAATGGAAAAGTACTCTTATCAGCATGCCGGGCCCTCTGAAAAGCACATATTTTCCACTCTGCAAATGACACCTTCACTTCATTCAGCACAGGGTCTGGCTGTATAATGAAATTCATTACTTTCAGAGGAGATAACTCTGATTGGTGTCTTTTACACCTCTACCTCTTCTGTTCTTAAATGATTCAGTCATTTAATTGGCTGACCATGTGACAAGAAACAGAACTATTTATTTTAGCCCTGCAACTAACAGATTGAGCGTAAATAATTTGACACTCCACCTGTCTGTTATGGGCAGATAATAACATTAATAGGGTAAAAAAATAAGATTTATTAGGAAGTGAAAGTATTTTTTTCAGAAATTTTTAATGAAAAATGAGCTTGTTAGAGTGGTGCAGTGAACGAAACTGGCCGGCAGAGTGCCCTACCGATTGCGTATTGTCACAATTCTGCTTGAACACCGTGCACTGATTGAAATGAGTTGAGGGGAACGGTGGACACAACACATTCTCTGTCTGTCTCGTTACCCTCCCTACACGCCATCGTAATTGGCGAACATTATACAATATTATGTTATACTCATGTGCAATAATACAAAAATGTAACTAATATTTATTATAAGAATTGTAAAAACAGTATTAAGTTCTGCCTAATCAATAAATTCAAGTAATGCATGAGGTCTAGTTTAGCATGAGCCATACTGTACTGCACGTAGCGGTGTGACTCGCAATAATATGTCTGTTTCACGGCTCTCAGCAAAATGCATAAGCTATACTAATATATTTAGTTTGGTACGGATTAATGGTGATTTTGATTATCAGTGCTCATAGTGTCAATCAATGAACTCATTGATATTCATTTTTTCAGAGCTCTTGAAGATGCAGAAAAATGTACGAAATATTCTCCTGATTATTCTAAAGGATATTTATGCATGGGTGAAGCATATTTGGGATTAAATGTAAGTTTTTTTTAATATACAGTAAAGTGCTGATTATGCTTGTCGATTGGCGCTGAAATAATCACGGAGAATTCAAAACCATTGATAATTGATAAAATTTGATACTTTTAAGAGAAAATTAAACTGAGAAAAACAAACTTCGCTGAACGTAACCGCAATTATTTCTTATAAAGTAAAGTTTGTAATTTTCTCTTACATTTTTGAGCTGTTATCATATTTTCATTTTTTCTCGCCCTTATATGGGCACAGAATTGGTTGGTACTGCGTGTGCATGTGTGAAAGCGTGTTTGTGTGACCTAATGGTTTTCCCTTTATTTTTATTTGTTTTTGCTATTTTTTTCAATAAAGTATTATTTTGTGAAGAATGCAAGCTAAGTTGCATAATGTTCCTTTCTTGCTTACTGTCAAAATTTTCTTTGTAGGTCAGGTTGTACTTTTGTTCGTAATAAACTGATTTTTATATTTTTATTTTATTCACATATAATATTTATTTCAGTTATTATAAATAAATATGTTAGTAACTAACAACTGTTGTAAATATGTATAGTTATATTAAGTATGATATGTAAGAGGGGAATTCAAAAAATAAGTTTCCCTAAGTTGTACATGTACGAGTGAAGCGAGCAGTTTCCATGTGCAGAGAATTTTAGTTCGGGTGTAGTGGCAGCGCTTGCACTCAGTCTAGTGGCTGTAAACTGAATTGAGGTTCGCCTTCATTCTGCCACGAGTTGTGAGATGTGTAGTGTTATCGTTTTTTGACTGTAAAAAATGAATCAACTGTGGAAATTCATAGACATTTGTGCAGTGTTTATGGTGAAGATGTCATGTGTGTCCAAATGGTTTGTCAGTGGCAAACAGTCTTTAACCCTAGAAAGCTAATGTTATCAAAAAGTCTCATTAAAGCTAATGTATCGTAAAATTTACGACTGATTGTATATTTAAAAAAAAATTGTTTTAGGCGAATATACTTATTTTTATTAAATATTACAATTAAAAGTGCATACCTTAAAATAAAATATTGTTTTATGCTATGAAAGGTTTTCAAAGTTCTTCAGCACACTCAGCACAATACTTTGCACAATGCTTAGCACAAATCGGCTTGTTGCACGCGCGGCAGTACACGGACGTCATTCTGCTCTTGGCAAAAGGACATATCTTGCAAATTTTTCTTGCACCTTGTTCAGAATGGCCAACTTGAGGTTTTGCCAATGGTACACCCAAAATATCTGCAATGGATTGCCGGAGTTGCCTTCGTAAATTTGGGGTTTCCAAACATACTCCTAACCACGGTGCCCTAGTTCATAATGAAGTTCTTTAGCAAAATCTCGTCTTGACTTGGGTTTCTGGCCCAGCTTAACAATATTGTGGAAATAAATCACACAAGAATTTACCAATATGATGTATGTTTATCATACCGAAAAACATACAGACTGGCCACCTGCTGGTTTTTCAGCTACACAACATTTGGTTGTACATCTGGTCCAAGGAGTCCACTGCCCCTTTAGTTGCGTTGTATGTTTCAATAATGTGAGGTTTTTTTTTGAAACAGGATTCACAGTAGGTTTTTCATGTACTAAAGTAGATTTCATCACTAAAAACTAACTTTGTACAGAAAAAAAATCATAAAAAATATTTAACTAAAAAAACAAAAACATAGGTACGGTAAGGCTAATGAGTCGTAAAATTTACGAGCTGTATTCAAAAAAAATGGACTGACAGACTGCACTGATTGCAAACTAAAGCATGCCTGGATGGGCCAGTGTGATATATGAGTAGACCAAAAAGGACGAGTCTCTTGCTTGCCGCTTCAAGGGGAGGGAACTAAAAAACTGATTCGCGCTCGTAGGAAATACGATACATTAGCTTTCTAGGGTTAATGAGGCCAAAGAAGAAGTTTACGATGATCAGCGTACCGGCCAACCAGCAACTTCTTGCTGAGCCGACGCCTTTGCTGCTGTACTTGAGGTCATTGACTCTGACAAGCAGCTTACGCTCAACGAAACCTTGTGTGCAAGGTGGATGCTACATTTATTATCTGACGCTCATAAGCAGTGTCGCTTAACAGCTGCACAATCTTTTTTGATCTTGTTTGAAGTGAAGGTGGCGCCCTCTTTTCAAGAATAGTCACTGGTGATGAAATATGGGTTCACCATTCAACTCCTGAGAGCAAACGCCAGAGCATGGTGTGACAAAAAAGGAGATAAAGCTCCCAAAAAGCCGAAGTGATTGAATTGGCCGGAAAGGTGATGGCCACAATTTTTTGGCACAGCTGTGGAGTACTGTTGGTTGATTATCTGCCTTGATAAACCACAATAAATGCAATGCGGTACTGTGAAGTTCAGACCAGGCTTTTACGTGCTCTTCAGAACAAAAGGCAGGGGCTTTTATCACACAAAGTTTTGCTCCTTCACGACAACGCTCAACCACACATGGCTCAAGCAACACATAATCTTCTGGCCAAATTTTGATAGAATTTTGAGCACCTTATGTACTCTCCAGACCTTGCTTTCAGCAACTTCCATATATTTCTACTGCTCAAAAATCATCTCAGTGGTTGATGCTTCACTAATGATGATGACGTGTAAAACAAGGTTGATAACTGGTTTCAGGATATGAAATGGCAGATTGGTATGAAGCTGGAATTAAAAAACTGTTGCCTAGGCACCAGAAATATGTGGAAAGGGACGGAGATTTTGTAGAAAAATTAATAATTCTTTACATAAATGAATAAATATATTTTGTAAACCTTTTCATTATTTTTTTTTATTTTCCTTGACAAGAGAAACTTATTTTTTGGATACCCCTCATATATAGATTTTGTTTTACTTTTAAGGAAAAATAAATACTTTCTTATTATTATTAGTTTTATTATTGTTGGGGAAAAATTTTTGTTTCAATGTTGATTTTTCGAAAAAGAGTTTTCACCGAAATATATGTTTTCACGTCCCCTGGACCCAAAAATTATGTTTTTACTGTTTGATGTGTGTGTGTGTGTGTGTGTGTGTGCAAACAAAATATCTCAAAGATGGAATATTGTATAAAGTTGAAACTTGGAACATAATTTTAGGCACCATATGGGGACCATCTAAATAGTAACTACAATTACATATTCAGCCATTATCAGAGCAGAGCGGTTGTTTACATCAGTTCCAACAATAAGTGAAATGAGCTATAGATACTTTTATTAGATTTTTTAATAATAATTTTAATTTTTTCCAATTGTCAGGATTTTCAATCGGCAGAACTTGCGTTTGAACGCGTACTGAATCTGGACCCAGACTGTCATGAAGCTATAAACGATTTGTTCTACATACAATTGAAAAAACTCATGGATATGGGTTTCTCAAAACGCAGAGCTACTGTCGCATTACGAGAAAAGAAAACATTAAACGTAAGTATTTCATAAAAAAAAATACGGTTGTAAATTGGTGAAAAGTAAAATTATTTTGAAATTACTGGCTACGTACGAGGACCATTGGGAAAGTAGTATCCGTTAGTTCGGCATGGATTACTGACGTAACGAATAACTGCTGGACAAGGTCTAACGCTTTCAGTTGTGTATGTCTTCTGTCTGTGTGCAGTCACATTGACTGCGTTGTTTCTGTAAGTGTTTATAGTGTAATAGAGAACTGCCAGTTGTGAAATTAGGGCTGTGATTAGATTTTCTCAACGGAAGAAATGTGGGACCGTTGATATTCATCTTCAACTGAAGGAGGTGTGTGGAGACAATGTTATTGATCTGTTATCTGTTGTTGTGATTGAATGTTATTGTCATCTGTTAGGCAATGTTGTCGTAATTTCAACTTGGGGAGGGAAAATAAACCATGATGACAAGCGTTCGGGGTGGTAGTCGATCATTACGGACGAACTGCTTAGTTCACTTGATGAAATCTGTAAATATTTTTGTAATGTTTCACTAACAGGATATTTATTACAATTGATAATTATTTCTAAATACTAATATAAGATTTCCTAAGTCAAACCCAAGTTTTAGGTTTTCTGGCGCTTCAGTCTTTTATTAAAGTTTGAGTTGTCGAGAATTTGCAGCACCTTAACATTCGCATGACTTAGAAGTTGGTCGTTCTGATGTACACACTTAAAATGCAAAATTTTGTCCAGTGTATTTTAAATGGAAATTTTGTTTGCCCTTGAGTACCAAGTTCCATCGAACTATTGAATTAAATTTTTATGTGGTTGTGAAAAGGACGCTTTCAGGATTCTGCAAAAAATCTGAAAATGAAATCTGGTAAAAGCTGTAAGGATATTTTA
This sequence comes from Catonia carolina, assembly GCA_035578175.1. Classification (NCBI taxonomy): domain Eukaryota; kingdom Metazoa; phylum Arthropoda; class Insecta; order Hemiptera; family Achilidae; genus Catonia; species Catonia carolina. Next base: position 39,369,755 of record JAQMRL010000001.1, read on the forward strand.
CAAAGTAAATAAAAAAATTTTGAGTTAAATTGAGATTTTGATGATGCTGATATTCTGGTGGCAATGTTACCAAGTTTGGATTTTCATGATCGAATTGTTACAGCAATACGTTCGAGGTTTTCAGAAATAAGTAAGAATTTTATAAATAAAACTATTCCATAATTTAAATTGCTAAGCAATTTTTTTAACACTTGCTTATTTTTGGAATTCTAACATCTATCGTTTTACAATTCTTAGTAATAGGATAGTTTTACCACTGTGATTTGGCAAAAAGTGTTAAAGCACCATAAAATTGGGCAGGTTTTTAAATTTTTAGAAAACAGATTGTAGATTTGATACTGTTGCTAATCTGATGGTAATATTGCAAAGTTCAATTTGCTGCTCAATTTAAATTATTCATTTTAGATTTGCCACTCTATTCTAAATACAGTCAAACCTTTCTTAATGATCTCTATTATCAAGCCATCATTCCTATTTGCAACCAATTTTTGAAGAACCGATTTACTTTGTGTAAAGCGCATGTATTTATAACTTTCTCAGGTGACCACCCACCTACATGGTCATGACGTTGACATTTAATTTTTGTTGCGATCATGGAGTATTTTAGGTTAAGTAAACAAAATTTTGTTAACAGTGTGGGATCAATCAGATAATACTAGCACTTTTTATCAAAGCAAAAAAGGTAACTCAGAATTTATCACACAGGCCACCTAGCTTTATTATTAAGTCCAGAAATGTAATAATTTGTGTACTTGTATGCTCTTATAATAATAATAATATATTTATTGTCATTAAACATTTGATTTTTGCGGATTCCCGCTCAAACAGATGACTTGTCAATATCATAAACACTAAATTAATCACATGATACAATTATTTAAAATAGTAACACTAATTACACAGTCAATACATAAATACATTTAAAAATTCATACCACATAAATATGACACATCAATCAGTTTACATGCTCAATGGTTTAGATCATCATCTTCCACAGAATAATACACTTACTCCAATAATAAATCTTTCACGAGTTTCTTAAACAATAAAAAGGAAGAAACTTTCCAAATGCTTTTATTCAGTTTGTTATAGAGCTTAATACCCATATAATATGGGCTATTCTCATAGATTTTGAGTCTGTGTATTGGATAAATTAAGAGGTCAGAATTTCTCGTATTGTGATGATGACCTGTCTTATCCCTTTTAAAAAAGTCTAAATTTTTGATACACATGCATTAATATTTGATAAGTGTAAACGCAGGGTAGCTTTAATATATTGTGCATTTAAAAAAGTGGCCTACATGAAGTCCTAAAATTTGAATTATTCATTATTCTAGTAATGTTTTTTTGTATTTTAAATATATTTGACTAAGAGGAGATACTTAATACTTAATTAAAGGATAAAAACATCCCATGTATACTGTCATTTTAGTTTCAAAATTTGTTACCTTTCTTAGACAGCTCATGTTAAAACAAACACAATTCAATCTCTTAGACAGCTTGTGAATATTTTCATCCCAATGCAATCTTTGTTCATAGGCGGCCATTGATTATTTATCAGAAGCCACTAATTATGAAGAAGATGGCCAAGAATTGGATGATGATGATGATGATGATGATGACGGTGGTGGCGGCTCAGAAGTTTACCAGTCTGATGAAGACGATGAAACTTTCAAAAGTAATTCATCCTGTGAAAACGGAGAAGGCAGTCAACTGTTAGAAATAGCTTCTGGTGTCTCATCTGTAGTTGAATCAGAATTTACTTCTATGCGCAGTAATATTAATCCTCTAAAAGAGTGAGTTTTGTCTTAAATGCTGTAGTATTCATCAATTTGATAAACCTAATCTGCTTTTACAATATATAAGTACAGTAGTACAGTAGAATCTCCGTACAGTAGTACATAGTCATAGTAGTTCATATAAGTACAGTAGTCTGGCACCTCCAGTAATCCGCCCCTTAAAATATTAGGCCTAAAAGTATGAAACCTCACCCAGGACAGATTTTGGTATGTTGTTTAGGTCAACAGCCGAAAGGCTGGTTTGAACCTCTAGAGCAGTCATGTCAAAGATACGGCCCGCGGGCCGCATCCGGCCCCCGGGTTGTATCAATACGGCCCGCGATCCGAATGTGTCACAGAAAGAAGAATCATGTTTTTTTAGAGCTTTAAGACTTTACTCGATTCCTCTACGGAAGTTTTAAAATGCGCACACTACATTTATAAGTAATTTTAAGGGCAGCGCGTGCCTAGACAAGCGATAGAGATAGACAGTAACACCATTTCTACCTGACATCAATGAGCTTGTCAAAAACAAGAGAAGTCAGGTATCTGGATCCTCGAGCCCAAAGTAATTACCATCTTTTATAACTTTGATATGATTTTTAACAACCGTATATTATTATATACTATACAATTAAATAAATAAAATGTTATAATAATTCAGTACATTTTTTGTTATTTGAATCTGGCCCGCCTACACATTCTAAATTTAATATATGGCCCTCTGAAAAATTGAGTTTTGACACCACTGCTCTAGAGGTTTTACTAAGTAAAAACGAGGAGTAAGGTGGTTTACCATTGCCTTCCTCACTGAGTTGAAAGAGTATGCTTATCAGCATGCCAGGCCCTCCGAAAAGCACTCACTTTCCACCCTGCAAATGACACCTTCACTTCATTCACCACAGGGTCTGGCTGCATAGTGAAATTCATTATTCTCAGAGGAGATAACTCTAGTGTCTTTTACACCTCTACCTCTTCTGTTCTTAAATAGTTCAGTCATATAAGTGGCTGACTATGTGATAAGAAACAGAACTATTTTTTTTAGCCCTGGACCAAACAGATAGAGTGCAATTAAAATAACACTCCACCTGCCCGTTTTGGGCATAGATTTTGGTAAACGATTTAAATTGAATTAGGGAAATTGACTTGACCTAATTACGGCGGATTTAATATAACATGTTTTTTTTAGGGTTTGATTAAAAAATGAATAAGCAGACCTTAATTATTTTGTTAAATGGAATAATTTTTGTTCTTTTATCCAAAACCGAAAACTGGGTCATACTCTTTACTTCATGCTGAACTGACAATGAAACGTAATTCTCAGAACACGAGCACTCCCACACTGCACTAGGCGATGTCAATAGCTGATAATTATGTTTAGTACAATGACTACAGAAGTACTCAGCAAACCTTTTTTAATTAGTTAATTTAATTTAAAATCACATAGAAATCAATGCATATTCATTTTTTGTTTAAATTTATAATTTATAGTTCAAAAATTCCAACACATCCAGTAATACGGCACCCTCTCAGGTCCGAACAGGCCGGACTACTGAGATTCTACTGTACAGTTAACCCTAAATTTATGAGGAGTTTACATTTCAGAAAATTTAAGCGTGTATTGAATGCTGCAAATTAGCCCTGGCTTATTTATTTAATGGAAAAAATGAAGAGCTACGTGTAGAAGTTACATTCCTCCATCCCCGAGGACCATTGATCACCATATTTTTACTACTTAAGATGGCCTGATGTGTCATGAGCACCATTCACAGATCTCCTATTTACCGTAAACCCAGCAACACTAACAGGAAGGATTTACGTTCCAAGATTGAACTTTCCGAAGTACTATCCAATGATTATAAATGTTACGCCCATTTATTTCGTTCTGTTCATACTCACTTTTATTTGTTTTAATAATAAAAACTTGGTTTCCAGGTAACTTGTAAAAGTTTTTTTTTAGCTTTTATTTGTTATCGGGAACTGTATTTTGTTGACAACTACCCAATTTGATCGTTTTTGACGTGGATTAGACATGAGTTTGAACAGGGACCCCCCAGTAGAGTTTGTTCATGGATGGCTGTTAACTGGTCACCATACAAAATTGCTTGCCCAACTGGTGTTACTTAACAAATAATAGCGACTTTCTACCAGCTGACTGACTAGGCTGGCCCGAAGGCCCTTGTTAAAAGTTATTACATTATTTTAAGTGTTAAAAAGCTTGATAATTACTAAGACAATTTTAATTGTGCTTATAGACTTGAACTTGAACAGGCATAGTTCCTTGTTTTCCAATAAGCGTAATTTACACAGAACATTGAATTTAATTAATAATCACGTTTGTTTTAAATTTTGTTTTTACAATGAACCCATCATCCTCCCACTTTTATACTGGGTATATACAATTTAACAATATATACTATGTCAAGTATAAAGGATAATCTAGAAGAAATAAATGACAGACAGAATGAAATTGAAGTTTTAGAGAAATATTATATGTAGCCCTATAAATGGTGATAGGTAAAAATTAATAAACGCACAAGTTGAATAGGACAACCAACTGATTAAGTTGGCGATACTGTTTTAGATAAGAATAGACTATTCTTTATCTGCGACTTATTAATATTAATAGTATAATACGACTTATTAATCAGGTAAGACTAACTCTTTCTTGAATCTTTTCTCACTTCAATCACAAACAACCTTTGAGGAAGTTGGGACATCAATTTCTATTCGGTAATTTAAACTAAAATCTGGCAAAACACCTAATCCGGTAATTGGTAATTTTTGTTGATTAGTTATTTACTTGTTTCCATTAATTTAAAATTAATTCCTCTTTTCCAAATATATTGATGATTAATTGAGGCGTTCCGGACCAGAAGGGCGAACTCAACATAGGTCATTTTTTGTTTTTATTTTATTTGGTGTCTTTGGGTTACAAACTTCAATATTATAGGTATATTTTGTTGAGTTTGCCTTTTAAATTATATGAAAAGAGAAGGAGAAAAAATCAAGAGAGTTTACTTTGAATGATAGTCCAGTACCAGAAGGGCGAACTCAACAGCAAGGCGTCAGTCTTGTCACCTCTGTGCTACTGATCCCACCCCACTTATACCCTTTCCCCTTACTATTTAGCAAAAAAGCAACGGAATACTGGTCAACAGTATGTATCTCGTTGTAACAATAGTGTTGTGGTTTCCAGGAAGATTGGTGAGTGTTGTTCTTGCGGCTGCTTCGAAAATGTTGGTATTAATAATATTACTTCTGTTTTTAATGATTTTGGGCCATTGAAAATTACGATTTGCAAAATGCCTACCTCTACAAACTTCTTCATAGTACTGATTGTAAGAGAAGTTATGTAAAAGGTAGGCCTAGTCGAACTTTTTGAAGAATAAGATATACGATTATTATAGGCACAGTTATCTACGATGTTTGCCGGACAGCGTTTTATGGGATTCATGGGATTAGTGAGAAACATGTCCATACAGTCTTAGATAAGATAAAAGTTACTGGTAGTATAGACACTGACTAACGAGGAAATCACGGGTAATAAAAATTTATTACAAATATAGTAATTAAAACATGAATTTTTGTTGAGTTCGCCCTTCTGGTCCACAACGCCCCAATTGATCTGATCAGATGACTTCCAGAAACTTTCTTTAGATCATTCAGTTCAGATTCATTACTACTGATGCATTTTAATTACAGCACATGCATTAAGGTCAAAAAGTTCTAGGAATTGATGCCTTCAGCCAAGAAGGGTGATGTTGAAGGGGAAATTTCTTCTTGTGTTGGCAGCACTACTAGATTATGTGGTGAAACTGTCTGATATGCTCATCAGTTATTGTTATTGACAGTTTTTTTCTCATTCATTGGGTTTTGCTTTATGATAACACTTTTATACAGTGGTTCTTGATGGTAAAAAATTACCTTGCAGAGAACAATATTACCAAGCTAGGACTTGCGCTGTGCTGACCCAACATTGTCCCAGCAGATTTTGATCTGTTCCCATGACAAAATGACATTGAAAGAAAGTTTTGCCGATTCATAGGATGTCATTGAACATTTGGAGAGGCAGCTAAAGAAACTTATCAGAAAATGGCTTCCAGGAATGGTTTGAACAGTTATATGAACGCTGGAATGTGTGGGTAAATGCAAAAGGAGAATACTTTAAAGAAAATTATCATCATCATCATCACCCAAACACGGATAGGCCTAAAGCCTGTTCCGGCACCCATCTTCGTAGCGGTCTTCCTCTATCACGTCTACCCCGTGGGGCATAACTTAATATTTGGACTGGTAGTCTTTCCTCTCGCATTCTATTCACATGTTCACACCACCTGGAATTGTAGCGCGCAATGCCGTCTAATAGTGGTTGGACCTGTAATTCTGCTCTAATACTTTCATTACGTTTCATGTCCAGTCTGTTATAGCCTGCCGTCGCCCTTAAAAACTTCATTTCTGCACTTTGTATTAGAGTTCTCTCTCGTTGCGTCATGGTCCAACTTTCACTGCCATACAGCAAAACCGGGACTGCCATAGTTTTGTACAGTTTAATTCTTGTATCCTTTCTTGTCTTATTTTTCAAAGTTCGATGTATTGTCCCGCAAATTGTTCTAAACTTATTCAGTTTATTCATAACATCGTCATCTTTTAAAAAGCTTACGTCACATCCTAAATATTTAAAATGCGAGACTTGTTCTAAAACTTTATCATTTATAACGATTTTCGTTCTGACTGGATACTTGCCCTTAAAGGCCATAGTCTTTGACTTAGCGGCAGATAGCTTCACTCCATAACCCTCACAGATCTTTTGTAGTTCAAACACAGCTTTCTGCAAATCATTTTCAGTTTCCATGATAATTACCTGATCATCCGCATATAGCAAACAGCTTAAATCATAATCGGCGATTTGTACACCAGCATTTATGCTCTCCTTCCACTTGTTCAGAATCCAATCTATATATATATTAAAAAGCGTCGGAGACAAACTGCAACCCTGTCTCACCCCCTTATTTGTATCAATCGCTGATGTCAGTCTATTTCCAACCTGTATATGGACAGCTGTATCTTCATACAAACTCTGTACCACTGATATCAGATGTGGGGGATATCCTTGCACATACATTATCTCCCAGAGCTGCTCTCTATTAACACTATCAAAGGCCTTTTCAAAGTCAATGAACGCTAGATGGGTTTCTAGATTAAACTCCCTTCTTTTTTGTATCATCAATTTAAGAACAAATACAGCGTCCGTACACGACCTCCCCTTTCTGAAGCCCATCTGCTCCTCATTTATCAAACAGTCTGCCAATACTTTTAAACGTTCATTGATCACGGATGCATACAGCTTATAGCCTGTGTTTAACAGTGTTATACCTCTATAATTGGCACATAGATTTCTATCATTTTTTTTAAACAAGTTAATTATTTTTGCTGAATTCCAGTCTTTCGGTACTTTATGGCTTCTCCAGCACATATTGTATAGATGTAGCAGACGAAGGCCTAAAAAGAGGCCACCATATTTTAGGAGTTCCATCCTCAAACCATCCAAACCACATGCTTTCCTATTCTTCCCATGCTGTAGAGCGGTGGTAAGTTCTTCCATTGAGATCAGATCTGGGTTACAGTTATCACAAAGCATCTTCACTAAACCACTATTAGTTCTTAAGACGTCACGCCATAATTCACTATAATGGTCGACCCAATCCTTCTCTGATATCACCTCTAACCGTACTGTCTCTTTGACATCTGCATTTAGGTGCTTCATAACTTTATAAGCCATTTGCTGTTGTCCATGCAGGTCGTTCTCTACTTCACTAATAAAGCGATTCCATGACTGGTTATGAGCTTCTCTCACCAGTCTTTTTGCATCTGCTCTTGCTAGCCGGTACAAGGCTGTTGTCGTGTCATTTTTACTATTTAGCATGCGTTTGTATTGCTCCTGTTTTTTATTAATGGCTGCTTCGATCTCCCTATTCCAGATCTTTAAACCCTTCCTACTCCTTGATTTAAACTCTGTCCCTAAAGCTTCTGCAGCAGCTTTCTCAATTGACGTCTTTATATTAAGCCATTCCTCTTCAACATCATCACTACTAGCTACTCTTGCCAATACCTCATTGAGTCTGTTTACGTATAACTGTCTCACCGACTGATCCCTCAGTAGATGCACTTTATATACCTGCGTCTTCTCGACCCTCTTAGAAGTTGAGCGAGTTTTCTTCCATACTGTATATAATATAACTTTCGAGACAACTAGGTAATGGTCTGTAGATAAATCGTATCCCCTATAAACTCTTGTGTCCTTCACTTGGCTTGATAGTCTTTTATTAACAATAATGTAATCAATTAATGAGCGTGCACCTCGAGCCGTCCATGTATATTTATGTATATCGCGTTTCCTAAAAAACGTGTTTGTTATTTTTAGTTCATTGAACGTAGCAAATTCTCTAAGAACATCGCCATTCTTGTTACATAAATTCTCACCAAAACTTCCCACTACATCTTTTATTGGTTGATTCCCTACCCGAGCATTCATATCACCTGCAATTACGACGTCTACCTTCCTTCCATTAGCAGTGACGAGATTTTGAAGTTTCTTGTATAGTTCTTCAGTTTCCACCGGTTTACCCTCTTCTGGAGCATAAACACCGATCATCAGAAGTGTCCCACGTGAGTGCTGGAGTTGTGCAGTAACTACACGATCTGATACATATTGGTAATTCTTCACTCTTGATTGCCACTTCTTATGTATCATCAAAGCTACTCCTTTACTTGCACGCTGGTTACCTCCCACGCCGCTATATATCATTAAGTAATCACCGATGTGCTGTGTTCCCTTAAGTTTCTTTTTCGTTTCTGTTATAACCGCAATGTCAATCTTAGCCCTGGCTAAAATCCTTGAAAGTTCCTGTTCCTTACTCGCCAGTCCTCTTACATTCCAAGTGGCTACATTTAAAACATCCGTTATCCAAGGTCTTTTTTTATTTTTTGACGTTCCAGTATTTTTTCCTGTATTCCCGGTCCTATTTCCGAGGCTATCTTGGGTGCTGCCAGTAGTTAAGAAATCCCCTGGCCGCGTTACGGGCGCTGCGCAGGTTAAGTTCAGTGGTGGGGCTGCCACCTTTCTGCCCCTGAACTTGCAGGATTATCATTCGGGGTTCACTCCCCTAGACTCTTCCGCTCTATTGACCATTGGGAAAATTCCTCCTCTGCTCAAATAGACCGTTGGCCATTTTTCACCTGTAACCCTAGGCAGGGACCCTTACTGGGTGCTACCATCCGGAGCCAGATGGACCCAGGTTTTTTAACGAGGTTGTTACTCCTCCCCCTCCACACTTCCCCATCACATGATGGGGCCCCGGGCTTGGGACCGGCAGTGTTAAGCAACACTGTTGGCGGTGTTAGAAAATTATGTATCTTTAAAAAAATTATAGACTGATTCTGGGACTTTTTGACCTTCCCATCTCCTAGTTTCTTATAAGGAGCTTAAACAGTTAACTTGCCTTTGTGGTAAGGAAGGGTGTTTATATTTAAAAGAATAAATTTGGTGCATGATTAATGCTTACCAAAATATTGTATTACACATCATAAATATATTGTCACCATGTTTCTTTTATGATTTAAAATAAAATCTGTTTGACATGCAGTAAGAACTTGTGATCGTGTTAATCATAAATATTTTCCTGAAGAACTATAACCCAACACAAACCACGTGGCCTCTTTAGATGCACACACTGGCTGTGTGAAAAAGAGCTATTTAGAAAGAGATGGAAATACTGTGATGCGCTTGGTACAGTCTGATTGAAAATTTAAACTACGTATCGGAAAATATGTTTTATATCGCGGCACTAAAAACTAAACTACTCTTAAAATAAATATTAATATTTACTAGAAATCAACGTAATATTAAAGTAATATATCAAACCAGAACTTACGACACTCCACGTTAACTAATTACGCTAAAGGAATGTATTAAATATCATTGTTGCTGCTGAAATATTGAACTTGTAATTGGAGTGCAAACTGTACCGGTCAGCTCCGTGGTTGTTCCAGGTCAGGCTAAAATAACGCGCATCCACTATTGAGAGGCCATGTGGTTTGAGTTGGGTTTTACTATAAACTAGTCATATTTTTTCCATACATACGACGGCAAATCAAAAATTAAAGGGAAATTTGGATTCGGCTCCAAATTACGTGTATGACAGCACTGATTGTTCTGCTATAACTCATAACGTGTATCAGCTGTTCATTGAAAGTATTCTTTAATTGTTAGCTACTTCTGATTGTGTTTAAAAGTCTGTTCAAAATGAGTTCTCTTTTGGCTGATTGCACCAAGGAAGAAATGCGAGCAGTAATACGTTTCCTCATTTCAGAAGGTGTGAAACCAGCAGAGATTATTCGTCAAATGCGGCAGCAATATGGAGAGAGTTGTTTGAGTGGAAGAAAGATCTATGAATGGATTGATCTCTTTAAAAATGATAGGATTTCTCTGTGTGATAAACAGCGGTTTGGTAAGCCTTCCACTTCAAAGACTAATGACAATATTGAAGCGGTCTAACAAATAATGATTCTCGATAATCGACAAATTACAGTTGATGACATTGCTAGTGAGTTGAATGTAAGCCATAGTTCAGCGTATTCAATCATCCTTGATTCTTTAAACTTTGGAAAAATCAGTGCTCACTGGGAATCGTTATCAATCTGTTGACGAGGCCATTGAATTGAAGTAGTGAAAAATTTTCTGACCACCAGGCCGAAAACCTTTTTCCAGGAAGGAATTCAAATGCTTGTCAGAAGATGAACTAAGTGCATGGAAGTAGGAGGGGATTATATTGAAAAGTAATGCTAGTATCATTTATGTAAGTACCATAAATATGTTAATTCTTTCTATTTCACTTTACTTTTTGACTTACTGTCGTATTTCATTGATTAAATAAATTAATATTTTTTCAGCTTCACAAACCCGTACCGTTGTAATAGGCTGTACATAGGCAACCTTTCATCGCAGATTACTACTCTATGTTTAGAACGGGTATTTTCCAGGTATTAAAATTGTATATATATTTTATTTTGTTACTGTTGATTTTAACTATGGATGTGTCAACTGTCGATACTACCAGTACAGTACTTAATAAATAATCGGTATCAAGAATCAATGGTATAAAACTGATTCTATGATAAAAGATATTAAATATTAATGCAGTTGGGTAATTTTGCCTTAACCCTTTTGGGACCGGCTAATTTGGAAAATTTTTTACTTTAGGACCAGGGAGTTTTATTGACTTATACAGCATAATTTTGTTCAACAAACTATGTCTTAAAAACTATTTTTGTAAAATTAGGTAAGTATCTTTTTATTGTTTTCACAAAGAAATGTACTACAAACACATAACCAGATATAGTAAATATTTTTTTTTAAATTTTAAATTGCAGTCATTTGAAAACTTAATTATTCTATTTAATGGAATTATCAGAAATCGCTAGTGGTAATTTATAGTAAAAAAATGTTGTTGCTGTAGAAACTTATTTAACCAAAAAAATCAATTAATTTCCATACATAATTCTAAAATTTCAGCCAAAAATTAAAAAATAATATTTTTTTAACACTTCTCTAAAATTAGTTTTGAAGAAAAAGTATCCAAGTAGTACATGCATATTTATCTTTCGATCCTTGGCTGACTACACCCAATCCAAAGGATTTTAATCAGTTAGCCGCAGAAAACTACCTAACAGGCGAAACCACAACCCCTAAGAGGACAAACTCAATCGAGTGGGTGCGGACTTGAGCCGCCGGGCGTTCCACTCCCCTTAGTACTTGTGTAAATGTGTGACCAGTCGCCGTCGAGCTCGTTTTGCCGCTAAAGTGTGACAGCGTGGCTTTACCGCACATGGAAGTACTACAGTCCGCACCCGTTCACCTTGAAAGCAGGCAAGTATAGAGTAGCTAAACCGCAGTTTTATGATCACTCTGTGTGTGGTTTGGGGCGTGCCCCCTATCCAAGTAGTACAGTCCATTCCAAATATCATGCTACTATTACTTAAATAGAATAAAAAACAGAGGTAATTTTGTGTGTGGTTTGGGGCGTGCCCCCTATCCAAGTAGTACAGTCCATTCCAAATATCATGCTACTATTACTTAAATAGAATAAAAAACAGAGGTAATTTTGTAATGTGCTCATACGTCAGTGGATCACCAGAGATTTTTTTGTGTCACTTTCTTGGTAGTGAATGAAGCGTTTTAAAAGATAAATTAATAATGGAAAAGAAAATAATAATAATTTTTCCAATTACACACGGAAAATAGAAATCAAATTAATTAATTATTAAATATTAATGTATTTATCACGCCTTGTGGATTGAATGCATGGGTTACTGAATGCAACAATAATTATGACGAAAATACCATATGATTTTCAAACTTGCAATAAAAAATTTATATTTTATTTTGTAAGAATAATTAAAAGGGAAATTTTACTTTCGAAAAGGGACTTTTTATTCAGGAAAGTTACCACCATTTAGAGACTACCTTTCATGCTATTTTGAATGGACTGTAGATGAAAATAAAAGCACTCACAAATAAAAAAAGTACAATCTAAACTCATTTGTCACAAAAACAACTAAGGGCACGCTTCCTTCAGCTGGTGCGTAGTACTGCCAACATCATAAATTGTAATGAAAATAACTAACTTAAATTATAAAAAACCATATTTTAGCAATTCTACTATAAACTGCTTAATTTACTGAATTTTTGGGATAGAATTTCATGAAGTTTTGTTGAAAAATATCCGATAGATCGAATACTGGTCCTTTAGCATTACCTCCAGTGGTCTGATTAATCACACATTTGGTCCTTAAAGGGTTAAGGAAGTAAAAAAATTACTTTTCCATTTAAAAAATGTTTTAAATTGTTGTCATATTAAATAAATAATTCACCCTTCATCGTCTAGATTAGCAGTAATGTGCGAAAAGTCAAGACAAAAAACAAAAAAATGGGATGAACACATTACCAAAAACGCCCAGGAAAATATTATACAGGGACCGGCAGAAAAAGTTGATGGTTTTTTTATCTGACTGTACATCGCATCAATGTGAGTGGGGAGAACCGGGTCAATGATTTTCATTCCCCGGCTCAATGCCATTACAGTTGCAATGGAGTCGTGGAACGCAAAACATTGTGCTTTCATCATAGAGACTTACTTTAGTAACAGTTACTCGGTAGTCAAAACCCAGCGTTTGTTTCGTACAAAGTTTGTAGTAAGTAGACACCGTAGTGTTCCCAGTCGCAATGCAATAATGCGTTGGGTTAAAAATTTTAGAGGAACGGCTTTATGTTTAAAATGGAAACCTACAGCCATCCATGTAGTGTCCGTACTCCCGAAAACACCGATGCTTTGCGATTGTCAGTAGCCAGAAGTCCACGTCGCCCTGCTGCACCTCACGCAACTGAGCTAGGAATATCAGATCGGAGTGTTCAAAGAATTTTGCGTTTGGATCTTCATTTTCATCCGTATAAAATTGTAACTGTTCAAGAACCAAGCCAACATAATTTCTAAAACCGAAGAAAATGTGCACATCAATTCTGAACATTTTAACTAACGATTCAATAATCATAATGTCAGATGAGGCTCATTTTCACCTGTCTGGTTGTGTAAATAAACAAAATTTCCGGTACTGGGCGGCAGAAAATCCTTGTAGCCTACACAAAAAACTACTTCATTGTGAACGTGTGACAGTTTGGTGCACAGTGGCTAAATTCGGAGTGATAGGTCCATATTTTTACAAAGAGAACGGTTGAGCAGTTTCGATCACTTCAAGTCGTTATGTCAAAATGCTAAATAATTTCCTTGCAACAGAGTTACAACTTCATGAAGACACTGCAAATGTTTGATTCCAACAAGATGGGGCTACTGCTCACACTGCCAGAGTGTCAATGAATGTGTTAGGACAAATGTTTCCAGAACACATAATTTCAAGAAAAGGTAACCTTTCATGGCCTGCTCGCTCCCCAGATCTTTCAGTATGTGACTTTTTTCTTTGGGGGTATTTGAAATCAAAAGTGTATGTCGTAAAGCCTTGAACAACTGAAGATCTGAAGCTAGCAATTCGAAATGAAATAGCGGTGATACCGAACGACATGATTGTGATAATTTCCAAGTACGATTACACGAATGCGTGCAGAATGAGGGTCATCACTTGACTAACATAATTTTTAAAACAAAATAAGTGAGTTATTTAAGTGCTTTAATAAAAAATGGCAAGAAATGATGTTTCAAATCTATTAATAATTTTTTTTTACATCTTATTTCTGATTTATTTTAGTCATTTCAAAACCATCCACTTTTCTGCCGGTCCCTATATAATAAGGTTTTGCATTGTGGGGATAACATCTGGGGCTGAACTTTAGGCGATTAATTCAAAGAGTAAGAGAAAAATTATTGTCATAGAGATGGAATTCCTTAAGAAGGTGTAATATAGACATACCAGTTACAAGATTTAAAGAAGAATGGGAGACATTATAGTTTGGATCAAAGAGAAAAGCTTGAAATGGTAGAATACTTGAAAGATAAATTGAGCGCTGAGTGTGGGGATACAAGTAGTGTGCGCCCTTACTACCATATGGTTAAGCCTACATTCGTTAGCCTAATGTGTGTATTGTGCTTTATCACAACATAACTTCATCGTTTTATAAACAAATATTTTTACTTTCTCTTGCCTATATTAATATATAGGAAGGAAAGTATTGTTTTCATGTCGATTTTTCGAAATCGAGTTTTCACCGGATCTACACGTTTTCAGACCCCCTGAACCCAAAAAACATGTTTTTAGTGATTGGTCTGTGTGTGAACAGAATATCTCAAGAACGCAACATCGTACGAACTTGAAACTTAAGTTACATACCACTACCGGACCCGACACGAACATTTACATTAAAATCGGTCAACCAGTAGCAGTAGTTTATTCGTGTAATTTTTCACTTTTTTGCGATTTTCTCAAAAACTGGTCCTACGACCAGTTTTTTAAAATCGCCTGGTTTACTAAATTTTTTATGCTCTACAAGATAGGGTAGGCGCCATGTTTACTGAAATTCTTGATGAGGCTGTTTTCACGTAAAAACATTGTTTTTTTAAGATTGTGGCTTTATTATGCATTTTATCGCAAAAATGAATAAAGTTGTAGAGAATTTAATATTCTACAACTTTTATTTCAAACATTTTTTTGTATAACGCTTAGTTTAGCGGTAATTAGCGATTTTCTGTTTTTTCTCACGAAAACGTGTGAAAAATCGGTTTTTTTAAGATTTCAGCCTTAGTTTGCATTTCATGACAAAAGTGTATATAATCAAATTTATAGGAAATTTAAAAGATCTACAAATTTTATGAATAGCATTTTTCTATACAGAGCCTAGTTTAGCATAAAAGAGTGATTTTCCGTATTTTTAAGCCAAACTGAGGTCGGTTTTCATTTTGCGTCTTTCACTCATGATTAAAATAAGGTTATGTTTATTGAGGTTAGTTTTTTGTTTATTTCTAATGTTTTATTACTAGATTATTGGTCATTTTTAGCATTGGAAGAGAAAGTTGTGTGAGTGTTTTGTGTTGTGGTGTTGTGTCACACCAGATTTTTTATAACAGCTAATTCATTGCTTCTAAACTTTATTTATTTAATCGATCGTTCATTTCCTTTAATTTATTACTTAAAAGTATTCCTACTTAAACTAAAAATTTAAACTACTATCGGTTTCATAATCATAGACTCCTGAGTTTGAACCCTTGCATCTCCAAAACTATGAGTCTGATTTCAACATATTTTACATCAAAATTTAGCCCATTTTATTTTGCATTGACCTATAATAGTCCTATATTTTTAGAGTTGTTTAAAAATTACCATATCGAGGTTGGAAGACAAAAAGACCCGGTTCTTTTGCTACCGCAACAAATTTCATGCAGAGGCATTAGAGGCGTGTTACTTGATAATTATTTAGCCAAAAAAATTTTAATTTTAACACAACATAGACAATTAAATTCTTACGGCGCGTACAAAATTTAATATTCATACGTTATTTAAATTTTGATTTATTAACAATATTCTGAACCCTTGCTATCTCGGTAACTGCTCGATCGTTCGTCACAGGCAAACTATCGTTTCATTCAGCGTAAAAAGCTTAGTACAAATATTTTAATAACATGAAATATTGATTGGCCAATGTTGTGGTGGAATTTTTAAAATTTTTAAAAATAGACTGGGTTATGTGCGGAGGGGGGGCTATTATCTATATTGTCTGAAGCTGACTGACTACCTGAATTGACAATGCAGTCTGTCAATTCAGGTAGACAGTCTGACAGAATGTCACGTACACAACCTGGCAACATGGATAGTAGCGCCCACCCCCAACCACGATATGGCAATTTTTAAACAACACTAAAAATATAGAGCTATTATAGGTCAACGCAGAATAAAATGAGTTAAATTTTGGTGTAAAGCATGTTAAAATCCGACTCATAGCTTTGGAGATGCAAGGGTTTAAAGTTGGGTGTCTATGATTATGAAACCGACAGTAGTCATGTACATGACTGTGTAACTGTATGATGCGAACCTTTTGATTTATTTTGTGTTATACTGACTGTACTTTACGGGTGGTGCGGCGGAATCTGTCAACTGTGCATGCATGAACCAGCGATCAAATTATCTTGCCAGTATTCTATGGGCTTGTAAGGAGAGTGGTAGGTGAATTTAGAGGGTCACTGAGAGAGGTCGGGAAGTAAACTTCAAAGATCAAGGAGAGGTGGTGGGTTGATCACTTGAAGATTAGCGAGATAGAGATAGATGGAGACACAGTCTGGGACAAGAAAGGCAACGACAGCTGTAAAAAATCCTTAAGTAAATAATGAATTGGATCTATACTTTTTGAGATTTTAACATTTTTATTTCTTTTTTTAAGGTTTGGAATTGTTACTGCTTCAAAACTGGTACCTGCTTCGAAATGTGGTTTCATAAATTTTAAAGATTGGAGAAGTGCTGGCAGTGCAATGGAAAATTTACAATGCAAGAGCCTCATGCCTGGAACTCCAACTGTGTCAATACAATACCCACTTACTGATATTCAAAAATTAGCCAACCATCCTCTGTAAGACATTTTATGATTTCCTACTTAAAATATTAAGTATTCATAATTATTTAAGTTACTAGTTAGCATCATAGCAGCAGAATCCATATTAATGTTTTATTTTCTTATGTAACAATTTGATTCAAAAGTGTTAACAAAGGAAGATGCAATCTTCATACAAAAATTTCTAGTAGCTATTATTATTAGCTGAAGAAGTGGTGCGCATCACGAAAGTACTTGTAATAAACAAAATATAAGAAGCAGTATAAGGTAAATCAAAAAGTTTTTTTATATATACTGTCGCCGACCGGGGCCGATGACAACGTGGCAAAACCTTGTTTGTAAAATTGGTGGCCCTAAAAAGGGCCATTGTTGGCGGTCGGAAGAGGCGAGCCGGCGTGATGAAAGCAGAGTCCGAAGAGTGACGGCTCGGCTACCGGGTTCAGGCTTAGCCTTCCCTCAGCGGCAGTTGGGTCCCCACTGCAGCAAGGCACTGGTGGAATCCCCCAGAGCCCCGCAGTGTCAGGTCGGCGTAGGCCGTCTGCCGATAGCGCGGCCGAAGCGGCTCTCTCCAGGCCGGCCAAGGCTAACTGGTGCGGTAATGTAGCGTCCGCCACCAGTGGCATAGACCAGGGATGGTGCAGCTGGGCTCGTCTTCTTCAGTCGGGAGCTCGTCTTTCTTTTTCTTGTCCGGTTGAGAGTTCAGTGAAGAGTGACTCTTGCAGGTGAGGCCCCTCTCTTAAATACATCTCTGTCGAGTCAACAAGGTGGTGGGGAGCAGCTGTAGGCTCTCCGCGTCAGGCAGATGGTGGGATCGTCTGCAGGTGCTATGTTGGTAGGGAGAGTTGGCGACAATACATAAAAAACAAAACATTAATATTAAATATTTATTGCTTAATTAACTCTTTACATAGGTAGATTTTATTAACTCTTTCTTTTTATTTACATAAAGTCGGTTATTAAGTTAGCTTCTGGGGATACTTCATAGACACGAGTACTGATAAATTATGAGGTGTATTGTAAAGTTGTAAGACTATTGCCACTGCTCTGTAGAAAGGGCTTAGTTTGCCCTAGGATGTGAAAGGTGAAGATTTTTTGACCTTGAAATGTTGTGAGAGGATCACCGCAACATCTTTGCTCTGTACAACAGTAGCATCTCCCTAACCTCTGGAGAGTTAGTGAGTAAATTTTCAAAGTGGAACAATAAATTTTTGTTAAATTTTGTTTTAAAATCAAGAAATTAGCTTCGTAGACGTTTGAGCTCTTAACCCTTTTCTCTCCTGAAGTGGAAACAGTGTTTTGAAAACCCCTGGGCTCAATTAGGAAATCAACACCTCATTCTCACTAAGTTTGTTAAACTATATTTAAGATTAATACCAAACTATGTTCGGTAAATATATTTAAGACTAATACATGAATAAAACTGAAAATATCTGTTAGAATATTTTCTACGAAGAACCTATTATGCAGTATAATATGAACAGACATACCTACATAGAATAAAGAGATGAAACTACTTGGTATGTCATTAGATCCCAGTTCAACTAAAAGTAAGGTAAAACTGAAAAATCTGGTGTGAAACACTCACACAACTTTCTCTTGCTAATAAAAATGATTAACAATATAACCGAACATTAGTAATAAAGCCTTAGAAATAAACAAAAAACTAACATCAATAAACATAACCTAATTTTAATCATGAGTGAAAGACAAAATGAAAATCAACTTTAGTTTGGCTTAAAAATACGGAAAATCACTCTTTCTCGCTAAACTAGGCTTAAGAGAAAAATGCTCTAAATAAAAGCTGTAGATTTTTTAATTTCCTATAAATTTTATTATATACACTTTTGTCGTAAAATGCATACGAAAGCTGAAATCTTAAAAAACTTGATTTTTCATACTAGAGTTCGGAAAGAAACCCACTTGAAGTTTTACGAGACTCTGGCTGTTCCATTATTGTTGTACAATAGTAAGTTCTGGATACGTGGGAGGAAAGATGAACGTCAGATCCAGGCAGTGGAAATGCGGTTCTTGAGAAGAGTTTAGGGGTGTAGTTTGATGGATCAGATTAAGAAAGAGGAAACCCAGGCCCATTTAAATCTCTCTACTCTCTTAAAAATGGTTGGCTATTGCAGATGAGAAATGGGAGGAACATTTTATATAAATGGGTGATGATAGATAGGCGAAAAGAGCATTATATACCTGATCGGCAAAGAGATGTAGGAAGGCTGTGAAAAAGATGGGCAGAGAAGTTGGAAGGCCTAATCTATGAAATAAAGAAGACTTAGCGATTTCTTTGTTCCGCAACTTCAGTGCTCTCTCCACATCCTCCTCTGCCTTTCCTCATACAACCAGTTTTATACCTGTGTGTACCATGTTTAAATTTATCTAGCATATTGTGTAAATCATATTATATTGTTTTCATTTTTCAGTAATTTCCAAAATGAATCAAAGAATGGTAGTCATTTTACTAGTCAAAGTAATAGTTCTACAGACAATTTGTATCCAAAGATATCCTCATCTACTGCTTCATCTTCTGTCTCTTATAGTCAAGTAGCTGCACGTTATTCTCAAAAACCAGACTCTACAAACCGGTATGTATTTGTTTATCGGCTAAGTTTACAATATTAGATATGTTCCAGGGGTTTCTGTATAGTTAAAACGCAAGGTGTGGTCTAATAATGTATTTTATTTAAACTGAGATTCTGTTCGTCCTTAAATATGAAGTTCTACTGAATGGATTTAAATAATTTTTACATTGTTGTAAGATATTATTTATCAACCCTTTGGATAGAGTATTATCGCCGACCGGGGCCGACGACACGCAGCGAAACCTTGTCTGTAAAATTGGTGGCCCTGAAAGGGGCCGTTTAATTGTGTTGGTGGCCCTGAAAAGGGCCGTTGTTGACGATCGGAAGCGACAAGCCAGCGTGGTAGAAGCGGAGTCTGAAGAGTGACGGCTCGGCTACCGGGTTCAGGCCTAGCCTTCCCTCAGCGGCAGTAGGGTCCCCACTGCAGCGTAGCAGTGGTGGCCCCGCAGTGTCGGGTTGGGGTAGGCCATCTGCCGGTAGCGCGGCCGAGGTGGATCTCTTCGGGCTGGCGAAGGCTGACTGGTGCGGGAATGTAGCATCCGCCACTGGTAGCGTAGACCAGGGATGGTGCGACCAGTCTTGGCTGGGCTCTTCGTCTTCTGGCTGGAGCTCTTCTTTCTTGTTCTTCTCCGATTGAGAGTTCAGCGAAGAGTGAGTCTCGCGGACGAGGGCCCCCTCTTAAATACCTCTCCATTGAGTCAACAGGGGGGTGGGGAGAGGCTGTAGGCTCTGCGCGTCTGTAGCGCTCCGCGCGGCAAGCAGGTGATAGTGAGACTGTGTGTAGACGCTAATATTAGGCCGTAATTGTTTCAATGTAATTCTAACACCGTGACTCATCAAGAAATTACATAATGAACATTATTATCATCAGAAATACAGTACTGTACGAAACGATCGTAAGATTTCTGCTTACTATTTAAAGTAATAAGTGTGCCTATATTTATCACACTATTTTATTTGTGAGATTTTTACAGTACAATATTTGATTTGCTCTGCTCTCTACGGTAATAATAAAATTCCTTAAATTATTTGTAGCTTTCGGTCCAGGTAATCCGGAGATCCTGGTTCAAGGAGTCCAACCCAATGGAATTATACTGAATATATAGTAAAAGGTTTTGTACCAAATTTAAACGGACAGTCACTAACATGATGCAATATATTAACAGATGGGAGGAATAGCAATAGTGAGATGGTATCGATTGATAGAATGTTGGAAGGAATGCAACTGCGTAATTACAACTTGGTAGAGAATAAAATTGACTGGCTACCTGACTTTGTAGTACTTTTCGTAAAGAAGATATTTATTTGTAAAGGATCAATATATTTTTATAGAAGCACAAATTATATCAAAAGCAGGATCGCTCAAGCTAGAAGGGCCTTTGAAATGAAAAACAGCTTACTGACTACAAACAATGATTTACAGATTAGGAAAAAAATCGTAAAACATTATGTTTGGAGTGGGGCATTATATAGGAACAAAGCGTGGGTGATAGGGGCTGTAGAAAGGAAGAGGATAGAAGCTTCTGAAATGTGGTGTTGTAGGAAAATGTTAAAGATAAGCTGTGTGGGCAAAATAAGTAATTTAGAGGTTCTTAGACGAGTGGCTGAAAGAAGTATATGGAAACATCTTACCATAAGAGATAGGCTAGTGGGGCATATCCTAAGTCATCCAGGTATTGTTCTATCAATAATGAAGAGTAATATTGAGAGGGGGAAGCAAACCAGTCGAAAGACTGATAACAAAAAAATATATCATTGGTTTTATGTTTTTGGTCAGCCTGTAGTGTAGCAATCAGCGGGACTGGGTTTGAATCCGTCAGGCATTTTTCACCGATTATATTCATATGTCACCCTTCTCAACATCTGAATTAGCAGTAATTGCAAAAACAGTTAAGTGTAAAAAATAATTATGTTTTACTTTTATTTTAGATCTCGACCTATAGCAAAGTTTAATCAGGATTACACAAGTTGTAGCCGAGGTCAAAATTTCGAAAGAAATGGTTGGTGTAGTCAGACGTTGCCACCTTCTTCACCAACTCCATCTCTATCGTCTGTTAGATCCTGTTATAGCCAAGCTGATATTTCTAGGAAACCAAAACATGGTCATACGTGAGTTCATATTTACACTATTACAGTGACTGAATTGATCTTTCCATAAACTGATTGTTTTAATAGGATGATTTTAAATACTCATGTAATTAACATGTTATAACATAACGTTTTACCACACAGTATATTATACTGTGTGGTAAAACGTGGCATCTAGCTGTGGACGACCATCAATTGAATCAGTGAGTGGAAAAAGGGTAAGATTCCAAAAAATGCGAAATTGAACGAAGATAGCAGTTTTGTTAAGTTTACTTTGGCGCGCATGTATTGGTTGATAAAAGGGAAATATTCCTTATCTAATATTCCAGGAATATTACCCTTCTTCCATTCAATAGCTAACAGCTGTTGGAGCACTGGTTTATGTGTTATTATTTTCAAAATGTAACTATAAATTATTTTTAAATAAAAATAAAGTTTTGTAGCATATTTTCACATTATATTGTTTTTTCAACTTAATTTTTCCCATTCACTTGTACTAAATCTAGAAAAAGGTGAATAGTCAACATATTAATAATCAAAAATCAAACCCATGATTATTGTAAAACAAATTCTAAAGTCACCATTAAAAAGCTTTAATATAGTACTACAAATGACCAATTGAACATTTTACCATTAAACCAAAAACAAAGTCACAAAACAGTTTTTTTAATTTCTCGAAAATAAGGATTTTGGAATATTACCCTTTTTCCACTCACCGATTCATTGCAGTACAATTATGGCCGAACGCACTGACGCATCCTCGGTTCTGGCTAATCATTTGAGGCTCGTTTAGGCTTTCACAATTCTGTGAGAGTGCTTTTTTCATCAGTAATTTGACAATAAATAACATATTGTGACAATATTGAAGACGAATATGGTTCAAGAAATTTCTAGTTTTTCATTCATAAAATGGTAAAGAGTAGATAATAGAGTGAAATAGTAACAAAAGGGTTAGCTATAATAGTATACCCATTCATAGAGGTTATTTAAATGACCACGCTATTGTGTATGATAAGGTAGGGTTATTGTTGTACAACTATTTTTGAAATGGTCGGTTGATTACCTTTATTCTACCGGGTGACTTTTTAGTCCTGTTACCGTATTGTAAGTGTGTGGTAATTTATTTCTAATAAAGGGAAATTTTGTTTTGTCGCACGAAGTTGGTAGCCCTACTCAATCGGTATACACACGGCAGTGCGAGTTGATTAACCTTGAGCTGTGTAACATTTTGTGTGGATTCCGGTCGTCTTATGAACAGAATGTCTTTTACCATAGAACAACAGGTTTTCATTATTGAACAATATTTTGCTACGAAATCATACACGAGTGTAAAAGATGCATTTTAAAATTAAATTTGTTGGTGTACCTCCGCCAGAAAAATGTCAATTTCTAGGCTAGCAAACCGATTTCGAGAGACAGGTAGTGTTTACGACAGAAAACGTAGCAGTCGACCAACTGTCTTGATAGATGATGGTATAGAGAATGTGAAAACAAGATTACTCAATTCTCCACGGAAAAGTTTACGAAAACTTTCCTCGCAAGTTGGTTTATCATATTCGAGTGTTCAGAAAGCTGCTAAAAAATTGCATATGTATCCGTATCGCGTACGATTAGTCCAAGAGCTTCAACCTCCAGATTTAAACAAGCGATTGCAATATTGCCGTTGGTATAGGTCATGCGTAAATGATAACGGAATCGAATCTTTGAACACAGTGTTCTTTAGTGATGAAGCTTGGATCCATCTAGACGGTTATGTGAACACTCAAAACACTCGAATTTGGGCGGCTGAAAATCCTCACGCCGTTCACGATAAATCTTTACATCCTGCAAAAATTGGTGTGTGGTGTGCGATATCTCGTCAGCGTATAGTCGGACCCATTTTCTTCGAACAGATTGTAAATGTTGAAGTGTACAGGAATATTGTGCACCAATTTGTGGCTCTACTGGAACCTCAAGAACGGTATTGCTGGTTTCAGCAAGACGGCGCTACCTGTCACACGTCTCGAGAAACCATGGATTTTCTGCAAGAGTTCTTTGGTGGTCGAATAATAAGCAAGGGTTTATGGCCTCCAAGGTCGCCAGACCTCACAATATTGATGAACTTAAAGCCAATATTACAGACTTAATCACAAATGTTTCCAGTGCAACTCTCAAAAAGGTTTCTGCTAATATGGTGAAAAGAGTCAAAGCATGTATAACCTCAATGGGTGGACATTTTGAGCATATTCTTTAAAAATCTTTAGTAACTAAGAAATGTGAGTAATAAAATATTAAATTTCTTTTGTATATAACAACTATACATTTTTATTACAATTAAATTTCCGTTTTATAAATTACATTAAAAATTGGGTACAGGACTAAAAAATCACCCTGTATTTACAATAGATCTATTTACTTGTTTACAATAGATTTTTCTAGTACTCATTTATAAAGGGTTTTTGTACTTTATTATTTGTATCGAATTTCGATGTCTTTCGAGAGGATTATTTTTGATCGAGCTATATAAAGAGCACCCGAGTGCGGTCAGTGAGTCAGTATTCGTTTGATCTTTGATGAGTGGCTATCGATGTGTAGTGCAGGCACGTTCCGGGCATTGTGTTGGTCAACTATTGTTATACTGTCTTTGTGTGTGTGTGTGTGTGTGTGCATTGTGTAAAGTTATTGTGTATGTGTATTAAATTCAGTTTTTGTGCATTGTGTATTCAATTTTATTTTGTATGTGCATTCTATATAATTGTTGTAAGTAGTATTAAGTAAATGATTAAGTTATTTATTGTATTACTTCATTATAATTAGTTTATTTTTTATTTTGTAAATCTTTTAGTTGTAATAAATACTTGTAATTGTAAACTTTAGTGTATTAATTATTTAATTGCCTAGATCCCGAAACTGACCTTAGCGGTAAGTGTCACAAAATTATGTATAACTATGATTTTTTTTTTAATGTTGTTGTTTAGGTCACCAGCCAAAATGCTGGTTTGAACCTGTAGAGGTTTTACTAAGTAAAACGAGGAGTGAGGTGGTTTACCATTGCCTTCCTCACTGAGTGGAAAAGTATGCTTATCAGCATGCCGGGCCCTCTGAAAAGCACATATTTTCCACTCTGCAAATGACACATTCACTTCATTCACCACAGGGTCTGGCTGTATAATGAAATCCATTACTTTTAGAGGAGATAACTCTGATTAGTGTCTTTTACACCTCTACCTCTTCTGTTCTTAAATTATTCAGTCATTTAATTGGCTGACCATGTGATAAGAAACAGAACTATTTATTTTATCCCTGCAATTGAATAGATTGAGTGTAAATAATTTGACACTCCACCTGTCTATTATGGGCAGAATTTTTTTAATATTATAAATTTTTAAATTATATTGATCCAAAATTTTACTTGTTATTTCTTTATTATACTAGATTATTATGTGAAATTTTGCTTATGTTTATGCTGAGAAGGATTTTTGTACAATAAACAGAATAACAGATATTGTAAGAAATATTGTTATTTTTAATGCTCAACAGTAAAATGTTAATTAAATTGTATACTAGCCATTAGATAATTTAAAAAATAAATGTTATTGGTGATGTATATTTTAATATAGTCATTGCAACAATGCAACTGTACCATTTTTATTTTAAAATAAAACAATCCACCGAATTGATACATTTTATTTAATAATTTTGTTACATTGCACGTCAGAATATAAAGGTACACTAGTTAACAACTTCTGTCAGGAACAAAATTCAGTTACGCATTTATCTCTCTAAAAATATTTCCTGTGGTAATTTAGTATTAGTATGTAATTAATTTCAGATTACAAGTGTTAACTTTTTTTATAGTTTATAATTTGTATCAATTTTGCTTTCAGTGGTTACACTACAAATACATGTTCTTCACTTTACGTATGGAACCTTAGCCGTGGAGTACAGAATAAAGATATTATATCAGTTTTTTCCAAGTAAGTACAACACCACTTTGCTTTTTAAGTATAATTATACATTTACAACCCGTACACTTGATCAGTGATCATTTGTACTCACATCTCTATTTACAAGGTGTGTCTGGAAAGTAGTACAATTTTTTTAACCAATAGATTTATTGTAGATACAATTACAAACATTTAATATTCTTTGAAGCAGTTTCCTTGGGCATCTACACACTTTTTCCAGCGGCTCTGCCACACATGGTACGCATCCTGGTAGGCTTCAATGGGGACTTCGGCAAAGGCCCTCGTCACAGTGCCTTCAGTCAACCCAGAGCAAATTCCTTTCAAGGTGATTGTTAGGTTTAACACCTTGTAATGCCTGTATGGTTTTTCCAAAAGGAATTTGCCTTGAGTGTGTTTATAGGAGGACCAGTACGCATTTACAGGGGTCCGCGTACAAGACCATGGTAGTAAAACATAGGAACACAAATAACATAGGAGAATGACCACTTGAGCAACTAAATTAAGTATCACAAACATAAACAACCACTTACTTGTTACAAAACGAAATAGCGTCAAGTCCTTTATTGCAGCAAGTGCCAAAAGTCCATGATTGCCGGTGAAGAACACTTTACTAACAGTTACACATTTACAAAGCATACACAAACACAATATTATACAATTAGCACGTGTAAGCACAGTTAGCATTTAAAGCATCAATTGGAACACATTAGTAGTTGCCAAGTACCCTGTCAGATACTTAGCCGAATACATAGCCTCAGTCGAAGGATGCATCTGTCCATGATGAATTCAGTTGCATAAGTGATCGAGAGTGAAACGGATACAGGTTAGCAGGTGGAGGGGGAAGGAACACAGAGATTACGGAAGCGAGATATAGTAGGCCAATATGACAAGCAGTGAAAATTCAGATACGATTAGAAGGAGCCAACCGCGGCTAATTTGAACAATAAATAGCGTGGAAGCGAAAGCGTAACACCCCAGGAGAAATGGCCTTAAAAGTGATCCTTGGGGAGAGAAAAAATTCAGCCAAAGCCATGTCGGGACTGTAAGAGGGTTGCGGCAGCGTTGCCAAGTTGTGCTTCATCCAACCTGGTGAATCTTCTGACCGTCCATCTGGAAACCAGCTTGGCATACACCTTCCTCATCAGCAATTTATCAGTCACCAGTTCGTGTACAGCTGTTTTGGGGTATGTTTAGAGTTTCTGCGATCATCCGGATACTTCAACTGTCAGAATTCAATAGATCGCACACACGGGCCAAATTGTCATCGATTCTGCTGGTTAACAGTTGACCACCTCTTCCCGGCCTTCCTTAAATGCTTTAAATCACCACAAAACTTGCGAATATGATAAAACACTGTCCCCATAAGCTTCTGCTGGTTAACAGTTGACCACCTCTTCCCGGCTTTCCTTAAATGCTTTAAATCACCACAAAACTTGCGAATATGATAAAACACTGTCCCCATAAGCTTCTGCTGGTTAACAGTTGACCACCTCTTCCCGGATTTCCTTAAATGCTTTAAATCACCACAAAACTTGCGAATATGTTAAAACACTGTCCCCATAAGCTTCTGCTGGTTAACAGTTGACCACCTCTTCCCGGCTTTCCTTAAATGCTTTAAATCACCACAAAACTTGTGAATATGATAAAACACTGTCCCCATAAGCTTCTGCTGGTTAACAGTTGACCACCTCTTCCCGCCTTTCCTTAAATGCTTTAAATCACCACAAAACTTGCGAATATGATAAAACACTGTCCCCATAAGCTTCTGCTGGTTAACAGTTGACCACCTCTTCCCGGCTTTCCTTAAATGCTTTAAATCACCACAAAACTTGCGAATATGATAAAACACTGTCCCCATAAGCTTCTGCTGGTTAACAGTTGACCACCTCTTCCCGGCTTTCCTTAAATGCTTTAAATCACCACAAAACTTGCGAATATGATAAAACACTGTCCCCATAAGATTCCACAAACAATTGGTGGGTCTCCAGAAGAGATTTGTTCAGTTTTAAATAAACCTTTATCGCATAATTTTGTTCAAGAGACGATTCTGTCATGTTTCATGGTACAGGCACTAATCAGGAGACAGTGTTCCTGACGCTCCAACTGCTTGGAGCAGACCTGTGAAGGCATCGCTTTGAAGCTGACAGTCCACCCCTCCTACCTAACCAACTGGTTGGAACGCTCTGTGGCCACTTTTAAGTACCGGCACAAGAAAAATTGCATTATTTCCTGGAGACACCTCATAACTCATCTTGAACCGTATTTAACTTGTCTCCTGTCTTACATTCCATTACTGACAGAATTGTGGAAAAAGTTAGACCTGTGTAAGTGAGCATAGTACATGATTTATGGTTTTACTGGGAATTTTTGTAACATTGTACACTTTCAGCATTTTGTTTTATTTAGGTTTTTTTGTTTCTCTTACCCAAAAATATTGGGTAAGGAAACAATTGGGTAAGGAATTGGGTAAGGAAAGTATTGCTTTTATGTTGATTTTTTGAAATCAAGTTTTTATCAGATATACACGTTCTCAAGATCCCTGAACCCAAAAAATATATGGTTTTAGCAATTGGCCTGTGGGTGTGTGTGTGTGTGTGTGAACAAAATATCTCAAGAACAGAATATTGTACAAAGTTGAAACTTGGAAGTTAAGTTAGGTACCTTAAGAGGACCCGACATGAACATTTCCATCTAAATCGGTCAACCAGAAGTGTAATTTATTCATGTGAGTTTTCACTTTTTGCAATATTTTTCAAAACTACTTCCACATTTTTTTTTTTAAATCACTTCATTTACTATATTTTTTATCCTCTACAAGATAGGGTAAGCGCCATGTCTGCTGAAATTCTTGGCAAGGTTGCGCTCTCATAGAAAAAAAAAGATTTTTTTTAAGATTGTGTTCTTAAAAAGTCATAATATACACCGCATCTTTTTGTAAATCGATGTGTTTTTTGTCAACATCAAGATCAAGTAATCTAATCTTCTAAAATGTTCAATGACAAAGCTAGTAAGAGTTTTATAGATCTAGGTGTATTTAGATTTTGCATAATCGATTTGTCAGAATTTGTAATACATTTAATATTTTATATGTTACTTAATGGATTTTTTCAGGTATGGAAAGATAATTAGTGTCAGAATAATTCCAGAAAAAAAATGTGCCTTTATTAATTTTACTAATAGTAATAATGCAGCTTTAGCAATGAGTTGTCTTCAGGGCAAAAGTATATTTCCTAATTCTCCTCCTATTGTGATTAAATATCCAGCGAATGCTACTTCAACGGGTGACTCAAGGTATGAATAAAATTAATTGATTAAATTGACTCAAATTAATTTGTCTTGAGTTTAAATATAGTGTACAGAGTTTACAGATGGAACTAAATGAAAAAATTAATACAATGGTATTTTTATTTTCTCTGTAAAAGAAAATATTAAAATTTGTAATTGACTAGATCATTTACAATTTATGACAGCATTCTCACTATTTTTGGTGGCAATTTTTAAAATTGTCATCTATCATTTTCTTTTGTCTGGTTGCCAGTCACACCCAGATGTCAGACACTACAAGAGATAGCAACAAACGGTTCTCAGATTTATAATCTACACAAAAAGTTAGTGGGCCTAAATTTGGTTTGAAGTTCTGGTTTCGACTGGACGTCAAGAAATCAAAGTGAGAAATTACAAGAGATAGCAACAAATGGTTTTCGGATTCGTAATCTACACAAAAAGTTAGTGAGCTGAGATTGGATTTGAAGTTCTGGTTTCAACCAGAAGTGGCCCAAAACTGGAAGTCAAGAAATCAAAGTCGGAATTTGTAAATAGTTTCATTTGGTTCCTCTTAAAGAGTAGATACAGAAATCACTAATGGTTTTTTCCATAAGTCAAAGGTAAACCTTTTTAAACATTGCCATCAGCCATGGGATGTGTCATCTCATAAAAAGGTTTTTTTATAGGTTATTCCATCTTTCTTCAAACCAATTGTGTGATATTCAGCAGTGTTGTTACACATCCACGTAGTCAACTTTCCACAATAGAGGTGTCTGCTTTTGATTTTTGTGCAAACACTTAAAAGTTTGTGTTGATCTGTAGGCCTACTATGTTTTGTTCTTATTTTTTTTTATTTTTCGAGTTGTTCCTAAATTCAATTAACCAGCATTATCCTTCTCTGGCGAAAGATTTTCAGAAATTCTATCTCCACAAATACAATACAAAGGTATTCTGTCATTTTTGTATTTGTATGAAGGTTTATCCTCGTTTCCGTAATGGAAGGGTATAATACAAGATTTCCTCCCATACTTTTAAATCCATTAATCATTTGCATCTTCTACTCCAATTTTCCAGTGCCTCTTTAATATAAAATTTAAAAAAAGGTTGAAGAAAGAAAACACTTCTGCTTCAGATTAAGTCGTAAAACTATCTGCTGACTTGATTTTATTTTAATTTTCAATTATTTTTTTCATATTTACCCTTATGTCCTTAACGGGTAGGTGGAGTGTTAAAATTCTTTGCCCTAGTTCAAGGGCTACAAAAATAGTTTTGTTTCTTATCACTTGGTCAGCTAATTATATGACTGAAGTATTTAAAAACAGAAGAGCTAGAGGTGTAAAAGTTACCCGTCAAAGTTATCTTCTCTGAGAGTAATGAATTTCATTATACAGCTAGACCCTGCACGGTGAATGAAGTGATGGTGTCATTTGCAGGGTGAAAAGTGGATGTTTTTCAGAGGGCTTGGCATGTGGATAAACATACATATCTATAAAGAAGACAAGGTAAACCACCTCACTCTTTATTTTACTTAGTAAAACCTCTAGGTCTTCAAACAAGCCTTTTGGCTGATGATCTAAACAACAATATTTACCCACTATCTGATATTTTTATGGAAATTGTTGATAATTTTTGTCTTTTAAAAATCTCTAATCTGTTCAATTAAGAACAATATGTACCCCCATGACGCAATGGCATGAGGATAATATCTATGATGTATAAATGAGTCATACTTTTGTACAGACTCAGGCCGACCATTTCTGAGAGAGTATGGTTAATTGAAACCCGAACCATCAAAGTATGGGAGTAAGCACTGTCTATTATTTAAATCTGTACAAACTCTTTACTACAATTCATTCGGACGTTAAACAAAAAAAAAAAAAAATTTACTATGATTTGAACCATGGCACCATTGTTAAAAATCAGTTGTTAAATAGCTGATGTGCAGACCAATAGACCAAACCCCGTTAAGTTTGTTTTTGTTATGTAACTGTGGTCACTAATAACTTTACTGTTGATGGGACATTATAGGTAACCATAAAACACACCATTTTTTTTTGTACAATTTTATATCAAAATTTTTCCAGTTCAGCCAACCAAGGATCAAATCATTTTGACTTTATCTTTACCTAGGCTTTGCTATTTGTTTAGTATTCCCTCATTTTGGTTCTTTCCTCACCTCAGTCCTGTCTTTCCTGATTTTAGCTTTGGTTTTTCTTTAAAACCTTGATGGTTTTGTAGTTTTTTGTGTATCAAAAAATTATCTTTAAATCATTCGTCATTTAATTATTTTTTGTCAATTTAAGTACCAACTGTTAATTTACAATTAATAAATGGCAGTTGGAGTGTTAAATTATTTGAACTCGATCTGCTTGTTCCAGGGCTACAAAAAATATTTCTGTTTCTTATCACATGGTTAATCAATTCTATGAATGAAGCATTTAAGAAAAGAAGAGGTAGAGGAGTAAAAAACACTAGTCACAGTTATCTCCTCTGAGAGTAATAAATTTCATTATACAGCCAGAACTTGTGGTGAATGAAATGAGGGTGTCATTTGCAGGGTGGAAAGAAAATGCTTTTCACAGGGCCTGGCATGCCGATAAGCATACTTTACCATTTAGTGATTATAGCAATCGTAAACCACCTTACTCCTTGTTTTGTGCTCGCCTCTCATCATGCGGTCTTGGGTTTGAATCCCATTCAGGCACGGCATATTTTCATACGTTACAAAAAAATTCATTTCATCCTTCACCATCTACATTGGCAATAATTGCAGAACAGTCGGACATTAAAAAAAAAAACAAATACTCCTTGTTTTATTTTGTAAAGCCACCAGAGGTTCAAACCAGCCTTTCGGCTGATGACCTGAACAACATCAACAACAAATTAAACTGCAAAACTGTACATTATTATGATTTAATTTGTAATCAATTAAGTCATAACATAATGTTTGGCTGTCCTGGACAAGGTTTTCGCATAGCTTTCCTTGACCACTCCAAGCAATTTCCTGGTCAGTCTCTTTTTTCCT
This sequence comes from Catonia carolina, assembly GCA_035578175.1. Classification (NCBI taxonomy): domain Eukaryota; kingdom Metazoa; phylum Arthropoda; class Insecta; order Hemiptera; family Achilidae; genus Catonia; species Catonia carolina. The sequence goes on from JAQMRL010000001.1 coordinate 39,401,551, forward strand.
TCTATACTGTTGTGTATCCTTCCTATTCATTATTCCTAAAATTTTGACTTTTCTGCATGTGTTTTTCAATTGTCAGTGGACTATGCAGTATTAAAGAAGTGACTAACTTGTCTGTTATTATTTCAGCCGTAGTTTTGCTGCTGGAAAACGAAAAATATAGATGACTGTTGCAGTAGGCTTACAACAGGTTGTCATCTTGGTAACAGATGAAAACTAAACACATTCCTCAGCATCGTGGAATTACTCTACATCAAAAGACTTGGTCTCGTATTTTTAATTATTTTTTTAATAAGATTTTTTAAAGTGTTTCTTTTATTATTTTTTAATTGTGTGATGTTACTGTTTTTTATTATGTATAATTTAGCAAAGAATAAAGATGTATTTTTTCAATATTTTATATTTTTATTTCTTTAAAATATGACGGTTTAGTTTTTGTATCACCTTAGTCAATCCATTTTAAGAGAAAAAGATAAAATTAAAACATGTTTTTAACTTTAAAGAGCGTTAATGGATTGTTTTGTTTATAAAAAATTTTTAGTTCCAACTTCATAAAAAGTACCATTCTAAGTATTGGTTGATCGGTCGGTTTAAATATGGTATAGATAAAATATGAAGAGGCTGCCTCCGTAGCGTAGTGGTAGCGCGCTGGCCTACCACGCTGGGGTCCCTGGGTTCGATTCCTGGCTAGGGTGTAGAAATTATTACAAGTAACACTCTAACGTTCTATAACCCACTGTAGTCGCCAATGAACAAGCTACTGATGCAATTTTAAAAAACTAAAAATATACGAGGTGTGGCTATTTAATAACGAGACTGACATTGTAAAAAAATTTATTTTAATTTTATACATAACCACTTATTGTCACCTTCAATATACATTCTTTCTCTATCCCTACAACATTCCATGCGAATAAAACATAATTTAGTTTTTAATCTTGAATAATACACAATAGACACAATATTCAATGAAAAATATAAAGAGACTTGCTAAAACCATGGTATGGAAGAGTTTGAACATAATAAATTTTACAATTTTAACTTGTTTCTTTTAAGATTGCAGCTTTAATATGCGTTTTTGAGAAAAAGTATAAGTAATTAAAAAATTATAGGAAATTAATTAATCTATAATTTATTTCAAGCTTTTTTTCTACAGAACTTAGTTTAGTATCAACTTTATTCTATTTCACTTTCAGAATGCAGTACAGCTCTTAAGAGAACCTGCTGTGTTATCAGGTGTACGGAAAACATCAGCCACAACCAATACAATAACTCTCCTCCACTGACACCATCCAAAGGTCACGGGCAAAAATATTCAGAGTTTCGCTTACCATGCTCTAACAAGCTCATTTTCAATCAAAAAATTCTGAAAAATTACTTCCGCTTCCGAATGAATCGTATTTTATTACACCATAAATGTTATTATTATACTCTGATGTTTAGATAAGAAGCACTCGTACAAAGTTGGGATGTTTAAATCTTGTCACATTTTTTGGGTTTCACATCATATAACTTTCTTTCAACAATGACATGTTTTAATAATTTGTTACAAAATATAGAATTTTATCTGTAATTTGATATACCAGGTGTTTATAAATGAATAGTGGGGTTTTAACGCTCTGTAATATTTAATACATTATACTTACAGTTATAAATGATACATCAAACGAAAGTGCAACTCAAGCAGTTTTGTTTGTTGGCAGCAGTGCGCAATGTTTCCACCGCCAGCCGTTAGAAAGCGCTAGTAGCAAAGATGGCGACTAAAGAACAGAAAGCGTTTTGTGTTTTACAGTTTGCAAAGATGGAATCGGTAATAACTGTGCAACATGCGTTCTGTATTAAGTTCGGTTGTGAACCTCCAGGTGATAATAACATCCATAGATGGTATCATCAGTTTGAAGATACCGGCTGCTTATGCAAAGGAAAGAGTAGGGGACGACTAAGTGTTAGTGCGGAGAGCATTGAGCGAGTGCGAGAGTTGTTCGTGCATAGCCCACAGAAATCTGTTCGAAAGGCTAGTCGTGAATTACCAATTCCTGTAATGACTGGAAAGTTTTACGGAGACGCTTACAACTACGTCCTTATGGTTTGCAGGTACAGGCTCTAAATCCTGCAGACTATGGTTTACGTGCCAACTTCACTAACAAAATGTTGTTGCATGAAGATTTTCTACATTATGTTGTATTCAGTGATGAATCGACCTTCCACTTTAGTGGATAAGTGAACACTCATAATGTGCTAATCTGGGGCACAGAAAATCCTCACACGATGGTACAAGTGCAACGAGACTCCCCTAAATTGAATGTTTTTTGTGCCATGTCCTGGTGAAAAGTTTATGGGCCTTTCTTTTTTTTGAAGCAACTGTAACTGGTGCTTCGTACCTTGATACTCTACAGCCATGGCTTTTCCCTCAGTTGGAAGATGAAGAGCCAAAGAACTTCATTTTCCAGCAAGAAGGTGCATCGCCTCACTGGCGTAACAAAGTACGCGATTAGCTGAACATCACTTTACCTGACCGCTGCATTGGCCACAAAGGGTGCAATGACAGGGCTCGTTTTCCATGGCCTCCACGGTCACCCGATTTGACGCCATGTGATTTCTATCTTTGGGGGTTCATAAAGGATCGTGGGTGGCCTCCACTACCAGCTGACCTTCTCGAATTAAGAATCAGGATTGAAACAGCTGTTGCAGCAATTACTCGAGAGACACTAAACAACGTTTGGGAAGAACTTGCATATTGTCTTGACATTTGTCGTGTGACGAATGGTGCGCACATTGAACACTTGTAGGCATTTATGTAAAACTGTTTGAGTTGCTCTTTCGTTTGATGTATCATTTATAACTGTAAGTATAATGTACTAAATAGTATAGAGCATTAAAACCCTGCTATTCATTTATAAACACCCGGTATAAGTCATATGTTGGAAGGAAACAGAAATAATGAACAAGGGTAAAAAAAATCACTGATGTTTTTGTATTACGTTATTCAATAAGAGTTAGTAAATGAGAACGTGTTTTGGCATGGAGTCGATATTTTTACTTAGTGTAGTAGCGCTCAAACTCCCATATAAAATACATTGTTTATGGACTTCCCGTACTACATTCTGAACGTGAAATCAACTATAATGATCTCCATATTCTGTTTTGATTTTTAAGTTAAAATTTCCATACCTTCAAATTATTCCTTATAAAACATGTTAAAAACTGTATAATGAAAGGAATATTTTGCTTGCTATTAAGATACTCTTTTAATTTTTTAAAAATAATACATGTAAATCATAAAATTATGATTCCTGAACTACACATTGTAGTTTAAAATTATACACAACAAATAACAAAATATTTTGAATTCTCACTAATCATAGAACTATTAATACTACCATTAGGGTAAGTGCACAGTGAATGCTGGTCGCTGGTACTGATTCACGGTGGCGAACGCGCATAGTGGGAGCATGTAACTACGCGCTTAACCTTCATTCAGTAGTCGATATTCAACATGAGTTGCAGTAGCAGCGGTAATGAATTATTTTTAATGGAAAACGTTTCCACGGAATTATTATCATTTTAAGACGATACCATTAGTGACATTTATAAGAACAGAAAATTGTTCAGCATAATCATCTTTTTCCACAATTAAAAAAAGAAAGAGACAAGTTTTTAAAATGCATGAGAATGACTCTGGAAACATTTAATTTTATATTGTCTAAAGTAGAACTAGTTTTCAAAAACAATGGTGCAACTTGCACAAGCAACCAATATTACCAGAAGAAAGGTTTGTGATTACTTTGAACATTTTAAACGTATTTTGAACTTTTTGACAACTGATATTCAATATTATAAAGCTTTTTTTGGCCAGTAATAATCTTTTAAAGTTAGTTTAATAAACCTATGTTAAAAATAAATTAACAAGTTGTTATTATTTATGAATACGTATTATACGACGCCAAGTACACTTAGCAAGCAGCAGGCAGGTTTATGCAAACAAACCAGTGAGCTGATATGTGCAGATGACCAGTGTGCAGCTTTCTCCATGAGCGTTTACTATGAGACGTCCGATTAGAATATAATGGCCTATTCCTACTTGCAGGCTCCCGCTTATAAGCGGCCAGCATTCACTGTACGCTTACCCTTAGGCGTTACAGATCCATAACAACTTAGCACCAATGAAATGAATAGGTTAAAAGCAAGTCTATAGTTGTCACATGATACGTCTAGGAGCATTGGACCTCCCACTTCTCCTACTCTACATATACTTCTCCCGCTTCAACTCTTCCAAGCTAACATTAATTATCTGTTTATTATTTATGAAAGAAACTGAATAAATTATGGTAAATACCTATAGGTATCACGTAGGTCCTTGATTTACTTGTCTTGCATTTAACGTCGCTCATTTGAAAAAAAATTTCACCCCCACTCCTTACATCACTAGCATTCTTGTGAGTTTTGATTGGATAATTTATACTCCAACGTTAATGCATAAAAATACAGCAGCACTTGCTCTTACATAATTATTCTTACGGTCAAGTTGCAATTATGTTTAATCTCCATTCGCCTGAGGCTATACATAAAGTAATAAATAAACGTCAACAGATTACAAACAAAGATAAAAGTGTTTAATTAAATTCTTTTGTTTGATAATTAACAAGAAAGCCTTATGATTGCACAAAATATAAGTTAAATTTATTATTATTAAATGCTTTGCTAGTTAGCCAACCAAAATTGGAATAGATCAGTCAAATGGCAAATATATACTGTATGAATCTGAGCTTTGTGCAGCTGCGGGATGAAGGGGACAGACGAAGTACCAGACTGCTGTTACGTCATAACACTGTACTAATCATCTCATTGCTATTCGCTAGGCAGTAGGCTGCCTAGTGCGGTGACATAAGTGGGTGTTGTTTTGACTATTCGCTGTAGACGGCAACACTGAATATATGTAGTTTGGATAGTACCCGTGACTACTACAAACATAATACTAGTAAAACATTACTACTACTAACGCAATCTCTCACAGTATTAGTGACGTAATGCATTCCTCTCAGCTACACAAAGCTTAGGAACAGGCAGTAAAGATTCAAACACAAATGAATTAAAACAAAGGCCATCAGTCTGCACCTCAATGTGGTCATATAAATATCCGTTGATTATAGCCTATAATAGGCTTTTTCTGTTAATAATATTCTCTATTTTTTCTCAAACTCGTTATAATTAAAGTTTTTAAAGGAATCGGGAAGCCTTTTAAAAAGATGTATAGATATTTAAAAATTATTTTGGCATTTGCTGAGCCTACTAAAAGGCACAACTAGGTCATCCCTGCTACAAGTATTGTAGTTATGGATATCTGAAATTACTTCATATTTATTTAAATTCTTTTTGATGCTCTATTTTTTTCTATTCTCTATTCTATTATATTCTTTCTATTCTCTATTTTTTCTCAAACTTGTTATAATTTAAGTTTTTAAAGGACTCAGGAAGCCTTTTAAAAAGATCTGAAAAGATTTTAAAAGGTCATCCCTGCTACAAGTATTGTAGTTATGAATATCTGAAATTACTTCATATTTATTTAAATTCTTTTTGACCCTCTATTTTTTCTATTCTCTATTATATTATATTCTTTCTATTCTCTATTTTTTCTCAAACTTGTTATAATTTAAGTTTTTAAAGGACTCAGGAAGCCTTTTAAAAAGATCTGAAAAGATTTTAAAAGGTCATCCCTGCTACAAGTATTGTAGTTATGAATATCTGAAATTACTTCATATTTATTTAAATTCTTTTTGACCCTCTATTTTTTCTATTCTCTATTATATTATATTCTTTCTATTCTCTATTTTTTCTCAAACTTGTTATAATTTAAGTTTTTAAAGGACTCAGGAAGCCTTTTAAAAAGATCTGAAAAGATTTTAAAAGGTCATCCCTGCTACAAGTATTGTAGTTATGAATATCTGAAATTACTTCATATTTATTTAAATTCTTTTTGACCCTCTATTTTTTCTATTCTCTATTATATTATATTCTTTCTATTCTCTATTTTTTCTCAAACTTGTTATAATTTAAGTTTTTAAAGGACTCAGGAAGCCTTTTAAAAAGATCTGAAAAGATTTTAAAAGGTCATCCCTGCTACAAGTATTGTAGTTATGAATATCTGAAATTACTTCATATTTATTTAAATTCTTTTTGACCCTCTATTTTTTCTATTCTCTATTATATTTTTTCTCAAACTCGTTATAATTAAAGTTTTTAAAGGACTCAGGAAGCCTTATAAAAAGATGTATAGACATTTAAAAATTATTTTGGCATTTGCTGAGTCTACTAAAAGGCACAATAATATTAGGTCATCCCTGCTACAAGTATTGTAGTCATGAATATCTGAAATTACTTTATATTTATTTAAATTCTTTTTGACCGAAAGTATATTCGTAAATATGTATAAGCAAATAGCTGTTATTATACTATATTTTTTTTCTAAAAATTGGCTTAGTGGTCTACTGGAGGTGCATTGTCTAGTATTCGTATTACCTTCTTTTGCAGGATTAATACCTGAGCCACATTAGATGGCTAAATAAATTTAGGGTAAATAAATTTACATTACGATATTATGTAAATATCGTAATTACAATATTTACGAAAGTATATTCGTAAATATGTATAAGCAAATAGCTGTTATTATACAATTTTTTTTTCTAAAAATTGGCTTAGTGGTCTACTGGAGGTGCATTGTCTAGTATTCGTATTACCTTCTTTTGCAGGATTAATACCTGAGCCACATTAGGTGAACTAGCAATGGACAATGGATTTTTTTTTTTGTCATCAGTCTCTCGACTGGTTTGATGCAGTTCTCCAACCTGTTCTATCTTGCGCAAGTCGTTTCATATCTACATACCTGTAACACCCTACATCTTTTGTAATTTGCTTTATATATTCTAATCTTTGCCTCCCTCTACAATTTACTCCCTCAATGTTACCCTCTATTATTGATAGCCCAATACCTGGATATCTTAGGATATGCCCCACTAGCCTATCCCTTCTTTTGGTAAGATGCTTCCATATACTTCTTTTTTCATCCACTCGCCTAAGAACCTCTAAATTACTTATTTTGTCCACCCACCTAATCTTTAACATTTTCCTATAACACCACATTTCAAAAGCTTCTATCCTCTTCCGTTCTACAGCCCCTATCACCCACGTTTCACTTCCGTATAATGCTACACTCCAAACATAATGTTTTAAGAAATTTTTCCTAATCTGTAAATCAATGTTTGTAGTCAGTAAGCTGTTTTTCATTTCAAAGGCTTTTCTAGCTTGAGCAATTCTACTCTTGATATCACTCGTGCTTCTACCATCCTTTGTTATTTTACTCCCTAGATAGCAGAATTCCCCAACTTCCTGTATGTTCTCGTTGCCTACTTTTAAATTTCCCATCTCTTCTAAACCACTCTTGCTGCTGCACAACACTTTCGTTTTGTTCTTATTAATTTTCATGAAGTAATCCTTCCTCAAGATCTCATCCATTCCATTTAAGGCATCCTCTAGTTCATTCTTTGCCTCGGCTAATACTACTATATCATCGGCGAATCTCAACATTTTTATTGTTTCTCCTTGAATTTTTATTCCTACGTCAAATTTCTCCTTCACTTCATTTATAGCCTCTTCTATATACAAGTTAAAAAGTAGTGGTGACAAAGAACAACCTTGTCGTACACCTTTTCTTACAGCAGCCTCTTTTTCGTACCCCTCGATTCTCAAAACAGCCGTTTGATTCTTATACAGACTGTAGATAACTTTCCTTTCTTTGTATTTAATTCCTAGCCTTTTCAAAGTTTTAAACATTTTACTCCAGTCCAGATTGTCAAATGCTTTCTCTAAATCTACAAATGCCATAAAAGTAGTTTTATTTTTCTGTATCCTTTTCTCAATAATCAGTCTCAGAGCCAATATAGCATCTCGAGTTCCCATTCTCCTTCTAAATCCAAATTGGTCATCGTCCAATACTTCTTCTACTCGGTGTTCTATTCTCCTGTATATAATTCTTGTCAGTATCTTAGATGCATGGCATGTTAGGCTGATGGTTCTGTAATGTTCACACTTCTCCGCTCCTGACTTTTTTGGTATTGGAATCATAATATTTTTTTAAAAATCCGATGGTACCTCTCCACTCTCATACATTCTGCACACAAGTTTGTATAATTTGTTTTGAGCAACTTTGCCACATCGTAATAATAATTCCGATGGTATGTTATCTATTCCTGATGTCTTATTCATATTCATATCCTTAAGTGCCCGATCGAATTCTTCTCGTAGTATAGGGTCCCCTTTTTGATCTTCTTCAACATCAGTTTCTTGTTCTATCGCATCATATTCTAATTCTTTTCCCATGTAGAGTTGATTTACGTATTCCTTCCATCTTTCAGCTCTCTCTTGGCCATTCAACAATGGTTTACCACCTGCGCTTTGTAAATTAACAGCTTTCATCTTTCGTTCTCCAAAGTTTTCCCTTATTTTTCTATAAGCTGCGTCCACTTTACCAACTGCCATTTTACTTTCAATGTCCGTACATTTCGCTCTGATCCACTCTTCCTTCGCTTTCTTACACCTTTTGTTTATGGTATTTCTCAAGTAGCAATATTGCCTTTTACCTCTCTCGTCCTTTGCGTTTTTATATTTTCTTCGCTCATCCATCAGTTCTAAAATATCATTAGTAATCCACGGTTTCCTACCTCTTCTTTTAGTATGTCCTAACCATTCTTCCGCTGCTTTCACTACCACCTCCTTGAAGTTTATCCACTCCTCCTCTACATTTCCTGTGTCATTACCTCTTTCTTCTATCCCTTTTTGAATACTCTCCTGGAAACCTACCTGGTTGTCTTGTTCTCTTAGTTTGTCTACATCCCACCTAGCATTTCCCTGTCCCTTCTTCAGTTTTTCAAGTTTAAGCCTGCTATCCATTACTGCTAAGTTATGATCACTCCCTATGTCTGCATCTGGATAGGCTTTACAGTTCATAATCTGGTTTCTGAATCTTTGTCTAACCATTATGTAATCTATTTGGTATCTTCCCTTGTCACCTGGCATCATCCAAGTGTATAACCTCCTTTGGTGATTCTTAAAAAGTGTATTGCCTATCACTAAATTATATTTGGAGCAGAAATCTACCAGCCGACTCCCTCTGTCATTTCTCTTCCCTAGACCATATTCTCCGACTATCTTTCCTTCTTTTCCTTCTCCAACTACTGCATTCCAGTCTCCCATAACTATCAAATTTTCATCACCCTTGACATATTTTATTACTTCATCTAATTCCTCATATCCTTGTTCTATTTCTTCCTCTCTGTGTGAAAACGTAGGCATGTAGACCTGCACTATAGTGGTAGACTTTGGTTTCGTATCTACTCTAACCATGATAATCCTATCACTACACTGCTTATAGTAAGTCACTCTTTGTCCAATTTTTTTATTCATTACTAGACCCACTCCGCCCTGCCCTCCGATGGCTTTAGTGTTAATAACCCTATAATCCCCGGACCAAAAGTCTTGATCATCATCCCAGCGTACCTCACCAATGCCTACAATATCGAACTTCAACCTATCCATTTCCCTTTTTAAATTCTCTAACCTACCAGTTTGTTTTAAACTCCTAACATTCCATGTTCCAACTCGCAGAATTTCAGAAACTTTTATTTTTTTGATGAAGTCCCCTCTGATAGTCCTCGCCCGGAGATCCGAATGGAGGACTAGTTTATCTCCGGAATGTTTTACCAGAGAGGACGCCATCATAAATTTTTCATATTTTGAAGTTCTCGAAGTTCTTGAAGATCTGCATATACTAAGTAAGCCTAACCAGATCATACATGAAGGAGTTTCCTTAAGATAATTCTAGAGACAGAAAAAGCTGTAGTTTACTGTTGCTTTCAGCTTTTTGGTTGGCAGACTGAGTGCCCCAAGCCACCGTCTGCCAGGGTGGAATGGGCAGCCCTTCCAGTTCCGTTCACCATGAGCCGGTTATCGTGCTGATGAGCGGTCACATGGTTACTAACAGGCCACACAACGTGAATGTATGGATAGGACACAAGCCTTCTATCCCGGCTGGTTCCCTTAAGCCTTTTGTAAAAGGAATTAAGGGGTCTCCTTCCAGTTGACGACAGAAGCCCTTTATAGCCCGGACAATGGATTATTAATAATAATTCCATCTTTGTTCAGTAATATGTCTATATTATGATTAATGTCCTAATTAATTAATTAATATCCAATGCTGGCCACATTGGCGTAGTTGGTAACGTGCTCGCTTCTCATCATGTGGTCTTTGGTTCAAATCCCATTCAGGCATGGCATATTTTCATACGTTACAAAAAAATCATTTTATCCTCATCCTTCACAGCCTGCATTAGCAGTAATTGCAGAAGAGTCGGATGTTAAACCAAAAAAAAAAAAAAATGTTCTAATGAAGTGCAAAGGATTATAAAATGGATACATAAATTCCCCCACTCTTTTTTTGAAAGTTTGGATTTAACGTCAGTGTCCGACCAGGCTTTAGAATGGTAAATCAAGAACCTACTATTTATAATTAACTTCCTGAAAATATTTTACTAAAGAAACTAAAAATAAAAATGGTAATTAAGAGCTGAAATAAAAATGAGACATGGACATCTGTTCTTGTACTATTCAGTAGAATTCTAAATGCAATATGACTGCTGTAGATACAGTAGGCCTATGCAGAACACTACACACATTCCCCTTACTTGATTTGTTCTTGGCTCGCTTGCCAGCCCAAATTCAAATCTGAGAGTTGTTATGAAAATGTATGACCTAATACCTTCAAGAATTTTTTTAAAGTTGATCCAAAAAGACTGATATATTATGCTGAAGTCGACCAATGTTTCACTGTGAGAGACAAACGGCGATTTTAATTTCCATTTCATGTAAATTCTTCCTTGCATAAATTAATATGTAAGAAAGAATTTACACTAAAAGGAAATTCATTCTATATAATTTCCAGCTGTACAGGCTACGCATTGAGTGCAGTTGTGAACGAACTTCATATTTATACCATTTGGAGTTAGATTTGTAAACCCACATTGCAATCTGAAATAGAAATCAAAATGATGAACAATTTTAAGAGAGTACACTAAAAACATTATAAAGATTTGTAATAAAAACCCACTGATTTTTACTTTCTCTTGGCTTACACGAGTATTTGGGGAAGGAAGTATTGTTTTCATGACGATTTTTCAAAATCAAGTTTTGGTACAACAAAGTTTTCACCAGAAACACGTTTTCACGTACCCTGAACCCAAAGACATGTTTTTACTGATTGGTCTGTGTGTGAACAAAATATCTCAAGAACGGAATATTCAAATGAGTACTACACAGCTCTCCATTAATTTGAAATGAAAATAGCTTACACTCAAATCACTTGAGTACATTTTGTAAATTATCCTTGATGCTACCTTAACTGAAACATAACTAATATAGGCCTACCACAGAAATACCTACATTTACTAACTTCTATCTTGAACCAGAAGTTAACCCTTACAGTTCCAGGAGAATATTTTGTGAGTTCCTACCGAAAAATGGTACTTGTGTGCGATTTCTAGCATCTATGTATCCATAACATGGCTATACTTTCAAAATATCTTAATGACTTTGTTTTGTTCATAATGAATTGATCTTGTATGACATTTAACTTGGAACACATTTCTTACAATTTAAAAATAAAATGATACGTAGTCATTTTTTGTGGAAATTTCCTTTTCAACTTAAAAAAAATCACCCTAAAAAATTGTATTATTCAATTCCATTTATATCACTTTAAGGACAATATTACGCAAAAATTACAAAAAAAATCATTTATATATTGTAAAAAATAAAAATAGTGCGATAAAAGTTACAAAAATTCAATTTTTAGTTTATTTAATCAATATGAATCAATTACATTCATAAGAAACTCAAACTTGTATTTATCAATCAATTTCTTACTGATTATTTTCATATGCTGTTTTTACAAACTGAGTGAAAAATAAAAATTCTATGAATTTTTTAGTCAACGTACTAATAAAAGGAAGACGCCGGCATTTTTTGGTAAAACTGCTGATGTCCTAATAATAGGACGCTAGCACTTTAAAGGTTAATGTAACTCAAAAAGAGAGAAAAATCACAAGTTTATCATTTAAAGCATGTGTAGTACAGTATATTGTCATCTAATTGAAAATCAATAAAAAAGGTGAACATTCAAAGAAACAAGGTATAAACAATCAGAATGACTTTGAATTTAGTTTATATAGCAAACAAATTCTTAAAAATATATAAATGAAGCCCAACTTAACCTCAAAAACTTAAAATCTGTAACTTTATTACAAGTTGTGGTGTCCTAATCCTATGTAAAGCCTACTATATCTTTCCTTTTGATGGGTGTTTTAAATTAAAATTATTTCTTGCATTAAATAGTCTTAATAACAAAAATGAAATAACTGACACAGACATGATAGGTTATCTTTTGAAAGATAAAACAAACATAACACTGCTTTGACCAATAGGCCTATAAATAGAAGTACCGAAGTTTGTGGTAATGTTGAATAAAGCACACCACATGCTGCAATAAACTTCAGCTAGGCAAAGATGTGTTTACACACTCAAGTTACCTTGATTGCTGCTGGATGACCCACCAAGCAAATACATGTTAAATTAAACAGCCGAATAAAAAATTAGAAATTAAGTTAATACTTAAGTACTGTAGGTACTAAATACTTAAAATACACATTTTTAGTACAAATAGTCTGTACTATTCAACTGTAACTACACAGTACAGTTAGTAACTTCGATAATGTACAGATGTAGGTTAAGTATGCTTTAGTACTTCGTCTCTCGAACGGATTCCAAGAAAAACATCTACAATGAAAACAACAGGGTACTACGGTTAAATACCATAGTATTTTAAAGTGACTACGAAATAAAAATATTTTCATTAGTGATTACAGATCAACACATTAAACAAAACACCACTTTAAACCTACGTTCAAAGAAAACTCTAAAATTCGATAGTCTAAAAAATCGATTGAAACTTTAAAATTCTATAGCTATCGAATAATCCGGTAGGGCACGCTTCGATAGCGACAAAGAATATCGATGGGTCTTATCTCAGACGGATTGGAACCGAAAATTAAATTTTTATCGGCATATGTCACGGAAAACAAATTGATTCTGCTATCTTGTGCCAATATACTACGACCACCAGAAATGTCCTGGAAATAGAACTAAATGAACAAATTGCTCACCATAAAACTAAACTATTCGTTTCGAGGTTAATCGATTCTACTCGATTGTTGTTATTGTAAACGTATAATTGATTAAATATCGTTCACTTCATTATAATATTCGAGTAATATAAATAATCGATTCCTCGAAAACTTCCGCATACAAAGGCCGTGAAGCGCAAAGTTCAAATTTTCGAATACCTACTATTAGTAGTATTTAATTGGCATACGAAACGTAAATTATAAAAAAAACCACTAAGTTTTATGTGGGACGATTAAAAGTACTCTACTCTTTTTACTTTCCCTTGTATTATATGAAATATATAGAGAAGGAAAGTATTGTTTACGTCAGTTTTTCGAAATAGAGTGATAACTCTATTTATAAAGTCAGGGTGTGAAAAATCACTTATAACTTTGAAGTAGGCTATTACTGGATGAGCGAGTATCTTTGTATGGTAACCATGACACAGCTATTAAATTAGGTGGTTGTTTAAAATAAAACAGTTTCAAATTACAAAAATAAAATTATTATAAAAACTGAAAAAGTACAATTAAATGCTCACGTGCTACCTTAACGAGAGAGATTTCATCTGCTACCCCCCACAACACAAAATACACGCAACATTCATGTTGAAAATGTTAAGAATTTTTTTTTTTATTCCTAATGTGTGTACGTTGCAATCTGTTCAATTTAGAACAATAAGCAACCACATGACCCAGTGAGATGAGGATGATGTGTATGACGTGTAAATGAGGTGTAGTCTTGTTCAGACTCAGACCGACCATTCGTGAGAGAGTATGGTTAATTGAACCCCAACCATCGTAGTACACCGGTAACCACCGTCTAGTATTCAAATCTGTATAAAAGTAATTAAGAAATTAATCATCGAAGTTAATTCCAATGATTAAATAAAAACAACTAAAAATGATCTGGTGTGAAACACTCACACCACTATCTCTTGCCAATGTAGATAATGACCAATATAACCTATAGTTTAATCATGAGTAAATAATGTAAAGTGAAAACCCTTAGTTTTAATCATGAGTGAATGCCGCAAAATGAAAATCAACCTCATTATTGAAGAACTTAAAAATACGGAAAATCACTAATTGACGCTAAACTAAGATCTACGAAGAAAATCCTTGAAATAAAAGTTGTAATTTTTTTATTTTCTATAACTTTAATTTATTTTATACATTTTTGTCGTAAAATAAGGCTTTAATATTAAAAAATCTCATTTTTACCGATTTTGAAAAAAAAACAAAAAACACTGACGCTAAACTAAGCGTTGTCCAAAAAATTGTTCCAAATAAAAGTTGTAGGTTTTTCAATTTCCTACAACTTTAATTACACACTTCTGTACTTAAATGAATACTAGGGTCGTAATCTTAAACAGAAATCTTTTTTACCATGAGAGCGCAGATCTCCCAAGAATTTCAGCAGACAAGGCGCTAATCCTACCTAGTAGACATATAAAATGTATAATAAATGGCAATTTTTAAAAAAATCTTAGGAGCCATAAAATATAACAAAGGAAAAAATTGGGGGCAGAGAATAAAAGAAGGATTCTAAGAAATAAGACCACAAGATTTGAACTCAAAATATTTATCTGTAAGATAACAATACACTACATTGACGAACAAAGGGATGAAGGTCGAATGAAAAAGTTTGGAAGCATAAAAAGGGATTTAAAAGCTCAGGGCAATACTCTGAAGATTTATTTCTGTTTGAATTGATTCAAGTGCCCTCACGTGGGGGCGTAAAAAAGAAGTTTTAAATTAAATTTTCATTTAGGCCTAATATAATTTCATTTGAAGCCGTGAAGCTCAGAGACCTGGGGGTTGCTAGTCATAATTTATTACACAGTAATTTATAAAATAACTATTTTACAATGATTAAAAATTCCAAAAACATCAGAATTTTACGAAATTCAGAATTTTGTTGGTAGTCAATAAACTGAGTACTATAATGATATTACGGTTCCAGCCCCTCGTAAATGGTGGGGTTGTAGAAGAATTGAATAGGCCTACGAATTTCGTGTGGAAGGACATGCGCAGATATGTTTGTATATTTATTGCAAAACTTTTCCAGCGCAGTCCATTGAATTGTCCGAGGCAAGCCGCAGCAATTATTGTTTAAAATGGAGTATTCCTTCACAGTATTTTTTATTGTAATTTTCGCTGCTTTCCATTCAGGTTTGTTAATTTTATTATAATCTTAAAAGAAAATTTCTTTTTGTTTTCCTGTTATTTAATAAAATAAAAAATTCAAGAAAAAGTAGAAAATACACCCAAAGAAATTCATTTATTATTATTATTATTATTAGATACAAAATTATTACTGTATTTATGGTTAATTATTTATTTATTTTATTTATGGTTAATATAAAAAGTAAGGTATTTTCTACTTTATACCGTAGTTAACATTCATCGACAATAAAACTTTGTTGTTGTTTGGGTCATCAGCCGAAAGGCTGGTTTGAACTTCTAGAGCCTTTACTAAGTAAAATGTTACAACTGTCTTCCTCACTGAGTGAAAAAGTATGCTTATCAGCACGCCAGGCTCTCTGAAAAGCATCTACTTTCCACCCTGAAAATGACACTTTCTCTTCCTTCACCACAGGATCTGGCTGTACAATGATAAAATTCACTTCTCTCAGAGGAGATAACTGTGACTAGTGTCTTTCACACCTCTACCTTTTATGCTGATGAATGCTTCAGTCATATAATTGGCTGACCATGTGGTAAAAAACAGAACTATTTGTTGTAGCTCAGGAACTAGCAAATTAAGTGCTAATTAAAATAATTTAACACTCCATCTGCCTGTTATGGGCAAAATAAAATTTTACGCCGGCCGCATTGGCATAGTTGGTAATGTTCTCGCCTCTCATCATGCGGTCGTGGTATCGAATCCCACTCAGGCACTGCATATTTTCATACGTTACAAAAAAATCATTTCATCCTTCATTGTATATAGTTACACCCCAACGTCGTCGCTAATGACCTTTGTAGTTGATGCGACGTAAAATAATTTGTTTTTTTTTTTTAGCTTTTATTTGTTATTGGGAACTGTACATTATTGACAACTACCCAATTTGATCGCTGCTTTTGGCTGTATTATTTTGACGTGGATTAGGCGTGAGTTTGAACAGGGACCCCCAGTAGAGTTTGTTCACGGATGGCTGTCAGCTGGCCACCATACAGAGTCGCTTGCCCAATCGGTAGGACTTAACAAATAATACCGACTTTCTACCAGCTGACTGACCGTAAAAATGAAAAAAAAATTCATGTAACAGCAATCGAACTTGTTTATTTTACTTGTTACTTGTAACAAAAATATTTCTGTAACAAAAATATTAGATGTAGGCCGCCTCCGTAGCGTAGTGGTTAGCGTGCTAGCCTACAACGCGGAGGTCCCGGGTTCGATTCCCGGCTAGGGTCTGGAAAATTAATCAATTTTTTAAATTTTATATATCCTACTACTACTTAATAATCTGTTCATTTTATTTGACTAATAAATAAATAACTAATCGGACAGAAAAGTCGATAAACTAAAGGAAGTCAAACAGTCACTAAGCTTTGATGCTTATTGATACACTTTTTTTTAAATAATAAAAAGTAATAGAATTATTAAATAAATAAAATACAGAAGCAGACGCGTAACTATGGAGGGGGATGAGGTGTTAGAACCACCCCCCTAGAACCGTAAAAATAAAATAAAAAAATTCATGTAACAGCAATCGAACTTGTTTATTTTACTTGTTACTTGTAACAAAAATATTTCTGTAACAAAAATATTAGATGTAGGCCGCCTCCGTAGCGTAGTGGTTAGCGCGCTAGCCTACAACGCGGAGGTCCCGGGTTCGATTCCCAGCTAGGTGGAAATTTTCGCAAGTGAAAACCCACTGTTCTAAATTTATAACCCACCATAGTCGCTAATAACCAAACAGTTGATGTGACTTTAAATAAATAAAAATTAAATGCAGCCATGTTTTTCTGAAATATATTCATGTTATAAACCAAAATTTCGTATATTATCATCGTTCCTTATTTTAGCTTATGCCCATAACGAGCAAGTGGAGTATTACATTATTTTCACTCCATCTGTTCATTGCAGGGCTACAAAAAATAGTTCTGTTTCTTATTACATAGTCATCCAGTTATTTATGACTGAACTATTTAAGAACAGAAGAGGAGCGGTGTAAAAGACACTAGTTAGAGTTATCTCCTCTGAGAGTAATGAATTTCATTATGCAGCCAGACCCTGTTGTGAATGAAGTGAAGGTGTCATTTGCAGGGTGGAAAGTGGGTGCTTTTCGGAGGGTCTTGCACGCTGATAAGCATACTCTTTCAACTTGGTGAGGAAGATAATAGTAAACCACCTCACTCCTTGTTTTTACTTATTAAAACCTCTAGAGGTTCAAACCAGCCTTTCGGCTGTTGACCTAAACAACATTTTAGCTCAGTTATTGACTGATCTTAATTCTTGTTAAGGTACTGGTGTCTACGTTTGTAAAACTAATAGGAGTAAATTCGTAAATGTATAAAATAGGAAAATTATTACAATTCATACATATAGGTCAAGAGAACGTAAAAATTTAGAAAAAAATGGTCGTACGCCAAAATGTGTACAAAATATTCCTGTATGAAGTACACACTTCTGGAAATGTTTATCCATCAAAATTTAAAAAAGAGCTTTAACTAAATATAGTACGGTATTCTAGAAATGAAAAATTTTTTAATTTTTTTTTGTAAAATTTTGAATTTCATAACTGCACATCCCTTCTATTTAGAGAGTGGTTCTTTACAGTAACTATGCATACATATGAAAATAGGAGTAGGTTCCTAAATGTATAAAATAGGAAACATAAATATTTGGTAAAAATTGTTACCGATTTTGATGAGCAAGATACAGAAAACCAATTGACACTAAACTAAGCATTGTAGAAAAATCGTTTGAAATAACAGTTGTAGGGTTTTTAATTTAAAAAAAACTGTTTTTAGCTCGATAGCACAGTTCTTCGAAGAATTTTAGCAGACATGAATGATGCTTAGATACTTATAGAGAATAAAAAAATGTAGTAAACTGAGGCGATTTTCAGAAAAATCGTAGAAGCAGTTTTTGAGAAAATTTCAAGAAAGTGAAAAATTTCACGAATTAACTAACTAGTTCTGGTTGACCAATTTTGATAAAAATGTTCGTGTCTGGCCCCCTTCTGTACCTAATTTAAGTTCCAAGTTACAACTTTGTACGCTATTCCGTTCTTGAGATACTTTGTTAACTGGCACACACAAAACACGTCTCTAAAAACACGTTTTTAGATTCATGAAGCCTGAAAACATTTCTGGTGAAAACTCGGTTTTGAAAAATCGACATGAAAACAATAATTTCCTTTCCTTTATATTCATACGTGTATAGGTCAAGAGAACGTAAAAATATAGAAAAAATGGTTTTACGCCAAAATTTGTACAAAATATTCCTGAATGAAGTACACACTTTCGGAAAAAATCACCATCAAAATATAAAAAAAGAATGTTAACTAAATATAATACAGTATTCTAGAAGTAAAACAACTTTAAAGTTTATTTGTAAAATTTTGATTTCATAACTCCACACCCCTTTTATTTAGAGGGTGGTTCTTTACAGTAACTATGTATACACATGAAATGACGCTGTGGTATTCAACAATAGAATCATAATGCGACTCATTTGACCTTTTCATAACCTTTTCCTTTTACTTCGGTAATGAACCCAAATGGTAAACTCCTAAAATGAATATTCATGCTTCGCTATAATTCTGGTAGTTAACAGACATTGTGTTCTAAAAACCACAGAGAAATTAAAATTATTTTTGTTTGTTCAGTTGAGTACAATATTGCAACACCTAAACCTAGGTTCGTTCGGGATCTGGTTATAAGAAATAATGAACAGCCTTTCTTTAAACTTATATCAAATTATTATTTATTGATACAATTAATTAACTTAGACTATTTACAAATTGCAATTAGATTACTTCAACTAAATTAACTGAAAAACTTAAAGCTTTAACTAAATTCGATTATAAGTAAGATACTGTCACTTATCAATCAAAACAATTTGCCTCTCCACAGCTACGTGCTACCACCCGTACGCAACGCACTATTAATGTAATTTAGAACCGATCCAGAACGACAATATTTTTAACCGCCCGATAAAAGTAATAACTAATACACTACAAAAGCACTAACTGTTTTTATACCTGCGGTCTGGTAGTTTCTCCAAACAATCGAAACCCTTATTCACTTTATTCGTTTTACTGGAAAATTGTAGAAGGAATCAAAACAAAAACAAACGTTTCAATTTCCGAGAATTCCTATTCAAGACCTTATCGTCATCGCAATCCATTATTCTTCTTCAATACACTTCACGACAATTTTATAAAATACACAATTTTTATAATAAACGATCTATTTTGTCAACTATATCTAGAATATCACTGTAAAATATGTATACACGACGTAAACCTTTTCTCAACGTAGTGTAGGGCTATTCGTTCTAATAGCACTCCGTATGACAACTTTAACTGACTGAATTCTAACTATATCCTTTTAGGTTTCTAGAAGGAATAGAAAGATGACGTAGTAAACAAATAATATAAAAATACAAACGCTTACTTCTGAATTCTGGAAGAAATAATTAAAAGATAGATGATACGAGAATAAAACGAAATTATGAGATTTTGAGAAATTTTGGAAATAAATCATTTAAAAGGTAAACATAAAAATATAATTTGTCCAATCTGAATTGGCGCGCGTAGCTATAAAGTTGTGATCATACCTCTCTTCGTCCCTCGCCTAGATGTACAAGTTAACTCACAAACAACCTGAGAGAAAATGAGTGAATTATTTATTTATTTTTCTCGATTAGATGGATAAAATGTTTAAACAGTCTGTGGTCTTAGGAACATCCTTTACTTGTATAGCTATTCGAGTTGATGCGGCAGTTCAGTTTGAACATACAGTACAATACTGTAATTTTAAGAAACACTAAAAATTGTACAAAATTTAATCACAACAAACCACAAGACAACATGGCAATAAGAGCCGATACCCCTATAGTTTATTCCACATTCAGAATGCAGTATGGAAAGTCCATAAGCAATGTATTCATATGGTAGCTTGAGCGCTACTACACTAACTAAAAATATCAACTACGCGCCACAAAACGTTCTCATTTACAAACTCCTATTGAATAACGAAATATGAAAACACTTCATATTTTGTATCGTTTCAAAGATTAGGTACCGACTATTATTATCGTAATGGAATTATTTATTAATTTTATTGTCTTTTTTAATTATTTTAAAATAAAGAAAAGTTATCGTTTAAATCTTGTTTTAATAACAGTCGTTAGTATCTTGGAAAGGTTTAAAAATGGTAATAAAACTTCCTCGGCCCGTCAGTGAGGGTGACGAAGAGAGAGAGACGCCATACCCTTTCTCTTATACGTACCTACGGTCTCTTATCAGTTTTTCTCTCAATCAGTTTTTTTTAAATAAACTATAAACAAATCTTTTGAATTTACAAATCACAAGTTGAGGCCTCATTACCCTGAGTACCTCTCATTATATCAATTATTCATATGTTAAAAGAGAAAATGACTATTACATTTTACAATACTGAATACTTTTCAATATAATTTTATATACATTTAAACTCTTTCAGACAAGTCCAAAACATGTTAATGTTTCAGGCGCCTAACTTCTTCTGCATTATTTAGAAGATTTATGGCTAATTCGTTTTCGTGGCTTTCAAGTTTTGCCTGATATTTTTTATTAAAACGCCTAACCTCGTCCATTACATCAGGAAGGTTGCAATAATGTTGTATTTCTGCATTCCTTGCAAAACATAGTGCCCTTGTTAAAACCCGAACAACCTTATTTTGAAATCTTTGAATTATTTCTATGTTACTTCTGCTGGTAGTTCCCCAAAGTTGAACGCCGTACAACCAAACTGGTTTAGTAACATTTTGTAAAACAGCAACTTATTCTCAAGAGAGAGTGAAGAGTTCTCACCAATCAGCCAGTACATCCTTTTGTATTTTAGATTTAATTCGTTCCTCTTCATTCTCATATGGGTTTTCCAAGTTAACCGCCTGTCAAGATGCATACCCAGGTACTTTACAACTTCACTTTATGGTAAATCAACACCTCCAAGTTTTACTGGTAGAGGTGTTATATATAAGAGTATAATAATACCATTTACAGCGTAATAAAAAAAGATTCATTAGGAAGCGAAAGTTTTTTTTTCAGAATTTTTTGATTAAAAATGAGTTAGTTAGAGTGTGGTAAGCGAAACTCTAAATATTTTTGCCAGTGAGCTTCGGATGGTGTCGGTAGAGGAGAGTTATTGTATTAGCTGTGGCTGATGTTTTTCGTACACCTGATAACACAACAGGTTCTCTTAAGAGCTGTACTGCATTCTGAACGTGAAATAGAGTATAGTGCATCCCTTTCGCAAATAGCTATGCTAATGACATAATATGTAATACTCTTCTCGTACAATACCAGTTCTCACCTAATTACTTGTAACGCACTATAAGTTGACGATTGCGCCTATCATGCGGAGGGCAGTATACTATCTATCCTACTTACATCGGCCAACGCGAAAGCATAAGACGTGTATCAACCACCACAAACACTTAAGTAATAAAATTCAGTTCATGACCCGTCACACTAAATAAGTAAGGAGTAATGTAATTATTTAGACAAAGTGAATTGTTTAAAATTCAATTACAATTTAACACAACTTTACTGAAAATAATTAAATATGAAAACACTAAAAATACAATAAAATTTTGAAATTACCGTAAAACTAGTATTACTCACGAAAATAAGCTCGCATCGACAGAACTCACGGACAATAACTAGTCTATCACTACAAATGTCAGAGTGCAGTAATTCGGTTTATTGCTGATGACAAAAATGGATACTAAATATGGCTTATTTAGAATGAATGTTTATTATTTAGGATAATTATTAAGAATCAATAAATAATATAATGGGATGTTTATAAAGCGACATAGTTGTAAACACAATAAATCAATGTAAGAGTAAAACTACAACATTATGTCACGGTTACAGCTGTCGCTATGATGTATTTAGAAAAGCACATACACTAGCACTTCCACCCCCCGCATAGTCCAACCTTACTCTCGCTGACTATCGTCAACTGAGTGGTGTTATGCAAAAAGGAGTCAACCCACAAATTTTGAAAAAATGAGTTATCCACACTAAACCCATGTATAAGTACTATTCTACATTAAGCAAAAATGATTTAACCCTCAAGTACGTTTGAGAGACCTCTAGTGGCAAAAGTGTTAACTCACATTTACACAATCTTTCATTTGGAAATATGTAATAAACACTCAACCCTTTTATAAACCTTTCTTGAATGAATAAACACTTATCCCACATTTGTTTAATTCCATTGTGTTATTTTGCAATAAGAATTCAACCAACAGGAGTCAACCCGCATCAGCTGATTCTACAAATTTGAAGAAACAGCTGATTCTACGCAAGTTTTCAGATTATTTCCTAACGTTCTAAACTGTAAAATAGAGTTAAACTGTGTAAATAGAGTTCAAAACTGTGGTTTAAATGCTTTTTGCAAATTAAACATAATGAAAAACTTGATAATCAAAAAGCATTTAATCCACAATTTTAATTATTTTATGACCTAAAAATAATAAAATTTAAACAAAAACACTTGCACAGTACTCACAAGTAATATACATAAACAGTAAAATTGTTTAATGTACAAATCTGTCTTGGTTAAATTAATAATTGCTCACAAACTTAAAACGTGTTTTTCTCAAAAGTAGCTTAATGTGGGTTGACTCCTTATTCCATAACGCCACTCAACTTATATTGCATTACCAGTACCTCACGTTAACTATTTTTACTTTCTCTTGCCTATAGAATATATAGGAAGGAAAGTATTGTTTTCATGTCGATTTTTCGAAATCGAGTTTTCACCGGATCTATACGTTTTCAGACCCCCTGAACCCAAAAAACATGTTTTTAGCGATTGGTCTGTGTGTGTGTGTGTGTGTGTGTGTGTGTGTGTGTGTGTGTGTGTGTGTGTGTGTGTGTGTGTGTGTGTGAACAGAATATCTCGAGAACGGAACATTGTACGAACTTGAAACTTGAAACCTAAGTTACATATCACTAATGGACCCGACACAAACATTTTCATCAAAATCGGTCAACCGGAAGTAGTAGTTTATTCGTGTCATTTTTCACTTTTTTGCGATTTTCTCAAAAACTGGTGCTAAAATTTTTTTAAAAATCGCCTGGTTTACTCAATTTTTTATTCTCTACAAGATAGGGTAGGCGTCATGTTTGCTGAAATTCTGGGTAAGGCTGTTTTTACGTAAAAACATAGTTTTTTTAAGATTACGGCTTTAATATGCAATTTAGAGCAAAAATGTATATAATAAAAGTTGTAGAGGATTTAAAAACCTACAACTTTTATTTCAAACGAAAACGTGAGAAAAATCGATTTTTTTAACATTTCGGCCTTAGTATGCATTTTATAATAAAAGTGTATATAATCAAATTTATAGAAAATTAAAAGATCTGCAACTTTCATTCATAACATTTTTCTCTACAGAGCCTAGTTTAGCGTGAAAAAGTGATTTTCCGTATTTTTAAGCCAAACTGAGTTCGATTTTCATTTTGCGTCTTTCACTCATGATAAAAATTAGGTTATGTTTATTGACGTTAGTTTTTTTTTTATTTCTAATGTTTTATTACTAATGTTAGGATTATTGTTTATTATTTGCATAGGCAAGAGAAAGTTATGTGAGTGTTTCACACCAGATTTTTAGTCTAATGATAGGGCAGTATTTCAAAAATTCCTATAAATTAAAAAATTGGGTGGTACTAATGGTATCAATGAATAAGAAAGTAATTTCGAACTCGTATGTTATTTTATTGCAGGAACATTGCGTGAAAAATAAGTTGGTTGTAGAAATGATACCATCTGTTGTAGCAACTACCTGTTCTGGAATTCATATCGATCAGTTGTAAAACAACCGAATGTTAGCATGTCTTTTGTCCATTTCTCAAAAATCTTTATGACGGTACACCTCATAACTTTTGATTCGTTTCTGTGTTACCATCATAATTTTGTAGAAAGGTTTGCGGGTAGCGTAATTTAATTTTACCTAGTTTTTAAAGAGAAATTAACTTATAAAAATATTTTAATACCTAGCAGGAAAGTATTACCTACACAAAAAACAAAACCTAATTTTAATCATGAGAGAATGCTAATAAATGAAAATCAACCTCTGTTCCGACTTAAAATACGAAAAATCACTCATTGAAACTACAAGACTATGTAGAAAAAATGCTTGAAATAAGAGTTATTGGGTTTTAATTTTATAACTTTGATTAATTACACTTTTGTCGTCAAATTCATACTAAGGCTTCCAATTTTTTACCGATTTTATTGAGAAAAATCTGGTGTGAAACACTCACACAACTTTCTCTTGCCAATGCAAATAATGACCAATATAACCTAACATTAGTAATGAAACATTAGAAATAAACAAAAAACTAACCTCAAAAAACATAACCTTATTTTAATCATGAGTAAAAGACGCAAAATGAAAATCGAACTCAGTTTGGCTTAAAAATACGTAAAATCACTCTTTCATGCTAAACTAGGCTCAGTAGAGAAAAATGCTTTAAATAAAAGTTGTAGATCTTTTAATTTTTTATAAATTTGATCATATACTTTTTGTCGTGAAATGCATACTAAGCCGGAAATCTTAAAAATATCGATTTTTCACACGTTTCGTGAGAAAAAAACTCGCTAATTACCGCTAAACTAAGTGTTATACAAAAAAATGTTTAAATTAATGTTGTAGGATTTTAAATCCTCTATATTTTTTATTATATAAAATTTTTGCGCTAAAATGCATAGGTATTAAAGCCGTAAAAATCAATTTTTTTACGTGAAAACAGCCTCACCAAGAATTTCAGCAAACATGGCGCCTACCCTATCTTGTAGAGAATAAAAAATTCAGTAAACCAGGCGATTTTTAAAAAAAATCGTAGGACCAGTTTTTGAGAAAATCGCAAAAAAGTGAAATATTACACGAATAAACTACTACTTCCGGTTGACCGATTCTTGATGAAAATGTTCGAGTCGGGTCCGGTAGTGGTATGTAACTTAAGTTTCAAGTTTCAAGTTGGTACGATGTTTCGTGCTTGAGATATTCTGTTTACACACACAGACCAATCGCTAAAAACATGTTTTTTGGGTTCAGGAGGTCTGAAAGCGTGTAGATTTTGTGAAAACTCGTTTTCGAAAAATTGACATGAAAACAATAATATTTTCCTTCCTATATATTCATATAGGCAAGAGAAAGTAATAAACAAAAATTAGATTACTGTAACAAACTAATTTACCTAGATTTACATTCTCGTTAGTGATACTGTTACTGTATTACCTCTTACTAACATATGATTTTAGCACATACATACAACCCAGAATTCTTTTAGCTTTGTTAAGGACTTTATCAGCGTGATTTGCAAATTTCAAATTGTTATCAAAATTTACTCCTAAGTAATAAATTCTGTAACATACTTCAGTTCATCACAAATACAAGAAGCTGTTAGTTGTGAGCATGAGTACTCATGCAAAATTCATTAATGTTTATTTTAGGCATGTGAGGTGTTTTAAAATATGACCTTAGTCTTACCACCATTTATAAACAAGTCTTGCTTATAAGCCCATTTTACAAACCAATTAAATTCATTTTATAGTGTTCTATAACTTATTTCACTAACACTGTGCGAATGTAACAGAATTTCATCGTCAGCATACATACGAGATAAAGTTTACAATTTTGAATAACATTAAAAATTTTATTTACATAAATAATATAAAACAAAGGGCCTAAACAGCTTCCTTGAGGAACGCCGACTTCTACAGAAGTTAATTTACTATATATATTAGAAATTTTTACTGTTAATTTACGATCTTTTAAGTAACTTTCAATTAGCTGCAAATAAACTCCCTAGAAACCAATCTCATTTAAAATTTTAATTTTCCATTTTTGATTAACTGTATCGACAGCACGTGAAAAATCAACAAAGATAGCAAAAACACTGGAATCTCTATTCAATCTACTGTTAATATAATTATTAACCTCAACCATTAACTTTTCAGTTCCTTCACCCTTTTGAAACCCATATTGATTTGCATTAATAATGTTATTTTCTTTAAGATATTTTGCTTTGTACTTTACAATATATTTTTAAAATACTTTTTCCACAACAGACAGAATTGAAATCGGTCGATAATTAGCAAACTTTATAAAACATTTTCGGACTTAATGTATCACAAATTTTCATCAAATTAAGCTGATCATAATTTCTATCCTTTGTGATTAATTTCAGTACCTTATTTTGCATATTTGTAAGTTTGTTCAAGTTATAATAATAATAATAATAACAATATTAAAGATGACAAATCGTCATCTTTAGTAGAGTGTAAAAATTACTACATGTAATAAAAAATGGAGGTTTACTGTTAGACTTTAACGGGGAAATTCGGTTTTACTCTACCACTGCACCAGCCAATCAAGATAATTATTTTATATTTTTCTGTTTTTCAACAAAAATATTTAAAAATTTTAATACTTCTAAAAAAATATCAATACAATATTTTAAGTAATGAGAACAGGCTTGTGTTTCAATTATTTTTTAGCAAATTCAGGATTTAACCCACAATTTCAACCATGTTGGTTTAACAGTACTAAACAAACCGTTTGTTCTAACATTTACCAAATCGATACTTTTAAAAGTCAATAACGTTTTCTTATAGGTTCTTCTTTATTTTCTGTTTTAAGTGGATTGTAAACACAACGGTGGAACTCAGTTTATTTAAGAAAGTTTATTAAGTGCAAATTTTATATATTTTAATAGCCTATCTTCTTGTGACTTTAATTATGGGTTATTTTTTAGGTTTTTATTATTTTAATATGGATAATATTATATTATTATATTATTCACAAAGAAACGGAAACACATCGGAAGATGAATCTACATCGAAAAATAAAAAAAAGGTTTTATAAACAGTTTTTCATCCCATGACATAAGTTTGTAATGAAATTTTAGGGCGTTAATTAAGAGCCAAAAATGGTGGTTTTTTATGGTATTTGACCTGGAAAGCGACTAAAATAAGTTTTAGAACCATATCTTCAGTAGGTTTTTGAGAAATATGAGGTAAAACGGATATAAATAGTGGTAAAACTCATGTTTTTTATGTTTGACGTATAACTTCGTTTCCCCTTAACGAAGTTAAGACTGTAAGTTAAGACTGAAGTTAAGACTTTGTATCACGCCAATGTTAAATTTGCTAATTTTAGGTACATTTTTCATAGGATTGGTAAAAGATAGATAATAGACTTTACACACTTTTATTTGTCGGGTTTCTCTAGCTACTCACAGTTTTTCAATTTAATTTGTGAACCCATAAAATTAAAAACAAATTAAAGAATAACATCAAATATTTATAAATTTCTTTATACATTTTTTTGCATATTAGTAACTGTTGGAGCATCTGAGGAAGTCATTAAAATGTCGGTATTTGTGCATGTACAAGATGAATAACTGGTAAAAAATTCAGCCAGCTAGGTTTAATGGGTTCCAAGAAAATTTTACCTAAATTTATAAATCTAAATTTACGGGAACAGCCAAAAAACAAAATGGAACAAATAAAAAAGAAAATGTACACAAACAAGTAAATTTCCCATCAACAGTTGGTTAGAAAGCTGCACCAACAGCTGAGAATATCAAAAACAGTAATGCAGATATTTAAAAAAAAAGCTAAAATTTCCTTTCCTCTGAAACGATTGATATAAAATTACGAAAAATATTGGTTCTTGGTGAAATGATCATTTTTCTGGATATGGCTGCTAAAAACTTAATTTTTTCATTAAAATAATTTTTTGTCGTAATTTAATGTTTTTCTTGTAGATGTAAGTCTGAACTATTGAAAAACATAAAAAACCAAAAATTGAAATTTTCAGTGAAAACCATCATAAAGTCTCACCTTAAGTGAGCAATAAACACATAATAGTTTAAATAAAACGTGTATAAAATTTAATTCTGATAAAATTGATTTAAATAAAGTCAACTACAAAACAAAAATACGAGTAAGGTACTCTCGTAAGTTGCATAGGTCAGGAAATGCTTCGATAGCGGGCCTATCTTATATTAACTTATTTTCTTGTTGTTCAATTTAGATTCATCTTCCGTAGTATTTCGTTTCTTCGTGAATCTTCCTGCACATGTAAAGTTAAGGCTACGGTTCATCGAACAAGTTTTTACTGTCTTTCACGAGCAAGTGTTACTCTGTTTCCAAATAGACTCGATAATTTTATTTGTTAGGTGACTTCCATGCGCTTCTTTTTACCCGCGAAAGTAAAACAGACAATGTAGTTTCAAGGTTCGGCCAGTTTCAGAGTTCGATTTTTTTTCTTGAATGTCTGACTGTTTTGCACATGCAGGCGACGAAGGATGATAGATGAATTGGGTGAAATTTAAATACTTTATTTTCTTAAATATCTTTTTTAGTTACCCATAACAGGCAGGTGATATGTTAAAATATTTTCACTCAGTCTGCTAGTTACAGGGCTACAAAAAATAGTTCTGTTTCTTATCACATGGTCAACCAATTATATGACTAAAGCATTTAAGAAACAAAGACACTAGCCACAGTTATCTCCTCGGAGAGTAATGGATGTCATTAAACAGTCAGACCCTGAGATGAATGAACTGAAGTTGTCATTTGAAGGGTGGAAAGTAGATGCCTTTCTAAGGGCCTGCCATACTTATAAGCATACTTTTCCACTCAGGGAGGAAGGCATATTAAACCACCTTTTCCGTGTTTTACATAGTAAAATCTCTAGAGGTTCAAACCAGCCTTTTGGCTGATGACCTTATAAACAAATTACTTTTAAAGTAGCATACCAATTATACCGATTTTTAGAATCGTAAATTTTTGGGAATAAATAGACATAATATTGTTTTGCGGAAAACATCTGGTTTTTTACCAATTTAGCACAAGTGGTAAAAATTAAAATATACTTTAGTTTTATACTTTAGTTTATACTTTATACTTTAGTTTTCAGCTCTCTATATTCCCGGGAATTCGAAGGATTATTGATGAATCAGTCACTGAAGACTGACATTTGTGACTATAATTTAAAATTTAATAATAACTTTTTTTAAAATAGGGAAATCCTACGTTTTAATTAATTTTTGAAAAATACCTAACTTTGACTAGGAATTGAACAAGGGTTTTCGTTTTATTTTGATAAACATGACAGAAAAATTCTGTTCCTCCAGACTGGTGGTTAATCCATGAAGTATCAAATTATACCAGGAAAATATCTCTTTTACGGAAACTAACAATATGCCTTTTTGGACTGGATTTACGGGAACTAAACTAGTGGAAACAAAATAAAAGAGTTAAGGAGAATGGATTATTTAAAATTTGTTTCATGAAACGTGAGAACCTCATAAACAAATTGGACATTTTAACAGTTTTTTGACATCCTGAGCGTATATAGGGCTGGCGTGACAACAATCCAGAAATGCGTTGTACTATTAATGAATTTTTTGGTTGAGGAACGGTGGGTTTGAACGTGTAATCATTTTCCGGACCCTGGTCGGGAATCAAACCCGGGATCTCCGTAACACGTTTACCGCTAAACCACGGAGATTCGATCAAATTTTTACCTCAGTCCTTCCGTAATTAAAAGAAACTTAATAAAATGAGGTCGATAGGAAATTCTCGATCAGATGTAGACCTAAGTAATTTATTTAAGGCATTCACCTGTTTACTTGTTTACAATTAATTTCCTTTAACATTTCAAACAATACAGTAATGTCCATTCTGTTTCCTTGTAAAAATAAAAGTGCGGAGTATAAAAACAGCCAATTTACTAAAATAAAGTAATTCTTGAATTTAAGTAGATGAGATGGAGAATGATTTTCCGGAAACCCCACCCCGTTAAGGGAATATGGGCGAGGTCCTTATTACGATGCGTTGGTGAGGGTTACCTGGTTTAAGTCTGGCTGTCAGTTCATAAACCACTTTTTTAATAGTAGTTTATTGATCAATGTACTAGTATCACATCATTCTCTAATGTAACGAACTAGATTACCCTCTACTGTACCATTCAGCTATGTACTAATTAAATATTTAACTTATAGCTTGACTTTTCCCATTAAGAAAATAAGAAGTGCTGACCAATAAACTTCTTTCCGTCCTCCTACGCTATCAGTACTAGTTACAGAATTTCTCCCATTACAAAAATAATGAAGCGCTGACCAATAAACTTTATTCCGTCCTCCTATGTTATCAATACAGAATACAGAATTTCTCTCATTACAAAAATAATGAAGCACTGACCGGCCGCATTGGCGCAGTTGGTAACGTGCTCGCCTCTCATCATGCGGTCTTGGGTTCGAATCCCATTCAGGCATGGCATTTTTCATTCGTTACAAAAAAATATCATTTCATCCTTCACCGTCTGCATTAGCAGTAATTGCAGAACAGTCGGACGTTAAACCAAAAAAAAAAAAAAAAAAACTGACCAATAAACCTCTTTCCATCCTTCTGTTTGTAGCGATCAGCTGTTGTGACAGTTTTTAAATTTATTTGGGAACAGCTGATTCGTAAATTTCGTAACCTAAGGCAAATATTTAATTTACATAAAATTTATTATTTTTCTAAATTTAAATTTAAATAGTATAAAAAATATAAAGACAATATTTATTTTTTTTATTTCATTAACTAAATAGTAAAACAAAATTGTTTTTTCAAAATTTAATTAATATTTCATTTTATTTTATATTTTTTCCAAAGCCATTAAGTAGTTTCGGAGTTCTAACTGCAACAATATTATAAATTTGTCGTGTAAATTATAAATTATAAATAAATTATAAATAAATTATGAATTATAAATTTGTCGTGGTCCAACCATCGTACAGTAAAGATGGAATTTTGAGTTTTTATTTCAAGTAACAGTTGAATATATTAGGCCTAATTAATTAAAATTATGTTAGCGGAATGATTTAAATTTATACAGAAACCGCTACATGTTATATCAACACTATATACAGAATTTTCAGGGAAATCAAACGGAAGTAAATTTGCATGGAGAATAATATATACCTACTATGTGTACTAATATAAATGTAAGTGGGGTTCCGGTGGTTGAACAATTTGTCCTTAAATTTGAGATAAAGTCTGTAAAAATAATCGTTGACATAAAGTATATATGTAAGTCCGAGTGAAGAATTGCGTTCGATGCGTAGAAAGGAGCGTTTGTTATACGTCGGAGAATCTTTGACTGAAATCGTTGGATTCAAGAGCTACGACATGGTTTTACCGAGCCATAAATCTGGCTGCTATAATATGTTCACATGGGTTTGAGTAGAGTTTTATACAGAAGAACTTTTAAGGAGAGTGTCAGTTTAGAACGTTTTGAAATTAGTCGATACAGTTGGTTCAGTCGATCGTTTAGAGTCCTTTTCTTTACATTTTACATGTTTATTCCACGTGAGACAACGATCAATGTATAACCCAAGGTATCGGGTATGTGGAAGAGGTGTATTATAAAAAAAATACTGGAGGACACGTATGTCAACGTAAACATTTAACATTTTAAACATTTGATAAAATACTGATCAGTATTATTGATGAGACTATCGTATCATTTTACAATCGCCATAGATTATTCATAGACGAAAACGGCAATTGAGTACATATTATTTGAATGTACAAGCCAAACGAATAGAAGACTTGCTTCTATTTTTACATACAATATAAAATGGTTATTGATTTCAAAAAGTCCAGTATTTAGTTAAAGAACCAAGACTAACTGTCGACGGAATTGTTTAAATTACTAATATATTATTTTGTTGAAAAATATCCGACTACTTTGAATAAACATTGAGCAGGGCTACACTAATTTTAATTGATAGCTTTATCGTTAAATTATTCTGTTGATATAAAATTTACAACTGATGAAGTAATATTTTCTATTAGTTTTACCTTATTCAAACAACATTTTTAGTTTTGATTTGTTATCAAAAACTGTATGTTATTGACAACTACCCAATTTCATTGCTATTTTGTCCTACATGATGAGTTTGAACGATGACCCTCTATAGTGTGTATTCATTCAGCTGCTCGCCAAACAAAGCAGCTCATCAAACTGGTGTTAACTATACAATTTTTACTTTCTCTTGCCCTATATGAATTTATATAGATAGGTATGTTTTTATGTTGATTTTTCGAAATCGAGTTTTCACCGGTAATGCAAGTTTGGAGGCCCTCTGGACCTAAAAACCATATTTTTAGAGAATGGTCGGTGTGTGTGTAAACAAAATATCTGAAGAATGGAATAGCGTTGTAACTGGGAACTTAAGGTAGAGTTCACAAAAGGGTGAAGTATGGTTTGAAGGTGAAAAAATCGCACAAGTTGCTACATTTAAATACCTGGCAAGTTCTATAACATGTAATGGCAGGTGCAAAACAGATTTAAATAGCATTATTATTTAAAAGCATTATATAATGCTTTAATTTGATGTATCGTAATTGTTTTTACATAGAACAGTTCAAAAGATATTGGTGTTTAAAGACAGGTGTTTTCTTTCGTGAATTACTCAAGAAGAAAAGTGCCAATATAAAAATCTGGTGTGAAACACTCACACGACTTTCTCTTGCCAATGTAAATAATTAACAATATAACCTAAAATTAGTAATAAAACATTAGATATAAACAAAAAAACTAACTTCAAAAAACATAACCTAATTTTAATAATGAGTGAAAGACGCAAAATGAAAAACGAACTTAGTTTGGCTTAAAAATACGGAAAATCACTCTTTCACGCTAAACTAAGCTCTATAGAGAAAAAATGCTCTAAAAAGATGTAAAGTTGTAGATCTTTTAATTTCCTATAAATCTGATTATACACTTTTGCCGTAAAATGAATACTAAGGCTGAAATCGTTAAAAACATCAATTTTTACACGTTTTCGTGAGAAAGAAACAGAAAATTGCTTATTACCGCTAAACTAAGCGTTATAAAAAATGTTTGAAATAAAAGTTGTAGAATTTTTAATTTTCTACAACTTTTGATTTATACATTTTTGCGCTAAAATGCATATTAAAGCCGCAATCTTTAAAAAAAAACAATTTATTTACGTGACAACAGCCTCACCAAGAATTTCAGCAAACATGGCGCCTACCGTATCTTGTAGAGCATAAAAATTGAGTAAACCAGGCGATTTAAAAAAAATCGTAGGACCAGTTTTTGAGAAAATTGCAAAAAAATTGAAAAATAACTCGAATAAAAAACTACTTCCGGTTAACCGATTTTGATGAAAATGTTCGTGTCGGGTCCGGTAGTAGTATCTAACTTAAGTTTCAAGTTTCAAGTTCGCACGATGTTCCGTTCTTGAGATATTCTGTTCACACACACACACGCGTGCGCGCGCGCACACACACACACACACACACACACACACACACACAGACCAATCGCTAAAAACATGTTTTTTGGGTTCAGGGGGTCTGAAAACGCGTAGATCTGGTGAAAACTCGATTTCAAAAAATTGACATGAAAATAATACTTTCCTCCTATATATTCATGTAGGCAAGAGAAAGTAAAAAAGTGTTTCTCATAACTGCAGTCCTACTATCATTTGAACAAATTATATAGTGAGTTATATCTCACTATACGTAATTTTGTAATGAAAGTCCACTCTCAACAGATCTACTTTAAATATTAAATTAGTTAACATTCTGAGACCATTGGGATACGATGTAACTTAACTTCTAAAGTCAATCTTCAACTAGTTTTATCAGACTGGATAAATCTAGAAACGGGATAAATCGGTTAGGCAACGGTTTCAGTAAAGTGATAACAAATAAAAACGAAGCAGCACATAAAATCCCTGTTTAGTAATCTCTTCTTCAGAATTTAACAAGAAG
This sequence comes from Catonia carolina, assembly GCA_035578175.1. Lineage (NCBI taxonomy): Eukaryota > Metazoa > Arthropoda > Insecta > Hemiptera > Achilidae > Catonia > Catonia carolina. The sequence continues at coordinate 39,435,858 of JAQMRL010000001.1, forward strand.
CGGCTAGCTAAACACACACAAAGTCATCAAAAATTTATGGCTGCCCATAACAATAAAATATTTTTTTCTTTTTTTAGAACTACTAAGTAATTTATTATGTTTTGATCACAACTAAATAATTCGTTCATTTTATTAGACTATACAGGGTGATTCACGAAGATATGCAGAAACTTTGGGAGCTCATTGTACATGTAAAAATAATGAAAAAAGTTTATATAAACATGGGTCCAGAAATGCTTCGTTACCGAGTTACGGCTAGCGAAAGATTTCGCCCGGATTTCAGCTCATCAGGTGAAATGATGTCTTCCTGGTAAGGTAGATTAAGGGGAGAATTCAATCGTTTCTTATGATTTTTGACCTGATAAATTGAATAAAATAGGTCCCAGAACTTAAGTTAAGTAGTTTTTGAGAAAACCAGTGTCAAATGTAAAATATGGAGTGAAAAAAACACATTTTTCATCTTTGGGCAACAATAACTATGTTATTTTACCTAGAAATAGATAAAAATTTTGAATGAAACTTGTAGAAAATTTTATTCTCAACAAAACGGTGTAAATAGTCACAGAAAGCGAATAGATGTTTGATTAAATGAATTTTTATTCATAACAGTACAAAGTAAAATTCATTAGAAAAACATTAATCTAAACCTATTCAACCAAATTACTGTAAATTTTCGAAAGTTTCTCCGCCGACTTCAATGCATTTTTCTGCTCGTTTAAGGATAGCTCTTGTTGCTTTCCTTTAACGGTGTAAAAGCTTCATTAATACGTCTAAGTATTAATGTTATTTTGAAAAATGATTTTTCACTCCATTTTTAGCATTTGATACTGGTTTTCTCAAAAACTACTTAACTTACAGTTCTAGGACCTGTTTTATTGAATTTATCAGGTTAAAAACCGTAAGAAATGATTGAATTCGCCCCTTAATCTACCTTACCAGAATTTCAGGAAGACCTCATTTCACCTGGTGAGCTGAAATCTGGGCGAAATCTTTCGCTAGCCATAACTCGGTAACGAAGCATTTCCGGACCCATGTTTATATAAACCTTTTTCATTATTTTTACATGTACAATGAGCTCCCAAAATTTCTGCATATCTTCGTGAATCACCCTGTATAACGGTATTTTACACAGGAAATTTATTATTTAAATAATTTACTTTCAGAAGTAATATACTGGAATTTGTTTATCCCTAATGTGTGTAAGTTGCAATCTGCACAATTCAGAACAGTATTTTTTTGTTTTTTTTTTGTTTAACGTCCGACTGTTCTGCAATTACTGCTAATGCAGACGGAACAGTAAGCAACCCCATGACCCAATAGGATGAGTATGATGGATGACGTGTAAATGAGTTGTTGTAGTCTTGTAAGGGTCATTCTTGAGAAAGTATGGTTCATTGAACCTGTAATGTTACTATTGCAAATGAAATGAATGTACACGATTTTTGTTAATTTAAGACGTTTAATTAAATAATAAAAATAAATACATATTAATTATAATTTACAAAAATATGATGACTCTTAATTTATTCTCAGGATTTTTAAATATGTATAATTGTTTATTGTTATATCTTAAATTTTAATGGCTATCTGTAAAGAAAAACAATTGACAATCTACAACAAACAAATGAAAATCTACTTACGCTAATGAAATTTACGTACTGGCTTTTGAATTTAATAAATGTATTCTTATTTAAATTATTTTGAAAAGAAAATTAATTTTAAAATTATCTCAGTTGTATTAAAAAAAAATTTGTTAACAATTTACCGGTTCTTCTTTCTTGAATCTGAATATTTTCTGTTGATAGAGGTCGGCGTCTCGCGATTGTTCTTGATTCAGTTTATAAATATAAAGGTTTATTAATTAATCTCCCGTATTCCCGATTTGATTTAGTGATTGACGATAACCGGAAACTTAGCTGTTCAGAAATATATGTATATTTTTACTTATTGATTAATTTTTATTGTTCAAATCTTGAAATTCGTCAGAGCGTCAATTTGCGTTGTTTACTGTACCGCTGCCGTAGTGACACAGCTCCACGAGTCAATTAAATAACTAATCATTTTTTTTAATCAGCTAAATTGATAATAAATTTGATTCACTAAATTGAAGAATGTTCTTAAAATTCGGATCACTATATGAAAAGATGCATTATTTATTAACTTAATTATTGATGTTCTTAGTTTGTTATTCTGTTTTGATTTCGATTTTTAATTCCTCTTTTAGTAAATATTATTTAGATGTTAACATAGAGTAATAAAGAATAGAGGGGGAACTGCCATGTTAAAAAGTGGTTTAACGTTTTTCGTCTGCTACAGTAGTTCCCGTTCCAAATTTTAATGTTTGTAGAATGCGCTAGTAGCGCATACGAGGGAGATTTGAATTTTTAGATTTGAATTTTACGCCTGTAGAATGCGCTAGTAACGCATATGAGGGAGATTTGAATTGTGGCCTATTATCCTATACAATATTTATTTTCTATTTCATTTTTGTTTTATAATTGAAATTTTTGGGAACTAATTTTTTATAAAGTCGCATCAACAGTTTGGTTATTGGCGATTACCGTGGGTCATGAAACAGTGGGTTGAGATTAGTTATAATTAATGAAATGAAATTTTGTTACTTAAAGAAGTGGTTTTTTTCGCAGAGGGTTAGGGGACGTGATTTCTTCTGTTTTCCGAAAGCGAAAAACCTGTAAGTATTAACATGATAAGTAAATACGTGTAGGCCAAAATAAATTTTGTATGTGTTTAGGTTAACCGTTAACGGATTGAGTAAACATTAAATGTATAAATTGCCTTCTACTTTTAAATTATTATTTATTACATAAATGCGGTGCTTAAGTTTGCTTGATGTAATAATAGTTATAGTAGTTTCACATTACATCAATTAAAAAGAAAGCTAACCAGTAAAATGGCACATGACCTAACCTATATCTCTAACCTAATTATTAATAACCTAATACTAATTAAGTATTAGTTATTAATAATTTAATTAATAACCTAATTATTATACCAGGTAAACTTAATCACTAAATAATGTGTACAATAATTAAAATAGGCAATTCATATATTTCATTTTTTACTAATTCGCTAGTAGTAAATGTGCTTAACCTATAAACAAACAAGATGTATTTTGGCCTACACGTATTTACTTATCATATTAATACTTACAGGTTTTCGTCTCTTGGAAAACAGAAGAAATGACGTTAAGTATACCTCTGCGAAGAAAACACTTTTTTAACCTAATAAAATTTCATTGTAACTAAAAATAATCTCCAAACAACCATGGTCTCATCCGCCATTACTAACGTACAATTTGATCTAACAACGCTTGCTCTGTATGACGCCTAGGTTTCAAATTTTAAAGCGACGCCAAAACGCACTCTATGTTTGTCAGCATATAACACTAGCAGACGACAAACTCCGTTTCATTCCGCCTATCTCAGTTCCCCCTCTATTCTTTATTACTCTATGGATGTTAACTTCAATAACGTAGTATCAACTTGAAATCATCTTCGTTCACAGGTTAAATACAACGTAATTTAACTGAGATATATTAATAAAATGATTATAAATGTTTATTTTGCCAGTTCCTACCATTTACATTGTTAATAGCTCTATTTAAAAGTTTTTACATAATATATTAATAGCCAGCATCTACCTAGTTCATATTTTTTGTGTTAAAAACTAGGTAGTGGTACACCTGTTATGACCGTGTCCAGTAAACTAAATCTAACAGATTCATATTTTCTGTTTAGAATCTGATGTGTAGTGGCTAACCTGTTACATGACCGTAGCCAGTAAATATTATATAGGTTATGTTGCTACAAACCCCAACCATAAAAATATAGGTACCGCTAACTATCTAGTGTTCAAATCCGTACAAAATTAACTACCTTTACTAGGATTTGAACCAGGAACCTTCGTCTCCGAAAATCAGCTGACTCGTGGCGACGACTTTACTTCTATAATGCTTTTCACCGTTGATGTACTCTGCTGTTCCACACGTTTAAATCAATTAGAACGTTTTCCAGCGTTGTCAGATTGTACGAATGTATCAGCGTGACAAACATTACGCGCGCATAGGATACGTATAAGAGCCACAGTAGTTCACTGTTGTCTTGCATCTTGTACTGAACAAGTCGATTACAGAGCACGTTAACATGCAATACTTTAAATAATATAATCATCCTCATTTATATTTATATCTGGTTGTTCATAGGTTGTTGTTGTTGTTTAGGTCAACAGTCGAAAAACTGGTTTGAACCTCTAGAGGTTTTACTAAGTAAAACGAGGAGTAAGGTGGTTTACGTAGCCTTCCTCACTGAGTACAGAAGTAGCCTAAGCTTATCAGCATGCCAGGCCCTCCGAAAAATATCTACTCTGCACCCTGTAAATGACACCTTCACTTCATTTACCACAGGGTTTGGCTGTATAATGAAATTCATTACTTTCAGAGGAGATAACTCTGACCAGTGTCTTTTACACCTCTATCTCTTCTGTTCTTAAATGGTTCATTCATATAATTGGCTGACCATGTGATAAGAAATAGAACTATTTTTTTTAGCCCTGGAACTAGCAGATCGAGTGCAAATAATTTAACACTCTACCTGTCTGTTATTACTGTTATTGAAAGACCAAAAAAATGGCTGATGAAATACGGGTATATAACAGAGCTATGAGAGTAACGTTGGCAACGTTGCTGGCAAGTCTATGAAGTGGCTAGCTATAAACTGGGTAGGGAGCAATGCGTACGTTCAGAACTCATCAACGCAAAATAATAGTATAGACCAACCCGTTGGGTTAAGGTATTAACTCATTTCTCATTAATTTCAGTAACCCACCGGATTTGTTCTAGTAGCAAAGTCGTCGCTGCGAGTCAACTGTTTGATAGCTAATTTTTAAAGAAGAAGGTTCCATAGTTAAAATCCTAGTAAAGGTGGTTACTTTTTAACGGATTTTGATCCTAGATAGTGGTTACTGTTGTACTTTTGCTTTTGGGGTTCAAATAACCATACTTTTTCAAGAATGATCAACCTGAATCTGTACAAGTCTAGAACACCTCATTTACACGTCATACACATCCTTATCTTATTAAATCATTGGGTTGCTTATTGTTCTGAAATTGAACAAATTGCAACGAACACATATTACGAATAAAAAAAAGTAATGAATAATCCTCGAAGGTTCAAATCCTAGTAAAGATAGTTACTTTTATACAGATTTGAATACTAGACAGTGGTTACCGGTGTACTTTGATGGTTGGGGTTTAATTAACCATACTCTCTCAGGAATGGTCGGCCTGGGTCTGTACAAGACTACACCTCATTTACACGTCATACACATCAACCTCATCTAATTGGGTCACGGGGTAGCTTATTGTTCTGAATTGAACAGATTGCAACGTACACAAATTAGGGATAAAAAAAAATCCTTGAAAACTTTTTGTTGACAATTTTCATTGACAAAGCAATAACTAAGCTCATTTTTATTTATTTATGTTTTTACTTTCTCTTGCCTATATGAATATATAGGAAGGAAAGTATTGTTTTCATGTCGATTTTTCGAAATCGAGTTTTCACCGGATCTATACGTTTTCAGACCCCCTGAACCCAAAAAACATGTTTTTAGCGATTGGTCTGTGTGTGTGTGTGTGTGTGTGTGCGTGCGTGCGTGCGTGCGTGTGTGTGTGCGCGCGCGTGCGTGCGTGCGTGTGCGTGCGTGTGTGTGTGTGTGTGTGTGTGCGTGTGTGTGTGTGTACAAAATATCTTAAGAACGGAACATCGTACGAACTTGAAACTTGAAACTTAAGTTACATACCACTACCGGACCCGACACGAACATTTTCATCAAAATCGGTCAACCGGAAGTAGTAGTTTATTCGTATAATTTTTCACTTTTTTGCGATTTTCTCAAAAACTGGTCCTATAATTTTTTTTAAATCGCCTTATTTACTCAATTTTTTATCCTCTAAAAGATAGGGTAGGCGCCATGTTTGCTGAAATTCTTGGTGAGGCTGTTTTCACGTAAAAAAATTGTTTTTTTAAGATTACGGTTTTAATATGCATTTCAGCGCAAAACATTATCTAATAAAAGTTGTAGAAAATTTAAAATCCTACAACTTTTATTTTCAACATTTTTTTGTATAACGCTTAGTTTAGCGGTAATTTGCGATTTTCTGTTTTTTTTCTCACGAAAACGTGAGAAAAATCGATTTTTTTAACATTTCGGCCTTAGTATGCATTTTACGACAAAAGTGTATATAACTAAAATTATAGAAAATTAAAAGATCTACAACTTTTATTTAGAGCATTTTTCTCTACAGAGCCTAGTTGAGCGTGAATGAGTGATTTTCCGTATTTTTAGGCCAAACTGAGATTGATTTTCATTTTGCGTGTTTCTCTCATGATTGAAATAAGGTTAGTTTTTTATTTATTTGCAATGTTTTATTACTAATGTTAGGTTTATTATTAGTTATTTGCACTGGCAAGAGAAAGTCGTGTGTGTTTCACACCAGATTTTTTTTTAGTTTATAAAGTTGCATCAACAGCTCGATTAGTGACTACGATGGGTTATGTAACAATGGATTTTAACCAATTTTATTGGTTAATACTTGAAATTTGTGAAACATTTCCAGAACCTAGCCGGGAATCGAACCCGGGACCTACGCGTTGTAAGCTAGCGCGCTACCACTATGCTACAGAAGCGGCCACGCTGGTTTTTGAAACTCAGTTCAATAAAATTGTATGATTAAACTTTTTAATCATTTATTTATAAGGACATAATTCCGTATTACCGATTTGTAAATAGATAAACTTATTTTCACGGTAAATGGTCACAGTTAGATCTTTTGAAGAGGTTGAAAGTTCTGCGGATTGGATTTCCAACGTGTGATTTATGACCACAAAATAAGGCTGTTAGTGGTCATTTACCACAACGACGACAACGCGATTATTTACTACTGCTATTACATCAAGGCGACTGAAGTACGGACGGTTTAGCACTCAAACACAACGAGTATCATGCGAAAATCGAATTAAGATAGAAGTAGGCTTACACATTATACGCGCGTATTACTTAAGTATTCTCTATCCAGTATTACTTAAATATTTAATAAGTTTTCACCAATTAATTTACTATATTTATTTGCAATTTTTTAATGTACAAAAATTATAAAATTTACAACTTTTCACACTATATTTTGCCCTTAATGGATGTTTTTATGTGTATTTTTTGGCTACCTGGGGTTAGCGTTGTATGAAGCGGTTCTTTCAAAATTCTAGTTTGAAAATAGCGTTTTTCAAACAGAATTGGAACGACTGTTTTGACTTATCACCATGACAACCTTACTCTTTTATTTTTTATTGTCTATTCCCTTGAACAAAATGAATATACCAGGTTGTAGAAAAACCTTTAAAGAATTTATTAGCCAAAAAAAATTTGTTTGAAAAAAAAGTCACATTTTTAAGGTAGACTACCCCCTTAACAAGCAAATGGAGTGTTAAACTATTTGCTATCGATAGCAAATATCGACAGAAGAGTTAGAGGTGTAAAAGATACTAGTCAGAGTTATCTCCCCTGATAGCAACGCATTTCATTATACAGCCTGATCCTGTGGTGAATGAAGTAAAGGTGTGATTTGCAGAGTGGAAAGTAGATGCTTTTCATAGAGCCTGGCATGCTGATAAGCATATATTTCCTCTCAGTGTGAAAGGCATAGGTAAACCAACTAACTCCACTTGACTTAGTGCAGCCTCTAGAGGTTCAAACCAGCCTTTCGAGTGATTACCTGAAAAACAACACATGTAAATAATACAGGGTGATTCACGAAGAAATGGAGAAACTTTGGGAGCCGATTGTACATGTAAAATTAATGAAAAAGTTTATATAAACATAGGTCCGGAAATGCTTCGTTACCGAGTTACGGCTAGCGAAAGATTTCGCCCGGATTTCAGCTCACCAGGTGAAATGAGTTCTTCTTGAAATTCCGGTAAGGTAGATTAAGGGGCGAATTCAATCGTTTCTTATGGTTTATGACCTGATAAATTAAATAAAACAGCTCTCAGAACTGTAAGTTAAATAGTTTTTGAGAAAACCAGTGTCAAATGCAAAAAAATGAAGTGAAAAAACCACATCTTTTCATCTTTGTTTTTCCAGTTAATTTTACTTTGTACTGTTATGAATAAAAAATTAATTTAATCAAACATCTATTCGCTTTCTGTGTACTTTATTTACACCGGGTTGTTCAGAATAAAATTTTCTACATGTTTTGTTCAAAAATTTTAACTGTTTCTTGGTGAAATAACAAAGTTATTCTTGCCCAAAGATGAAAAAATGTGTTTTCAATCCATTTTTTGCATTTGACACTGGTTTTCTTAAAAACTATTTAACTTACTGAGATCTGTTTTATTCAATTTATCAGATCCAAAAATTTCAGGAAGACCTCATTTCACCTGGTGAGCTGAAATCCAGGCGAAACTTTCGCTAGCCGTAACTCGGAAACGAAGCATTTCCGGACCCATGTTTATATAAACTTTTTTCATTATTTTTACATGTACAATGAGCTCCTAAAGTTTCTACATATCTTCGTGAATCATCCTGTATATCTTATCCTATTTCTGTCTAGAAAGTTATGAAATCCTTCAAAAAAACATAGAGATACTACCAAGTTTTTTTTTTAAAGTAGATCTTACCAACTTTTTCTTGTAACACATTTTCAGTTACTCTATAATTTCGTTAACTCTGTAATATCTGTGATTTCTGTAGTTGTAAATCTGTAATTTCTGTAGTTTCCTAGTGATTTACACAGATATCAATAATATTCCGATTTCCAGTAGGTTTTTAATTCGTTTTATTTGTTCAGTTGTAATTATCTTGCAACGTGTAAGGTTTTGTAAGAAGTTAAATGTGAAGCACAGCAGGTGCGGTGTTACTAGTAATATTAATATAGATTTAATTTTCTTGTGGTCATTGATTTTTGTACTGAGGTAATTTTTGCGTGTTTACTATAAACTTACAAAATGATATAGAAATATCGGTAAGCTAAGTTCCTTTGTGACTGAAAGAAATTGCGTGCAGTATTAACGTAGCAACCACAATATTACGCAGAATATTTCAAACAAGTTGACTGATCCAGTGGTAATAAAATTCTTGATTGTTATCTGAAATTGAAGGGTTCAAAAACCTTTCTACGTTATTTAGTATAAAATATAAAATAAATAACGGATACAGTAAAGAAATAATAGAAAAACAATCAATATAAAATTATTATTTTTAATATATTTTGAGTCACATCAACCTCTTGGTTATTAGCCCTAGTGACTATTTTGGTATGGGTAAGGAAAAATGGGTTTTAACATGTAATAATTTCCAGGCCCTATTCGGAAATCGAACCTGGGATCTTCATATTCTGCTTTGTAGTCCGCAACTGACCTCTACGCCACTAAGGCGTAATAAAATAATCATAAAATTATTAAGGGAAGTGATGCAACGAGAAACTAACAAAAAATTGATTTTCCGTTTTTTACGTTAATCGATTACTTGAAACTTCCTCTTAAAAATGGTGGTAACAATCGGATGAATAAAATTGTACTTTTTCTGCAGGTAGATATGTCACAACAAAATATTAATACTTTTAGGTGTCAATTTCTTAGTTATTCTTGTGTGGGATTACCAAAAAACTCATTTTCTCACATTAAATTGCACTTTTTCCAGATCTTATTGAAATATCAATATAAAATTTTTATCGTGGGTTCTTTACAGTAAGATGTAACTTTTAGCATATCCAAATGTAAAAATTCTGTATATTCTTGTGGAAGATGTAACAGAAATTATTATTGATTTTATTTTAATCGTTGATAAATCCTTGCAAAGGCTAGGAATAAAATACAAAGGAAGGAAAGTTATCTACTGTCTGTGTAAGAATCAAACGTCTGTTTTGACAATTGAGGAGTACAAATAAGAAGCTGCTGTACGACAAGGATGTTCATTGACACCACTACTTTTTAACTTGTATATAGAAGAGGCTATTAATGAAGTAAAGAAAAAATTTGACGCAGGTTAAAAATTCAAGTAGAAACAATAAAAAATTACAGGATATCTTAGATGGAATGGATGAGATCATGAGAAAGGATTACTTCATGGAAATTAATGAGAACAAAACGAAAATGTTGTGCAGTATCAAGAGTGGTTTAGAGAACATGGGAAATTTAAAAGTAGGCAACGAAACCATACAGGAAGTTGGGGAATTTTGTTATCTAGAGAGTAAAATAACAAAGGATGGTAGGAGCACAAATGATAATTATCAAAAGCAGGATTACTCAAACAATCATTAATTTAGAGATAAGGAAAAATTTCTTAAAACACTATGTTTGGAGTATACGGGAACGAACCGTGGGTGATAGGGGCTGTAGAAAGGAAGAGGACAGAATGATTTGAAATGTGGTGATATAGGAAAATGTTAAAGTGGGTGGACAAAATAAATAATTTAGAGGTTCGTAGACGAGTGAATGCAAGAAGAAGTATATAGAAACATTTTACCAGAAGAAGAGATTGGCTAGTAAGGCATATCTTAAGACATCCAGGTATTGCTTTATTAATAATGGAGGATAATATTGAGGAAGTGATTATTGTAGGTTTTAGATTGAGTGAATTGCAAAGGTTAGAATATTTAAAGCAAATTACAAAAGATCTAGGGTGTTGCAGGTATGTAGATATGAAACGACTTGCGCTAGATAAAACAGCTTGAAGAACTGCATTAAACCAGTCGAGAGACTGATGACAAAACAATTACAATTAAGCATAAAATATAGAAATCATATATTAAAATGTAGAGCAAATCTCATAGTTTCATCCGAAAAAAGAGAAGTAAAATATCTTTAGTAGTTCTTTATAAAAGTGCATTTTCATTAACATTGTTTAGATAGGAAGCACACAACTTCCCTTAAATTAAGTAAACATGTAAACGTACACAGTACTTCAGATTATCTAAGTAAATTATCTAATTAAAAAATAAATTATCTAATTTTGTAAATAATAATAGTATAATAATAATATTAATCACCTAATCATTAAAGTAATATTAACAAAATTATTAAAAATTTTAAATTTTAAATTTCAGTCATGAAATTATATTTTTTATTCTTACTTAATCATTTTTACTTTCTCTTGCTTATATGAATATATAGGAAGGAAAGTATTGTTTTCATGTCGATTTTTCGAAATCGAGTTTTCACGGGATATACACGTTTTCAGACCCCCTGAACCCAAAAAAACATGTTTTTAGCGATTGGTCTGTGTGTGTGTGAACAGAATATCACAAGTACGGAACATCGTGCGAACTTGAAACTTGAAACTGAAGTTAGGTACTACTACCGGACCCGAAACGAACATTTTCATCAAAATCGGCCAACCGGAAGTAGTAATTTATTCGTGTTGTTTTTAACTTTTTGCGATTTTCTCAAAAACGGATCCTACGATTTTTTTAAAAATAGCCTTATTTACTAAATTTTTTATGCTCTACAAGATAGGGTAGGTGCCAATTTCTGCTGAAATTCTTAAGGTTGTTTTTGCGTAAAAAATTGTTTTTTTAAGATTGCGACTTAAGTATGCATTTTAGCGCAAAAATGTATGTAATAAAAGTTGTAGACAATTTGAAATCCTACAACTTTTATTTCAAACATTTTTTTTGTATAACGCTTAGTTTAGCGGTAATTGGCGATTTTCTGTTTTTTTTCTCACGAAAAGTGTAAAAAAATAGATTTTTTTAAGATTTCAATCTTACGACAAAAGTGTATAATCAGATTTATAGGAAATGAAACGATCTACAATTTTTATTCAGAGCATTTTTCTGTACAAAGCCTAGTTTAGCGTGAAAGCGTGATATTCCGTATTTTTAAGCGAAACTGAGATTGATTTTCTTTTAGCATCATTCACTCACGATTCAAATTAGGTTATATTTTTTTTGTTTATTTCTAATTTAAGGTTATATTTTTTATTATTTGCATTGACAAGAGAAAATCGTGTGAGTGTTTCACACCAGATTTTTAAAGTTAGAAAGTCGCTTAAATTGCGCATTTAGCGTACAGTAGCTAAGATTTTCATACACTTTTACAAAGTGTGTTCCTATTTTGAAGTTTGTTCCCGGAATCGGAGACACTGGTTGGCGCCTATGTGTCTTTTAGCAGACGCCTGTGAGGCGGCTATTGATCCTGTTTCTCTCCCTAATGTTAACTTCACTCGGAAAATCTATTTCATTACTCGACCGCTCTTTTTTGGAATCTGTTTTTTACGACTCAGAAAAATGTTTTTCTTTCTTCTTTATAATAATCATTAATTTTCTTAAACTTCATAATGATATTAAGTAATTAATTAAAATTTTATTTGAATATTAAACAAATAAAAAGTTACGTATTCTTAATTTTTTTTAAAAATGGATAAATTTTTCTTAGCTTCAACAATACTTTTTTCTTTTCAACTAAGACATCTGAAAGATCTATATTTATGATTTCTTATTTTAAATTTAGAACTGTACAATTCTGTACAACTACCAAATGTATTAAAAGTTAAAGCAAAGAAAACAAATACAGTAGCTCTTCGATTTAACGGTCTCACATTTTTACCGTGGCTCAGATTTAACGTCACTGATTGGTGAAAAAGAAAAATTTCGTCCCCACCCCTTACATCACTTTCTTTCTTGTGAGTTTTAATTGGAAAATTTATTCTCCTACGTTAATTAATAAATACGGCAACACATGCTCTTACATAATTATTCCCTTCGGTCGATTCTTTTAGTCAAATGGTAATATTATACTTTGAAACTATGGATAAAAAGTATTAAACAAAAGTAAACAGACTATAATCGAAGATAAAAGTGTTAAAAATCAATTCTTTTGTTTGATAATTAACAAAAGTATCTGGTAATTTCACAAAATATGAGTTAAATTTATTAACAATGGACAATGGGTAATTGATAATATTCCCGTCTTTCTTCAGCAATATATCTATTTTTATTACGAGGATTAATGACCTATTGTAAGTCGTAATGAAGTACATAGGATCACTGTACATATACGAGTACACGAATTCTCCCACCCGTTTTTTAAAGGTTCGGATTTAACGTCGGTGTCCGACCAGACTTTAGCAAGATAAATCGAGGACCTACTGTATGAATAAAGAAAATAAATTCCTCGCGGATTCAGTTCTACAGTCGTTTGCACGTTCAGTTGACACAATGGAGCAGGATATAAGACAGTGTATTTCATTGGTGCTCTGACTGCTACTAGCACATACACAAACATCGGCTTTGTAGATCTATCAATGCCATCATAACCAATAACTTCTCCTCCGCGCCATATCCATAAAAAATCTGGTGTGAAACACTCACACAACTTTCTCTTGCCAATGCAAATAATTAACAATAAACCTAACATTAGTAATAAAACATTAGAAATAAACATAACCTAATTTTAATCATGAGTGAAAGACGCAAAATGAAAATCAACCTCAGTTTGGCTTAGAAATACGGAAAATCACTCTTTCTCTCTAAACTAGGCTCTGTAGAGAAAAATGCTGTAAATAAAAGTTGTAGATCTTTTAATTTTCTATAAATTTAATTATATACACTTTTGTCGTAAAATGTATACTAAGGCCGAAATGTTAAAAAAATTGTTTTTTCTCACGTTTTCGTGAGAAAAAAACTAAAAATCGCAAATTACCGCTAAACTAAGCGTTATACAAAAAAATGTTTGAAATAAAAGTTGTAGGTTTTTAAATTTTCTACAACTTTTATTATATAACGTTTTGCGATAAAATGCATATTAAAGCCGCAATCTTAAAAAGAAAATGTTTTTACGTAAAAACAGCCTCACGCAGAATTTCAGCAAACATGGCGCCTACCCTATCTTGTAGAGAATAAAAAATTGAGTAAACCAGGCGATTTTAAAAAAAATCGTAGGACTAGTTTTTGAGAAAATCGCAAAAAAGTGAAAAATTATACGAATAAACTACTACTTCCGGTTGACCGATTTTGATGAAAATGTTCGTGTCGGGTCCGGTAGTGATATGTAACTTAAGTTTCAAGTTTCAAGTTCGTACGATGTTCCGTTCTTGAGATATTCTGTTCACACACACAAACACACACACACACACACACACACACACAGACACACACACAGACCAATCGCTAAAAACATGTTTTTTGGGTTCAGGGGGACTGAAAACGTATAGATCCGGTGAAAACTCGATTTCGAAAAATCGACATGAAAACAATACTTTCCTTCCTATATATTCATATAGGCAAGAGAAAGTAAAAACCTTTCTAATGTAGAGTATTATTTATATGACAACTAACTAATAATTAACACTATAAGTTTATACTCAACTTCATATGTGGATTCCAAATGTGAAATATTTTTTTCGATATCTGTACCGGGAAATATTTTTTAGATTTGTAATAACCGATTGCGTCATTTGTTTATATTTATCACGCAGTGTTTAGAAAGTTTTGCGAGGGAATGTGGAGCAGTCATTAGTAGGTCTGCAGTAAAATAGATAAGTATTCATTTTACCCCTATCCCAATAGAAGAAAATAATTTTAAAGTTTTTTTGATGTTTTACAATTCATTAAACATTCTACATAAAACAGTTTTTATGTTAAACAAAACTTAAATTGTAGTACCTTGAAAATACATGTACCTTAATAAATACGTGTTCTACAGAGGTTTAAAAATATAGCTATTTATATACGCATGCAGATGCTTTTAATTGATGTTTTTAGTTTGGCTAAGAGCAGTGACGATTCCTAAAGATCCATAGTGTCAACTGAACGTGCAAAAGACTACAGAATAGTTAATCTATGCTGCAGGTTGTTTTCAGGACTTCAGTCTTGATATGATACTATGTTAGTTTCTATATAATCATGAGACAGTGGCGGCTTGTGCCTTCAAAAATAGGTAAAGAGTCGCAAAAAACCGAGAAAAACTAGTATACTAATAAGTATTCGCAAGACTGCCAAGAGTAAAAAAATAAAAAACACACATAAACACATTGTGTACTCGTATGATTGTTTTTTGCATACTGTGTGTAAAATATTTTTTGTAGTATGTAAAATACACACATACAAAACAACTTTGTGACACCGCAATTACATAATAAATAATGTACACGTACATAGAACATGCAGGTGCAGTAGACAGATCTACCCGCCGCAAATCTCCACTATCCAGGGGCGGGTGGGGAGGCTAGGCGTGCATATTTGGCACTGACTCTCCGTTGTCAGGGCAACCCGTTATATGCTAGAAGAGGAGCGGCCGCCACCCGTCTAACTCTTCACTTGGGCATTTATTACGTACAGTAAGGCCATTACACGGGCTGCTTAAAACATTAGAAAGATCTTTAAGCAGATACAATAATTTTATATACTTCTTACACAACACTTCTTCATTTATTGTAAAAAAAATTATTACCTATGACAGAAACTGTAATTAGTTAGCGAGAGAAATAAATCTCGATACTATCCAGTGCATAGGTGAAGATGCTCTTCACCTACTTCGCCTGAAGAGTCGCCGCTGTGTGAGATCAATTTTTATGTAAATGTATGTCTTGTGATGTACTTTTTAAACTACAAGTATCCCTACTCCACTGCCTTTCCAGTCTTCTCACTTCCGGAACATTTCTGTATAATAAATCTTGTATTTAAGAGTTGTTTTTGTTATGCAATTCATTGTACAACAGTGTGTATTAAAATTTCGATAGATCGTTAATAAATCGCATTTTGAAGTCTTCATGGAAAAAATGATTACTGACATAAGATGGTGCACATGATGCAAGTCGCAAAATTTTTCATTGAAATGCTTGAAAGGGTTTTTGAAACTACTTTTCTTAGCAGAGAAAATATTTTAAACCATACACAGTTTCTGTTTTAACGGAAGCTTAAGGGGAGTAGTGAACGAAAGAAAAAGAAAAACTATCGATTTCCGGATTTTTAGCTTACAGTTTGAAATCTTCGCTTTAAAATAGTGGCAGAATCTTAAAAATCGGAGAGGCAGAAGTATTTTTATTTATATTTTATTTTCTTGGGAAGTATCATACTGAAGGCTGCATTGGGATGGGCTTAAAGTAGAAGGAATTAGGACTGATAAAGGAAAAAATTTCTGTAAGGTGATGCTGAAGTTGGATTCACAGCGCATTTCAAAAAGTGAAAAATGTTTGAAAGAATTACATTAAAAAATTAGAAAGGAAAATAAGGACTTTTATCAAGATGAGGAGGATCCAAATAATTTCTGTGCTGTAAGGGATGAATTTCTTTTCCCGTAAATTATTTTCTTCAATGGTTAAGTACCTGTTTCTCAGTTTCAACTTAAGATATCACTTTGAAATTTGTAGGGCATATTTCTAACAGCAATTTCTTCAATTCGTCAGGGAATTATTGTATTATCCTATAAAGTTTTTGACAAAAAAAAATCATAAAAGTCCTGTTTTAATCAGTTTTATAATTAAATTTATATTAGGCTTAAAATCTTACTATTCAACTTTTTAATTTAGAAAATATACTGGAAAGAATTCCTAGATCATATTTTATCAGAATGACAAATTGTTTATTCTATCAAAGCAAGCCGGTATAACAAAGAAAAAATACAACATTTTCAAAGGCCTACAATAGGAAATTTGAAAACAAAACCTATGAATCTCTTGTTAAAATGTTTCCTGAATAAATAGACTTGATAAAGTAAAAAATATATTTTGAAAGAAATAGGCATTTTATTTATAGCTCAAGGTGTAAACAATTTAGTGATCAATAGATTTTTTTGAATTGTCCTTTTTTGTTAGAATAGGCTACATCTAATAGAATTATGAATAGGCCTGTGCATCATAAAGAATTATAATTCATTTATTGCTTTAAAATAAATGATTTTTACAAATATTTTAAGTCCAACATAGAAATAACCTTTTATTAAATAAAGCTTTTAAAAACCTTTTAGCTTTTTTTGAGTAACTTTTTTGGAAATAAATTATGTTCTAGATAAATTCAAATTACTAATACATTTTTTAAGGTTTTATAATCCAAATATATGTAAATGAAAAATTACTATATCTGACTCAACAATCTTTTCTTTCGAAATTTTTGAGAAAATTGCAAAAAAATTAAAAATTAAACAAATAAACTACTACTTCCGGTTGACTGTTTTTCATGGAAATATGTGTGTCAGGTCTTCCAGTTGTACTTAACTTAAGTACCAAGTTTCAAATTGGTACTATAAATTGAGATATTTTGTTCACACCAGACCAATCACTAAAAACATGTTTTTTGGGTTCATGGGGGTTGGAATATGCTCATAACGGGCAGGTGGAGTGTTAATTTTTTCACTCGATCTGTTGTTGGTTCCAGGGCTACAAAAAATAGTTCTGTTTCTAATCACATAGTCAGCCAATTACATGACTGAACTATTTAAGAACAGAAGAGGTAGAGGTGTAAAAGACACTAGTCAGAGTTATCTCCTCTGAGAGTAATTAATTTCACTATACAGCCAGACCCTGTGGTGAATGAAGTGAAGGTGGCATTTGCAGGGTGGAAAGTGGATGCTTTTCGGAGGGCCTGGCATGCTGATAAGCTCACTCTTTCAACTCAATGAGGAAGGCAATAGTAAACCACCTCACTCCTCGTTTTTACTCAGTGAAACCTCTAGAGGTTCAAACCAGCCTTTCGGCTGTTGACCTAAACAACAAACAACAAGGGGGTTTGAAGTGTGTATATTATACACACCGATCGGATATTATCCGATGAAAAACTCGATTTCAAAAAATTGACATTAAAACAATACTTTCCTTCCCTATTGGCAAGAGAAAGCCCTATATAGGGCAAGAGGAAGTAAAAATATAAATAAATACATATCACTAAAATATAATTATACATTTTTTTTTGCAGAAGAATAAATAAAATAAATATCTTGTTCTTTCAGGAGAAAGTATACAATGCTATTCATGTAATACAAAAAGTGATCCAAATTGTATGGAAGGAGATAAACTGGAAAGTTTCAAAACAGATTGCAACTCCAAAGCAGTTGAAGATGCCAAGAAAGCATTCAACACAGTATCACAGACACTTTCTGACTGGAGTAATCAGCTTGGTTTAAATGTTGGAAAAGCTGCAACTATTGATGCTGATTTGGTCTGCCAGAAAGTTGACATTGAAAGTAAGTAATTTATCATTAAATATCTAATATATATGTACTTAAATTGGTGGCAATTTTAATTTTGCCATCTGTCATTTTCCTGTGAACGTCTGTCCGTCTGTCACTTCCAGATGTCAGGAACTACAAGAGATAGCAACAAATTGTTTATGGATTCATAATCTACACAAAAAGTTGATGGGCGTGGATTGAGTTTGAAGTTCTGGTTTCAACTGGAAGTGGTCCAAAACTGGAAGTCAAGAAATCAAAGTTGGAATTTGGAAACAAAAATAGTGTCATTCGATTTGTCTTAAAGAGTAGCTTTGAGCTTGATCCCATTATGAGGAAGTGAACATGCAATGCAGCTTCTCAGGGCATCTCCTTTTCTTTACAAAAAATTGCCACCAGTTATGAGACAATGAAAAGAATCATGAAAGGGTCTCAAGGAAGGGATTTTTTTAATGTAATTTCTAAATGGAATTAATATTTATTATCATTAATTGTCCACATCCTATTTTAAAAATTTATAAATTTTGCAGAGGGTCTCAGTCCTACTTTTATAGATACTGAAACTTAGACATACTATTTTTATTATATAGTTCTGTAATTGGAAAACTTCTGACCTTTTCCTCTGAGTACTTTACTTTTAGCCTTCTGTTATCACTTGTGTGATCTTCCAAACCTGTCATATTTTCCCTCCATTTTGCTATTGACCTCAAACTTCACCCATCCAATGAAGAAATATTAATATATTCATCTTCTCTTTGCCCTTACTCTATTCCACTTCCCTATTACTTTCTCCATGTTGTCATCACATAAGAATCAATCTATTGTCCTCCATTATGACAACATTATACAATTTTACTGTCATATTCAGAATTAATTTTTCTTTAAGCCAGCCAGACATTCTATCTTACTTCCAAAGATACCCACTCCATTTTCCTATTTTGTTTTCTGCATCTTTTAACAACTTACTATTTTAATCAAACCCCTTGCCTTGGCATTATTTGACATTGTTGAAAGCGTACATAAATTATAAAGCTTTTTTCAGTTGTCTTTCTGACCCCACTCATCATAAACTGTTCAGCTAAAATATATTCCATCTTGATTAAATCTGCCTCTTCACTTTATGTAAACCCTTTTTTTAATTATACATCTTCAGATCCACTGTTTCTTGTTCATTTCGTCCACTTTTCCATTTTGTTTGATTGCCTTTTAGCTTTAGTTATTGACTCATCCATTTCTACAGTCTGCATTAGCAATAATTGCAAAACAGTCAGACGTTAAACCAAACAAAAAAAAATCATCCATTTCTAATCCTTTTTCCTTTCAAACCCAGTCCAGTTCTTCAATAATAAATTTGTATTTTAGCATATTATGTTGTTGAAGATTAGGGGTCGACAAAATAAGTAATTTAGAGGTTCTTAGATGAATTGATGAAAGAAGAAGTAAATGGAAACCTCTTACCAGAAGAAGGGAGAGGCTAGTGGGGCATATCTTAAGACATCCAGGTTTTGCTCCATCAATAATGGAGGGTAATACTGAAGAAGTAAATTATAGGGAGAGGCAAAGGTTAGAACATTGAAAACAAATTACAAAAGATGTAGGGTGTTGCAGGTATGTAAAGATGAAACAACTGCCGCAAGATAGACTGCTTGGAGAACGGCATCAAACAAGTCAAGAGACTGATGACAAAAAAATCATATTATCAGTGAATTCCGTTATTTAAACAAACATTAATGTTAATTTATTTATTCCCTTAATTTTATTTGTCGTGTTGCATACTCCAAGATATGCCGTGAGCTATTTCTGGGATATTATGTCAACTTGTTTCATTGTTATACTTACAGAAAATATTTGGTGCCTTTATATATAATTCTAAACCTCCATACATTATTTTATAAACTCATCATCATTATCATCCTCTTTATTGCTCTTCCAATTTTCTTCCAATCAGGCCCAACACAACTTCTCTCCATCTCTCTCTATCACTGAACCATCTCTTGTCCATTGATTTTTTGGCATTGCATCTTTTTCCCAATTCATCCATAACTGAACCCATCCACTTCACTCTTCGTCTATTTCTCTCCATCTTTAAGCACAGCATCCTTTTAGACAGTATACTTTTCTTCATCCTACATTGGCCAACCCTTGATGTAGTAGTAACTTGACTTTTAGTAGTAACAGAGCAACTTGCTTCTATGCCAGGGATCAATTTTCAGTCAGTCTGGCATTTTTTCATCTGTACATCCCCACACAGGTGATATAGCCATCATCCCTCAATTTAAGAATAATTATGTATCCAAACCAATGCAGCTTTGTCTGTCCAATCCACCTTATCAAGAAGTCATCCCCCAGTTGTTTTTTTAACTATTTTGTAATTTCTTCCACTATCTCTTTCTTGTCTTTCCTGGCATACTCTTCTTTTTATTTCTATCGCATTCTTCCATCTGTCCATGCTTCTTCTGCATAAAATGTCATATTATTGGCCAGCCTATCTGTAGTGGTCAGTGCAACTGGCTTCTACGCTGGGGTTCTGTGTTTGATTCCCAGTCAGGCGGGTATTTTTTCATCACTTATTTTCATTTATCATTCTTCTTTTTGTCTGTATTAGTGTAACTGCGAAACAGTCAGATGTAAAACAAAAAACAAATATTGGCACAAAGTATAATAAACCCAAAAAACAGACCAGATTGTTATTTGAATATGGTAAAATATGCTATACTAGTAACCATGAAATTGTGCGCCTGAATCTAGTTAGATACCAATGCAGTGTTGCCTTAGTTGGCAGAGTGGGAACAATATTTTTATCGTTTATTATTATCTTATTATCATAAACAGTACCTATAAGATTACAAACCTACTCAGGGTGGGTGGAATTGGCAACACTGTAAGGCAGGATGGGTGGAGGTACACGACTGCTTGGTTTACTAGGAAGTTCACAATTTTGTGGTTAATAGTGTAATAATATTGCATTTATAAATGATTTTCATACAATCCGTAGGAACTTCATGACCCCAATTAAGCTTCACACGCTTTAGAAAAAAATCCCTTGCTTTGTTGCTTTCTATTTGATAATTTATATTTGTATTTATTAATATAACTTAGTTTGTATAACTTAGTATATAACTTAATTTATATTTTGATGTAAAAAATATTTCATAACAGTCAACTGATTTTCTGTACAGATAAAGATCAGAAGTACACATTGCGCAGTTGTTCCATTGCAAAGAAAGATTCAGAGAGCATGTGTGAAATCCTAAAGAAACAGTTGACTTCCGATACTGTTAAGGTACACCATTGCAGTCAGTGTACAGATAACCTGTGCAATTCTTCAAATGGCGTTGCTCCAGCACTCTTCACCATTTTTATCGTATTAGCTACTGTCGTTTTCAATAATAACCAATAATAGATAAACATAATATTATAAGTTTATTACTTATAATATAATGTTTATTATTTACATTTTTGACTCATAAATGTATTAATTATGGCTTATTGTGCATTATCTAAGTAAAAAGTGCTTTGTTATTTGTGTCAGTTGTTCCCTATTGTAAAAACTTTTGTATGTTAAGATAGTAACACCAACTTCCATAATTTCAAAAGAAGAAAACTATAATTAAATTTTCTACCTAATATAATTTTTTACTGAAATTACCGCTTATCTTAATAAAAATAATTATTAATTTATTTTTCAAATGTCTTCTTCTTTAAAAATAATTCATTAAATAAATAATACCACCAAATTTTTAATCCTTGTTGCTTGAAAAAGTATTTTCTTTATTTTTTTAAACACTGTTATCAGAAATTAAACGAGGTACAACACATAAAAATGGAAAGATTTTCAAATGTATTTACATAAATTGTAGATATCCATTTTTAACCCTTTATTTTTTCAATGTAAAGATAAAATACAAATATTATTTTTATAATGATGTAGGCCTAAACATTAAAATTTTACAAGCAACATTGATAATACATTGGCGATAAATTTAATTTTGTTTTAAAATAGTTAATTAGTTATACTTAACAGTTTTTACTAACAAAAATATTAATGACAGCAAAAACTAATTACATAAGAAAATTATAATATTTTATATTAATTTATTACTGTGGGGTAGAAAATTTTATTTATTTGTTTACAATTTTTATATATAACTAAAAATGAATCAGCATTCTTGTTTACATTTTTATTCATAATAAAATTAACGTTATGCACAAAGTGGCCTTTGTTGTAAAATATCAATTTTACAACTTAAAGTTTACGGAATTTCCATTTATTATTTTTATCTACATATAACTTTAAAATTATGTTAACTATTTTACATTTAATAATAAATACACTAATAACTTTGTTTCATAAAAACTATTTCTTTGTAAATTTATATAAATGATCTTCTTATGTATATGAAATTAATAACATGTATGTGTTTTACAGTTATGACAAAAAATTTTGGACAGATTTTAAAAATAATTTTATTATACAATGAATAAAGATCTTAAAATATAAGATTTAAATAAATGAATATTTTATCAATGATGTTAAAACTTTAAAATTTAATTGAAAAGTTTATATGTTACTGAAAATTAACAATATTAATTAATTTTTTTGTATAATTGTTTAAAAAATGCCTATGGGTTTTAATATTAAAAACATTTGGGAAGAACTATACACAGTGAAAACAACACAGATTCAAATAAATAATAGATTTTAAATATGGTTTAAATAACCATCATCAGAAATTTTTTAAACACACAGGAATGATTACTGATGCTTTTAAATGAAGGAGAACAAGATTTTATGGACATACAAATAGAATGGACTAGAACAGAAAAAATAAGTTAAAATTGATAACTGAACAGACGAAGATCTTATACAACTAAATATCACAGAAAACTACATGAACAATCAGGAAAATGTATAAACAGTTTCTATAAAAACAAACGTGAACATGATATCAGTGAGGAGAGGAAGCTAATGGAATGAAGAGTGATGCAAGGAACATGATGAATGCATGAAGAAAATTTGGGAGAAATTAAAGATGGCCAAAAGAACACAAGGAGAACATGATTCTGTTCATGTTCATATGCTCTCTTTAACAGGGAATTAACATAAATAATAATAAAAATAAATAAAAACATTCTCTAACTAATAAGGAAAACTAATACGATTTAAAGAAATTAATAGCTTCAAAATTTAAGCAATGTGTCAAGGAATGAACTAATTCATTACTTTTCAAAAAGTTTTATGTTTGTATTTTAGAATAACAACTTTGAGAATAACAACAAAATTTAATAAATCATTCTAGGTTTGTTTGTATTATTCTTTACCCAATCAAACATTTCCATATTTTGTGTTACTTTTCAAGTAGTTTATTATTAATTCTTTTATATTTTTATTTATTTTTTGATTGTGTTTTAATATATTTTTATTGAATAACAACAAAATTGAGTAAATCATTTTAGTTTTCTTTGTATTATTCTTTACCCAGTCAAACATTTCTATATTTTGACAATACATTTTATCTTTTGTATGAATCAACAGCATAATTTTCTGTATTAAAATTTTCATTTAATAAAACAATAACGTATACGGAGTAATCAAATATAAAATTAAAAATTTTTTCAACTTTCAAAATTTTTATTTATAATCTAAGAAAAGGGAACTAAATTTATTTTATTGAATTTATTAAGTGTAGTAGATGTTGCCTTGTAGAAATTTTAGACTAATTCAAAAAAGATGAGTTATAATACATGTTGTTAAATCATAAATTTATCAAAAGTATTGATGATAAAGTAGAAATTTACAAGATAAAAAAAATAATGTAATTATATATGATTACATGAATGAAAATATTATTGTATTCCATTTCCATTATTAAAAATCAATGATATAAATGTGTTTTACTTATTACTAAATATGAGATATTAAATAAAATATTTGTAGTCAAAAATAACCATAAAAATTTATGTTGTAATTGTTTAATGTTATTCTATAAATTAAAAGACATCGTTGTGTAGCATGTATTGTTCATTTTTTCAATTTTAATATTGTGATTAGATGTGTTTATGTGTTTGTAATTTGTAAGTTGTTTGCGATATTATAGAATACTATTATTATATTAATTAAATGTATAATTATTTTTAACAGAGTTCTAAAATAAATTTAGTAATTTTAATTTGCAAATTGTTTGATTTGATTTTGTTTTAATCTATTCCAAAATCCTTGATATCATTCCTACTATACATATTTATAACCCAAAATGTGGTCCATTACATTTTAATCTCATTATGCGGTCTTGGGTTCGAATCCCATTCAGGCACGGCATATTTTCATACGTTACAAAAATCATTTCATCCTTCACCGTCTGCATTAGCAGTAATTGCAGAACAGTCGGACGTTAAACCAAAAAAAAAAAAAAAAAAAACATTACATTTTAAATGGACATTCTGTTTATCATAAAATTATAATTTTACCAAATAAATAAATATAAATATTTTTACATGGTTGTAAAACGGACACTTTAGAATTTTACAAAAAATTCAAAAATAAAAATAGTTAAAAACTATAACAAGATATTGGGATGTAAATTACAAAATTTTATAAATGAAATTACTAAATTATTGTAACATGTGCTTATATCTGAAGTTATAACTGATCAAATTTTACTATATTCTTGTGAGAATAGTACCCTTATACCATGCTGCCAAAAAAAAAAATAAAGTAACATAAATTTTGACAACACATAACAATTTTTATTTCTTAATGAGATCACATTTATCCATTTACCCTATTTACAACAATTTTTTTAAAGAACTAATTTTATTTTCTGTGAGGCCTACATTTTTTTTCTTACTGCATTCAGGAGACTCCAGAAAGGATATAGGACATGTCAAAATAAAACTTTTTTTTTTAATTCCTAATATGTGTACGTTGTAATCTGTTCAATTTAGAACAATAAGCAACCCCATGACCCAATGAGATGAGGATGATATATATGACGTGTAAATGAGGTGTAGTCTTGTACAGACTTAGGCCGACCATTCCTGAGAGAGTATGGTTAATTGAACCATCAAAGTACACCGGTAACCACTGTCTAGCGTTAAAATCCATATAAAAGTAACTACCTTTATTAGGATTTGAATCAGAAACCTTCGTCTCCGAAAATCAGCTGTTTTACAGCTGATTTTGGGGACAACTTTACCTCTAGACCAACCTGGTGGGTTAAAATAAAACTAAGCTTAATTTTCAACACTATATTAAATGTATTACTTATCAATTCATTTATTACCACTGCTTACTTGCTTACTACTATGTATATCATTGAACCATTTTTATTAAATACTATACAATTTGCCTCAGTATTTACTTAGAAGTTTATATATTTTTCAACCAAAAATCATTTAGAAAGGAATTTGATTACACTGTAAAATATATAATCACTTTTTTAGCTAATTTTTAACGAATTTAAATTACCACAAATTTGTAAACCTTGTGTTAATTTATTGATGCATTTTCTATCTGCACAAGTAGATTTCTGTTTAACAATTTAATGGTGTAATTAGCAACATAGTAATCAATATTTTAAACTCTCTAATAACCATTATATAACTTTTTTGCCACATTTCTCAAGACCTGTAAATGAACTTTAATTTTGTTTATTTTTTTTGGAAATTTGTCTTTGAATATAGAAATAAATGTGGACAAGTGCTAATGAATGTTTCAAGGAAGGAGGAAGAGGAAAGAAGATGGATCAGGGAGCAACATATGAAAACCTGTTGATTGAAAAATTAATAAGAAAATTAAGAATAGAGTCAATAAGGACATCAGAGCTTTCTGTTCACGGAAAAGGAAGCATTATGCAGAAAGAGTTTAAACTAACAACCAACATAAAAAATAGAATACATAGATGATTTATTAAATTTATATTATAATACTCAGTTTACCATGAATATTACATAATCGTAGTTAATTTGTTAAACGTCGTAGCAAATATCCACCGTTTAAAATAGCATTTCTTATTTTATTTATTTTATTATATAAAATTTTGCCCATAATGGGCAGGTGGAGTGTTAAATTAATTACACTTGATCTGCTGGTTCCAGAGCTACAAAAAATAGTTCTGTTTCTTATCACATAGTCAGTCTGAACTACTTATGAACAGAAGAGGTAGAGATGTTAAAGACACTATTCAAGAGTTATCTCCTCTAAAAGTAATGAATTTCATTATACAGCCAGACCCTGTGGTGTATGAAGTGAAGGTGTCATTTTCAAGGTGGAAAGTAGGTGCTTTTTGGAGGTCCTGGCTTGCTAATAAGTATACTCTTTCAAATCAATGAGGAAGGTAATAGTAAACCACTTTACTTCTCGTTTTTACTTAGTAAAACTCTAAAGATTCAAACCAACGTTTCGGCTGTTGACCTAAACAACAACATTAATAAAATTATTAAAAATCACAAGAAACGATCAAAAAATGAGTAAGAACAATTACCAATTGAAAAGTACTTTTGTGGTTTTACCACATCTTCAGCTCATCCTAATACTTAAAATTACACTTTATTTTTTCAGAGATGTAAATCTCCTCTGTACATCATGCCAATTACAGGAATGATTTCATCTATTAATTTTATAATTTAAAATTTGTGAAGTCAGTTCTTGCAACCTAATCAGGTTGCTGTTATCATACTCTGTTTCCATATTTATTAATTTAAACTTCTTTTTAAATTTATATATGTAAAACTTTTCTAATGTATCAACTTCTCTAATTTTGTTGTTCATTTCTAATATTTCTAAATTTTTCTATATTGCTTATAGTATGCTTTGAATGTAAGTGTTCGATAACATTTCTCAATATTGGTAAATGTTCTTATAGTGTACTTTGAATTAATTAAGGATTTGGTAACATTTCTCAATTGATTGATTAGTGAGATTCTTTATTTTAAAGAATCTTCAAATTATCCTGCCAGTTTAGTACACAATCATATCAAAGTGTATTGTAGTATTAAATTGAAGAAATCATTGTCTAAAGAATTCTATTGACCAAACTCAACTGGCGCCGTTCCAGATCGTAAAATTTTATTCACGCATTATTTTGGAAAAGATGACTTAGTTTCAAGTGGTGCAATTCTTATCGACCGCACAGAAACTTCGCATTTATCTCTTCATGACATGTATTGCGCCTTCAATTTATTAGATTACGCAATGGTGCAACAGTTATGTTCGGCAGGTTGCCATCTAATAAACGTACGGCGAATTTTCTTATAAGTAGTACAAACTCATTGATTAACTTCATTTCCTAAAACAATACAAATTAATTAAAAGCTAAGCCAATAGGTACTCGCCAAATCTAATACAAAATTTGGCTATGACTATTGACGCAGTTTCAATATTTATTATATTTATTCATTTAAAAAAATAATATTAAAAATCTGTTGTGAAACACTCAAACGACTTTCTCTTGTCAATGTATATAATGAAAAATGTAGGTAACCTAGTTTAATCATGAGTACTAACAATGAAAAATGAAAAACATAACCTAATCAATCATGAGGGAATGACGCAAAATGAAAATCAACCTAAAAAAGTACGGGAAATCACTAATTTACACTAAACTAGGCTTTCTAGAAGAAAACACTCGAAATAAAAGTTGTAGGTTTGTAAATGTCCTATAACTTTGATTAAACTTAACACTTTGGTCGTAAAATGTGTAATTATATTAAAGCCGCAGTTTTGAAAAGTAAAATTTTTACCGATTTTGATGAGTAGAATAAAGAAAATTACTAATTGACGGTAAACTAAGCTTTTTTTTTAATTCCTAATCCGTGTACTTTGCAATCTGTTCAATTCAGAACAATAAGCAACCCCATGACCCAAAGAGATAAGAATGATGTGTATAACGTGTGAATGAGGTGTAGTCTTGTACAGACTCAGGCCGACAATTCCTGAGAGAGTATGGTTTAATTGAACCCCAACCATCAAAGTACACTGGTAACCACTGTCTAGCATTCAAATCCGTATAAAAGTAACTACCTTTACTAACATTTGAACCAGGAACCTTCGTCTCCGAAAATCAGCAGTTAAACAGCTGATTTTGGTGACGACGTTACCAACTAAGCGTTGTAGGAAACAGTTTGGAATAAAAGTTGCAGGTTTTTAATTTTCTACAACTTTAATTATATAAGACACTTTTGCCCTAAAATGAGTATTAATGTCGAAATGTTTAAAAAAAACAATTTTAACTATAAAAGCACAGGTCCCCAAGAATTTCAGCAGAAATGGCTTACTCTATCTTGTAGAGCACAAAAAAAGTAAATTAGGCGGTTTTTTTAAATTGTGAAAGCCGTTTTTGAGAAAATCGAAAAAAGTAAAAAATCGCAGGAATAAACTTCTAATTCCGGTTGACATGAAAATGTTCGTGTTGGGTCCCCTAGTAGTGACTTACCTAACCTAAGTTCTAAGTTTCAACTTCTTACGTTATTCCGTTCTTGAGACATTTTGTTCACACACACGCGCGCGCACGCGCACACCCAGACCAATTGCTAAAAACAAGGGTTTGGGTTCAGGGGCTTGAAAACCTGTATTTCCAATGAAAACTCGATTTCGAAAAATCGACATGAAACAATACTTTCGTTCCCTATTTATTCATGCAGGGCAAGTGAAAGTAAAAATACAGTAGAGCTTCTTGAAAATATTTTAAATCTGAAATTAAATTAATACTGTATTTACAATTGAAAACATTTTGTACAGATAACGTTGTTGGTGCGTGTTAGAGAACTAAATTTCTAAGTTTAGAATTTTGTATTTGAGCCCAGCGAGATTTAATTTTAATGCTTTCAAACACAAGCGTAATGAATTTCATTATACAGCCAGACCCTGTGGTGAATGAAGTGAAGGTGTCATTTGCAGAGTGGAAAATAGATACTTTTCTGCTCAGTGAGGAAAGCAAGAGTAAACCATTCTTACTTCTCGTTTTACTTAGTAAAACCTTTAGAGGTTCAAATCAGCCTTTCGGTTGATGACCTTAACAACAGAGCTCAGGTATAAAAACAGTTAGCCCTTTTGCAATCAGTCAGTTGGTACTCGAATTTTGAATGAAAAATATAGTCGGACTAAATAAATTTAATAGTGCGTATGCGTACTGATAGTAGCGAGTGGTTGTGGACAGGTAAATCAATCGTTATGATTTCTAAAGGGCAGTTTTTTACTTTCTCTTGCCTATATGAATATTTAGGAAGGAAAGTATTGTTTTCATGTCGATTTTTCGAAATCGAGTTTTCACCGGATCTACACGTTTTCTGTAACCTAAACCACGTTTTCCTAAACCCAAAAAACATGTTTTTAGCGATTGGTCTGTGTGTTTGTGTGTGTGTGTGTGTGTGTGCGTGTGTGTGTATGTGTGTGCGCGCGTGCGCGCGTGTGTGTGTGTGTGTAAAGAATATCTCAAGAACGGAACATCGCACGAACTTCAAACTTGAAACTTAAAATACATACTACTACCGGATCCGACACAAACATTTTCAACAAAATCGGTCAACCGGAAGTAGTAATTTATTCGTGTAATTTTTTACTTTTTTGCGATTTTCTCAAAAACTGGTCCTAAGATTTTTTTTTAAATTGCCTCGTTTACTAAATTTTTGTATGCTCTACAAGATAGTGTAGGCGCAACGTTTGCTGAAATTCTTGGTAAGGCTGTTTTCACGTAAAAAAAATTGTTTTTTTAAGATTACGGCTTTAACATGCATTTTAGCGCAAAATTTATAAAATAACATTTGTAGAGAATTTAAAATCCTACAACTTTTATTTTAAACATTTTTTGTGTAACGCTTAGTTTAGCTTAATTAGCGATTTTCTGTTTTTCTCTCACGAAAACGTGTGAAAAATCTATTTTTTTAAGATTTCGGCCTTCGTATGCATTTTACAACAAAAGTTTATATAATCAAATTTATAGGAAATAAAAAGATCTACAATTTTTATTTAAAGCATTTTCTCTACAGAGCCTAGTTTAGCGTGAAAGAGTGATTTTCCGTACTTTTAAGCCAAACTGAGGTTGATTTCATTTTGCGTCTTTCACTCATGATTAAAATAAGGTTATGT
The DNA here is from genome assembly GCA_035578175.1 of Catonia carolina. Classification (NCBI taxonomy): domain Eukaryota; kingdom Metazoa; phylum Arthropoda; class Insecta; order Hemiptera; family Achilidae; genus Catonia; species Catonia carolina. Next base: position 39,466,119 of record JAQMRL010000001.1, read on the forward strand.
TTTTTGAATTTAGGTTTCTGCTCATTTCTAATGTTTTTATGACGAATGTTACATTATATTGTTAATTATTTGCATTTGAAAGAGAAAGTCGTGTGAGTGTTTCACACCAGATTTTTTTATTATAGTCAAGTAATTAACTTTAAGTTTTGTATTTAATTTAATTGAAGTAATCTAATATTGTATTTATTAGTAGTTTATGTTAAATCATTAGGCCTTATTGTGTAAATAATTTTGATGTAATTTTAAGGAAGTCGGTTTATTATTATATCCAGATGTCAAACGAACCTAAACTTAAGTGGTACAATAATTATTAAATTATTTAAGTAATTAAGTGTAGGCCTGTCTAAGAAAATCTTTATTCTATATTATTTCTAGTCGTTGAGAAGAATTATTCGGAAGTTTATCTGTATAATTTTGGTGAATTAAAAAGTAATTATGTCTGTCTGACTCATAATATAGTTTTTAATAATTATTTGTAATGGTAAGGGAAAGTCCTGTGTGTATTTCACACCCGTTTTTTAATATATTTCTAATTTATTACATAGTTTTTTAATGTATTTTAGTTAATAAAATATGTTTATATTTGTAAGCAATTTTTTTTTTGTGATACACTTAATTAACACTTGATTATTTGACAAACAACTGAAATTCATAATATCGTACAGAACATGTTACCTCTTCACCAACCAACAAATTGTTTTTCTCCCGTTAGTGTCAACTTCTCGTGTTGTTTGTTAGTACCTACAATATTGATTGCTGTATTTTATAACGAGAACATAAAGGAGAATTTATATTCTTGTATTTTTCAAGTGGAATTAGGCCTATTAAATATATTCTTGTTCCAGTGCAGGAAATTCGTGAGTAATTTAGCACGCTTTCAAGATTTGAATCTATTCAAATGTTTTCATTAAATGAAAATGCGTTGTTTTAAAGAGAAATAATTTGTTGAATCATACGTTGAAGTCAGCAATCAGTGATGATAATTAAATATAAGTTACTATTGAATGAATGTAACTCAGGCCTAAAAGAAATCGAAACGTCAGTTCCATTGTCAGTATTATTTCTATTTCTATGAATTATAAATAACCATGAAAAGAAGAAAGATAAATCAATAAAGTTTTCATGGAATTCTTTTGGTTGCTTTAAAGGAAACACACCAACTTGTTATAACATTTCTTATTTATTTAGCTTCCGCTTTTGCTTACAATATTGAGCGTGACCGCTTCCGTAGCGTAATGGTTTACAGCACTAGTTCACCCTTAACTGGGAAGCGGTAAATCTCGGATTCATTTCCCGGCCAGGATCTAAAAAAACTGTAAAACAGTAAAATCCACCAACTACTTCGTAACAGTATAAGGGCTAAAGTCACTGATGATTAAAACGTTGATGAATTTTTTTTATAATACGGTGTGAAACACGCGACTTTCTCTTGCCAATGTAAAAAAACACATCTGGTGTGAAACACTCACACGACTTTCTCTTGCCAATGTAAATAATTAACAATAAAACGTAACATTCGTCATTAAAACATTAGAAATTAACAAAAAAGTAACCTCAAAAAACATAACCTTATTTTAATCATGAGTGAAAGACGCTAAATGAAAATCGACCTCAGTTTGGCTTAAAAATACGGAAAATCACTCTTTCACGCTAAACTAGGAACTGTAGTACAAAAAAATTCTTTAAATAAAAGTTGTAGATATTTTAATTTCTTATAAATTTGATTTTATATACTTTTGTCATAAAATGCATACTAAGGCCGAAATCTTTAAAAAATAGATTTTTCACACGTTTTCGTGAGAAAAAAAACAGAAAATTGCTAATTACCGGTAAACTAAGCGTTAGGCCTATACAAAAAACCGTTTGAAATAAAAGTTCCAGAATTTTAAATTCTCTACAACTTTTGCCGTATACATTTTTGCGGTAAAATGCATATTAACGTTGCAATCTTAAAAAAAACAATTTTTTTGAGAAAACAGCCTCGCCAAGAATTTCAGCAGATATGGCGCCTACCCTATCTTCTAAGCATAAAAAATTTAGTAAATGAGGCGATTTTTAAAAAAATCGTAGGACCAGTTTTTGAGAAAATCGCAAAAAAGTGAAAAATTACACGAATAAACTACTACTTCCGGTTGACCGATTTTGATGAACATGCTCGTGTCAGGTCCGGTAGTGGTATTAAACCTAAGTTTTAAGTTTCAAGTTCGTACGATGTTCCGTTCTTGAGATATTTTGTGTACACACACACACACACGCAGACCAATCGCTAAAAACATGTTTTTTGGGTTCAGGGGGTCTGAAAACGTATAGATCCGGTGAAAACTCGATTTCGAAAAAATCGACATGAAAACAATACTTTCCTTCCTATATATTCATATAGGCAAGAGAAAGTAAAAAGGTGGCAAGGTGGCAAGGAAAGTAAAAAGTGTTGACAAGAAGTGTATAAAAAATGGTCTTATAACGAAGTAAGATAAAAGAATAATTTTCGAACAACAATAGTAGAGTTTTTATTTAAAACAATTTGAATTAATTTGTATCTTTACCGAGTTTGGAACAATATATTTCTTGGCTTAAGTTAGATTCATAAAAAATAATTAGCCATGTAACAAATAAAAATTATACTTTGAAAATTAATTTTCTACCGATTTATATGAGCCAAAAAAGAAAAATTACTGATTGACGCTTGACTAAGCACTGTACAGATAAAAGCTTAAAATACAGGTTTAGTTTTCTTAATTTTCTATAAGTTCAATTACCTATAAGCGTTTTAGCCATAAATATACATTAAGGCCGCAATATTTTTTTTATTATGAACAAGAAGTAACGCCATGACCCAATGAGAATATGATATGGGTGGCGTGTAAATGAGGTGTATTCTTGTATAGATTCAGACCAACCATTCCCGAGAGAGTGTGGTTAATTGAACTCCAACCATCAAAGTACACCGGTAACCATAGTCTATTATTCAAATCCGTATAAAAGTTATCTTAACTAGGATTTGAACCTTGCAACCTTCGTCCCAGAAGATCACCTGTTAAAGAGCTGACGTTTTAGGTTCAGAGGACGTGAAAACGTGTACATCCAGTGAAAACTCGGTTTTAAAAATTTACCATGAATTAAATTTCCCTATATTTATATATGACAAGAGAAAGTAAAAAAAAACTTAAAAATTTACCATGAATTAAATTTCCCTATATTTATATATGACAAGAGAAAGTAAAAAAAAACTTTAAATGTTATTGTAAAACAAAGAAAATTTTCGATAATATTAGTATTACAAATTAATGTAATTTATTAAGCGTAAGCAAAAAAATTAACGTTCAGATCTAGTTTACTTTCCCAATAGTTAAGAAAATTAAGTATAGCCAATAGAAAAGATGTTAAAGCTACATAAAACGTGTTAGAAAGTACAGTAATTTTATTTGTTAACACTTGACAGATTATCCTTAGTGCCTGCAGGTTATTTATTTCTTTAATACACTAACAGTCGTCTAGATAAATAGAGTACATTTTTTATTGAAAGAATTAGGCTGATAGAATAGACAATAGTTTAGGTAGGCCTAGGTAAAAAAATGAGCTCTTTTAAATTTCTAATTTTCGCTATAAATATTGTCATTACAATTTTTTTCTGGTTTTTCCTCATCGGGAATTATTTTATTTTAACTAACCATCTAATACACCAATTTTTTTCTTGGGTTATATTTGAAGAGAGATTTCCATGTTGAGTGAGTGAAATCGTATGATTATCAACAAAATTTAGTGGATAATTCTTTGTGCAATTACCTGTTCGTAATTTGCATTCCTTATGCTGATGCATATTATGTACGTTTTTATATTACATTGACTAACCATTGTTGTTAATGTCATCAGACGAAAGGCTGGTTTGAACCTCTAGAGGGTTTACAAAGTAAAGCAAGGATTGAGATGGTTTACAATTGCCTTCCTCACTGAGTAGAAAGTTATGCTTATCAGCATGCCCGGTTGTCAAAAAAGCATCTACTTTCCACCCTACAAATGACAACTTCCCTTCATTCACCACAGGGTCTGGTTGTATAATAAAATTCATTATTCGCAGAGGAGATGACCGTGACTAGTGTCTTTTACACCTCTACTTCTTCAGTTCTTAAATTCTTCAGTCATATAATTCTCTGAACGTGTGATAATTTTTTTTTGTTTACGACTTTTTTGCAATTAGTGCTAATGCATACGAACCATATGATAAGAAATAGAACTATTTTTGTTGCCCTGGACCTTGTAGATCAAGTGGAAATAATTTAAAACTCCACCTGCCTGACATGGGTAACTGTGCTCAGATCATTTCCCAAATAATCGAGATCTTCCCTACAATTACGTCGCTATTCTGGAACGTAGTAGAAGGAACCAAAATAAAATCAAACATATCAACCAGTTTTTATTCCCGAGAACTCCCTTTGAAATCATTCCGTTCATCGCAATCCATTATCCTAGTTAAATACGCATTTCATAGAATACACAACTTATTACAATAAACAATTTACTCCCCTAAATATTTTTAGAATATCATTGTAGAATGTTAAAATATTGTACAAATAACTAACTGATAGATAAAATGAGCCTAATTTTCTTCTTCTTCTGCCTTTTAAGGATTAGGCATCCACTGCCTGTTCCGAACCTCTCAAATCTGCCCATCTCTTTCTCGGGCGTCGTCGTTCTCTCCCGCCCTCCGGCTTATAGCCCAGTGTCAGACACTAGTCACAGTGTATAATAAAATTCATTATTCTCAGAGGAGATGACTCATCTCCTCTGAGAATAATGAACTTTATTCTGCTTAGGTATCCTATCCTTCCGCATTTTGTTTACATGCTCTAACCACTGCATTCTGTCCTGGGATACCTTGTTGTATATAGAGAAGATGTTGAGTTCTTTCCTTATCTCGGTATTCCTGTAACGATCTTCTCTACTACACCCCTACGTATGTCGAAGAAATTTCATTTTAGATGCTTGCAATCTACTCTCCTCTCGCTTTGATAGCACTCAAGTTTCACTGCCATAGAATAAGGTCGGCACTGCTAATGTTTTATAAAATCTCACCCTCGTGATTTTGCTGGTGCTATTTGTTAAAGTGCGGTGGATAGTGCTGAAATCGGTGCATCTTATTGAGCCTAATATTTTTATTATTTAATTGTTGTTTTTGTTTAGGTCATCAGCCGAAAGGATAGTGTGAACCTCTAGAGGCTTTACTAAATAAAACGAAGAGTAAGATGGTTTACAATTGCCTTCCTCACTGAGAAAAGTATACTTATCAGCATGCCAGGCTCTATGAAAAGCATCTTCTTTCCACTCTACAAATGATACCTTCAATTCATTCACCACAGGGTTTAGCTGTATTATGAAATTCAATACTCTCAGAGGAGATAACTGTGACTAGCGTATTTTACACCTCTACCTCTTTTGTTCTTAAACGCTTCAGTCATATAATTGGCTGAACAAATGATAAGAAATAGAAATTTTTTGTAGCCCTGGAACTAGCAGATCGAGTGAAAATAATTTAACACTCCACCTGCCTGACACAGGCAAAATATTTCATTATCGGAAGTAACACTATGTCATTTCAGTCAATTTGAATTAGTCATTTCAGAAAGCCCAGAAGTCAAAATTTTACATTTTTCTTTAGTGCATTTTTGGACTAACTGAATGTAAACACACCATCCTACAAAAATCACATAAGTGTGGCTTTCGTTAAGTAATTTATAACACTAAGAAAAGCCTTATCCTTAAGGATACAAAGTGTTTTCTTCTAATTAAAAAATGAAAGTGGACGTTCTTTTGAAACTTAAGAAGCTCTACTTTCTAGTGGAAGAGGTCATACAAAGATTCTATGCAAAACTCTTTTTAATGTGTATAACTACTGTTTATGACAATGATGAAGAACGTGAATTGCCCTGAAAATCAACATTTTTCTTTCTTAAAGTTAAAAATTTCAATTTTTATTATTTCAGAAAGCTATTTTAAGTCAAAATGTAAACTACTGAAATAAATAAACAAATACTATTGTACAGCACAATTTTCTACTGGTCTTAACGTATTTTACAGAAAACAACGTAAATTAACATACTTTACTTTACTTTATTCGGCTCTACAGTCCTGGGTGAACTTTGGCCTCCTCTACATGTCGCCTTCAGATATCGCGTTTCTGGGCCTTCCTCCGCCAGTTTGACACTCTCAGCCTACGAAGATCATCCACCACGTCGTTCAGCCATCTTCTCCTTGGTCGTCCTCTTTCTCTTGTTCCAATCATCATTTCATCCATCATTCGCAATGGGCCTCTCTCCTCACTCATTCTCACTACATGTCCCAACCATTCAATTCGTCTTGCCTTTATGGAACGTACTATATTTTCTCTTCCAATTGCTTCGTCAATCTCATTATTACGCCTAGCTCTCCAGTTTCCTCCATCGCATATTGGTCCCCATATCCTTCTGAACATCCTTCTTTCAAAGGACCTCAACGCTCTCTCATCCTTACTCAAAATTGTCCACGTTTCAGCACCATACGTCACAACCGGTTTTACTAATGTCCTATACATCTTTTCCTTTGTTCTTCGGGATATTAATCTACGTTTGAAAATTTTCTGATTGGCATAATATGCACGACTGCCCATCATAATTCTGTAACATATTTCAAGACTGGTTCTGTTATCTGCCGTCAGCATCACCCCAAGATATTTGAACTTACTGACGCCTTCCACTTCGCAACCATCTGAAATTTTCAAGCTGTTCACTTGTCTTCTTTGTTCATTTACAGACATTCTCATGTACTTGGTTTTATCAATATTTATCTCTAGGCCCAGCTTTCTAGCTTCATCCCTCAGTGTGCAAAAAAGTTCTTTAAGGCTGTCCTTATTCCTTGATATCAAAACTACATCGTCTGCATAGGCCAGGACTTGACACATTCTATTAACTATTGTCCCTCTCAGACCTAACTTTCGAATTACTACCTCCAGCACTAAATTAAAGAGTGTAGCTGAGAGTGCATCTGCCTGCCTGACACCGGTTGTAACGTTGAAACTTGGACTTAGTTTGTTTCCAATCTTAACCTGAGCTGTTGTACCATCCATTGACAAACTCACAAGATTGACGAGCTTTCTTGGGATTCCAAACTCTATCAGTATTTTTTCCATTTTGCCTCTCTTAACGCTGTCAAATGCTTGTCGAAAATCTACAAAAAGCATGTGCAGATCTGTGTTGTATTCAAAGCATTTCTCCATGATTTGTTTAATTGAAAAGACCTGATCGGTAGTACTTCTGCCTTGCCTGAAGCCGCATTGATGGTCACCCATTACTTCCTTAGCATACGCTCCCATTCGCTTCAACACCAGAGCAGAGAACAATTTGTATGATGTGCAGAGCAGTGTTATACCTCTGTAATTGTTACATACCATTTTATCACCTTTTTTGTGTATGGGCATATTACACCTTTGGTCCATTCTTCAGGCATCTTTTCTTGCTCCCATATCCACATTATTAGGATATGCATAGCTCCTACAATCTTTTTTCCACCATACTTTATGAGCTCAACCGGTATTGAGTCTCCCCCTGGTGCTTTGTTGTTTTTACTCTTTTTAATCAATTCTTCTACTTCTTGAAGGCTTGGGGGAGGCAGCAAGGGTTCTGCACTGGCATAACTAGTTTGTTCCACCTCATCATTTTCCTCTCTGTTCAATACATGTCTAAAATGATCAGCCCATCGGTCCATTATGTCGTTCTCTTCACCTAGTACTCTTCCATTACGATCTTTACAGGCAATTAAATTAGGCTGGAATCCTTTCTTCATTCTTTTGACAGCCTGATAAAATTTTCTGCTTTCGTTTTGCTCATTTGCCACTTCTATGTTTTCAATGAGCTTCTTCATACAGTCTCTTTTTTTCTTTCTACACAGTTTGTTGGCTGTTTTTCGACTCTCCAAATACTTGGCACGGTTTCTTCTGGTGTCTCTTTGGACCATCACCTTCCTATCTTCGTTTTTCTGTTTGATGGCTTCCTTACACTCTTCATCATACCATTCCTCATTTCCTCCTCTTCTCCTCTCTCCCAGCTTTTCATTGGCCGCATCATTGATTGTGCTCTTCAAATTATCCCACAACACTTGAATATCTCTTTCTTCCTCCTCCAGGTCATTCAGACCCTCCAGTATCAGTCTGTCCAGCTCATTCCCATATCTCTCTGCATATTCCTCATTTCTTAGTTTTCCTATGTCCAAAACACATCTTCTAGCACTTCTTCCATATTCCACTCTTGAAAGTTTTTCTCTTAGTTTGACGGATACAAGAAAGTGGTCAGAGTCACAGTTTGGCCCTCTTTGAGATTTCACATTTATTATAGAAGAGGCATGTCTCTTTGATACTAGAACATGATCAATCTGGGTGACCACTTCTGAAGATGGCGAGGTCCAGGTACCCATGTGTATATTTTTTCTCTGGAAGTACGTACTGCTTAGAATCATGTTGTTTGCCATTGCAAATTCACAGAGTCTCATTCCATTCTCATTTGTGTCTTCATGTAATGTACACCTGCCAGCCACTCCTCTCAAAAAATCCTCCTTACTAATTTGCGCATTCAAGTCTCCAAGTACTATCAACAATTCGTATTTGGGCACCAGTCTGAATTCTTTTTCCAATGTTTCATAGAAGCTATTCTTGACATCTTCTTCTGCCTCTTCTGTTGGAGCATAGGCGCAGATCAAGCTGATATTTCTGAATTTTCCCTTCATTCTGAGTCGGCACAACCTACCACCCGTTGGGTAGAAGCCTAGAATGGATGATTTCAGTTTATTTCCCACCATGAAACCAACTCCCCCCCTGTCCTGTCCTGTCCTCTGGCCCACTATACATAAAAGTGAAATCCTTCTTATCAATTCTTCCACTTCCATACCATCTTGTTTCCTGCAGTGCAACCAATTGGATATTGAATCTCATCATTTCATTTGCTATGTCCGACATTTTTCCAGCTCTCATCATTGTTCTCACGTTCCAGGTGGCAAGATTCCAATCCAAATTCCTTAATCGTATTTTTTTGTCATTTCCTTTTCCATTTCCATTGTTCCTGTCCCAATTCCGAGGCTCATTTTGAGGCTTCACAATAGGTTGTTTTTTCCGGGGAGGAGTTATTGGCACCTCGCCCAACCCCCAACCTGGAGGACCAGGTGATTTTTCTTTCAGGGTTTTCTTCCCTTAGCCTTTGAAATTCCACTGAGTTTCATCTGCAAGGCAGCAGTTTTGCTGCTGGTTTTGGTCCGCCCCGGATATTTGATTTCTCCGGTACCCCTATATCTAGGAGGCATTCCCCGATCCGCCACCTGTGGAGGCGCCCGATAGGAGACCAGCCATCATAGGGCCATCATAGGGCTTCTCAGCCCTCTCAACCAGGATTCAGGATTCAGGAGACCAGCCAACTCCCACGGGCGTAAATTAACATGTTACTTCCAATTTATTTCAGAAACACCTAAATTTATTTATTTATTTATTTCAGGAAACATCTAAATTTTCTTTTTTTTACACAAGTGGCTTGTCTTTAAAAAGACAAACGTACATTTAAATTAAAGGAGACTCTGAACAATTTATATTTTTTTAATTGAAATATCATAAATTACAAATTTTTACTTTTCCAAAAGTTTGTTTTTTTTACTTAAGGGTTTTCTGAAATGACCGATTCACTTATTCATCATACTTGTCAATCTATACATTATTACAAAGAAACAAGTTAACAAAAAGAAAGAAAAATGTGATTATATAAGAGTAGTGTGAGAATTTGATATTAATATGGTGATATTAATTTTAATTAAATTAATTTTCCTAGTAGCAACTATGATCCAGGTTATGTATTCATATTTCCTGGCTTAGGGGTAAACCTGCTAAGTCACTACCCCTATCATCAATCACTTTCATTTTATTATGAAACAAGTTTTAATTCATACACGACCCCATGTTTTTTCAACTTTGTAATCTTTTCCTCCTGTATTATCTGCTTTCAAAATAAGGGAAAAATTTATAAAATATTTATAAATCTAGTGAATACAAGAGGTTTGTAAATATATGTTTAGATACAAAATAAATAAAAAATCCCTTACTGTAACTTATTAGCAGTTACATAGTCATGTACTTGAATGAGGCCTCTAGTTGAAACAGTTCTTTAAAATAAAATAAAAAATTATACCAATATTACTCATCAGTTAGTTTAAGTTACTTAAATTAGACGGATTACATAAACTTGTTCAATTCAAGAATAACAAGAGGGTTAAGAATTAAACCCTCTAGGTTTAAGTTCTGTTTTATATTGGTCGACTATTACCTCTGCTGAATAACTTAGTTTAATTTTTAAAATAATATTAAATTAAATTAGTTTTGTTTATAAAATGGTCAATTTAAATTAAATTGTAATTGTTTTGTTTTAAATAATTTAAAAATAAATGATTTAAACGTAACTTTAATATCAATTAAGAATTAGATTACGTCGAAAGGAAGCTTACCTAACAATAAGTTGCGTATGTAGGACTAATATTTTTGTATTTATGACTAGGACAAAGAATTCAGTTGAAGATTAATTAAGCAATTGTGATGCGTAGGAGGAGTCTACTTGACCTGGCCACCCACAAAGGTCGCCTTATTTCTATGAGAGAGTTAATGTTGTGGGACCTCTTGGGTTAATGCGTATCCGTAAAACTTTATATAATATTTCAACACTTTGCGTAAAGTCAATCCAGTTTTACATATTGAATAATTTTCACTTTTTCATGGCTCTAAAATTCAGTATAGTTCTATAGAACTTTGAAAACTTCAAAATATGAAAAAAATTAAACGCACTGCCAGTGCAGTACTGTATTAACTCAAATATAAAATTTTTAGAAAACAAAGAAGTTTCTAAGAGTAAAAATATCAGGTGTTTGCAAAAGCCGTTCAATTTAGTAACATTTTTGTATTGTTATGTTGTTAGTGATGGTTACTAATACATTATTAAGAATTTTTACTAAGAACTCATTGTTGTAATTTAGGAAATAAATAAATAAAATAATAATTTGAGTTAATACACTACTGCTCTGACAGTGTGTTATTTATTTATTTATGTACAACAATATAAAGGCTAACAGAACTTATCCATCTTGATTGCCATAAAAAATTACATGTTTACAAAACATTCTTTGCTTATAACTATTTTATTTACATAATATATATGCTAATAGTACACTTTTTGTCTCTTTTTCTCATAAAAATAAAATAATGTTTCAATAAAATTACTTACTACAATAACAAATTAATAAGAAAAAAAACAAAGATTTCCACTAAAAATAGTTTAGCAAAACTTGATCAAAAATAATATTATTTATTAATAAATTAATAAAAGGAACAGGAAAAAGAAACAGTAGAATTTTCCATCAGTTATGATGGCGTCCTCTCTGGTAAAACATTCCGGAGATAAACTAGTCCTTCGTTCGGATCTCCGGACGAGGACTATCAGAGGGGACATTATCAAAGAGATAAAAGATTTTAAAATTCTTCGAGTTGGAACGCGGAATGTTAGGATTTAAGGGTGTTACAGGGTTGCAGATATGAAACGACTTGCTCAAAATAGAAAAGCTTGGAGAATTACATCAAACCAGCCGAGAGACTGATGGCAAAAAAATAATAATTCAGTAGAAGGAGAAAGTAGTTAAATGTGAAAAATTCAGTTCTAGAATTTCAATTTTAATATTGATCTCTATGCTTCGTATTCTTTAAAACAGTGCCAGTAATTTTGGGGAGGAATTCCGTGAGTTCATATTTATGCGAGTTACTTGAACTAGAATATGCAGAAAAATACAGTAATCCATTGCTATTTATGGTTTTGATTATTCGCGGTTACTGTTTTTAACTTTCAAATATTTAAAAAAAATATGACCCGAAATCCGAAAAGAGATAAAGAGAAATCCTGAGTTATTAACCTTGCCAAATTTATCACTAAATTCTGAACAATTTGATAAGAAATTCAGACTCTTTAGTTCAAAAAATTAAGTACGTTGTGGCAGCTTGTATTTTTGATGAAAAAATTAGTGTTAAATGCATTTTAAACTTTTACAGTATCACCACTGCAAATTTTGCTTAAAAAATTAATTAAATGTCGGGAATCGACTGTATCTTCTTTAAAGTAACATTTCAATCCCATCCGACGTAAATCACCAGTTTTATTTGAAGTTAAACTGATTAACTCATTCACCATTAAATACTAGATAAAATTAATTAATAAATTGTAACTCACAGGGTCGTTCTAATGGCAAAGTCGTTGCCACAAGTCAGCTGTTTAACTGCTGATTTTCGGAGAAGAAAGTTCAGAGGTTCAAATACTGAGTGTACGGATTTGAATACTAGAAAGTGGTTACCGGTGTACTTTGATGGTTTGGGTTCTATTAACCATGATCTCTCAGGAATGGTCGGTCTGAGTCTGTACGTGACTATACCTCATTTACACGTCATACATATCATCCTCATCTCATTGAGTCATTAGTTTGCTTACTATTCTTAAATTGAACAGATTGCAAAGTACGCGCATTAAGCATTAAAAAAATAATAAATCGTATATTATTTTATAAACAATTATATTAATTTAACATGTTCAATGAATGGTTTAAAGTGGAAGAAATTAAATTAATTAATTTAATTTACTAGCGGACCCGTAAAGTCTTTTATTATTTGTTTTTATTTACTAACAAACAACAAACAATTGTAAAAATAATTGATAATTTTCATGTTGCGTGATTGTAAAATACAGTAAAAAATATTTTATAAAACACACTTTTTTAATACTTTGGTAATTGCAATAAATTATTTAATTTATTATTTATTAGTCAATAAAGTATTGTTCAAACAAAATGGTACTGACAGAATGAATTACTGGGTAAGTATTACCAACTCAGAAAGTTTATTTCCCTAAAAACTTTATATTTTCATTATATTTTTCCTTTAGTTAGGTGTTAAACACGCGAAAGGGAATTTGTGGAAATAGAGGTAATTTTTACTTCTATCTAAGTTTAGACTAAGTTACTTATTGTCCTGCTGATTGAATAATGTCTGATTTTTATCTAAATGTACTACTTACGTCTAAATTATATTTTTATTCTGTGTAATAACTTTACGTATGTACTATTTATTTCCTGTCTCGTAAAACAATTTAGTATATACTTACACAGTTGCATTAGCATAACAAAAATTAATTTTTCCTTGAAGTAGAGAACTCATATTACGATTTTCTGATTCAATTCATTAATATTCTAATGATTGTACTAGGTTTTATCGGTATCTGGGTATTAATAAATTATAAAATTTCTTTTTAAACTTATAAGAACTATTTATTAACAAGTTAATAATAATTAGAATAAATAATTGTTTTATACCACTATTCAATTACAATTACCACATTACTTAATAGTAGAATAATAAACTTGTTACTGAAAAATTGACATTTGAAATAAACTTAACTAAAAAGAAAAGACGGTCATTTACAATTAATTAATTAATTAACCGTTGCTTTAAAAAAATAGAATTTTACTACCCAACTTTTGTAGTACGGTGATCTGATACACTAGCTCCATGTTGAGTATAGATCTGGTTTAAATAATTAACAAGCTCTATTCAAATTTGCATCACGTTGTCCGAAAAACTAACTGAACTGACTAAAGAACCGGATTATTGGCATATTAGCAAAAACACAAAAAGAAACCTAGAAAAGTCAATAAATAGAAAATAGCAAAATAGAATTTAAAACAATACATTGAATGAAATCCAGGTAATAAATAACATAAGGAAAGAATATAAAGGAATATAAAAGGATAAATAAAAATAAATTACAATAAAACGTAGATATTTTAATAATAGATGTCAAACGAATCCTACTTCTCTAGAAATGCAAAAAAAGCCACCCGACCGAAAATAACTGCACCTTCAGATCGTGTATTTACATTTTTACTCTCTCTTGCCTATATGAATATATAAGAAGGAAAATATTGTTTTCATGTCGATTTTTCGAAATCGAGTTTTCACCGGATCTACACGTTTTCAGACCTCCTGAACCCAAAAAACATGTTTTTAGCGATCGGTCTGTGTGTGTGTGTGTGTGTGTGTGTGTGTGTGTGTGTGTGTGTGTGTGTGTGTGTGTGTGTGTGTGTGTGTGTGTGTGTGTGTGTGTGTGAGTGTGTGTGTGTGCGTGTATAAGAGTGTGTGTGTGTGTGTGCGTATGTGTGTGTGTGTATGTGTGTGTGCTTTTTTTTTTGGGCGAAAAACCAGGACGGTTATCAACGCCCGTTATTCTACACATGGGGGTAAAGGGCCCAAGTGTAGAAAGTAATTTTTTTTATTATAATATAAAACGTCTTACAAACTAGAAATATCACAGAAAATACATTAACATACGAACATAAACTTAAACCTAATATCACAGACAGAATAAATAATATTTACAACTTAACAAATAAAAATCTTACAAACTAGTATCACAGCAAACAAAAAATAATAAAAACTAAAAGCTAATATCACAGACCTGACGGTAAAAACAAAAGGCTGTAAAGGGGCCACAAAAAAATAAAATAAATAAATAAAAAACACACACAAATACACATATAAAATTAAACTAATATTCCTATTTCCCTATCAGACACTGTTGTACACACTAATGGATCTAAGTAATCTTAACGTTGAGTCCAAAACATGGCTATCGTCGCCGAGTACATCTCGTAACTGGAAGGGTATCTTGAATAGCCGACGTAGAGCTGCGTAGCAGACGCAATCTACCAACACATGTTTAATTGTCAAAGGATAATCACATCTGCCACACATTGGAGCATCACCAGACGTCATGAGATACCCATGCGTTAATCTGGTGTGTCCAATTCTAAGTCGCGCGATGACAACCTCTTCCCTTCTGTTCTTCCTCAGCGACGTAGGCCAAGGCTTAACGTCATGCTTTATCTCACGAAGCTTGTTGCCATGAGAGCCACTCCATTCTACCTGCCAGGAATCAGTGATGACACACTTCACCAGGCCCACGAAATCTGACACAGTCAGATATTGCGTGAAGGCCGGTTGGCGTGCCGCCTCCTTAGCGGCCAGATCAGCAGCCTCATTTCCCGAGATTCCAGCGTGACCCGGAACCCAGCAGAAAACAACTCTTACTCCTCTATCATTCAGCTCCTTCACAGTGCCGAGGACGTCCACAACTAGCGGGTGGCGTGAATACACATCATTAATCGACTGGAGAGCACTGAGCGAATCAGAGCACACCAACACCCGACGCCCACGCACACAGACTACAGAAAGAGCTTTACTGATAGCATAAAGTTCAGCCGTGTAAACACTGGTTCCCGCAGGTAATCCAAACAAATAGGTTCTCCCATTAGAAACAAACGAGCAACCAATTCCAACATCCGACTTTGATCCATCAGTGTATACAACCGTAGATGGTTTAATAGCTTCAACTAACTCACTGAATATGCTATTAAATACCACAGAACTTGTGTCTGCCTTTGAGTATTTACACATTTCAAAGTTAATGTGTAACTGAGCGATGGTCCAGGGTGGAAAGAGACATGAATTACATGGGTACACACGAGGAATCGCAATACCGAGGTTGTTGCATATCCCCAACGCTCTTACACCGAATGGTGAAGGCAATCGGGCATTCATCAGATGCAAATCATGACAAGGGTTGTTGAGAATGATGTCATGCAAAAAATGATAAGGTCTAGCTTTCAACTTGGCAAAGTACGTCAATATAAGCTGCTGGCGACGTCTGTGTAACGACATTTCTCCACTTTCAACTAAGATGCTGACAACGAAGATGCTAGAACGAAAAGCACCTGTAGACAATCGTAAACATGAATTGTGGATCGTGTCAAGCATTCTCAGCGAAGTGGGAGTAGCAGATGAGTACGCTACAGCGCCATAATCTATACGTGATCGCACTAGAGCCTTGTAGAACCTTATCATACATGATCTATCAGCTCCCCAACACGTACCTGTAAGAACACGCAGAATATCAACCACCTTTAAGCACCTAGCCCGTAGGTCTTTTATATGCGGAACCCATGTAAGTCTTTTGTCGAATATAACACCTAGAAACCTTATTTCAGTGCTAACTTCGATGTGCTGACCCATTAAATACAGTCTTGGAACATTATCAGTCCGTATTCGGCAAAACTGAATGCATTTAGTCTTCTCAGGAGAAAAACTAAAGCCAGTCTGCCGTGACCATTCCTCAAGACGGTATATAGTAAGCTGTAGGGCTCGTTCAGCTGAAACAACATTTCTAGATGCAACATATATCGCAAAATCATCTACAAACAACGAACATTTAACAGGGTATACGCAACTTTTCACAATATTGTTAATGGCAACCGCAAATAGGGTACAACTAATTACACTCCCCTGCGGTATACCATTTTCCAAATCAAACCTGTTTGACAAACTCTGACCAACCCTTACACGAAATGATCGATCATCCAGAAAGTCTTTAATGAAGGCCAACATGTTCCCAGCGATGCCCCACTCCCGCAAGGTATTAAGAATACCTCGTCGCCAAGCCGTATCATATGCTTTTTTCAAATCGAAGAATACGGCAACGAGGCGCTGCCGCAATGCAAACGCATTACAGATAGCCGTCTCAAGGGCCACCAAGTGGTCTGTCGAAGACCTCCCTCTCCGAAAACCGCTCTGTTCAGGAGCGAGGAAGTCATTCTTTTCCAGATACCACATGAGACGACTATTCACCATTCTTTCCATCACCTTACATACAACACTTGTCAGAGAGATGGGGCGATAGCTGGAGGCCAACATTTTATCTTTGCCAGGTTTGAGGATCGGGACAACAATTGCTTCTTTCCAAGATTCTGGAAGCTTTCTAGAAGCGTATATTTTATTAAAAATATGTAGGAGTTGCCTTAACCCGGAGTCTGGTAAATGCGCTATCATCGAAAGTGTAATTTCATCTCCTCCAGGCGAGGTATTTCGAGAAACTTTGAGCGCTTTTCTTAGTTCAGGCATTGAAAAAGGAATGTTCAGAGGATCATTTGTGTCCGCTATATGAAAAGGAAGAGATTCAATGGTTTTCTTATGATTTTGAAATTGAATTGAATATGAAGACGTGAGAGACGCTGATCTTAACGAAGAACCAATTGCATTCGCAATGTCGATTGGTGACGTAATCACGGAACCGTCAGTTTGCAACCCTGCAATTCGGTGCGGAGACATCCTTCCACAAACGGACCGCAGTCTTCTCCACACCGTTGTCACAGGGGTACTCCTATTAATATCTGCAACATAACGGCTCCACGACTCTCTCTTACTCTCCAGAAAGATACGCCTACAGCAGGCCCGAGCTCTTCGGTAAGCTTCCAGGTTAACATCCGTAGGTCTGCGACTAAAAATGCGCAGGGCCCTACGGCGGTCCTGAAGAGCCTCCTTACACTGATTATTCCACCAAGGCACCGGCGGTCGCCGCGCTTTTCCTGATGTTTTAGGAATGCTCTGGGCAGCTGCTGTAGACATCCTCTCCACAAAGGAAGACAACAGGTTTCGTGCATCATCATCATCATCATCTTCATATTCAGATTCCATCAAACTTGAAAACTCACCCCACCGTGCAAGCTTCTCTATCCATCGTTTTGGAAGGTCATCGACAGACTGATAGTCAAAAAACTCGACCACCACCGGTCGGTGATCACTTCCGTACAGGTCCGGCAGTACTCTCCACAACAACCGTGGAACAAGGGACGGACTACAGAAAGTAAGGTCCAAGCATGACCAGGAACCTGTTGAGGATGACATGAATGTTTCAGATCCATCGTTCAATAGACATAAGTCTAAATCACTCCGGACCCTCTCCACCATGTGACCTCTACCATTGCACAGTGAGGAGCCCCAAGAATAATGGTGACCATTGAAATCTCCTAGTAATATACATGGACTTGGTAACTGTTCCAGTAATTCTCGTATGGCTAGGTATGAAATTTCTCTATTTGGTGGTAAGTAAATATTACACACACAAACTGACAACGGGACAGTAATCCTGATTGCCACGGCCTGAAGATCCGTCTGAATATCCAGACTTATCCCTTGCATTGACTGGTGAAGTAGCTAATATAGCGACCCCACCACCAGGGCCACCATGCAGGGAATCTTTCCTAAACATCTCGTATCCACGAACGGAGATTGAGACATCAGGCTGTAACATCGTCTCTTGCAGGCACAGCGCAATCGGACACTTTTCCCGGATCAATAACTTTATGTCTTCATACCTAGACCGGATCCCGCGAACATTCCATTGAATAATATTATTAAAGGGTATTTCAGAAAGAAAAGGACTTATGTGTCAAACACAATTTTCTCCTTCCCTTTCTTTCCTTTGACTTGTATAAAGCCCTTATCAAGGGCCGATGGATCTCCTATCATATCGTGGATCTTGGACCCAGACGAAGGAGATTTTAGAAATTTAGACGCATCCACTGGAAGCGTCTTGGGCAATGAAAGGGGTTTTCCCTTTGAGGTAAAGGCGACTGTCTTATTTGACAGCTGAACTTTTGTATTCTGCGTCGCAGAAAGGTTACCAACTTGAGGCACTGAACTCTTTAAACCAATTTCACTCTGTTTGGTGCTTAATAAAGCTTTCAGTGCAGAAGTCAGGGAAGCAACCTGTTTAGTTAGGTTCTCAACAACACTCTTCAACTCAACACATGACGAGCACTCACCAGACACACGAGACTGGACACTAGTTGCAGCTGCAAACGAAATGTCAGGCTGGACTGCATTTCGAATGCTATTTCGTTTTCTGTACTCGCTCCGGGCAGCCGGAAAAGAAAGCTTCTGTTCAGACGAAATTTTCTGAATTTCTCGTTCTTCTTTATACTTGGGGCATTCCCGAGACCTTGCTGAATGACTTCCTTTACAGTTTGCACACAGTTCTGTTTCAGAAGTGCATTCGCTGTCTAAGTGGTCAGGTGAACTGCACTTTGCGCATATCGCAGGTTTCTTGCAGTTTGTTTTCGTATGTCCGTATTCCTGGCACTGAAAACAGCGCAGAGGGTTTGGGACATACGGTCTCACTCGAACAGACAAGTAACCCAACTTAAGACGATCCGGAGGTTGAGGGGTGGAAAATGTTATGATAAGTGTCGGGGTACCGACATCAATTCCATTTTCCCGACGCATAACTCTTTTGACTTGCGTCACTCTCTGGGAGGTAAGCTCCTCCAATAACTCAGCCTCAGACATATCTTGTATATCTCGAGAGTAAACAACTCCTCGAGATGAGTTGAGGGACCTATGCCGCTCAACGGTAACTGCAGTACTTCCGATTTGAGTAATTTTACCAACGCTGCTACTTTGCTTCGCAGACGTTGTTTCAATTAACAAAGTACCATTCCTTAATTTCTTAATAGAGTGTGGCGAGCCACAAACCGACTGAACAGACCTGTTAATAATGAAGGGGGAAACTTTTGACAGCGACCCTTCTTCTGCAACACAACGAACAACAAAAAATTTGTCTGTGTTATCACCACTGTTATCACTATCGTCCGACAAGCTAGACCATAGTCTTTTCATACCGGGGGAAGATTGTTTGTGTAACATTATCTTAAGTGCTTTTCCAGTCATCGTGAAAGCAAGGTGCGGGCGGAGAGATGACCCGTGCAGGTCATCTCTAGTAAAAACTAGGTCCCTAGTAAAAAGAAGGACCCGGCCGAGTACTCCCGGCAGCCATCTCCCACATATTTCATCCGGGCCGGGGAGTCAGGTACTGCCTGACCCACTGATACCGACGTCCCAGAGGCTCGCACGCAGCAGTAAGAGCTCCGACACTCCTACCCATGTGTGTGTGTGTGTGTGTGTGTGAGCGCGCGTGCGTGAGTGTGTGTGTGTGCGTGTACAGAATATCTCAAGAACGGAACATCATACGAACTTGAAACTTAAGTTATACACCACTACCGGATCCGATACTAACATTTTCATCAAAATCGGTCAACCGAAAGTAGTAGTTTATTCGTGTCATTTTTAACTTTTTGCGATTTTCTCAAAAACTGGTCCTACCATTTTTTTTAAAATCGCCTGGTTTACTAAATTTTTTATGCCCTACATGATAGGGTAGGCGCCATGTTTGCTGAAATTCTTGGCGAGTCTGTTTTCATGTACAAAAATTTTTTCTTTAAGATTGCAGCTTTAATATGCTTTTTAGCGCAAAAATGTATATAGTAAAAGTTGTAGAAAATTTAAAATCCTACAACGTTTAGTTCTAACATTTTTTTGTGTAATGCTTAGTTTAGCGGTAATAAGCGATTTTCTGTTTTTTTTCTTACGAAAACGTGTGAAAAAGTCGGTATTTTAAAGATTTCGGTCTTAGTACCCATTTTACGACAAAAGTGTATATAATTAAATTTATAGGAAATTAAAAGATCTACAAATTTTTTTGAGAGCTTGTTTCTCTATAGAACATAGTTAAGCGTGAAAGAGTGATTTTCCGCATTTTTAAGCCAAACTGAGGTCTCTTTCATTTTGCGTCGTTCACTCATGATTAAAATTAGTTATGTTTATTAAGGTTAGTTTTTCGTTTATTTCAAATGTTATATTACTAATGTTAGGTTTATTGTTAATTATTTGCATTGTCAAAAGAAAGTTGTGTGAGTGTTTCACACTAAATTTTTTTTATGATGATTATAAACTAAGTTATTGTACCAAATTGTTTTTATAAAATATTTAGGTATATTTATACTTTTGATGCCTTATCCTAACTCGGGTAGGTATTATCTCTGAGAGCCGAAACTAAAGTTCGGACTGTACTATTTAAACTTTAAACGGGTTCAACTTGTTAGGTTGTTGTTTAGGTAAACACCCGAAAGCCTGGTTTGAAACCTCTCTAGAGTTTTTACTAACAAAAACGAAGAGTAAGTAGTTTACGATTGCCTTCCTCACAGAGTCAAAAGAGTGTGTTTATCAGCATACCTAGGCTCTCCGAAAAGCACCTCCTTTCCACCCTGCAAATGGCACTTCATTCACCAAAGGGCTGTATAAAGATTAAGTTCATTATTCTGAGAGGATATATATATATACCCTCTAACTAGTGTCTTTTACACCTCTACCTGTTGATGCCTGTTATACGTAGGGAATAATTTCAACACTAAGTGACCTTAGTGTAAGAGTAACAAGTGCCCAGTATGAGCAGTACTTCTTCTGTCCTTAAGAAGAGCAGACCATTTTCATGATCCCTATACCTGCAATACTAACTTAGGTAGATTTTTTGAAGGAACCGTTAAAGGTACAAAACTGAGCTTTGACACACCTATCTGCAGTAGTCTACCTTTTTACAAATTTGTACCAGAGCTTTTTCATTTATTTTTATCCAATCTAAAAATGATATTTATTCTCAAAAAATGTTCAAATGTAGCACACATTTTTTAATGAAAAAGACACCCAAAAAATAAAAACTCCAAAATTTTTGAAACACCTCTGGAGTAAATACACACCTTAGTACTAAAATGTAGTGTGAAATGTCACACTCCTAGGTGAGATGCCTCCTGAAATAAGTGTACCAAAAGTCAAAAAATACAATATGCGAAAAATGCGGATAAAGTAAAAGCATAATACCGTTAACAGAAACACCTATTGCCAATTGGAATTAACTTTCTAACAAAAACACACCAATATTTTATCTTGCTTCACAGCTAATTCCTATGCGTTTTAGAAATTATTGTTTTTATGTGAACGCGTTCTCCATAATGTTAGAGCAGTAACATTATTATATTAATCTCAATTTACAAGAATAAAAAACGTGAATATCGAAATAAACACTACATACCCCATCAATGTAAAAACATAATTTTTCTCAACAGAAAAAGCAACGAAAGTCGTGTTATATATCAATTTAAATAGGGTAAAACGATCTATCAATATATGGTAAAAATGAAAAATCAACATTTTTTATAAAAATTAGTCTGCTCCCCTTAAATAGTTCAGTCATATAATTGACTGACTATGTGATAAGAAACAAAACTATTTTTTGTAGCCCTGAAACTAGCAGATCGAGTGCAATTAATTTAACATTCCACCTGCTCGTTGGGGGCAAAAATTTCCTTATTAAATATTTATTTCATAAATTATGTTCTAATAGTTTTACTTTATTGTAACTAAGCAACAGACATTTTTTAAATAAAATAACTGATTGTACTGTTAGTTTTGATACATTGCTGTTGTGATTGTGCGCTTGTAAAAGTGTAATATACTACCTTGAACTACTGCGACTTTCTGAGATTGTTGATTTTGTAAGTACCTGCAAATAACTTTTGAGAAGCTTTTACATCTGGTAAGACTTACTTTAGAGTTCTTTTGTGAGAAAGATGGTTTTGCTACGGCATATCCTTCTTGTCCTTGCGTTCGGAGCAGTCCGCTATTACTTTGGACCAAGGACCATGTTTTGCGTCAATTTCGCTGTTGCTTTTGGCAGGAGGTGGTTTCTCCGTCGTCCACCTCCATTCCGTTTCATCTGCCTCCATTAAACAAATCAAAATTTTTATTCAAAATTATCAGCATTAATACTAAAATTCGAAAGGGTGTAATACATTAATTTTGTCTTTAAATTTTAAGTTACATTGATTATTACGGTTTTAAATATTTAAATGTCTATCTACTCAAAATTAAGAAGAATCATTTTTTTTTTTTTTAATTAAATTTCATTTTATCATTTAATTATTAAATTTATGCAACGTAGGTTTACTTGTGAAAATTGTATAAAATTTGTTTACTACAAAACAACTGGAAAAATTTTAAAGAAACGTGATGAAGAAAATTAATATTTTTTAAAACGGAGAATCCTGATTACAATTAGTTCAAAATTAAAATAAATAACGGCAACAATAACATTAGTGTTAAAGTTTTTAACAAGACGTGATCGTACATATTTATATGGAAGTTTCAATCTGGTTTCGTCTGAATTATACATCGTTTGTGATTTTTTATAATAATAATACTAACTATGAAATCGACCCAAAATTTTAAAATGGCGTGTTAAGTGATTGTTTTTTTAAATATTTTAAAATATTTTAGTACCAGATTATAAGTCATTTAAAAAATAAACAAAGGCGGATGAATTAGAATGACTTTTTATTAATATTTAAAGATATTTCAGTATCTGATTGTCATTGAAAAGAACCACAAAGGCGGATGAATTAGCATGATTTTTTATTCATATTCAAAAATATTTCAGTCATTGAAAAAAACAAACAGGCGGATGAATAAATATAATTTTTGTATTGATATTTAAAGATATTTCAGTATCTGATTATGTCATTAAAAAGAACCACAAAGGCGGATGAATTAGCATGATTTTTATTCATATTCATTAATATTTCAGTCTCTGATTATAAAAAAAGAACAACAGAGGCGGATGAATTAGCATGATTTTTTTTTATTAATATTTAAAGATATTTCAGTATCTGGTTATAGATCATTGAAAACAACAACAAAGGTGGATGAATTAGCATGATTTTTTTTATTCATATTGAAAAATATTTCAGTCATTGAAAACAACAAAAAGGTGGATGAATAAATATAAATTTTTTATTAATATTTAAAGATATTTCAGTATCTGATTACGGCATTACAAACAACAACAGAGGCGGATGAATTAGCAAAATTTTTTATAAATATTTAAAGATATTTCAGTATCTGATTATAAGTCATTGAAAACAACCACGAAGGCGGATGAATGAGCATGATTTTTTATTCATATTTAAAACTATTTAAGTATCTCATTATAAGAAAATAACAACAGGGGCGGATGAATTAGCATGATTTTTTTATTAATATTTAAAGATATTTCAGTATCTGATTACGTCATTACAAAAAACAACAGAGGCGGATGAATTAGCAAAATGTTTTATAAATATTTAAAGATATTTCAGTATCTGATTATAAGTCATTGAAAATATCAACAAAAACGGATGAATTAGCATGATTTTTTTATTAATATTTAAAAATATTTCAGTATCTGATAACGTCATTGAAAACAACGAAGAGGCGAATGAATGAGCATGATACCTTCATTAATATTTAAAGATATTTTAGTATCTGATTACGTCATTGGAAACAACAGAGGCGGATGAATTAGCATAACTTGTTTTATTAATATTTAAAAATATTTCAGTATCTGATTATAAGTTTATGAAAATAACACAGCGGCGGATGATTTAGCATGATATCTTTATAACTATTTAAGGATATTTCAGCATCTGATTATAAGTACTCGTAAATAACAGCAGAGGCGGATAAATCAGTATGATTTCTTCATAAATATTTAAAGATATTTCAATATTTGTTATGAGTTATTGAAAATAACGACATATTCAGATGAATGAGTATGATTTCTTAATCATTATTTTAAAATATTTCAGTATCTGATTATAAGTAATTAAAAATAACAAAAGAAGTGGATGAATCAGCATGATTTCTTCATCATTATTTGAGGATATTTTAGTATTTGGTTACTAGTTATTGAAAATAACAACAGAGGCAAAGGAATCAGCATGATTTCTTCATCAATATTTGAGGATATTTTAGTATTTGGTTACTAGTTATTGAAAATAACAAAACAGGCAGATGAATCAGCATGATTTCTTCATCATTATTTGAGGATTTATTAGAAGATTTAGAAGTTATTGAAAATAACAACAGAGGCAGATGAATCAGCATGATTTCTTCATCATTATTTGAGGATATTTTAGTATTTGGTTACTAGTTATTGAAAATAACAACACAGGCAGATGAATCAGCATGATTTCTTCATCAATATTTGAGGATATTTTAGTATTTGGTTACTAGTTATTGAAAATAACACAGGCAGATGAACCAGCATGATTTCTTCATCATTATTTGAGGATATTTTAGTATTTGGTTACTAGTTATTGAAAATAACAACACAGGCAGATGAATCAGCATGATTTCTTCATCATTATTTAAAGATATTTTAGTATCTGGTTATAAGTAATTGAAAAAAAAACAATAGAGGGAGATAAATCAGCATGATTTCGTTATTATTATTTTAAGATATTTTAGTATCCGGAATATTAGTATTTTAGTATTATGGAAAATAACAACAGAGGTGGATGAATCAGCAAGATTTCTTTATGGTTATTTAAAGATATTTCAGTATCTAATTACAAGTAATTTAACTTAACAACAGAGGCGGATGAATTACTAGAAAATAATTATTGATAATAGAAATAATTTTATATAAAAGATTGAAGATTTAGAAGATATTAAAAAAAGAATTGTTTAAAAGTACGAAAAATTATTTAAAAAACTTGTAAATTTAATTATGTGAACACTTTTTCTGTGATAAATTAAATTTTTATTGAAATTGTTTAATTTTTATTGTTTTAATGGATGATGAGGTTGAAGGGTAGGCCTACTGAAGGGTCCTGATCATTTTAGAATAATTTTAAATACTAATTTATATAAATACTATTATTAATTATGAATTAATATTATAATTAATTATTATTATTAATTATAAATACTAATACTTATTTTTAATGCTTTTTAAAGTAATTTGAAAAAAACTTAGAACAGGTGAATTTTTTAATTTTTTGGAATGCGGTTGTTTGTCAAGTGGAAACATAAGATGGACATACGATGTAAAAATTATAACAAAATTCATTGGCTTATCTGCATAATTTTTAAAACGCAAAATCGCTTCCAATGTATTTTAAATGGGAATTCTATCAACCCTAAATTTTACAGAGTTCTACCAAACGGATTTTTACAATTTTTACATGGTTTTGAAGAGTATTCTTTTCTGATTTGCCCAAAAGTTCCAAAATTGAAATTCTTGTTAACATGAGCTTCATTTTAAAAAATGAAAAAGATTTTGTTTACAACGTAGAACGTAGCGGTAGTAGAGCGTAATATTGTGACACTTATCGATTGAAGGATAAAAACATCAGATTCAAACAAAAGACAGACAACAGAGGAGTAAGAAGAGCGATTGTTTCAGATGCAGAAAGACAGGCAAGATCTGTCAGAATGAAAAAATACTGGGAAAAGATCAAAGAAAAGAACCAGAACAGAACTTCCAATAAGCTGACTTAAGTGATCCATTGCGGTCTCCAAAGTTAAAAAAAAAAGAAAGTTATACAATAACTAACTTAATAATTTACTTAAATTAAATAATAAACTATAAATAACTTAATAATTTACTTAGCACTACTTACAATCAATTTTATTGATTACACAAACATACAAAACACAGAAACTGAATTCTAAAAAACTGCACATTAACTTTACACAATCCATACACTCACAAAGACGGTATAACAATCTAATTCATCCGCCTTTGTGGTGTTTTCAATGACATAATCAGATACTGAAATATTTTTATATATTAATAAAAAATCATTCTAATTCATCCGCCTTTGTTTTTTTTCAGTGACTTATAATCTGGTACTAAAATATTTTAAAATATTTAAAAAAAAACAATCACTTAACACGCCATTTTAAAATTTTGGGTCGATTTCATAGTTAGTATTATTATTGTAAAAAATCACAAACGATGTATAATTCAGACAAAACCAGATTGAACCTTCTGTATAAATATGTATCACGTCTGGTTAAAAACTTTAACACTAATGTTATTGTTACCGTTATTTATTTTAATTTTGAACTAATTTTATTGTAATCAGGATTCTCCGTTTTAAAAAATATTAATTTTCTTCATCACGTTTCTTAAAAATTTCTCCAGTTGTTTTCTAGTAAACAAATTCAATACAATTTTCACAAGTAGGCCTACGTTGCATAAATTTAATAATTAAATAATTCTTTTTAATTTTGAGTAGATAGATATTTAAGTATTTACAACCATAATAATCAATGTAACTTAAAATTTAAAGACAAAATTAATGTATTACACCCTTTCGAATTTTAGTATTAATGCTAATAATTTTGAATAAAAATTTTGATTTTTTTTAATGGAGGCAGATGAAACGGAATGGAGGTGGACGACGGAGAAACCACCTCCTGCCAAAAGCAACAGCGACATTGACGCAAAACATGGTCCTTGGTCCAAAGTAATAGCGGACTGCTCCGAACGCAAGGACAAGAAGGATATGCCGTAGCAAAACCATCTTTCTCACAAAAGAACTCTAAAGTAAGTCTTACCAGATGTAAAAGCTTCTCAAAAGTTATTTGCAGGTACTTACAAAATCAACAATCTCAGAAAGTCGCAGTAGTTCAAGGTAGTATATTACACTTTTACAAGCGCACAATCACAACAGCAATGTATCAAAGCTAGCAGTACAATCTACCTCAGAACCGTTAACCTGAAATAACGTCCCGATAATCGTTCGACAAAGATCACACGAATACTAACTGGACTGCGCTCGGGGGTCTCTTTATATACTCATTCACAAAGATAATTCGAGAAGAGCAGAGAACAACATGGAAAAATAAATTACAAAAAATAACCCTTTATTAATGAGTGCTAAAAAAATCCGTTGTAAACAAGTCAACAATAGGTCTTATTTAAAATAGAATAAAAGTTGTTATGGGTCCCTTTCATAACAGTTTTACAATACCCGACCTTTTATCCTACACAATAGTTATTAAAATCTTTATGAATAGACATACCTTTATTGTTATTATTCTCCTATTATTCCATTTTTAGTTTAAAACCATTCTTTTCAGAACGAAACTATCATACTATTTTGTTTTAGTCGTTACTCATCGTTCTCCTAAGAACGGTTAAGTTTGTTGTTAATTAAAGGTGAGACTCAATTCAATCTAAATTAAAACACTATAAAACAGTTGTCCAACCCAAAATTACCTATTGCAGTGAGACCCTGTTTAAAATAAAATTCAAGATTAACACTGACAGAGTTGTCAAAAAGGAAAGAGATAGTGAGAACCTGCATAGGCAAGAGGAACAAAGTGGAAGGACACTGGAGACTTTTGCCCAATAGTGAAGTTTACAAAACTATTGATCCAGTAACTGAGACGATGAGGAAAAAGAGAATATCATAACTCGGTCACATATTGAGGTATCCAGAAAATAGATATGTCAAACAGATATTGAATTTCTGTTGTGAACTCTCTCTCAAACCGGTATGGATGAGAGAAATAAATGAAGATCTGGAGGAGATGGGATTAAAAATTGAAGACCTCCAAAATAAATCCGAAAAATTAAACATCATTAAAAGCTTTAAATTTGTACCTCCTCCAACTAAACAATATAAAACGAGTGTCGTATCAGATGAAGTGAGACTGGCCCGATCGCTTAGAATGAGGGCCTACTGGGAGAAGAGAAAACAACGTAAGACTAAATAAATGTTTAAACTCCAGTGTGGTCTTAAAAATTAAAAAAAAAGTGAGACTGTACTTTCTATCCCGCCAATGTTAAATTTGCAATTTCTAGGTACATTTTTCATAGGATTGGTTGTTGTTTAGGTCATCAGCCGAAAGGCTGGTTTGAACCTGCAGTGGTTTTACTAAGTAAAACGAGGAGTGAGGTGGTTTGCAGTTGCCTTCCTCACTGAGAGGAAAAGTACGCTTATCAGCGTGCCGGGCCCTCTTAAAAGCACATATTTTCCATTCTGCAAACGACCCCTTCACTTCATTCACCATAGCGTCTGGCTGTGTAATGAAATTCATTGAATTAAGAGGAGATAACTTTGATTAGTGTCTTTTACACCACTACCTCTTCTGTTCTAAAATAATTATTCAGTCATTTAATTGGCTGACCATGTGATAAGAAACAGAACTATTTATTTTAGCCCTGCAACGAGCAGATTGGGTGTAAATAATTTGACACTCTACCTGTTTGTTATGGGCAGAGGATTGGTTAAAGATAAGAAAATGAAACATTACACACTTATCGATGTTGGGTTTCTCTAGCTACTGGATTGTTTTCAATTTAATCTGTAGGACCATAAAATTAAAAATATAATTACGAATAACATAGAATTTTTATAAATTTCTACATGTTTTTGCATATTACTAATATTAGGAGCATCTGAGGAAGTCATAAAAATGCCAGTGTATGTGCATGTACAAGAAGAATAACGGGTAAAAATTTCTGCATAGTAGGTTTAATGGTTTCCGAGAAAAATGTACCTAAATTTTAAAAATCTCAATTTCTAGGAAAAGACAAAAAAAGCCACAAATCAAAAACAAAATGTACACAATCATAATAAAAGTTGTAGAGAATTTAAAATCCTACAACTTTTATTTCAAACATTTTTTTGTATAACGCTTAGTTTAGCGGAAATTAGCGATTTTCTATTTTTTCTCACAAAAACGTGTAAAAAATCGATGTTTTAAAATTTCGGCTTTAGTATGCAATAATCAAATTTATAAGAAATTAATAGATCTACAACTTTTGTTTAGAGCATTTTTCTCTACAGAGCCTAGTTTAGCGTGAAAGAGTGTCAAACTGAGGTTTTCATTTTGCATCATTATCATGTTAAAATTAGGTTATGTTTTTTGAGGTTAGTTTTTTGTTTATTTCTAATGTTTTATTAGGCTGTTAGGTTTATTGTTAATTATTTTCATTGGCAAGAGAAAGTTGTGTGAGTTTCACACCAGATTTTTTTATAAACATATAGCGTACGGTTGTGATTATATTTTCAGTATTTTTTTTATTTTTTTATTTTTTTTTTTTTGTTTAACCTCCGACTGTTTTGCAATACTGTTAATGCAGACGGTGAAGGACGAAATGATTTTTTTTTGTAATCCCTAATTTGTGTACGTTGCAATCTGTTCAATTCAGAACAATAAGCAACCGCATGACCCAACGAGATGAGGATGATGTGTATGGCGTGTAAATAAGGTGTAGTCTTGTACAGACTCAGATCGACCATTCCTGAGAGAGTATGGTTAATTGAACCCCAACCATCAAAGTACACCGGTAACCACTGTCTAGAATTCAAATCCGTATAAAAGTAACTACCTTTACTAGGATTTGAACCAGGAACTTTCGTCTCCGAAAATCAGCAGTTAAACAGCTGATTTTGGTGACGACTTTACCTCTAGACCAACCCGGTGGTTGATTTTTTGTTAACTATGAAAATATGCCGTGCCTGAGTGGGATTCGAACCCAAGACCGCATGATGAGAGGCAAGCACTTTACCAACTACGCCAATGCGGCCGACGTAATTTCAGTAGGAATAGATGAGAAACAGATACATCAGTAGCACATCTCGCCGTACCATTTGTAATTGAACGAGCTACACATGATTCACATGATACACATGTAAACACATGTACACATGATACACATGTACATTACATGTGTTGTTGTTTAGGTCATCAGCCGAAAGGCTGGTTTGAGCCTGTAGAGGTTTTACTAAGTAAAACGAGGAGTGAGGTGGTTTACCATTGCCTTCCTCACTGAGTGAAAAATTACGCTTATCAGCATGCCGAGCCCTCTGAAAAGCACATATTTTCCACTCTGCAAATGACACTTTCACTTCTTTCACCACAGGGTCTGGCTGTATAATGAAATTCATTACTTTCAGAGGAGATAACTCTGATTAGTGTCTTTTACACCTCTACCTCTTCTGTTGTTAAATGATTCAGTCATTTAATTGGCTGACCATGTGATAAACAGAACTATTCATTTTAGCCCTGCAACGAACAGATTGGGTGTAAATAATTTGACACTCCACCTGTCTCTTATGGGTATCATTACATGATACACATGTAAAAGATACTAATCAGAGTTATCTCCTCTGAAAGTAATGAATTTTATTATACAGCCAGACCCTGTGGTGAATGAAGTGAAGGTGTCATTTGCAGAGTGGAAAATATGTGCTTTTCAGAGGGCCCGGCATGCTGATAAGCGTACTTTTCCACTCAGTCAGGAAGGCAATGGTAAACCACCTCACTCCTCGTTTTACTTAGTAAAACCTCTACAGGTTCAAACCAGCCTTCCGGCTGATGACCTAAACAACAACAACACATGATTCACTCTGAATAATGTAATAATTTCAGTAATGACGTTGGATAATAATATAACTGAGTTAGCACGCTCGATTATCTTTATGCTCGATTATCTTTCTTACAGTACAAGTATAAATTGGAGCACTCCCCTAAATTTCAGAATATTCTGAATTCCATAACAGTTGCTATGAAATTAATTACGTGACTGTTCCTCAACTATTTCAACCCATATTTTTACACTCGAATGTTTCTTGATTGAAACGGATATACATTAAATCTAAATATCTCTAAAAATTAAAATGTAGTTTAATTTTTTAAATATAAAAGAAATTTAATTAAGGTTAATATTACAGTAGGTAATTGTTTCATTTGAAATTTGTATAGAATTTATGAGTTCAACGTTAAAAGCAATTTTTTATATTGTATAATAGTTTTATCTTACAAAACCCGATCTTGTAATTCTTTTCAAGGATTTACATAATTATTCTGTACTAATCCGTCTTCAGTCATTGCCAAACATGAGTCATTATAAAATAGGTAATTCAAGTAATTATGATCCTCTAATTATACAATTGATTTAATTATTCAATTTTCTAAAAATTTAACTAAATTTCTGTTCTTATTTATTCACTAAAATCAGTCTTAGACGGATAGTGCAGGTTACCAGTATAAGAAAAACCGACGATTGATAAAAACGATCAGAAAACAAAGACTAAAATTTTACGGACCCCTTGTGGATGGCAAAACAAATTTTTAAGACCTTAAACAATTTACCTAAGGTGTCAAATAAGTAGTTAGAAGGTCAGTAGTCAGAAGGGATATTGTGAAATGTGAGCCGAAATCCGTACAGGGACCTCTTGTCATAAATTTTTGAATTTGAGTTATTGAACTTTCGAAAATTAGCACAAAATTTTAAATGAAATTCAGATTCTTTAACTCAAAAAATATGTAAATTATGGTAACTTGGGAACTATTGATAAAAAAAAATAGTATTAACGCATTTTAAACTTTTACAATATCACCCTATTTTAATTTTACATAGTTAAGAACAAATTATAGACAAAAATTCTATAACTTTTTTTATACTGTTAACGTTTGAGACTGATGAAAGTTATTTTGAACTTATTTTTTTAATTTTTTTTTGTTTAACGTCTGACTGTTCTGCAATTACTGCTAATGCAGACGGTGAAGGATGAAATGAGAAATTTTGTAACGTATGAAAATATGCCGTGCCTGAATGGGATTCGAACCCAAGACCGCATATGAGAGGCGAGCACGTTACCAACTACGCCAATGCGGCCGGCTTATTTTGAACTGAGTAGCCTATATTTTCTTCTTCTTTAGTGGTTCTGCGACTAGGTCCGGACTTAGGATACCTATAATACCCACCGGAAGGTCTCGGCATTCTTCTTTACAAAATGTCCCGATGTTTTTGAATAGATATTCTTTTCATTTGCCCATAACAGACAGGCGGAGTGTCAAATTATTTACACTCAATCTGTTAGTTGCATGGCTAAAATAAATAGTTCTATTTCTTATTACATGGTCAGCCAATTAAATGACTGAATCATTTAAGAATAGAAGAGACAGAGGTGTAAAAAACACTAATCAGAATTATCTCCTCTGAAAGTAATGAATTTCATTATCAGCCAGAACCTGTGGTGAATGAAGTGAAGGTGTCATTTGCAGAGTGGAAAATATGTGTTTTTCAGAGGGCCCGGCATGCTGATAAGCGTACTTTTCCACTCAGTCAGGAAGGCAATGGTAAACCACCTCACTCCTCGTTTTACTTAATAAACTCTCTACAGGTACAAACCAGCCTTTCGGCTGATGACGTAAACAACAACATTCTTTTCATTGTCTAGTTCCCTTTGGAAATAATTACATTTGAAAATCTAACAGGAAAAATTAGACTACAATCTACAAAAACAACAAATATCGATGTACATGACCCTAACAATTCGTTTTGCTTAGATTGAAAATTTTTCTTTTACGAAAAGAGGTCCCTTTTTGCATTTCGGCTCACACATAGTGAGTAGTCAAAAGGGATATTGAGAAATAGGGAAAATATTAAGAATAGTGAGAAATAGTGCGGATAAGAAGTTAGAATTCAAAAATCTAAATTCAGAAAACTGATTACTGACTTTAATGGCTTCCACCAGAGGAAATGCAGAACATTGGATGGACGGAAGAAAGGAGTAAAGCCTACAGTAAACGAAACAACCCCAAAGAATTTTAGTATACTTACCGCTTGCCGTATCTTGAAGCAAAAAAGATGCTGTAAATGAGGCAGTTTTAACGAAAATCGTATGAGCCATTTTTGGAAAAGTTGCGAAAAAGTGAAAAATTTCACGAATAAATTACTACCTCCGTTTGACCAATTTTGATGAATGTTTCGTGTCGGATTTTCTTATAGTACCTTATATACTGTGGACAATTCGAACTGGCACAACTCTTGCTCTACGTGTACACACAATTCCGTACAAAGTATATCCATAACCTATTATTTCAACAAGGTCTACAAATTGTAATGTACATAAATGCCTACAACCTTATTTCAATGTACAAACGTAAATTAATTATTTCGTTTAAAAATATGTATTTAATTTGTCCCAGTAAAAATTGAAATTATAAATTACAAAAATTAAACTGCAAAAACTCACTAAGGCACATCATTATGTCTGACAGATTATTAATAACAGCAATGAAAACAAAGCGTAGTGACCGTGTGTGATGCGCACACACAGTAGCGATTGTATAATTTTGTGACTGTACCTTAATAGAGTTAATAGAGTATACTTTTGTACTGTAATAGTTCTATGCTGTACCGTCGTTGCATGGCGAGGGGCGAAGAGTGGAGTAGATAAACACCGAAGCTGCTTGTGCCAATTCGAATTGACCAAGGTATAGTAGTATAGTAAGTTTAATTCCAAGTTTCAACTTTTTACTTTATTCCGTTCTTGAGATACTTTGTCACACACACACACACGCACACACACACACACACGCACGCGCGCGCACACACACACACACGCGCGCGCGCGCGCGCAAACGCACACACGCACACACACACACACGCGCACACACACATACACACGCACGCACACGCGCGCACACACACACACACACAGTGAGAGAGAGAGAGAGAGAGAGAGAGAGAGAGAGAGAGAGAGAGAGAGAGAGAGAGAGAGAGAGAGAGAGAGAGACCAATAGGTAAAACCATGTTTTTCCATGTTTTTTTTTTATTCAGGGTGCTTTAAAACATGCACTTCAGGTGAAAACTTTATTTTGACACGAAAACAATAGGTACTTTCCTTCCCTTTCACATAAGGCAAGACAACGTAAAAACTTAAAAATTATTTATGAAGTAATAAATGAATACTACGTTATTTCATTTGAAATAAATAATATAATATTAACGTTAATTATTTCCGATTACATGAACATTATAATATAATATAATTTTACTACCAGTAATATTTTATTTTTTAAATAAAAACTTTTTTATTTTATTACAAATTTATTATTTTACAGTTACTCATGGTTGAAATGACCATTAATATTTTAATAATTGATGTACCAAAGTTTTTATTTATGAGTAAAATATGTTTGTGTCCTCCAAATATATATCACTTTCAAAGAGACGGGCGTCCGTGTTCAAAACCATGACTAGGTTACCATATCAAAACTAGAGGTTCAGTCAACCGAAACGGACCTTCCTTTATTACATTATTATTCTTCTCTTAATAGTCTGTCCTGGAAATTTAATGTCTTTTAGACACTTCCGATGGCAAATAATTTAACTGACAATAATATCATGATTTCTCTTCTCTAGGAACATACTTTAAACACCGATGTAAAAATAATTGTATTAACAGTACGATTATAAACTATATTCTACTAAATAAACCTACTTTTTTTAATTTATTTTCTAACCCTAACCCACAGGATTGGTCTAGAGGTAAAGTCGTCGCCAAAGTCATCAGCTGTTTAACAGCTGATTTTCGGAGACGAAGGTTCCTGGTTCAAATCCTAGTAAACGTAGTTACTTTTATTCGGATTTGAATACTAGACAGTGGTTACCGGTGTACTTTGATGGTTGGGGTTCAATTAACCATACTCTCTCAGGATTGGTCGGCCTGAGTCTGTGCAAGGCTACACCTCATTTGCACGTCATACACATCATCCTCATCCCATTGGGTCATGGGGTTGCTTATTGTTCTGAATTGAACAGATTGCAACGTACACAAATTAGGGATTACAAAAAAAAATTCTAGCCCTAATGTGCGCACGCTGCAATCTGTTCAATTGAAAACCAATAAGCAACCCCATGACCCAATGAGATGAGGATTATTATTTATTTTATTTATTTATTTATTTATTTACTTCCCATTGCTTACAAAAAATAAATATCAATACAAAATAAATGTTAATTTCCTTAATTATACTTTGATAATCTAAAAACTATTTATTTTAATTCGTGGTGGGGAAATTAATCCACCCAACTATGGTTTCCCATGTTCAAGGGTAGATCAATTCAGTGCTTCTTTGTTTATTATACTATTGCAACTACTATACCTGGATGTCTTAAGATGCCCCAAAGCCTATCCGTTCTTCTGGTAAGACGTTTCCATATTCTTTCATCCACTCGTCTAAGAACCTCTAAATTACTTATTTTGTTCACTTAAATATTCTTATTGATAACAAAATCTACATTTCTTATTTTTATTTGTATATTTAACGTCGCATCAACTGCATCGGTCATTAGCGACGACGTTGGGGTGTTAATGTGTGAGAATGAAATGATTTTTTTGTAACGTATGAACATAAATTCCGTGCCTGAGTGGGATTCGAACCTAAGACCGCATGATGAGAGGCGAGCACGTTACCAACTACGCCAATGCGGCTGTCACATTTCTTTTAAACTCCGCAAATAAATCTATTCCAGATATTAACGTTCATATACAGTTTGTACGCTTTCTTATACCAAAATCATGTTTTTATGAAAACTAAAAACATTTCGTTTGTAAAAAAATATTGTGGAGCGAATAGATTGCTCATAGTAAGAATTGTGTACTGTATGGGTTGGACAGTGTTGAACAAGGATAGTGAATTGTGATAACAGAGATGTTTTGAATAGGAGTTCTAGGAAATCGAAATTGCTACAAACATTTTTTTTTATTTTGATTCCTTCTACTATACTCTAGAATAGTGGCGAGTTGGTTAGGAAGATCTTGATTATT
Source organism: Catonia carolina (assembly GCA_035578175.1). NCBI lineage: Eukaryota > Metazoa > Arthropoda > Insecta > Hemiptera > Achilidae > Catonia > Catonia carolina. The sequence continues at coordinate 39,502,329 of JAQMRL010000001.1, forward strand.
TGGGAAACAATTAAGACTACAGTTATAAAAACAGTTGGCGCCTTTTTAAGTGGTCAGTCAATACCTGAATTATGAATGGAAAGTGTATCGGTTCGTTCGATATAGTGTCGTTACAGGATCGGTGCTGAGATATGTTAAAAGTTTGTTTGTGGACAAGTGGTTGTGGACAGGTTAATCAATATTTTTTATTTCTAAATGACAGTTTCTTAGTAGGTCTATTTTAGTTTAAATACTAATTTTTTAATTAATTTAATTAAAGTAATCCAATTGTATCAGTTAGTAGGCTAAGTTTAATAATTAATTTGGTCAATTAATAAATAATTGCAATAAGGTTGTTTATTGTTTATTATACCCAGATCCCGAACGAACCTAGGGTTAGTTTTTACAATATATGTCATGCAATCTGTTTTTGGGAACAAGTCCATTTAGTATTCGCTTGTTTTCCAAAATTATCTATTTTAAATTTCTTATGCCAGATTTCTTATACCGTAATTAATAATTTATTGCGTAACCAAATTCTCTGGGTTTGTTCAACATGTTAAATTTTAGTCCTTACACAGGGAAATTATAATATGTATAATATTTATTTTTGAGAGATTGTTTTGTTTCGATTTTTCTTTTCTAGATGATTTTAGATGCTCGGGTAAATGTTTTGATAAACCTGGTTTCATTCCAAACAATAAATACCCATGTAAAAAACTTAAAAAAATTCAAATTTGCAAAAGAACATAGTCATCTTTTATGAAATGTGGCAAAAATATCAGCACTTAGTTATATTGGAAAAGTCAGACTTCCCTTAAAATATTGTAAACAACCTTGTTAAACAAAATATATTCAAGGATTTCTTACAGAATTAGTTACAATTACATATATATGATAATTAGGATTTTGCATGTACCGTAATTACCAAAACAAGCTTAATTCGTTTTAAAAAAATAGAACGGTGCTTTTATTTGAATAAAACCAAAAGAGTAATAATTATATTGATTCTCTTTTATCCTCTTAACACTGTGCTACTTGCATTATTTTGGTAGAAACAATGAAGTAAAATTGGCCTGAACAGGTTTCAAAGTTTACAAAATGTTTATAAAACAAATAAAATAGCAGATATACACCATTTACTATATTCATAAATTTTATACTTGTATGTACGGTTGTAATGTAGAAACATAAACGCAAAATAACCCAATGACTACCTAAACTCATCACGAATACTTTTTCCTAATAACATTGAGAGCTGAAATTCGGTACACATAAATTTCCTTAGGTGTCAAAACATTTTAAAGGATGTGTTGTATTTTTACTTTATTTAAAGTCGCATCAACTGCTTGGTTATTGGTAACTCTTTTTTTTTTTTTTGTTTAACGTCCGACTGTTCTGCAATTACTGCTAACGCAGACGGTGAAGGATGAAATGGTTTTTTGTAACGTATGAAAATATGCCATGCCTAAATGGGATTCGAACCCAAGACCGCATGATGAGAGGCGAGCACGATACCAACTACGCCAATGCGGCCGGCTAGTTATCAGTAACTACTGTGAGTTATGTAACTGGAAAGGTGGGTTTTAGTTAGTTATAATTTTTCAGACCCTAGCAGGGAATCTAACCCGAGACCTTCACATTCTAGATTAGCGCGCTACCACTACGCTACGGAAGCGGCCAAAGATTTTTAGTTTGACAACTTACATCTCAGAAATAAATAGTAGGTAACTGTCCTAAAGTAATAAACAGGCCTACTATTTTTATATATGTAACATTTCTCAAAGTATTGAAATTTAAAAAAAAAACATTTCAATTTCAAGTAGTTGTGCATGTGTATTCTAAATACACCAGGTTTTGTGTTTTAATTGACAACCGCCTTTTAATACTTAGTAAACGTAGGTTAATTAATTACGATATTGTTTAAAGTAAATCCAATTTATATTAGGTTTTTAATTGATTTCTGTATTTAACCCCACTGATGTCTGCAGTATTAATTTCAAAGCAATTCCTCTGAGGCTAGGAATAAAATCAGAGCAGTGAGTGGGCGCAAAGCGCTAGTTTTAAATAAATTAAATACGGTCTCCCTACAATCTCATAAATCATTTTAATTTAAAATGTTTTTGTTAACATAATTTCAACACTATTTTGCAGGCCTGGTAATTTCTTTAACAGTCCAAATCGAAGAAAATCACCGTTTGTGACAGTAAATAGATCTTTTTACTGATTGTTGATAAATAAGCTGAACCTGTTCAAGGGATTTATGCAGACTTGCTACAATATCACGGTTTAATTTTTGTATTGTTTGCATATAACAGAAATAATTTGTTACCGTGTTTCATATTTTAAAAATTATTTACGGTAATTTTTTCTGATAGTAATAGAATACAAAGAAAGTATTATGTAAATTGGTCAAATTATAGAAAACCTTTTACAAATAATTTATAATTTCTTCAATTAAAGCCAGTGTAACTTAATTAAAGAAATGTATTTGTGAGGCAATATTCAACCAAAAAATATAGGTTTTATCCTTCAAAATATGAATAAAAATGTTCCACCTGTAAACTAAATTAAAGTTTAGTCAACATCTCCATATTGATACCACATGCTGATAATAGTTTTACACTAAAACAATATAAAGGCGAATTTGGTGTCTTTATAAATGTATTCAGATGTTTTGAACAATTACAAATCATTTATTTTTCAGATGGTAGTCCAAATAAAAATTAGAGAACACCTCCGTGTTTACATTGATACATTGCAAAGCGGAAGTTCCCGAGCCACATTCCCGGCTAGGGTGTGAACATTTTTATTTTATCTTTAATAACTATTTGCAACTATATATTAAAATACAAAGAGCAAATTTGATAAAAGTAAAGAAAGGATGAAAAAGAAATGAAAAAAGAACAGTGATACCCATTGGTATATGTTCTACGAGATAATGTTCATAATGCATGAGTGAGGAATAACAATGTTAGAGGAAATGAAGAAAGGAATATAAAATAAAAATAAAAATAAATAAATAACTTCATAGAAGATCTCGGGCCCATTGACGTTTCAACCTGCGTTGTGGATTCCCTGGTAGTGATACATCCGATAGTTTGGTGATCAATTTGTTGGGATGATCATGCAATTTTCTGTGACAAACGCTGTAGCTGAACTTCACTACTTCACTTAGAAACGGAATTTTAAGGTCATCATGTCGAATTTTGTTGTTGAAATAGAAAAGTGCGCAGGTAACACGTAGAAATTTTGATTGAAAGGCTTGTAATTTTTTTAGGTTACTCGGTTTAGCTGTGCCATAAATTTGTAGCCCATAGGTCCATAGTGAACATTTTAACAAGAGTAAAAACTCATCATTTTATTATCACCTGAGTTTGATTTCCGGTCAGGTCTGGCATTTTTCTATCATTCATTTTTATTTATCATTCTTTACCGTCTGCATTTGACTTAATGTCCATAACAGTGGTTCGTAAAACAAAACGAAAACATTTCATGAACGACAGTAGTCGCTATTGGATAAACTGTTAATATGATTTTAAATAAACTAATACGATCAGAAATTATGAAAAGCAGTCTGTAACAACAGAGAAAAGCCGAGGTTACAGCATGTTCTTCATTAATAGAACGTGCTTTCAATAAATTATATTGGTGTGTGTGTTTTCAATGGATTATATTGGTGTGTGTGTGTGTGTGCGTGTGTGTGTGTGTGTGTGCGCGCGCGCGCGCGCGTGCGTGGAAGTGGACGCGCGCGCAAGTGTAACAATAACCCTTAGGCAGATAATCATAAGGAACATGTAAAAATGACATAAGTGGAGATTTTTTTGTTTTACTTCCGTCTATTTTGCACACTAAAGCTAATGCAGATGATGAAGGTTAAGAGGTCAAAATTAGTAATACAAAACCAGTCAGACCTGACCGGAAATTGAACCCGGTTCCTCTAACGTAGAAGTTATACTGAAGAGTGCTCTCAAAAGATAGAGCCTAACAAATTTTACCAACTGTTCACAATTTTAGAATATCTCACAACACAACAGCTTAGAAAGAGTCAAAATAATTCACTTTCAACCGTTCCCGAACAATCAAAAGTAGAAAAAAATCTGGAATGAAACACTCAAACGTCTTACTGTTTTCAATGTAAATAATAAAAATTATAACCAAAGTTTAATAATTATTAGTAAACAATGGAAAATGAAAAACATAACCTAGTTATAATCATGAGTTTTCTACTAAGTGACGAAGGCAATAATAAACCACCTCACTCCTCATTTTACTTAGTAAATCCTCAAGCTAGAGGTTCAAACCTCGACTGATGACCAAAACAACAACAGAGAAAATCAAATAGTTTTCTTTTTTATTTACGTTTCTATAAATATATTTCACCATTCTCTTCAATTTCAGTCTCTTAATTTTCAAATATAAGTGACAATTAAATGATGTAAACAATAGTACTAAAAATACATTTTCTTTTGAGTTATACTTAAGGTGTTAATTCCTTCTAAAACGTTATAAAAATTACTTTGTAAATATAACAATATTATGAAGCATACCTAAATGTTTATTACAGTGAATTTTGAAGAGCATTGTACATCACTGGGTTGAGTAAATAGATCACCAGATAATTTTTTTATATTCGGGAAGCAACCTTGATATAGGTTAAAGAAATAAGGCCTACATTCTGAGGTATGTATACTCTATTATATTCATAAGAAAAACAAAATCTATACTGCGCAAAATAGTAGAAAGGCCTATTTCTGTCTTAGTTGTCACGTAATTACCTCATCAATAATACCTACAGAGTTATGATAAAAGAGTAATCATTGTGTACTCACCCATAACCTATGAGTCACATAATTGTTACAACAAAATTGTTAATAACAACCTTCACACGATCTTATGAATACGTTACCGCACCTATATTTTAAAGAACGTCATTTCCAAAGTAAGTTTGTAATAGTTTTATAAAAAGGAGATCTCTGAATATACTACAAATCTTTTCAATATTGATGAAAACAATTGTTACTTACTCTTGCCCTGTATTAATATATAGGAAGGAAATAATACTGTTTACGTGTCGATTTTTTGAAATTGAACATTAAAAACCTACAACTTTTAAAAAAAATTCCACAACGCTTATTACAGATTAGCGTCAATTAGTGTAACCCCAGCAAACTTTTTCATGTGGGGGTATTTAAAAAAAAAAATATTTTTAAAAATTATCCTCATACACTTGACGAATTGAATACAAATATTGAACTTGAGATTTATTATAACATTAATAAGCAAACATTATGAAAGGTGACTACAAATGTTACGAAATTTGTACGACCCTCCATTCGGGTCACAGGGAATCATTTTCAACATTTATTTTAAAGTTATATCAACTTAAGGGGAGACTGTACTTTGTATCCAGCCAATGTTAAATTTGCTATTTTTAAGTACATTTTTCATGGGATTGATAAAAGATAGGGAAATTAAACTTTACACACCATAGGTGTCGGGTTTCTTCTCAAGCTACTGACATTTTTTTCAATTTAATCTTTGGACTATACCATTTTTTTTTAAATTACGAATAACATAAAATTTTTACAAATTGTTTTTTTACGTTTTTTGCGTATTACTAATTTTTGGGGCATCTGAGGAAGTCATAAAAATGTCGGTATATGTGGATATACAAGATAATTAACTGGTAAAAATTTCAGCCTGGTAGGTTTATTGGTTTCTGAGAAAAATGTGCCTAGTGTTAAAAATCTAAATTTACGGGAAAACGCAAGAAACAAGAAGGCAGAAACCAAAAACAAAATGTACACAAACAAGTAAATTTCCCATCAACAGTTATTTAGGAAGCTAAACCAACAGCTGAGAGTATTAAAAACCGTGATGCAGATATTTTAAAAACTAAAATTCTCTTTGCACTAAAACGAGCAGTATAAAATTGTGAATAATATTCATTCTCGGTAACAAGATAATTTCTCTGTGTAAACTTGATAAAAACTTAATTGTTTCATAAAAATATTATATTTTTGACGTAATTCAATGTTTTTTTTCTGGTAGATCTAGGTCTAAACTATTGAAAAACATAAAAAACCAAAAATCGAAATTTTCAGTTTAAACTATCGTACAGTCTCGTTTTAAGGTATTATCGTTTATGGCAATGCTCACAGCTAAATATTGTGCAGGGAAAATATACGGAAAGCGTAGACCTGGTGGAAGAAGGGTGCTGTGGCATCGAAATCTGAGAACTTGGGTTGGAAAGAGCTCAAAAGAGCTATTACGCAGTGCAACGAACAAAGTGAGAATTGGTATGATGGTCGCCAACATTCGGAACGGATAAGAACCTGAAGACGAAAATGATTATAAAGTTATTAATGATATACTGTGGACAATTCGCACTGCCAAAACTCTACGTGTACACACAGTTCCGCATAAAGTATATCCATAACCTATTCTTTCAACAAGATCTACAAATTGTAATGTACGCAAATGCCTACCACCTTATTTCAGTGTACAAACATACAAATAATTATTTCATTTAAAAATATGTATTTATTTGTCCCAGTAAAAATTTAAATTATAAATTACAAGAACTAAACTGCAAAAACTCATTAAACTATACCTCTCTACAGACGCACGCAATTAAACTAAACAAATTGGTCTGAATATATAACGAACAGAAAATCATAATATATGAAAATAAATTAGTCCCATCATTATAAGCGTAGTGACCGTGCGTGAGTCGCACATTACAGTGGCAATTGTATACTTTTGTGACTTTAGCGTCGTTGCATGGCGGGGGGCGAAGAGTGGAGTAGATAAACACCGAAGCTGCTTGTGCCAATTCGAATTGTCCAAGGTATAAGTTTTATTGTAATTTGAATATTATTGCATAAAATTACACTAATAAATATTTCATTAATTTAATATTTTTGTACTACATACATATCAACTAAAAAAAGAGTCGTCGTTTTTGAAACACTCTGTATTATTTATATTTTTGTCTGTTGGAAGAACGATGAGAAGAACTTTGGAGAACGTAAAATCCATATCAGATGTGACCTTTGCGTTTCTTCGGTCCTTCAGATTATATGATGAAATTTGATAATACGAAGTTGCGTGACATATTTTTCCAGACTTTTTAACTCTAATTTTTAACATTAAAGATTACTACTTTATAACAATAGCTTTGATTAGTACGTCCACAACTTTAAGAGAATACTTAGTAAATTTATAAGGTTCGTAAAAATATCTGAGTTGATCTTAACTGAATACTCATAAATCATTTCTAACATTGTTATTATTTAATATTTTATGAACTTGCCAAAACAAAGGAAATATGGTTACTATTTTGAAGTTTTTGTTACGAAATATTGTAAAGCATGTAATTGGAAGAAAATCATTCAACCAAGTTATTGATGATCAAGTACAATTATGTTTATTATCTAGACAGAAAAATTACAATTTGTTTTTACATTTAAAAAAAAACAGCAATAAGTAACAGAGATAACTCAGAAAAGCACGAAAAATCAATATCATCCATGAATATAAAATAAAATTACAGATGAAATTAAAATAAAATAAATTAAGAATGAGGATTTGAACCGTGGGGTAGTGAACAACGCACTTGCCTACAAAGCGGAAAGTCCCGGTTTCGATTCCCGGCCAGGGTTTCAAAACTCACCGTTACAGTACCAAAACCCACAGTAGACGCTAATGGTCAAGCTGTTGATGCGACTTTAAATAGGTTAAACTAAAAAACATTAGAATTAATTTTAAATAAAATAAAATTTTTATATTGAAGTTCGAAAGTTAATCATTATTAAATCTGCTATTTTAGTCAAACATATCGTAGACTATTTGTTAAGTTTTGTAAAAGTACAGTCTCTGTTGTCCAGTAATTTTATCGTGAAATAATTTGGATATCCGGTCAGTCTTTGTTCGTACTATCTGTTAAATCATGTTATTTCCTGCCTTACTAAATTAAGCCCTGTTTCATATTTAAATATATTTGTTCGCATGTACGTAAAGATTTTGTCTGAAAACTTTCTATAAAGTCTATATTGGAATTTTTTGTTGTCGCTCAGAGTTGTACTCCGTACGTCTACACAGGCTAAAAAATTGTCTGTTGTAGTTTAAGTCATCAGCCGAAAGACTGGTTTAAACCTCTAGAGGTTTTACTAAGAAAAACAAGGAGTGAGGTGGTTTACTAGCCTTCCTCACTGAGTTTTATCCTTATCAGCATGCCTGGCTTTCTGGAAAGCACATGTTTTCCACACTCCAAATGACACCTTCACTTCATTCACCAAATGGTCTGATTGTACAATGAAAGTCATTACTTTCAGAGGAGATATCTCTGATTAGGGTCTTTTACACCTCTACCTCTTCTGTTCTTAAATGATTCAGACATTTCATTGGCTGATCAAGTGATAAGAAACAGTTTTATATATTGTAGCACTGGAACTAACAGATTGAGTGTAAATAATTTAACACTCCACCTGCCGGTTATGGGCGCAATAATTGCCATTATTAAGGGGGTCACGTATCCCTATACTTCACAATGTTAAAATTTGGACATTTTTCTCAGGAACTACATTAGGTAGACACTTAATTTTTTTTATCTTTTAGATCATTCTTTTTTGCACATTTTGAGCAGAAGAAATGTTAAAATTGATGAAGTAAAATTTTTTTACAATTTTCTTTCAAAAACACGTTTTTGTGGTAATTTTAAAATTTAATAAATAATTTAATTTTTAACAAATTTAAATTGTTAAACGTTCAGATTAGGCAGAAATAATGAATCTTTCATATAAAAAAATTCACTCAAATATCTTCAGTAGGTCCTGAGAAAATGTTACAAATGTGGTAAAAAACCCAATTTTCGGAACACCCATTTTAAATAAATTATTTTTTTTATTTTGGTGTTTGCATCAGCTGTAGAGGTTAACGAAAAAATATTTAAAATAATTAATAATTATCGTAGAAATATAATATTACACCATTTTTAGCGGAAAACTACATTATTATGCATCAAAAAATTAAAAAAATCAATTTTTTTCAAAACAAATTTTGTATCAAAAAACAATTTTTTTCAATTTTTCGATATGTGACCCCCTTAAGTAAAAATTGATAATATATTTCGGCTTATTATTTTATTCTTCGCATTGATTATACCTTCTTTAGAATTCCTATTTTATATCAATGTACAGAAAACAAACAACCGTGAAAATAATAGGAAAAATCTAATAAGGTAGATCAATTGACAAGAAACCGGCTTTATTATCCTGATAGGCGAAGGGAAACCGCAGGAAAATCTGAAGGTTAAAATATAATTTTGTTCAATCAATTTATATCTCTACAAACATAATATGTTCTCATCTAATAATTCATTTAATTTTTAGTGAGAAATAAATAGATTTATTAAACTTTTGTTTTCAGTTTACGATGCTAACTAACCAAATCCGTGTCAAGTTCTTAAAGCAATCATTAATAATAAAAATAGAGAATCTATGTAACGGATGTCAAGCTGTTATTAAATTACACACAAGCAGATATAGTTTCAGTTGAATTTTTACAAAGGAAATAATCAAGATCAAATTATTATTGCTTTAGTTGAAAATGTACTCGGAATCAAATGAATAATAAATCCCAATCGTGAAAAAGAGCAATCAAGCGTACGTCACTGATAAAACGGTTGGGTTTAGTACAATGTCTAGCTAAGGCTTGGATGGTTTCCAAAGTTACTATGTTATAATGTTAAGACACTTTCTAAATTTTGTTTATTTATTTTTACTTTCTCTTGCCTATATGAATATATAGGAAGGGAAGTATTGTTTTCATGTCGATTTTTCGAAATCGAGTTTTCACCGGATCTACACATTTTCAGACCCCCTGAACCCAAAAAACATGTTTTTAGCGATTGGTCTGTGTGTATCTGGTGTGTGTGTGTGTGTGTGTGTGTGTGTGTGTGTGTGTACAAAATATCTCAAGAACGGAACATGTACGAACTTGAAACTTGAAACTTAAGTTACATACCACTACCGGACCTGACACGAACATTTTCATCAAAATCGGTCAACCGGAAGTAGTAGTTTATTACTATCATTTTTCACTTTTGCGATTTCCTCAAAAACTGGTCCTACGATTTTTTTTAAAATCACCTCATTTACTTAATTTTGTATTCTCTACAAGATAGGGTAGGCGCCATGTTTGCTGAAATTCTAGGCTGTTTTTGCGTAAAAGAATTGTTTTTTTAAGATTGCGGCTTTTATATGCATTTTAGCGAAAAAATGTAATAATAAAAGTTGTAGAGAATTTAAAATTCTACAACTTTTATTTCAAACATTTTTTTGTAAAATGCTTAGTTAGCGGTAATTACCATTTTCTGTTTTTTTTTTCACGAAAACGTGTGAAAAATCGATTTTTTTAAGATTTCGGCCTTAGTACGCATTTTACGACAAAAATTTATATAATAAAATTTATAGAAAATTAAAAGATGTACAACTTTTATTTAAAGCATTTTCCTCTACAGAGCCTAGTTTAGCGTGAAAAAGTGATTTTACGTATTTTTAAACTAAACTGAGGTTGATTTTCGTTTTGCGTCTTTCACTCATGATTTATGTTTAATGAGGGTGGTTTTTCGTTTATTTCTAACGTTTTATTACTAATGTAAGGTTTATTGTTAATTATTTGCATTGGCAAGAGAAAGTTGTGTGAGTGTTTCACACCACATTTTTTTGTTTTATTGTGTACGTACAAAGTAATAACATACTAAATATTTTTTGTTCATTTAATAATGTTTTGCACTGTAATATATTGCTTTAAAATTAATTTCTAAGTAATTAGCCTATTTTCTAAATGATTAGTTTTAAAATACAATAATTTTAATTAAAGTAGGCACAAATACATCCAAACATTTACTTAGAACTGGGTCCTGCTATAACAACATCTGTACCATCCGGTTTTTTTACCCTGGAGTTGGACGAATGTGATATTTCTCAGATGATAGTAAACTTTTCCAAGGAACACCTGATCAGTTTTAATTTTTTAGTTTAAGTCCTCACAAGACATCTTTGAATTAACTTTTAACCGTCTAGCATAGCTGAATACCATGTTATCACCTTTTAAATCATAAAATCGAAACGGGAAAATTTTCCGACCGCCAGTCCGTTACACAGTTATCCGAAAAATACCATGTTATCACCTTTTAAATCATAAAATCGAAACGGGAAAATTTTCCGACCGCCGGTCCGTTACACAGTTATCCGAAAAATACCATGTTATCACCTTTTAAATCATAAAATCGAAACGGGAAAATTTTCCGACCGCCGGTCCGTTACACAGTTATTCGAAAAATACCATGTTATCACCTTTTAAATCATAAAATCGAAACGGGAAAATTTTCCGACCGCCGGTCCGTTACACAGTTATCCGAAAAATACCATGTTATCACCTTTTAAATCATAAAATCGAAACGGGAAAATTTTCCGACCGCCGGTCCGTTACACAGTTATCCGAAAAATATCATGTTATCACCTTTTAAATCATAAAATCGAAACGGGAAAATTTTCCAACCGCCGGTCCGTTACACAGTTATCCGAAAATCCCGGACACATGCCTAAATCCCGATCTGGATAATCCAGAACGTATAGTAGACCTAAGTATAAAATATGTCAATATAAAAACTGATAAGTCTATTTTAACACTAAGTATTTTAAATTCAATAGAAAAACATTTACATATTACATATTACATTTATTTCCCTTTTATTACTACTTACTTACTTAATTGCTTACCTTTTAAGCGTGTCATTCAGTAATTTTTACCAAATAATACAGAATTCATCTCAACGTTTACTAAGAAATTTATTTTTAAAAGAAAAACTTGTTTTAAAATGAACTCCCGTGTACTGTAAAGTATTTCATCAATTAAATATTTTTCTGATTTTTAACTTTCTTTAGCCCCTATATGCACAAAAATATGGAGGGATAACTGTATATGTATATATACCGGGTGTCCACGGAATCTGACCGTAGAGAAATAGCATTGATTTTCATTAGTTTGTTAATATTTTCTTCCTACGAATAAATGAAGAATTTTTATAGTCAGGATTCGTTAGAAAATGTTTAGACCTTTTAAAAAATATCAATTTTGATACATTTTAAGCTGTATTTTAACTTAAATATAGAAATACATAAATTTGTAACCGTTTTCCATTTAAGTATTGTAAATTTTATCAACTTTTCGCATTGTTTTTTTTTTTTGGAGTAATGGTAATGTTCTGGTCAGGAGATGCACCTACATCTACAAATAAAATCGAAACGCCAATAAAAATTTAAAAAATAAATAAAAAAACATTAACATTTTATCTATTATTTTATTTTATCTATTATTTTATGTACTTATTAGGTTTTTTTACATTGGGGGATTTTGTAAACAGGTGGATCGAATCCATCAGCGGTAAAATTTTTTATGGTTCAAAAAATATTGGAAGTATTAAAAAAATTATTTATTTATTTTTTAATTTTGACTATTTGTTTTATCTAAAATTATTTACTTAAAAATTTGTTTTCTTTTTGGAAGTAAATTTAGCATTATTTTAAATACCTAAATATTTCCTTCAGCAACATTTAATTTTCAGAGACCGATGATTGTTGTTATAATTTTAGATTGCAACAATCTAGATTGTTGATGATAATACAAATTGTCAAAATTAAAAAATAAAAAAATAATTTTTTTTAATATTTCTAAAACAGATTTTATACGGATCTGAATACTAGACAGGGGTTACCGGTGTACTTTGATGGTTGGGGTTTAACTAACTATACTCTCTCAGGAATGGTCGGCCTGGGTCTGCACAAGACTACACCTCATTTACACGTCATACACATCATCCTCATCTCATTGGGTCATGGGGTTGCTTATTGTTCTAAATTGAACAGATTGCTACGTACACAATTTAGGAATAAAAAAAAAATATTTCCAATATTTTTGAACAATAAAAAAGTTTTACCGCTGGTGGATTCGACCCACTTATTATTACATCTCCGGACCAGAACGCTACCATTAATCCAATTATAACAATGCGAAAAGTGGATAAAATTTACAATAGTTTAATGGAAAACTGATACAGATTTATGAATTTCTGTATTTAAGCTAAAATACAGCTTAAAATGTATCAAAATTGATATTTTTTAAAAGGTCTAAACATTTTCTAATGATTCCTGACTATAACAAGTCTTCATTTATTTGTAGAAAGAAAATATTAACAAAATAATGAAAATCAATGTTCTTTCCTTGTGGTTCAGATTCCGTGGACACCCGGTATATGTTGTTTAGGTCATCAGCCAAAAGGCTGGTTTGAACCCGCAGAGGTTTTACTAAGTAAAACGAGGAGTGAGGTGGTTTACCATTGCCTTCCTCACTGAGTGGAAAAGTATGCTTATCAGCATGCCAGGCCCTCTGAAAAGCACTTATTTTCCACTCTGCAAATGACACCTTCACTTCATTCACCACAGGGTCTGGCTGTATAATGAAATTCATTACTTTCAGAGGAGGTAACTCTGACTAGTGTCTTTAACACCTCTACCTCTTCTGTTCTTAAATGATTCAGTTATTTAATTGGCTGACCATGTGATAAGAAACAGAACTATTTATTTTAGCCCTGCAACGAACAGATTGAGTGCAAATAATCTGACACTCCACCTGTTTATTATGGGCAGACCCGGTATATACTATACTATAATTATTTCACTAGTGGTTAAAATAATTAGGTTATGTTCTTTTTTTATATTGTCTGCTCATGATTAAACATAAGTTACATTTTTCATTATTTACAGTCGCGTGAGTGTTTCACAATAGAATTAAACAAAAAAAAATACTAATTACAACAGCTCGTAGCAATTTATTGATTCATTATCTACTTGCATAAGTAAGTTTTTGTTCAAAAAATTTAGTGTTATGATTACCAACATAGTAGACTACAAAATTCTATTTCTTGTTTTATGATTGTATATATTTAAATTCTGCCCATAACAGACAGGCGGAGTGTCAAATTATTTACACTCAATCTGTTCGTTGCAGGGCTAAAATAAATAGTTCTGTTTCTTATTACATGGTCAGCCAATTAAATGACTGAATCATTTAAGAACAGAAGAGGTAGAGGTCTAAAAGACACGAATCAGAGCTTTCTCCTCTGAAAGTAATGAATTTCATTATACAGCCAGACACTGTGGTGAATGAAGTGAAGATGTCATTTGCAGAGTGGAAAATATATACTTTTCAGAGGGCCCGGCATGCTGATAAGCGTACTTTTCCACTCAGTGAGGAAGGCAATGGTATACCACCTTACTCCTCGTTTTACTGAGTAAAACCTCTACAGGTTCAAACTAGCCTTTCGGCTGATGACCTAAACAACAATATTTAAATTCTGTAAAAAGAGACTGCTCTAGGTACGTAAAATTATCGTTTTAAAAATTTATAAAGAAGGAACTGTAAGCAAATGAAAATCCTTAATTCTGTTTGGCATGAAGTTAGGTCCCTCGCCAAGCTGTCGGCATTTTAACAATTTAAAAAGATTTTACCGGAGGATAGACTGACTGGGCCCGGAAGCCAATACAATACGATACAAAAATAAATTAACATAAATACATAAGTTAGAGGGAATTTTGTCAACAGGAATATAAATTAACGCACTAATACTAGATTGTAAAAAAATACATAAAATTGTTGCTTATTTTCGTTATCGTATTATAAGCGTTCTTATTAGATATATATACGGTTGGTTTACTTCTATTCAAATAGAAAACCCTATTATGTTTTTTTTTGTAGTATAACAAGAAAATAAATTTCCTCTACTCATTATTAAAACAGCAGCATTCTTCGGAAAAGCGTGAAGAAAAAAAGAGTGGCTGGTATCGACAACGCAATTTCTACCTGTTTACATAATGAATAGATTTAAACGGAGACAGGCAGCTGTTACATTTTCTTGATTCGTTCCACCCGTATCACTTCCTAATTTGCTGTCGTCATCTGAATTACATACATCAAAGAGGTTACGGACAGGGGCCGCTGAACGTTTTTGCAGAACAAATCAATTGATAAAACAAACAATTTCAACATAACATTACTACAGTATTTCTGTAAGCTATGTATTTATACGATTGTAATTTTTAAGAATTCTATGTTATTTTAATTGCTAAACATTATTTGTCAATATTGTTCGCATACACGTTATCAATTTTTTTCTTGTATCTAAGTCACTTTACTCAAATTACTATAAATTAACAGACCACATTAATCCCCTAATACAGCAAATGTCAAGACAAAACTTAACCCAGCGACGCCTACGAAGAAAATGGAGTAGAGATCTACTGATCTAATAACTAAATATATAAATATAATGCTTAAAAAATATCCATATTATTTTACAGATTTCATAATTCTTTAACATTTCACTTTTGTAACTATAATTGATTATGTGTTGTTCAGATCTTTATTACTTATGTACCCTAAATATTTTTCGTTTCTTATTTCATTTTGTTTATTTTACAATACTTATATTATTTGCTATTGTTCTTACTTTCTACGCTACTTCTTATTCTAAGTACCTTGTATTCTAAGTTATTCTTGTTATGTGTATATTATTTGATTTTCCTGTGTTTGTTTTCTATTTTGTCTTAATTTCTTTTTACTGTTCAACTTTTGAATTATCCACTGGGATGTATTCTTTAAAAAAATTCTTTTCTGTTTAAATTCGCGTCATTTGTTTATTCAAAATTTTGTTAAGCTTTTGGATGGTTATACTGTATCGTATAGTTTCTAAATAAAGAATTAAAGTTAAAAAAAAACTTGAAAATATAGAGCTCTTAGTAATTGCATTAATCGATACAAAGTTTTTCATTAACATAAAAAAATATTATTAACCTTCCCCTAATATTCTTATTTTCCTATAACAGACAGATGGTATGTTAAATTATTTGCACTCATTCTGTTAGTTCCAGAGCAACAAAAAATAATTTTGTTTCTCATCACATGGTCAACCATGTCAATCAAATTAAATAACTGAATCATTTAAGAAGAAAAGAGGTAGAGATGTTAAAGATACTAGTCAGAGTTATCTCCTTTGAAAGTAATGAATTTTATTATACAGCCAGACTCTGTGGTTAATGAAGTGAAGGTGTCATTTGCAAGGTGGAAAATATTTGCTTTTCAGAGGGCCTGGCGTGCTGATAACCATACTTTTCAACTCAGTGAGGAAGGCAAATGTAAACCACATTCATAGTTTTACCTAGTAAAACCTCTAAAGATTCAAACCAACCTTTCGGCTGATGATCTAAACAATAACACAATCGTACAAACATAAAACTAGGAAGTTGAACATTTAAAAAGTTCCGGACGTTTCGTTAAAACTCCTCAAAAACTGAATAAATTATTTAAACTGATTTTTTTGTACAATGTCATTTGAGACCATGTGAAGTAACTTTAGACATTTCTGTGGCCTAAGTTTATTTTGCAGCCTACATTCTAAGCATTCTATCGTTAAGTACGATTATGGTCGTCATTTCGTGAAAACCCTTAAAGTCAGAAATCAGTTGTCTGAATTTAATTCGATCCATTTTTCTTGGTTTATTTCAGTTTTTCTCTAAATCCTTCCTGACTTTTTAAACCATTTATACTCCTTAGGTATTTTTTTGTATGCTTTAAAAAATATTTCGTCAAGCGTTTGTCATCAATTCTATATACGTGTCCATAGAAGTTTAGTCTTCGTAATAAATATTCCAATATATTAGTATTGGAGTAATAAGAAATTAAGTAATGAAACCCTATGAGTGGAATCTCACAAACTATCAATAATTGCAAACGGACACCTAAGATAAAATCTATTATTCATCTAAGATTTATAAGGATTTGAAAGCAATCTGTCAAAGGAAAGTTAAAGACAATGCTAGAAGCTTAGGAAAACATATTACTTACTACAGACAAATCTTACTTGACTTAACAGAAAACCCTTTTATTTTACTGGACACAAGAGAAAACAACAGAGAACTTTAATTACAACCCGATAGCTTAAAGGGTGTGATTTATTAAAGTATATTGAAAGAAATTGCTGCTTTAAAACAAATTATTTATTTACTCACTACAGACTATTTCTTATTTATCTTTGCTGATTAAACCAATAAAACTTCTCAACTAATGATCGAAAAAACGAATGACTCATTATTACATAATAAATCTGTGTTCCATTGCATAATATTGTAACTGTTATGTACGTCTGTATGAACATGTATTTACCATGAACTGTTTGTTATGGTTGAAAAATTTATCTGACGGTAGTTCTGTATAAATTTCTTTGAAAACCATATCATGTGTAGGCTATGATCCTGTTTAAGGAGACATAAAAAGCGAAAAAAATTCAGTTTTTTTTTGTTTTTAGCGCCATTAGGCAGTTCACGTTTTCTGGATCTATCGATATACATTACTTTATAGTTTGCTCTGAAATTTGGGTTTAAATTTTTTTTATACTCCACACATCTTTATTATCGACAATTTTCGTTAAAACAACTTTGTTTTGAGAAATCGTAAAACTTTTGAACGGATTCATCAATTTTCATGATATTTTTTGAATTGAACAATATTGTATGTTTCAACTGTTTGTAGCATTAAATTGTTATTTTGTATTATGATTGATAAAAAATAACTTACAAGATTTAAGTGTTTAAACCAAAATCGCTTACATTTTGTAGCACGCGTGAGTTTAGCAAACGGTGTTTTTTAGTTTATTTAAGTCTAATATAAGAATATTAGACTGACCGATAAGAATCGGTCATAAGCGACTACGGTGAGATATATAACTATGAAAATTTCAAGACCCAAACCGGGAATCGAACCCTGGACCTCTGCGTCGTAGACAAGCACTACGCGGAGGTCTCGGGGTTTAGTGAATGGGTTTACTAAATCAGTTTTGCCGTTTATCGAAAGTTATATTTTCTGATACATCAGGAACATTTTCTTCAAAACTATCAAACCAATTTCTTTCAAATTTTAGAATCATTTTAATAAACCTCTTTACATACGCTGAGTTTTTTGAAGTTAAAAATTGCAAAATTAAGTATTTTTTTTTAATTTGTGGTAAATATTTTGTAATTTTTGATGGCGGAAAATAATCGTTTTTCATTTTCTGTTCCAGGTATTTAAACACTAAAAACTTAGCTTTTGTACATAGGTCTATTAAAACTACTGTAAAAATTTTAAAGAGAGTTTAATAGTTTCTCAAAAAATGTTTCTTATATTAACATGGTGGAAGATACGGATTCCGTATCCCCTTAACTCGAAATAATTCACTTTACAGACTTAAAAATTCACATTGATATTGGCCGGCCCGTTGGCATAGTGGTTAGCGCAACTGGCTTCTACGCTGGGGTCCCGGGTTCGATTCCCGGTCAGGTCTGGCATTTTTTCACACTCATTTTCATATATAATCATTCTCCACCGTCTGTATTAGCAGAAATGACATAACAGTCAGACGTAAAACAAACAAAAAAATATTGTAAACTCCAAATCTATCAATTTAACTTAATTGTCTACTAATTCAACTTCTTATGTACCAAATGTTATAAAATATTCGGAAAAACATTTATATTTCTATAACAGAATGAAAACGCATTATAGATTGTTGTAACAAAGTTTCGTTATTTTATAAACGAAGTTACTTTACTAAGTATAAGACAGATTATCAGAAAAAATAAACGTTTAAAATAAATTTATTGAATAAAAATCAATATTTTTGTTTAACGATAAGCGAATACTAAAGCCTATACTAACATAAAATTTAATGGGATATAACCAAACAAATTGAGTTGCAAACAAACATAAAATTATTGGAAAATCTGTTATATACATATTATATTATTCATGAAAACGAAAGTAAATTATAACAAACTGTTTAAAACTCTTTTTATAACTTCATTAAATCATTCATTATTAATTCACTTATCCTCTCAATCAGAATTAATTTATTCTAAATCAACTAGTTTAAATTTTTATGTAAACTATTGTTTTGTAGTTACTGCATTCAGTTCTTTTACAAAATTGTTATTTGTGAAGTAAAAAGAATAGCAAAAATCTGGTGTGAAACACTCACACAACTTTCTCTTGCCAATGCAAATAATTAACAATAAACCTTACATTAGTAATAAAACATTAGAAATAAAAAAACTAACCTCAAAAACATAACCTTATTTTAATCATGAGTGAAAGACGCAAAATGAAAATCGAACTCAGTTTGGCTTAAAAATACGGAAAATCACTCTTTCACGCTAAACTAGGCTCTGTAGAGAAAAATATTTTAAATAAAAGTTGTAGATCTTTTAATTTCCTATAAATTTGATTATATACACTTTTGTCGTAAAATGCGTACTAAAGCCGAAATCTTAAAAAAATCGATTTTTCACACGTTTTCGTGAGAAAAAATCAGAAAATTGCTAATTACTGCTAAACTAAGCGTTATAAAAAAAAATGTTTGAAATAAAAGTTGTAGAATTTTAAATTCTCTACAACTTTTATTATACAAATGTTTGCGCTAAAATGCATATTAAAGCCGTAATCTTAAAAAAAAAGTTTTTACGTGAAAACAGCCTGACCAAGAATTTCAGCAAACATGGCGCCTACCCTTCCTTGTAGAGAATAAAAAACTGAATAAACCAGGCGATTTTTAAAAAAATCGTAGGACCAGTTTTTGAGAAAATTGAAGAAAAGTGAAAAATGACACGAATAAACTACTACTTCCGGTTGACCGATTTTGATGAAAATGTTCGTGTCGGGTCCGGTAGTGGTATGCAACTTAAGTTTTAAGTTTCAAGTTCGTACAACGTTCCGTTCTTGAGATATATTGTATACACACACACACACACACAGACCAATCGCTAAAAACATGTTTTTTGGGTTCAGGGGGTCTGAAAACGTATAGATCCGGTGAAAACTCGATTTTGAAAAATCGACATGAAAACAATACTTTCCTTCCTATATATTCATATAGGCAAGAGAAAGTAAAAATTTATCAGTTGACCATCAATCAATCAGTATCGAAGATAACGTTTCGGAATCAATGATCATTT
Source organism: Catonia carolina (assembly GCA_035578175.1). Taxonomy (NCBI): domain Eukaryota; kingdom Metazoa; phylum Arthropoda; class Insecta; order Hemiptera; family Achilidae; genus Catonia; species Catonia carolina. The sequence goes on from JAQMRL010000001.1 coordinate 39,522,416, forward strand.
ATTTACGTTTGATTGATTAGCTTTATTATACCTAATCATTACTTTAATATTATGCGAGTACGAGTACTGTTCTACCTATAGTATTATACGTACTATACGACTGTACTATACGACTATATACGCGTACTATACATGTCTATATACAAGGTGTGGCTATTAAATTACGAGACTGACGTTGTAAAAAAATTTATTTTTATTTTATACATAATCACTTATTGCCACCTTCAATATACACTCCTTCTCTATCCCTACAACACTCCATGCGAATTTTTAATTTTTTGAAACAGTGCTGGAAGTCATCTTCTGTCAGCTCCTTCAGGACACGTGCCGCTCAAAAATGTTTGAAATGAAGCTCGCAAAAATGTTTGTACTGACACTTTGTACGCGATTGAAAATGACCCTAATTTTTTGGGAACGATTATAACATGTGATGAAACGTGGTTTCTTACTTATGATCCGGAAACGAAGCTTCAATCCGTGCACTGGAAGAGCCGAACTTCACCGAGAGCCAAAAAAGCTCGAGTCAAAATTTAAAGCAATGATGATTGTTTTTTTTTTTATACTCATGGGATTGTGTACCTTCACTGGGTTTCTGAAGGTCAAACAATTAATCAATATTACTTACCTTGAGGCACTTTCTAAACTACGTCAAAGAGTAAGGAAAAAACGCCCCGAAAGGTGGAAGGACAAATCATGGGTTCTCCGCTAAGACAATGCGCCAGCTCATTCTGCGTTATCTGTCAAGAGGTTCCTAGCGAAGTACAGAATCTCAGTGTTAGAACATTCAACTGATTCACCAGATCTTGCACCAAGTGACTTCTACCTGTTCCCTAAGGTGAAATCTGCATTAAAAGGATCAAGATTTGAGTCTGTGCACTTGTCCTGAAGGAGCTGACAGAAGATGACTTCCAGCACTGTTTCCAACAATGGAAAATTCTCATGGAGCATTGTAGGGATAGAGAAGGAATGTATATTGAAGGTGGCAATAAGTGATCATGTATAAAATTAAAATAAATTTTTTTACAACGTCAGTCTCGTTATTAATAGCCACACCTCATTTTGTACTATATATTATGTCGTACTGTAGACGTACTGTATTCGTCTTGCCCGTAACAGGCAGGTGGGGTGTTAAATTATCTGCACCCGATCTGCTAAATCCAGGACTACAAAAAATAGTTCTGTTTTTTTATCACGCAGTCAGTCAATTATAGGCCTATGACTGAAGTATTTAAGAAAAAAGGAGGTAGAGGTGTAAAGTACATTAGTCATAGTTATCTCCTCTGAGAGTAATGAATTTCATTATAGAGTCAGACCCTATGGTGAATGAAGTAAAGTTGTTATTTGCACGGTGGAAAGTAGATGCTTTTCATTGGGCCTGGCATGCTGATAAGCATACTTTTGCGCTCAGTGAGGAAGGCTTATGTAAATCACCTCACTCCGCGTTTTACTTAGTAAAACCTCTAGAAGTTGTAAAGCTTAGTAAAACCCGTTGGCGTAGTGGTAGCGCAACCGGTTTCTACGCTGGGGTCCCAGGTTCGATTCCCGGTCAGTCTGCCTTTTTTTAATTACACATTTTCGTCTATTATCCTTCTAACCGTCTACGTTAGCAGTAATTACAAAACAGTCACACGCTAAAACCAGAAACAAAAAATATCGATCTACGAGAAAGAACTTGAGAAAAATATTTCCAAGTTTTAAAATTACAGCTTTTACTTATCTTTTATGTAATAGTTTTTCTGTTTCTATGCTCTTTATATTGTAAAGTATTTTTAGTTATAGAGAAAAATTTGTGATTTTCCTCTATTATTATTATTGATATTTTTATAAATGTAAATTGTATTTATAATTTTTTATATTCATTGGTTTTTTAAAACTGTTAAAGTAAATTTTGTACCCTTCTAAATGTTGTAAAAGTACTTTTTATAGTAGTTAAATGTATTTGTGTAATATTTTTTGTTATATAATTTTTTTTACTCCTATACGCGATCTTGACTCTTTTTGAAGAAGAGTTTTAGGGTATAATTATATTTAGTTAAAAATATTACATTTTATAGCTAAACTTAGTGTTGTTTAGGTCGAAAGGCTGGTTTGAACCTCTAGAGCAGTGATCTTCAACCCGCGGCCCGCAGAACGATTTCAGTTTTTGAACAAAGAGCTTAGAACATTGCACCATTTTGTTGATTTTTAAACTAGTGAAAGAGAAAGAACGTCAAGTTTCCCATTGAACTGAAAAATCACCATTTTGTTGTTTTTAGTTTGGTTTTGAGTTTTGTAACATGTTTAAGAGTATAAGACATATGTTTCAATATTGATATTTACTGTCATTTTCAACCAATATAAGCTTTAAAAAAAATCATGTTATTTCTTTTAACCTGACACAAAATGTTCATATATGTTTATGCTACATATATATTCATATACAAATATACATACATACATGAGTAGATCAATGCGGCCCTCAAGCCCACCCATAATAAAAATCTGGTGTGAAACACTCACACAACTTTCTCTTGCCAATGCAAATAATTAATAATAAACCTAACATTATTAATAAAATATTAGAAATAAACAAAAACTAACCTCAAAAACATAACCTTATTTTAATCACGAGTGAATGACGCAAAATGACAATCGAACTCAGTTTGGCTTAAAAATACGGGAAATCACGCTTTCACGCTAAACTAGGCTCTGTAGAGACAAATGCTTTAAACAAAAGTTGTAGATCTTTTAATTTTCTATAAATTTAATTATATACACTTTTGTCGTAAAATGCATACTAAGACCGAAATGTTAAAAAATCGATTTTTCTCACGTTTTCGTGAGAAAAAAAAACAGAAAATTGCAAATTACCGCTAAACTAAGCGTTATACAAAAAAATGTTTGAAATAAAAGTTGTAGAATTTTACATTCTCTACAACGTTTATTATATAACGTTTTGCGCTAAAATGCATATTAAAGCCGCAATCTTAAAAAGAAAATGTTTTTACGTAAAAACAGCCTCAAGCTGAATTTCAGTAAACATGGCGCCTACCCTATATTGTAGAGCATAAAAAATGTAGTAAACCAGTGGATTTTAAAAAAAATTGTAGGACTAGTTTTTGAGAAAATCGCAAAAAAGTGAAAAATTATACGAATAAACTACTACTTCCGGTTGACCGATTTTGATGAAAATGTTCGTGTCGGGTCCGGTAGTGATATGTAACTTAAGTTTTAAGTTTCAAGTTCGTACGATGTTCCGTTCTTGAGATATTCTGTTCACATACACACACACACACACACACACACACAGACACACACACAGACCAATCGCTAAAAACAAGTTTTTTGGGTTCAGGGGGTCTGAAAACGTATAGATCCGGTGAAAACTCGATTTCGAAAAATCGACATGAAAACAATACTTTCCTTCCTATATATTAATATAGGCAAGAGAAAGTAAAAATTTGGCCCTTTATTAAGATAAGGTTGAAGAACACTGCTCTAGAGACTCAATGATTATAAAAAAATCTCTGATTAAAAATTTCACTTTAAACTCTTATAAATTGTTGGATAAGTTTCTAATGTATTAGAATTATCAACAAAAGACAATAAAAAACTAATTAATTTTTTGAAATTGGTTTATAGGACCTACTTAATTTACAAAAATCATGTTTGTGTTCTTTGTATTATACTTTTTTAAGATTAAATTCTTTCTTAAACATAAAAAATTTCTAGAACAATAGTACTCATTGTTTTATTTATTTTTTAATATGATGTCTAAACTAACAAAAAAATTTCCTTATCCTAGTATATAGTAAACAACCCAAATTATAGGTACTCCAGTTAAGAAACACTGAAAGATAGAAATCATGCAGCGTTTGGTATGATTAATTTAAGAGGGGGCATTGGGTGACCATTCCATCTGGTGGGAGGTGATCCTTGGTCGTAACGTATCCTCCAATGGTCCTGTGACTGTCAGTTTTTCGTCTTGACGAGCTACACTACAGACATGAGTTCAATTAAAATCGTTTTAGGAGTTGCGGGAATCATTCTCATATTTTTCGTCGTCTCTGGTCAGTAAAATAAATAAAATTTTATCGTTGTATTACTTAAGTTTGTATTATGTACTTATTGCTCAAATTATTATTTTATTTCATGTTCAAATATAATAAAGACAATGCAGATATTGTAAACATAATGTAGTGCAAACAAAATAGATACATTTATTCAAATATACATATCTTTAAATTTGTATAATTCAGTCCATTATTTTCTTCTATAGACAACTATATTCTTTGGTAATAATGACGTCGACGTGTACTTAAAAGGGGAGACTGTACTTCGTATCCTGCCAATGTTAAATTTGCTATTTTTTGGTACATTTTTCATAGGATTGGTGAAAGTTACGAAAATGAAACTTTACACACTTATAATTGTAGGGTAGTTTTACGCACTGGCATTTTTTCAATTTAATCTGTTGGACCATAAAGTTTTTAAAAGAATAACGAATAGCATAAAATTTTTACAATTTTTTTCTACGTTTTTTGCATATTACTTTTTTTGAGCACCTGAGGATCTAAAAACAATGTCGAGGAATGTGCATGTACATGATAATTAACTGGTAAAAATTTCAGCCTAGTAGGTTAAATGGTTTCTGAGAAAAATGTACCTAAGTGTTAAAAATCTAAATTTACGAGAAAAGGCACAAATGAGAAACAAAATGTACACAAACAAGCTCAATTTTCCATCAACAGTTGGTTAGAAAGCTGCACCAACAGCGGAGAATTATAAAAATAGTGAAGCAGATATTTAAAAAAAACTAAAATTCTTTTTGCACTAAAACGAGCAATATAAAAATATGAAAAACATTTGTTCTTGGCGAAATGTTAATTTTTTATTAGGATACACCTGATAAAAACTTAAATTTGTTTTATTAAAATAATTTTTTGTTGTAATTTAATATTTTTGTGGTAGGTCTAGGTCTAAACTATTGAAAAACATAAAAAACCGAAAATTAAAATTTTCAGTCAAAACCATCATACAGTCTCCCCTTAATATAAACTACTTTTTTATTTAATTTTTGTTCTAATTCTTACACCTATTTCAACAGAAATTTTATTAATTTTCGTGTGTATCTGATGTTTAGTTTGTTACGTATAAACTATTATAACTTTCATAGCGTTTTTAAATAACTTTTTTTAAATTTATTTCTTTAACGTCACATCACTGCAACGGACATTAGCGACGACGTTGGGGTGTAACTGTGAAGGATAAAATGATTTTTTGTACGTATGAAAATATGCAATGCCTTAGTGGTATTCGAACCCAAGGCCGCATGATCTTGAAAAAGAGGCGAGCACGTTACCAACTACGCCAATGCGGCCGCCGTAATAACTCTTGTTCGGATGTACATGTGAAGTTTGTAATTGTAAATTATTTTCAAAATACATACTAGTCTTCTCCGTCCTTATGTGAACTTATTAGAGTACAAAAATATTTTGTTCAGAAAACAGCGAATTTACAACTTTTCAATTATTTCAATCGAAATTTCTCAGTTTAGCAAAAAACTGCCCTTTCTTTGTGACGATTGAAATCATACACTCGGATTTACGCGTTCCATACGGTTAAAGAAATTTTTTGTTTACGTCTGACTGTTTAATAAACTGTTTAATATTCGGCAGTATATACTGCCGAAGCAAGTCGTTAAAGAAATAGCACAAACTTACTACAATAATTTTTATCAGAAATTAAAAAATAGTGACTACGAACTAATTAAAACTTTATCCTCAAGAAATGTCCCTGCGTTGTATTGCAGGGACGTTTCTTGAGGATAAAGTTTTAACTAGTCCGTTGTCACTCTTTTTTAATTTCTGATAATTTTTTTTTTTTTATTTAACGTCGCATCAACGTGCAACAGTCATTAGCGACGACGTTGGGGTGGAACTTTATGCAATGTAGGATGAAATGATTTTGTGTAACGTATGAAAATATGCCGTGCCTGAGTGGGATTCGAACCCAGGACCGCATGATGAGAGGTGAGCACGTTACCAACTGCGCCAATAAAAATTATAAAAATTATTGTAGTAAGCTTGTGCTATTTCTTTAACGTACTTGCTTTCATCGACAATTGATGAGAAATTTATTATATACATTTTAATCTTATCTGTTAATATTTTTATATCCTAATATGTATTTTTTTTAAATTTTGGACAATTTCTAATTAAATAGTTTATTTGTGTATTACTAAGTAACTTATATAAATATGTACCTCAGGTATACAGACTTCTTTTCACGTTATTCATGTTATTTCGTTTCTGCATTCATCACATTTGGTGGTTATATTTTTGTAGTATAGCTCCTATTAAAGAAATAAAGTAAATATATATTTTAAGTAAATAAATATAAATATATATTTTATCTTTCTAATGCAGTTTTATAAAAAAAAACTTATTTTAAAAATGTCTTGAAATATATATTAAGTTATTTTTCTTATCCTTCAATTTTAATTTAATACTAAAAGTCTATCTATTTATGTTCAAATTTATGTACAAAATGTGTATCGAATTATGTTTAATTTTTTTTTAATGGTAGTCTATGTATGTACTGTTGTTGCATATAATTTTTTCATCAGTATTTTTCTTGTTGATAAAAATAAAAACTATATTATTTTTCTTTTATCGCTCCGTAGCCTCCGTAGCGTAGTGGTAGCGCGCCAGCCTACAACGTGGAGGTCCCGTATTCGATTCCCGGCTAGGATCAGAAAATTATAACAAATTAAAACTCAAAGTCCCAGTTTCATGACCCATTGTAGTCGCTAATAACTAAGTTGTTGATGCGACTTCAATAATAAACAAAAAATAAAAAGATAAGTCTTCAGGCCACCTTCATGAGCCAGTGATTAACGTGCTAAAATGATAAGTGGTAGTGCCGGGTTCAATTTCCGGATACGATTTGGAAAATTACTACACGTTTAAATCCGCCGTTCCTTAACCTAAAGTAGTCGTTAATAACACCGTTGATGCGGCTTACAATAACATAAAACGAATTTTTATTTGTCAGCTAATACAGAACTAGTATATTTGGACGTAGTGTGTGAAATCGTCACATACTTAGTACCTATAATACAATAATTAAATACAGTATTTATTTAGGCCGCCTCCGAAGCGTAGTGGTAGCGCGCTAGCCTACAACGCGGAGGTCCCGGGTTTGAATACCGGCTAGGTCTAAAAATTATAACAAGTTGAAACCCACCGTGACGTTGCATAACTCATCGCAGTCAAAAATAACTGTTCATGCGAGTATTTTTTAAAATACAGAATTAAAAATAATTTATATTTAAGCATACTATTGTAACGGCCCCTCTATCTACATCGATAGGTTGGTAGGGGCGTTAACAAAAAAAACAGTAAAGGAAGCTAAAACAAATAAATACACTCAAGTTGCGGTTGCACATAAAACTTCAATCAAAATATTAAATTTAATGAAAAAATAAGAATAATACAGTAATAGCATATAATGGTAAAAATCAATAAAAATTAATAATGTTAATTACTTTTATACAAACATGACTCAACTTAGTTAACGAAATAATACACAATTTAATAAAAATATCTAATTAATATTCAAAAGCTAAGTTATAAAATTATTTATTACCAAAAATATTTAGTTTTAACAATAACTGCCCTATTTTGTAAATAAGATTTGAAATCAACCATGGTTGTTAAATTATGAATAGAATATAAGAAAGATTGGCCATTTTCCATTTTATTTTATAAGTATAACTGAGAAACATCCAGCAATACTGGCAAGACAAATACAAAAGTTTTGTAATGGTATTTAAGTTACAAAAAGTTTATAAAAATATAGAATACAGGATGAAAATTTTATAAAAACTTCTTTAGTTATTTTAATGCAAAGGCTACTCTGCTGTTTTTAAAAAAAACTCGAAACAGATAAAATAAAATAGTTAACAATTTACTCAAGAACATGCTTGACCATAAGAGATCCATCTGTCCAAACCATCAATTGAACGGCCAGAACATGTTGGCAGCAGTAAATGAAAATCCACGCAATAAGGTTGATTCAGAAGTAAAATTAAATAAATAATTACATACCATTCTTTTCAGTTTATTAAACAAATACCTCCTTCCACTTATTGTCAATAGATGGACTCAGTAGCGTTTGCATTTTTACTTGTTTTGTTTTATTTGATGATGAACTATCTCATTTCTATTTTAATCCTTAAGGTTATGCACGGGGAATCGAACCCAGATAATCGTAACAAAGTTCAATACAAAAAAACATAGTTCTAGTTTAAATAACACGCACAAACACTTTAAATCAATAGATACCCGTAAGAGTTCTCAGTTCCGGAAAGTTTTCGGCCAATTTACTTACTAAAATTTAAATTGGTCATAAAAGAATTACAAAATTTATTTTTTAAACAACTTGCACAATCCGAAAAGACTTTTAAAAATAGATACGAAACTAATTAATTATAACCGCAAAAACAGACTGTTCAAACAAATTAAATAAAATAAGAATCAGAATACATAAAAAACTTTTATAACAAAAGTATAAAGCACAAATAGGCCCGTACATTACTGAGCAATAATGTACGACCTTACATTTCGACTGTCGAGACATGACTCTCGTCAACCAGGAAAGTATTCAATAAATTCGCTAGCTCTCGGACACAACATAAAAGTAGATAATAAATCAGCTGATACGCAGATAATTAGAACAACCGCTGAAAAAAAAATTTAAAATCAAATAAGTAACGGCGGCAAAGCCGGACGTTACACTATTTAATTATTTTTAATAATAACCTCTTATTATAATAAAATTATGATTGCGTACTTATTAATACTTACATTCTTGGCTTATCACTTAAATTTTCATAAAATTATATCAATGTATAGATTAATCTAGTTATTCTCACAATCTTATGAGATAAGTTAATTCCAAATTTTACATAGACTAGATTTGGAAAGCATTTGTTGTACGATAATCTATGTCCTGTGCAGAATGGAATTCATGTTTTCTTTAAAATATTTACTGGTCAAAGTTTTGTAAACCAAGCAGTTTTACTTTAGATTTTAGTAATTAGATGATAAACCGAACGGAATTATAATGAATTCATTTTTAGATAACTTATAAGTTGGAAAATTTAAACTCTGTAGTCGTTGTGGTGATTTTTTTTAATAATAATCGTAAGTTACTTATTTTTTTTTCGTAAATAGCGTTGTGTGTTAATGAGAATATAACATACTGTTCAATGGGCAATTAATAAGTCGACAAGTAAAACTGTACATTGTTAAATATTAAGATTTAATTCGTAATCAATTTAGTTTTAGTATAATATTTGGCTGCCCTGGTCAAGGTTATCGCACAGTGTAGTTATTTTACAGATCTCCTTTTAGCGTTCTGTGAAGTAGTATTAATATTATTTTTTTATACCAGAATTTTTTTTATCGTGTAAAACTGTAGAATTACATTAGACCATATACAAAAATAACGCGGTGATTATTTTTTCTCTCATCAGTTTCTCGGAAGTTGTCTACTAGTACTAACAATTACATTTTGTTGCATTACAAAAAGTCATTTAAAGCAACGAGTAGCCTACTTTATTAAGTACAAGTGCCGTTTATGAATTTTTATTTCTATTTTGCTTAATTGTTATTATTTAAGTGTCTGATTAAAACGTAAAATAAAACCTTGACATGCATTGATTCATTTGTTCTGCGGTTTAAATAATAATAATAATAGCCTAATAATAATATACCGCGCTTCCCAACAAATTTTATGAATAGGAAAATTAACTTCGGACAATGTACTGTCAATATTAATCTTATTACAATAGTGTAATCTTACTTTTATTACTCCAGTCGCTTGGAAACAAAATAAAAAAAAGCCGGAAACTTCAAAAAACAATTTGTTTATGTTAAAACAGCCTCACCAAGACATTCAGCAAACATGGCGCCTACCCTATCTTGTAGAGGCGATTTTTAAAAAAATCGTAGGACCAGTTTTTGAGAAAATCGTAAAAAAGTGAAAAATTATACGAATAAACTACTACTTCCGGTTGACCGATTTTGATGAAAATGTTCGTGTTGGGTCCGGTAGTGGTATGTAACTCAAGTTTTAAGTTTCAAGTTTGTACGATGTTCCGTTCTTGAGATATTCTGTTCACACACACACACACACACACACACACACACACACACACACACACACACACACACACACACACACACACGCACGCACGCACGCACGCACGCACGCACGCACGCACGCACGCACGTACGCACGCACGCACGCACGCACACACACACACACACACAGAGAGAGAGAGAGACAGACACACACACACACACACACACACACACACACACACACAGAGAGAGAGACCAATCGCTAAAATTATGTTTTTTTGGGTTCAGGGGGTCTGAAAACGTGTAGATCCGGTGAAAACTCGATTTCAAAAAAGCAACATGAAAACAATACTTTCCTTCCTATATATTCATATAGGCAAGAGAAAGTAAAAATGAGTCTACAAAAGATTTTAATAGCTAATAATGTAATTATTAATAAATAAAGGCAAAAATTTTGTTCAATTTCGATATAGTACTTGCATAAGCAAAATTTTAAGCCGGCCGCATTGGCGCAGTTGGTAACGTGCTCGCCTTTCATCATGCGGTCCTGGGTTCGAATCCCACTCAGGCATGGCATATTTTCATACGTTACAAAAAATCATTTCATCCTACATCGCATAAAGTTCCACCCCAACGTCGTCGCTAATGACCATTGCAGTTGATGCGACGTTAAATAAATAAAAAAAAAAAAATTAAAAAAAATTTCATGTCTATTGTTGTGCTGGGCGCGTTAAGTGGTCTGTTTATTTTTATTTTTGATATTACCTTACGAGAGGCCGTGAGAGACGAGTCCTACATAGGCCTATTAAAACTTATTTATTTTTTTTTTTTTTGTTATTTTGATCATTGATTATTATTAATAACATAATGAAACATTTGAAATAAAATTGTAATTTTTAATTCAACAGAATATAACTTAATAAGTAACTAGTAAAGTTTTTTTTATTAAATTAAGTTATTTAATAATTTTAATAAAATTATTTAGCTAAAATAATTCTGTGGGATTC